>OX359279.1:38815424-40215424 GCA_947179155.2 Hedera helix
TAACAAAACAAAAAATAATGCCAAAGCGAAAGATATTTTATTATGAGAATTCATATTTCGACCAGACAAATTGATATTTTCATAGATAAATGTGTGCCCCATTTACTATTCATCTGAGTAAAATCTTATGAAAAGATTAATTTCTCTTGTGAAAATATCAATTCCCTTTATTATATAAAAGGGAGTTTAAAAAAACAAGAAATACAAATAAATAACTAAAAGTTTCAAAACTAGATTTAAAACATGTGGATGAGCATAATTTTGCAAGTTTGCTATAGCCCTGTACTTTTCAACTCTTAACTTTTCTTCTACTTGAGATTAAGAAAGACTATTAAAAACAATATTGAACAAATATTTTATATCATATTGTCTAAATCTAAAACAATAACTACCTAACAAATAATCCCTAATCATTTTAATAATATAAGAAAAGTTATTAAAATCACAATATATACATGGGTATTCGACACATGCACCAACAATACTTTGTCATTAGATTGGAAGAAAGAAGGGATTCACTAGAAAAGAAATGGCTGAACCTAGTAATGTACTGAATTACTGATTGATCTATTTATTTTATTTGACAAGTATAACTTGTGTGATTTATAGTTTATTATGTTACAACTTGTTTGATCTAGTCATACCCACATCATCAGTAATAACGACAAGATTTATAAAATTCTTTTTCACCAAATTATGCATTAAATAAAATAAAATAAAGATTATAGTATTAAGCTCAATGCAATCCTAAAAGTTAGATTAAGATCCCCTCCATTATTACCTATCCTTTATAATACACATTTAACGACATAAATATTATATTTAGTGATACTTTTTGCGACACACTTGTTCTCGAACGAATTTTATCGTGTCGGTAATTATTTGTGATAAATTTTATTTCGTCGCTAATATAATATTTATGTAGTTAAATATGCATCGAAAGAAATGGGAGGATAGGCAACTTTGATCAGCACAGTCGATCACCGATTAACACACACATATAGGTGGTCATGTTTAAATATAAAAAGACAAGTTTAACTTAAAAGAGCCTCGAAAGAAAAGAAGAGTAGGTTCCGTTCAAAACAGTGACTTGTATTGATTGACTGATTGATGAATTAGTTGGCCGAAGTTAGTTGCGGATTTTGGGGAATGACTAGGGCAGGATATAGGACCTTGTTTTCAGTTTTTGTATCTTTTTTAAGCATGTCCAACTCATATAATTGCCCACTCACTATAATGGCTCAACACTCAAATTATGATATGATTGTTATAATAACGTGTGTCTATCTCTCTCATTAATTTACAAAAATAATTTAAAAAAAACTACTAGCTATTATACTGTAAAATATTTATAAAGATTCTTCTTATTTGAAGTCGAAAGATTATTTTCAAATTATAGTTTTCTTGCATAACTTAGAATAATCCATCAAGTAGCATACATACATAATTTCCCACTCAAATAAAATAAGGATAATATCATTAGGCAAAGTTGAGTTTTAAGAGAAGCCACCCAACCCAGCCTTGCTCTCACCAGAGACTAGATGCCATGATTATTTATTACTCCAATCTAATGCAACACATGTTTACCTGACTAGGCCCAAATTGAGGATACCCCAAGACGTTTGCGGCCAAGATTTCTCCTTAGCCTTCATCAACAAAACTCTAGCCCAAGCAATCCAACCTTCCCATGACATTCTCTTGTCCCAAGGACTCCCCCACTCCAACAAAAGTGTTAGCCCTTTCTCAGCCTCTCTCTCAGCTTCTTCATACCTCCCTTGGCCCAAGCAAATCTGGCCCAGCACCACATGTGGCTCCCCCACAAATGGGTTCTTCTCCACACTCCTCCTCAACACCTCCTCTGCTCCCTCCAGCCCCAGTCCTCTCTTAGACATATCACAAGCACCTTCCCAATACAACTCCCTTCCTTCAATCTGCTCCCCTGCCTCCAAAACCCTAGTGCATTTCTCAAAAACTGGTGGAATCACAAGCTCTATATCTTCATCCCTGTCACATAACACTGTCCCATCTTCTTTGTCACCACTCCTTTTTCTTTCTTCCATGAATATATCTTCCTCCCTCACTATCAAGCTGTAAATTGCACCCATCCTGGATACGGAATTCATCCAAAGCCCTGGCTTTCCGTCCCCTGGCCATAAGGCCATAAAATTGTTCCCCGAAAACTCGAGACGCCCGTTTGAGTTGTCAAACAAAGCGTCTTGAAAACCAAATAATTGGTCGCTGAAATCCGCCATTGTCATCATGAGGAAAACTGCAACTACCCTTCTTGAGACCGGAACATCTTCTCCGGTCTTAATATGCTTAATTTTGATTCCATTGGCGGGAAGAAGAGACTGTATCTTCTTCCTCCAACACTCTTCTCCGTTGAACAATCCGTTCTCCTTCGCGTTTTTCAAGGAAAACTCCGAGTGCTTGAGGTGTTCGACGAGTTCCGAATCAGTGTACTTGAACAGAAGGTCATCGTGAATTAGCGGCTGCCGTGGGACTATGCAGAACAGGTGGATCAAGCGCTCGGCGGCGTCTCCGACATGGCGGCTCACGGTGTCGCGGCCGGTGGAAGGATCGAAGATGGCTAGGTTGACGTAGGAGTTGGAATAAGCGGAGTGGAAGAGTCCGCATAGGCAAATTGAGTCTTGGGCTTTCCAGAGCTTGAGAATCTTGTAGATGTCGACAAGGTGGTCGAGGAAGCTACCGTGCTTGTGCCAGCACTCGCCGGCGCCGACGGAGCGGAGAACGGCGACGAGCGAAGGGAGTTTTGGGTCGACGAATTCGAGTTCGCCGCGGAGGAAAGGACGGGCGGACTCCAAGAGGGTTTGGAGGTATTGATTCTGGGAGGGTGGGGGTGCAGGAATTGAAGAAGGCATCGTTCGATTTGTGTGTAGGACGATGTTGACTGAATTGGAGATTAAAAAGAGGGAAACGACGTAACAGAGTACGATTCTTCCGTTGGTAGAGATGATAAGGTTTAATTGATAGACAAATGGCTTGAGGATGTGACTGCCTGCTATTATTCCACTCTATTCTAATTTTCCTGTATCCATATTTAAAATTTTAATTTTAATGAAATCAACACTTGTAAATTAAAATTCTCTCTGATGGATATTTATATTTTTAATTAAAAAAAACTGAATGATTTTAAATTATTATTTAACAGCAGTAAAAACACGTTTTGATTTTTTATTGACAGATTTGGATCCATATTGATATTATTGTAAGGTTTCGACATATAAACGCAACGGAATTTTAAAAGTTTTCGAAACCCTAAAATAGGATTCGTGTGAAAACATATTAATTCAGAGGTTTAGATATATTTTACCGATTATCCGAGCTTGAATGGAGACGATGGAATTCTGGAACGGTTTCAAATCTTCAAAGCAATCCAACGAAATTGTCTCTACGGTATCCACACGAACGCCTCCACGATGCGTCCCACGATCTACAACAAAGAGAATCGTGGTACTAGCCGCCAAAATCTGTATCTGAATTTTTTGAGTTTTTCTCTCTAGCCTCTTTCTGAAAGCGGTTACGGTTTAGGTTTTTAGTTTCATGTACTTTAAAACATCTGATATATCATGTATATATAGCAGTTAAAAGAATTAACCAAAAGCTAATTAAAAAAATAAAATTCGAATTTATATATATTATATTTTAATTAAGTCTTACTTAATTAATATACATATATACAAATTATCCTATTAATTTAAATACTATCAATCATATTGACATATTTAAATCCTAACAATTTAAATTAATTCTCTTTTAATTACGTTCTAAGTGTATGACCCTGTAGGTTATTATTATATTGGCAATAATTTTAAAATCATATTATAAAATTATAAACAGTGAGCGACATCTAGTAATACATCATTGCTATCCAAATAATAATAAGATCGATGATTCGATGTAACCTTTTCGTGACCAATGTTTCAATATAATTTATTTTTTTTAACCTTGACATCCTAAATTAAACTCGAAATATGGAATGTATCATACTCTTCATGATTTAATCTGAGTTTTCTTAATCAATGAGTAAACTATATGAAACAAATCACTATTTGAGCATGGTCATGCATTTCATAGTCCTACTCAATCGAGAGGCCTATGAATATCACCCCTAATATATAAGAGAATTAAATTCCATCTAGATCACTCATATTCCTCACACGATCCATGATGTACTCAATAATCACTTTTATTGTCCACCCTATTAAATGTGACCTTTGATGATAACAAAGTACATAAATTCTCGTGTAATAATATAGTGATTTCAGGTCGGAGGATAATTACATCATTATCACTATGAGAATTTCTTATGATACTTTGCATAATGCTCCATGTAGAATTCTCATGGTGGGTCAGTCCAGTACATTGTTCTCTAACATGTACCTATGCATTGACTCAATATGTCATATATTTATGACCAATGAGATTTGGCCATCAGTCAATCCACATACTAGTCTCAATGCATCATTGTTGTCCCATTAACAATGATACTCGACTATGGACATTTAAGAACAACGATACTAATTATAATTATATAATCTCATATTCAAGTCATATACTTGAAGTTATATCATTCGTATCACTATTCTAAGGACTTTTATTATGCTAACATTTATATAATGCAATAAATAAAATCATAATAAAATAATTCATTTATTCAATCAAATATAATATAAAAAATGTTAAGCAATTACATCAAATAATTGACTTATAGGGCATGAACTCTAACAATTATAATATGTAATTGAGAAAAATTAGAAAGAAAAATAAGTAAGAAGAGCCAAATTTATTATATATATATATATATATATATATATATATATAGTATAGAGAAATTATAAAATATATTTTTAAATTATTTCATAAATATTTTGTTATACATATATTATATGTACAAACATGTATATATATTCAATCATTAATTATATCAAGTGTCTAACTTTCTTGTTTCATGAATATGATTTTTCTTTTGTGCGTAGACAGAGAAAGAATATAGTTCACTCACTTGTAAGACGGACAACTTCATCTCATCAATTACAAGTTTGAATAGAAGAAGTACCATCAGATATAATATATGTTCTTACGGCTAATTTTATTAGCCATTTTGATTAATAAAATTATCTATACGATTCTCAAAAAAATAAAATAAAAATCATTAATTATATATATTTCACAAAATAGGAAACAAAATCAAAATAGGATGGAGTACTCCTGACAGCAGGAAGCGCATTAATAGGTGTATTGTGGGGAAAACTTGTTGGATCATGCAAATCAATCATGCCCTAGTTGTCTTAATTGATGACAAAAAGGCCAAGATTTATTCTTATCGTAAAAGTTTTCTGGTTTAGGAGTGCTTATCCCTATACCAAAGTCAAGCTTTTGACATAAAAAAAAATATATAATTAAGAAATTAAAAAAAGAAGAAAAGACATTGGAGTACATGAGCAATTATCCAAAGTTGCAAATTTGAAACGAAACCCTTCGTTCAACATAAGAATTTAATTTACAAATTTTAAGGTATTTTTTATTTCGTACATTCTTAAATTTAAAATTAATTGCAATAGATAAAATTTACCCTAGTTAATATAGGAGAACACTGTTTTTGCATAAATTTTTGATATTTTTATATAATTATCTCTTATAAAGGAAAAATTATTTCATACTCTTAGAGTACGGTGAATAGTTTATTCTCCTTCTTACATACACGTGAGTCTTATGTAGATTCCATCACAGAGATTTTTACATGCATGTAAAAAAGAAATTAAACTATTCATCATGTTCTAAAAATATAAAATAATTTTTTTTTATAAAAATAAAATTCACTTTATTTTCATATAAAAAAATATCATGTATAAATATTAAAAATATATATATAAAAATATCAGTTGCTTAATATATAAGACAAGACATGTACTTTATTAACATCACCTTACCTTGTAACCTATGGATTAAGACTTGTACGTAAATCCAATGAGGCGAATAAATATGAGCCCATGACACTGACACCGTGTTAAATTATAATTATAATATGACCCCACATCTTACATATGAAGGATTCAAATCTAACCTGTTCGTTACAATTAAATTAATAAAAAATAATGAGCGTGTGAGAAAAGCTCAAAGTGCTAAATGCTAATTTTCATCTATATTTTTGGCTTTATAACATATTAAAATAAATAATGACAACAACAATAATAATAATAACAGTCAAATATGCCATCTCTTAAAACCACTGGTATGACATTATGGACGAGGAGCTACCTTTAACATGTTCAACAAAAACTGAGGTATTGCAGTTGCAGATATCCTACTCCAATAAATAAATATTGTGGGGAAACAATTGCTTCTGTTGAACCGGTTCAAAGATATTTTTGATTTCTAACGACGGTTCAATCGTTGTCATAATCCAAAAAAATCATCGTCATAACCGACTGTGCATTACACAGCTGTGTATATATATATATCCCATATATATACACACATGTATTATGTCAATAAAAAATAATATATATACCAATAAAAAATTATCAAATATTTATAAAAAAAATAATATAAACTAGCCCATGTGTTATACGGCTTATCAAACTTGTACCAATTGAACCCAATCTTTCCCAAAATCTTAAACTGATAGACATTGAGCTCAACTTTATTTACTAGGCCTTCAATTTTACATCAACTAAAATTTTTCTCAACAGTCGGAAATTCTCAACAAGAAATAAGTTTGGAGTTAAAAACCAACTCAGTAAGATGCAGCTTATAAACCATGCACCACAATCAATTCTTCTCGGAGCCAACATCGGGAACCATGTTCAAAGTCTTCAAGATGAAAGTGTACATGAAGGAATCTAGCTCAAGCCTCTCGAACCTGCACAACATAGGAAAAGAGAGAAATTTTAATCAAAAAAGGAGGGAAAAAGTGTTGGGGAATGTTTTGTACTAGAACGTTCTTCTTTTCACTCTCTTCTTCGTTTCTTACAAGTCCCCAGTGATACATAAGCACCCACACCATAATACAGCAATCTATGGTGTAAGTTCTTGGAATGCAAAATATGCAGTAACCACTTATAAAGAGGATCGGCAAAAATACTATTAGACAAGAGGCCATTGTATTCGACTAATAACAACCGATACCATCACTAGTCTGATTGATACACCCAAAATATCATTTCTCCACTCCATCTACTATAATATATTACTTGAGATGAAGTCTTGCCTAGAACCTCCTATAGGAAATATCTTCTTGACTAGTACATTCTATATCCTTGATTAGCAACTACTTATTAAGCTATTCGTATACTTAAAGGAGGGTGGGTGTAATATTGAACAAAAAATGTTAGAGAAATTCTTTATCAAAACAAGGAATGGAATCATTACCTTCCTGACTTTGAGAAGTGCCCTGCTCCAAGTTCACATTTGAACAACAGCACATTATCATCGGTCTTCATATCTCTCAACTTTGCCACAAACTTAGCAGGTTCTGAGTACAGAACACGTGGATCTGTCGTAATATGCCAGGGTTTAGATTTAACAATGAGAAAAGAACAACATCAAATAGGAGAATAAGTAACAAGGCTACTAATTAGTGCAGTCTTTCTTACGAAGGGTGCTGGGAGGTCAGACTAAATACATTACTATTTTATTACTATTTTTGGTATATTGCACAGTGGCTGCTTCATGCTTGACAGCCCAAAGGCCCCAAACACTTCAGTATTGAGCTATGCAAGACACATTAACAGACAACATCCATTGTCCATTGAATCCCACCAAGCAAGTTTTCCCAAAAAAGCTTATGTTGGATAAAAATGGCATACTAGAATGGCAAGTACTTATACTGGCTATTAGCCTAAACATTAAACTAAAGATTTGGGTAAGCCAACATATAGGTTACTAATATTATCCTACGGTGTCTTTACAAAAACTTTTAGCAAATCAAATGCTTAGCGTGCATGCAATACTTCTTTAACATTAGGATTGTAATCAAAACACGCTTCTGCTGGGTGCCAAGGTTGGTTACTAAGATGACTAAAAACATTGCACAAAGAAATGCATGGGGGGGTGGACTGTGGAGGGGGGAGGGGGGAGAAGGAGAAGGCAGGCTTCAGACCACGGAATGGATAAAGTAAAAAATAATTTGCCATTCTTGCTAACATGGAATATGCAAATAGTAGATGGATAATTCACTTGCAAGCTTTTGACATATATTTAAGTAGTGACATGTTTTAGATGGATTCATATATATATATATATCTGAGCAGTTCACTCCAAACATCTAAGCCCCTGTATAGGAAATCTAACTATATTTAATAATGAACCAACTGAAGTACCCTTTCAGATGTTCTTTGACTGTTCACTCACCATTTAAACCAGCTGTAATAAGAATGGCTGGATAATTCTGTTCCTTAACCTGTGTAAAATAAACCAACAATTCAGTTTATGAAACATTTAACTTTAAGTTACAAATCTCTCTTTTTAATCCAGTTATGCAAACTGGTGGACCACTGGCTTGCTTGACTGTAGGGAACTTATAAACAAGATAAAAAACTGAGTCATTAAGTACTTAGTACTTACATTATCAACAGGAGAATAAGACTTCATATAGTGGTAAAATTCTTCTTTACGAGGATCTCCCCATTCCTGCATCAACCAAACTAAATCAGCTAAACCTGTTTTGATCACAATCATATACACCATCAATGAAATAATCAGCACATGTACTCGGACTACAAAACAAGATTGCAACGATATAGAGGGGGTTATGTTGAGATGTATAAAGAAAAGGTCCCAGAAAAGGAAATTTCAACATAACTCTTTATGGTTCTATTTTGGGTATAAGGCTCATATTAAGTATTTATTTATAGATTTAATGTTTATTTATTTATTTATGGAATTGTTATAAATTTAGGAGATAGATAGCATTTTATTAGTTAGGGTACTTTTAATATTTTAAGTGTTTTATTTAATTAGTAGGGTAGTTTTGTCATTTAATATTTTTAGGGTTTGTGTCCTAATTGAATTAGGATTTGTTTCTATTTAAAGGTTGATGTACTCTCAGATTAAGGACGCTATTGATTATTTTGATTATTCAGTTATTCCAATTATCGCAGAGATAATTCTCCTTCTAAGGTAAAAGACGCGGAGTTGAACCCTAAATCTCTAGTGGTTTATGAGTAGATCTAAACCCTAGGTTTCTGTTATTGCTATTGCTATCTAATATACAATCCACCATAATCTGTCGCATCAGAGCTTAGGGTTTCTCTATTAATTTCTCAATTTTTGGGGAGATCCTGGGTTGGGGGGGGGGGGGGGAATACTGTTCAGTGCAAGTTACTGTTCATCGCAGCACTATTCATCACAGTTACTGTTCATAGCAGCACAATTTATCACAGTTACTGTTCACGGAGTGCTATTCAAGCCAGGCAAAAAAAAAATTAGAAGTGGCAGAAAAAAAAAAATGTCGTACTGCTACTGCTTTTGAAACAGAAAAAGGAGGCTGCAGCTTCGGTAACCCTAAATCTGCAAATTTAACTTTTCAAAAATTACAGTTTAAACCCCAAAGTTTTCACAAATTTCAGTTTAGTCCCCAAAGTTTCATAAATTTTTAAACTATCCCCTGAACTTTCAACCTTTAGGTATCAGTCCCTGTACTTTCATTTCCTTCAATTTCAGTCCCTAAAGTTTTAGTAATTTTCAGTTTAGTCACTGTTAATTTTAAAAAAAAAATTATTTTATTTATTTATTTTAGTTTTAAGCTATTGTACCAATGTACCGAACCACAAAAGAATTGATTGAAAGGGAAAAAAAGGAAATTCGGTTTCTTTGTGATGAAAGTGATCGAATAGACTACCTCGTCAAGATATATGGTCGGACTACCTGTTTGAAAAATGAGCAAGAAGAGGTTAGACAGTATATTGCCAATGCACATTATGAGCTTGATCGACTTCAATGGCGATATCAAGATGAACAAAGAAGAGCTGCGATAGAGAGACGTCAACAAGCTGAAGCAGAAAACGTCAACAAGCTAAATCCAAAGAACTTCAAAAGGCTACACGTGAAATTGGTTCTAGATGTTCTTCTATAAAGGATGAAATCTCTTCTATAAAAGATGACCTTATTAACTTGCTGGCACATATTCGAGCAGAGAAAAAGCAAGAACAAACGCAAGCACAAGAGCAAGAGAAAGAGGATGTTCACCATTCCAAGACTACAGATAGTTGTGACGCGTCTATGACAATTCTTGAAACCCCACTAGTTGAACCATTGGACATTATTGAAGATAAAGTTGAGTCAAAGATTGCATGTGAACAACAGATTGAGGAAGATTTTGAAGTTGATGTTGAGTTGATTGTTGTCAAAGAGGAGCCGGTTCAAGAAATTACTTCAAACCAAGTTAATCACATTGAGTTTATCATTCATCTTGATCTATTTCAAACGCCTTTAAATGCAAAAGGGATTCTCTTGTCAGCTACCTTCCCAACGGTACTCCAAGATGTTTCAATGAAGAAGAATTCATGGTTCATTATCTCATTCTATAAAACTCGAGGTCGAGTTTTCTCCAACAAGGGGAGAAATGATGGGGATCAAGATCAAGTTATTAAGTATTTATTTATAGATTTAATGTTTTTTATTTATTTATGGAATTGTTGTAAATTTAGGAGATAGATAGTAGTATTTTATTAGTTAGGGTACTTTTAATATTTTAAGTGTTTTATTTAATTAGTAGGGTAGTTTTGTCATTTAATATTTTTAGGGTAATTAGGGTTTGTGTCCTAATTGAATTAGAATTTGTTTCTATTTAAAGGTTGATGTACTCTCAGATTAAAGACGCTATTGATTATTTTGATTATTCAGTTATTCCAATTATCGCAGAGATAATTCTTCTTCTAGGGTAAAAGACGCGGAGTTGAACCCTAAATCCCTAGTGGTTTATAAGTAGATCTAAACCCTAGGTTTCTGTTACTGCTATTGCTATCTAATATACAATCCACCATAATCTGTCCTACATCACAAACCATGTTACCTAATGCAATGGATGATCTAAAACAACTTTACAAGAACAAGAAAAGGCCTGTAGTGAAACATGATATGTATGGAGAACAATAAATTGTAGCAATGCATTTTAATAAGCAGTCAAGTATTATTGCTGAAAACTGGGATCTGCTATAAAAATCCATTTTCTATGATTGAATCTTTTAAAAATCATATCCTCAAGTGCAACGATCTATTAAGTTTTATGTTCACTGCCAACCTACCATGTTGCACTTCATTCACTGGGTTTGGAAAGGCCAAATAAATATTTATGGCATTGATGCATGGCATAAGCAAAGTTACACAATAGTACATAACCATTCTTAAAGACCTTGGAACTTAACATGGGTATAAAGAACTACAATGAAAGGGAGCACATTAGATTGTTTTTGGTGTTACCTAAGGCCAACTTAAGCACAACGCAGTCTTGTGGCTTTTTAATATTCCAAACAAAAGCAGGCGCAAGTTGGAAAAATATCTCAACATGCATGCTATTTAATTATTTTGGGATCCTTGTCACCCAAATTTCGCAAAGATAGCATCAACCAGCTACCCCTTAAATGTCACTGCTATCTATTACTCTGTATAAATAAACTATAGCATTTATTACAATTACCCAGTTATTTTTTGCCCTATAAGATCAGGTTGGGCCTCTTAAATTATAATTTAATGAAAGTAATGATATATGTGAATATGTATGAAAGAACTACTAGCATATAGGTCTGAGAAAGATCCGATCTTGGTATTAATTCTATCCCAGATCAAAATTTGATGATATTTGTTTCATTTGTATGATACCTTCTATGAATCTGTGTAATATTTTAATTTTTAAGACTCTAACAAGCTGTGTGGAAGAACAATTAGGTACATGAATTCTAAGCTCTAACTTCAAAAAGAATATGACTTACCTCCCATTCGCTGGTCGTAAGTGGAATAGTTGGATCAAGCATTGTTGTCAGAACATCTACAAAAGGTACACCAGCTACCGCAGCCTTGAATAAATCAGGACGCATGTTTAGGACAGCACCAATGAGCAATCCCCCAGCACTTCTTCCATCAATGCACAGTTTTTCCTTTGACCCATATTTGTTTTCAATCAGATACTCCGCGCAAGAAATAAAATCCGTGAATGTATTTCTTTTCTTCAACAATTTCCCATTTTCATACCACTGCCGACCCATTTCACCACCCCCACGTATGTGGGCAATCGCATAAATGAAACCCCTGTCTAACAAAGACAACCTCGAAGCACTGAATTCGGGATCTACGGAAATCTGTTGAAAACATGATATTTAGCATTGAGCAAGTAGAAAAATTAAGAAGCATTTTTAAATTTTTGAAAAAAGCAGGAAGCTGGATCCCTGCAATTTTCAACATAATACATTATCTCATTCCCAACTTAAGAGGACATGTCCTTCACAAGCGACAGTAATTTGGTTCACAGAACCGTGTATTACCTCATATGAACCATAACCGTATAGATATAGTGGCTCAGATCCATCAAGCTTCACAAGATTCTTTTGGTAGACAATTGATATAGGTATTTGAGTGCCATCTTCAGCGGTTGCCCATTTCCTCTCAGTTACATAATTTGATGCATCAAAGCCTCCCAATACCTAAGTGCAATAGTAACCAATTATAAAAAGAAAAAATAATATTCCATAATCACATTTATGAGTCAACATTGTTAATTTTTCCTGTTTAGTTTAACACTTTAACCCTTGGCAGTTAACCACAGCCAATAAACACTTCAATGTGATTTTGTCAAGTCTCGGGGAATCAACTTATTGATAGGTAAAGTAACAACGATATACACAGTCCAAAATCACATTTCTGTAAATGAGTAAAGAAGGCAAATACAGCTTCAAAAGTCTAAAACTGTTCCTTAACCCCCCAAAGAATGAATTGCAGTTCATAATCATTTTTTCTGCAATTGGGACACTCAAACCACTTAATCTCAGGATCCAAAACTCGAGAAAGAAGAAAATTTCCTGAAGGAAGCCAACTAATCAACCAAGTTAAAAGATGGCAACAAGTCGATGAAGAGGACTGCATTTAACGAAAAGATTTTATGTGATTCAGCTACCATTTTGACATTATGTAAATTAATTTGACTGGAAGCATAAATTTTCTTCATACCTGGTTAAGTAAAAGATGAACTGGAGAGAATTCAGTTTCTATCCTATTACTTTTTCCTAAGACGATACTTTGAAAAACAACTAATCAAAAAAAAAACATTTTACAATATACAAAAGTACATTATGAAACTTTAATAAACAACTAATGAAAAAAAAAAGTAATAAAAAGTTTGAGGAAACGTACAAAACAAGAGAAGAAAGCATAGCGTGCTCATTAAACATACCACAAGCAACAGGAACTCAACACAGATGATTACATTCAATTTAAACAGCTTACTAATTTAGTAATTTTCCGTACAACTTACAGTTTCAGTCTTCTTCAGAATGGAAGTCCCAGTGTTCATATCATAATCATATACAGAAGGGGGGGTCCTCAACGAACTGTAAGCAAACCGTAATACAGAGGAAGAAAACTGTGACTCTGATGGATCCACTGAATATATGGGATCAATGAAATCAACAGTGCGAGCATCTTTAAGGCTTTCAAGTGGTTCTCCAATGGCCGGCAGGCGATATACAGTTACTCTTTGAAGACCGTTTTCACGCTCATATAAAACAAGGTGATCGGTAAAAAGCCGTAGGTCTTGAATTTTTATGCTGGACAAAATAAACAATAAAAATAATAGTTTTTTAGTCATTGAAATGCCCCGCCAACAAAAGGAGGTAGAGTGCAAGTTGGGAGGATTGTTTTCTATAACTAAAACATACAATCATTAATGCATATACATCATATTTTTCAATACGAAATCATACTCAAAATTTTAAGAAATGGCCTAAACAATTCATTTATGCAACTCACTGCATCATAACAATCCTCTATACTGAGATAAATTTATTGATTTAAAAAGCATCACAGTAAAAAGTATATAGACGAATGTTACTGGTAGGGACCGATATAATTTTTTTTACTGGTATGGACCAACATTAACATTTCCCACTTAGCAGGAAAAAAAAATTCAACATTTCCCAGCAAATTGTACAATGTGGATCTGTTTCATTGGATGTATTTGTCTGAAGATTATACACATACAGCATTCCAGTCAAATAGTATTCAAGTGAAGTTTGGCCTTTCGGGGAAAACCAAATTTCAAATTTTCAGTATTCAAAGAAGAGCCAGAAAGCTCCCATTTATTAGTACTAGTACCCAGCGCACACACAATGCGTGTGTATAATTTAGGATTAGATTTTATTGCTATAATAATTTGAGATTTAATAATATTTAGATAAAGAGTTTTGAATTTAATAAGAATGAACTATGTGAGAGAATTTGGGAGATGCTAGAGAGCAGAAGAGAGAGGAGGCAGTTAAAAAATAAGAGGGAATATAATATAACTGTTGTTGAAAGACATAGTAACTATTTCTTTTTTAACCATAGGTTGTGACCCAAAATAACCAAAGACCGGCTACTAAAGCCTCATGCTTTATTAATAAAGATATATTTTAGTTTTCTACAGTAGCATGCCAAGATGACACAAGTTCTTACTCATAAAAGAGAATAGACTAATAGTTGTTGGATACCTAATTATAATGAAATCAAATGTAGAGATGCATGCTCAGTACTTGTTGTATCATTGATCGAAATTCTTTAAGTATAAGCTAAAGAAAGCCTGTGAAGTGGTTAGAATCATTTTACTAGTAAGAAAGTTGAAATAGTATTTACTATATCACCAAGAAGTTCCACAAAACAATACTCCAATACTCATCACTGATCTAATCACCGTTTGGAGCAATAGTTTATGGATCTAGAAGACTAGACAACATCTTCTAGAATGAGGAGTACCAATTGCATGTCCCTAGTCTAATACGAAGATGATACGTTTGTTTTATTGCCTCTGTGTGACTGCATTTGTTCTCTTAAAATTCAATGAAATCCACTTATATTGTTTTTATTTTAATATAACTGAAATCCACTTATGTTGATATGGCGAAAACCATTTGATAAATTGATTGGTCAAGAAAAACCATAAATTTCATAAAACTAGACAAGTACTATAATAATAACAGCAACCAATAGTATGAAAATAGGGATTTCAACCTTTGCCGATGAGGTATAAGAACTGTTGTTGCTGATATATTGTCTACTGGACAGGCTAGCACTTCGGAATTGAAAACCTCGTCACTTCTCCTTCTAATGAAAAAATGATTTCCACGATGACTGGCTGATGTATCGATGCCATCTAAACGAGGCGTCAACACCTTAAGCCCTTCTTCCAGCCTTGAAATATCCAGATAGAAGATGAATCCTGTAGTTTTACTATTAGATGAAACAAATAAGTATTTCTTGCTCTCAGAAGCCTCAAGATCCAGAGTTAAAGTATCATCCTTTTCATGATAAAGACAAGAGTCATTTGCTTGATCTGTTCCCAATTTATGTAACCACACCTATTAAAGGTGAAAAAAACTACCATTAGTCCAGTACAAAAACACGTGAACAAGAAAGATTATAGAATTATTCAAGAACAGAAAAAAGTAATTGTATTATTTCCCTTTGGAGGAATGCTGGGTAGAAATGATGATACTTTTGTTGCACTGCAACAAGATAGCTAATATGAGGGCTGGATTTGGACTTGACCAATTCCACACAAAGGGTGGTATGCCTCTGTGTAGAAGGCCTAAGAGACCTAAACAAAATACCAAATTCTGCTTATCATGGAAAGCTGATGATTGAACTACCGATAGACCGCTTAGAAGTTTCCTTTAACTCTCCTCCAGGACTTTCCTTTGCTTTAATTAGGTCGGTAATCACTTTCTACTTTATTTAAAATGCATGTCTTAGGAAATGCTTGCTTAAATTTTAATAAACAGAGGACTCTCCCTAGATTTATTGTGGAATTAATGACAAGTGCAAAACCCGAATCACCTTCTTGGGAAACAACATACATGAAAACTGTACCATATATTGTTGGTTACATGATTGCAATAGTAAAAGAAGAATCAGTAACCAATATTCTGTACGCTTACATCTCAGCTAATAATCAACTAAAAATTAAAAACGAGAAAGAGTAAAAATAAATGCAATAGCTAAATGATGATGAGGCCATAAACTTTGCGCAACTATTTTTGATGCTGTCAGAGAAATTAACATATTAACCGTTGAAAGACTATGATCTGTACTTTGTCTGGTCGGAGTGTCTCATCCATTGTAATGTACAGTAAGGCTTCATCACCAGCCCATTCAAGGCTATATGTCACACCAACTAGAGGCTTCCCAACAGGTGTGCCATTCTCAGTGTCAATGATATGAACAGTGTATATTTCATTTCCTTTAGTATCTTCTGAATATGCTACTAACTTGTGATTTGGACTGACCTGGATACAAAAAGAAGTATGAGAGAAAAAGACACAACAAAATGGAAGGACAAACTAGTGGATAGGGAAAAAATATAATATTTTCACACAAGAAAGAACAAAAGAGCAGCTGTTCTTACTCTCATATCAGCAATTTTATAGAAAGTATGCCCTTGAGCTTTTACGTTCTCGTCAAGGATAACATGTTCTGGGGGAGCATCAGGTCCAGTTGGCATAATATCATACACAGAAGGACTCGCATCGTTAGATGCAACGCATCGGCAATGCTGAACATATTCCTTCCCTTCCATAGTCCTTTTATAGTAGTAGTAAGGCCCTCTCCTTATGGGTGCAGATATGTCATCCTCCTTAATTCGCCCTCGTAGCTCAGCATAAATCTGATCTTCCAAGTGTTTGGTCCCTAAATTATTAACCAAATTTTTTTCAACTTAACATCAAAAGTCATGAGCTTAGAATTTCTTCATTGCTAAATTTTGATAAAAAAAAAGACCAAGCATGGTTTCATTTTCTTCTCTTCTCATTATTAGATTAATAATTTTCGTATGTGCCTTATATGACAAAAGAGATGTATTTTAACATGCTTAAACATTTAATTTCTCATACAATAATATACCTGTAATGCCACTTTGAATGCAACTCATTCCAGGGGAAAAAATAAAATCTCATTCTGATTTGAGTGATTTCATATGTATTTAAATACTCCTGCTCCTATCCTTCCAAAAGAGATGCGAGTAATAGTGACTAGCCCTTATTCCATTCAAAGTACAACTCTATTAAAAGGTCATGACCAATTATGATGAAAGCTGTAAACTTTATAAAACAGCACCCTAGAAACAGATTTCAAAAACAAATAATGAAAGCCGTAAACTTCAGAAAAGCAGCACCCGATAAACAGATTTAAAAATAAATAATGAAAGCTGTAAACTTTATAAAACAGCACCCTGGAACAAGATTTAATTAAACAAATAATTTCAGAGTGAAATATGTTGATGCAGCTTTCAAAATTAAATTTACTAATGTATGTGTTTGGCTACACAACTCGAAGTATTGGAATTAGAATTGGGCGCTGTTTAAAATAAACTGAGATTTAATTAAACTTTAGTCCTAATTCCAGTGCCCCGGTTCGAGTTGAGTAGCTTATGAGTTACCTCAAAGTTATTAAATATAAATACACCTGTATACATCAAAATAGTGTACTAGAAAGGATCATCAAAATGTGGATAGAGATAGATCAGATCAATACCAGACATAACAAAATCCGTATAAGAATTCTCTTGGTGGAGATAAGAGAGAACCTCGGGATTGGAGCGAGAATCATCCCGAAGCCAGTAATAGTTATCGTTCCTAACGTCTCCAAACATCTCCATTTCACGCTTCACCTTCTTCGCCACCGGCGGAGACGTCGCCGTTTGGGTGCTAGCCATAGCTGATGGAGATAGTGTTGAGCTGGGGGAAGAAGAAAATGAGGAAGGGTTTAATTTTGAAGATATTAAAAATTGTGATGGTTTTATTGTAATACTAGTATTTAAGGATTCCCGGATTGGAAGATTGAGAAGTGCGCCGCCACTGTGCCACCGGACACGTCGAAGCATTTTTCTTTTTTCTTTTTATATTTTTTAGTAAAACAAGCGATTGTACAGTGCAATCCAACTTGGATGGAAAGAAACATGTAAAAAAAATAAAGACTAAATTACATATTGCAATCCCAAAGTTATAAGAGTTTTAAGTTTTATATTTTAATATTTAAAATGTAATTAAATGTATTCTAAAAAAAAAAAATCAGATAAAATACACTTTTAAAAGATTTTCACTAGACAATATACACCCTAAAGTTATTTATGTTAAATAAAATACATCCTCAATTTTTAATACAACCTGCATTATTTTAAGCGAAAAAATATTTTAAGGTATACTTAAATACATTTTAAATATTATAGTGTAAAACTCAAAATTTCTATAATTTTAGAGTTCAATCTGTATTTTATTTATTCTTTTTAGTCTAATTTAAATTTTATATTATTTTGTTTATAATCTAAAATTAAAAATATAACATTAAGAATTCACATGCCAACCCCAACCTACATATATAAACGATAATACACACTATGAAAAATTACTGAAATAAATATAATTAAATATGTGGATTGCACCATATAATTTGTAGAAAATTTGAGGTTTACAGTATAATGTTTAAAATGTATCTAAATATATTTAAAAATATTTTTTCACTTCAAATAATATAATTTGCACTTAAAATTAAGGGTACATTTTGTTTAACAGAAATAACTTTGGAGTGTATTTTATCCAGTGAAAATTTTTAAAGGGTATATTTGTCTAATAAAAAGAATTTTAAATTGCATTTAGATATATTTTAAATGTTAGAGTGTAAAATTCAAAATTCATACAACTACGGGGTTCAATCTGTACTTTAATTGAATAAGAGTTTTATAAAAAATATATATTATTACTGAATTTATAAAAAAATAAATTTTGCATTTAAATTATTATTTTACTCTCATATTTTTTTTGTGTGTGTTTATAATATAGAAAGTATAAGGTTATATGAAATTTGTTCATATTATTTAGTTTTTTGTCTATTGTTGTATTAAAAAACTTTGGCAAGAAAGTATTCAAAATTTTCGTCCATTTATTTTATTTTTTATTCATTAAAACTTACCATCGATTAAAAACTATGAATTTTATTAGATATGTAAATTACTAATAATATAGAATTATCAAGTGTGTTAAGAATAATTTACAAAAAAGATAGATTCATATTAGTGATAATCTATTTTATAAAAGGAGATAGAGAAAGAAAGAAAAAAACGCTTTTTTTAAAGTTGTGTCACTTTTTTATTTTTTTTCACTCTCTTATCTTTATTTTTACTGTCTACTCTCTCTCAACTTATTATCTTTTTAGTTGTATTTTTTATCCCATTTTTTTTACACAGGCATTATATGTCAAGTGACTAATATAAAATTAAATATTAAATACGGGGATAAATTTATATAAATACATGAGATAATAGGCTAGGGGTGCACACGGTCGGTTTGGTCGGTTTTTTGGGAAAAAAAATAACCAAACCATTTAAATCGGTTATAAAAAATTAAAAACCAAAACCGCCTAAATTTTTATATCGTAATCGGTTATCGGTTTATTCGGTTTCGGTTAAATCGGTCGGTTTATTCGGTTCCGTAATTGATAATTTGATATTTATTATATTGTCAATTTTTAATTCATTATTCAGTTCTTACTTCTTTTGACCGAGCATCAAATTTTGAACATCATCTTAAGTGATCTGATATGGGTTACCTGAGCAATGTAAGTGTCCTGCCCTCCTACTTCATTTTCTCTTTGGTTTCTTATTATTGAGATTGTAAGTTTACGGATTATAAACATACGTAGAGGGCTGACCTGCTTGTTACCTTTTTGTTTACTTTTCTGATATAACCATTCATTAATATGACTGAACCAAGTTTATAGGCATAGAATGTGTTTTTTTTCCAACATATAAGAAAGAAGAATTTGGACTTGGTGCTTATATAATATGACTGAACCAAGTTTATTATGACCATGCACTCATCATCAAACTTTATTACATTTCTCTTTACTTACTAGGAATTTACTATTCCCGATCAATTTCTTCTTTTATAATGAATATAATAAATGCATATAATAAATATATAATTATATAAAATAAATATTTATTAGAAAAACATATGGATTATATTATAATTTTAAATTATTCGGTCGGTTTGGTCGGTTTCGGTTTTTTGAGAAGCCAAACCAAACCGGCCGAACTAGTTTCGGTTTTTTAGTTTTATAGTGTTCGGTTTTTTCGATTTTATGTTTTTCGGTTTGAAATAGTAACGGTTTGGTTCGGTCCGATCGGTTTTTCGGTTTTGGTCGGTTTTGTGTGCACCCCTATAATAGGCTATCAGGAAAATATATATATATATATATATATATATAATAAGTCATTCTTCTTTTAAATTATCACATAACAAAGGCCACCTAATTTATTCGGCCCATCCAAATCTACGAACACATGAAATAAAAGGCCCCTAAAAGGACCAAAATGCAAAGTTATCATAAGATTATTGGATTCGTTGTAGTTCATCCCTTCTATTTTGATGCGGGTAATTGGGCACGAAATAACCGCCAAACAGCTAAGGAGTGCCCTAGCTTTTTGAACATAATTGGGCAAATTAGCCCAAAGACTTTCCAACTACAATACTGATTCCACAAAATATTAGTTGTAATCACTGCCCTTCTTGTAGATTCGGAGCCATTTTTATTCCTTCTTTTCTTTCGGAGTGGAAATTCGGTTAAAATTGGTATAATCAAAACCCTGGACTTACCAGACGAGAGCGAAAGAAGGCAAATTTGAATTTCAGCAGATTTTGGGAGGTGGGAATGATGTCAAATAACGAAATTGAAGGAGGGTTCCGAGCGGATTTGGGTTCTTCCGCAGCAACACCCATCGCCTCCTCTAATATTGGTTTTCGGGTAATGTTTTCCCCTTATTCTCTATATATAATTGTGTGTATATATGGTTGTCTTTTACTCATTCTGTTTTTTTTTGTGTTTTCTAGTAAGTATGAGTTGTTATGGTGCATTCATTCGTTTATGCAGCTACTGAAGAAGCATGGTTGGAAAGAAGGGACGGGACTTGGTATCTCTGAACAGGTACAGAACTCTTTGTTCCCCATTATTTCTATTACTTAATTTTAAATGTTGGATTCAACCTGGCTTTTATGAGAGTTGTGCCATTTCTTTTAAGTATCCCGTATGATGAGTCAAGCTGGTGACTTTTGTCTGTACTTTGTACTACTAATATTAGATATCGATGACTAAACCAAGATTCTAGTTTCTAAGCAAGTACTTTGGAATTTACTTAAACCCCCCATTATTTGATTTGAGTTGAGATTAGTTGATCTTAATTTCATGTAGTTGGCTTTGTGGATATAAAGTTTACTTGTGGAACTCGAGACAATCTTTTTTTTTGACTTATCTTGGTGATAGAGTTCTTTTAGGTTGCAAATAAAAATGATCATCTTCTGTGCCAAGATTTAGTTTAGTACACAGAAGGACGTGTGTCAGTTTCATGCGTTTTTTTATTCATTCTTACAGGATAAGTTTTTTTTATGTAGTTGTGTCGATTCCCATTATGTAGATAATGAATCTTCTTTTTGGTGTTAAACAGGGGAGATTGGAACCTGTACAAGCTTATTTGAAGAAGAATAAACGGGGGCTGGGAGCAGATAAAGACAAGAATAAGCGGGGTGTGGGAACAGATAAAGTAAAGAAAGTTGAAAATTCTGTTCCTGATGGGAACACTGACAAAGTAAGTTTTTCATCAGCTCTTCAGCCCCATGACCTTGCATTTGTTTTGCACGATTTATGTTTCTGTTTATCAAATTTTAATCCTGTTCACGGAGTATGATAGCAAGAATTTGGGGTGAACTCATAATTAGAGAACTTTACAAACAAAAAAGAATGACTTTTGCTGATTGGTTTTCTTATTCTTCTTCTTCCTCTATTTTTTTTGGGGGGGAGGTGGTGTAATATATTGGTTTTCTTATTTGTCCATGTACTAATTATGTTGCTTGTGTCAGTTGTCTGATAGAGGTAAGTCGAAGAAAATGTCTAAAACGATGAGGAAGATGCTAGAGGTTGAAAAGAAGATGCAAGAGAAGGAATTTGAGCGGGCCTTCTTCAGGGAGTTCTGGCCGGATAATGTCTGAAATAATCAACACGGTCCTCAATGAACCCCACCCTCTCCCAAAATATGGGGTGTCATAGGTATTCATAGTCTTTTCGGCATTGTATTACTTAGGAGTGATACTCATGTACATATTGCAAGGATATAATGGACCTTTGTTTTTCCATTTTAAATGTTGTGGGAGACACTGCTGACTGCAGATACAGAAATCACATGCTCTCATTTCTGTTTGAGCTATTACTGAACAATATTCTGCTTCATAAGTTTGATCATCCTATAAATTGAGAAAAATAGTAAATGGGAACAAGCTTTTATTCAAAGTCCTGTTATTTACTTCAGATTCTGCTTTGTATTTGTCCCCAATAGTATCCAGCAGTGGCCTTTTCTTATATCAGGCTACTAACACAAGTTTTGCTTCTTGAAATTAGCGTAACAGATGGAAATTAAGACAAGGTAAATACTTGACAGTTGGTCCGGTATTATGCTTATACACGGTATTGGATATTGTACTTTATGTTGTTGTATATCTATAGAAGTTCTCATCTTTCATGTTAGTTTTCTATTTGATTTGCTGTTTTGGATATCCAAATAAACAACTTATCAAATCCCTCGCTCTTTTTCTGATGCATTTATACAATTTCTGAAGAGAGAGGACGAGAAATGAGAATAGAGTTTGGCATAGCTTTCTTCCCAAATTTGTGAGATGCTTCCGAGAGAAAAGAGTTTCATCAATGAAACTTATGTTTATATTGTGTCAAACAGGTAAACATATGATCAAAAGCAAGTACGATGGTTTGGTAACATACCATTCAGATGTTTACTACTTTACCAAAAAAGAGAGAGGAAAGAGAAAAAAGTCTTTTTTTCCTTTTCCCTCCTAAACTTTCACCATCATCTGCTCAACCATTCTCACTCCCAAACTTGACAAAATGATAATGGTAGGTTGTTATCTTATCACCGCAATTTTAGCCTAAAACTTTGCATGCTCCAGTCCAGATCTGAATGACGTAGACATCCTTATTTTATTTTCTTTAATGAAAAGGGTCCAATTTTCACATTTTTTTTATTCTAAAAAAAACATATTCAATTTGATGATAGTATAAATTAAAACCGTGTTCCCAAATTTATTATTAAATTTTTATTATCATGTTATCACACTATTTAGATCCATAGATGATGCATAATTTAAAGGAACAAATACTTTGATTAGTGTTCTCTAAAGTGTATATATATATATATATATATATATATATATATATATATATATATATAAATATAATTTTCCCCTCGCATTCTAGGGGTCAATTTATGATAATTAGATTTCTCTATGTCAATATTGTAAGAACTTATTCCTCTGAAATTTTTATTTTTTGTAGAATTTAGGTTATGTTTTGTCATTTGTTAGTTAATTAAAACCAATAAGGAAAGATTTCATCCATTCTAAATTATAAGATTATTATTAATTTACAAAAGTCAATTTTAGATATTTTTAATCTTAAAATTAATACGATTTATTAACAATTTTTAAAGACAATAAATCTATAATTAGTAATATTTCTCTCATTCTCTTTTTTTTTTTTTTATACACAAAAACTCCAAAACAAATAATTTTTAATATATGTTTTAAATTTACCTCATTTTTGATAAAATATAATAATAATAAAATTCTCTCACCTCTTTTCTCTTTTTTAATACTCTCAAACACGCTGTAGGAGAGAAAAAAGGTACCAAAAGAGAGAATTGAAGCGAGGAAATTGAAGCAAGCTATGATACAGCTGGTCGGATGGATGTAGTGCATACGCATTGTACCCCGTATCGTGATTCGTGCAAGGAAAAAACCCTTCTAAAACCCACAGTAACCCTTGACCTGCCGAGGGAGAGAGAAACGCCGAGACACTGTTGGGAACTGTTTCACTGTTTCATGAAGCTGTGCCAGAAGGAAAATCAAGAAATCTGTTGGATACTATAAGTTTCTCTCTCTAAAAAATCAATTAGCCTAGGGCTCGAAAATGTCCCTTTCTACTCCAACCAAATCTCAGGACCGTGGCATTGCCTCCTCCGCGCCCAAGGCTACTTCACAGGCGAAGATGGTTTCTGCCCCTTCAAGGTGAAAATTGATTTTTCCTTTTTATTTTTATTTTGTCTTTTTCCTATTCCGGTCATCTTGGTAGGGGTCTTTATTTATTTTTCTTGATACCCTTTATTCTTGTTCTCATGTTGACCCTGGCTTTGTGAGTTTTTTGTTGATGTAAATCCACTTGTAGTTGGATTTCTATTTAAAGATGTGATTTTTTTTATTGTACAGTTTGATTTCATGTGGGTTGGAATTAAGGTTGTTAATTGGTAACAATTTATGGGAGTATTTTTCCAAAATGGCACCTTTCTAAACTACATCCATTCTGTTCCTCAACGCCGTTTGGATTGGTGTTTAGTACTATTTTTGTAGTTGAATTGGCGCTTATTGTTTAACTAAACCAAATTAAAATATTCCAACGCCAATTGGTATATTTTTACTCCAACACCAATTGAATTGGTGTCCAATTGGTATAATTTTACTCCAATGTACGTTAATTGAATTGGCATCCAATTGGTATATTTTTACTCCAACGCCAATTCAATTCGTGTCCAAATACGGTTGAATCACAAGTTTAAGCAAAAAAAATAGCAATGCATAAGCAAAAAAAAAAAAAAGTTGAATCAAGTACCAACAAAAAAATAATCTGAAAAAACCAATTCAATTGAATCAAGTATTAATGCAGTCACTAGTTTAAGCAAAAAAAAAAAACAAAAAAAACTGAATCAAATACCAGCAAAAAAAAAAGCCGAAAAAACCAATTCAATTAAATCAAGTACCAATCGAGTCACAAGTTTAAGACAAAAAAAAACAAAAAAAAACTTATAAATGCATGTTATGATAATGAGCTATTCATTTACTAATTAACTTATAATTTTTTTATAGTTACTTATACACCTCCAGCTGCACAGCATGTTGAGACACCCTTTACATATATTAGGGGACCATGTAGAGGACCTTAGAGATAGGTTAGAGATAAAGGGAGGCCATGTGGCACACATGACCGGGTGCATAGATAGATAAGTTTAGATTTTCTTGTGCTTATCTATTTAGTATTGAAATTGTATCTATATATTAGCATTTTATTTCTTAAACAAATTATTCTTCATTTGGTTTATAAGTTAATTATTAAATGAGTAGCACATTATGATAACATGCATTTATAAGTTTTTTTGTTTTTTTTCCCTTAAACTTATGACTGCATTGGTACTTGATTTAATTGAATTGACTTTTTAATTTTTTTTTGTTGGCTCTTGATTCAATTTTTTTTTTTTTTTTTTCCTTAAATTTTTGACTGCATTGGTACTTGATTCAATTGCATTGGTTTTTTCAGCTTTTTTTTTTTTGGTACTTGATTTATTTATTAACTTAAACTTGTGATTGCATTGGTGATTTTTTTTTTATTAAACTTTGAATTGGCTTTTTCAGTTTTTTTTTTGGCTTCAGCAGTATTTGGACGCCAATTGAATTGGCTTTGGAGTAAAAATATACCAATTGATTTTTTGGTTTTTTTTTATTTGGTTTAGTTAAATTTAATTAAGTTAAGCTTAATTGAATTTTTTTGAAGGTTAACAATGAGCGCCAATTCAACTGGCGTTGAGTTACAAAAAAAATTACTGAACGCCTGAACAAAATTGGATGTAGTTTAGAACGGCAGATGTACTTTAAGCCATTTTGGGAAAATACTCCAATTTATGGTTCTAGTATAAATTGACATAGTAATTAAAGAATTTCTGGTAATGGGAAGTTTGAAAGATTGAAAATAAATATAATATATATGGTCGCTCAATGTTGTTAAATTATTAATATTTTTTAAACAATAGGCTTATTGCTATCTTAGGGGTGGAAGATGTGAGACCATAAGAATTGCTTTTTAGATGGGTGATTGAGATAGGAAGTCCTTAGTGTAGTGATGTAGTTGAAGAAATGTTGCGTAGTCTATACTCTATTTTGTGAGAGGATTTCAAGAGAGGTTTCTTAAGGAAGGTTGATGAGGGGAGTTCAGATATCATTAGTGGAATTAGAGGTTGCAGTTCTTGTTTGTAAAGTAGTGTCATTGATAAGGAGGAAGTAAGTTGTTAACCATGCTGTCTTGGGAAATGGCTATAGGAGTATACATGGAATAGGATGAATTTGCTATGGCAGTTACCAGGATGAATGTATGGAAGAGCAATTTTTTGGTTTGGTTTCTCGTAGCATGGCGATATGGTGGTGAGCAGTGGTCAAAGGAAGATTCTGCACAATGATTTATGTTGGGATTAGCCCCTTCAAGATTGGTTACCTTGATCAGTTCTTCTTTCGTGTTAATTGCATACACTGTTAGTTTCGCTTGGGGCAGACTTTATGGAAGCCCGGATTTAGGCTTTTTGAGAATTGGAGTTTAGTGATTTTAGTCTTTAAGCATGTTCCTGAGCAAATATCTACTTTATGAATCCAGATCAAGGATAAGGTGTAAGATTAGCATGGTAGTTGTGATAGGAGGGAATGTTCGTTATCAAATTGTATCAGTGACTTTCAATGGTGAGCCTAATTGGGGTCCCTTGAAAAGGATGACACTGTGTGAAAGTGAAGACCTTTTTTTATCTGTTATTTTGTCTAGTAGGAGTTTCCTTAATGAAGGGTTTCTAATTAGCATGACTTATGCTTCTATATCAACTCTTTGTAGCCATAATAGATTGTAGTTGACAACAATCAGAGTTATCTATGGTACTGTTGAGACTCCACTACTTAACTCAACAATGCCTTTTATCTGAAATTAGTTGGGGTACCGGCTTAGAAAACCTATGGGACACTTTTAAGATTTATTCTCTTACTAAATCTTAATGCTTGCTTTGTTTATCTTCTCTTAATAGATGCAGCCAGACATTGTATATGTGCCTTAAGCAGTCTTGAAGTTTTATTTCATCAAGTCCAATCCTTTCCTTCTATAAGGAATCAACTTTTGCAGCTTAAAACTCAATAAAAGCAAATCATTGTTTACTGGTTGAGTGTTACTGTTAGTCTGTTAATAGTGCCCTAAGCAGCAATTAGGTTTTCTGTTTATCTTAAAGCCTCATACCCTAATTCTTCATCCTGAATTCAAATCTTATCCCATCCTACCTTACCCTTGTAGTTCTCTACCCCTTAATTTTTCCTTTCTCAAAAAAAATAAAATCCTGGCCTGCTAAATGTTTCATTCAGCTTCTTATCTAAAAATGTTTCATTTAGCATCCCCCAATTTTTATTTTTTTTATTAAATTTAAACCAAATGATTGAAAATCAATCATTTTCTAGGACTAGTTAAAGTATATTCAGAATGGCACCAAAGGGTATGTTGCCCATGTGACTACTTATAATCCATATGGTGCCTCAATAATATCTAAGCATTCCAAATGTCTTCTTTTTAGTCAAAGGTTCTATAACTTGCCTACTTGTTGGTCATCTAGGACTACTTGATAGCAATTTGCAGAATAATCTCCAACACATTTTTGACATGGAATTCTATAGCTATTTTTGGTGGAATGGTCTTGCATGAACTGGTATTCAACTGAACTTAAAAGAGCTGGGTAAAGAACATAATGAAATATCAAATTCACCTACATAGATATATAAGACCTTGATAGTTTTGTTGAAGTTATGTCTTCTAACTGTGTGTTTAATTGCTTATATTTATTGAGGTTTTTAAAATTTAGGGTATGGCCTTTTAGCAGCTAATAAGTGAAGTCCATTTGCCTAGTTTTGGCACTGTAATGTTGTGCTGGGATGGGAAAGTAGATGCACAGATAACCTTTTACATTATTTGAACATGGTTTGCCTAGCTTTTAGAATTGCAGTTAGCAATGGACAGTTTAATCTTTAAATATACAAATGAATTAATTCATTCTACATTTAATGTATTTATGTAATTGAAATTGCTACATTGAGTTGATGTAGTATATATCAAGAAGCTTTAGCGTTCAGTGGTACTCTAATAAACCGCTTGCCGCTTTGAAAAGTAAATTTCGCATGTTTTAGGAGCCATGTTTCATTCTTACATTAATATTCTTCTATTTTCTATTAAAGATAATTCTTACTGGTAATATCCAACTGTTCCCTACTGTCGAAAAGATGGTTTGAATCCAGTTGGCACTTGCTTGAGACGGTAACACAAAATTGAAGTCTCTTAAGATTCCTTTTGTTGCAATAATTGATTCATATGTAAACATTTTGCATTCTGATTGCTGCCTAATGCCTCTGTTATATAATCTGAATAAACATTTATTGAAGCTGCCTCTTCCATTAGTTCTTCTCCTGAAATTTTCCCTCTTCTGTAATGGCAGGTCCAGAATTAGCGGTGATGCTTTGCATTTTCCGAAACTTACAGATTATTATTAGTGAAATCTTTTCTCCTGCAGCTTTACTGGAACATGTAAACTGCCAAGCCTACGAGGAGTAGTAGGGAATGAAGCCATCGGTCCGCAGATCATCTCTGTGTTCAAATTATTGTATTATATTGACATTTTCCTGAAATAGGATTCACATATCTTGTATTTGCTGCAAATTTTACCTCAATAGTTTCACCTGATTTTTGTATCCAAACTAGACGTTTTCTAGTAATATGATCCATCCAATCAAGTATTGATTCTGAATTTTGATTACAACTTTTTTAACTGCTGGATGAAGGAGTATTTAAGTGCATTCTCTTGTACTTCAATCATCATGCATTCATTACATCCAACCAGGAATTTTACAATAACTTCATGCATACTACATATATTTGCATGTTTGGCGTTTTGGCGCATGCTTTAACTTCTAGTTAATTATTTCCTTCAATTATATTGTTATACGTACTTCAAACTTTTGTTTTTATTTTAATTTCTATCCATCATTTTATGTAGTTTTTCTCTTCCACATCTTTTTGAACACGAACCTTTTTTTATTTTTCTTTTTTTATGGCTTTTTAATCTATATAAATATACTGCAATTATTAAATATAGGGAATTGATATTTTTACAAATTAATTTAATATTTTTACAAGTGGTCTTATTTGATTTTGTAGAAATAACAAATTAGCTTATGAAAATATTAATTCCAATTTAGAATAAGTTAATTTGATACTTTTATAAGTGGGTTTTATTTGATGTTGTAAAAATATCAAATTAATTTGTGAAAATATCAATTTCTTAAATATATGCTACTATCTTATACAAGAGGAGTTTGGAAGTTGCGAAGGGTTAAGAGTTTGTTTGAGAATGATTTTTTTTTATATTTAAAGTTAAAATTTTAATAAATTTATAAGTCAAAATTTTAATAAATTTATAAATAAAAGTGTTTGGTATTATTTTTTCTTATAAGTCGGAAATTATAAGTAAGAGTTGTGAGTACTTTCGGTTAATAATGACTTATAAGTTAAAATAAAATATAAAGATTATTAAAAAGTTCTTTAATAAGAAGAACATTAGAAAAATAAAAAAAATATTTATGTCATTTCTAATAGTTGACTAATTTGAAAAAAAATGACTAATAAATTATTTTTTTAAGCAACAAATTGTGACTTATTTTTTTGAACTTATAAATAATAAAATAAGTAGCAACCAAACGATTTTTCTTAAAAGAATGACCAATTTATCGGTGGATAACAAACACCTCTTAAATCATCCTGCTAAAATGTTTACGAGAAGAATGTCAAACAGAAAGTGAAGTTAAATAATGGAATAGCAAAAAAAGTCCATTTAGTTTTATCCTAATTAATTTATGAATTTAAAAAATAAATTTGTGATGTAAATTGATTTTAACCTTTAAAATGATAATTTTTTAAAAATAATTTATATAATTGAATATCGTATTAATTAAATTTTAATAAACTCGTAATAATTTTAAATTCTAAGATTTAATAACTTAATTAAAACTCAATTAAAGAAAAATACGACTTTTTTGTGGGACTTCAAAAGTATCGAAAATATAATTTTTGGAAGAATTATTTATTTTCTGTTCTAGAAGACCATACGCTGCCAAAATTGTTTGACTTTACAAAAACACACTACACAAACCTTTTTACGCATCTGCACTTGAGCAGCTGCCGCTGCCACCACAAACACCGCCAGCTACCGGAGAAACCCAATTTCCATTGCACCCAACTGAAAGTTTTTGCTTCTTTTATATTCCCCAATCCCCACAAAAGCATAAAGGAAAAAATGTCTGCGGCGGCTTCTTCTTCATATTGTTATTGTGCATCCCAATGTCTTCGCCCAAGCCTATCCCCGTCAATTAAATTATCTACAACGAGAAAAATCAATTCTTTTACCAATAATTCATCTTTATTCAGCAATTTAAGACACACCTACAAGCCCTTATTATCTGTATCCTCCTCTTCCATCGCCAATTCCTCCGGCTGGCGCCTGGTTTTTGCTGCTGCCTCCGCGGCAACAGATACTAATTCTAACCCTACAAAAGAAGAAGCGAATAAGAAAGAAGAGGAACTGTATGAAGAAGAGGAGGAGGAGTTACCGTGGATACAAGAGAAGGCGCTGGACCTGGTCGAGTTCACTGGCTCAGTCACTCAGGCGATTCCTGGTCCCCGAGTTGGCCAGAGTTCTTTTCCTTGGATGCTGGCCGTACCCTTGGCTTATGTTGGCATAACTTTCGTTTTTGCCTTAGTCAAGACCATTCGCAAATTCAATTCTCCCAGAGAGTTGCGCCGCAAATTGGTCAGTCTCTTCATTCACTAATTGTTAGTTTTTAGTATACTTATACGTTTTTGTTTTCATTCTCCATAATATGTTTAAGCAATTTCACATTCTTGTGTGTTTTCTCTCAAGTCTATTATCTTTTATAAGTTAGACAAATCACAAATTTGTTATGATCCACCATTAGACTGATTGTACTGCTTGAAGCATTTGAAAGGGCATTCTATTTCTTTAAAAAATATGAACCTTTTGTTATTGGTGAAGCCACTTTAATTCAGATGTGATTATAAAATTACCAAAGAAGGGGAACTGGGCCTGTTCCTTGAGCGGAAGGCCGGTAGTGTTACTTAGATTGTGTTTTATAAGGAGGTATCCTGCAATGTATTATGTACGAAATTTTTAAAAGAGAGTGAAATTGTCAGCCGCCAACCGTGGACTAGCCCAAAACATTTTGGGTGAACCACATAAATTTAAATTTTGTGTCGTGTGTGATTTTTTTTTCTTTCCCTTTGCTGTTATTTTTGCCGCGTTGTTATTCTCAAGCACTTTTTTTCCTTCAAATTTTCTCTTTTCCCCATAGACATAATCCACATAACATGCAGTAGCTCACCTTGCCTCAATGATGATATGGCAATAACTCAAACAGCTTCAAAAGCAATCACCCTTTTATCTGTGTGTCCAAGGTAGTTTCGACAAATTTAAAGATTGGGAATGTAAAGGTTATACACTCAACTACCCACACACAAAACATCCAAAAGCATCCACTGATACGTGGGCATACTTTATAATCTTATATATTGGTAGTAGCGCAGCACTGGTTGGAATAGGATAGAAGGCTAATTTCAAAAGTTTATAAAAGGAAATATATAGCTGTTCTAAACACTAAATAAGAGATTGCTTTTCCTAGCCTTTTAGCAGCTAATTTGTAAATTAAATTTTGTTTTATAAGTAGATTTTTCAAAAACGTCACAGGCGTGTTCTGTATATTGGAAAAAATCATGAGGTAGATCTGTGCCCCATGTTTTCTGAGAAGCCAGTATACTTTTTTAACTAAACGCTCGTCATTGTTAAAGTACTAGTGTTAAAGTACTAGTCTTGAAGGTTATTTTGTTTAACCTAAAGAAACATCGGAATTTGTTCTCAATGCATGCGTAGTTACCTAATTAGCAATAATCTTTCCAGGTCAATAAAAATGCTGTGCTGTGCAAATCAATAGATGAGTTATTTGAGAAAGGAAGGGATGGAGTAGAACAATCAGCTTTGATGGACCTGATGCAAAAGGTTAGATGCATCCTACATCTTTGACTTAATCCCCTTATGTCTTTTTTTCGTATAAACTAGCATATGGTTCTTTGCAAAAGTGTTTGAGTCAATTGTATCTCTCTACCGTGCTGGTTTGACTTTTAGAAATTGCACTGATATACACAGTTTATTGGTTTTACATGATTATTTTATTAGATATATGAAGAAATTATATTAGGAATAAGAGATTAGGCAATTAAGGAGTACAAGAAGTCTCCCAAAGAGATAAAAATGTAATGGAAGAAAATAACAGTCCGTAATAAAGGCTACCCGCTAATTCCTATTATCATCCAATATAGCCATACAGTAACCTACTCACAAAGCCAATAAGCTAATTTTAAACGATAAAAGACACTATATCGCAAAGTAAATGTAGAAACAGATAGCTGTTGATAAAAAATGGCATTCCTTTCATTCCAAAAACCTGTAAGAATATCAGTTTTAAGCACGGAAGCACCACTCACAGAGTCTTACATCGTCTAATGTACTAACCCTAAACTCTGACTAGCAGCACGCTCTCCAAATACAAAGAACAAGGCTTCATAATAAATTTCAATAAAAAGTTCCAAAGACTCCTTAATCCTTATTGAGTTTTTTTATGTTTCTGATCTAAATCAAGATTAAAGTGTTGCTGCTTCAATAGTTTCTATTAGAATTTTTATCTAAAGAAAATTTCTTATATTATTTCTTTTTTCTAAGTTTCATCCAATATTTCTATCTTACATCTTTTATCCAAGAAAAGTTTCCTCCAATCCATTCTTTTAAAGTTTGTTGTTGCTGCATATCTTCAAAGAAGTTATAGATATCTTTCTATCCATCAAAACTAAAATGAAAATATTAGTATAAAGTAGATAAATCTTGTTATCACCCTCCACAATTTGTCAAGTATAGTTGATCCCTTTCCAAACAGGGTTGTCTGTCTTGCACTTAAAGCAAGAAAGAGAAATCTTATAACATACAGACAACCATTTGTATTACATGGAAAACCATGATACACAGTTTCCTTTTTGTCCTAAAAAACTTTAAGGTGTTATTTTGTTTTTGGTCATTTTAATGCGTGTCAGCCTTGCATGCTCGTGCTATTTGTCAAATAGTGGTCTAATAAACTGGGAAACTATATGTTTCAGTTTAATGACATTGTTATTGGATATTCAGACAGGGTTTAACATGGAGGAGATTTTACGCAAATACATTCGTTATGTGTTGAACGAAAAGCCCTTTAACCCAGAATTGGTTGCAAATTTGATTCACCTCAGAAAAGTATCTATGTTGGATGATTCTCAAGTAGCTGAAACTTTGCAAGAAATTTCAAGAAGGATTGTGAAAGACAAAGGTAATTTTGTTCTTCAATCATTTGTTCTATTGCACGTCCTGGTGCATGGTGTCAAAAATCTATCTACACAGGATATTCTGATGAACATTAGAGGATGTATAGAGAATATTCTTGATCCACAAACCTTTAGCTATTCAGAACTGAGAGAATTCAGTCACCTTATAAAAAAAGTGTTTTATTATTATGGTTTGAACAAATGAAATTGGACAAGTAAAATCTTTGATGCATTAAATCTACTATGTTAGTTTTACCCATTTAATCATCAGAGGAAAAAATGATTTAGCAGTCAGAATAAGAAATCACACGTTGCACCCAGAATCGGAAATTTTTAATGTTACAAAGAAAATGCTGTTACCTCAGTGTAACAGTGACATGATCGTAATGTTTATTAAAGTTTCATGAAACAAATCATTAACACCAGAATCATTGGTTATGGTCCCCAGTCCCTGAGTAAAGGATAAGGAATACATTGGCCAGCTGGTGGACGGTATGTTTTATGGTGTCGGGAGTTCGTTCTGTCCTATATTTTTGGCCTGCTGAGTACCATTAAGACTACATAGGTGGAATACCAAACTAAGAATACCTATATATTGATGCACTGGTATTAGATACTGAAAACTTGTCTATTGCATTTCAGGTCCAGTTGTCATGGATATGTCGGGATATTCTGCAAGGGGTTTCAAGAGAAAACTTGTTGTGCAAGCTCTTTTTGGAAAAGTTTATTATCTATCTGAGGTAAGAGGCTCAAAAGCCATTTTTGTATTGCCGACTGCCATCTTCCTTTTAGTCATATATTGCATTATATTGCCAGTTCATAGTTTCGTTGGATTTCTAGACAAACTAGCCAACAATTGCTGACATATATTTTGCTGTGATTTTCTGTAATTTGAGGCTGTAATTTTGAGTATTCTTCTCACTTTTAGCTGGTCTAACCAAGTTAAGTTTTCTGTATTTGTCTGGTTTTTTGAATTTGTTTGTACTACCTTGTGGACCAGCTGCCAGAATTTTGTTCGAAGGGGAGCTCCTTAATTGTGAAAGAAATATTTGGGGTATCAGAGTAAGCTTCTTTCTTTTAACTTGTCGGTTTAATAAATGCAACTAATAATGTCTAAAGCTTTTCATGCTTCTCCAAAATTTCTCAGTGAAGATGCTGAAAAGCTTAGGATGCACACCAGTTCAGAAGCCGGGGACATGGAATCACTTGAGAAGATGATCGATGGTTCGGATTCAAAAGATTCTAGTGAGGGCTCATCCGTTGATCCTTAGAACTTACATTAGGCCGTTAAACCCATTTTAGACAATGGGAGTTGGTGAGTGGTGTCTTCAGTTACGGGAGAGAATTTTGGAGAGTTAACCCTTTGTAAGGCTAGTTACACAAGGATACTTGGTCTTTTTTTAGTGATGTTCTTTAGTCGTGTAAAGTTTCGATAATTTTGCGAGTCGTCACAGATTAAACAATATATTCCTTCATTATTGTTTGCGCGAAGTAAATTGCCGTTCTTTTGGTGAAATACTTGGCATTCTTCATCATGTCATTATTCGATACTATTTGTTGATGGATGAATAGTCGTTTTAATTTTCAGACCAAACTTCAGTGAATAGATTGGGGAAGTACAAATGGTATAGAAGTAGTCCAAGTATTTTGATTATTCAATCTTACTGAAATTCTCAAGTGAAGATCAAGCACTTCGTATTTGAATTACTAATTAAAGCCAACTTCATTAGTACTCATTTTAGCACCACTATATTAACACTAGGAAATGTCATTTCAAGTCGGGCTTAAATAAATGTGGGTGGGTGGGTCAAAACCCTCCCGGCCAGGGTCAAAATTTGGAAATATTTTGTTTGTTTACAGTTTGTCCATCTGCCAACGAAGTTCTAAACTTTGAGACGGATAAACCCAAGTTCTGTTCTATACTTCGTCATTCATTCTTTCTTCATTTCCTCCATCTCCACTCTACTACTTTTATTATTCTCCTCGTCCCAGTGGTGTATCTGTTTATCGGAAGGAAGAAGAATGATAATTCAACACCATTTCATTTAAAAATCTGCAATTCCATCTCCTTCTTATTCATGATATTACCCACCCTTTAGAAGAACTGCCATAATCAATTGTGATTTATCTTCTTCAACTACCACTTCACAGAATTGCACTAACGCTGTCAAATTGAAGAACCTACCCAGTTCCACAAATTGATAATTCTTCTTCTTCGTTATAATCCTCGAATTCATCGCCGTACCCAGGTGGGATGCGCCAATTTACTGGGAGAGATCTGAATGTAAAGAAACCCGAATGGCTGCGGCAGAAAGCCCCACCAGGTCAGAAATATGAGGAGGTGAAGGAAACTTTGATTCGGCTCAATCTCAATACTGTCTTCCAGGAAGCGCAATGCCTCAATATTGGAGAGGTATTATACAAAAAAAAATCTGTTTTTACCATTTATTTATGTCCTCTTTTTAGCAAGTTTATTGGTGTATTTCCTATCTGATAAATGCATTGTAGTGTTTCTTACCATATAAATAGTTTTATCATAAGCTTTGGAGGAAAAATTAAAGATCCTTTCCTAATATGGGCAATACAGCATAATTATGTATTTTGTTTTGTAATTTTTAAGTAAAATCTTTCCATTAGCTTTAGTTTGTTACGCTGTTGCTTTGAGATTACGAATCAAAACCTCTAGCTGATATAAGAAATGTTTTTGAGCAGTGCTTGGAATGGAGGCGGGGATGGTATTGCAACGGCAACGATCATGCTTCTTGGGGTGTACCAGTGTCTGCAGATTTTGTGCGGTGAAAACTAGTAGAACCCTGCAACACCTGATCCTATGGAACCACAGAACACAGCCCAGGCTATTTCTAGTTGGGGGTCCGTAGTCACAACTACTTTCTACATTCATTTATGTATAAACATGTTCGAGTACACGCGCACTCATATGCGCACACACGTGTTTCTTACTTGCAAGATGCATAATACTGAAAGCCATGCAAATTTTGGTTTGGACTAACAGGATTACTGTTGAGCCACATTGCTTGTGATTACAATCATACAATCACTGAAGAGTGTTAAAGTGTACAACTATAACATACGTTGTTCTACTTGACATAGAGGATTCATGAGACCCCTTCTTGTTATCTTTGAAACAAAAATAACATGAGACCCCTTCTTGTTATCTTTGAAACAAAAATAAGCTGAAGGTATTGCACAAAACTACTTATTTACGACAGCCCTAGACTGCGAGTGGAGTTTGACTGGCAATTAGTCAATTAGTATGGAGACATCCTGATTAAGGAATTAATTTGCTGTCACATCTTATGTTTACTTGCGCCTGAACATTCCTTATTTTGCAATAATCTCTATGGAAGTAACTAACATGGTACACCCATAATTGTGCATGAACCCACCTTATGAGTTTTTTTAATATATTAATGCATTATCCATTAAGAAAATGAGAACTAAAACAGTCCAGGTTAGATTTATGTATCCTTGTGTTTTTTTCTAGCTTTTTACTTTGTAGCCTTTAAGCTAAGAACTCACGATATATCTTGCAAATAAAATATTTTTCGTCCCTGGAATCATGTAGAACTTTATTATTCATAAAAACATTTTAACTCCCTTTCTAGTTGGCTGCTAAGCACTGTACTTATATACATATGCTGGTATGACCAGAGTTTATCTGTTCTAAAACATGCAAAGCTCAGCTAGGAGAGGATGATAACAAAATCTTCTATAATGTTGGGACTTGGAGAATTTGATGATGAGCTGAAGGAAGCCATGGCTGATTTAAGGGACATAGATGTTGATATTTTGACGCTTGGACAGTATTTACAGGTGAGCTAAACTACAAACCATTTCGCACCACTAGGTTTGTGATGCCAGTCTCTAGTTGGTCTGAATTTAGTCCAGCTAATCGTCCATCTTGAGGACATAACTTGACATGCTGAATTGAGATGAAGAAAATTCCACTCCTAAACATCCCCCAGCTAGAATAAAACTGGTTCAATGTGGCTGCCCTAGCCCCATAATTTCCTTGCGGCCCCTAAAGAGTGCCTTTTCGTTTTTTACCACTTTTTTCTGGTTAGCCACTTACTGTTTTGACAATTCAAAGCTTTATGAATTATTTCTAATAATACCCTGATGCTATTTTGTTTAATAGGAGTAAGGACAAAATGAGTAATCTTAGAGGTTCACAACAGTAACTCAAGTTTATTCAGTTCCCAGGCATCTAAAAGGCAGCCTCTACCCATGCAAGAGCTATTAGTACATCAATACTAACTTGCGATTATTCTGTTGGTGCAGCCACTTGCATTACATCTCACTGTCAAAGAGTACGTTACGCCCGAGAATTTTCCTTCTGAAAGGAGTATGGAGAGTCCATCGGTCTCCGTTATGTAGCCAGTGGACCGCTGGTAACTGTCTTTATTTAATGTTTTTTTATGCAACAATGTCGATGCTTGATCTTTACATAAAACTTGGCAGAGTTGGTTAAGCAAGATTATGGGATTTCATAAAATTAATTGAAAGTTGAAACTCAGATTGGCTTCTTGAAAACTAAGTTATTTTGATTAGACCGATTTGGCTCAGCTGCATTGATTTTAAGGTGGGCCAAATCAGAGTGAACTTCTAGATTTCTCCGTACAAAAAACTTTTGAATTCCTCAGTTCATTATATCTTAACAAGAATTTGTACAATAGCATCCTTAACATAATGCCTCTTACAGATCCAATCCTAAGGGGAGCTCTTCGTTAAAATCAAGGTGAACGAGAGTGCCAAAAGAACCTCCAATGTGGTGCAGCAATCTTCACATAGATGTAGACATACATACATATATATTCGGTACAATGGTAAAAACGCTCTCGGCACAATTTTGTTCCAAAGATTACCCTACATCTTGAGGACCTTTTTATTTATTTATTAATTTTTAATCATGTTTTGGAAGAAAAGGGTCTAATGTTCTGTTTCCTATTTTATTTTGGATAGAGTTCGCTTATTTGTTATCCTATATGTAGTACAAACTATTTTTTTGGTCCTTTAATTCACTATATATAGTACCACATTTGCTTATTTAGGTTTTTTCTTTACAAAGAGAGAAGCTAGTGTCCTGTCGCCGGCGCCTTTTGAAGCACGCTGCAGGCGTTACAGCAGTGGAATGTAACAAAATATTTTGGCCACCAAACATTGGGGCGGCGGTATAGTAATGTCGGCCATCATATGACACCCGTGTGTAGACAAGCAACCCATATGCATTGACTCGCCTACGTCTTGTAAAATCTCATGTGCCTAATTTTGAAAACTCAATATTTTATGTTGGTACATTTACAAAAATTAACATATGCCTCGCACGTATCTCAGACATAGAAATAGTGATTCATTCCATATCAATTTGTTTTTATTACCAAAAAAATAAATAAAAAGAAAATCACTTTGTTCAGGTTTGGCGATACTCAATCGTGCTGTTAATATAGAAATCCCGTTGTGGAATTTTGTAGTATATAATATAGAATTGAATGATCAAAATCAAGCAATCACCTACATTCCCCAAGCTTCATTTCAGAATCAATCTACTTATTTAATATTTTATTTTTTTTTGACTAGTTTTTATCTCAAATCAGTTGAAAAATAAAAAGATAAGCCGATAAAAATAAATAAATAATTGAAAAAGAAATTAAGGATAAATAAAATAAAATAAACAAAATTTGCATGATTTAAAATTAAAATGGAACGGTAATGGTAAAAATTGAAAATACATTCATCACAGACCCAAGTATATTTATAAAAAAAATGATATATCTTATAACTCCGAAAATCAATTTTTTTTTGTGTTATGAATCACGTGAATAATTATAATTGATAATATGTTTTAACGATATATTTGATATAATAGATCAATTTTATTCAACTCTATATATTGACATGTGACAAATAATTGTCTTATATAAATTGAATTATGTAAAAAAATAATAGCAAACACCAAGTATATTCCAATCTTATACCGAGTAATCTTTAAAAGTTATGCCTTGAGTTTGTTACCTGCACGCAAAGATAAACTCCTACCATGCCTCTTTGTTGTAAAATTAAGAGGGAGAAATCAATTGCAACAAGAAAAAATAAATATTCCAAAAAAAGAAAACAATCCCAAACAATTGGAAACTGGATTCGCAGTAACGTTTGGGGTGGCATTTCTTTTTCTTTTTGCCATCTCAATGCCAAGTGCCTAGCTGCCAAAAGCCCAAAACAAGATGATTATTACCAACAAAAGTTTTTTTTTGGGTAGAATATTACCAACAAAGCTAGTGTTCTAATTCTATATAAAAAAAATTTATTTTATAATTTATATGGAAATCTGTATCTAGAGTTACGGATACCCATATAGAGCAGTAGTACATAACTTTCGGCACTTTTCTGGTTTTGGTATTTCTCTCTTCTAAGTCGGTCGGTCCCTCCCTCTATCCTTGGGCATTCTCTTCTTTGTTGGCTTGGTGGGTGTGGGTTTTCTCCTTGTAAAATCTGTGGAACTCTGAGAAACAGAAAGGGTGGCTCTGATTGTTCATCGTTGCTGATGATTTCCGGTAATTGATATTTTATGCTGATTAATCCGTCTTGTTTTTATTTATTCAAATATTTTTGTACATGGTGTTGATGAAAGAAATGGGATAATAATTTCTTGTTTATTCTCATGTTCTGCTCTTTTGATTATGATTTCTTGTTTTAGTTTTTGTTGCTGTTGTTGTTTCTTACTTTTGATTTGGGGTTTTGGGATTTTTGGATCTATTTGAAGTAATTACACTCCAATTAGTTATATCTGAGAGACACAAGACAATTATGTTCTAAAGTCAATCCTTAGCATTAGATTCTCTCCATCCGTTTTTCTTTTATTGGAAAGTTGTAACTATTTTAGTTTTGATGAGTACCAGAAATTTGTAGCAATTGTTAATGTCATCATTGAATGCACTAGTACACTAACTATATGAGCAGCATTAACAAAAACTCTGTATAAGTAGCCAGCCTGTTGTATCATCTTTCTTTATTTTTCTGGATTTCAAGTTTTCAATATGTAGTCCTTATCATTTTTGAACTTCGGGTTTGTGATTATTCTTTGTAATGTGAAAGGTTTGACCTTAGTTTAGGCATTTTGATTTCTAGATTTAGTTTGTTGTCTTAATATCTACAAATTGTTGATATATGCGCTGTGGCACCCTTTTACACATCAAACTTTATCATCCAAGCATGCATATTCCCTTCAACTCGCATGTTTGTGTGCCAGTTTTTGCCTTATCAATTGTACCTTTGTTCTGCTTGTATATAGAACGTTCATGGGCTAAGTTGTACATTTCATGGGAGGTATAGAGGATACTGAACCACTCTCGAAGCGTTTGAAAGGGCCCCCATGTGATTTAAAGGAGGACGCGCTTCATACACTGACATTATCGAGCTCTTCGGGAGACTCAATGGCAAGGCCGGTTTCATCCCAAAGATATGATGAAACAGTTGGTCTGAAAGGAATTATCAAAAAACAGGAATTCATCAAGATCATAACTAGGGCATTGTATTCTCTTGGTTATCAAAAGACTGCAACTCTTCTAGAGGAAGAATCAGGGATACCATTACAGTCATCAGCTGTAACCTCGTTTATGCAGCAAATGGTGGACGGAAAATGGGATGAAGGTCTGGTCACATTGCATAATATTGGTCTTTTGGATGAAGCCATTGTTAAATTAGCATCTTTCTTAATATTGGAACAGAAATTCTTGGGTCTCTTGAAAGAGGAAAAATCCATGGCTGCTCTAAGTACTCTGAGGAATGAAATTGTGCCCCTTTCTATCAATGATGGCCGAGTTCGTGAGCTTTCAGCTTACATTATTTATCCTTCCCAGTTTCTGGCTCTTGGACTTTCCAGTCAGGACAATGCTGGTGCAATCTTGAGAACAAATTGTCTAGAGAAATTGCAGAAGTTGCTACCCGCAGCAATCATGATACCTGAAAGAAGGCTAGAACATTTAGTTGAACAAGCTCTGGACGTGCAGAGAGATGCTTGTGTGTTTCACAACACTCTGAACAGTGACCTGTCATTATATTCTGATCATCAGTGTGGAAGAAATCAGATTCCTTCTAAAACATTACAGGTTAGAAATGTAGTCACAGGTTAAGGTGTTTTTTGCTTCACATAGGTGCATGCTCTTTATCAGTATGTTCCTTCATCTGATCATAAGCCGAGATATTATCTATATTTTTTTTGCTAAATGATATTATCTATATGTTAGCACATGGAATTATAAAGTGACGCTTTGTTGTGTTTGCTGATCTCCTTTTACTATTTTAAGTTTTAAAAAAATTACAACTGTTATGTTAGTATTATAAAGTAATTATTATTATGCTTTTGATTCTTACTCTCACGGCCATTATCAAATATTAATACCATTAATTCTCTTTCTGTAGTCTCTGTGTGGACAGTGAATGTGGTTGGATTTTTACTTTTCGAGGTTATGTTGGTTCAATACATGTCATGCTTAGCCCAGTTACTTTCTGTAGCTTGGTGCACATCAAGATGCAAGTTCAGTTGCTTGTTTAAACTTCACATTGTTGGTCAGTTTAGTAAAATCAATTGTAAGGGTGTTACTTCCTATCCGTTGATTGTGAAAGAACACGTAAATACTCAATACCCAAGTAGGCTTACAAAGTTGATCGTGAAGTTACGTTTTAGATTACCTAGCACTTCTAATTCAATCTCCCTTAGAAGGTAAGGGAAGGTCTAGTCATAGGAATATAGTATGAGCGGTTTTGTATAAGAAAATCTGTTTGGGAGACTTGATTCCTTTATAAACGCCCATTCAAGGTAGTTAGTATCTTTCTTTCAAACTTCTTCCATCAATAACATCTTTTAAAACTTTGATAAAGGAAAAATAGAAACTTGAGATTTGGCCAGTTTCTTGTCATTGCTCTCCTTTACTTCTGAAAATTTTATCATTTTTTATTGTCCATGTAGACTCAGGAGTGGTTAATTATGCCGAAACCCAGAAAGATTTTATGTTATCTCAAATATCAATTTGGCTGAAACCTGATACCTCAAACCTAAAATCTGGTTCTGTGAATGATGCATTATACCTTGAATGGACTGCAATTTTCATGTTAATTTGATAAGATTTTTTAAATTAAAGATGCTAGATTGATATTGAGAACATGTCTTGCTGAAGTTCTATTTTTTGAATTATTTTCTAAATTAGAGTTTATTGGATCAGATATTACGACAACACAGGGACGAAGTGTGGTTTCTGCAATTCTCTCATAACGGCAAGTATTTAGCCTCATCCTCCAAAGATCAATCTGCAGTTGTATGGGAGGTAACTTTTGTTTTTGATAATTCTTTCGATGATAAGTCATTCAGAATCTGTTTATGTGGGTTTGTCTGTGTATCTGTGTGCGCATCTTCAGGCTGCTTAGATAACATCAAAAAGTATGTTTTCTTAAGAGTTTCTTATACACAGATGTGTGATTGGTTGACTGCTTGAAAACCTGGATTCTGTGTGGTTTTGCGTATCATCAAAACCTTCTTAGGGTGTGTTTGGAGGAAAAGTTTCAACTTAAAATGGGATTTTCAATCCTTAGATTTAAAATGCGTTTGTTTGGCTTGAAAAGGTCGAAAAATTCAAAAATCAATTGTAGGGATTCGAGGATGAATTTCAAAGCTTAAAATACTCGGATTAAATTCTCCAAAAATAGGTGTCATTTTAAATTCAATAGAAGTTAAGAATCCCCAACATGTGTTTAAGGCGCTCTTGTATATGTATTTATATTTATCCTTTTCTACCTATTCCTATAAGCAAGAGCACAATATGGGTCGGGGAAAAAGTAGTTTTTCTTTTTTTGCACTTTCTAATATTTATTTTGACTCAACCTTACTATATTCTGAAGGAAAATAAACCGCTAAAGACAGATACTTAGGTATTTAGGTGGTAAAAAAATCCAAACAACGAAAATTTTAAATATAGAGATTTTAAAATCAATGGTTATAGTTTGGCGTCATTCTAAATCATTTGATATTTCAAATTTCCTTACTCAAAGCACCCTTACTGCAAAGATAGCTTGTTCTATAGTTGAGTGACCATTTACCCGCATGTGGCACCTGCCAAACAGTGTAATGATTATCTTCAACTTTCATTTTTATTTTTGCCTATTTAATAATGAATATATATGAGTTTTTCAGGTCAAAGAGGATGGTCAAGTGATTCTGAAGCATATTTTATCTGGTCACCGGAGACCAGTGTTGACTATTTCGTGGAGACCTGATGACTCTCAACTCTTAACATGCGGAGTGGAGGAGGCTATACGACGCTGGGATGTTAAATCTGGTGAATGTCTCCATGTCTATGAAAAAGCTGGTGTTGGCCTAATATCCTGTGGATGGTTCGCTAATGGTGAAGGGATGGTCTCTGGCATGACAGACAAGAGCATCTGCTTGTGGGATTTGGATGGAAATGAGCTGGAGTGCTGGAAAGGGCAGCACACACTCAGTATATCAGACATGGCCGTTACTGGCGATGGGAAGAGAATTATAAGTATATGTAGAAAAAATAAAATACTTCTGCTTGACAAGGAATCAAAATGTGAGAGAATTATTGAAGAAGAGCAAACAATTACTTCATTCTCGCTATCAAAGGACAACAAGTTCTTGCTGGTTAATCTTGTAAATCAAGAACTCCACCTCTGGAGCATAGCTGGAGATCTAAAGGTTGTGTCCAAGTTTAAAGGTCATAAACGTACCCGATTCCTCATAAGATCTTGTTTTGGGGGTTTTGAGCAAGCATTTATTGCCAGCGGGAGTGAGGATTCACAGGTAAATTTATTTCAGTCAACTATATTTAGTGAAAAGGTTCAGGGTGGTTATGATTTCAAGAATGCATTCTCAAATAAATTAGTAGAATGAAGTTATTGTGGACATAATTGGGTTTATTTTGCCTAAAATCATTGCCCCCGCCCTCCTCTTCTTTAGGTATATATATGGCACAGAGGCACTGAGGAACTCCTTGCAACTCTGCCTGGACATTCTGGAACAGTTAATTGTGTCAGTTGGCATCCTACGAACCCTCACATTTTGGCTTCTGGCAGTGATGATCGAACAATCCGAATATGGGGCCTCGATGATATGAAGTGCAAAGGTACTTCTCTCACCAATGGCATGGTTCATCCTCCTCAACCCAATGGAAGAACTTGAATTGATACTTTTAAGAGTTAAAATTCCTTTGATTCAATCATCTACATTCCCATCTCATTTGTACAATTTTTTTCTTATCTGCTTTTGTTTTTGACGTTATTATATTCGTGGCCAGCCATGAACTTTGTAACTCAGCTGCCATCGTGCTAGTTGTAATTTTCTAGCTGTCCTATATGATCATGAAAAGTCAATTTGTTAAATTACCTGCCTCCTTTTTTTTTAATCATGGAAAGGTATCCTACTGTACCATTTGTTGCCATGAAAAGTATTTTATAGAAAATGTTGTGGTATTTACCGAGTATGTTGCTTGCTTTATGTTTTAGAGCCTACGTTAAAGATGTGCAATTTTCTTTTGGTAGATTTGGTCTTGGAATTGGTCAATTTTCTTTTGATAGATTTGGTCTTGGAATTGGTTTTTTATAATGGAATAGAAGTTGATTTTCTCATTCACTTATTATTAGGTGGAGAAGTTATATTATACCACAAAAAATTGTAAATATTAATGATGTATTTTTCTTTGTTGTTTATTTTTAAAATATTAAATTATTAGTTTAATAGTGATGATATAATAATAAAATTATAATGATAAATTTGAGAATATTATTAAAAAAAATTAATTTTTATGAAAGTATTATTATATTTCATTTTGAAAATTTTGTTCAAATTTTACTTGGCCTTTGGAGTCGTGGTGAGGCATGCTGCCCCTGAGCTTTCCAACGAGCATGGCGTGAAATATGAACATATCCTTGCCTCGGCCCCCACTTCCAATTCACCGACCAAAGGATTATGACATACTCTGTGTCCCGCGATAAAAAAAAAAAAATTGATTGATTTTTTGTGTATATTAAAAATTAATAAATAAAATAAAATTATGTATATTTAAATTTTTATTTAATTGTATAATTTTTTTTTACATATTTAGCAGTATTCTATAAATATGCATAAAAAATAAAAATATGACAATTAATACTGAGAATATTATAAATAAAATTTTTAAAATAAATAAATATTTAATTTAAAATTATTAAAATAATAATAAAATTTTTTATCTCAGAAGAATAAAGTATATACTTTGTCTAGTTAAATATATAGATTTAGGGTCATTTAAATTTTAAAAATAATAAATTACACGAATGGTTAAAATAATCATAACTATATTGAAAATAAATAAATAAATTCCTTTCACGCTGCCCATGTGCAAGAAAATAAGCGCGCAAGTGGCGGTGAAACAACTCCTATGGGACCCACCCACTAGTTTTCAAAAAATTGATATTTGGTGGCGGTAGGGTCTTAAAAGGGCGTAATTATTCGGGTTATGGTGCCGTGTCAGATAATGTCCTCATTAATTATATATTATTATTTAACTAAAATTTGTATAAATTTTATATTTAAATTTATTAAACTTGTACAAATTTTATATAAATAATAGTAATATATAATTGATATAACTGACCCTATCTCAATACTAACTAAGAATTTTTCCGTAAAAGGGCAGATGTCGCCTGTCGGAAAGAAAAGATGCACTGCACCGCACCCTACAAATTTTGTAGTGTTCCCCTCTCGGTCAAAAAGAATTTTCTCTCTCCTCTGACTCTCGCTCTCAGTCTGTATTTGGAATTATTGAATAATTTTTTCTGCATCTGTAGTAGTACCCGTACGCCGCCGCTTTGTTCACGTCACGTAAGCAACGGAATAGACTAGCCTCATTTCCACCCTCTCCCCCATTTGTACCCAACACCCCCAAGTTTTTCATTAAATTAATACTGCTTCTTTTTCTTTTTCTTTTTTTTTAAATTCATAAAATCACAAAAATAAATGATACTCGTAGTGCGGGGACTCTTCTCATATGGACTCACATTGTATAAATATTTTTTTCCTTCTAAAAAAACAAAAATAAAAATAAATTCCTACATAACCCTCAAAACAAGCACTATATATATATATATATAGAGAGAGAGAGAGAGAGATTTTCAGTTTCAATTCGGGAAGGAAAGGCTGCTGCAGCACCAAGTCTTGTGGAAAGAAAAGGGTGTGTTTGAGTTCTCTGTTTTGGTTAGTGAACTTCTTGTTTTCTCCTTGATTAGTAGTTCTTTGCTCAATCAATTAGTTCCTTTCACTGTTTTTTAAATTTTCTTTTTATAATAATTATTCAATTCCATAATGTTAAATAGCTTGAAATGAAATGAGTGATCGATGAGGGTTGAACTCATTCACCCTTCTTTTGATTTTGCCATCTGATCTTACCCTTTGTTTACCTTTTTGTACTAAGATCTACTTTTCCACATACTGAGCCATCCTTAATATTTTGATTCCTCACTAACCCCCTTCATTTGCTGTTGAAATACTCCATTTTTTGAGCAATTGGTAACAAAACCCAGATTATATTTACATGTTTTTTTTTTTGTTGCTTTACTATTCTTGGATCTTTCTAGAAAATGGATAATTTACCTCTAAAAGGCTAGAAGAACTTTATAAAGGGTTTTTGGGTCTCAAGTAAATGAATTGAAAAAATTACAACCAACTATAAAATAAAGATGAGATTCCTAGTTATACAATTGTGTGCAATGTACGAATGATTAATGAACCTCTTTACACGCCTTGCAAGAAGAAGTTCTGGTGGCCTTGAACTTAGATCCATTGAGGTCTTAAGAAATGGCAAACATAGACATTGCGGGAATCTTGAAGGAACTTCCAAATGATGGTCGCATTCCAAAGACAAAAATCGTGTGCACTCTCGGCCCGTCTTCACGATCTGTATCAATGATTGAGAAGCTTTTGAGGGCCGGAATGAATGTTGCTAGATTTAACTTCTCGCACGGGACCCATGAGTACCATCAGGAGACCTTGAACAACCTCAGGATTGGCATGCAAAACACTCAGATCATGTGTGCCGTGATGCTCGATACCAAGGTCAGTTTTTTATTTCCTGCATAACGTTCAACTTGCTCTTAATGTGTTCTGCTTTAAATTGATTTAGAAATAGGGGAGCATTTGTTCAGACCTTCTTAATATGCTATCTTCATGATATGCAAAGTCTAAAGATATAAATTATGTGTTCGGCCTTGGTTCTTTGTTTTTAAATTTCTGCCTTGCTACATTCTTGAAATTCTTGGCTGACATTTTTTCCTTCTTTTAATTAGTTTTTGGGTTGGCATTTCTTGGTAATTTACATAAGAAAGAAAGTCTATATCTTAGATCAAATAAGATCGAATATAATTTGCATTAATAGATTTCTTGACTTGTGACATCTATAATTCTGTTCTTTTCAACACACTGTCATGTGAGCATGACTAGTTCTTGGCATTTGCATAATAGACTGTGCTTTAAGTATCTATTGTATTGTGGTCTATCTTCAGTTAGGCATGTTACAAAGGACTACTCACCTAATATCAAAGTTACCCTCTGAAGCAACGATTATTTTCTGTAGCCTAGCTTGTGAACTAGGAAGTGCAGAAGAAAAACAGAAATACATGTACATATCTTTAAGAATATAATGATATCTTTTTTCTCACTGAAGTACCTCAACTCTTCCACTTCTCCAAAAGAAACAATAATAATAAGTTAACTTCTCCAAGTGTACTTTGAGTTTTTCTCAGGTATAAATTTATTGATTATCTTTTGCCCAAAGATGAAAATGTTAAAGAAACTCTTTCTGATTTACCTTTCACCCTTTTTAAGTTGTTTACACATATTTTTGAACCGGTTCTATATCTCTGTGAATTGTATTCACAACAGGTTTTTTTTTAGATTATTGGTATTTAGTCAATCAGTCAAATGACCTTGTATTAATTTACCCTTTGCGTAACTTATGTGGTGGGTCTAGATCTGGGTGGAAACTTTTCATTGGTTTTGAGCACAACATATCTCATAAAGAAGTATTAGCTACGAGTTAAAACTCGCAACAGAAGTACCTTGATGATTGTTGTTTTTATGACTAAAGGTTCTCAAGTTTAAATTTTTGCCTTTCTTACTTCTGTAGGGACCTGAGATTCGAACTGGTTTCCTTAAAGATGGAAAACCTATTCAACTAAAAGAGGGTCGTGAAGTCACAGTAAGCACTGATTACAGCATAAAGGGTGATGAGGAAACTATCTCCATGAGCTACAAAAAATTGCCTGTGGACCTCAAGCCTGGAAACACCATCTTGTGTGCAGATGGCACCATCACCCTCACTGTCTTGTCATGTGATCCAGCTGCTGGAACAGTGAGATGCCGTTGTGAAAACACTGCTATGCTAGGTGAGAGGAAGAATGTGAATCTTCCTGGTGTTGTGGTGGATCTCCCGACCCTCACAGAGAAAGACAAGGAAGACATTTTGGGCTGGGGTGTTCCTAACAATATTGATATGATTGCTCTCTCATTTGTTCGCAAGGGTTCAGATCTTGTTAATGTCCGCAAGGTCCTTGGGCCCCATGCCAAGAATATACAATTGATGTCAAAGGTATGTAGAGCTCTTCAATATTTGGATGTAATATCTGTTGTGTTGTATAGTGGAAAATGTATTGTTTTCCTGCATATGCAATTTTTTTATGGAACCTTTTATTTCCTCTGCAATCCCCCCCCTCCACCCCCAAAAAAAAAAAACTTGAGCTTCACGCACGGAGTTAAACTTAATGATTCTGGTGGGTTTTATTACAGAGATTTATTACTCAGCCTTAAATTTTTGTGGATGTCATAATGACTTCTTTTTGCTGAAATTTCTCAAAGGTTGAGAATCAGGAGGGAGTTATCAACTTCGACGAAATCTTGCGTGAGACTGACTCATTCATGGTTGCTCGTGGTGATCTTGGAATGGAGATCCCAGTTGAGAAGATCTTCTTGGCACAGAAAATGATGATTTACAAGTGTAATATTGCTGGTAAGCCCGTGGTAACTGCCACTCAAATGCTTGAATCAATGATCAAGTCTCCACGGCCCACTCGTGCTGAGGCCACTGATGTCGCTAATGCTGTCCTAGACGGCACTGATTGTGTAATGCTTAGTGGAGAGAGTGCAGCTGGGGCTTATCCAGAGATTGCTGTGAAAATTATGGCTCGAATTTGTATTGAGGCAGAGTCGTCACTTGACTATAGGACTATATTCAAAGAGATGATAAAGGCAACACCACTGCCAATGAGCCCACTGGAGAGTCTTGCATCTTCGGCTGTTCGAACAGCTAACAAGGCAAGAGCAGAACTCATTGTTGTGCTGACTCGTGGTGGGACTACAGCCAAGTTAGTTGCCAAGTACAGGCCAGCGGTCCCAATTCTATCAGTTGTTGTCCCAGTTTTGACAACAGACTCATTTGATTGGAGCTGCAGTGAAGAGACCCCAGCAAGGCATAGCCTGATATACAGGGGGTTGATCCCACTGCTTGCGGAAGGATCTGCAAAGGCTACCGATGCAGAATCAACCGAGGTGATCCTGGAAGCTGCTTTGAAGTCGGCAACAGGGAAAGGGCTGTGTAAGCCTGGTGACGCCGTTGTGGTGCTTCATCGAATTGGATCTGCCTCTATCATTAAGATATGCGTAGTGAAGTAACTGGGGAATGCCTACGATGGGTTCAGGAAGTAACAATCCCTGAGGTGGGAAGTCCATTTTGTTTTATGATCTTAACTATGTTTTATTTGGTCTAATATGTTGAATCCAAAATGTCCAATATTGCTATACTTTTGAGATGTATGTAGAGGGTGCCTATGGAATGTCCTGCTCCTTCACGTCTTTCCCTTTCAGTTAATGTTGTTGGAGCTTAGACTTGTATGGTATGCAGTTGGAATAAGAACTGAGGCTTATTTAATAGTGCATGCTTGTCTAGTTACAGGTTTGCACCCAATTATTATAAAATCATTTGAAATATTAAGAATTTTAGTTGTTACTGGTGTCCGGATATCTCGGATGCCATTGACAAATCATTATATATATTTTTCGGCGTAATAGACTACCCTAATGAAATTTTTTGATGGTTTGTAAACCTCTGAGGTGGCTTATGCTCTTATGGGGTTTTCTGTTAGTAGGGCTTTCACATGTTTGTGTTTTGTTATAAATTAGTGTTCTACTGTTCTTGATTAAGATCCGAGAGTTTTTTTTAAGTGAGTTTAGTATTTTCATTCTTATTCATTTCCTTTATTTTGGGGAGATGATATTCTACCTCAGGATTTAAATCGAGCGCAATTGCAGAATTACATAATTGCACAGTGTGCATAAATGGTTGTACACTTGCACGGAAAATATCGTCTTCCTTATTGGAATATCATTATTTTTTAGGGAAAGCCAAAAAAATATTAAAACGTTTTGAATCAAACAAAACATTAAACCTCCAGATTATTTATGTATCCCATTCCGTTGTGGCCAATAAAAGTAGCTCATCCGTCTTGGTTCTTATTACTATTTTAGGTAGTTTAAGTTAAATATGTATTTATCTTAAATAATTTATTTTTTATAATATTTTACTTATAATATTCTTAGTATTAATTGTCATATTTCTATTCTCTATGCATATTTATAGAGCATTATTAGTCATGTACGGAAAATTATATAATTAAATAAAAATTTAAATATGAACAATTTTTTTTTATTCTCTTTTTTAATATGCACAAAATATCAACTAAAACTTTTATTCCGAGACGAAGGGAGAATATTTTAGCCGGGGATGGTATTGAATTATTTGCAATGGACATTTAACACCAGCGTTAGTTAACTATATTCGTAAACATTCTGAAAAATGGAGGAAATTTTTATTCCCAAGGAACGAAATTTAATTAAAGGGTTTGGTTTGCTCATATATGGTGAAATTTTAAAAAGAAGATTTTTTTAATCTTTTATTTTTTTGCTATATTCAAGTATTATCAAGAAGACTAAGAGGCACGGGCAATTTTGTATCTAGATTTGACAACAGCACTACCTGTGCATGCAGTTCTTATGTAATTAAGTACGCCGATCATACAAGGTCACTTTTCTCAAAACAAAACGACAACTTTCTATGCCTCGAAATGCTATGGACAAAGTTCAGTCTCTCAACTCAAACAAACCTGTATTACTATATAAATAATTATATCAATACATAGTTTGATGCAAGGAGCTACAGTTACAAGCGGCGTGCTAGATATCAAGTTAACGAGTGACAAGTTCTTGACAGGTTCTTCTCCATCATATGGACATTGATGGTCGATTCCAATAACAAATTTATCAACCAGCAGCAGGTTTATATAGGGCCATCCCTTGGCATTCCAAGTTCCAGTTACGTAGAAGAATTAGTAGTTAATGCTTCCGTTTATATTGAATGTACAACGAGGGACAGGAACTGTGCAGAGCCGGACAAGACAGAAGCATCGAACAAATTGAAAACCCACACAGGCAGGTCAAATCTTCAGGATAAGCCTATTAGATGTTAGTTCCAAAAACAATCACACCTCAAGTAGTCAGTATTGATCAGTATTTTACTTGTGAAACTTCTTGAAGTGCAAGACTCAGTTCCTGTGCAGACTTAGCAATGGATCCCCCTCTTCTAAAGAAAATCAAACAGGAAAATTAATTTCAGGCAGAGTTACTTGAACAAATGCAAAGAAGCAGCTGAGGAGAGAATACACACCTGGTAAGGGCAGGAAGACAGCGCTTGACCTTTTCAAGCTCAACATAACAGAGATTGCAACGTTCCAGCCTTTTTCACCAAGAAAGCAACTTCAATTAGAATAAGCACACAAGAAACTGAAATGGAGAAGTTTGACAGGAATCAGAATCACACCTTTGCTCTGCCTCAATATCAACACCAACGGATGACAATGCAGATAAAGAAGAATAGATCACTGAACCGAATACCCTCACCAGCTTAAGCAGCATTTCCAGTGAAACACCTCGATACCTAAATGTGAAAAAAAAATAACCTATTGATGCTAGCTGCTGTATTCTTATACATTTTAAAAGCCACATGCCGACAGCCCACATATGTTTGAAGCATTTAAAACTCAAAAAAGAAAGCCAGGGAGTTCAAATCATAATATAAAACTTTTAAGCTATTAACTGAACTAAGTTTGTACTTTTGAGACAATTTTCCGACTTTAAAAGCCACAGATGTTCAAACCATTTAAAACTGAAAAAGTAAGCCAGGAAGTTCAAATCATCATACAAGAGCTCTGAATCAACGCACCAAAGCTTTTACCATTTGAGGCCATTTTCTATTTTTGATTGCCGAGATTTACGCCGATAGTATATCTTGAGGAATTACTGCTCTAATCATTTAGTAGTTATGTTCCAGATTTATGGTGACCAACAAACACCCATGAAAGGGAATCAAAAGGAATTTGAGAAAAGATATTCAAAACTCATATATCATCCCCATGACTTCAAAACATCGACACAAGAAGACACTGTTATGTTGCACTAGACAAAGAAAACTTGGAAGGAATCAAACGTAGCAAGGACCTAAAGGCTATGTAGCAGCAATGGAAAAAGGAAAAAAGTAAAAAGTAAATAAAATTAAGAAAATTTTCAAAAATTAGCAAATTTTATTTTAGCATCGAGTGGATTGTTTTGATTTTAAAGTTACCTACTTGGATGTGTACTTTATGGGGTTTTAAACTTTTCTTTTCTATTCCTTTCCTTTTCGTTCATTCTTTGAATTTAATCAATTTAGTTTGTAGGATTGAGATTCAGAATAATGTAAATTAAATCCAAATGAATCTTATTAATGCAATTTGTTGGTGCACAAGTTACAACTTACTATCACATATTCCAAAATATATATTTTCTCTTGAGAAACCTGTAGTTAATTCAATCTTTCTGTTCAATTTCTGCAGGGTTTTTAATTTTTTTGATAGGTAATTCTGCAGAAAATTGTTACTTTATGTTTTATTGAACAAGAAAAAGTTACGGTTGAATTGTAAAGATGATGAGTTTGCTTTAGCTTTATAAAACAAAATTGTTGATAGGATATGAATTGAATCCAGGAACTTCTTACCTATCCATTTCACTTTCAAGAAGGCCTGAGAGGAGGGGCAAGAGACATGTGCAAATATCCAATGTGACAATGTCAGTTTTTTCTGTCAAAATGCTAACAATGTCAGCAAGGACCTGCATTATGCCACAATTAGAATAAAATATAATGGAATGTGGATTGAAATTGGAAACATAAGAATATTTTTCCATTAGCAAACTAAGAAATTAAACAAAATATATTTTTACAAGAAATGAAATATTGTCCCTCAAATAAGCTTTACTCGATGCTTACAGCATGATCAGTCATCTTCTCCATCACACTAATGGCCCCTTTGATATCATTTCTCTCCCAGTATTTGTGTACTATCTGCCAAAAACATATACAACAACGTATTCTTTGACTGAAAGTAAACTGAGCATTAAAATATGCTACAAAGGAACAACTAGTCCTCAACATGTACAATCTGAAATTCAACTTTTAAAAACTTCATTAACAGTTGTGATGATGAGAACGGTACCTGCAATTTTGCTAAACGAGACTGCAAGGTGCCAACAAATTGATCATGGTGTTTCATCAATTCTGAAATATTATCCTCCCCACTAGCAGGCACCATTTCCTTTTCAGCAGAGAAGGAGATTCTTCTTAGTTTAGATTTAAAGAATTATCACAATGAAGATAAGAACACATACACTAATATATAATAATGCCTACTTGCCCGGTATCATAGAAAAAGATAATAAAGTAAAGCAAATTACACCAAGTCCAATCTAGCTCTTCAAATAAAAATAATCTTTCATTTCAACATGATGTAATCAAAATTGGTTATCAATTTCTTACATAAATGATATATAATACTGCCTCAGTTCCAAAATATAAGATCATTATTGATTTTTTGAAGTCAATTTAAGACATTTTCAAATTCAAATTTGAAATAGATTCATTTATTTCTAGTCAATACAACCAATTATAAGATTTATTGTTTCGTAATTTTTAATGAATCTTATCAATTCTGAGTTTGAAAATAACTCAAGCTGACTTTCAAAAATCAATAATGATTATAATTTGAATAGAGGGATTAATTTCTAAAATTTGTAAAGCCATTAAAAAACAAGTGGACTGCTGTTATACTGCCAACAGCCTGTATGCTTTTAACAGTAGAATTACATGCTTATCATCTTACATTATTTTTGGTACACTTTAAGACATTCATTTTAATTTTTAATTGTTTCACCTAATATTACAAGCTTTCTCATTATCTAGATTTACAATATTAGTGACAATAATCATGAGAGTTAAGGGCAAGTTTCAGAAAAACTTTCTCAGCTATCCAAACTTGGGTAATTTTGCCAGGTATAGGACACTAGTTAAACGAATTGCAAAACTAATGTATAGTCACAAACCGAGGTATCTGACAGTATTTTAAATATCTATAGCTCTTAATAGCTGCCTAAATTAAAGCAGCGAGACGGAGGGAGAATTTAGCAAGTCACTACTACCAAAACTAGCTTTAAAACAAATTTAATGCACTTAGCAAGTCACATGGTTAGGTGTCAAAAATACTACAAAACAATATAAAAACATACTAAAATGAAGCAGACTGAGATTATAAAATCCTTCTTGCTTATCAAATCAAGACTTCAGTAATCATTTTCTGTAATGATTCACAACCAATATTGAGACTTCACACTGCAAACCATACCACTATTTATAACCAGTGAGGAGACTACCTTTTGGGCTTTATTCCAATAATCCCATGGTCTCCATCACTTGGAAAAAGAGGAAAAGAGGAGACAACACAAGAAATACCTCAAAAATATCTCAACCAGGCATAATAAACTACAGACCTAAGCATTTATACTTTACATGGTATATGATATATTCATTCTTGAAGTGGCCTTCCGGGACTAAAGTTTCTTTTCGTGATTGCTTCCGGGACTAAAGTTTCTTTTCGTGATTGCTTTTGATTTTTTGTTAAATGATTATATTGAAGATAAATAATACAGTGGGAACTTAAAGAAGCTATGGACCCAAGTTGTTCACTCAACGAGAAAGAAAATAAAATTAGAAATGGGTACATAATTCCCAAGATAACCATACCCCATTAGTTGGGAGAGTGTCCACAGCAGAGACAGCAGCAGAGAGATTGCTGGAAGCAAGGCCCTGATGATCAGGATATCTATCTTTCTTCTCCCAGTTCACAACAAGAGAACGAGTTCTTTCTGTACAGTAATTTCAGTATCATTAGCAAATAGCAATGCTACCCTAGATGCTACAAACAGTATCCTTGAAGAAGAATTGAAAATACCTCCTCTTTGACTTTCCATAGAACAGGCATCTCTGTCTACTTTATGCACTCGAGTCTCATCTGCAACAGAAATGGGAACTAAAATTAATAGTATTTACATGATGTGACATTATGAATTCACTTTATCAAAGTCATGTTGAAACTAAACTCACGACACTAGAACTGTAAGGGATTCCAGAAGAACAATGAAACAGGGAATAAAATTACCAAATCCTTAAATGCACCAACTGAAAACCATTTACACCAACTGAAAATCATCTAAAAGAAAGAAAACTAAGTGATGAATTTGCAGCAAAAAGTATCGAATGTCATTGATGAGCAAAACTAAATGATGAATTCTTCACTTATTGATGTGTCTAAGGCCCCCAAGCTCCTCAGTTGGCTTCTGTATCAGTCTGGCAAACGCTGCAACCCCCTTTCTCGTAAGAGACGAACTAATTATTTTTCTGGGGTCTTTGACTAATAAATAATTTCAATTACCGGAAATATACCCTGATTACATTAAAGAAACAAGGAGCCAAAACTGAAATCACTCAATAAAATAATGTGAAAGCGCACTTATAATAATTCGGTACGTACAACTTTCATGCAGGTAGCTGGCAGGTGACTCTGTCATTAAATTCATCTGAAGTTTAGCAGGATTGGTAGACCTATCATATTTTATATTCCTCTCAACTTCAGGATTTCCTGCACACGTGGTCCTAACTGCAGGAAAAATATTCCCTTCAGCTCCACTAAATTCAGTGGTCTTCAATACCTCAGTTTCAGACTGTCCTGAAACACTTAGCCTCTCCAGGTCATCTTTAGTATTTGAAAACTTCCGAAAATCAGATGTTTTTGACTGCAAGGATAGTGATATCCCTTCTCGTCTTAATTCAGCTGCCTGCTCCCATCTTGCATTGTTTCTGGGGACAATTACAGGTACAACATCTGAACTGTTGAAACTTGACGCATTGGCTGTTGAATGGATCTTCGCCGTATTCCTCCTTGGAGCTGTTGCAGCAGGAACGACCAAGGAGCTAACTGTAGTTGTCTTTGAACCAACATCTGAATTTACCCGTTGAGGGGTAACAGGTGCAGTGCCTGTAGCTTTATCAAGTAGATACACCAAAAATAATAAAAATATGTTATAACCTGTAACTAGAGGAAAAACAAGAGGCGGAATGGAAACAATATAGGATATACCACATACAAAAGTAAAACTGCAAAAATGGGCAAAAGATACAAATTATAAAGTTTAAAATAAGTGAAAAACAACAATAAATGAAGAAGAGCTTACATGTGAAAGATTTTGACTCCTTATTGATAGGATCCGAGTTTTGTGATGCTGAAAGCTTCCCCAATGATTTCGTTTCCTTCATTACAGGATCTGAGTTTTGCGAAACGGATAGCCTGCCCATACTAGCCTTTGCAGTATTTTCTGTCAATACTGATATGCTCCCACTTGAATTAGATTTCGGTTCTTGAAGACCATTTGATCGAGAAGTATTACCAATTGCATATGGTTCAATATGCTGCAGGGGGTTAGAGGTTGCCAACATTTACATCATTTTAAAATTCAGATAGAATGCAGACAAAGTGCACTAGTTGATGTGCGGAAAAAGTATTTTACCGATATGTCTACAACCCATACTCCCACACAACTTTGATTGTAAGAACAGCCAAGCAGCTTCCCCTCATGAATATTAAGATCAGACAATCTAGACCATCCTACATCCACACTATCATGACATCTAATAGGTTCCCAAGAGAAAACCTACAAAATAAGCATAGGTAATTCGTATAGTCATGAAAAGCATACAAGATAAATTTACTCTATCATCTGTCCCAGATTAGTTCACTATAAGAAGAAGCTACCTTTAGACTTTCATGCAAACCACAAAGAAGGGTTCTCCCATCAGGATTGAAGGTCATACAACGCACTCCAGTGGTCTGGATTTGATACAGAGAAACTGAACAGTAAGTATGTGAAAAGAAAATTATACTGGCAATTCAAACATAAGCTGAATACAGCACCCAAAAGCAATTACTCCAATGACACACACACACACACATATATTCACCTCAGGACCAGCTGATCCTATAAGCTCAAAGGTTTCAAGGTCCCAAAATTTAACAGTTCTGTCAGCTGAACCTGTGAAGCATAGATTAGTATTAGACATAGAGGAACTTATCCACACCCACACACGTGTGCGTGACTGAATATATATACATGGGGCGCAGGGGGTGATGGTGATGAAAATGACTTTGTGATGAAATGGAGAAAGAGAAAAAAACATAAAAGGATGTATGATATGAATAGATGCAGCATAAGGTTTTGAGATGGCCGGACCATGAAAGCTACTCTTTAAAGGTCTAGTTGAAAAGAAAAAAAAGAGTGTCTGTGATGATTTTCAAAGGTTTAGATGTTGTTCAACCCAACATGTGTAATATTATAACATGGGATTCATTTAAAAGAATATTGCAATTAATGGCACAGATTATCACTTGTCATTTGCCAGCTATTATAGCCTCTTGTACAGAAAATTTTCAAATCTAAACATAAGGATGCATGTATGTGTGTACTGTATGATTAAAAGAAGAGTAATCTATTAGTTCAATCGCTATATGTGCCCGTGTACCAGTTTCAATCTTATCTTTTACATTGTCCATCCACCAAATCAGAATCCTGATAAATAAACCATAATGAAAAAAAAAAAGTGTTGTTGTACTAACATCAACCAAAATGAGAAACATTATCACTTTTGAATCATATAAAAAATTGGATGCAAAAAAGGACATGGATTTTTCCAACCTGTTGCCAGCAAGAACTCATGGGGGTGAAAATCTATGCATTGAATCTGGCCTTCATGACTCTTGAATTCGTGCAAAAGCTTTCCAGCAGTTAGATCCCACAGCTGCCACAGTAGTGATATATCTCAGGGATTAAAAAGCATACTTCAAGGTTTTCACATCAACAAAAAAGGTAAATGCTTATGAGAATGCTTCTAGGTACACAGCTAAGAAGCTAAGTTGGTGAAAAGGTAGTTACTATAATCGGCTTATGAGGATATTGCAATATCAACCACTAGGTTTTCCATGTGCCAGTGCGACAAATAGAAGGTTCGAAAATGTCACCAACATGATGAGGCAACTTAGTACATGGCATGGGCATACATGGAGTCGGTGACTTAAATACAGTAAACAACTAACAAGGAGCCCGAATGCATGATATGCCTGCCTGTGAGCAGATCTATTTGTACATTCAATGCAAAGTGCAGGCATCGGTTGAACAAAATTTAAAGAGGCATGTCTTTCAACCCACCCAACAGAGGCAATATATTCCCCAAATGGATGTATATCCATGTCGCCGTATACATTAGATGCAGTGTGAACAAAGAAGAAAATCAATTGTAACCTTAACAGTGTTATCCTCTCCACCAGATACAACCCAACGACCATCTGGCGTAAATCTGATTGCATTGACCCCTCGGGTGTGGCCCTTGTAGGTGTGAATACATCCTTTCCGTCTGATATCCCATATCTTTAAATTTGTGTCCAGCGATCCAGAAGCAAAAAATTCCCCAAAGGGATGGAAGTCCAAGGATATGCAGTTTGATCGATGACCAGTGAGCGTGCGAACAACTAGAGGAAGAAATCAAACTCCAATGAATTTAAATTTCATATAAATGACATCATAATACTCAACGCAATCCACGCATTTACTAAATCATAACATACTTTTTGCCTCCTCTAGATCCCAAAGCTTGATTGTACCACTTGCTGCCCCCGCAGCTACTAACACTTCTGAAGAATCAAAGCTGACAGAATCAATACCACTCGAATGACCTGACAAGCTCTGCACAAGGAGCAATAGGTATAACATCAAATAAAAAATAGAAAAGGTCAAAGGGAACATATACATATTTAAAAAACTATTTTCAAAACCTGTCATGCATCTAGGAAGTATTATAAACACTTCACAAAGTAACAAGATGCACACATTGACATTTTTGTGTAAAATTTGGAAGGGCACAATCAAGGAATCAAGCAATTAAATTAATAATTTAGTTACAATGGCTCAAAAGAGCAGGAACAAAAGTAGGAACTGACCAGAATGGCATTTGGTTTGCCAATGGCCCACAGATTAACCTTGTGATCTTCTCCTCCAGTTACAAGAACCCTTGATGACTTCCTCCCAATCTTGAGGCAATTGACACTGGAAGAGTGCGCCACAAATTCCTCTACAAAAATATTCAAAGTTAAGGCTACACATTACTGTTTGACATTTTACTTCACACCTAGTCAAATATGGACAGTCTTCCCCTAGTCCCAAAATCAATGCTAAAGATTTAAATATTTAGCAAAACATTTAAAGCCTTTCCATTCACTGTTATATCCCATAATCCGTCTAATCTGACAAATCCTATCCATCTAGATAACTAAAGAAGCAAAAGAGATGTGCCACAGCACCCGGATAGATCAAAAAACCAACCCAAATTAGCACAATCATATTAAGTACGTTACAAACATATAATCCTTGATAACGACAGTAGTAATATCCCAACAAGGGAAAAAAGGATACGTAGCTTATAAGCACGTTTGGTGGTCGACATGACGAAGCAGAAAGATCGAAAATTGCGCAACAAAACCCTAACCCCACCAGCACTAGCACAAATACAGCAGCAGCAGCAACTCCACCTTCTTCTTCATACTATTCTTATCACTCCATCCCAATGCGAGATCCTCCAGATCTCGACAACAACAAAAAATATAGAAACAAAAATAGGGAAAAATTTCCCAAACTAGGTAGCGAAATGTGAGCAATTTGTACTCCCCCAAGTACCAAGTTCAACAATGAGTGTTGCTGTTAGCTTTTTTCCCTCTGAAAACACTGCACATTTATTCAACACACCATGTAAAAAAAATGCCCAAAAACCAGAAAACAGTGGATTTTGAATAAGGAGAGAGAAAATTGAAAGTGAGGACCAGGGGAAGAGAGAGGTGGCTTTCAATTTCAAGATCTCCGCACAAGAAAGAACAATCATACAATTCCAATAGTTATGTTTAACCTTGAAAATAAATAAATATATTTAAAGAATAAAATTTGAAATCCGCTCCCAATATTCTATTTTACCTCCTTTTTGCTCTTCTATTCAGAAAAACTACCAAACCCGGAATAAATTAAAACACATTTTTGCCCCTAACTTCCTTCTCCTTTGCGTAATTCCTCCTTTTCACTTTCTTGAAGACTATTTACCCCACCCATTCTATTTCTTTTTTGAGTTTAAATTTGTTACATAAATTGCGTATATATTATATACTTAAAATTATGAACAAATCTGGCAAATGGTTCTGGTTGACCTAAACAGACCGGATTATAGTTGGATTGAGTCAAATGAGGTCCGCAATTCAAATTGGATTGGGCTGGCTGAGTCAGCCCGTGGATCATTTTTCTTTATTTTATATAATATAATATCAATTTTTTGTGAATTCAAAATTTATGAAAAGGGAACATTAGTATCACAAAGATAAACAATAATTCACATATTTTGGGTAGGATTACTAAACATAAGCATTTTTTTTGTTAATTATGTAACAGTTATACTCTTCCAAAATTTATATTCAAAATAATTTTTTTTATAACTTCACTAAGCTAAACCAAATGAGTTTACTCTTAGGCATAACAATTTTTAATATAACAATTCAACATAAAATCACAGTTTAGTGTTTATGTAAGACCCCGAATTTTATAAAATACAAAATTTAATTTTTCTTCATATAGATATTTTTTTTTAAACAGTAAGTGGTTAAATCGATAAAGTTAAAAGTTAAGGATGTTATGTGCAAATTTTATTTTGTCGGACAATATTCGCTTTGTCGGGGAATATTCGTTTGGTCGGGGAATATTCGTTTGGTCCGACGGCGCCGAAATAATAAATTATTGGTGGACCCCACAACGGAATATTTGTCGGATATAGAAAACGACAGAAATAACCTTTTTAAATAAAAATAGTCAACGGAACTATTAAAATACCGGTGATAAAAGAATAGTAGCATACGGTAGTTATTGGTATTTTCTGTAGCACTCGGTACTCTACAGTAACACACGGTATTGCATAGTGTCTCATATTATTGGTCTGATAATTGACACCGTAACTGTTACGCATCATTTCATCGATAATTGTCACTTCATAATATTTTATATTATCAATTCAATAATTGTTGTTACACAGTATTTTGCATTATTGATTTAATAATTGTTATTACACTGTATTTTATATCATTGAGTCAATAATTGTTGTTGCACTGTTTTTAAAATTATTGAACCTAATAATTGTCACAGTAACATATGCACAGTAATTCACATTATTGAATCAATAATTGTCATTACACAGTAACGTATTCTTTATTTTACATTATTGTTATCTCTATTATGATGTTATTTAAACAGTTGTATTTCATTAATTTATTGACTTGATATCTAAGAGCTAACTATACTGTATTTATAACAATTAGTCATAATAATTGAATTGATAAAGTTATTTGTTTATAATATAAAGTTAGGTGATTATTAGGTTATATGAAATGAATGGTGTAGATTAAAGATAATATAATATTTGAAATGGATGGTGTAGATTAAAAGATGATCTTTAAATGAATGGTTTAGATTAAATGAATGATAAGATTTTTGGCTATAAATAGAAGCCTTAACTTAAGGATTTTTCATAAACTTCCTTACTTGTTCTTTCTTTCTCTCTCTAAATACTTCTTGTGAAAGTTCTCTCTAAGTGTGCTTAAGTCATCTTGAGTATTTGTGAAGATCTATAAGTATACGTGTACTGTTCAAGTTAATCAACCTCATTTAAATCAATATCCAGTCACGTGTTACGGTAAGGGATACCATCTTTTTCATCTTCCATTATTCAAACATACTATGGTAAGGGATTATCATTATTTGATTCTCGATAATAATATTGTTTCTTCCTTACTCATAAGATGTGCCTTTTATTTCCATGTATTAAATTGTGGGAATAACCTTACGGAGCGGATTGCCGCCTGTTGGTGAATAACCTTTCGTATTCATTCATTATTAATCTCTGAATAACCTTACGGAGCGGATTGCCGCCTGTTTGGTGAATAACTCTTTGTACTCAAATTCTATTAAATTGTAGGAATAACCTTAGGGAGCGGATTGCCGCCTGTTTGGTGAATAACTCTTTGTACTCAAATTCTATTAAATTGTGGGAATAACCTTACGGAGCGGATTGCCGCCTGTTGGTGAATAACCCTTTGTATTAATTTCCTTCACCTTTTGTTAATCAAACCTGCTACGGTAAGGGATATTATTTTCTTTCATACTCCTAAATCGAAATTTATTATGGAACTATTGCTTCTATAATTCCTGAAAATATTATATGTTCCATAATAGTTGAACTTCATTATTTCAACTGAACCTTCCTATTTACGTGAACCTTTCTATTGAATTATAACCGTTATTCTGAACTGTGGATCTTGAATTTCACTCCACATCATGTTGACAATTTGGACATTATTTGAATCTGTACAAAGTAAACTTCCGATACTTATTGTTATCCTATTTCTTCTGTTCATCATTTATATCATTCTAATCATCCAAAAATCAAGCTGTTGTGAATATCTGTGGCCGGGGGCACAGATGTGATATATTTGTTGAACAGATGATAGGTTAAAGACGATATAATAGGTTAAAGGCGATACATCTGTTCGGTGTCTTTTATGGCACGTGGTGAATGTTCTCTTTGGCCCGTAGTGCAAAGATGAACTGTTGTTTGGTATGATTATGACCAAAGGCTGAATCTGGTATAATCATGACCGTTGGTGCTATATTGAATATCTTTGGCCCGTAGTACAAAGATGAACTGTTAATGTGCATGATTATGATCAGGAACTGTGAATTTGTATTATCTTGACTAATGATATTTCAGATGATAAAAGTTGATGATGTTTTTCCTAAAAAGAGAACCGAGTGGACATTATAGTCTGCATTATTCTTCTAATAGATTACTCATTCCGCTGCTATTATTGATCTGAACGTTGTTTAAGAATTTAACTGCAGTTTTTGATATAAACCTTGTAGTCTATTGTATTCTATCAAGAACTCAACTGTTGAAGACTAATGATAATTTATTCGTCATTATCTTAGTCATGATATTCTTTACTGGGCTATTTGAGCTCACCCTTTCTTTTGTTCCATTGTTTTTCAACAGGAGATGAAAACATAACAGGGTCTAGCCGGGGAATGGAGTGAGGGTCCGAGGAATAGTTATCATAGTCTTCACGTTTTGTAAAATAGTGTGGCAATAATAGTGAAAACTTAGTTGTGTATTATTATACACTGTATTGTTGTACGTTGTGCTTTGTTGTAATAATTTTGTTGTAGTCTTTTGACGACTCAAGTTTGGGCTGTGTGGGCCCAGATTTGGGGGCGTCACAGTTGGCATCAGAGCTTAGGGATATGGTCTTTAATGGAGATCTGGGGTAGAACTAGGAGGGGAGAGACGAATAGAATCAGTCACTAGTGTGTCCTACCTAAAATAGATTTTATTATCTAATGAGTCGATTTGAATGTAGGAACATGAAGTGATGAGTCAGTTTATTTGAACTAACATTTATTTTGTGACCACAGTTAAGTATGACATCTGAAAATCAAGAGGTTAACTATGGAATACCCGAAGCAAATGTAGCCGAGAATCAAGAGGCCCCAAACAATCCTCCTGCCAACTCAGGAAATAATGTTCCTGATAACATGATGAACGATGGATTCTTTAGGAATTTCATGCAGTTCATACAGAATCAAGGAAGAGGAAATCCAGTCAATAATAACGGTAGAAACGCTGGCAATTTGAGGATGGTCACTGTTAAGCAATTTAAAGAATTAGGACCACCTGAATTCCACGGGAAGCCTGACCCACTCAAAGCGGAGGCATGGCTGAAGCAGACGACAAAAATACTTGATGTCTTACAATGCGCTGATGATCAGAAGGTGCCATTTGCCACTTTTATGTTACGAGGTGAGGCAGACCATTGGTGGGAAGCGGTAAAACGTATCCAACCTTCAGCACTCGAAATGTCTTGGACAGAATTCGAAGAACTGTTTAACGAGAAGTACTTCCCAGAAAGCATCCGCCATATGAAGGAAGTGGAATTCATTAAGCTGGAGCAGGGAAACATGACAGTCTCCCAATATGAAGCTAAGTTTGCCGAGTTATCTCGCTTTGCCACCCATCTTGTGGATGACGAAGCACGAATGAGTCGGATGTTCCTAAGAGGTTTGAGATTCAAAATTCGTCAACAACTTAGCTCTCATAAATTTAGTTTGTATTCAGATGTTGTAGATAGGGCTCAAAGGGTGGAGCAAACAGATGAAACATTGCAGCCAAGAGTTAATGATCAGCATAGAGAAAGGAGTGACAACAACCACAGGAACGAGAACCATCGAGGAGGTAACCAACACTTCGGTGGTAATTCCATACCAAATAACAGAAGAGGAGAATCTAGTGGGAACAATTTCAAAAGAAAGAGATTCCATAATAATTATGGAAGGGCACCAGCACCAGTACCAACACCAGCACCGACCCCAGTTTCAAGGGGAGAAGATCGACCACCAGTGAGATGCTATAGGTGTGGTCAGGAAGGTCACATCAGCCCAAACTGTACACTGCAGTCCAAAAAGTGCTACAGTTGTGGGAAAGAGGGTCATCTTGCGCGGTTTTGTCCTGCCACAAAATCAAGTCCAGCTGCAATGATGATACCAAAAGCTAGCGCGGATAAAGGAAAATCTGTAGTTCAAGGGAGAGCTTTTGTTGTGACATCCCAAATGGCACGAAACTCGAACGAGGTGATAACCGGTAAGCTATTCATAAATTCTCGTGAAGTCTACGCTTTGTTAGATACTGGCTCTACCCATTCTTTTATCTCACCTGCATGTGCTCAGCGTTTAAACTTAACTCCTGAAAACTTGGACTTTGACTTATCAGTTGAAACCCCATTAGGAGAAATGACCATTACATCTACTGTCTATAAATCTTGCCTAGTTCAAATCAACAACCTCACATTACCTGTTGACCTTATTTCTTTGGAGATGCGTGAATTTGATGTGATTTTAGGAATTGATTGGTTGACTACCCATCATGCTAAAATTGATTGTTTTCATAAGATTATTAGTTTTCATATTCCTAATCAACCTGTCATACAAATTCAAGCAACTAAACCATTGAAATCTATAACTGTTATTTCTAGTCATAAAGTCATTCGTTTATTGAAAAACGGATGTCAAGCCTTTTTAGCTCATGTCACTGATTTGAACAAAAATACGTCAAACTTGAATGATATTCCCATTGTTAATGAGTTTCCTGACGTTTTTCCTGAAGAACTTCCTGGCTTACCCCCAAACCGTGAAATTGATTTTTATATTGATCTTGAACCCGGTACCAAGCCCATTTCCAAAGCTCCCTACCGAATGGCTCCCATTGAACTTCAAGAGTTAAAAGTCCAACTACAGGAATTGTTGGATACCGGTTTCATTCGTCCGAGTGCATCACCTTGGGGTGCTCCTGTTCTATTTGTGAAGAAGAAAGACGGGAGTATGAGATTGTGCATTGACTACCGAGAATTGAACCATGTCACCATCAAGAACAGGTACCCGTTACCTCGGATTGATGACATGTTTGATCAATTGCAAGGCGCTCAACATTTCTCAAAGATTGATCTCCGTTCTGGATATCATCAGTTAAAGGTTAAAGCTGAGGACATTCCAAAGATTGCTTTCAGAACTCGTTATGGGCATTATGAGTTCTTAGTCATGCCTTTTGGACTAACTAATGCTCCTGCAGCTTTCATGGACATGATGAACCGGATATTCAAGGAACATTTGGATCATTTTGTGGTTGTCTTTATTGATGACATCCTCATATACTCCAAGAGTCGCGAGGATCATGAACAACACCTGAGATTGATACTACAAAAGCTCCGTGAAAACAAATTATATGCCAAGTTGAAGAAATGTGAGTTCTGGCTTGAGGAGGTCGCGTTTCTTGGGCATGTGATTTCTAGTCAAGGAATATCAGTCGATCCTGCGAAGATTGAAACGGTACTAAATTGGGAACAACCCAAAACAGTAACCGAAGTCCGAAGTTTTCTGGGTCTAGCTGGTTATTATCGAAGATTCGTAGAAGGATTTTCTCGAATCGCCACTCCATTAACGCAGCTTACTCGGAAAAGCACAAAATTCATATGGAGCGAGGAATGCGAGAAAAGTTTCCAAGAACTCAAGAAGAGACTGGTTTCAGCTCCTGTTCTGACCGTACCATCAGGATCAGGAGAATTTGTTATCTACAGCGATGCTTCTGGCAAAGGTCTAGGCTGTGTCCTTATGCAACATGGAAAGGTTATAGCCTACGCCTCTCGACAACTCAAAGATTATGAGAAAAATTATCCTACTCATGATCTAGAGTTGGCAGCAGTCGTTTTCGCGTTGAAGATCTGGAGACACTACTTGTACGGAGAAAAAGTGGATATCTATACGGATCATAAAAGTCTCAAGTATTTCTTCACCCAGAAGGAACTCAACATGCGACAACGACGTTGGCTTGAGCTGTTAAAGGATTATGACCACACAATCCAGTATCACCCGGGAAAGGCGAACGTTGTAGCTGACGCTTTGAGCAGAAAATCTTATGCAAGTACAAGTGCACTGCTGACAACACAAAAGTGTATTTTGTACGACTTGTAAAAGATGGAGATAGAGCTAAAGACACCAGGGACCCACTCGAAGATTGCTCACATGCGAGTAGAACCAACTTTAATCGATAAAATTAAAGCTGCTCAAGCTACCGATCCGGAACTGATAAACATGATAAAGAAAGTACAAGAAGGTGCCATTCCCGAAGCAAGAATCGACGAGAAAGGAATACTTCGAGTCAACTCTCGACTCTGTGGTCCTAACGATCCTGAATTAAAGCATAAAATCATGATGGAGGCACACAACACGCCGTTTGCAATCCACCCAGGAGGTACCAAGATGTATCGAGATCTTCGACATACATTTTGGTGGAACAATATGAAAAGAGAGATTGCGGAGTTTATCTCAAGGTGCCTAACTTGTCAACGTGTCAAGGCAGAGCATCAAGTTCCTAAAGGTCCATTACAATCACTTGAAGTTCCCGAATGGAAGTGGGAACACATCAATATGGACTTCGTGACGGGTCTTCCAAAAGTTTCTCAAGGCTTAGATGCAATTTGGGTGATCGTAGATAGATTGACCAAATCTGCTCATTTCTTGCCTATACGAGAAAACTTTTCACTTTAATGTCTTGCCGGTATGTACATAAATGAGATCGTGAGATTGCATGGCATGCCAGTTTCCATAGTTTCTGATCGAGATCCTAGATTCACTTCACGCTTTTGGATCAGTCTACAAAAAGCTATGGGCACTGAACTACGTTTTAGTTCTGCATACCATCCTCAAACGGACGGACAATCGGAAAGGACGATCCAGACCCTCGAAGATCTTTTGAGACTTTGTGTATTAGACTTCAAAGGAAGTTGGGATAAGTACTTGCCGTTGGTGGAATTTTCTTACAACAACAGTTACCAAGCAAGCATAGGCATGGCTCCATTCGAGGCATTGTATGGAAGGAAGTGTCGCTCTCCAATATGTTGGAATGAGGTAGGAGAAGCAAAATTGTTGGGACCCGAGTTGGTACGCTTGACGACCGAAAAGATCCAAATGATCCGACAACGAATACAGACCGCACAAGAACGACAAAAGAGTTATGCTGATCTTCATCGGAGAGACGAAAGTTTCAACGTCGGAGATCATGTATTCTTACGTGTTTCTCCATGGAAAGGGGTTACGAGATTCGGAAAGAGAGGAAAGCTCAACCCTCGATTTATTGGCCCATTTGAAATCCTCGATCGAATAGGAACCGTAGCCTACAGACTAGCCCTACCACCAAGTATGTCTCGCATCCATAACGTTTTTCATATATCTATGTTACGTAAATATGTGAAGGACCCAAACCACGTCATTGAGTTAGAATCAGACGTTATAGCAGAGGATTTAACATACGAGGAAGTACCTGTTAAGATCCTGGATAAGAAGGAGCAGATCCTACGCTCAAAGGTTATACCTCAAGTTAAGGTTTTATGGAGGAACCAAGATACTGAGGAAATGACCTGGGAGCTAGAATCTGAGATGAAATCTAAGTATCCTTACCTCTTCGATATGTCAGGTACGTCAATTTCGGGGACGAAATTTCATAAGGAGGGGAGGTTGTAAGACCCCGAATTTTATAAAATACAAAATTTAATTTTTCTTCATATAGATATTTTTTTTTAAACAGTAAGTGGTTAAATCGATAAAGTTAAAAGTTAAGGATGTTATGTGCAAATTTTATTTTGTCGGACAATATTCGCTTTGTCGGGGAATATTCGTTTGGTCGGGGAATATTCGTTTGGTCCGACGGCGCCGAAATAATAAATTATTGGTGGACCCCACAACGGAATATTTGTCGGATATAGAAAACGACAGAAATAACCTTTTTAAATAAAAATAGTCAACGGAACTATTAAAATACCGGTGATAAAAGAATAGTAGCATACGGTAGTTATTGGTATTTTCTGTAGCACTCGGTACTCTACAGTAACACACGGTATTGCATAGTGTCTCATATTATTGGTCTGATAATTGACACCGTAACTGTTACGCATCATTTCATCGATAATTGTCACTGCATAATATTTTATATTATCAATTCAATAATTGTTGTTACACAGTATTTTGCATTATTGATTTAATAATTGTCATTACACTGTATTTTATATCATTGAGTCAATAATTGTTGTTGCACTGTTTTTAAAATTATTGAACCTAATAATTGTCACAGTAACATATGCACAGTAATTCACATTATTGAATCAATAATTGTCATTACACAGTAACGTATTCTTTATTTTACATTATTGTTATCTCTATTATGATGTTATTTAAACAGTTGTATTTCATTAATTTATTGACTTGATATCTAAGAGCTAACTATACTGTATTTATAACAATTAGTCATAATAATTGAATTGATAAAGTTATTTGTTTATAATATAAAGTTAGGTGATTATTAGGTTATATGAAATGAATGATGTAGATTAAAGATAATATAATATTTGAAATGGATGGTGTAGATTAAAAGATGATCTTTAAATGAATGGTTTAGATTAAATGAATGATAAGATTTTTGGCTATAAATAGAAGCCTTAACTTAAGGATTTTTCATAAACTTCCTTACTTGTTCTTTCTTTCTCTCTCTAAATACTTCTTGTGAAAGTTCTCTCTAAGTGTGCTTAAGTCATCTTGAGTATTTGTGAAGATCTATAAGTATACGTGTACTGTTCAAGTTAATCAACCTCATTTAAATCAATATCCAGTCACGTGTTACGGTAAGGGATACCATCTTTTTCATCTTCCATTATTCAAACATACTATGGTAAGGGATTATCATTATTTGATTCTCGATAATAATATTGTTTCTTCCTTACTCATAAGATGTGCCTTTTATTTCCATGTATTAAATTGTGGGAATAACCTTACGGAGCGGATTGCCGCCTGTTGGTGAATAACCTTTCGTATTCATTCATTATTAATCTCTGAATAACCTTACGGAGCGGATTGCCGCCTGTTTGGTGAATAACTCTTTGTACTCAAATTCTATTAAATTGTAGGAATAACCTTAGGGAGCGGATTGCCGCCTGTTTGGTGAATAACTCTTTGTACTCAAATTCTATTAAATTGTGGGAATAACCTTACGGAGCGGATTGCCGCCTGTTGGTGAATAACCCTTTGTATTAATTTCCTTCACCTTTTGTTAATCAAACCTGCTACGGTAAGGGATATTATTTTCTTTCATACTCCTAAATCGAAATTTATTATGGAACTATTGCTTCTATAATTCCTGAAAATATTATATGTTCCATAATAGTTGAACTTCATTATTTCAACTGAACCTTCCTATTTACGTGAACCTTTCTATTGAATTATAACCGTTATTCTGAACTGTGGATCTTGAATTTCACTCCACATCATGTTGACAATTTGGACATTATTTGAATCTGTACAAAGTAAACTTCCGATACTTATTGTTATCCTATTTCTTCTGTTCATCATTTATATCATTCTAATCATCCAAAAATCAAGCTGTTGTGAATATCTGTGGCCGGGGGCACAGATGTGATATATTTGTTGAACAGATGATAGGTTAAAGACGATATAATAGGTTAAAGGCGATACATCTGTTCGGTGTCTTTTATGGCACGTGGTGAATGTTCTCTTTGGCCCGTAGTGCAAAGATGAACTGTTGTTTGGTATGATTATGACCAAAGGCTGAATCTGGTATAATCATGACCGTTGGTGCTATATTGAATATCTTTGGCCCGTAGTACAAAGATGAACTGTTAATGTGCATGATTATGATCAGGAACTGTGAATTTGTATTATCTTGACTAATGATATTTCAGATGATAAAAGTTGATGATGTTTTTCCTAAAAAGAGAACCGAGTGGACATTATAGTCTGCATTATTCTTCTAATAGATTACTCATTCCGCTGCTATTATTGATCTGAACGTTGTTTAAGAATTTAACTGCAGTTTTTGATATAAACCTTGTAGTCTATTGTATTCTATCAAGAACTCAACTGTTGAAGACTAATGATAATTTATTCGTCATTATCTTAGTCATGATATTCTTTACTGGGCTATTTGAGCTCACCCTTTCTTTTGTTCCATTGTTTTTCAACAGGAGATGAAAACATAACAGGGTCTAGCCGGGGAATGGAGTGAGGGTCCGAGGAATAGTTATCATAGTCTTCACGTTTTGTAAAATAGTGTGGCAATAATAGTGAAAACTTAGTTGTGTATTATTATACACTGTATTGTTGTACGTTGTGCTTTGTTGTAATAATTTTGTTGTAGTCTTTTGACGACTCAAGTTTGGGCTGTGTGGGCCCAGATTTGGGGGCGTCACAGTTTAAGTTATTAAGCAGTATAATACATTCACATTTTTATCTCTATTGAAAGTTGTATTGAAAATTAATTTAAAGTTAAGCTATAATAATAGTACATTAATTTAGAAAGCGATAAAGAGAAGTGGGTTAAAGAATTTTCTTAAGTGAATCGGACAAAAATTGAGTCGGACTAAAATAATCCAAGTTTTCTTGTGTTATAAAAATAAAGCATAAAACCCATATTTAGTAGGTGGCAAAGCCAACCCGCAAATTTGGACTACTTTTATTATATCTAATTATGAAACGTCCAAACATAAATATTTCATCAACAATATATTATAATTCTAACACCCTTATGTTTATACTATCAGTGCACTAAAAATTATTTATTTATTTATTTGTTGACTATTTCTATTCACCTGCAACCCACTCAGTCACTAGTTACATTTTTAAGTTTTAAGTCCAAAATTAATTTTCATTTGAAGTTTTATTTCAATTACAAGCACCATAAGTATTAAGAAAAAAATTAAATCGCATTCTCTGCACCTTTTCCTTCAAAAATTTACACCCTTATCTTTGGTGCGAAAGGATGTAAATTATTTTACTACTCAAATTTAAGGTGGTTTAAAATTGAAAATAAAAATTAAGGTGAAAAATTAATTTTAAGTCTAAATTATAGTGTCAATTTGGTAATTTGGTTTCTGGTAGTGGACTAGTTTGGGCTACTTATGATGGGTCGTTTGGTAAACAATAGCGGCCTGTGGGCTGAGGGTGAGGAAACTTATTAATTATTTGGGCTACTTATGATGGGTAACAGCTTGGTATCTGGACCTCAGTCTGTTTGAAAATTGTATTTTATTTTTTTTGGTAAAGGAAAATTGTACTTATTTAAACTTTGTGAAGTCAATGTAACTTATCAATAGATGCTACTCCAGCTTGTAATGTATATACTATATAAAGATTATATAGATTATACCACAAATTACAAACAGTCCACTTTAAATACTTGAACTACCCTATTCTTTTTTAAGACATTCTTGTGAAATTCCAAAATTTTCTTCATTTTCTCATGCAATAGTTTCAACTTTTAAAATGAAAAAAATTCAAACATGTGATCTTACACTATAAAATGAGAACACAAACACTCTTTAAATACGTATGTATCTCATATACGCTATATTTATTCAGCGACATTTCTGAGACAAAATACGACGTTAACACATATAATTACGAGTTAACATCAAACGATAGTTAAATAGTACATATTAAACTCAAAGTAAAAGTAAAAGTTTGAGGGACCTAATGTTTTTCATTTGCTTAATTGACAACTTATTTTAAGTGTATACACATATCTAAATATGAGTAAAAATGTTTCTAATACCACATTAATTTTAAATGAAACGTAAACTAATACATTTAATTTAGAAAGATGGAATGAAGACTTGGAGGTATAATTAGGGGTGTTCATCAGCAAAAAATTGAACTGTTATTGAAAAAATCGAACCGATACTGAACTCAAATTACCACTAAAACAAGAACCGGTACCGAATAACCGATTTTAGTACTAGTTCGGTATAAATTCAGTTCGGTTTTTTCGATTCGGTTTTTAATTTTTACCGATTGGTAATATATATAATTATAATTTATAAATAATAATTATATATTAATTTATTTATAAATTATAATAATATATATAATTATTATATATATTATAATAATTAATATAAATTTATTATTATATTATTTAATTCGGTTATTTCAGTATACCGATTTTTACCGAAATTCAAAAATATCCATACCGCTATCGGTACTGAAAAGTATAAAAAATTTAAAAAATCGGTACCGAAAAAATTGATACCGAAAAAACCAAGATCGATCGATTCGGTAAAAAATCGAAAAAAATCGAATATTTTGAACACCCCTAGGTACAGTGATGACGCTACATATAGAATTGTGGGATCAATTGACCCATCTGATTTTTTATTTTTTTATAATATATGGCAAAATATGAAAATTTTAAATGTTATCTATAAATTGACTCCACTGAAATTTTGTAAAATTTCTAATATACGGGATCAAATTGAAAATTTATAATTTTTTCACTTAAATCTCAATATCATATCATTTCTACCTCCTCTATATATGCGTGTATATTCATATAATTTTCTTAAACTAATTAATAATCTATTTTATATTTTTTTTTTGTAGAAATTAACTATTTATAAACAATTTGTCTTTAGAAAAATTTATTAGGAGTCAATAGGGTGTATATATACATGCATGTAAATAATATATAGAGTTAACAATTATTATATTATTATTGTAATCAAATATATGTTTAATATACGCAACACGAAAGTATAATATTATTTTTAAAAATTTGGCTCGGGGAGCCCCGAACCCCCACTGTATTATTTATAGTTTCATAATAATTTTGACTCCACTGAATATAATTAATTTCTGGCTTCGTCACTCTTTGGAGATTGTTTGGTAGACCAAAGATCAAAGAAAATGAAAGAATTAATATCTGAGATTCTGAAGATGGAAAAAAAGATGGAGTAAAAAAGGGTGAAAGTAAACATTCAGTCTTCAAGTCCTTTCATTTTGGTTTTGCTAAACACTCTCTTGCAGTTGAGATTTCTTGTCCAATGATGGAAAATAAAGAAGACAGCATATATTATTATTATTATTATTATTATTACTCAACTAAACTTCTACACTACTATTATTTATGACTGCTCAAACAACCAAACATTGAACATAAACCAACCAACAAGGCCATACCCTCTGTTACCTCATTGGATACTGAAGGAATAAGGGCCATGACTATACTTGGTACCCGATTCCCTCATATGTATACTTGGTACACGATTCCCCCATGCATGACGCATGCCTAGTTTTCGAATTCTACTATGCCCGAGTCCCACTAGTGAGTCCAGTGTGCATGTCTAATGCCCCACGTCCAACTTAATGCTCGACTCCATTGGCTATACCCCAAACCATGCATGAGCACGGTTTCATGCATGGTGCCCAAATCCCACGGGTGACATGTTCCCGAACTTAGGTTTGGTGTAGTTTCATGCACGGTGTTTAAGCCTAAGCATGGTCCCACTCCTATCATGCTGCGCGAGCCCCATGTTGACGTGATACATGTCTATGACATGCCTGAGTCCCCATTATCTAAATCGAGTGTGGTATCAAATCTTAGCGTACGAGATAATGTGTACAATTATATAAACGTTTGGAGATTAGTCTTGAAAATATATTTAATTATATTTAATTGCTAACAAATAACGTTTGTAAATAATAAAAAAAGCAACCTAAAATATCACTATAAAGAACAAGAGATCTCTGGTATGTATCTTTTACACACTCTCAAATTTCTAAAACCTCTTATTTTGCTATCACTGACTTTACCATCAGAGATAAATTTAAAGAAAACTCCTCTGCACATTCGTTCATTTCAAGTTACTTGATCGAAGCACCCAATGGTAGAAGCGACGAAATACAACATCATCAATAATAATGCATCTCTTTAAAAGTTTTATTTCAAAAAAAATTGTCCACAAAATCAAAATCTGAAGTTTTTTTTCTGTTGATTTTGGCTTTCATAACTACATCATATACAAATTTTTCTGTTGTTCTTGAAGCGTGGAAGTTTAATATTAACGCTTGAATTTGTCTAGACGCTTAACCACCGTCAACGGTACTAACCTGCATAAGGAAACAACCGAAAGCACTTGACGGCTTGGACCGTCAGGGGTAGCTCCAGTGTGAGAGTAAGTACAAATCTTAAGAAATGTTAACAATGGAGGTAATTAGAACTTAGTAGGTAAATTTGACATTAGATTCCTCAGTTGTCTATTCTCCTTTTATAACTGCTCCCCTCCTCTAACTGTTGAGAAGTGCAACGACTATAATGGAGGAGTAACGCAGATCCCTGCCATGATTGGTAACTATTATAACCTCCAAAATAAATGTGTGAGCAATAATTGTCAAGTAACTGTCATGTCATTGAATCATTCGGAACCTGAAACATAACGGACCAAGCCTCTCAAGTTGAGGCATTAGGCTTAATGGGCTTTAAAAACAAGGCCCAATAATTCTAGGCTTGATCCGCTAGCCTAATACCCCAACTTGAGAGACTTGATCAGTTATTCTTCAGGCTCTAGGTTCAATGACGTGACGGTTACTTGATAGTTATCACTTACACATTTATTTTGGAGGTTACAGTAGTTACCAATCATAGCGGTAATCTGCGTTACTCCTTTAATATAACATTTGCACGTCTTAACGGTTAGAGGAGAGGATCAACTATAATTAGAGAATGGACAACTGAGGTAGAATTTAATGTCAAATTTGCCTACTAAGTTCTAAGTACCTTCATTGTTAATATTTCTAGAGATCTGTACTTATTCTCACACCAAAACTTTATATCTCCTATCGGTCCAAGGTGCTTTCGATTGTTTCTTTGTGCAGGTTAGTGCCGTTGATGGTTATCAAGCTTCCTAACAAATTCAAACGTTAACATGACCATGCAGTCGAAGAGTTGTTCAAGAACAATGATCTATAAAGGACCATCGTGTAAACAATGAAGTCACATAACTACTACAAGAGCTCTTTAATTTTTAGTCCATATGGCACGTATTGGAGCACTTTAAGGCGGATGTGCGCAGTTCAAATTTTTGTAAACAAGAAAATCAACGAAACAACGACACCATTAGACGACAAAAATGTGTCAATGATATGATGTTATGGATTGATAAAAATGTAAATTTAGAAAGTGAGATTGAGGTATCACGTTTTATTTTCGCTGCAATGTTTAACATGATTGGAAATATGATGCTATCTCAGAACTTGGTGGATCCATGTTCAGAGATGGCGTCCGAGTTATATGCAGCCATGGTAGGAGCGACAGGGTGTTTGGGCTGTCCAATTGTTTCTTACTTATTTCCTTGGCTTAGACGGTTTGATTTGTAAGGTTCAAGGAAGAAAGCGGACCGTGATTTGGGAAAAGCGTTAGAAATCACTACTGGATTAATGAAGAAGCTTGTCCAAGAGCGGCGACGGGAAAAGGGAAGATCAGAAAGGAGGAACGACTTACTGGATGTGATGGTAGATTTTAAAGACAACGGGAAGGATGAACTAACTAAATTATCAGAGCATCAAATCTCAGTATTTTTACTGGTAAGTTTACTTCCTTTTAAGTTCACCTAAACACGGAAACTATATATTGTTGCAACATCTCTCTAACAGCTGCTTAAGTTCTTAAATAATTTGATAAGTTAACTTATTATCAGAGCTTTTGGTGTGTAAATTTTGCAAGGTCTTGAGTACAAACATTCTTGTTGTACCTTACCTTTTATGTTGATATTGATAATGCATATACGTTTAATTTACCTCTAGCAAGAAATGGTTTTTAGTGGAACAGAAGCGATTAGTACCATAGTTGAGTGGGCAATGTCCTAGATTTTCCAAAATCCTGAAACAATGATCAAAATTAAAGCTGAGCTTGCTAAAGTTGTTGGAGCAAACAAGAAATTTGAAGAGAACGATATTGATAATCCACATTACTTGCAAGCAACCGTGGAGGAAACACTACGCTTAATTACATCCTCTACTACTTCCAAGAAAAGCAACTCGCGATACAAACTTCATGGGGCATGACATTCCTAAATACACAAGTGTTTGTGAATGCTTGGGCAATTGGAAGAGATCCAAAGCGTTGGGACAACCCTTCTTACAAACCCAAAAGGTTTCTAGGCTCAATTATTGGGTACAAAGGTCAAAATTTCGAGTTTATACCGTTTGGGGCTGGGAGAAGGATTTGCCCGGGTCTTCCATTGGCTCATTGCGTGCGGCCCCTAATTTTAGGTACATTACTTCATCGATTCGATTGGGAGCTTCCCCAAAAGGTTAATATGGATATGACAGAACAAATGGGGATAATAGCAAGGATATTGGAACTCTTGAAAGCAATACCAAAACTTCCTATGGCTTAATGTTTAAGTGGTGAAGGAAGTTTTACTTAGTTTGCTTTGGTATTATCCTTTTTTATAGAAATAAAAGGAGTTGTTGTCTAGTTTTTGTACTCGGCTACTTGTAGCAAGTTTGATGGGGGTTGTGTATTTAGTTTTATACGCTTTGTCCTGTTGGGCTTGCCCGTGTCTAGTGGATTAGATTTAGTTGGTGATCGGCCTAGCCTCTTAGCGTGTGCATGCACATCTGTATTATATTCGGGTTGGTGCTATAAATAATATACCCCTGCTCTTTGATCATTTGTGTATTTATCTTTTGTGAATTAATGAAGTTAAGTCACAAGTTGAGTTGTGCGAGCTATATACTACATAATATCAACATATACAACACATATCATAATATAGTTGCCAGTATTATATATTAAACCTCACTAATCCAACCCCCATTCATCACCCGTAATGATATTTTTAACTTGCCGGAAGTCATTATTTACATTGCCTGATTATTATAATACATGCAGCGGCTGACGGCTATCTCCGGGGCCAAGAGGTTGGCCGGTGTTAGGTAACATTTTCGATCTTGAAGCATTACCACACACAGGTCTAGAAGGCCTAAAAGAATGGTTAAGCCTTGGATCCACAAAGACCACGGTTCTTCTCACAGCCAATGCCATCGAATTGAAGAGCTGTTCAAGAATCACGATCTCTCGGTCATGGACCAGACCATTGTTGAGACCATGCGGTCACATGACTAACACAAGAGCATTATGGTGATTGCTCCATATGGCCGTATTGGCGGGTTTTAAGGCGAGTATGTACAGTTAAAATGTTCACAAACAATAGGATAGATGAAACAACTAAGATTAGGCAAAAGTGTGTGAAAAGATACGTTGTTATGGAAAGAAAAAGAAGATGATTATTCAGGTGGTGGGTCCGCGCTGTGTAATATGGCTGGAAATCTGATGCTATCTCGCGACTTGGTGGACCCGTGTTCCGAGATGGCATCGAAGTTTTATTCAGCCATGGAAGTAGTCATGGATTGTGTTGGCGTCCCAATGTTTCTAACTTGTTTCCATGGCTCAGATGGCTTGGTCTGCAAGGTATATGAAGGAAAATGGACTGCCATTATGGAAGAGCATTAGAAATTATTTCTGGACTTGTGAAGGAGCGTGTGGAAGAGCGACAGAAGAAAGGATGAAGGACTTCTTGGATGTGGTGTTGGATTTTGAGAACGGGAAGGATGAAACCAGCTAAATTATCAGAGCACCAAATCTCCACATTTGTATTGGTAAGTTTAACTCCCTTAATTTGGGGATGATACAATTGGGCCGGGCCGAGCAATTTAGTTATGATTTTTGAAAAATCGATTTAAAGCAGAAAAAAAATAATCTGCTAAGTAACAAACTCGTACTAATATAAAAGCTTAACCAACAATGTGTATCAAGATAACAGACCCAACCCTAACTCTAGCCCTTATCCCTAGGGCTGGTTCTAGTTTGAACCAAAAGCTTTTGGGGGTAAATAGAGGCTAAACAGGGATAAAGAAATGTATGCACTAGCAGGTATACATACTTATAATCAGTTGTTTAATACAGACTAGTGCACGTCTCTTTGTTCTATAATATAGGCATGTTTTAGTTATATTATTGCCTTAATACATAATTAACTTGTGCAGGAATTATTTATGGCCAGAACAGAAACTGTTAGCACCACAACTGAATGAGCAACGTGTGAGCTTCTTCAAAACCCTAAAACAATGATCAAGACTAAAGCAGAACTAACTAAAATGGTAGGATCAAACAAGAAACTTGAAGAGAGTGACATTGATAATCTGCACTATTTGCAAGCAGTGGTTAAGGAAACACTCCCCATACGTCCTCTAGGTCCACTTTTACTTCCAAGAAAGGTTTCTCAAGATATCAACCCTCAAGGGATACAACATTCCTAAGAATACGCAAGTGCTTGTAAATGCTTGGGCAATTGCAAGAGACCCTGAATATTGGGAAGACTCTTTATCTTTCAAGCCTGAAAGGTTTCTAGGCTCAAATACTAGTATTGATTATAAGGATCGAGACACGCCTGAAAGGTTTCTAGGCTCAAATACTAGTATTGATTATAAGGATCGACATTTTGAATTGATACCCCTTGGCGCTGGGCCAAGGGTTTGTGCAGGTCTTCCATTAGCTCATCAATTAACACACCTCATTTTACGTTTCGACATTTTGAATTGATACCCCTCCGCGCTAGGCGAAGGGTTTGTGCAGGTCTTCCATTAGACCATCAATTGACACACCTCATTTTAGGTTTCATTGCTTCACCAATTCGCGTGGGAGCTCAACAATGATGTTATTAGTTAGACAATTGACATGAAAGAAACATTTGCGATAACAGCAAGAAAACTCAATCCCATGAAAGCAACTTTAAAATCCTTCTAGCCTATATACAGAAGGTTAACAGGAGTGTGAGTTGCAAAAACAAAGGTTAGTGTTCTATATATAGGCAAGGAAGGAAGAAAAATTTGCCTATGTATAGAAGGCTAACCTTTTTTTACAAAGGTTAGTCACCATTTCTCGATTTGTGCGTGTCATCCTTGCGCAGGGCCCATGCTAATCTTCTCTATATCGTGATCGTTCCAATTTTATCGGATGTCACCAAAGAGACCTACTGTCTAGTTAGCAGTGAAGAAAATTTACTCTTATTCTCCTTGTAAATCAAAATTAGTTGGCTCAAAAGCTTTCTCTTGTTTTCTATGTTCTTTAACTTTTTACTTCAGTTAAGTATACAAATCAAATCAATTGGCAAAGAGTGGAATAATCCATAGGCTTATTATATATTTATGATTGTAAATCTTTGTTTGTTTATATAAATATTCTCTACAGTTTCTTCATTTGGACATCTTTTGTTGTTTAAAACTGTGGGGGAGATGACTGTTTCCATTTGTCCTTGTTTCATAATTCTGTCTAGAAACATGACCAATAAAGCTATATATACATCGGTAAAAAATTAATGGATCAAGAGTAGATTATGCACCTACATGACAAGATCTCTTGCTGAAACGTGAAAATCACATAATCAACTCAAGCCTTCGCTAAATGCACAAAGATAAATAGAAGGATTATCCTAATAACTTCATTATACTATTTCTATGGGGACGGACATTTTATTCAGTCTAGGAACATAGCTACCTTGTCTTTAAGACTGGTCTTCTTTTTGGTCAAGGGGACGGGTACATTGCCAAGAGCTATTTCCTGGTTTTGTCTTCTTAATGTATGGGCAAATACCATATCATCTGTAATTACCTCAACCTTCTTCTCTTCCTCAAGGGGCTTCTTCAGCAAAGGACCGAGAAACAAATCCAGCATGTCTTGAGTAGGATCGCCCGTCCCGCTGGGATTGGCTACAGTTTTATCACTTGTCAAACTCCCAGCCGGATCAAGACAAGAAGCTGTTTCTTTATGCGAGGGTGATCTCCCACTGGTTTCAGGAGCGCTGAGCGAGCCTTGTGGCTCATTTCCACAGAAACTAATAGCTGCATATTTGCTTTCTGCTATTCGTCCTCCATCTGACGGCTGTTGTTGCCCCATATCTTTGTCATCCTCGACAAACTGCACAACAACATAGAATTGCAACATCTCTCATAAATAAATTTTTTGTGCAAGCTTTACAACAAAAAGAAAAACCTCAGCTGTGGGAGAAGTAGCAAAATTTAAGTAATTACCTATAATTATAGACATCATAACTCAATAATACACCTCTAAATAGAAGCACCACCGAGTAATGTCATAGCAAAGTTTTAAGAAAGTAGACAACAGTACATTCAATGTGCTTGTTCTTCTACTAACAAAGGAAAAGTAAAATTACCTCTTTAGCAATGCTCATTAAATCTTCCATGGTCAAATCCCCATCATCCTCATTCCACGATGCAACTTCAATATCCTCACTATTTTCAGTCCCCAAACTCTTGACTTTTCCTCTTCTTCCACTAGCAGATTTCTGAACAGTTCTCCGAACAGTTCTCCCACCCCCACCACGCTTTCTCTTCTCAACCCCAGTTTCTTGGATATTATTACTATTAGAAATCCCTTCTTTTTGTCCGCCTTTTCTCTTTCTTTTCACCGTTTCAGGTTTTACCACTAAACTAGATTGTTCTTCTTCTAAAGCATCCTTGCAAGCAACAGAGACTTGTTTTTCACTTGGTGCAGGTCTTCTAGCTCTTGACTTGGAGGACTTACCTTGTGGTTCATTTACTTCCTTTTCTATTATCACTGCACCATTTACTTCCCCATTTTCAGATTTTGCTGCTTGGTCTGCAGCAGATACACCCAACATCCACATTGGTAATCGCCGCTTTTTACGCTCATCTGAAACAATTCCATTCATATTTTTTCCTTTAGGGGAAAATCTCTCCACTACACAGATTAAAAACGCCAAAAAATTGAATCAAGCTCAATTCTTTCTCAACAAAAGGACTCGGGATTCATATAATTAGAGAAAATAAAAATAAATTTCAACAATTACATCACAACTTAATTTCGAAGTTCAATTATGTAACATCAATTTAAGGCAATATTGAGAACCCAATTCTAATTCTAATTTATTTTTCCTTTTTACTGAAATAGATAGAACCCTGTGAATCCAATGCCGAAGGGAAGAAACTGAAGCAATAAGGAGCTCAAAAGAATTATATGCATTTATAAATACCTTTATCTTAGGGTTTCGATCCAGAGGTAAGATGCACAGCAACTTTGATCAGTTTCCGGAGATCTTGCGGATTCAGGCCGGCCGATTTGGGAAAAGAAAGATTAGAGATTTGTATGTAAGCTGCGTGAAAGAACACTGGCTTTCGTTGAAAGATTGGTTTTTTCCCGAGGGTAAATTACACTTTTTTCGAAATCAAGTTTGATATTCCCAAACAAGAAAAAGTCTAATCAGAAACATAGTAGTAGTGCTATCTATCTAAGGCATGTTCAGCCGTAACGTATATAAGTTGGTTAAATTAATTTATAAATTAACTTTTATTTATTAAGTGTTTGATTGTGATTTATTTTTGAATTTATAAATAATTATTAAAAAATAATAATTTTTTATTTTTTAAAATGTAATTTATAAGTCATTTTAAAATAAATAAATTTGATCAAATATAAAAACTTTTTTACCTTTATTTTAATAATCTTTATATTTTATTTTAACTTATAAATTATTTTAGTCAAATATTTTTATATTTTATTTTAATTTATAAGTAAAAATAATATTAAACACTTTTATTTATAAATCTTTATTTAAAATAATTTATAAGTCATGCCCAAACATGCAAGACTTTTTAAGTTAATTTTAAAATTTATTTAACTTTTTAAATTAACATGTGAAATTTATTTTATTTATCAGATGAGACTCCTTTGTGAAAATAAATCCCTCATACATTAATTAGATTTAAGATTTTTTTATTTTTTTTGGGAATGCGCCCCGTAGTTTGAACCCACCCAAGACTGGCTCGTTGACATATGCTAGTAATGATCGACCAAATCGACAAAGAGGACGAATACTTAAATTTCGCAACCAGGTACAAATCCAAACTTGCTCAAAGTAAGCAGCAGCAGCTAAACTAGAAACCAAACAACGCGACAAAAATAGAAAAACTTTACACCAATAAAACTTGATACTCCCGCCCTCCCTCTACAAATGCCTTGAAAAATAAAAAGATTCTAACATGCCTAATTGAAGAATGATAATTCAAATAACAAATTGAGCACATAATTTTGAGTTACCAAAAGCAACTATATATCATTCATATGCTCAAGTGTTCATCCCTTGGCAAGCTCTGAACAGTATCTGACCATCTTCCCGGAGAATGGTCGCTGCTATTTGAAGACACTTGAGCTTCTGCTCTTGCATCCCTAATCATCCTCAAAACGTCTCTCATTCCCGGCCTATTATCCGGTGCAAGAGTCACGCAAGCCATTGCAATGTTCAAAAGAGCTGCAAGTTTCTCCTCTGATCCCTCATTACTCGACCCACGCTCGTCCCCGGACTCTGTCTCTTCTTCTCGGACTGATCGAACCCATTGTGGAATATCCGAGCCATGTTCTTGCACAAGGTCTTGGAAAGGTGTCTTGCCAGTGAGGAGCTCCAGGAGAACAACACCAAAGCTATAGACATCAGCTTGTTGGGTGAGTGGTCTTCTTGTGTCGCGACATTCAGGGGCTCTGTAGAAGAGGGAAGAGGCACTGGATTCCTCGCCTGAATTGGGGTTTCCAAATGAGGTGAGACCATAATCGGTGAGGCACGACTCAAAGTCGGATCCTAATAGTACATTAGAGGATTTCAAGTTCCCGTGTGTTAGGCCAGGGTTCTGGTGGATGTAGTTTAATCCGGTTGCCAAGTCATCCGCTATCTTAAGACAGGATGTCCAGTGAAGAGGTTTCCCACCAGCGGAAGTTCTTGATCCTGCAGGAAGAATTGTTGATACTCGATTACATCATAATGGAAATAAAGGGCACCCTGAATTCACTAGTCAATAACTTTGCTGCATAAAGTAAACACTTGCGTTTCAAATGGTCTAAGCCTCTCGCAGTTTAGTTCCAACTGTATTGCCAGGTCCTTGTATAACAAATCCCATCAGTCATCAGAAAGGAATGACTTTGGATGCCCTCAGATATATATATTTAACACCGTTGTGAAGCTAATATCTTGGAAAAGTAAAATTGATCTTGTAAAAATTAGTCACTATTTATGTTAGCAGAATATATTAGCTTAAAGCTTAGATCTTTAAGGTAATGATGCTTTAGATTTTAGACATCCTCGTTTCCATTTCATTATCGGTGTTTCATATATATCTTAAACGTAGTAGTAATATGACTGAACATTATGAAAAACGAATTTCTTCAGATTCAGCTGTTTACAGACAGGGATTTTGAAAAACGCAACAAAACAAGTAACACATGAATGAACGAACATTGTACAAATATAATGCTTGAACATATAGGTAAATTTAGGTGAGAAAGATTTTTGGTAGAGGGAGCAGTGCATGGTTAAAAGGCCAAACAAACATGTTCAATTTTAAAAAGAAATGTCTCGATTAGGTGGCCAGCTTTAGGCTAAGCTTAGCACAAGATATTACAAAAATATTAGGTTAATTAGAGAGTACGACAATAATGCCAAGACAAAGCAACAGACGACTATATGGTGCGAGTGTGACAATACTAGTAGCTAGTTGGCAAAGGAGCAGATCTGAGAATCAATTAGTAGCACTCAACTGGAAAGCGAAAAGTAAAGCAGATTAACAGATTGTGGAGAACATACATGATCAGCAAGAATATAGGCGTCATCTTTCACCTTACTCTAATCTAGATGATGATGATAGACTGATAAGGAAAGCTTATGAATAATTAAGCTGAGCATACATGCATCCATATATAGCATAAACATGCACCGACGGTAGTATTAGTACGTTGTTTAAGAAAAATATTAAATGCAAGTATTGTGTGCGAAACTAATACTACTAGAAACTATCATTGTATTGTTGCTATCTAATAATTTTATATTAAAGGTAGGAATTAATAATTCTTCATCATTTCGTCTTTTAGCTAGTGGTATTAATTATTATATTCAAGACTCCTTTATCATTTATAATAACATATTAACAAAATCCACGGAATGATCAGTCCTGAAGAAAACCGACAAAAGGTGTTGCCACTGTTATATATATATATATATATATATATATATATATATATATATATATAGTTTTGGGGGTGCAACAAGAATCCCATTATTTATATGTCTCTCTGAGATTTTAAGCTTAATAGAGATACTTACCATAACATTTATTATTTTCATCATTTCATAGAAAGGGTTAAAATAAATTGCAACAAAAAAATAATTATGTATTTTTGTTCCATATTTATTTTTAAAATTAAAAAATTAATATATTAATAGTGATGATATGATTATGAAATAATGATGCCAAATGTGCAATGATATTATATCATTTTATGCCATCAATTAAAAGATGATTTTTTTCAAAAACAAAATATTTAATAAACAGAGACTCTTTTTTGTACAATATCAATTAAACAGCCCTTGCGTGGATGGATGAAAGGAATGTGCATATATGGGAATGGGATCATAGGAGGACTTGTAATTAGATTTATGTAGGAAATAGAATAATAGGCAGCAAAAAAGAGAGGAGGATGAAGATGATCTAGTAACGGGAAGCAGCAATAAGGCATGCATTAGAGAAAAGACGGACCGCAGAACTGGCAGACACTTGGGAATCTGAACAAATTAGGTGACCACAATACACCAGCTTTTGCAGTTGTACATGCACGGAATAATTATTCATTAATTTTAAAGTTTCTGTCACGTGATGTTTAAACATTTAAAAGTGAAATAACACACTACTCGTGTATCTAATAATTTTTCGCATGCATGGCCAAGTAAACAAAAATAAAAACCTCTAGTAGCCTTTGAATTCATCTTCTTTATGCCAAAGATTGGCCACTCTCACTCTCAGCTAATATATATATATATATATGTGTGTGTGTGTGTGTGTGTGTGTGTATTTATATTTTAAATTGGTTAAATTATTAAAGGTTATAACATGATAGCTTTTGAAATGATAGTCCTAGATTATGACCACACACCAAGATTTTTCTCATATTAAAAATTAAATAAATTAAACCATTATTATTTTTGTTTACATAACACCAATCGGTAGGGGAACAATATTCCCTCCCTAATTGATAGTAATAATTATTGAATCATTATTGAGTGGAAGTTATTTCATCTTCTTCTTCCTCTTGATTTCTTGCTCCTTCCCTTTTCAGTTTAACATTTTTCCAACAGTTAATATGTTTTACTGTACCAAAAATTATTTTTATCTTCTCCTTCTTGTTTTCTACGCCTTTTCCATTTCAGTTGAACATTGTTCAAAACTTATTTCCACTTTTTTTGTACGTAAAATAAATAAATAAATAAATATATATATATATATATATATATATATAGTCCTCTTCTCCAACTAACCTTAAAAAGCGAACCAAAGACGAACCGTCGTCTTTGGTATCTATGGCGACGGTTCGACCCGTCGCCATAGCCATGCACTCTATGACGACGGGTCGAACCGTCGCCATAAATACCAAAAACAACGGTTCGTCTTTAGTTCGTTTTTAAAAACTTTTCTATATATATGCATACGCGCGCGCGCGCGCGCGCGCGGGGGGGGGGGGCGGCCCAAAATTTGTGCATGATGTTTATTCAATTGAGCCAAAAAGATGTAAGTCCACAAACTGCTCTAATAATTAGTACCAAAAATAATATTTTTGCCAATACAAGACATCTCTATCAGCCTTAAAGCATTAACCAAATAAAAAAATTAAAGATATATTGCTAAATGACATTACATTTGCTTTACCCATAATCTGCAATATTATTAATACCATGTTTTGTACTTTGGAACCACAAATCGTTTGCAGGATAGCTAGGCTTCATATATTTTAAATATATTTATTTATTTGTATACTTATTCCTAAAGTATAATATTAGTGGTATATTTTATCTTATCAAATGTTGTCGAGCCAAACATATTATGAATGTTTTCATGTTAAAAGATAATATATTTTAAACAAATGTATAACTTAAAAAAAATTATTAAAAAAAAACATTTTAGAGAAAGGAAAACATACCATGGATGAGAGAGAAAAGGCTGCCATTGGGGAAGTAATCAAACACAAGGAGTCGTTCTTCCTTGGCCTGAAAATAAGCCCGGATAGGAACCAAATTTGGATGACGGAGCTTCCCAATCACCTCCATATGGCGCCGGAACTCCTCCACCCTCGGGTACCGGGCATCCTTCAGCCTCTTCACCGTCACAATAAACCCAGACTCCATCACCGCCTTATATGTACTCCCTATTGTACCCCTCCCCAATGTCTCTGCCGATGCCTTCAACAAATCCTCCAAGCTATAATTCATTTGCTGATCCCCTGGTCCGCAGAACACCAAACTCCCTACTCCCCCGTCCCCTTCCCAAGAAAATCCCCCTCCTTTTCCACCGCCGCTCTCCCTCTCCTCCGTCGCCGCCTCCCCTGCTTCACCGCCGCCATCAACCGCTTTACTTCTCACTTCCCTCGTCTCACTTTTCCCTCTCTTTCCCATACAAATCACTAGTAATCCAACCAAAATGCATAATAAGAGAAACCCACCAACACTTCCTACTATAATCCATATTAGCTTTTTCCTTTTGCTATGTTTTGATTCTGGTTCTGTACTCCCATTTGGGCTTATTGATGGAGGCAACCCAGTATTACTTTCATTACATGGACGATTAATTTGCTCGCCGCATAAATTGATGTTGCCGGAAAAGGATGACAAATTGAATCTAACCAATGCCGGTGTCGCCGGAATCACACCGGAGAGCTGATTGTTTGAGACATTAAAGAATCTAAGACCCGTTTGATTGAACCTCGGGATGTCACCGGCTAACCGGTTATCCTGCAAGTATAGAACGTAGAGCCGCCGGAGATTGAGCAGTGAGTCGGGAATGTGACCGGTTATTTGGTTTCCAGAGAGAACCACCACTTTAAGGCGGTGGTGGAGAGAAATGGAAGCCGGGAAGTCGCCGGAGAAGTTATTGTTATTGAGGAAGAGAGATTTAAGATTAGCTAGGCCGGAGAGATCTACGATTTGGCCGGAAAGTGAGTTGTCTTTGAAGCTAAGAACACGAAGTTGATCTAACTGATTAAGACTCTGTTCATCTAATGTCCCACTCAAGTTCAAGTGCTCTAAAACAAGCTTTGTGACCCTCCCATTCATACATTCTTTAATCCCTTCCCATTCGCAAACATTTTTTCCACTCCATTTTAGTGAGTTTAATGGATCAATCGAAGATTTCAAAGCAAAAAGAGCTTCAGCGTCACTAGCTGATCTAGCAGCAGGAACAGAGAACAACAACAATAGCAGCAGCAATGGGATTAAAAAAAAAGAGGAGAGAAAAGGGTACCTTAAAAAAGGATGATTTTCCATGAATGATGTTCTAGTCATTGATGAAAGCTGAAAATTATGACGAATTTGAATAGAACTTTTGATTTGGGTTCCATAAGGAATGACATTTCTTGTTCAGAATCTTGAAACTAGTAAGAGTAAGAATCTTTGAATCTGGAAGAGCCAAACAAATCATCTCCTCCCTTCTGGCTTTCACTCGCTTTATATCAGTATGACTCGCTTCCAAAAGAAAAGAGGGAACCCAAACCTCAAGATCTACAACTTTCACTTGATCTGCCAATAATTATTCATCAACGGGTCCATAAATCTTAATTAAATAAAGGGGACAATTAAGTGTCATTATCAGCTCCCAAAAGCTTTGACTACCTACTACCTAGCTAACGAACGTGACTGCCTTAAAACAAAAACAAAAAAACGAAGTCAAAAACGTAAAATTAAAAGCCCATCCCCTCCCTTTAGCAAATCACATAAAGAAACAGAGAGCATTTAAGCTCCAACAGAGCATGGAGCTGAAATCACTCCAGGAAAGAAAGAATTTGATGGGGGGAAAAGGGGCGAGATGGATTATTGGGGGCTGGGATTATTTCTTGGTTTCTTGAACTTATTTGTTCACCAAACTCACGGACAAATGGCTTACCTTTCACGTGAAACTTTCAGACCCAAAATTGCCTTTTCTTCTACTACACCTTTCCTTTTTCTCTCTCCGTATAATGGTTGTGTATTGTTTTCTGTAAAGACTCATATGAATACAATAATAATACTGTTTCCAAAACTGCAGAAACTTTACAAGAAGTCCAAATTGTTGGGTTCCTCAAGGCTACTAAAATGTTTGCAATTTTTTGAAGATGGTAAAACCTTGGTTGGATCCATTCCAATACCCCACTCATTCCCTCTGAAACCCACGTTTAGCTCTGGGTTTCTCCACATTTTTTTAATAGCAATAAAACATTTAACAAGAAATTTCAATTTGCGGTTTTCGACAAATATAGTACTCTACTAATTTCAATAAATGCTTACTTGGTCTTGAATGTAAATGCAGGTGTAATAATTTAAGAGAGAGAGAGAGAGTGAAATTGAAGGATGGAAGAGAATAGGTAGGTAGTATATGTTTTTCAGGCTGAGATGGGTCCTAGTCTTACCAAATGGGTGAAGAAATTGAAGAGGGTCGGGTAGTTAGTGGCAGTAATAAATAGGGTATCATATATTTATGTGGCTAGCTAGCTCATACCATTGCTATTACTGTTTCTTTTCTCGGAAAATTTATATTTCTTCGTACCAAATTTATTTGTCTTAATTTAAAAATATGCGTTTATTAAAAAAAATTATCTCTAAATTATTTATCTTAATTACTTTATTATTATCTCTTTTTTTTTAATTAATATCCTACCTCTTTCTTAAAATAATAAATAGAGGACAAAGAGAGAGAAGAAAAATGAGCGTAATTGATGTCATGTAATATATGTCATGTAATTTTTAACTAATTTTATATAAAGTTAAATGATGGTAGTATTAAAAAAATAACAAATAAATTTAGACAAATCAAAAAGAAAATTAGAACAAGTATACTTGGATCGGATGGAGTACTACTCTATTTCAAAATATAAAATTATTGTGCTAATAATAGTATAAAAATTCACTCTCTCTCCATAACTTTTCACTCATAATTGAAAATTTTTGTGTGAGAAATAATATTGACAACTAAAATTTATATTAAAAAAATATGACGGACTTACTGATATTTATATCAATTAATGAAAGAGTTTCGATGTACAAAAAATGTTACATTATACCCTCTCTTAAAATAACAAGAGATAGAAAATTATTGTCACTCTCCTTCCATTACTGATTGAAACTTTTCATCGAAACTCACAAACACAAGAAAAAAGAAAAAGAAAATGATACTACTACTAGTATAGTATGACCGATACCGGCACTATTATTATATTGCACCATCTTGTCAAGTAGCCACGGATGGGTATAAAAAGCTGCAATGTACGTATGAAAAAATCACATAATTGAATGAAGTTCAAAGCTTAATTCGTGTTAAATTCTTAGCTAGCGACAAGGTAATAATACCTGGAGGGCATGTCGCTATTGAGTTGAGATAGGTCGATTAAGAGTTATAGGTATTATCAATTCGTTTACAAGTTACATTCCATTCCACCAACTAGCATTAGGTGCTAAACACGACCTTAGTTGATTGATCTTCCCTCTCTATTTTTAGTTTAGCATGAGCACCTAATGTTATCGGATGATGCTAAACTAAAGCCTTCCAACTAAATACTACTCCTTACTCTGTAGTCTGTACCTCAAAAATTAGCCTACTTTGACTTTTTTAGTCAAATTATTTTGTTTTAGAATTAAAATTTTAAACATATTTATTTATATTTTCAAACCTATAAAAATTGAAAGTGATAATAAATTCAACATAATTTCTCATGATTATAGTAGAAAATAATATAAATTTTGATTATAAAAACGATTAATTTAACTGAAGAAGTCAAATTAAACCAATTTTTGCAATACGGGAGAATTACTAAATATTCCAAACCTTTCAACTCTTACCTTTTTAACAAATAACCGTACTTGTAAAATTAAATTGTGTTTTGTCAAGTAATTATTATTATTATTATTATGTATAATGGGTTCAAGGGCAAACCGAATAGATGCTAATTAAGTTAATCGAATCTCCGTGTGTTAAAAAGAAAACTTATCACTTTTGTATATTTAAATTTGTAACGATAAATATAAGACATACCTTATACACATACCATCAACACCTTTGTTTATGTTTTAGCACAAAGAGGGAAATAAAATGGGGGGAGAATCAAAAATCAGGTTGGAAATAACTAGGTGCTACTAGACATTCAGTTGAAAGGTGGCACACAATAAAGGATAATAGTACTATGTATGTTATACATTGGTAGTTTACGACAGGGCAGGTATATCAATCAAGTAGATCTGATCCGGGGGTAGGATATATTTCCGGAGCTCCGGCCCGATAATGTTTATGTGATTATGGGACCCAAATCTAAGTTTACATCTATGACCGTCTGTCTAGTTCACGCGTACCAGTCTTGAGTATGATGTCTCGTCTCCTATTCTGTTGAATTCAATCAGACTGTATTCATACGTTGACAGAGAGTAAATTTCTGTCTGGGAAAGTAAATAGTTCGTTACAGTACTAGATTCTGTTGTATCCATTATGTTTCATGAATAATATATATATATATATATATATATATATATATATATATATATATATATATATATATATCAATTCATTAAAATCCTAAAATTCAAATGTGACGAAGCTAGAAAAAGTACACAGCGTTTGTCCTTATTATAGACGCGTGCTGGTGGTCACTGATGTAAACTTATAATTTTTAAAATATATATATATATATTTATTTATTTATATAATTTTATTGAGAATATATATATATTTATTCCATATGCATTGCTAAAATAATAATACGTTAATAATAAAATAATATGATAACAAACTTCAAGATATTGTATCATTTACATTTACTATAACTAAAAAGTACTCTGTAATTATTTTTTTTACAAATCAATTTTTTTTTTTTTTGTGAAACGGACAATTATGGAGTTAATAATATTTTTTAAAGTAATTTATATTATTAACTGTTTTATTAAATTTAAATTAAATAAATTTACATCAATTTTAAAATTTTGAATTTCACAAATTGACCAAGAAAAACACGATATTGACATTATTTATAAAGCAATCACCGGAAATGAGGAGATACAAAAGTTTAATTAGAAAACACACCACAAAATGAGGCATGTTGAACAGTTTTCAGATTATTTGAAAATATTAACGGAGGACTAGCTATGCTGAACCTGTGAAGACCGGGCCCGAGCAGCTGCTCTCTCCAAGGCCTTTAACCTGTTGGCTTCTATGCGAGCTTTTTGTTCTTCCGAGACCTGAGTTTCAGCCGAGCTGCTACCTATATTACCCACCGCCTGACTTGGTACTTCTTTCGAAGCAGTAGAAATGTCATCATGTAAGATCTGCGACGGCTCCTGTAAGCAAATTCAATAATGAGAAGCTCAAATAATCAAGTTTAAACTGTGAAAGAAATAACCTGCCACACTAAACCGGCGTTGCCATGCATATTCACTGAATTCATCCAATCTGATTAACGTTCGTTGTTTTAACATTATTCATCAAACCGTGTATAGTTCTAGAAGTTGTATGTGCACTTTGAATGCACAAAAAAATAGCGTGTGGAAACCAAGGACTTCTTCAAGATGGATATAAATAAGACCAATGCACATGAACTCAGAATTAGAAGTTAGAGCTAAAAAAAATGTTATAGAAACAGACCGCCAGATGCAACTTACCAACAACAGATATCAAAGAAGCAGTATTAAGAACATTAAAACATCAGCCACTATGTCATTGAGAATCACAGCTTTTGACTATGCTTCTCAAAAAGTCGGAATTAGATATTACAACATTTTCTCTCTCTTTTTTGAAGATGTCCATTATTAGCTATATATGTGTGCTTAAACGTAGGTACTTTGGTTAACTTCAGTAAAAGGATTTTTGACACCAAGAGTGAATATTCAGCAAAATACACATCACTGGTGAACTCCAACAAACAAACAATGAACAGGGAAGCATATACAACCAGTATGAAACAGAACTATACTTACTTCAGTTGCCTTCTCATAAATCTCATGAAGCATAGCTTCCTGGAAATCATCAGTATTCTGGTTTTGCAAAGGATTGGAATCCTGAAAAAGACTTGGCTCCTCTACGTCTATGGCTTCTGTAGCAACACAAAGACTGATTAGAAGTTTTCAAGGATTAGCGCATATACACTCCAGACAATATCAAAGGAAATACACACACACACATATATGAAATATATTGTGGTGAGTCGACATTAAGTTGGATGAGTGAAAAATACTCCATGCAGAATTATCATGAAACCATTTATCTACATTTAGACAAAAAAATCCATGTATTTATCTTCAAAACGGTACAAATGAATACCGTTTTGAAGAGAAAAGTAGCTCTTATGGATGTTGTTTGGTCATTTTGAAACCAGCAATCCAAGTAAACAAGAAACAAGATTGATGTCTAAAACCAAAAGTAGATTGAAAAAGAGTGTATATGATGCCAACCTTTTCCTTAGATCAATTATGCTTTTAAAAAGTTATTTCCTAAACTATGAACTATTAGTGTCATCCAAACAGTATCAAACAATGTAGTAGATTTGTAGGCTAAGTTTTACACGCCCTTGAAGTCATAGGAGGCTGCAATATTGGGTATGATATATCTCAATATTGGAGAATCAAGAAAACGACAGACTGGATGCATATCATAAGTGTTATCTTTGAAGAATGATGAAGCAAGTCAAGGAAAATAACATTAAGCCTCTGAAAGTTGATTTAAATGCAGTTTCATATGGTAGTACTCCAGGCACCTGCACCCAGGTTGGAGGAGAAACTCACACATTTATCCCTAACAAAGAACGAGATTTCTAGCAATTACATACCATAATCTATTAATCATAGAACAATTGCTGTAAATCAGACCTAAGCAAGAAACATAATCATATAAATGCACGAAAACTTAGAATCTGCAAGAATCGTGATGCAGGTGCTAAATTATTAAGGCCTAAGTTTCTTACAGATAACCAAAGGAAAAAACCCATAGAGAGGCTTCTAAATTAGTGAAACCATTAAGTCTGCAACAAAAAGAAATTAAAAAGTAAAACTAAGGTTATAATGAATCCCATACATAACCATCATTACTATTATTTATAATAAAGATTCGAAATACTGATTTTAAAATCATAGTCACTAAAGTTATCAAATATCAATTGTACATTACAACCTAATATTATCAAAAAGAAAATATGAACCTTGTAAATATAAGTGCAAAAAATAATTTGATACAACAATGTGAACATTACCCAGATAAAGTGACGTGAAAAGTACACAGTAGTAAACCAAATGCTACCTTGTTCCTGATTTGAAATGTCATGTTGAACTGGGTCTTCATGTAGTTTGGTTGGATCCCCTCCATGGGCAACTCTTTCTCGCAATTCTTTAAGACATAACTGCTTGAAATATAGGGAATCAATTAGATAAAAGATGACTAACAGTTTACGAATAGAATCACGGTGGATTTAAATGGTTGCTGGATACTCAGATTGATGCATTATATATCAATGTGTGGTCTATAGCTAAGTTTTAGATTTAACACATTGCCTTCCTCTTTCCAATTGAGAATCGGCAAACTACCAACTATCACCATCGGAGAAACTTCTTCTATTTTTTTAAATAAGTAATGAGAAAAACTAGTCCAAATAATGTGTTTTATAATCTCATTGTGATTATGCCTGATGAAAATAAAATTACAGTTCTAGTCACTGTTTATCATTATCTTGAATGTGCATAATGCAAAATGGACGAATGTCCTGAGGACTTTTCAGAAATAGAAGCATCTCTCATCACTATAGATCTTAGAGGAGCCCAAAAGGTACAATTAAAATTTTGAAGGATATAGAAGTAATTAATTGACCTAAAACTTGATAACTTGTTCAAAAGTAATAAGACCTGCACTACTAGTAATATAAGACTGAATATGTAATGAATAGTGAACACTTATCAATAAAATATATATGTAATGAAAATAATCAGGCAAATCTTATTACCTTGACACGTTTTGTTGAACCAACTTGTTCTGCCTTGTGTACAAACTGATCAAATGAGTAGTAAGGAAGCAAATGTGAGTGCCATTCAGCATACAAGCCAAGTAGGTTACCCAAGTCACGGACCTGCAGATAGTTCATATATGCCTTAGAAATAGAGGACAATTAATGAAGTTATGCAGGCATAACAGTATACCAGAATTACGAGCACAAAATAAACATGCCATTAGTGAACTAAGTAGTGTTGTGACCTGTTTTACATATGCAAGTCTATCTGTAATTACGAGCAAAATGTCCATTTTTTACATTGAAACCACATTTCCCATTCAAGTGCTACTCGAAATCTTACACTTACGTCCCAATATTTACAAAATTATGCATTTAGAAAAGAATTGTCAACTTATTGAACCACCTCATTTAATTAAAACAACATAATGGAAATGGAAAAGTTGGATTTAGTCAATTTCATTATGGGCGACTCCAAACATTGTCACTTTTTGTTTATTTTCAGACAGGCAATGCTAGGGATCGCAAATTTTTAATCATAAAAAGTTTCTCAAATGATGTTTCATCATTGCATTGGTTGGGTACACTACTTATGATTGGCTATGCTGTGAAATATTATTAAAATATTCAATACCAATATTTGAGACCCCTAGCATTAACTTTTTTTTTTTTTTAAGGAAGTGAACTCTTTTTTGCACAAAATGGAAAGATGGATTTGAGACAAAGGAGAACATTATAGATCTAGCCCACAGTTAAAATCAATATCAAGTATCACCATACCTCCTCTATCGGTAATTCTCAATATAAAATATAAACCAATTTAAATTACTGAAATAACTCATCGAACAGTAGTATTAAATCAAACCAATTACTGGATTGCTGTTTATATAAATCAATGTATAATACATACACATAAACCTAACATATATATATATATATATATATACGGAATTGGGGTGGAAATACCTCATGTCCGCGGCCGTGATACTTGAAAGCTTGAGGAAAGTGACTGAGAACATAACCGAGGCCATCGTTAGAGAGAAGAATCTCCGGTGTGAGCTTTGGCCTAGATCTAGGAACTTTCTTCGGTTTCTCGGTAGACTTAACTGTTCCTGGATCACCTCCAGTCTTGAAAGCGTACGGTGTTGATTTTGAGTTGTTCAAATCAGTATTAGAGCCAGAGCTAGGGTTTGAAGGGCAGTCTCTGGACCAGTGACCTGGTCGACCGCACTTATAGCACCCTGTAGGAGCCGCACCACTGCCACCGCCACCGCCGTGCTCCATTTCTAGGTAAATTTTGGGGGTTTGATGTGAATTTTGTCCGGGAAGAAATGAAATGACTGTTTTTTATATTATTATTTTTTTAAGCCAATGACTTGGGAGTTTGGGATATCTTAAGAGTTTGGTGAGCATTTTTGGCGGGAAAATAAAGGGAGGGAAATCAGATATGAGTGTGGACCGGTGTTTTTTTCTGCTATCAGCCCAGATGACTGCAAAAGCCCAAAACGGGAAGAAAAAAAAAAAAAAAACTATAACTACTTTTTGGGCTTCGGTTGTATCAAGCAAAATATATATCACTAATTATCATTACACATTGTACTCAACTCTGTAATAATTTACAACTATTAAATTAATAATTTATTATTAAAAAAAAGTACATTTTATACATTTATAAATGATTTTTTTTTCTGAAATGAATAAAATATCATTTAAAACTATTTTATTCATTTCAAAGTCAATATCATCTTTTATTTTTCAATCAAATTGCTATATTTTAAAATTAATGTGAAACTTTTAATTTAAAAATAATAAATATAGCAAATTGATTGAAAAATAAGGAAATTAAAATCTAAAGTAATAATGTGTGGAAATTAAGGAATTTTTTTTTTATAACTAAAGGTAAAAAATTGGTGAGAGAGAAGAATATTATTGGAGAGCAGAAATTGAAATCTAGAAGAGAATGACTTGGATGGCCAACTCTTTTTTACTAGTAATGTTATATAGTTTCTCCGTCAATAAAAAGTTTTTATTATTATTTTAAGTAATAATAAATTAAATATCTATTTATTTTAAATAATTTATTTTTTATAATAATTTATTTATAATATTTATAATATTAATTATCATATTTTTATTATTTATATATATTTATAGAGTATCACTAGTCATATATAAAAAATTATGCAATTAAATAAGAATTTAAATATAAATAATTTTATTATTTTATTATCTTTTTTAATATACGTAACAAATAGAATTTTTATCATATGACGAGGAAGTAATAGGTAGTTTGTACCATTTAGTTTTTGACAAGACGGTCAATAAATTGGGGATAAAAATATAAATAGATGAAATTATAAAACACTCATATTCAAATATCATATTTTTATGGATATATAATATAAATGGAAATGACATTACGTGGCAAAAATGCTTGGGGCAGTGTAATTAATTTTATTTATTTTTAAAATTTATTGTGTGGTAATCCATACCATTTTAATACTTAATAAAGGGATATTTGTATTTTAAAAAATAATTGTTATATATCCAACATTTTTACCATCTCAATATTAACTCCCAAAATAAATGTATGTCTTCATTTACATATCTAAATATGTATATCATTTATAAGAAATAGCGCAACTATGCATGTCGACGGAGGGAATACAATAGGACAAGTGTTTATCCAATTCCAAGTACATGATTACACCTGATTACCTATAAATTAATACTCCGAAGCTAAGCGAAAGATAATTATACCTCTAAATTAATACTCCTAAGCTAAGCAAAAGATATATAACATAAAGTAATAGATATTTTAAGAAGTAAATTTGATATTTTCACAAACGAGTCACATTTAATCTTGTCGGAAATATCAAATTAGCTTGTGAAAATATTAATTCCTTATGAGAATTGATATTTTCACAAGTTAATTTAATATTTCCACAGGTGTAGCCTCATTTGAGCTTGTGAGAATATTAAATTAGCTTATGAAAATATCAATTTCCTAATATAATCCTATAACCATGACTGAATAATGGCCGGACTTGGATTAAAATTAATTACAATGATACAACCATAAATCAATCACTACCAGTAGAGATAGGATTTCTGCTATTTTTCTAGAAGTCCGAAAGGTGATTACATCAACATCTCAATTTCATCAAACAAATTTATATTATTATAAATGAGAAGAAAATGGTAAGACATGTTCCCCCACAAATAAAAAATAGAAACTCTTTCCCTATTCTAAAAACTTCAAACCCATAGAGGTACTTACTACATATTTAAGTTTCCACCATAAGATTTTTTATATACAGACAATCTCATCACCTATTTTGGTGTTGGATGACATTGCTCCCGAGTCGGAACCCTTTCATCAACTGGAAAATCTCTCAGCAGTTAGCAGACCAATCATAGTTCTGGTAAACAATATTAACATGGCCCCCATCACTCAAAAGATGTGTCAAAAGACCTGCCTTAGTTGCATCCAGGTATTTCATTATCCACTTTAAGATCTCTTTTTCTGGTCCAAAATCCATATCGAACCTGCAGAAAGATAGATGTACAAATGTTAAGAAACCCCCCGACAATGAAAATTCTGCCTGTTGCATTTCACATGTTTAATGAAATTTAATTCAGTGATGCCTATTTTTCCATGCAAACCTTGCATTATCCGAGTGAAACTCACCATTTGATGATCCGAGTGAGATAGACAGTCCTCTTAGCCAGATCCACCTCGATTCCACCATTTTGGAAGAACTCCTTAGCTGCGTATCTTAATTCGGACTCGACTCCTTGGGGCGTAAAGAATCTCACTGTTGGGCTTGATCTTGTGCCATTGCAGAGACCGAAATGAATCAGTGGATTTACCCTTGGAAAAGCAAGCTGGGGAAAGAAAAATAAAAGAAACAGTTTGTGAAACTTGTTTGATCATGCTTTAGCATTCAGATTGTACAGACATGTTACAAGTTACAACTGTCTTTTGTTCGTAGAAGACTAAAGTAAAGACTGATTTCACCACATCTTCTCAAAGACAAGACGGTGTACAAATAAATATATTAGTTCAGCAAGGAATGCAAGTATACGTAGAAATATTACACCAGATTATCAAATATTTCTTTATATCTTTTTTACGTGCCAGGATTTTGGCAAAAAAACGTAAGAATGTTATAGAAATAAGTAAACGAGAGGCTAAACTACCACATTTGTCCTTGTTTTTTTCAACCATTTCCATTATATATACATTTGGCCTTCCAATTATTCTTTGTTGGTAGAATTGGAATTCATATTATAATATAAGACCACACAATTGGCACTTTCCACCACAGAACTGGCAAACAACTGATGAGTGATTGTATACACTCTTCAAACCCTCTACTGGCTAGGGGGATTCACTGGAATTCCAACCCAAAAGATGATAAGAGACAAATGACCAAAAGAAAGAGGAAAGAGGATAACCGAAGGGTAACTAAATGGAAGTATTTAAAGGAAAATGTAGGATGAACTATGAAGTGAACATCAAATGGTAAAACACGAGAGTGAATCTTTTCTTAGTTATTTCCCTAAAATCTAGATATAATCACCCTTAAAATTAGTTCTTACTAGAAATTTTTAGGGCACATTTTAATTGCAAGGGGATAATGCTATCCTGATCCAAGATATTCATGCAAAATTGAAAAATAGAGATAAAGAAGGATTCATTCTCACCTCTAAACGCTTGTCTCCAGCACCATAGGGCTTTACCAATGTGTAAGGTGCTCTTCGATTACTTCTGAGGATCCCATTTTTAATTGCAGATAGGGAGTAAGGGTGGCCACCAATTATGTAGAGGAAGTCAGAATTAAATGATCTACGGTCGACAACTCCCCCAGGATGTCCGATTCTAATCACAGCATGGATTACCATTGCATTGAACAGGTTCAGAAAGAAGGCCAGCTTCTCATCTGCTGAAAGAGACAGGATGTTCAATCTATGAAGATCTTGTACCAAATTTACGTATCTGCAGTTGTAAATGAGAAGAAGAAAGCTCAGAGAAGATATCATATGTTCCTATATAGAAACTTTAGCAATCACCTAAAAGCATAATAAGTAAGAAAAATGAAATTCCAAACAACAAAACCCCATATTATTGCAGAACATGCCTCGGTGCTTGGTTTTATTCCATCATTTTTTTCAGACAAAGTACATGACTAGAAGTCAGAAACAAATCATTCATCGAGGAAAGGGACTAGAAAACATCAAAAGATTCAACCAAGGATTTGATTGCCTGTCTGTATTATAGACTAAGAAAGCAAACTATGATAATATCACTCACATTATCCAACATGAAAAAAAAAATCTGCTTGCACCAATAGCCAAGGTCTTTAAAGAACTACTTTTTTGTCTTTGTCTACAAATAAGCAAACATATACAATGGGGTGGGAAAGCAGTTAGGCAGGTGTGGGGACGGAGGACAATAGAATCCGTTAATAAGATCCTGGAATTTTGCACCCTTTTTCAAGGACACATGAGATGTCCTACTAATGAGGAAATGGCAATTTGCTAGTGAAAAATGTTAGTTGAAGAAAATTTACTACCACAGAAGAGAAAGAAGTAAAAGTTCATATCTGGGTGACACCCTAACAACATCAATAACAACTTTACAAACAATAATGAAACACCTGGTAATAACTAAAACATTTTAGTCATAAATACATAAAATAACTCTGTCAGACTCATCTGTTGTTGTAATACAGTTTGGTGACTTTGGTCCAAAACATACACAAAACACCATGCTCATAATGATTCCAATCTCTACTCCTACTTATATCATCTATGTACTCTATATCACAAAATATCAGAATTCTTAGTAGCGATAGCTTTGAACTAGGAAATCTTAAAGTAATATCCTTCTCAATAGACATATACTATACCCCTTATAGTTTAAGAAAACCCAACACATTTATGGTCTTATGTTTACCTCTTAGGTTTCGTAAGTAACTTAGAGACAAGCCTCAAGTCTTACATAAACGGCCTCACTTACATAGGTGAATCTAATTATATGCACTTGTATGACCTGCATCCTCCAAACTGAACATAGCTTTATTAAAGGTTTACCCTACCCTCTTTGTTCTCCATACAAGCATACACTAACTTTGAGATGGTTTCGAAGAATTTTTTTCTTCATACTTGTCTAGTATATAACTGGTTATTACTATAAATATTTGGTAGTTCTATTGTACTGTGAGAAGATGGTACTGGTCCAATAATATGAATGGGATAAAAGGTTATATCTATAGAATGAGGTCAGTGAATTTATGAAGTAACATGTGTAAACTACCTCCGGAATTCCTCGCTATTGCTGATTGCAACATAATCAAGATGCTGTCGGTCGTCAGAAGCATATGATTCAAGTATTGCAGACATTAACTTGGCAATTCTTTGGCTAACCACAGCAGCAGCCTTTGGCTCACTGTCATTGGTGGATCCTCGGAAATTGAAGCATCGAGGAATGAACGGCTCGTGCTCAAGAAATCGGTAGTGGTGGCTTCCATCCTCAAATTCATTTTCCCTGAACAGGAACAGAAAAGAAGAATATTAAATGTATAAAACTAACTCGTACTGTATCATAAGTTCCCAATTTTCCCAAAAATTATTCTTACCTAAAGACGTGATGCACAAAGTGCTTTTGTACCAGCTGCTTTCCAATCTCAACTGCCTAATAGTGTTCCAACATAAAATTGGAAGTCAATAACGAGACATGCAGTGGAGAAAGAAACACAAGCAAGAATTTCATCTCAAAGAAGCAAACAGTAAAACAAATACATTCATATGCCTATAATAGTAAATATACTTGCACTTGTATGTAGCCATAAATATCTCCATGAGATTCCCATTAAAACTACAGAAATCTCATTTATCATTTTTAAAATTTGAAATGAATAAAAAGTTCGATGAATGCCCTTCAAACTAGGAACGAGAGGTAGTTGGGAGATAAAATAGGATGGTGAACAGAAATTTTTATTATTATTATAAGCTGTTACACAGCTTCTAAGGACGACCCTTGCTGAACACTCCCTTTATAGAATAGATAGATTATCATAGGTTGAAAGCTGTTTTACCAGATTAGTAAACTGTTAGCAAAGCATGTACAAAGGATGTGTAGGATTTATTATAGTACGGAGTAATATTTAATGGGACATAAGTATCAAGTGTCTAGTGTACAAAGGAAAGACACTTGATACTAGGTGAGGAGCACATAAGTATCAAGTGTCTTTCTTTAATATAACATAGAGTTGGCTCAAATTCAAACTACTAACTTCTTTAAATAAATATGATGATGGTCGCTAAAGCCCTAACTGCAGGAACTAGTGAACTCAAAACCATGTGGGATGCATCATACATAGGTGTTGCTACCCCTCGCCTAGAATTTTATAGAAAAACTCAAAGTCATCATACAACAGCATGCATGCTTCTCATTATCAGCGTTGGAATGGTTCCTTGTAGACCCCACATAGCCTACAGTTTCTTATCAGTAATGCCTGGCTCTATATGGTCCTTTAATGTGAACATACTTCTGTGCTATAAAAAATGAAGACACTTGTGTTTATGGAATACGCGAAAGCAAATATAGGAGAGTAAATCTTCAAGATATACTTAAATAACAAATAAAATACTACATATATTTAATGAGGAAAATGAGGAAGCCAGTTTCCACATTCCCTACCGATTTTGACTTAAAATTTTGACTAATTAAAACAGAGTCCTATCAAATTTTAACATACAAATAATAATTCCACTATAAGGATAGTATTATTTGTAGGGAATTGATATTTTCGTAGATAAATCCAATTTAATTTTATTGAAATATCAAATTAGTTTATACAAATATCATTTCCCTAATTTTATGCAAAGTTAATCAATTTTATCATATGATCAAACCATGTAATGTAGTTCAAAATTGAAGGAAAAAAAATACCTTTATCCTTTCGCAGCCCACATAATGTTTCATAATAACCTCCACCATCTCAGCTCCAGAGAAGCAATTCTTCACGATTTTCATCTTCATCAGACGGTCTTGAATTGGTAACCTTTGCCTTAATATCCCAACAATCTTCACCATCTCATCCATCTGGTCCTCCTCGGGATCATCAAACCCATACGCCGGCAACGCAGGTGCATTGGCCGGACATTTCTTAGATAACAACTCCTTCAGCTTGTCTTCCAACATCCCACTATTCCTCAGAGAATTCAACACCACCAATCCCCCAAACAACTTCTCGTTGAAAAATATCTGTGGAACTGATGAACTGCCTGTTCTCTTTAGCAGTTCCTTCTCTCTCATCGGAAACACGTCAATATTAATTTCCACGTACCTGAAGAAATAATACGTCAATGATAAATACAGTACATTTGAATTATTACCAATCACCAGTGTATTACCTTAAATTTCTCTCTCTGAAAAAAGATCGAACTGCACTGCAATCCCTGCAGTTGGACTTAGAAAAAAAGGTGATTCGACCTTTAAATTCCATTTTCTCCTTCTCATCTTCTTCACTGCTATTCTTCAACTTCACGATCACTTTGAGTCCCGACAAATTGAACTCCGTGACGTTGTTCAAACTGAATTTCTTCGTGATCGATGAGGACAAGCTATTACTCTTCTCCCGGAAGAATTTTCCGATCGCCGGCATCTTAACTCCGGAACTACTCTCCGGCAGCGAATGTGAGCGGTTGATCGTCAGACCTGGTGGTGCCTCGGGCTTTGGAAGCAGCGAATGAGGACGAATCAAAACTTGCAGCTCGCCGCCATTGATTTTCGATCCAACGGCTACTGCTACACCGCTCACGCTGTTCTCCGTCGCATCTCCGGCGACTTTCTCTGTCGCCGGCGTACACACACTCTCCTCAATCTCGATTTTCGAGATTTCAGTAGATGTATCTATATCATCACCAACTGTAACAAAGGACAAATTCTCTTCCTTTTTCTCCTCCTCGTAATAATCGTCAAAAGAATCCTCAGAGGAATCAACGTGATTGGACCTATTTTCCTCCTGACCGTGTCTTTTCGAAATATTTCCGTTGCTAATTTTCTCACCGTTGCAGGCATTTTGTATAAACAATTCATCAACGGAAGAAATGAAAACGTCGCCGTCGAGAGGGACGATTTTAGCGTTACCGGCGGTAGGAACAATAAGATTGGTGCAATCTCCTCCTTTGGATAGTTCCATTTCAGTCAATATTAATTCCCTTTCTATCTCTCGCTGATTGGGAAAATACTGGAAATGAAATTATCTAAAGAGGAATCGTTGAAATAGAATTGCTAAGAAAGATAAGAGCAGGGAATTGAAATAAGCAGTACGAAAGAGATTTATGAATCTACAGAGAGGAAGATTAAAGATACGGAGATATCGGGTGACAGTTATGAAAAGAAGAAGAAGAAGATATAGATACTTACATGAAATTACTATATATATATATATATATATATATATTGAGGTGGAAGAGGAGAGAGAAAATGGAAACTCAAAATTCAAGGGTGAAGAAATAAAGGAGAAGGTTAGTATGAAGGTGGTGCCATATGGGGGACATGACGACATTGTTTGCTCAGTCAGCTAATCGTATATGTATATATGGAGTACTAAATCAACCGGCTAACTGACAGAAACGTTTCTTGCCGGCGTTGGTCCCACATCATCGCCTTTTATATATAATTATCCTATTTTTGAAGATTTTATATTTGATGGCAAAATTACCCTATACTAATCTCACTAATTTCTTTTTGATTTCTAAATTTTTTAGTGTTTTGTTTTTTACAAAAAAATATAAAAAAATCCTGACAACAATAACGACCAAGAATAATTTATTAAATTAGAAATATAATTAAAAAATCTTATTTTTCTCGACTCGAATATTACTCTAATACTTGTCGAATATTAGAATTATCTACTCTAATATTTGGATTATACAATTATATTATACGTGGACCACATAGTTAGAATTACATATATAATAAAGTTGAGAAAAAAATTATTTTATTTAAAATAAAATTAAAAATATAAATTTTTATAACATAAACATAATTGTTTTTTAAAAAATCAAATAAAAATAATTATATGAGATACCTATGTATCACACGCCATATCAAATATTCACGCGAAAAGAAGATTTACTAAACTAAGAATAAAATAATTATGTAACATCTAATATTCAATACAACAATTCATTTAAATTTTTTGGAAATTTTCGAGAGAGAATGAGAGACTTTTACATTTGATCTGGTCTCGTGACTTTAAGAAATTAGTTTAAAGACGCCATAATTAATGGAGAAAAAGTAAAATGCGAAGTGTACCTAGCTAGATTTGACCACAATTCAAACTTTTCGAGAATTTCCCGATAATACCATGTTTGAAAAGATCATAAATATAATCTTATATTAAAAATTAGTGAAATTGATATTTTTACAAGATTTTTTGATAATTTCACAAAATTAAGTGGGACTCACTTGTGGATCTATCAAAATAGCTTATGAAAATATCAATTTTCATATAGAATTGATATTTTCACAAGTTATTTTGATAGTTCCACAAGATTAAATGAGACCCGCTTATGGAATTATCAAAATAATTTGTAAAAATATTAATTCCTTAAAAATTAATATGTATTATGAAGTTAAAAAAATAATAATTCTTACAAGGAACACCACCTTATTAGAAAAAAATTATATTGGTCACAATCTAATTTTATTATATATATATATATAAATATGTATATTATATTATTAAAAAATTAATATTTTTATAAAATTTTATTCATATAAATAATAAATGGGTTTATTTTTATAAATCATGTTGATATATATCTTGATCGAAATTATAATTGGTGCGACTATTGTTGCGTTAATGTAGGAGTGTAATGGTACCAACTTAAGAATCGTGGGTTCGAACAAATTGGGGGGCTAAGCCTAAATTGATTAGGTTGGAGGGGAAGTAGTCAATTGTTGATATTTGCTGCCCCACCTCCTCCTATTCCACTCATGACCAAGCTATTCCAAACACGGTTTTACTTTATACTTGTTCATGATTATGACTATCAATTTGACTTATCTCCACAATTTGCTTGGCGCAAGGTACACGCCCCCTCACTCATTATTAATTTAAGAATACCAATGTTATTATTATAAAATAAAATGTTATGAGACCAAGTCTGATATGGACTACTAACTACCAAGTATTATTTCCTCCTACGATGTAAAAGTCCCCCTCGAAAAATTAAGCATTTCTTTCCAACAAAGCTAGGTGACTTTTCATTTAACCTCTTCATCATTTATTTAAACTAGCTCAAGAAACATGCGTTACGCGTTACGTGTATAATTATTATAAAAATATAATAAGAGTTTTATTTAATTTTAAAGATAAAATAAAATTTTAAAAAATTAAAAAAGACAAAATTATAATAAAAATTAAACTAGTAGAAATAAAAATGGAGGAGATTTGTGACACAGTCTCAAGAGGGTGATTATTTTTATTAATCTCCCTTTATAATAAGAGATGAAAATTTGATCTTAATAATTAGTAGGTTAGGTTGTTTTCTACTGAAAGTATATTGAAAGTCATGTTACTTTCTATTGTTTTTAAAGCAAAACTTTGATTTCTAACACAAAAAAATAATTATACAACTTTTATTTTAAAATAGAGAAAGTATGTAATAAGAACACGAGCTAGAAGGCATAAATAATCTTTACTTAAGATATATACATACATATATATACATATATATATATACATATGTATATATATTTCTTTGAGTAAAAGTTTTAAGTAGTAAGACTATATGTAGTAATCGCGAAAAAATGTGAAAAGGACTTGCTTGCCTTGTCGCCCGCCAGTGCTTGGGCATTCACATCTGTTCAACGGTCGGGAGATGATGTCCTAAATAAAACCAACTTATCCAACTACAAGATGGAAGTAAACTGATATAACTTTACTTTTGAATTCCCGATCCATATTCTAAAGGCCCAGATCATTATTACTATGGGCTTAGTAAAGCCTGCTATTGTTCATTCTATAAACAAATGTTCACATATTCCTTTTTTTACATCGTTAAAATATTACGATTATGAGTATTTACGTAACTCGTAACATAAAAATTGAAATATAAAAATTGACATATATATTATTTATTTTTTTAAAATTGTGAAAATATTAAAAACTATTTTTCAAAGACTCAAAATAACGATTCAAAATACATGGTCTAACATTTTCTCGAATACTGTATGTCGATTTCTCTAAATTTTTCAGCACTTATTTGTGGCCTCTCGAGCACGTGACACATGACTAGACAAAAATTTCCTTAGTTGATAATCAATTTTAGATAAGAGGAGACAACAATGAAACTAGAGATGCACACAAAATTGAAAATAACCGAAAAATCAACTGCACCAAACTGAACCGTTAACAAATCAAATCGAAACTTGTAAAATTGAAAAATCGAAACTATATTAGTCGGTTTCAGTTTGATTTATTAAAAAATCGAAACTGACCAAACGTCTTAATATTATAATATAATTTATATATATATTTTTTAATAATAATTTATTTTATATAATTATTATATGTTTTTTTCATAATTTAATGACATACCAATTCCTTGTTATCCCTCGTAGTTAAGCTTAAATTAGGTATACGCCTGCTATTTACACTGAATCAAGACATAAACTTTATTAAAAAATAGTTACCGTGATGCTTTGGTGATGCCATCCTAGTATAGGAATCCTTTACAATTAATTTATTTCTTCAATAAATGCTGAGATATTGTCGAGCTTGGTGTATTGCAGTGGAAATTAATGTATGCGTTCTATTTTCAAAATCAATTATTTAGTATTGAATGATTTGTATGTCCTTGGAAATAATCTCACCAAAATACTCTCGGTGTAGCTTACAAATGCATCAGTTCAGGCCGTGCTGGGTGCAGTTTGAGAAACTAAATCTTACATTGGCTTGCTGAGACTTGTACTTTCTTGCTTATTATGGCCCATTGGTGAATATTATGTTAGTCCTATTTTAATATATTACTTTAAAATTTGATGACATATCAATTCTATCTTTTATTTTTAAATTTTGATAACCGATTAAATCGATAACCGAATGAACCGATAACCGATTACATAATAAAATTTTAAAAGGTTTTAGTTTTTAATTTTTTATAATCAACTTAAATGATTTGGCTATTTTTTTACTTATCAAACCGACCAAATCGACTGTTGTGCATCCCTAAATAAAACATTAATTAATCAAATCACCCATTAGTCCTCCACTCTATGCCCCTGCAAATATAAAATCGATATCATAATTATGGATTCATTGAAATATGAACATGATCGTGATTATGATCAAGCACAACAAACAATGGCAGCTAGCTAGTGCATGGACATTAATATTGCTACTCATTAATTTCTTTTCCAATCTTGTCATGAATAATCAAAATTTTCATGAATAAAATATTTATTTGCGATTTATAGTCAAAATTAGATTAATATTAAAATATTTTAAAATGATTAGAGAACCAAGATGAATGGTTTAAATCGTAGTAATCCACACTAAGAATAATAAAGAAAAGTGAGTAACTAAAAATAACAGACGGTGGAAATGAAATGATAATATTCAATCCATCATTGACTTTACACATTATCTATTCATATTGCTGGTGGAAATGGAAGGTTAATTTTATATATATGCCTGTAGCTTGGTAAATAAGAAATAACATTCTATGATAAGCATCAATACATTTTCAGTTTCAAAATATACAATTATTTCTCGAATAAGTTTACGTACACAAAATTAATCTTAATTATTAAAAAATAAAATTTTGTATTAAAATTTGTGTCATATCCAACTTTTTAATAGTTAAAATTAATATAGTGGCCGATTAGTTTTATGATTAGATGTTGGTAGATAGACTTATCATTATTTCCCATCATCTATATTCTTTTGAATTACGTACAAAAAAAAAATGATCTTATATTTTAAACAGAGATAGTACAATATTCGGGGATATTTTGCATCATACTGTTACTATCCAGGCATGTCAAATTTTAAATTATACTTATTTTTCATAAAAATAATACAAGTTGCATAGTTTACAAATTTTAGGAACATATTTTTATGTTTATCTTTAAATCTGTTGAATATTTAGATAATAGTAACGTTATAATAATAAAATTAAGGAATTAATATTTTCACACATTTTTTTTTAATATTTTCATACTATAGGATTTATATTTAAAGTTATAGCGACGGTTTACAGTTGTTATATATCTGTAACTGTCACTATAGCTCTAAAGTGTAAATTTTACTGTGTAAAAATATCAAAAAAAAGTGAAAATATCAATTTCCTAAAATTATGATTTATGATGATAAATTTTATAATATTATATCAGTTTATACTATTACTATATAAATTATAAAAAAATTAATAAATAAGACCTTTATTTGTGAAATAGAACGATGAATTTGGTAGCAAGGTAGCAATCAATTAAATTAAATTAAATTGGCATAAAATCTTAACCAAGCCGGTGGCACTAAGGTACGTGCCAAGTTATGTCGATGTCGGTCTGCCAACAAAAAACGCAACTTGTGGTGGATGATCATTAATCAATAATATTTGTATTGTGGATTTCTTTTGATGGAGCTAGTTTTTTTTGTAGCTCTTTAGCGCACTAATTATCATTGTGTGGCTGGGGTGGTTTAATTTGTACATTTGTTCTTCATCATCCTTCCTATTTTAGTATATATTTTACTATATCTTAGAGATATAGTAATGCAGTAACTTCACACACAATTCTAACTTTTTCTCTTTAATATGTCATATGATGATACATAAGTTGGTTTTTGCAGATATATATATATATATATATATATATATAACGGGAGGAAATTGAACAATTGTTTTAGTATAAACTTCAAAAGTAATTTTTTTTAAAACTTTTAGATTTATTTTTAAATAGGGAGTAGTTATTTCTTAAATTTAAAAACTTTCATTTTCTCTCTCTGTTCTTTTGTCAATCTCTATCTTCTCTCTGACATTAATTTATTCATTTTAAACATGTAACGTGTATCAGAATACTAGCATATATAAATCGAGGAGTTATTAATTATGATGACTAGTGTTAAATTTGCTAGCTAGAACCGTTTATTCTTACTTGTAATTATATTATTAGTATTAATTAATTAGGGAGGAAATTCTTTATGAAACAGTAATTTAGATGGATATTTATATATATATATATTCAAGCAATGTATAGCATGATTTACTGAGTAAGGAGCTAAGAGGGCAATTAAGAAGAAGTTAGAAAAGATTTACTTTCATATTATACGTTCTAATTAATTTTAATATTTATTGCAAGAAAAATTGAATGTGACAGTATCCAATAAAATAGAGACATTTATAACTATATTATCTTCTTTGGTCAACAAGTTAGACTAACTGATCATATATACACACTCGCACGTTCTCGAACCGCTTCTAGTCTTGGCCAGAAAAAGTTATATGAGACAAGAGACAAATCTCTACCCGTTTCTTAGGACTAAGAATAACGCGAGAGACGGAGAGAGGAGGAAGATTTTTTTATTTTCTCATCCTTCCCCATTCTGGGGTGACTTTAATTGTTAGTTGGGTGACTCTCGGACGTGTTGTGTATATAAATTATATAAAATAAAATATTTTTTTTATAAATGATTTCACAATAATAATTATATGTATACAATATTTATGCTAATAATATAAACTGATATACTGCCTTTATATTAAATTTATCATTATAATTTTTTGTCATGAGTATACAATACCAATTAATTGTATAAAGGGTAAACAAAAACACATCTTTAATCTTTATAAATTTAATTAAAAAAAATTGAAACCAAGGGTGAATCTATTAGCAAGTCTGTCCCGGTTCTTGCAGCCATGTAAGGGTGGATATATTTTTTTTGTTTTTTCGGTAAATCGTGTCGGTTCAAATTAGTTGATTCGGTTCGGGACAAAAAAAATCAATTCGACATCATTACATATAATTGGTATATACCGGATGTTCTGGACCAAAAAAGGAAAATAATTTTGATAATTTGATATTTACCGTACCAAATCGATTTAATTGTAAGTGACTTAAATTATTTATCATTTGTCTATTTTATATTTTTACAACTGAGTGAACTAACTCTAATTCTAATTCTTATTCTTCCCCTCTTCACTCTTTGGCTCTCTTCCTCTTCGTTCAATTCCTCCATCTCCATCCTCCATCTCCATTTCGGCTCACTCTCCATTTTTTTTCTCGGCCTCCGCCTCACTCCCTCTTCGCAAATCTGCAACTTCTTCTTTCTTAGGTAATAAGAATTAAGATTTATATTTGAATGTTGATTGTTTGGTTATTTTCTTCACTTTTCTTTAAATATGTTATTGAATTGAACTTGTTTTTATTTCTAGGGTTTGTTATAAAATAACTGTTCTCAAAATTACAATTTTTTTGGGTTAATTAATTGTTTGTTTATTTGTATTAAGTTACTTTTTCCCCGGAAAATGTAATTTGAGTTTCTTAACCGTTAACACCATTTGATTTTGATTTCTTAATTCTCCATGTTTCTTAACCTTGTTTTGGGTTTCTTAGACATTCCCTTTTAACTTGGCCTTTACTTAATTACTAAAGTATACAAGAGATTAAGAAAAGTTTTATATTAATTCGGTATAAATATAGGAATAAATTGATATTGTTTTGATATCGAATTAACTGATTAATTTAATATTTCGACCTAAGTTGTACCAGTATCGGTACATAATTTTGAATAATTTCAATAACCGATATGATCTTCTTTGAACTAATCAGACCGATAAATTACCAATGAACAATCCAATAGCCATGTGGTAAATAAACTTCTTGTCATTAGATTAAAATGTCATTACGCGAAGAATATGTCATTAGATTTTCAAATATCAAAAATGCGAGTCAGCGACCAAGCAAAATTTGTCATGGAATGGGAAAATTGACGAGAAAGGCTCAAGTCCGTGACTGCAGGGTTTGAATTAAGATACACGTTTGTGAATTAAGATTACAGTACCTAGCTAGTATTATATTTTCATAAAAGAGTTTTTTAAATATAATTTTTATAAATATTATATATTTGTGCCATATTTTTTCTTGAAAATAATAAAATTTTAATATAAAAAATAATAATTTAATAATAAAATTATTATAACAAATTTTATTTTTTTGTATTATTTTGTAAAACTATCAATTAAAAGAAAACTGTTATTGTAAAGCAAATTATTTTTACAAATGAGATTTTCTTATTGAAGGGAGTATGATGCATTATTTTATTTTCTTTAGAGACAGAGCTAGTGTAGCCTGTAGGGCCCGGACAAGCCCTGGTTACTCTGAATCTTTTTAATTTTTTATATCTATTAACATGACACTAGAGGTGAGAGTTGTCTCGCACTTCAATACAAGATATTTTTTTATAATAATAATATTTTAAAAAATTATAAAATATTTTTTTATACATAACACGAGAAATAATATGTTTAATTATACAAAATCATATCGTTTTAAGGACTACCAACTGTCATCTATTAATGTTTATTTTTTTTACTTCAAAAATTCCAACATCAATTGAAAAAGTAAAGTGTATACATACATATATATATATATATATTTTGAAAATATGACTGTAGACACCTAAATTTTGCACTTTTGTACTAATTCTGACAGGAGGGCAAAATCGTCACTTGACCTGACATGCGAAAACAAAGGTGGACCCCAACACAAAGTCACCCCAACGACTTACGGTCAAAGCTGTCATAACAAACTACGAGCATCAGGTTACTTGAGACGAGGCAAACAGCTGATCCAGAAGAACCTGATTTGATCACAAAAGACGACTAATGGCCACTACGTTTACGATGGTCGGGGGTCTCGCTCCCCGGTGAGCGAGCGGCTGCCCAGCTCGCCGGTGAGCTGGCGGGGGTGGAAGGGGGCAACGCCCCCTGGAAGCCAAGTACAAAAAGCAATTTCTACATCAAGTAACAACCTTCCGAAATAATACAACAAAAAATAATGATTCAAGACTGCGTGACACGAAAATCGAGAAAAGGAAGCTGGACAGCCGCGGATGCATCTGCGGCCGACGACACATGGCATTTTTTGTGGCTCGAGGAGACAACCCGACAATCGAGGATTCGGCGCGAGTGGCTAGCGAAGGCAGCCGCAGTTGCACCTGCGGCTGCCTCCAGGACACTATACAGCGGCCATTTCTGCGTCCGAGAGCTAAGAAGAAAAAAGAAAAAATGGAATTGTTGATAGAGAAAGGCGACGGGAGAAGAGAAAAAAATAGAGAATAAGTGAGATTTCTTCATCTTTTGTTCAACCTTTACTCCCTACATTGTATCCTACATTAGATTGGAGTGCTAGTGTGCTCTTTCCATCAATATCAAGGTAAAAATTCGATCTTTCTTTGTGTTGGTGCATATTTTGTAGATTTATTAGATGTAATCTTTTTATCTTGCTTTAGTAGTTTAATCGATAAATAGTCGTTTATCTGTGCATTTGTTGGGTGGATTTACTGTAGATCCGAAATATTTGGCGCATTGTGATATTAAATATCTTGATTTTGTTTATTTTAAAGTTAGATCCAATGTAGTCAATATATGTTATAGATTTGTGGATTAGGGACGGTTCGGGAGGATTTATTGCGGATGGAATCTCCTCCTAACCTCCCGATGATATCTTTTTAGTTTATTTTATGGCTTTTACGTTTGTAGCGATCGCGATGCGCCTTTATGTAAATATGTAAATTTTTGGGTCTTAAAGCGACGTCGAGTCGAAAGTCGGGTTTAAGGCCCCGTAATAGTGAAATATGTGATTGTGAGTGTTTGGGGTTATTTGGATGGCTCACATGCCCATGAATAGCCTCAATGCTAGTTTAATGCTTGGTTTTTCCTTTTGACACGAGAAAATGATTTTGGAATGAAATGATGAAGCTTTTCATAAAATCAAGCAAACTAGGATATTAGATTATCCGTAGGTTAAAATAAAACTGGAAGTATCGGATGAGCTCCATTCCTATTTGGCAAAGGATTCGAAAACCTTATTTTATAAATGTCATCATTAAAGATTTTGTTATCAAAGCGAAAGCTTAAAAATGAACTTTTCAAAACGAATCGAATCCTTCGTGCATAGGGTCAACGAGTTTTCAGAAGTACTTTCAAGAAATAAAGTATTTCAACGACATTCATTTAGGCACACACGCACACACATGCGCTAGGGGTGTCTATCGGTAAAAAATCGAACCGGTACCGAAAAAACCAAACCGGTACCGAACCGAAATTACCACTAAAACAAGAACCAAAAACCGAACCGAATTATCAGTTTCGGTACCGGTTCGGTACAAATTCGGTTTGATTTTTTCGGTTCAGTTTTCAGTTTTTACCGATTAGCAATATATATAATTATTATTAATTATATATATTATTATATATATAATAATATATATAATTATTATTAATTATATAATAATTAATATAAAGTTATTATTATATTATGTAATTCGGTTATTTCGGTATACCGAATCGAACCGAAATTCAAAAATGCCCATACCGCTATCGGTACCGAAAAATATAAAAAATCGAAATCGAAAAAACCGGTACCGAAAAAACCGATACCGATCGGTTCGGTAAAAAACCGAAAATTTTGAACACCCCTAACATGCGCACACACATTTTAGGATTTAAAATGATAGAAAAACATCAAGATTGCGGTAACCGTATTTTCACGGAAGTCGGGGGGTGTCTAACACCTTCCCCTCGCTTAAGTAAGCCCCCGAACTCTATGAATCTCGGTTTACGGACCAATTAATTCAGAGTCACATATGAGCCACTGCAATTACGAAAGCAAAATTCGGATGAGTTGGCACATCCATTTCAAATATACCAACTGGCGACTCTAGTCAATTGGCTCATCATAAAATCAATTTTTTTAAACCCCGTCGACACTTAAGCCGACCCATTTTCAAAACCACATCTTAATCCAAAGGCTAAAATTGAAAAGAATTTATTATAAAACGAAACGACTTTTCCCGACGTCAACAATGATTTTTAATATTTTTACTTCAAAAAAGAAAAGAAAACCTAGCAAACATAAATTTTGACTAGAATAATATTAAAATCTTTCCAATTTCCTTCTTTTTCAACTTTTTTTAAACTCACAAACACAATTTAAGGTAATATGAGTATGAAAGAAGAGAATTTATATTTTTATAAATAAAAGTGATAATTTTATAAGATTATTTTTATATAAATATTAAATAGGTCTTATTTTCATATAAAATAATTGATATTTTTATGAATAAAATTAATTTGTTTATATAAATGAGTCTCATAAGTATAAAAGAAGAATTGTGAACCTACTATTTTGACCCAAAAAAATTAACAGTTTCCCTACAAGAAAAGAGTCGGTTAAATTGGGACATAGGGAGTAACACTCCGTTTTTGAGGTTTAAAATAGACAGGAAAAAAAAATAGATGGAAACTTTAAAATGCTGCCTGCACCATTGTGGTCATTATGATTTCACTTATATTCATATATTTGCAGTTTGATGTATTCTGCTGTTACTATCCGAGGCGATTGGATGAATCCTATTTTCTTAATCAAGTTTCTAAACCAATTTTCGTTATATTTTAAGCTAGTATTTTTTTTTTATATATAATCAGACTTTCATGAGACATTATTAATTTTTTAATTTAAATAAATTATTTACCTTATTGATCCGTAAAAAATGACTTACAACTCGTATGCAGCTACACAAAACTTTTAAACAACTAAATAAAATAAAATAAAAAATTCAGATTAAGTTAGTCTTTTTTTTTTTTTTTTGAGAATCGCATAAGTAATTTTCATTAATCAAAATGGCTAGAAGAATCAGCCATAAGAACAGATACTACATCTGATGGTACTTCTTCCATCCAGACTTGTAGTTGATAAGATGAAGTTGCCCGTCTCGCAAGTGAGTGAGTTACATTATTTCCCTGTCTACGCACAAAAAGAAAAATTACATTCATGAAACAGGGAAGCTAGGCACTTGATATCCGCTACTATGTGACCAAAGTGACATACATTTATATATGTGTGCGTATTCTATATTTTTTTATTATATTTTTTTTTATCACCGAGTGAATTTGGGCCGTCTAAACAGCAAGGAATGGCTAATGCTCTGGAGACTCCATGTGGGCAGCTTATCAGTACCAAATGCTTGCAACTCAAACATAGACTATTATACAAGGTTCAATAATGGAGACTACTTTATTCTTAAACAAAACTCTGTAAGTCAAGTTCAGCACAAATAGAATATTATCTTTGTGATTGAAATGATCGAGAAATGAAATTTTTGTATAAAAATTTAAGTATTCAACTTTTAAATTTTAAATTTTTTTGTTATTAAACAAATAATATAATAATATTTTTTATACATATAAATTTTCTCACATATAATAAAAAAATAAATTTATAAAAGTAATCTTTTTCTTTTCTTTTTGTTAAAACTAGTAAACACAATAAAAAAAATTAATTTTTTTATTAAAAACTCATAAATTACATAAATAAAAAAATTATTTTTTTATATTTTACTTAAGTTTTTTATTTTATTTTTTTCTGTCTAAAACTCAAAAACAAAATGTAAGGGTGGGTGAGATTGAGAAGAAAGACCTCAGCAACAAGTGTGTCAAATCAAAAGGCGGCCCGGCGTACGATAGGAAACTTTCGTGCAGGCGTCGAGGCCCACCCTTTGACTTCATACCACAACCTTTCTTCCTACGACGGGTCCCATCCTTCATAGCTCCGTATTTATGGAGTATTAACAAATTAAAAGAATTAATATTTTTATAAATAAAATTTTTATGTTTTTTTATATAAATAATAAATAAATTTCATATTCATATCAAATAATAAATAAATAAATTTTATTTATAAAAATATTTGATCACTAGAGCTAATGCCGTCTATGTCATTGGGCTAACTAATCTCATTGACGATATGGGAGACTGATAGTCATAGTCATTGTGATGGTGCCCTCGTCACTATCCCGCTCTCTCCAAAAAAAAAATAAATTATTGGGTGTAATTTGAATAAATAAATAATTTATTTTAATTTTTTATAAAATTATAAAATTCACACGAGATTTATCACTTATAAATTTTATGATATTATAAAAAATTAAAATAAATTATTCATGTACTCTAAGAACAAAGTAATAATTCTTCTCTCGCCACCCCCAACGGCTTTAATAATAATAATAATAATAATAATAATAGAATCAATCCCTTCTTTTCTTTCTCTCCTTTATCTCTCTCTGTTTTCTTCTGCTTAATTGCAAGAACTGAAAGTTGGAGGAACAAAAATCTCATCTTTTGAACCTACAAAGTGTGTAGTTTCCAGGTGATCAATACCCAATTTTTTCCTTTCTGTATATTCATTTTTGTTCCAACAAACCCCCAATTTTCTTATGTTTTTGGTTTTCTTTTGCTCTGAAACAAGATGCTTAAAGGTTCAATCTTGATTTATGGCTGATTTCACTAGGCCCTTTTCTTTCTTTTTGTATTTGGGATTGTTTTTCTGAGATGGGTATACTGGAATTATGGGTAATCTTGATTCTTTTTGGGGTTTCTTTACAAGTTGAGGTTTTGAATGCTCAGAACCTGACATGCAATTCAAATGATTTGAAGGCATTGGAGGGTTTTATAAATGGTTTAGATTCAGTTATTGATGTGTGGAAATGGAATGCAAATTCATCTTTTTCCTCCAATTGCTGTGATTGGGTAGGCATCACTTGCAGTTCTTCCTCTTCTCTTGGATTGAAGGATGAATTTGACTCTGGTAGGGTAGTTAAGTTTGAGCTTGGAAAGAAAAGATTAGTGGGCAAGCTCTCTGAATCAATAGGCAATTTAGACCAGCTTAAAACCCTTAATTTCTCCCACAATGTCCTCAAAGGCTCTATTCCTACATCATTGTTACATTTGCCCAATTTAGAGGTCTTGGACTTGAACAACAATGCCTTTTCTGGGTTGTTTCCGGTGAGCATCAATCTGCCATCAATTCGAGTTTTTAACATTTCTCAAAATTCTTTTCAGGGTTTGGTTCCTGCTGGTATATGTAACAACTCACCCCGTATTCGACTTATTAATTTAGCAGTGAACTATTTCAATGGGAGTATTCCATTGGAGCTTGGGAATTGCAGCTCACTGGAGCACCTGGACCTTGGTTCAAACTGTCTCTCAGGTACTATACCAGATGATCTGTTTCGGTTACTAAATTTGACAACATTGACTCTTCGCGACAATAGGCTTTCTGGGCAGTTGAGCAACAATATTGTTAATCTCTTTAAGCTTGTTCATCTGGATATTTCCTCAAATCAGTTTTCAGGTAGTATACCGGATATTTTTCTCGGGTTAAATAAGTTGCAGAATTTCATAGCTCATTCGAACAATTTAACTGGTAAAATACCCGAGTCATTGTCGAATTCTCACACTATTGTTGCACTTTGTCTGAGAAACAATTCACTGGATGGCCAGATTTATTTTAATTGCCCAGCAATGACTAATCTTGTATTGCTTGATTTGGCTTCCAATGGATTTCATGGGTCCATTCCTGATAACATACCCTCTTGTCCACGATTAAGAACAGTAAATCTTGCCAGGAACAACTTCACTGGTCAAATCCCAGAAAGTTTCAAGAACTTTAGTAGTCTGTCTTCTCTTTCTCTCTCAAATTCCAGTATCAATAACATTTCATCTGCCCTTGGAATTCTACAGCATTGCCAGAACTTAACAACTTTGATTCTTACCTTGAATTTTCATGAAGAAGAATTGCCTTCTGCTCCTAGTCTGCAGTTCAAAGCACTTAAGGTTCTAGTAATTGCCAACTGCAAACTCACCGGTACCATTCCCCAGTGGTTGAGTGTTTCCCGACAGTTGCAATTGTTGGATTTGTCTTGGAACCAATTGGGAGGAACAATTCCATCTTGGTTTGGCAGCTTTGATAAGCTCTTTTACCTGGACTTATCAAATAACTCTTTCATTGGGGAGATTCCAAAAGAACTTACTGGGCTACAGGGCTTCATCTCCAGGAATCTCTCTATGGAAGAGCCTTCATCAGATTTTCCTTTATTTATGAAAAGGAACAAAAATACCAGAGGAATGCAGTATAATCAGCTTTGGAGCTTTCCACCAAAGCTGGACCTTTCTAATAACTTCCTCAACGGATCAATCTGGCCAGAATTTGGGAATCTGCGAAAGTTACATATTTTGGACCTGAAATACAACAATTTATCAGGAAGCATTCCTGATACTTTGTCTGGCATGACCAGCTTGGAGACTTTGGATTTGTCCCATAACAATCTATCCGGGAAAATACCTCCTTCTTTGGTGCACCTCAGCTTTCTATCGACGTTTAGCATTGCATACAATAAGTTCTCTGGCACAATTCCTACTGGAGGCCAATTTCCAACCTTTTCGAATTCAAGCTTTGAAGGGAACCAAGGTTTATGTGGCGAACATATTTCCCCCTGTCAAGTTACTGCTCAATTTCATCGTGGATCAGCTGTAAAATCGAAGAGACAGAGAGGAACTATCATTGGAATGGCTGTTGGGATTGTCTTTGGGACAGCTTTTCTTCTTGCTCTCATGATTTTGATTGTTATGCGGACAACTAGCCAAGGAGAGGTTGATTCCGTGAAGGAGGCTGATAGCAATGAAAATGGTTTGGAAGGGGTTGGATCAAGACTAGTGGTATTTTTCCAAAATAGGGAGAATAATAAGGAGCTCTCACTTGATGACATTCTGGAATCCACATACAGTTTTGATCAAGCAAACATTATTGGTTGTGGGGGCTTTGGCTTGGTCTACAAGGCCACCCTCCCTGATGGTACAAAGGTTGCAATCAAACGGCTCTCTGGTGACACTGGTCAGATGGATAGAGAATTTCAGGCTGAAGTTGAAACACTTTCAAGAGCTCAACATCCAAACCTTGTCCATCTTCAGGGGTATTGTAATTATAAGAATGACAAGCTCTTAATATACTCTTACATGGAGAATGGTAGCTTGGATTATTGGTTGCATGAGAAAATAGACGGACCTTCTTCACTAGATTGGGATACCAGACTCAAGATTGCTCAAGGGGCGGCAAGAGGGCTTGCTTACTTGCACCAATCGTGTGAACCCCATATCCTCCACCGCGACATTAAGTCAAGTAATATCCTTCTAGATGAGAAGTTTGTAGCTCACTTGGCTGATTTTGGTCTGGCAAGGCTCATACTCCCATATGACACCCATGTCACCACTGATCTTGTCGGGACTTTGGGCTATATCCCACCTGAGTATGGCCAAGCTTCTGTTGCAACTTATAAGGGGGATGTGTATAGTTTTGGGGTTGTTCTTCTGGAGCTTCTTACTGGTAAGAGGCCAATGGATATGTGTAAACCAAGAGGAAGTCGGGATTTGATATCTTGGGTTATTCAAATGAAGGGGGAGAAAAGGGAAAGTGAAATATTTTATCCGTTCATCTATGACAAAGAACATTTGGAGGAAATGTTGTTGGTTCTTGAGATTGCTTGCCTCTGCTTAAGCGAAAACCCTAAAATAAGGCCTTCTACTCAGCAGCTAGTTTCGTGGCTCGACAACTTTGAGATCAACGTTTAGCTAAGTTCTATGGTAGTGGAAAACTCTTGTCCTATGGTAAGGCAATCACCTCAGTCATTATTTTGAACAAATTTCATGGTTGAAGCTTATGAATTGGTGCCTCACATAAACACTAGGATCCTGTTGTATAAACTGGAGTTTCTTTCATTAATTGAAGAGATTGTTGCTCCTCAAACATGTACTTACAAAATAAACTCTATGAATTTTTCCTATTATGTGGTTTGATACTAAATAAGACGACTTTTCTCATTGTTTGTACTTCTGAAATTTCCATTATTATTTATTCGAAATGATTTGTCGTCCATTTTACTTGCTCTGAGATTTTTGTTGTTGAATGTTGCATAGATTTATTAGACAAGGAGCGTCGTTCTCTTATCATGTTCCTGCCTGTAAGAATTTCTGGCTGGCTGTAAATAGAAAGAAGTTGGTCCAGCCTTGAGCATCACACGAGTTGCTGCTACATGCTCGTGCCATTTATGTCAAAACAGATGGTCTTTACCTTTTGGCAGCGAGGAATGAGTCATAATGGCTTTGCTAAAATAATAGTATTAGGATTTAACACTGATATAGATAAATTAATTCAAACAAACAAGCATATCTCACACAAATAACATCAAAATGTACGTTTCTGAATTAAAATTGCACTCTCTCATGAAGCATAGAAGAAGTAAGCATCAATAATTGGACTCAGCATCGTCTTCCATCTCATGTACCGCTTGAAGCGGTCCACTTCCATAAACAAACCCGCTGTCTGAAAAGCTAGCCACAGCGCCATTCCCAAAAAGGCATACCTGTGGCTCTATCTGGTTCAACCGGTTCCATTCACTGTCCGACAACGTCCAACTGAAAATGTCTATGTTTTTCCTTATGCGCTCGGGCTTTACGCTACATGGTAGGACACTTGTCCCTCGCTGAAGACCCCACCGCAAAATAATCTACAATAGATCAAAGCTAAAAACTGTGACTTAAAATGTTACAAATATGCTCTGGACAAAAAAAAAAACTCTTCTTCTTTTAGGAAACAACAGTAGCACGATTATTGGTAGCACTCAATATTAGTTCCACCACCATTTAGAATGGAGGAGGAACTGCAACTCCTTTCAAAAGATTTGGTCACGTGATTAAAGCCTTGAGTTTTGCCTACTTGTGAATATGCAACTTATGCACTATATTCTACCCTTCTGTAATAATTAAGACTCATGATATAAGCTACAAGGTTTGTGCAAACTCTTGAAGAGGCTTAAGTTGGAAGTTGATTGCATCACAAAAAAGAAAAAAAAACTAAGAGTATCTCTCATGACTGTAACGGGAGCTTTAAGTTCAGAGAGTCTAACCATAGATGAGATTAGGAAACTACCAATTCAAGTGACCTTCATAGCTAATTTGCTACAAATCATTGTCATAAGTTATAAAGATGAATCGTATCCTACCATATTGTGCATTTGGACCCTCTGGCTACAAAGACTTTCATGCCAACTCGGTATAATTCAGCAAACATAACTCAACTCAAAAATGCCTTTTATTTCAAAACTAGTTGGGTAGGCTGGAAATGAAAATCCACCAAATTAACTGCTGTAAAATATCACACTATTTAAGATAACAAATCTGGTTGTGTTTCCTTCATAATGTAAGATATGGGTTCAAACAAGATACCAGGTCCTAGATCACATGCTTTTACTTTCTCAAACTAAATTCAGTAATAAAAAGATTCAAACCTAAATCACTACTTTGTTGAAGTGTTGTTACGTAGTTCACTCCCAATAGAAGCTGATGTGATGAAGGTGTCGGCTATATATAGAGGCTTTGCAGGTCAAACACAGTCTTACTAGTCAAAAGATCAAGTTTTCTTATTCTTCTTCGAAACATAATCCTGGTAAAATAGTGAGAAGTTCAACCACCTTTGGCTCTGGATGTGTATGTGGTTTTTCCTATTTAACAGTAGAGTAAAGTTTGGAAAGAGTTTTGGAAGCTTCTGAAGCTTTTGGGATGAGTGATGTAACCTTTCCCTTGGATGTTGATTAGTTCTAGGTGATGTTCCTAGACAATTTTTGTTCTGACCTTTTAATACATGCGATCTGACCTTCTACACCTTTCTTCTCACTCATAAAATCATACTTTGATACAAGCAGCAACAAAGGTTCAATTCTAGCAACATTATAGCACAGATGAATTTTCAAAGCACAGGGAAAACATATGTGCATGTACTTACAATGGGTCCCATAAAAATTTAATTTTGTACTAATATACACTTGATTTTGTAAAAAATGACATCCATTTCCAGACCAAAAAAAGTGTACTTGTAACATTCTTCAATGGAAGGAGGTACCAATAAACAATCTTTAAACAAAATGACAGATTCATACAAAGATAGAATAAATTTTAACAAAAAATTATCAAATATTCAACATGACTCCATTGGTTATCAATTAAAAACTTAAATTTGATAACTATATTATATTTTTTCAAATGGTTCCAAAATTTGAGAACTTCTGTTTTCTTTAGAAAGAAAAAACTCGATTGCTTTCATATGGATGCAAGCCAGAATGAGCAGTTAGTTCTTTTCATGTTGCGGGAAGGGACACGCATAAGAATGATAGTATACTGAACATTAAATCATTTTCTGAGTTGCATGCATTGGAATTCAACATGGAACATAGAAATCATTAAAAAGGAAATTCAAATAAAACGAACAAAAGATTATGAATTAGGGATAATTGAGTCAATTATACCTGTTCTGGTGTTTTTTTATGTCTGTCTGCTATCTCTGCAACGACTGACAGTTTCAACATTGGTCCGTGAACCGATCTTGACCTTCTAAATGAAATGCGAGGATTTCCAGGCTCATCTTCCTCACCTGATCCAGTTTCAGAGGGCCCAGGACTGGAAGTTGGTACTCCTAACGGTGTGTGAGCAGATACATGAATGCCTCTTGATTGACAAAATTTTACAAGTTCATATTGCCTCCAGAAAGGATGTAACTCCATCTAATAAAACCAATCATAAATCAGTCGTGATACCACAAATTTCCTGTTCGCAAATTCAGCCAAATAATATCAGGGGGAAATAATTAACAATAAATCAGTGAAAAATGGGCTGCAGTAGAAGCCTGTAACATGTTAACTTTACAGTCCAACATCCCGTCTCAATAAAATTAACACTAAAAAAGTTGACATTATGTGTAAGGATGTTAAATTAAACTAGACAAAAGCAATACTAGAAATAAAAGATAAGCAACCATCAAACTTGGTACGTAGTTGATTTTGTTAAATAGCAGGATAACATAATTCAAAACTATCCATTTTCAAGCTATATAGATAAAGGGACAAAAAATAACAAGGAGAGCCCATATTCAAAATGAGATTTTAAGCATAGCATAAAAAAAAGAAGGGAAGATGAGGTTAAGAAATTTATTTGTTGCAAATTACCACAAGACTCAGACAAATACTTACTTAGATAGACAATTTCAAATGTTTTTGAAACACTGTACAGTAGTTTGAAAAATAATTGGTAAAGAATTCTTCTTTCTTCTTCTCGACAGAAGCATTGTTGTCCTTGCTTTGGGCAGAAGAATGACTGAATGTTAATCATGGTCCATCTCCAAAACAACAGTGAAATCTCAGACTACTTCTTAAGTCTTAATTGTACAACACAAAATTTATGTTTATTTGCCTAAAACCAAATAAATGCAGGTGACCATCCCTGAGGTGGTCAATTATTGGGTTCAACATTTTGGAAGTTTAATTATGAATCAGAACAGCAAGGATTCAACTATTTGCAAGTGAAAAGTTTCCGTCAGCTAGTGAAGTTGAGTTAGATAGTTTTGTTATTCCTGATTCATCAGTCCTATTTCATCAAATACCTTAACCTAACTATTAAGTCTATCAACAAATATATATTTACCTAAAAAAGAGTAAGAAGGGTGGGGAGACTTGTGAACAGGAACAATGGAAAATCCCTACCCTAAGAGAGGAGGAAAAATGCAAGATGAGAAATTCAATGCTAGATGGTGAATTGTCTTACCAATTTCATGGCCAAAATTGCACACCAAGACATGTGTTTTAATAATAATTAGTTCTTAGCCTCTGTTGCCTAAACAATGAGAACCCTTGGAGGACCACAAGTTATTTAAAATATAGAAAATAGACATAGTCAGACAACTTTCATATTGTTGATCATTATTGTTGTCTCTATTAACTTCTTACTTTTTAGAAACCTTAAAGACACCAAATAGTGGAGTTCTAATACATCTGAACATGTAACAATTGTCAACAAATTTATTTAATGTTATAAATAAAAACAAGAACATGTTACTAACCTGATTGACTGCTGGGACAATTTTGGCGAATCTAAGCAATTCTTTCATCAGCTGCAGACTGAAATTGCTAACTCCAATTGCTTGAACAAGACCCAACTGAACCAAACCTTCCATTGCTTCCCACGTTGTTTTCAACCGGTTCAAAAATTGCCGACACTCGCTCCCAGATTGTGCAGGAGGATCAGTAGCATCCCCAAACGCGGAGCTCTCAGGCCAATGCATCAAATACAGATCCAAGTAAGATACCCCAAGGTTCTTAAGAGATACTCTAACAGATTTTTCAATCTTATTAATAGAATTCATAGTACAATACAGCTTAGATGTCAAAAAAAGATCCTCTCTCTTCAATGAACCTTTAAAAGCTTCCGCTAATGCCCCCCCAACTTCAACCTCATTCCCATAAAGATGTGCACAATCTATGTGACGATAACCGACTGATAATGCAGTTTTTACAGCTTCAACGCAGAGGTCACCACCGCTCTGCCAAGTCCCAAGCCCTATAGCCGGAATTTTGGCCCCAGTGTTCAATACAAAGTAAGTTCCAGAAGTCCCAAACTTTCCTTTCATCCCTTTGAACTTTTTGAGATGCACAAATAGTTTGTTTTTTTTAATTTAAAAAAAAGGATTATATGAAAAAACCCAGTAACCCAAAACTCACACCAAAGCAGACTTTCGACCAAATCAAATCTTGGATGCCCAAATTTCTCACAACTGGAATTGACTGATGCAAAACGGTTAAAACCCCAAGATAGTGAATACCCTAAGAATCTCAGAACGAAGTTAAGAAATAGAGAGTACCCAGTTCAGATAAACAAGATTATGAATGAAGAAGACAATGAAACAGTCTAGTCAGAACAACAATCTTAACAGCAGGAGTGCACATCAGTTGTTTGTTCAATTATCTTACTGAAACACAATTTTGCAATGATCATAAGAACAACCAAATTAATAAAACTGAAAGAATATTCATTGACAGTTCATCAAACAAGAAGATTGAAAAAACAAGCCAATACTAACCTTTCCTGGCAGGAAATCAGACCCATATTGTGGCTCTGTCTAAGTAAGGCAAATATTCAAATAAAGGGATGGTCAACAAAGGCAACATAGAGCAAGAAACCAACAAAATACCAAACAAACACTCAACTATTCATTTTTCTATTTAGCAAAAAAAAAACTATTCATTTTTCTCTCTCCTATTAAGTCTCTATCCTAACAGAAAGAAAAGACAATTGATAGTTTATTATTATTTTACGAATCTTTTATCTTAATCATATTAACTATGATGATATTTTTTGGTAGGTGATAGAAAAAATGAAAGGGAAATATGAAGAAAAAGAGGAAGGAATTGACAAAGAATATCCAAGGGAAAGCTAACCACCCACTACCTAACTAACAAGTTAGAAGGACAAATTCATTCCTTTGACAGGGGAGAGATTTTCATACTTTTCTCTGTTTGGGTCCAAGTGGGGCTGAGGAGACAGAGGGATCGTCCACGTGGACCAATAGGAAGAGTATACGACTGTAGTGTGAAAGGACAGTAATCTTGTAGGCTTAGAGATGGAGATGGAAGAGCTTCAAAAGTCTAAAAGGTGGAACTGATGTAATAATAATACTAGTAGGGTTTCAATTTGTTCAACGAGATTTGATCTCTTATCCAAATCCTTATAGGAGTATATTTTCAACTGTTTTTTTTATTTTTTATTTCTCTCTTTTTTTCACTATATTATCTTGTAGTTATGTTAACTCAATATTAAATATTTACTTCATTTTAGAATTTAAAATATATTTTTATTTTTTAAGAAATAATTGATGGACTATCTCAAGTTCGATTCTTCCATCTAACATGTGACTTGCTATTCCTTTTTTATGTGATACTTATATACTTCTTTTATGTAAGATTACCTATAAATGTAAATATCTTGGTAACAATGTGAAATTATTATAATTTCAAATGAGAAAATTAATCTTAATTGCTAAATATTTTGAACTTGTAACTACTCACCCTAATGTGAATTAAAAAAAAGAGAGATAACAAAAGTCATTTTGTAAAGTCTTAAAATTCAAATTATATACGAAATTATTTAATTTTAATACAAATAATTATAACTACGGTAAAATAACTAAAAAATACTAATAATTATCATATATTTTGTACTTATAATTACTCACCCTAATGTGAATTCAAAAAAGGGGAGCAAAAGTCGATTTGTTAAGTTTTAGAATTCAAATTCCATACAAATTTATTTGAATTTAGTACAAATAATTATACCTACTGTAAAATAACTAAAAAATATTAATAATTACTATATTCATTATTTTCAAAACTTAAATGGACCCAGCCATATCAATTTTGATTTTTAAATGATATTCACAAATTGAGCTAAAAATAAACATAACATCTCTCCACTTTTGGAAGAGATTATTATCCATATTAAATCTTTGTCGATGGAATTGTGATTAAATTATAGTGTCACTAACACCAGTTTTGTGAGCGCAAGGTGTTTGGATTATGGGGAACGATTTGAAAGAGCGCTAGGCACTTGCAACGCATACGCTAAAGCTAGTTTGAACACAAACATGGTACGCTAGACATGCTAAACACCAAGATATCCAAGAGAGAGATGAAACTTGTGCATCTATCATTTTTCTTGAGAATTGATATTTCCATGAGCTAATTTGATATTTTTACAAGATCAAATAGGACCGATTTGTGAAAATATCAATTCCCTTTTTCTTTAATTTTGTAAAATCATCATCTGCTAGTTTACCTGATTGAGTTGCACAGAACGCTAGCATCAATTATCATTCAAAAGAAACAAGACAAACATCATTACAACAAAAATCACAACATAGATCACAATGCTCCGAGTGCTGTTTCCTTTCAAACAGGTCTACTACCTTGTGTCGTCAAACTGACACTGCAGACATCCTGAGATTATCTCATGACTATTCATCAGAGAATGGTCCATTCGATCGTTCCTCGCCTTTCTTCCATTCTCATCACAAAATCAAACTTATCCATTGAGGCATTCATTAGAGGAATCCTCTATACCTTGTACATCATCCATGTCTTGTTCAGCGAATCGGGTGATATTGTGTGATCCCACGCTTTGGAGGCAACTTCCTCAAAATGAAAAGAACAAGAGTAGAGGGTAGTATCTCCACCAACTGCAGAAGTTGGTAAACACACATATAATTACACGTACACAAACATGTATTACTAACATTAATATGAATCCATGTAAGCTATGAACAGATACCAAGTAATATATGAAGTTCAGAACTGGGTGATCCACAACATCAAGGTTAGCTGCTTTATCAAATGCATTAAAGCACATCTGCACATAAGATGTGATATACATAAAACTTAGATAATAAACCAAACAGCATGAAGCATCAAAAATTTGAACTTGTTTTCCAGCAAAATTAGTTTCAATTATCACTATCACTAACTGGAACACAAAAAAACATAGGGGCAGGCAAAGCAGAAGAGATAATTTGCAACGAGCACAAATGGACTCACCATTATGCATCTAATGAGGAAACATGTAAAGCATATGGTAGTGACGTAGCCAACCTAAGCAAGTCAAAAATACACAGGTAAGTAAAAATATTAACATGAAAATGCATGAAATGAAAAAGCAACAAATAATGAATTAATATAGCTACCTCCTGTAGCTTCGTACGTCGCCCTTCTGATTCTACAGGGAATCGCTGCAACATCAAGAAGAGCCTGCATTAAGATGAAAATTAGAAATAGGGGCACAGGATGCAAGTTTACAAGAATACTAAATATATGACAGGTCGACCTTATGTCTTAGGATGCATGTGGGCCGTCGCAGTGGGTGAAATAGAGAGGGGGGGGGGGGGGGGGAGGGGTGGCAGTGTGAATTAAACTCTCTATTTTGCATTTTAGACATGTAGTAAGTTTGAAGATCATAAACATTGACCAAGATAGATCTCTATAGATGATTGACATTTCCTAAATAGGCAATAACCTCACACATTGCTGGATGACATAAATGCACAGATATTTATAAAGATGCATAAAGTTCGGCAGTATCATGGATACCAAAGAATTGGATTACCTTCCACCATAAAGGAGAAACCCTAAGGCTGCAAACAAAGATACACCTACCAATGTATATATGTTAGGAGAAGCTTAAAAAAGTAAACAGATTTCACGATAGTATAAATATCAAAACAACAATAAAATTGTAAATACTATATAAACACGAACCAGCAAAGAAAAGCTTTGATAGAATGACCAAAACTGGGACAGGATTCCACCATATAACCAACCACAAGACAATCTGGGAGACATTCAAAGAATAACGGTTATTCATGCAATCAATGCATCCTCACAAACAAAAAAGCAGCTTTGCAGGTCTATGTATATACATACACACTAATTTGTGTGTGTATGATGTTGCATTCCCATTACATTCAAACATGAAATCACGTAATCAACTGCAGAAACAACTATCAAGGATTTGTCAGCCTTAACTACCTGAAATAGAAGTGTTTTGCTAGAATGGACTTCATAAAATATTTCCTCCTATCACACTTTCTATCAAAAATAGTAATCGAAAAGGAGCTAATCAATATTATTATTTATTGCAAACAACCTTACAACAATGTGGCCACTACAGCAGGAGAGATGCTAGTCACATGGCATAAGATTTTAGTATACTTCATGAACTACGGCCGAGGGATTTTGTAATTAAATTTATGTTTAAATTACGTTTCATTGATGTAATTTTAGGATTGTTGAGTTTCCTAAAGATGTCCAGCATCAGAAGCTTGGTAATAAAATTCAAGGATGTCCATCTACAGTAGAAGTGGTTAAATGATAATAATAAGTTATATGTAATCAAATTATAATAGCAAAGACCTTAAGTTCAGTAATATATTTCTTACATAACCCTTACTTGTTTCTGTTCTTTTAGTAGTTTTATAGGCACGAGGTTCAATCACACAAATTACTATAAGCGACTTATACAGTTATGCTGATATGATTTACTTTAAACCAAAGTCAGCAATTTGTGGAGCCAGAGTGTGAAAGAACCTCATTGCGGATGCAACCTTTTGAAAGCATAACAGGAGATTACTGTTAAATGATTATGTTTAGCAATGACCAAAAAAACCAACCAACTTTGCAAGTGTTATCAATTTAACAAACATATTATTATTTTTAACAGATTATACATTGTATTCTTGAAAATTCTTTCAGAATGCCCAAAAATCAAACCATGGTTAACCAACATGTTTTTTTGCTATTATAAAAATTAAAGTTAATAACAAATTGTATTTTATAATCTTTTAATATAAACTTATTTAATAATAATACAAAAAATAATTTAAAAACAACTAATTTGATTAAAAAAGTTAAAATAAATTTGTATGTATTTTATAATTTTTTTGGTCTTTAAGTCATATATATACATAATTGTATAATTAAGCTGTGGAACATTCAGATTCCATGCACGTGAGTTGATGATACCTCTTCTGAGACAACAGTGACAGTAATTTGAACCACTGCCTTTTTTATTTTATTTATGCATTCGATTTAAACGACTAAATAGATGAACTGGAACACACAGTACAACTACATAGGTAATTTTCACAATTTTAAAATTTCACAAATATTTGGTTTTTAAACTTATTTAATAATAATACACAAACTCATGTAAAAGTAATTAATTTGATTAAAAAAGTTAAAATAAATTTGTATGTATTTTATAAAATTAAAAAAAAGAATTAAGTATTATTTATACTTTATTTAATAATTTTGTCGCTCGCCAAATGCTAGCTTGAAAAATTAGAATCACACCAGGACCAAGTTGAATTGTTCTCAATAATCAATCAGCATGACAAGTGACAACGAGCTCACATTCTTGTTTTATGATATTAAAAAAAATCATTATTAAAAATATTAATTATTACATTAAAAATGCATTAATTTTTTTCCAAGTAATGTGCATGGGTAAAATTGGCCCAAATGTGGAATGCATTTAATATTAGCAAAAATGTGCTATATTTTTCAATAGAAATTTTATTTATTAAGTGTAGTAATTTTGTTAATAGTTTCAAATTTTATTTGTTTTAAAGTAATACTATAAAAAAATTGGCATGATATGTAGTATGAATATGTGAAGTGAATAATTATATCAGCCTTTTTAATCAAATTATGGAAGAAACATACAAATTTATTTTAACTTTTTTAATGAAATTAATTATTTTTAAATTAATTTTTGTATTAAATAAGTTTATATTAAAAGATTATAAAGTACAATTTGTTATTAACTTTAAGTTTTATAATAGCAAAAAAGAACATGTTGGTTAACCATGGTTTGATTTTTGGGTATTCTGAAAGGATTTTCAAGAGTACAATGTTTTATCTGTTAAAAAAAATAATATGTTAAATTGATAACACTTGCAAAGTTGGTTGGTTTCTTTGGTCATTAAGTCTTTAGCAATTATATATGAATGAAATCTATTTTTTATTTGTATATACTATTAAAAAGGTACATAAATATTAAATTAGTTACTTATTATGTGGCTCAGAGGTGCAGAATTTATTCACCTAAGGGCTGAAAAGTCGGAGGTTCGAGACTTGCCACTAACTTTTTATTAGTTTTAATAATAGGATTCGCAATATGCATTAAGTAGAGATCCTATGCAACAAGTCGCATATTTTGCACCAACAGTGAGAGTAATTAGTCACCGATTAATTAGGTGACTAAGCTTTAAAATGATAATTCATAAAAAGAACATAATATGGGATGACTTGGGTCTATCCATAATATGAAACGCCAAAGGAAGTCCACGGAAGCCATCCATTTGCAAACTATAATTGACTCAAAGTGCAGTTGAGTAGCACTAAGTGGCCAGTTGACGGAGCATGTAAAGTGGGTTAAAAGCAATTTCTATTTTAGAAAGAAATTGTGTTTAAGGTGTTGGTAACATAATTAATATAATTAACACAGCTTTCTATAACTCTACTAGTAAAAGTGCTTAATCTAATCGCACCGCTCCACCAAAGGATATTGAAAACTGATTTTTTATTTTTTTATTTTTTAAAGCATAATAAGACAAAATGATCAACATGATTAACAAAAGAAGCAAAAGCAAAATATTTTTTTCTCCAATAAAAAATAAGAATAGCATATAATAAATTATATTCTTTTCAGAAAACCAAAGCAATGTTCCACATAGGAACCTAATTAAACCTTGGGAAGGCTGGTATAAAAATTGAAAAAAAATGTTAACCTGAATGGCATAAACCACCCCGTTGATGGTCAAGAAACTTGGCCTGAGCCCATCTGTAGATACAGCACGTGCCTGTGGAATGATTGATCCATCATCAACATAAAAAAAAAAGTGAGATAATCAATCAGCAGTAAAAGTAAAAGTAAAAGCTGACGAAATCTACCTGGTAGTATATTTCAGCCCAAAATAACACCAATAGTGCATAAGTTGTGAAAAATGCAAGACTTGGCACATCAAGCAACATGTGTCTTAGAATCTGACAAACATCACATTGATAAGCTAAGATTAGAAACAATTCTCGGATATACACAGGTGTTCAGATTCTAATTAAAGATCATTCTGAACCTCTGGTTGCAAATTCTGAACATCTCGTTGGAAAACAAAAACTGTAGATCGAACTGCAAAAACGTAACCAGCATACTCAAACACCATGGCAAGTTTACAAAATAAGATCAAATCAGAGAGAGAGTTGCAACTTAAAAGTGCAGTAGACTGAAAAATACAAACCTCCATTAACCAAGAAATTGAGAAAATGGAAAACCTTTTGAGTGGTCCATCCATACTCGGGCACTCTCAATTGTATCCGAACCAATTGTACCTAAAATATTCAAGAGTTAAATAATTACTATTCCAGATCATCAAAGTTGTTCAAATATTGTCTCCAACTTTCCTGCTTGATTGCCAATTGAAATGTGATAAAATTATTTATCATCCCATTTTTATCGGAACACAATAATTGGCGAACTACCACTTTCTGAATATACAGCTAATTAACAAAATAAAAATAAAAACTTTTAAGTAACTAACATCAACTTAAGGGCTAATTAATCTTTTGTTGCTAACATCAACTTAAGGGCTAGTTAATCTTTTGTTTCTAGACCGTGACTGAGAATTTTGTCTAAAAGGAAGACAAAGATAGAAAGAATTCAAACTAATTTGTCGGATACCTTATTTTTATTAACTGCAAAAACTATGCTTATATCCTCCTGTCTCTATTGCTAGCTCAAAACTAGGCTCAAATCAATTCATACTCTTTCATGTTTGACTCTAAAAGTTGCCACTTGATCTGCAAAAATTTTGAACAGAACAAGCATAAACAGCATTTTGTTTCATTGAAAATCGCAATTACAACCCGCACAAGCTCGAAGACATACTAAAGTATTTAAGTACTGTAGCAATAATGAGTTTTTCCATTATTTTAGCCTTTTTTAACTTTCAAATCAAGCAATTAAACATACTTCTCGTTCATTATAATACATAGCAAATGACAGGCAAATCATTATTATTCAATTCCAATCTCGAAACCCTATAATATGCTTATATAACCATACGTAGGTACTTCATAATCAATGAATCATAAAACCGGAAAACGAAATTACCAGAGCCACGGCGGCGACAATCCCATAAAGAGCGGCAAGAAAGTGAAATATTCGTTTTTGCCAATCTTGTGAATGAACGATGTCCCACCAATTAGAGGCATCTTTAAGGGTATACGCCATCACCGCCGACGGGCTCAAGAAGGCCCGCTCCATCGCCGGAGATCGGGATGATTTTCCCGATAAAATCAGGTAATAAATGTCCTCTTCTCCTGGAGAAACGAAGCGAAAATCAGATTGAATCTCGTCGCTAGTATTTCACTAGTGATTATTTATTTATTTATTTAAATTTTCTCTCTCCTGGTTATTAATTTTGGGGGATTGGAAAATTGAAAAATGGCCGGAGACAAAAAGGAGAGGCAAGTGGCAATGAAAGTATGTGGGGAGAGGTTTATAAAAGAAAAGGTACAGCCAATAACCGGTGGCTCACGCGTCCTCCGTACAATTCCACGTGGTATGTTAATGGTTATGGTAGATTTCATTTCATTGGGATTGCTGCTTCAGGTGCCTTAATATTTCATCAAACTTTTCGACCTGAATAAGATATATATATTGAAAAAACTTTTGACATTAAATTCTGATATATGAAAATTGTAATGTTATACTATATAATCCATTATGTGAATATGAACAGTATAAGAAAAATAATACTCTCTTCGTAATTTCAAAATAAATATTTAGTTACCTTAAATAATATATTTTTTAATAATAATTACCTATAATATCTTTAGTATTAATTGTTATATTTCTATTCTCTATGTATATTTATGAAGTATCACTAGTCATACGCAAAAAAAACTATACAATTAAATGAGAATTTAAATATGAATAATTTTGTCATTTTATCTTCTTTTTTAATATGTGTAAAAAGTCAACCAGAACTTTTATCCTGAAACGAAAAAAGTATATATTGCAGATGTTTTTAAAATTGTCAATTATATAGATAAGTATCAGTGATAATTTTTTAAAAATAAATTTAACAATTATAATTCGACACGAATTTGTCTTTATGCTTCAACTTTCTCCATGTAAGTTTCATCTTACTTTTTCAGTCAATTTTATGTAATTTCTTTGCACAAATAAAAAACTTGAAGTATAAATATTAATTTTCTTCTAGCAATTAAAAAAAAACGTAATAAACTAATCAAATTATGAATATTTTGCTCAAAACAAATAAATAAAGCCTGTCCTAACCCTTGCAAATTGCAATAAACTGAATGTTGGAAGATTTACTTATAATTATAAGTGATTGCGCTTTGATGCATAATTGAATCCATCACTTATGTCGAGATCCATCGCAGTTAGTAATATTCAAGTGATGGTCTTATGCGAAGAATTTCGTAGTAAAACATAATTCATATGACCATTTTTTGGGTTGGGTTGGGTTGGGTTGGGGGGGGGGGGGGGGGGGGCGGCCCAAAGGGTCAAGTCGACTATTGTGTTATTTAGATATGGTTAATAAAATTTATCTATTATGAAATAAAATTTGATTGCGACTTGTTTAACTACTGAGTTGTTGTGACTGTGTTCGATCAAGCTTGAGCTCAAATCGAATCTGTGTAGTTTAAACTTTTTAAGAGAATATGATCCGTGAGTATCAATAGAAAATTATAATTTAATTTTTTTTAGTAATTTATCGCATTTTAAAATTTACTCATATTTAAATCGTTTATATTTCGAATTGAGCTCGAATCGAATTTTTAATCGAACGAGTATACATTTTATAGTCTTATCCAAGGGACACCTTTGGCTCGTCCCAATGACCTAATAGACACCCTGTGCAAGTTTTGACAATCCTGAACTTAATTAGCCCCCCTCAACTTTAGTAACCCCTAAATCAATGAAACTGTTGGCTTGTCATGTGTTAAATAGTTTACCAAAGTATATGTCCATTAGAAGCCTTTGATTGACATCTTGTATTTTGCCATTTGGCAATACATTGGTTAACTTAAACTGTTTTTAGGTGGATGCTTAGTAAATGTTGATTGATTGATTTTGTAACCCAATATGCCATCTTGATTGGGATACTATTAGAATATGTGTCCTCTATGTCTTTTGCCACATGCTTTCTTCTTTCTATGACTAATTAAAAAAAAAGGGGGATTGTAGTCAATTGAATTTTATTTGGTCAAAATTACTATTTAAATTTGTGTATAGAGAAGTAGCAAATAGAATGAATATATTTATAGATTTAATCTTATCAATTATACTTTTCATTAATAGTACTTTTGTGAAATGTCTGCGAGGACTTGAGAAATGAGATCCTACCACTCTTAAAACACCCATATTTCTATTTTGAGTTATAAATGCGAAATGTATTAATATATGAGATTAGATAAAATTATAATTTCAAAAGAGTTATTATTAATTCTTATTTATGTAACTAATAATTAAAAAGTCAACGTAAACATTCGCAGTATATATATTCTCTCTTAAAACGCCTATATTCCTGTTTTGAGTTTGATAATTGTCCTTAATTATCTTTTTGTGAATTTTATTTTGAGAGATAAAGGGGGAGGGGAGGGGAATTAAAACTTCACTTCTAATTTAATTTTTCGGAGGGAATTCTCTGGTTTTTTCACTTTTATCCTTCACAAAATAAAACTTACAAAGAGGCTGTAAGTTGTAGTTATGTGTTTATGGATCAGTAGATAAAAGAGAGGGGGAGAGCGTGGGGGTGGGGGTGGGGTGGAGGTTTGGGTGGAAAACGTAGGGCTATTTACCTTTGAAAGCAGGCAGGCATCCATGTTGGGAGTTGATTATTCTCCTATATAAAAAATAAATAACTTTTGTAATTAATGATGGCCTTAACCATTTTGTTTTTTTGCCAAATTCAGCAGAGCTTGTTCCACTGGCCCAAACCTTTATGGCCTGGACCTCGTTTGATATATCCACATTCCAAACATAAACCAACAATTGGGACAACATTAACAAGACCTTCTCCTATTTGAAGGACAGTCGAAGGCTCCACTGTTTTGATAAAATACTCTGTATTTATGGTCAAGTTTTCCATTTTAATAAAATGAGGTGACATAATTATAAAAATATGAACAATGGAGAAACTAACTACAAAAATTAAAACATCATAAAGCATATTATAAAAGTGGGTATATTAATTAAGTACTTTATATTGAGGCCGTGTATTAATCATTTATAATTATAATTGGTATATAGGAAAAGACTCGTACGCTCATCCATAAGTAATTTGCTTGTTGCTCTGCTGGATTCAGATTTTTAACTACTGCAAAGCAAAAAACAGTTTAAAGCTTCAGCCTTCATCCTAAAAATCCCTTGTGTCTTCTTCCTTCAACACTTCCAAGTACCAAGAGCACCGAGGAGGCTTCCACGGATAAACTGGAACATCAAAATAATCAATAACATCAAGATTCTGCTGAAGTAGCACCACCTTAACACAAACTGAAGGTTCTGGGTGTCTCAGAATTACTTGTTATATTTTGCGAGACTGGAAAATACCCAAATAAATATTGGGCAAACTAAAATTTTCCAAATCTTGAGCTAAAAATTATAAACCTGAAGCAACCAAGAAAAATAGTATCACTAAATTGTTTCATATTGAAACTTTCTAAATATAACAGTAATGACTTTGGGCACACTTTACTGATGAAAAAGGCCAAAAGGCCGCAATCAGGCAGAATTTTTTTCCTCAACTTAAATATATGAGAGAAGATTCTAATAGTACAAGAAAAAACAAGTTTTAATCAGCCCTGATGCTACTAGGCACAGAATCCCTGCTGATTCAGAACCAGCCCACCAAAACAAAATCCGTAGGTTCCAGACTGCATTAATAGGCGAGAAAACTCAGTATAACCCCCTCTTCTCTCACACTCCCCGTCGTCCTCTTTATTCATGAATACAGAACACCCATTTTCTTTGCAAAGTCATCTGCATCATCATCTTCTACGAAGTACTCCTCTTCATCTAAGTTGTAGTCTTCACCGTCAGCCTGCTCAGAGTCATATTTACCTTCCCTCTGATCATAGCCTTCAGCCTCCTGATCTTCAATTGCTTCATCGCCAATCATGCCCTCTTCACTCTCTAGCTGTAGAGAAGACTGACCCTCAGTTGATTTCATTTTTTCATTTGCTCCACCAATGTCACTTGCAGCAAGTTTGGATTCCTCCTTGTTCCCATGAACACGATTCACCTCATCACTAGACACAGAGGAAAAGACGCCTTTTGTCTCTTTGTTCTCAATGGGCATCATAAAGCTTTCTTTACCTTCATTCTGATTATTATCTTCATTATTTTCGGAAATCAATCCACTCTCATAAACTGCTACTTCGCCTCGTTTTCTCTTAAGAATCTCACTTAGAGGTTTTGGCCCTTCGAATGACATGTCCCCTTCAACCTGTTGAGGAGCTCCCTCCAGCTTTGGGTATTTCCGTTTCCCAAGCGACAGTCGATCACCACTCATGTGCTGCTCATAACCCTCAGGCTTCTTCCCAACCCTCAGCTTTGAAAGCCTTTTGGGACCAGTAAATTCGGCACTATTGTCATCTGTGTCTCTTCTTATGCGTGGACCTCTGAAATTTTTCTCATTATTAATATCCTCTTGCACTCTTACTTTTATTCTGTCTCTAAGCCTTCCCTGTGGCCTTTCTGGTGACAATCTGCCGCGATACCTTGCTCCCTCAATGCCCCTTTCTGACCAGGAATCATTTTTATTAACCGGAGATGTTGATCTACCTGGAATCTTTATTCTTCCCTGAAGTCGACTGCTAACTGAACTTTCCTGTGCAGGCAAATGGTCCCTTTGAGGAGCCCAGTACCTCCGATCCTCAACATGGTCTTCACGGGAATGATCATGGCTAATAACTGATCTTAAACCATTACCCCTCTTCTGCTTAGATAAATGGTATCGCAAGTCTGACTCATCAATTCGATCGGCACTGTCAGCTCTTGGGTACCGCCGCCTCCTTTCTAGATGAGCAAAACCCCCTAACATCCGCTCAGATGAAGCTCTGTGCTCCTCCCAACCGTAGTGCCCTTGCAGGTACTCATACGAGTCATAACCACGTGACTCGCGATACATATCTCGGTCAACATCAACCACCGAATTGTAATCAGAACGACCAATTTCGTAGTCATTAATTGGATTTAAACTCACTCCTTCATGACCTCTTGTTCTTCCAAATTGATCTTCATAGGGATAATAATCAGAATCTCTAAGCTCATCATCCACGAGAACATCAAAACCAGGTGAAGGCTCCCTTGAGCATTCATCAGCATCCTTAGCACTCAAAATACTCTGGTCGTCTGGTACATGAACCTGATATTTAAGGTTTGACCTGTTGACTGAGTTCCCATTGCGGGCAGAATGAACATTTGCTGGTCTGTACCTAGGAATCTCATCATCCAGACTTGTAGGCAATGGAACGTTTTTTTTAATTGCAACTCCATTTCTCAATGGATCCATTTCTAATTTGGTTACTTGTTTTACCTGAAGGGGTGCGTCAACAGATTTTGGGACATTAATTTGTGAAACCTTCTGTTCCTGAGAACACTTTTCAAGTCCACCAAAAGTCTTCTTACTAGGTTGAGACTCCGTAACAGGGGTAGCTGCTGCAAACTGAACAAACTTATTATTGGCAGGGAAAGGTGCATGCATAAAGGGGCATATATCGCCTTTCAAACAGTTGCCTCTCTGGAAATAAATGCAGGGGACTGCTTGTTTACCCGGAACATAAGGGGCCAGTGCTGAACGTTCTGTTACAGCCTGTGATGTAGGTAAAGAAGGTCCCAAAGGAGTAGGCACTTGGGTTCCCAGTATTACATCTAGAGGCTGAGAAGTGAGCAATATTAGTATATCCTGACCTAGTAATATAAATGAAAATTAAGAGGGAAAATAACAAGACGTGTTCCTAATTATATAGAATTAGTACTTTAATTATCCAAAAGGTTTGTGTAATATTTAGAACTTATCAGATATAAATGATACAGAAATAATCAAGAAAGATATGAGACTTACCGGATGCCGGAACCCGCACTTTGGATTCAAGCAATTACCATTCAACCAGTACCGGCAATCCCTGGGGTTAACCCGCACAATGTCAATATGGCGATACTCACATTCACTTCCCTGTTGAAAAGGAAAACAAAAGAGATTAAATATAAGTTCGATAAAGTTTCATTGAACAGAAAATAATCATAATTAATCATTACACTTTTCCAAATTTCAAATTTTTGTTTAATGAAGTAGTAAACTTTGGGTGCACATGTGACTGAAGCGTTTCTACAAATTTCCCATAATTAGACTGATGTTGATAATGAATTAAACAAACTCCTAAAAGGAGAACGCTACTCTCTACATGTCTTTCAAGTTTCATTTTTAAGCATTGTGCATATCTGGTACTAAATGAATGATGAAATTCAGTAAACAATAACTCAAACTGGAAACACGACAACACATATTTAAGCAAATTGTTAGAAAGATTGACTACACAAGCAATGATTTCAAACTAGCAAAGCTACATTGACACGCAGTTCTAGGTTTCACTAAACATTCTATGCATAAATGGTGAGTGATAAATATTGCCATAGTATCCAGCATTGCTTATCTTTCTAATTGTAAAATTGACTTTTTGTTTCTTTGCCCCAATTGAACAAAATTGTTACATAAACGGTATTATAGAAAGTACTAGGTACATGACTTCCTTTGCTAGAAACTTCACCATCAGACAGTCTAAGGGGACTAATAGAAATTTTATAACTTTCTAATTGAAAACACCCTCCCTCTCGTCTCTCTCTTCACACCCCATAATGCAGCAATGAACCAGGGCATCATCATCATCACCAACCAGCATTCACACAAACACGTCAGATAAACCTCAATCAAAATCACAATTGATGCCGTATCATTCTTTATAGTAGCTCAATGTAACACTTAACTAAAAGGAACAAATCAAATTCGTACTGATAAACACGTAATTTTGTATTTTTTATATTCCCATTTTTATTATTTTATTTGTTTATTTTATTTAATTAATTAGTTTTATTTTGTTTTGCAGGAAATAAAGAAATAAATAAAGTTGAGTGGAAAAAGGATTCTAAAAGCTTTCAAGTTGATTTCTATTTGGACTCCATTATTACCATGTAGAAGTTGAAATCAAGAAGGAAAGAAGAGTCCAAGCTATTTCAAATTAGATTAGGGTTTAGTTTATTTTCTCTATAAATAAGAGTATTATTTTAGAGAGTAGGGGAGGTCATATTTTATTTTATTTTTCTGTTAGTTCGGTAGGAACTAGCAGTAGGTGTCATAATTTATTTTTCTTTTTTCTCTACCGACGGTAGCTTGGAGTAGTAAAGCAGCAAGTTCCTTTCTTCCTTTTTCATTTTTCATGTTCTGTAGTATTTGTGCTTTTGGTTTTTGAATTCTCATATGTTGCACGGTTTGCGAGGAGGGAGTATTACTTTTGTTAATTATCTTGCACTTTTCTTTATTAATTTTATAAAAGTTCTTTTATAATTCTATTAGTTCTTTTTTATTTCATGCGATTTATGTTAGTAATTTTAATTTTGTTTTCTTTTATTTTTAATTCCATGACTAGCTAAATTTCTAATACCTAGGATGAAGATGAAATTAAATATTGCATATTAATTATATTATTTCCGTTCCGATATTAATGTTTAATTGTTTATTTCTTCAAAATTACCTTTGCGCATAATTCGTTTTGGTTCTAAATTAATTATGAGATTTTGATAGGTTATTGTTAAGATATGAGTTTTTCATAATTCATGCTTGCTCAATGAAGTTTTGATGAGTTATAGTTAATCCTTAAATTTTCATAATCTATGCTTGCCCATATTAATTATATGAATCATTATTTTTAAGGGAAGGAAAAATAATTAGAAATTAATTAAGGAAATGAAGAATTTAATTATTATGTTAGTATTTAATGGATTCGGATTCCTAGGTAGTTTTTCTCATTAATAGTTTTTGTTATTAATTTAATTTTGCATTAGTTAGTTAATTAATCATCTTCACAATTTTTATTCCTAATTTGCCTGAAATTTAAATTAAGGATACATTGGAAATTAACTAGTCTCTGTGGTTCGACCTGTATTTGCCCGTTCTTCAATTTGATACTGTGCACTTGCAGTTACTAGTTTTTATCACATCAAGTTTTTGGCGCCGTTGCCGGGGACTAGATTTAATTTTTTATTCCTTAATTTTTATTTCTTCGAATTAGTTTTTACCACTAATATTTTTTATTTTTATTTTTCAGGATTATCGAAGCGGATCGAAGGAGCAAAAACATAGATATTTTGTTGCTGCGCTTTCTTGGTACTTCGTATTTTCATAATTTTTCTTATTTTTTTTATATAAAATATAAAAAATATAAAAAAAAAAACAAAAAAACAAAAAAAAAACAAAAAAAAATTAGTAGTTTAGTTTATTATTTTTAGTTTAAAAACTAATTGCCGCATTCATGCATTCACTCACGTAGAGCACATCTTGCTTAGGTTTTTATTTTTTTAATTATTTTATTTTTGTTAAATATAAACTGTGGTGATTGCTGGAGGATTGAGGTGCGTCAAATTTCTCATTCTTTTATAATTCACATAGTTATAGGACATTTTATTTGTTTACAGTTTTTATTTTATTTGTTTATTCTTATTTTTAATTTGACTTTAAGGGCGCAAACCTTAACAAGATAAGGTGGGGATTTCATCACCCTTCCTTGGCCCACAAACAACATAACTTTGCATAACCGACTTAATAAAATCAAGTAGACGTTGGCCCCTAAGACTCTCGAGCTCAATTAGGACAAGAAATTCTTAGAGGAGTCTGAATTCCTAATTAATCATATTACTGGTGTCTAGGCAAGTGGTTCAAAAGGTAAACGCCTAAAGGACGCGCGGTTACTCAATTAGTCACCGTACCCACGGAGAGACTCCCGCCGTTCTTACACTTACCTGGCTAGCGGTGTGATTAATTTTGAATTTGGTGGACCTTAAAGAGTAACTTGGAACAGTTAGGAGCTGTCTAGATTTTATTTAGGTTGACCTTAGAAGTAGTTTTTATTTTATTTTATTTTCCTTATTCATTTTTGTGTGCTTATTTGTTTACGTGCTTATCTGCTAAGTAGTTTATGCAAAAAGTGTGGGTTAGGGATAAAACATCTCGGTTAGTGAGAAGAATTGATTTTTCAGATTTCACTTTAAAAGACATCACTTCTACAAACATGGAAGTTGCACAAACTGTTTCTTTAAGGGACCGATGTTATCCTTCTCGCTCTGCCCACCCTTCATGCATCAGTCTACCACCAGTAAATGGTAATAATTTTGAACTAAAACCGCACTTTATAAATATGTTACCTAGGTTTACTGGAATAGAAGATCCATATTTATTCATTCGGGAATTTGAGGAAGTCTGTGCTTTAATGAAAATTCAACAATTGTCTGAAGACTCGATTAGGCTAAGATTTATCACATTTGCTTTGAAAGATAATGCTAAAAAGTGGTTATATAGCCTAGCGAATAATTCCATAACAACCTGGAAGGGATTTGTTGTTACATTTCTAAATAAATATTTTCCAAATCAAAAAACTTCCGAGATTAGGACTGCAATTCATCAATTTTACCAACTTGAAAACGAGTCGTTTTGGAAATATTTTGATAGATTTAAAAATTTGTTATCCCAGTGTCCACACCATGGAATTGAAAAATGGAGATTGTGTCAAATTGCCTACGAAGGTTTAGATTTTTCCACTAAAACGATGTTAGAGTCAATGTGTCAAGGGGATTTTCTAAAAAATGATGAGGAAAGGGCTTGGGAGTTTTTAGAAGACTTAGCAGAAAAAACCGTGCAATGGGAAACCACCCGAAAGACCGACAAATCTAGCTCATTTAGGGGTGTTCATACAATTGACAATTCAAGTGTACTTAAAAGACTTGAAGTTTTAGAAACTAGGGATACATCACCTGTAAACCAACTTGAAGAATTTGACCAAGTCAATGTAATGTCTCAAAGACCTAGGAACGACCCATTTGCACCCACTTATAATCCAGGTTGGAGAAATCATCCTAATTTTGCATGGAACCAAGGATCATACCCAAATAACTCTTCAAATCAGGTTAATCGGTCTCAAAATCAAACTTTTCAACCCTATCAAAAGTCGAATCCTGGTCTGTACCAAAATTCAAATTCACCAACTCAATGTCCACCAGGTTTCCCTAATGAAAGTGAAAAGAGACTTAGCAATTTAGAGAAAAGCATGGAATCTTTAATGAAATCTCAGGAAACTTTAATAAACTCTCAAACTAATTTCATGCAAAACAGTAACCAAGCCATATCTCGGTTAGAGATTCAAATGAGTCAATTGGCCACTATAGTTAGTGAAAGAGAGAAGGGAAAGTTTCCTAAGCCAACCCGAGACCAACCCGAAATTTCCAGTCCCTAATCAAAAACCTTATCATGCTAATTCACTTGAAAACAACCACAACCAAGTCAATCATGTGAATTCCGTAATCTCTTTAAGGTCTGGAAATCATTTTAACAATCATGCTGGTATTGATAATGAAGAAGAGGAAAATTTAATTGATAAATCTAATAATCTGTCTTCATAGTCAGCCCAGCCTGAAAAGCCCACCATTTCTGAGTCAGTAGGCCCATCTAACAAACAATTGTTAAAAAATGAGAAAACCATATCTTCGGAATCTAATGAAAAAGTCTTTAAACCAAAAGCCCCATTCCCTCAAAGACTAATTTCAAACAAGCAGTCAGCCCAATTAGACAAAATTCTAGAAGTGTTCAAACAAGTGAAAATTAATATCCCTCTTCTAGATGCCATTCAACAAGTTCCCTCATATGCTAAATGTCTAAAAGATTTGTGCACACACAAAAGAACCACTCATGTTCCTAAGAAAGCTTTTCTAACTGTCCATGTTAGTTCTATCCTGTCATGCCAAGTCCCTGTGAAGTATAAAGACCCCGGTTGTCCTACTATTTCATGTATCATAGGTGACACTTTAATTGAAAAAGCTTTGCTTGATTTAGGAGCGAGTGTTAACCTTCTACCATTTTCTGTGTACCAAACCTTGGGCTTAGGGGAGTTGAAAAAGACAAGAGTCACACTCCAGCTAGCTGACCGTTCTATCAAAGTGCCAAAGGGAATAGTTGAAGATGTACTCATTAAGATTGGCGATTTTGTGTTCCCTGTCGATTTTGTTGTTCTTGAAACTCAACCTGTTGCCAACCCCAACGGTCAAATTCCTGTCATTTTAGGTAGACCATTTCTAGCAACTTCTAATGCGTTAATCAATTGTAGAAATGGACTAATGAAATTAACATTTGGGAACATGACAATTGACTTACATGTGTTTAATGTGGGAAAGGAACCTAGTGATTTTTCTGACCAACCCATGAAAGTAAACATGATCCAAGAGTTGTCTATGACCCAAGAAATGCATGAAAATAAACTTATGGTTTTGGATGATCCAATAGACTTTTTCTTAAATCACCTTGATCAAAATTGGGATGAGTCTGAATATTTAGATAAGGTCAATGAGTTGTTAATGTCTACTACACATGAGTCAATAAAATTTGAAGGCGAAAATGAATCAATCGTTTCATGTTTTGAAAATGTAAGTGAGAATTTTCTTGAGGTCGATTCTAAGTATAACTGTGATGAAAATTTTGATTATTTTCAATTTTTTAGACCACCTGAAAATCATGAAAAATTGACACACACTTGCCTTTTTGCATCACTTTTTTACTATCATATGCATTTTAGGATTTATGAAATTTGTAGATATGTGCATTTGTTTTCTTTCTCACCACATTTTCTTGCAGCATTATACCCCACCATACGAGGTACAATTCTTCTATTTCTTTGTTCTCCATTATTCATTTGCATACATTGAGGACAATGCATGGTTTAGGTATGGGGGGAATTTAACATTTTTATTTATGTATTGCATTTTTTTTTCTTAGCATTTTTTTTAGGAAACTAATTCTTTTTATATTTAAAAAATGAAAAATTTAAAAATTTGTTTGACTTTTTATGAGTTGGATTAATTCTAATAAGTGTTTGTGGAGTAAAAAAACTTGAAGTAGGATTAAAAGATTTAGAATGCTTGAACCTTTGAAAAGATATAAAGTCTTAGTTTGAAATGCCATCTTGAATAAAATTAGAATTCATATGCATTTTTGCACTTCACGTTCGCACTAATTCTTAGTTGTGGGGTATAAACTATGAGTCAAGTAATTTCAAGAAAAAAAATTAGAAATAGAAAATAATAATGCAACGAGATGGAGCGTAAAACGCACTCGTAAAAAAATAAGAAAAAGAATCAACGAGATGGAGCGTAAAACGCACTCGTTGTAAGAGTTGAAAAATAATAAATATTGTTTTAACATCTATTGAATAAAAGAAAATTCACGCTGAAAAGTATGATGGATATAAGCTGTTTGACTAGTCTGATTTTTGTGGTCTTTGTTACTCGAGTTAGTAAGCCCTTAGGGGTGTCTTTACGCCTAGTGCCCTAAAACCAACTGGTTTGGGAGTCATTGGTCAAACGCTCGTTACATGGGTAACTCTGAAAAGCCTAAGAAAAATAGACATTGCACAAGTCAAGAATAAAAAATAGAAAAAGAAAAATTTGAGTTTCCTTGATTTTCACGGTAAAAGTCCCTACTAAGAGTTACATCACATGCACATGCATGCATCACATGGAATTAATTTTATGAAGGATGGTATTTAGAATGAATATGGAAGATTTTTGATAAGGTGAAAGTGTGATTTTGAATTTGATCTTATTTATGTGTAATGCCCATGAATACTTAGAAGTTTTCTTTCAATTTCATAATTGGTTAAACTCAAAAAGATTTTTATTTTTTGAATTTTGTGGGTATATTCACTGCAAACCCTCACGAGACACAACTCGTCCACTTGGGTTAACCTTGGGGTTTTAAAGGCTTATTGCACATGCTAAGTGCAATCGTGTTTCCTACGAAAATGGGGTAGTTTAGATTTTATTTTGATTTTGTTTCCTTTTTGTTTTTGTTTCACTCGAGGACGAGTAAAAGCTAGGTATGGGGGTATTTGATAAACACGTAATTTTGTATTTTTTATATTCCCATTTTTATTATTTTATTTGTTTATTTTATTTAATTAATTAGTTTTATTTTGTTTTGCAGGAAATAAAGAAATAAATAAAGTTGAGTGGAAAAAGGATTCTAAAAGCTTTCAAGTTGATTTCTATTTGGACTCCAATATTACCATGTAGAAGTTGAAATCAAGAAGGAAAGAAGAGTCCAAGCTATTTCAAATTAGATTAGAGTTTAGTTTATTTTCTCTATAAATAAGAGTATTATTTTAGAGAGTAGGGGAGGTCATATTTTATTTTATTTTTCTGTTAGTTCGGTAGGAACTAGCAGTAGGTGTCATAATTTATTTTTCTTTTTTCTCTACCGACGGTAGCTTGGAGTAGTAAAGCAGCAAGTTCCTTTCTTCCTTTTTCATTTTTCATGTTCTGTAGTATTTGTGCTTTTGGTTTTTGAATTCTCATATGTTGCACGGTTTGCGAGGAGGGAGTATTACTTTTGTTAATTATCTTGCACTTTTCTTTATTAATTTTATAAAAGTTCTTTTATAATTCTATTAGTTCTTTTTTATTTCATGCGATTTATGTTAGTAATTTTAATTTTGTTTTCTTTTATTTTTAATTCCATGACTAGCTAAATTTCTAATACCTAGGATGAAGATGAAATTAAATATTGCATATTAATTATATTATTTTCGTTCCGATATTAATGTTTAATTGTTTATTTCTTCAAAATTACCTTTGCGCATAATTCGTTTTGGTTCTAAATTAATTATGAGATTTTGATAGGTTATTGTTAAGATATGAGTTTTTCATAATTCATGCTTGCTGATGTAGGACAGATTATAGATTGTATATTAGGTAGCAATAATAGCATAACAGAAACCTAGGGTTTAGATCTACTCATAAACCACTAGGGATTTAGGGTTCAACTCCGCGTCTATTACCCTAGAAGGAGAATTATCTCTGCGATAATTGGAATAACTGAATAATCAAAATAATCAATAATAATAAAATCAGATTACATCAGTCTTTAAATAGCCTCAAAACCCTAATCTGAATAAAACAATAAAAGACTCAAATAACCCTACTTAATGGAAATAAAATACCAACAACGCCCTAAAATAATAACAATTCAAATATAAATAAAATACATCAAAAACGAAACAATCCAATCCCACGTGAACAGTAAAACACGTGAACAGTAAACTGATCCCCATCATTTCTCCCCTGCTGGAAATAATTCGACTACGTCGAAAGGAAATTATCATAACGCTCCAGCAATGTGGGATCAATGTGGTAGAACTCCTCCCTGCTAATCCATGTGCAATCACTGTGAGGTTTGTCTCGCCACTTCACCAAATACTGATGGTACTTGCCACGCCTGGTCGATACAACCCTCTCATCGAACACATCCTCGATGCCATCTGCTGTATGCTGTGAGGAAACAAGAGGAGGTGCAGGTGGTACAGGTAATGAAGGAATAATGGTAGGCTCAACAGGGTTAGCAGAAGATGGAGAAATAGAAGATGGAGTCGAAGGTCCATGATAAGGAGTAAGATCAGCTACATTAAATACAGGCCCAATACCAATATCACTAGGAAGATCTAACTCATAAGCATTAGCACTAACCTTCCTTTTTACTCGAAATGGACCCATCTTCTTAGCATGCACTTTCTTCCAAGTGCCTGGAGGTAACCTCTCGACACGATGTCGAAGCATCACCTGATCATTTTCATTGAACTCTTGATACCTGCGATGAACATCTGCAGCAGACTTATAATTTTCATTGCTTAAATTAATTTTCTTTCTTATCTCAGCATGCAAATCATGCATATGTCGTGCAAAAGTCTCGGCAGACTCACTAGACCTATATGCAGGGGGCAAAGGTACCAAGTCAATAGGCTTCCTAGGCTGATAACCCGTGTAAATCTGAAATGGACTCGCTCCAGTAGAGCGGTTAACCGAACTATTATATGCAAATTCAGCCATAGGTAAAACTCGATCCCATCTAGACACGTGATCTCCTACCAAACACCTAATTAAATCACCTAGACTTCTATTAACTACTTCAGTTTGACCGTCAGTCTGTGGGTGATATGCAGTGGAAAATTTAAGTGTGGTGTTTAGTTTCTTCCATAGGGTTTTCCAAAAATAACTCATAAATTTTACGTCCCTATCAGAAACTATCGACAAAGGTAAACCACGTAGTCTAACTACCTCACTAAAGAAAAGGGATGCAATGTGTGGGGCATCATCGGTTTTGCTGCATGGAATAAAGTGTGCCATCTTAGAAAAACGATCAACGACAACGAAAACAGAATCATGACCTCTCGAAGTCCGTGGCAATCCTAACACAAAGTCCATACTAATATCCTCCCACGGCGCATGAGGTACTGGTAAAGGCATGTACAATCCTGTGTTTTGCTTCCGACCCTTAGCAGTCTGACATGTACGACACTCGGAAACAATGCGAGCTACATCCCTTTTGAGGCTAGGCCAAAAGAACCTGTCCTCCACTATGGCGATGGTCTTATCACGACCAAAATGACCTGCAATCCCACCCGCATGTAATTCCCAAACTATGTGTTCTCGCATGGATGTACTAGGTATACACAAACGGGTGCCCTTGAATAGATATTCATCATGGATATGAAAATCGCCTGTAGAAGGTATACTAGGGCTCTGTAGGTCAGAATATATAGCTCGAAAATCTGGACAAGAAGGGTATTCATTAATAATGCGCTCAAATCCTATAACCTTCACACTCAAGGTATTAAGGAGAACGGATACCCTACTCAACGCATCAGCAGCTTTGTTCTCCACTCCTCGACAATGCTTGAGGACAAAAGTGTAGTCTTGAAGAAACTCAAACCACCTAGCATGTCGATGACTCAACTTCTTCTGGGAGTTAATATATTGAAGCGCTTGATGATCGGAGTACAACACAAACTCTTTGGGCAACAAATAATGTCGCCAATACCTAAGCGCTTGGACTACTGCGTAAAACTCCCGATCATAGGTAGAGTATCTTTGTCGGGCCTCATTTAATTTCTCGCTAAAGAACGCAATGGGATGACCCTCCTGACTAAGAACTCCTCCTATGCCCACGCCTGATGCGTCACATGCGACCTCAAACAACTTCCCAAAATCGGGTAGCACAAGGACAGGTGCCTGTGTCATCCTATCCTTTATCTCCACAAAAGCTCTAGCGGCTGTTTTAGACCAAACGAACTCCCCTTTCTTTAGACAGTCAGTGATGGGAGCCATAATAGTACTAAATCCTCTAATGAACCTCCTATAGAAGGTCGCAATCCCATGAAAGCTTCTAGCTCCATGTATGTTAGAAGGTTCTGGCCACTCTTTAATTGCTTTGACCTTTTCAGGGTCAGCAGAAACCCCATCTTTCGAGACAACAAACCCGAGAAAAACGACAGACTCTTGCACAAAAGAACACTTCTTCAAATTTATATAAAGTTTTTCATTCCGAAGTGTTGTCAAAACTTGACGCAAATGCGATAAGTGCTCGTCTCGGGTATTGCTATAAATAAGGATGTCATCAAAATAGACCACTACAAACTTGCCAATATAAGATCGTAACACCTGATTCATAATTCGCATAAACGTGCTAGGTGCATTGGTTAGGCCAAAGGGTAAGACTAACCACTCATACAGGCCGTCACTCGTCTTAAAGGCTGTCTTCCATTCATCTCCCTCACGGATTCGGACTTGGTGATATCCACTCCGTAGGTCTATCTTGGTGAATACTCGAGCTCCACTCATCATATCTAGCATATCATCAAGCCTAGGTATGGGAAACCTATACTTGACAGTAATCTTATTAATTGCTCGACTATCACAACACATCCTCAAACTTCCATCAGCCTTTGGGGTAAATAAGGCTGGCACAGCACAAGGGCTCAAACTCTCTCGCACAAAGCCCTTACTCAACAACTCACCTACTTGGCGTCTCATCTCCTCTTGCTCCGAAGGATTCATCCGATAATGGGGTAGGTTAGGTAAAGAAGACCCCGGAACAAGGTCTATGGCATGTTGGATATCTCTAAGGGGTGGTAAGCCACTCGGGAGCTCACTAGGCATCACATCGGCAAACTCATGGAGAATTTGCCTCACGTCACTAGGTATATCACTAGTACTCCCTTCAGGAGCTCTCCTAACCTCTCTAGCCACAACAACATACACAACTTTAGTCTCTTTTATGCCCTGTTCAAATTCCTTCTTATTAAGGATATGAAGAGACTTTGTTGGTTGCACAGGTGTGTTGTTCTCCTTCGGTTGCCCCTTAGACAATGAACGGGGTCTAATTGGCGCCAAATTAATCTTTTTCCCCAGGTGTGTGAACACATATGTATTTGTTCGCCCATAATGTGTCACGTCATGATCATATAGCCAAGGTCGCCCTAAAAGAATATGCGCAACATCCATGGGAAGGACATCACACCAAATCTTCTCCTCATAACCCTCTAGATGGATCGGTACTAGACACCTTTGTGACACAGGAATAGATGTCTTATTGACCCATGCGACGCTATATGGCTGGGGGTGTGGCTCTGCCTTTAGCTTTAGCCGCTCCACTGCTGTCTTGGCAACCACATTCAAACAACTTCCCCCATCAATGATCACTCTAGAAGAGACACCACTAACTCTGCTATACGTTTGAAATATGGCAGTTCTCTTCCAATCTTCCGTCTTCTTAGGATTAGCGATAATACACCTCATGACATTTAAAGATTGGTCAATATGCTCGAGGTGTGCATCAGCTTCCTCATCCTCGGTACAGTATTCACCTTCAACCTCATCTTCTGGAAGCTCACCCTCTTCTACGGGCCCTTCATGTACCACTCCCACTCGATTTTTGTTAGGGCACTCAAAGAATTTATGGCCAAGTTCTTTACATGAGTAACACCTCTCTCGACTAGCCTCTGTATGTTTGGGTGTTGAAACACCCTTTCCTTGTCTAAAGTCTCTACTCGGTCCATTCACTGTGTTACTTGCCCTAGAAGTAGTTTGGGGTCCGGAGAAAGATCTGCCTGGTAGGGCACTACGTCCACTAAACTGGTTCGGATAAGAGGTCGCTCTCCTAGAAGAAGATCTCTTCAAATGGTACTCATGGTCTAAGGCGGCTTGAAAGACATCATCTAGACAAGTAAGCTGGAGGGAGCTCATCTGAAACTGAACATCTTCTCTTAGCCCATTTTTAAATCGAGAGATTGTCATTCGAGGATCCTCAATAAGCTCACAACGCTCCATCAACTCCCTATACTTACTGATATAGTCAGAGACAGACAAATTGCCTTGTCTCATACTGTTCAACTGATCACACAACCTATCTTTATGGCCGATGGGGAGATAATATTTTCGGAGACGGGCTTTCATCTCCGCCCAACGCGTAATGGGTGGGTCTCTCAAACGCTCAAGGTCTCTCTCAACACTAGACCAGAACAAATTTGCTTGTTTGACCAATTTCATTTTTGCATAACGAACCCTACGCTCATCGCACATGTCATACCACTCAAAAAATTTGTCCATACTGGACAACCAGTCAAGGAAGGTATTAGGGTCAAATCTACCGTCAAACTCAGGGGCGTCAACCTTTATTTTTCTAGTGTCATCTTCATAAGCTCGGTCATAATGGTCCGCATTCCTAGGTCCACGGTAGGCATAATCTCGAGGCTCATGGTAGTCATACTCCCTACGGTCATCATAACCCATGTCTCGGTTCCTACGGTCTTGTAGTTCGAGATGTTCCACGTGTCTAGGCTCAAAGTGTTGCCTAGGTCTATGCTGATTAGGGTCCCTTTCGGGTACTTCATCACGAACTAGAATGTCCTCATGTCCCCTATTGACTTCTTGTTCTTGTCCTCTTCTAGGTTCAACTACAGGTCGTGCTTGCTCAAGGGCTTGAACCCTATTAGTTGTTATAGCTAGGTTTTCAGTCAATGTGCCCACCTGAGTTTCTAAGTTAGTCAATTTAGCCATTATTTGGTTGAGTGTGTCTTCTAAAGGCATCCCATACTGGGTTCCACTACGGGTCGTCATGATGCAAATGCAAACTGAGATAATTAGAAATCAATTGTAGCAATTAAATTAATATTCTAATGCTAATGTAATCGCAGTTTCCAAGATTTCAACAATCACAATTAAGTGATGCCCAACTAGCAGGAATAATATGCAATTTAAGAAAAATAAATCCACACGAATTTTCAAAATTTTTAGTGTTATGCAGTGAGTATAGAAAATCCAAGTAATTAAGGTATGTATCCTATATTTGAAGAAAAATTTTAAGTTGGACTTTTGTACTTTTTTTTTTTTTTTTTTTTTTTTTTTTTTTTTTTTTTTTTTTTTTTTTTTTTGGACCTAACTGAACAGAAAGTTTAAAACAGGGGTCACAACGCAAAGGGTAAAAGGATTTATGCTGATTTCAGGATTATTGCAGGGGTTTAATTATAAAGTATGAAACTGTGGGGCTTAAAGTGTAATTTCGAAAAGGAATTAAGAATCGGTTCTGTTACCAAACAGCACACTTCCCTCTTCTGTTTCCAAACACAGCAGCAACGAAAGGCGATCGGGGATTTGCGAGAGAAAGCCGCAACGACGATGGTTGCAAGGATCGGTGGTAGTAGAGAGACGATCAACAGCAGGTAGACGATCAACAGCAGGTATGTTCTCCTGTTCTGTGTCTTCTCTCTCTTCCTTTCTCTGGTATTTTCTTCCCCTCTGCACTGTTGCTTCGATGTCGTTTCCCTCTTGTCTTGGCTTCTCTGCGTCTTTTTGTTTCTTTTATATGTTGCGTGGTGGTTGGTTTTCTGACTTGGTGGTGGACTGTCACTTCCGATAATGGTGATGGTGTGAACGGGAATTTCTGGTGACGATGGTGGATCGGTGATGTTTCTGACCAGTGATGGTTGATGTTGAAGAGGGTGATGACTGTGATGATGATGGCTGTGATCGTTGTTTGGAGCGATGGAAGGTTACAATATCAGAATCGGAGGTGGCGGCTAGGGTTCCGGCACCGATGGCTTTTCCGGCGATGAACAGTGGCGGCAGAAATCTTCCAGGTCTGGCTCTGATACCACAAATGATGTAGGACAGATTATAGATTGTATATTAGGTAGCAATAATAGCATAACAGAAACTTAGGGTTTAGATCTACTCATAAACCACTAGGGATTTAGGGTTCAACTCCGCGTCTATTACCCTAGAAGGAGAATTATCTCTGCGATAATTGGAATAACTGAATAATCAAAATAATCAATAATAATAAAATCAGATTACATCAGTCTTTAAATAGCCTCAAAACCCTAATCTGAATAAAACAATAAAAGACTCAAATAACCCTACTTAATGGAAATAAAATACCAACAACGCCCTAAAATAATAACAATTCAAATATAAATAAAATACATCAAAAACGAAACAATCCAATCCCACGTGAACAGTAAAACACGTGAACAGTAAACTGATCCCCATCACTTGCTCAATGAAGTTTTGATGAGTTATAGTTAATCCTTAAATTTTCATAATCTATGCTTGCCCATATTAATTATATGAATCATTATTTTTAAGGGAAGGAAAAATAATTAGAAATTAATTAAGGAAATGAAGAATTTAATTATTATGTTAGTATTTAATGGATTCGGATTCCTAGGTAGTTTTTCTCATTAATAGTTTTTGTTATTAATTTAATTTTGCATTAGTTAGTTAATTAATCATCTTCACAATTTTTATTCATAATTTGCCTGAAATTTAAATTAAGGATACATTGGAAATTAACTAGTCTCTGTGGTTCGACCTGTATTTGCCCGTTCTTCAATTTGATACTGTGCACTTGCAGTTACTAGTTTTTATCACATAACGTACTATCTAAGACTACAATAAAAGGTGCAGAGAAACAGATAAGAACATAAACTAACCCTAAACAAGATCTAAAGTCAATTAATTATCAAGCTCTAGATCATAAACTCTTGCAAAGATCTAAATCAAGAAGAAAAAGAAAATTCTCAAAACCCAGGAGTCACCAGAGAAAAATTGAACCTTTTTGCATGTCAACGGAGAAGCGAGAAAGTAGACACAATCGGTGTTTCTTTTCAAGGCTTCTTCTTCTGCTGTTGTTGGAGCTTGCGTTGCAGGCTGTAATTGTTGTTCTTGTGTAACACTGAACATGGCGGGATTCTGATATCCGATAAGAAACGAAAAGGAAAAGCCCTAAAAGAGAGATGTAACTAGGTTTCGATTGTTCAAGATCTACGATTTGAAGCAGCGGCTCAACAGGAGAATGAGGAAGGCGCAAGAATAAAAATAAAGCAATTAAAGTTTGGGGGAACAGAGAAAGTGAGCCGCCAGAGCAAAGATGAGGAGGAGCTGGAAATGGAGAAGGAGAAATAGCGTGAGGTTTTAATAAGGGATCGAAGGTTTTTTTATTGGGGATTAATTTTTATTTTTGATGGGATCGATCTCTGATTGTAATAATGTGCGTGTGGTTTTTGTGTTTGTGAAGTTGAGGCGGTTATTAAATCTCAAACTCAACCGTCTGTGATCTCAACTCTTCTTTCTCTTTCTTTTTCTTTTTCTTTTTCTTTTTATTTGAATGGTTCCACGGATACTAAATTTCTCCGAACGATCATAAGACGCACCTCATATTCACATCGGACTCGTGCATTCATGGGAATTCTTTTGACGTCACTCACTCTCACTTCTTTGTAACTTGGTCCTTCACAAATTTACCGATGTTAGTGGTGATCAAATCTATTATCCTAGTATTTGTTAATGATTTTTTTAATCTATTATAATTTATTAATTATAAGTATACATTTTAATTCTAAGGATCTAAAGGGAAAAAAACAGGAATAGAACTGAAAAAACTTGGAAAAAATTATATTTATCGTGTAGTGTTTGTGTTGATTCAGCGTAATAAAGAAAGACCTTTGCATGTTATTGTTGTATTAATATGTAATAAATATTGTCAATGCATAGCATATGACTAAAATTCCTACTTTTGTGTAAGAGGTAAAAGCTACCAGTCCAAAATATGTCTCAAAACACATCCATGAGCTCCCTTGGCAAAAGAGGAAATGTGTAGAAAGCCATTTCCGTTACAAGCAATTGACAATATACAGGAAAAACTAATTGGACTCGGGACTAATTACATTTTGATTGAAGAATTGAAAGGGATAATTAAATGACTCATTCCTATGAAATGAAAAAAAAATGTATTTAGTTGTTCTATTAGAATGAAATGGACCATTCTCATTCCTCATAAATTTATGAATTTTATTACTTGAGAAAATATATAAAATTACTCATTCTAGCTGGAATGGAATGAATCATTCAACTCTCAATTCCATTAATTTCTCTATTTTATTCTTTTACCCATTTAATTTCATTAATCCAAACGTAACATTATAAGAGACTACTTGAATTACTAGAATACCCAATTTTTTCAGGATTATGAGAACTCCTAATTTTTTCCAGTAACACTGTTTGTTTTGCCCTAAAACACACAGATGATGACCTTACCCTCATTTTTTTTCAGGTAGAGGTGGAAAGGATGAGGGGCCGAGCATGATAAGTTTACGACCAATCTAGCAGCAGCAGAATCCAAGAGAAACAGCCAAGCGGTGAAAACAGAGAAGCAAGTCAGGTACATTCGCAAGACGGGCCGAATTCCTTACTCATTTTCCTGCTGTGAACTGGTGCTCTTGAAATTAGAATTACCTTCACGGTCAGTTTGTCAGTGTAGAAACTTAAAAAGATTAGTCTGGGCATTTCTACCAGGTCTTCCTTCCCCCAGTTGAAATTTAAAGCTGGCTCATATGGTCACATGTGCATATTTAAAAACAAATAAACAAGCAAAACAAGTGATGGTTGGAGGTGGCCTAACAGGAGACGCAAGATCGTTATTTTGCTGGAGTTCTGGGTAACCAACTTCAAGATTCTGCTATAGTTACACCTCAACACAAATTGAACTCTTTAAGATTATGCTATAGTTACACCTCAACACAAATAAAAACGCTTTGGGGTGTCCCGGAATCACTAGTTATTTTGCAAGGCTAGTAAAACCTCAAGTAAACAATGGGTAAACTAGAAATTTTCAAGTCTTGAGCTAAAAAAAATGAACTTGCAGCAACCAAGAAAAGTAAAAGATAGCAGTAAGTTGTTTCTTATTGAAACTTTCTAAATACAACAGTCTTGAGCTTTGGGCACACTTGACTTGTGCAAATCGCCAAAAGGCTGCAATCATGAGGAAATTTTTTCCATGCAATCATAACTTAAATATATGAGAAAGATTCTAAAGTACAAGAAAAAACAAGTTTTGATCATCCCTGCTGCTACTAGTCACAGAATCCTTGCTGATTCAGAACCAGCCTGCCAAAACAAAATCTGCAGGTTCCAGATTGCATTAATAGGCGAGAAAACTCAGAGCACATCCCCTATTCACTCACACTCCCCGTCCTCTTTATTCATGAATACATAACACCCATTTTCTTTGCAAAGTCATCTGCATCATCATCTTCTTCATAGTACTCCTCTTCAGGATCCACATTCTCACCTTCATCTAAGTTGTAGTCCTCACCACCAGCCTGCTCGTAGTCATATTCACCTTCCCTCTGATCATAGCCTTCAGCCTCCTGATCTTCCATTGCTTCATCAGCAATCATACCCTCTTCAATCTCGGTTGATTTGATTTTTTCTGCTGTTTCACCAATGTCACCTGCTGCAGGTTTTGAATCCTCCTTGTTCCTGTGAACACGATTCAACTCATCACCAGACATAAAGGAAAAGACACCTTTAGTCTCCTTGGTCCCAATGGGCATCATAAAGCTTTCTTGTCCTTTCTTCTGATCATTATCTTCATTATTTACAGAAGTCATGCCACTCTCATAAAGTGCTATTTCACCTCCTCTTTTTCTCTTTAGAATCTCACTTAGAGGCTTTGGCCCTTCGAAAGACATGTCCCCTTCAACCTGTTGAGGAGCTCCATCCAGCCTAGGGTATTTCCTTTTCCCAAGCGGCAACCGATCACTCATGTGTTGATTGTAACTCTCGGATTCCTTCCCAACCTTCTGCTCTGCTAGCTTTTTGGGACCAGTCAATTCAGCATTATGGTCATCTGTGTCTCTTCTTATCCGAGGGCCTCTGAAATTTCTCTCCTCGTTATTTAAGTCTTCGTGCACTCTTCCCCTCATTCTGTCTCTAAGCCTCCCCTGTGGCCTTTCTGGAGACGATTTGCCATGATGCCTTCCTCTCTCAATTTCCCTTTCCGACCAGGTATCGTTTTTATTAACAGGAGATGTCGATCTACCTGGAATCTTTATTCGTCCACGGAGTCGACTGCTAACTGAACTTTCCTGTGCAGGCAAATGGTCCCTTCGAGAAACACGGAAACTCCGATCCGCAACAGGGTTTTCACGGGTATGATCGTGACTAATAATTGATCTTAAACCATTACCCCTCTTCTGCTTAGATAAATGATGTCGCAAGTCAGACTCATCAATTTGATCGGCACTGTCAGCTCTAGGGTACCGCCTCCTTTCCAGATGAGCCAAACCCCCTATCATCCTCTCAGATGAAGCTCTGTGCTCCTCCCAACCATAATGCACTTGCAGGCGCTCATTCGATTCATAACCATGTGACTCATGATATCTATTTCTGTCGGCATCAGTCATCGAATTGTAATCAGATCGACCAATTTCGTAGTCATTAGTTGGATTTAAATTCCTTCCTTCATGACCTCTTGTTTTTCCAAATTGATCTTCACTGGGATAATAATCAGAATCTCTAAGCTCATCATCCACGAGAACATCAAAACCAGGCGAAGGTTCCCTTGAGAATTCCTCAGCCTCCTTACAATTCAAAATACTCTGGTTGTCTGGTACATGAACCTGATGGTTACGGTTTGACCTGCTGACTGAGTTCCAGTTGCTGGAAGAATGAACCTTTCCTGCCATGTACCTAGAAAACTCATCTTTCAGGCTCGTAGGCAATGGCACGTTTTTTCTAATAACTCCATTGCTCAATTGATACATTTGAATTCTGGTTACTTCTTTTGCCTGAAGGGGTAATTCAACAGATTTTGGGACATTAATATCTGAAATCTTCTGTTCCTGAGAACACTTTTCAAGTCCACCAAAAGTCTTCTTATTAGATTGAGACTCAGTAACAGGAGTAATTGCTGCAAACTGAGCAACCTTATTACTGACAGGGAAAGGTGCATGTGTAAAGGGGCACATACCGCCTTTCAAACAGTTGCCTTTCTGGAAATATATGCAGGGGACTGCTTGTTTACCAGTAACATAAGGGGCCAGTGATGAAGGTGCTGCTACAGTATGTGATGGAGGTAAAGAAGGTCCCAAAGGAGTAGGCACTTGGGTTCCCAGTAATCCATCTAGAGGCTGAGAAATTAACAATATTAGTATATCCTGACCAAGTGATATAAATGGATATTAAAATGGGAAAATAAGAAGCTGTATTCCTAATTATATAGAATTACTACTTTTAGCATCCAGGAGAGTTGTGTAATATTCTGAATTATCAGATATAAATGATACGGAAATAATCAAGAAAGAGACGAGACTTACAGGATGCCGGAACCCGCACTTGGGATTCAAGCAATTACCATTCAACCAGTACCAGCAATCCTTGGGGTTAACCCGTGCAATATCACTATGGCGATACTCACATTCACTTCCCTATTGACAAGGAAAATTGAAAGAGATTAAAATATAAGTTTAATAAAGTTTATTTAATAGCAAATAATCAGTATGTTTTCCAACTTTCAAATTTTGGTTTGATAATGTAGTGAACTTAGGGAGCACAAGTGACTGAAGCATTTCTACAAATGTCACCAAATTTGACTGATGTTGATAACAAATTAAACAAACCCTAAAAAGAGAATGCTATTTTACATTTGTTTCATTTTTAAGCATTGTGCGTATCTGATAATAAATGAAGGACAAAATTCAGGAAACAATTACTCAAACTGGAAACACGACAACAAGTATTTAAGCAAATTGTCAGAAATATCAACTACAAAAGTGATGACGTCAAACTAGCAAAGATACTTTGCTACAATGACGCGGGAAGTAGGTTTAGCTAAACATTCTGTGCAATAAATGATGATTGATAAATATTGTCGTATAATCCGCACTTGCCTTTCCAATTGAGAGATTGATAAATTAACTTTTTGTTCTTTGGTCCCAATTCAATAAACAATTTATAAATGGCACTCCCTCCGTTCCACAAAAAGAGTCCAATATGAATTGTGTCCTAGTCAATTTGTGAAATTCTAAAATTTTAAAATTTTAAAAATTAATGTGAACTTACTCGATTATGATTAAAGCAATAATTAAGATTGTAAACTACTTAAAAGTATTACCAAGTAACAAATTGATATTTCAAAAATTCAAATAAATTCACATCACAATTTAACTAGGATCAAAGCTAAATGGGACTATTATTTTTGAATAGAAGAGGTAGGACCGTGGGAATATTAAATAAAGCACCAGGTATATAACTTCCTTTGCTATAAACTTCAAAATCAAACAGTCCAAGGGAGTTAAATAGAGTATATAACTTTCTAACTGAAAGCATCCATTCCTCCCTCTCTTATCTCTCATCTCTTCACACCCCAACAACCAGATAAACAAACATCATCATCATCACCAACCAGAATTCAAATAAATACACTAGATAAACCTTAATCAAGATCTCAACAATACCATATATTTCTTTATAGAAGCTCGGTGGAACATTTAACTAGAAGAACAAAAAAATCCGAACTATAAGAACATAATCTAACCTAAACAAGATCTAAAAGTCAATTAATTATCAAGCTCTAGATCCAAAACACATGTAAAGATCTAAATCAAGAAGAAAAGAAAATTCTCAAAACCAAGTAGTCACCGGAGCTGATACAAACGTAAATTTATAGATGTAAGAGAAAAAAAATTGAACCTTTTTGCATGTCAAGGGAGAAGCGAGAAAGTAGACGCAATCGGTGTTTCTTTTCAAGGCTTCTTCTTCTGCTGTGGTTGGAGCTTGAGTTGTAGGCTGTAATTGTTGTTCTTGAGTACCACCGAACATGGCGGGATTCTGTATCCGAAAAGAGACGAAAAGAAAAGATGTAAATAGGTTGGATTCTTCGAGATCTAGGGTTTGGAGTAACGGTTCAACTTGGATGGATGAGGAAGAAGAAAGACTTGATGTAGCTTTAATACAGACAAAGCAATTATACTTTGGGGGAATAGCTAAAGTGAGCCGCAAGAGAGGAGGAGCTGAAAGGGGAAGGAGAGAAGAGAGTGTGAGGCTTTAAGGGATTAACATTTCTCTCTTTTCTCTATTGGTGACGATGATGGCGATGCGCGTGAAGGCCCGTTCGGGGTGACCTTTTTTTTTTTTTTTTAAATTAAAATTTTAGTAGATTTATAAGTTAAAATTTTAGTAGATTTATAAGTTAAAGTGTTCGATATCACTTTTACTTATAAGTTGAGAATTATAAATAATAATTATGGATGTGTTCGGTTAATAATAATTTATAAGTTAAAATAAAATGTAAAGATTACTAAAATAACATGTTAAAATAAAAAGATGATAAAATGGACATTTCAATAGGTTTGATCAAAACTTAAAAAATGACTTATAAGTCAAAAAAAAATAAGTAAATAAAACTTTCTTTCTTTTTTAACTTAAAAGTTATTTTTTAAGTGGACATATAAGTCAGAAACGAACACCTTTTTTAGCAAAATCAACTTATAAGTTGGGTTGACCAATTTATAAGTTGGCGTCGAACAAGCCCGAAGTGATTTTTGGTAGATACGAGTCATATGACCATAATTTTTTTCCCAATAAATATTGATGAATGTGAATATATAATATAATAAAAAAATTAAGGAAAAATATATATATTTTTATTTTGAATTATATGTTAGTTGTAATTTATGTTTGTCATCATATTTATTGATAGTGAACTCATTCATAGTAACTTACTGTTGAGAGGAGTATTAAAAATTACATCTTATACTGTTCATCATAATAATGAATAATATATGTTAAAATTAGAATTAGTCTTGTCATTAGAACCTCTAGCGACAGTGACTGAATCACTACCGCTCGAGACTCTAGCAGCAGAGTCAAATTCTTAAGGAAGTCACTATCATTAGAGGCTTTAATGACATACCCAATTCTAATTTTAATTCAAACAATCCATTTATTATGACAGACAGTATAAGACGTGGTTATTAAAATAATACTCTTAGTAACCGGTTGCTATGAGTGATTCCCTTATTAATTAATACATATATTATTCTAATTCCCCTTAAAAAAGTTTATAGTGTCATTAAGGGCCCATTCGGAAATGTCTTATTTTTTTTTAACTTAAAGTTAAAATTTTAGTAGATTTATAAGTAAAAATGTTTGACATCACTTTTATTTATAAGTCAAAAATTATAAATACTAGTTGTTGATGTGTTTGGCTAATAATAATTTATCAGTTAAAATAAAATATAAAGATTACTAAAATTTTATTCAATAAGAAGAACATTAGAAAAATAAAAGAGGACATTTCTGTCATTTCATAGCCGTTGACCAACTTTAAAAAAATGACTTATAAGTCCATTTTTTAAGCAACAAATTACTTGTTTTTTTTTAACTTATAAGTACAAAAAAAAAAAGTTGACGTCGAACAGATTTTTTGACTTAACTATTTATAAATTGGATTTACCAACTTATAAGTAACTCCCAAACAGCCAGTAATTCAAGTATCTATTAAGAGATAAATTCGAATATACTCTCCTCATTTCGAATTATAAGATCATTGGTAACTTTTTAAAAGTTAAATTGAAACCTTTTTAAATTTAAAATTGATATTATTTATTTAATTTTTAAAAATAATAATTTTTTTAATCAGCGCTATTTGTAAATAATTTTTGATTTTCATAATTTTACTGTCATAAACTAAAGGAATTCATATTAATTTAAAGTTTAAAAATATTTTAAATTAATTTTAAAAAAATAAATATCACCCTTATAATTTAAAAACCGTAAATGAAAAGATTTTTGTTGCTAAATGATCTTTCTAACATTTGTTACTTGATAATGATATTGAGTTTTATATTTAGGTTATTAAATGCATGAATGTTTATATTATTATATTGATATGTAACAATTATCAAGTACACATTATATTTAAATTCTTAATTTTATTGATATTTGTATTTAATATATTATTACTCAACTTTATAGTTACATGTTTAACTTCACTTAATAATCACTTTACTTAAAATTAGTTATTTTAGCGATATTTGGGCGACGAACTTGTGCATTTGGAGTAACTTATTTGGTCCAAATACATATGTTCTAAAAATACGGCATAATTAGACTTAATAAGTCAGTTTGAGAAGTGAATAAGTTATTGTTTAATTAAAATAATACAAATAAAATTCTTAAATATGATTAATACTAATATAATTTATAAGTATTGATTTTAATATACCCATAATACCGACTCGTCACTTTTGTTCGGTAGCTTAGTGATTGATGTTCATATCTTTCCATATATAAATTCTAATATCATTTTGGGAATTGATATTTGCATAAGATAATTTGATATTTTTACAAATGAGTCTTATTTGATCTTGTGAAAAATTAAATTAATTTGTGAAAATATTAATTTTTAAGTTAATTTGATACTTTTACAAGTGTATTTTATTTAATATTGTGAAAATATTAAATTAACTTGTGTCAATTTTTTAATATTTTTAATTGGTAGCTTAGTCATTTGAGGCCTTGGGGAAGTGTTGGACCCAAAGCCCAGACTCGTCTATATTGGGTCCTTGAAGGCCCAAAATCCTTCCGGGTCAATACACTTGCTCAAATACCCAACCGGAAGGAATGCGGAGAGCTAAAACCTTTGCCGCTCTTTGAAAGCTCGGCCCCTAAACCCTACCCACACCCGTCGTCCGCGACAACGACGGTAGAAACCCAATTTAATACATAACACTGTTATCTGCCTATTCACTTACGTAAACGCCCGTTACAGAGCTATGAACGAGTCTCAGTTGGATCAGTACACTGGAAATGGAGACATGCATTAATGCTGTTTGTTTATTTGCTCAAACGATGTTAATTCTTCTTCGCACCCTTTTCAGCATCGGACGCAGAACCTCACATCGCGTAAGCCTGATCATTTCAACCACTTCAACTTCTTCAGCTCCCAATTACATTGATAATAACATATACTATTGTATGTATAACGGTTCACAATTTCTCTCTCCTTTTTTCATGGTTTGGATCACTAGTTATTTATGTTTCTTTAAACACCCTTTTGTCACCCAAGCAAATTTTGATAAGTTGGGTGAAGGTTTTGATAAAGAGTTAATTTGTAAAATTGTTCGAGAGGAGAGGTGGGATGATTTTAGGATTTCTGGTTTGTTTGGTTCAGCTTTAGCTCCCATTTGGATGTCGAGGATTTATGTTGAACTGAAGGGAGAACCAAGATTAGCTTTGAAATTATTCAAATGGGCAGAAAGGCAGAATGGTTTTTTTCACACTACTGAAAGCTATTGTATCCTAGTCCACATTTTGTTTTGTTCTCGAATGTATTTTGATGCTCATGAGATTATGAAAGATTTTGTTAGTTCAAATAGGGTGTTCCCGGGTGGTTCTGATATTTTTGATATGTTGTGGTCAACTAGGAACGTTTGTGTTCCCGGTTATGGAGTATTTGATACATTGTTTAGCGTGTTGGTTGAATCAGGAAAGTTTGAGGAAGCAACTGAGTGCTTTTCAAAAATGAAAAGATTCAGAGTTCTTCCGAAAGCACGTTCTTGTAATTCTCTATTGCACAGGCTTACAAAAATAGGCAAGGGCAATGTGTCAAGGAAGTTTTTTCAGGATATGGTCGGCGCTGGAATTGCCCCAACAGTATTTACATTTAACATAATGATAGACTATATGTGTAAAGAAGGAGACTTGAAAACTGCAAGAATATTGTTTTCTGAAATGAAACAGTTGGGTATTACCCCGGATATTGTTACTTATAATTCTCTTATTGATGGACATGGAAAACTTGGGCAATTAGATGATTCGGTTTGTATATATGAAGAAATGAAGGATTTAGGTGCTCAACCTGACGTGATAACATACAATGCTTTGATTAATTGTTTTTGCAAATTCGAAAAAATGCCTCGGGCTTTCGAGTTTTTGCGCGAGATGAAGGAGAATGGCTTGAAACCAAATGTTGTAACATATAGTACATTTATTGATGCTTTTTGCAAGGAAGGAATGCTGCAAGAGGCGATCAAGTTTTTCATGGACATGAGGCGAGTCGGGCTTACTCCTAATGAATATACTTATACTTCTCTTATTGATGCATATTGTAAAGTGGGTGATGTTGGGGAGGCTTTGAAGCTGGTCCAGGAGATGTTGGACGCTGGTTTCAGCTTGAACATCGTTACCTACACGGCATTGCTTGATGGCCTTTGTGAAGAAGGAAAGATGAAGGAGGCAGAAGAAGTATTTCGAGCAATGCTAAAGGCTGGGGTAACTCCAAACCAAAAAGTTTACACTGCCCTTGTTCATGGGTATATCAAGGCCCAAAGGATTAGTGATGCCATGGATGTATGGAAACAAATGAAAGAAGAAAACATTGAACCAGACTTGTTGCTGTATGGAACTATCACTTGGGGTCTCTGCAATCAAGGAAAACTTGAAGAAACTAAGATTTTGTTGGATGAAATGAAAGAATGTTGTATAGAAGCTAATCATGTGATATACACGACACTTATTGATGCTCATTTTAAGGCAGGAAAAGCCATGGAAGCACTTAAATTGCTTGAAGAAATGCAGGAGTTAGGCATTGACCCCACAATTGTGACGTATTGTGTATTAATTGACGGTCTATGCAAATCGGGGTTTGTGCATGAGGCAATCGATCATTTTGGTAGAATGCAAGACATTGGTATGCAACCTAATGTTGTGGTTTATACAGCCCTAATTGACGGGCTCTGTAAAAGTAAGTGTTTAGAAACTGCTAATAAACTATTTGATGAGATGGTAGACAAGGGTATGCTTCCAGATAAAACTGCTTACACATCTTTAGTTGATGGAAATGTGAAGGATGGAAATATCCAGGAAGCATTGGAGTTTCGAAGCATAATGATGGAAGCTGGTGTGGAGCTTGATCTGCATACCTACACTACTCTGATATGGGGACTCTCTAGGTGTGGTCGTGTGCAGCAAGCTAGGAATTTGCTTGATGAAATGATTGGGAAGGGTGTTACTCCTGACAAGGTTGTTTACAGTTGTTTGGTGAGAAAGTATTATGAGCTTGGTTTCATGGATGAAGCAATAGAATTGCAGAACGAAATGGTTAAAAGGCACCTTGCTAGTAGCACAAGTGACTATGCTGTTCCTTAGGTACAGACTTGAGACTGCTAAATGCTTGTTTGTCCTTTTGCTGATATAGTGTCAGAGATTTGAACCAGAACGAGAGTCTCATTCTGTAATGGTCTAGAGGTATCAGATATCTGCAGACAAGAATCTTCATGCAGACTCTCAGATGGAGAATTGATAGTTGCTGAACTATTTGGTGCTGTTGGGATCTTTTGACTTTTCCTCGGATATCTTCTTCTTTTGGCATTTACCATGAAGAACTTGCTTGGAGTCTCCTATGAAATCTGCTATGGAGTTTTCTCTTAGCTCTTAGCTCGAAGTAACTTCTGAAAAGAACTCACATTACTGTTTTTCTAGAGAAACTCTCTCATCTTCTAACTGAGGTGAGTAGTGCCCTTACATTCTCCAAGGTTGTTTATTGTCACTACATTACAGATTAACATTGGATCTTTTTAGCTTTTCTAGTCAAAATTTCTTTCTAACCTTACATGCATGAGTATATTCTTTCACTTTTTGATCACCTGATACTGCTTACTACTATATTTCTCTTCAATTTCCAAGTGAGTGTACAAATATATTAGGGGGGTTTTAATTTTCTTTTGACAATTTACCTTTTATGGCATCTTCAAATTTTATTTGGATTTCATAGTCTTAACTAGTAAACTAACTTTTCATATCTGTTGGTTAGCATAAGTTAGAAACTGTTCTACTGATAAATTTTAGTCTTTAAAGTTAAAATTGAAAATAAATCATCCAAAAATAGTACTGTCACAATATCTTTGTTGAGCTAGGCATAGTTTTGCATTTGATGTGTTTTATTCAAAATCTTGGCTACACTACTTGTTTAATGGTTAGATGATTAACTTTTTGTGCAAAGTCATTGCAACTCCGCTGTTAACTTTTGGTTCCTTGTGCATTCTAATAAAATTTCCTTTTTTCACTTTAGGCCAGTGCTTGTTTGAATGTGATGACGCAACATAAACCTAAGTATTTTACTACAAAATAAAGGCATCATCTCCTAGGTCATCCAAAATTGGTTAACTGCATCCTTATTAAAATGTGGTTAATTACTCTAGTTAGGGAAGTTTTGAAGTGGTATAAAAGAATAAAAAAATTATGCGGAAATCAATGCAAGTTTTAGTTTGTTTGTTCTCATGTGTATATATGGAGTAAAATATTTATATGAAGTATTTCCACGATTGAGCATTGAAAGTCATGAATTACAAATGTTGGGATGTGACAAACTGTGATCTCTATTCTTATCTACAATTTATGAAGAATGGCCCCAAAAAGTAGAAGTGTGCCTCTAGTTCCATCTGTTTCACCCACAGATACTCCGTGAGCTACTTTGCTTATCTATCTATTAAAAATATCCACAAAAAAAAAGAGAAAATTTTATCTTAAAATCAAGAGATCCATTTTTGAATCCCCGAGTGGTGGAGGTAACAGAAGAGGCCATGAGAAATAAACTCAATGTCTCTGTGAAAAATAAAAAATAAAACCGTTTTTGTTTCACTTGGTATATTTATCCTTTCATAGGCCTATCCTGAAAAAGTAGGCAGCTTCCAGTTGACAGCTGACAAGGAGTGTATCACATTATCTAGAGAGTTAAATTTTGAGAAAGGATTTATTTAGTGTTATTGAAGGAGTCGAATCTAACCCCTTCATATTAGAATTGTAATTCTTATTTCACTTAAATGAATGGACTTGTATATTGAACTTCATTTGTTATCTGTCGTGCCACTATGATAGAGGTTGGTTCAAACTATCAGCAGATAATTCTTGGTTTTTATTACATTATCAGTTTTTCTCTCAAATGCTAATCATTGAACGGCATTACTGTTAAGCTGCATTATCAGAGTGCATTTGGGAGTAAACTGCCTGCTGTGTTGTTGGCAGGTTTTGCAGGCATCGACTGTAGGACCAAATGCATCGAAGGAAGTAGTCTGGCTACAGAGAGGAGGCGGCGTGAAGGCATCTACTGAGTGTAAATTTCTACACTAAATACTTCTAATATTGGCATTAATATTGTAAATCAGTTATACTTGTGATAAATTGAAGATCTTATGTACTCCATATACATTGTTTTTGATGAAGAATCATGGAGGACATGTAGACTTGCTGTATTTATTTGTGTGTTGCGTATGTTGGATTTTAGCTTTTTATATCTAGATGATGATTCTATGGATCCGAAAATCCGGAGATTAGGCAATTTTAAGTTTTACAGTAATACTTTCTGGGTAAGATAAAAAAGCGTTAATAACCTGCTTGTTCTGCCTTTGCAGAGACTCTCTATTTCTTATAGGCCAGGTCTTGTCCTTTCAGATATATATATTCTTCTAGTCTTTTTGTCCTACAAGTCTGAGTTTTCTTTGAATATCACTTGCTGAGTTTCTACTTTTCCATTCTCTTTCAAATTTTTTCTTTAGCCTGCTTCATCAGAGGATCGCCACTCCAAGCATGTTGCAGCAAACGGATCCCTTCTCCTAAAGCATACTATAATTATACAAGGCGAGGAGGGCAACAAGGACCCTATTGAGATGATTCGATCTTCTGCTTGCAATGAAGTATTATTCTGTTGTATTTGAAAAAATATTTTTAATTGACCGAACATAGCAATAGCACGTTATAGTTATAGTTATACTTCCTCCATTTCAAACGAGGATTCTTACTTGCAAAATTTATAAACTTTTGAGGACATATAATTATTTTTAATTTTAAGTCTTAAGTTAGTAGTGTGATTGAAAATATTTGGATATTATGTAATTCTTGGAGAGCTCCTCAATGATGTATCTATGTTAATTATCTTACAGGGATAAAAATTTAAGTAGATATTATATACACACACACACACACACACAAATATGAGTCCATGTTACCTTTCATTTCCATGTGGTCATGTATGTCAGTGATTTTAATGTAATATAAATAAATAAGTCTAAAATGTTGAAAATATATTTAGTTCTGACACGGTTGTAATAATAGTGTTTTACAAGGTCAAGTTAAATGGAATTTTACACACTCATATATTTGTATTTTCTTTTCATTTGTTAAGTTGATTTTTTCAAATAAGGTATAAATAGTAGAGTATTTTTAATGAATGAAATATGTTTTAGATAGTGAATTGGGTAGGTTGGTTATTAGTTATAAAATTTAAATAAAATATGTTAATTTTAAATATTAATATTAATTGTATATTTTGAAATAAAAGTATAAAATAGGGAATTAATATTTTTACAGTCAGAATTAATATTTACACAAATGAATTTTATTTTAATTAATTAATTTTTTTATAAAAACATCAATTTCGTTTGCGAAAATACGATACTCAATTTGACATTATAGGGTGAAAATTGCTCATCAAATAAATTCGTTCAACAAACTGCCTTGCTCACCAGACCAACCCGGCTTGGAAGCTGGTGTGGAGATCGGTGGTAGGCTTGGATACTGCTTCTGTTACCCGGAAGCTAAGGTACGTCCGCAGGCTTGGATTCTCTCTCCGTCTCGTTCGCTATCAGTCCATATCAACTCTCAATCGAATTGTTCACTAAAATTCGATGTCTTTTCAATTTCATATCTACTTTGCAGACAAATATTTCATCTGGAAGAAGAAGTGGAAGAAAAATAGTGAAGAGGAGACTTTTTATGGTTTGAAGGCTTAGATGGGAGCTAGGGTTCCAGTACAACACTATAATTTGAGATCAGCGAATCCATATATTGAAGGAGGGAACTCCTTACACGACCTCAACACCGTCGATGGTCGCCCTCCCGGAGGAAATATTGACGGCATTGATCGTGATGCTGTAACCGACGATAGCTTGGACAACGATGGAGAATCCAGTGCTGTTGTGAGTGTTTTGTTGCCTTAATATTTCTAGAATCAACTGCAATTTCGGACTAATTTTATTTTTTCATTTTGTGTTCTGCATATCTGAAGCCAGCTTACCTCTTTACAACTGTTTGTATTGGAGTAAATATTATTTTGATGAATGTTGGGGAAGTTTTTATGATTTTTAATGCTTTGGGATTGTTATAAATATTTGATTGAAAGGAACGTATTTTCCGGGTTAAACTATACTATTAATATTTCAGGGCTGCATACATGAATCGTACAGGAATTCTTTACCACTTCACAGTGTAGGGGTAGACGAAGATCATTCCAGCCTTGAGAATAATGGGTCTTCCAGAGATCCCTACAACATTTTAACTATCAGCGGTGAATTATTAATTTTATTCTCATATGTTTATTTTTAAAATGAACATTTATTTATTTAACCAAGCTTTTTGGGTTGAATGATCTAAACTCCAGATTTAACTATATACTAGATATTACGCCAATCGAAGTAGCGAAGGCAAGATTTTTGGACATCATGGTGGACCATTTTATTAGTTCGCATGTGACTGAAGTACAAGATTCTGAGGTGGACTATATGTCTCAGACTGCTCAAGATAAATTAAGCAAGAGGCGATCCAAAGAGATCCAATGTGAAGGCGATGCACGGTTTGTTTTGCCTTTGATGTATGTGGCAAATATGTATGAAACTTTGGTTAATGAAGTGAATACAAGGCTTTCTTCCTTAAATGGCACGCGTGAGAAGACCATCGGTGTTGCCCTTGAAGCAGCTGGTGGTCTGTACAGAAAGCTCGCAAAAAAGTTTCCTAGGAAAGGTGCCATATTATTTATTTATTTATTGGAGTAGTGTGTGTGTTGTATATGTGATAGGGAACATTTGCATAGCATAGAATAAGAAATAGGCTGGAAACAGGAAACGGTCCAGCATGTAGCATATAATTGTTGCTCTCTTTGGTTCACCATGTTTATATCTTTTAGTTCTCAATTGCAATATGTTTTCTCTTTCCCTGCATGAGGTTCATGTGTGTGTGATTGTTTGGCAATATATGTCTTGTTATCGAATTAACATGAGTAGTGCTAGTACTGATCTTGTGAATCTCTTAAAGCATCTATTGAACTGACTTATGAACTATCACCTTTTGAATTTCTTCCATGTTCACCACTCCCTTTTTGGAATCTGTTGTTTTTATTCCGATCTTCATTTTCCATTTCTTTTAAAGTTTAAACTCATTTGAAGTTTGAGCCTTCAAGGTCTTGAGGCTTTTTTCCTTCTTGATATTGACAAACAGGACAATGCATATTTAAAAGAAGGGAATTGGCAACTTCATTTGAAACAAGATCAAGATTTCCAGAACTAGTGATACAAGAGGAGAAGCGAGTTCGGTTTGTAGTTGTCAATGGTTTGGCTATCATTGAGAAACCAACTGATATGCGCGTCATCGATGCGGAGTGGTAAGCTGGACGCTTGAATTTTGTATATTTATTGTAGGTTCTGATTTTGCAATAACATATTTTTAATTACACGCTAAGTATTTTTATGCAGCAGTTCCGTCTTATGTTAAGAGAGTTGTTAGATCTTATTACCCTGATTAATAGGTTCATGGAATTTCACCTTGTTAATGCTATTTTCAGCAAGTTCATTTGTAAAAGGAGGCAAACCAACAGAGCTAGTTTTGTGACTTTTGTCATTGGAATGGAGTGGATCAGTGGTCTGAATCCTAACATAGGGTCACAGAGATTTTCTATTGAAAATAATTTGGAGATCTTGCACACGGAAAAAATAAAGAAAAAAGATAAAATATTTGATAAAAACCAAGCACGAAGAGGACTGTTTTTGTGTCCTCAATGAATTTTCTTATTTTTGATTGGAATAACTTATTAGTTATTACTTATTAGAAATTTAGAAGAGGAGAGCTTGAAATCACTCTCTACTCAACATCTCGACAATGCCTTCTATCCTTAACTACTTGGGGTAGGCAGCTTGAAATCACTCCCATTGAGGTAAATACAAAAGAGGTTGAAAATACTACTTTTTGGTTCCTTTGAACTTCAAAGGAATTCTACACAAGGAGTAGGTTTGGTTGTGTCACTTACCTTTGAATTATACCACAAAGTGAAACTATCTGGGTTGGTTATTATTAATGTAACTTACCTGCATTAGATGGAATATAATGTATATTTAAGGACACAAAGTTTTAGTAATTTGTTGTTCTTTGGGAATTGGACTATGCATATGTTTCCACACATTTTAAAATCCTTGCCGAAAACACTCCAAAGAAAGCGACCACAGAGAGTAAGAGGGTGGTATGGAAAATTGGTAGCTGAGCTTTTCGCTTCGTTTTTTCCATAATGAGGGAGTATAATTTTTATCAAATTATCATAATAAGTAAATAACTTTATTAAGTGGTTTGTAAAGATTTTTTTCTAATGTAAATAGGAAATCTTATCGGAATAAAGTTATTTGTGAGTATGAGATAATTGCAAACTCTACTTTTATAAAAATAATTGTGATTTTGCGACATATTTTATTTACTTTACTTAGTTTTTGACATATAAACGGCTTGCTTGCTATACATTGGAAGTGTAAATCACTTGGCCGGTCAAAATTATATATATAGCATAGATCTCATAAATTTATTGTTTCTTCCAAGGATTTTTAAAAAAAAAAATGATTAAGTGATTGTTGAAGTTGGCAGCATTTTAGCTATCATGCTCACTAATATAGGTTCAAAAGATTGACGGGTCGAAATGAAATAGCGGTCTCTGCTCGAGACTACAAGTTTTATGCTCCAAGACACAAGTACAGGCGTGTTACACCAAATTCTGTTTCCGACATCCCTGGTTTACCGGTAAGCTTGATGTGCCTTTTGACTAACTGCTGATTGTTTTTATGGACTTCAGGCGATATTGAATCTAATATATCACCCTTTGATATATTTCTCAGATCTTTCCCGGTACAGATGATTCTTCACCAATGGCTAGTTCTCAAGGCTATCGTTCTATTAGTGAGGTAAGATTTTTCCCCCCTTGAATTGTCTTCCTCACCGCAATTCCCTTCCTTGGAAGTATGCATACTTTCTTTTTCCAACAGGATTTTGGGTAGTTAGATTAATGAATTTTTTTCTTGTTAGGGGTTGTGATTTTTGGTCTATGTTTGTGAATGATTGATTTGTCTCAAGTCTAGCCAGTTTTTAGTCTTTTGATACTCTTATTTTATTTTATTTTTTTGGGTAGAGGCCAGTCTCGGATATTTTACAGCTGTTAGCGTAAGGCAAAGGTCCTCAAAAGTCAAATTTGAGTAATCTGTCTTAGTGGTTGTTATGGTAAAGTTCATAATTTTTACAATTGAGCTTGTTTTTCTTGTTTCTTTATCATGAGCTTAGTCCACTTATACAGTTACTGATTGAATAATTTGTTGGTAGTCAAAGATGGAAGGCACGCAACTTCATATTTTGTGCAATAATTAGAGAGAAATGTTTTCACCTTGTCAATAAATAGTTTGATTTCAGTAATCTGTTTTTTTCTCAAATGAACAGGCTACCAAGAGTTCATAAAGGCTATAACTACAGGAAGTTCTAGGAGTTTTCTAGCTTCATACAGTTGACCACTTAAGTACAGATTACAATTTAACAATACATAATAGTCAAATTGGATTTTAAACACATATATCATCAAATTCATGAGGATAAATTATGCCCTCCATGAGATAAGGATAAAAAGATGAGCCGTATGCTATTCGTGAAATTTCATATATTTGACTAAGTGATCATGACCATGTAATTGTGGGCATTGTGGTCTTTCTAGTGAGCCACCATGATTGTCAAAGTTTTTTATTTTTTGAATAGTGAAGTTATGTAAAGATAGAAAAAGGACTAGCCTGTTTGTAACTTTTATCCAAGTGCACAAGAGCTTCCATCATAGTGAGTTTATGCAAGTTTTCTTATAATCTTATTTTTTATTCTTCTCCGTAAACAGTAGAAAGAAACACTTCTGTGTTTTCTGAAGTGGTAATATTATTAAAATATTTCCTGAAAACCGAAATAGGAATGTAGGACAAGGCACATTTTGAAAAAATTCAAACAAATATGATTTGAAATGCTATCCAAACAACTCTTAAGGAAAGCATTTTCATTCATATGGTCAGTTTGACATTTATAGCATGATTGTTAATTCACATATTGTTTAATATTTGTACAGCCTCAAAATCAGCAGCAAACTCCATCGAAACAGCATATGCAAACACCATTGCATCAGGGTCAGTTTCATCCCCTGCACCCAAGCCATCAACCTATTAACCAAAGTCAACATGTAGGGCACCTCTCCCACAACCATCAGTGTGGACCCCCGTCTCACTTGCCTGAAATTGCACATGGGCAGCAGTCATCAACTATTTCTCAACACTTGGCTTGCTTACAACCGCTAGGTCATGTTGGAGGGCGTTTGCATGTACAGGTGACAGATTTCTCAAAACAGTCTTTCTCATGCTTGCAGAGCTTTTATGATGTTATACCGTTATAGTTCAATTTCTATTTCTGTCATTTAGAGTTCACGAGTGTTGTATCATATTCATTTAAGTTACACTCTGAACTGTGATGGGGGTCCACACAACCATCAGTGTGGACTCCCATCTCACTTGCCTGAAATTGCTCATGGGCAGCAGTCATCAACTATTTCTCAGCACATGGCTTGCTTACAGCCGCTATGTCATGTTGGAGAGGCGTTTGCATGTACTGGTGACAGTTTTCTCAAAACATGCACTCTCTTTCTCATGCTTGCAGAACTTTTCTGATGTTATACCGTTATAGTTCAATTTCTATTTCTGTCATTTAGGTTTTCATGAGTGTTGTATCATATTCATTTAAGCTACACTCTGAACTTTGATGAGTTTCAGTAACGTGATTGTGTCTTTGGCAGCATGGTTCATGGAAAAAACATGTTAAGTAGATAAAGATTAAAAAAAAAAAAAATTAGTTTCTTCTATATTTTCTTTTGGGGTTTGGGGAGGAGTTGCAAATAATATGAAAATACATTATACCAAATACTTTGATTATTTTTTCCTGAACTTATTCTTCACCTTCTAATTTACTGCCTTTTCTCAATTGTTTGCAATTCAGCCAACAAGCCCTGCAAAGTTTTGTGATGAATGTGGAGCCCCCTATTTGAGAGAAACCTCTAAGTTCTGTTCAGAATGTGGTATCAAGAGGTTAGGAACATGACATAATCTGTGTGTCTCTCCTATCTCAAAGGTATACATGTGATTCTTCATTACTTTAATAAGGTAGAAGAGTTTCAAATATGTTTGTGTGTATATATACCAGCACCTCTGTAGTTTCTGTAATCTGTAGGTTGTACCATTTGGTTATCATAGATTCCATCATAGATGTGTGAAAACATACAAATATAATGAGCATATGGTTAGTAGTTAAAATTTTTTGCAAGCAGTTCCTATTTATACCACAACAGTACACCTTGTATAGTAACTTGCATCGCCTTTCTGCTTGGGTCTCAGCCATATATTTTCAAAATCATTTTTTGTGCTATGGTAAATGATTCAAAGTAATAATTTGTGCTATGGTGCATGAAGTTATTTTGTACACGGTCTCCTGGCCGCTTATAGACAGGACTCTGTTTTGCAGGAGTAATGTGGTAAACCATTGACCTCAGTGCTTTGAAGATTGTTTGCAGTTGCTTTCATCTTCACAGCTCTACTATCCAGCTTTCATGCCAGAAGATAGAGAGGTAGACAGATGTATTAGCTCGTATGTGCTTCTGAAGCTTGTGACAGTGTTTCTTAACTGCATCTCCTACACATTTTTATGTTCACATTACATCTGAATAGAACAAATGCACCTGTAACAGTTGGTGAGCACTCTCTTGTATAATTAGTTTCTCCCTCCATCCCAAATTAAATGTCATGGTTGTGAAGTTTCTTTAATATGTTGTCGCCCTTGTCCCAAATGTGCGCTCAACAGGTAATACGATCCACTTGTATTAAACTAGCATTGATTTTTTGAAAGATACATTTTGATCATCCAAAATGAGAAGGGCATTGATATTTTTACAAATAAGTGTATTTGAAAAAAGATTCTCGTGGATAGTAAACGGCTCTTAGGTGGTGTTTGATCAAATTCTCTATTAAGATCTGAATAATTCAGACATCTGAATAATATAGAGCATCTGAATAGAATTGTATCTGAATGAAAAAATGTTGTTTGATAATCAATTTTTTCAGATATCTGAATAACAGTATTTTACCATTTTAACCCTATGAACAGTTGAACATTATAATAATAATAATATTAATTATAATAATAATAATTATTATAAAAATAATAATTATTATTATAAAAATAATAATTATAATATTAATAAAAATAATAATTATTATAATAATAATTATACTAATAATAATAATAATTATTATAAAAATAATAATTATTATATTAATAATAGTACTAATAATAATAATAATAATAATAATAATAATAATAATAATTATAATAAAAATTATGATAATATTAATTATAATAATAATAATAATAATTATAAAAATAATTATAATTATAATAATAATATTAATAATAATTATTAATAATAATAATAAAAATTATGATAATAATAATAATAATAATTATTATTATTATTATAAAAATAATTATAATAATAATATTAATAATAAAAATTATGATAATAATAATTATAATTATATTAATAATAGTACTAATAATAATAATAATAATAATAATAATAATAATAATAATAATAATTATAATAAAAATTATGATAATAATAATAATAATAATTATTATTAATAATTATAATAAAAATTATGATAATAATAATAATAATAATAATAATAATAATTATAAAAATAATTTTAATAATAATAATAATATTAATAATAATTATTAATAATTATAATAAAATTTATGATAATAATAATAATAATTATATTAATAATAATAATAATAATAATAATAATAATGATAATAATTATTATTATTATTATTATTATTATTATTATTATTATAAAAATAATTATAATAATAATAATAATAATATTAATAATAATTATTAATAATTATAATAAAAATTATGATAATAATAATAATAATAATAATAATTATTATTATTATTATTATAAAAATAATTATAATAATAATAATAATATTAATAATAATTATTAATAATTATAATAAAAATTATGATAATAATAATAATAATAATAATAATAATAATAATAATAATAATAATAATAATAATAATAATAATAATAATAATAAGGGTTTGAGTGTTGGATATAAAATGAATTTGTTAATATTGAAGAGGATATTTTTGTCCAAGTTCATTAAGATGCTCCTCTTAATGGTTTAGATTTGATTTTGTATCTCAACCATTTAGAGGCATTCAGATGTAACAAAAAAAAAAACAAATAACTTTGTTCCTTTTAGCGATTAAGAGGTTGTCCATTAAGAGCCATTAAGACACAAACAAACAGCACCTTAGTCTCGTGTGAGGGAGAGAGATCGGGCAAATGTCATCAATTTGTGAAAATAAAACTTCCGGATGAAGGGGATATATTTTTATTAGTTCAAGTTGGATGTATTTATTTATATAAATACTTTGGAATTGTGACTACGAGTGGCCGTATTTTGTTAATTTGAACTCTCAAGCGCACCTATTTTAACTTTGCTAAGGATTGAACAAAATATCATGTGTTGAATAATATCACTATTCGGGTCAAAAGCCTTCGATCGAGTCACTGTGTTTTAAGAACAATATTAGCACGACGTGTAGAAGAAAATGTATCGACACAAAATTTCATTGTTTCACTTCCATTGTAGACCTCGATACAGTTTGCAAGTTGAATATAAATGCTACTTGAAATTGAATTGACACTCGGGAGGTAGAATGTAGATGTGTTTTTATAAATAATGTTTATCGAGTAATTATTTGAATATCGAGCTAACTCATCGAAATAATTAAGTCACATTTTATTTTTATTTTTATGCTCAGCTTATTTATATTTTCTTATGAATTTAATCAAATCGAGTTCAAGTAGTTGTTAGTGGCTTAGATGATTTATATGTCTAGAGATAACGAGATTTATAATTGTATTTTATTTATTAATCATATTTATATTATTAGATGTTGTCTTAATATTATTTAAGTAATGGTAGTGTAATGCTATAAATGATAGTGAGAAAATAATAAATCAAGACCATCATGTCATTTTAATATTTTAAAATAAAAATATATCTCTAATATTGAATCGAACGAAAAAAAAATGTATATGTAATTTTAAATCAAAGCAAGTATTAGTTAAAAATTATATATAATATAATTTAAAATATAATTTTAATTATTATTTATTAAAATAGTTAAACATATAATGAGTTAAATAACTTTTTAGTCATTGTACTGAAGCCTGATTTATATTTATATCACTGAACTAATTTATTTTTTTTACATTAGACTCATTGAACTGAAATATTTTTACAAATCATTACAATTTTTTTTTAATTAATTTGACTTTTAACAGAATAACTAGTATGAGAGTGGAGACTCTGTCCACGTCATATATATATATATATATATATATATATATATATATATATATATATATATATATTTACGTGGCATGCTATGATGAAAAAGAAAATTAAGAAAATATATAATTAGCAAATTGTACATAAGAAAATTATACTTACACTAAATAAAAATTAATTAATATTTTATACCAAGAAGTTCATTACACAAACACAGCGTAAACTCAACTATGACCCACCCAAATTCAACCAAATTTAAACTCATCATCGGCCTTCAAACTTTCTGATCTGTAATCCGCTCCTTACCGCCAGGATGATTTGTATATACTACCAAAGTCATAACTCAAGGTCACACATTTCCCCCCCTCAAAAGTTGAAGCTTTTTAGTTTCATTATAATAGTTATTTTAATTTTACAAGTTATAACCGATGTTTGTAAACCTGAAGGTGAAGGGGACGGTGGTCCGACCGAAATTAGTTAGCACGTCGGGTTCGGTTTAATTCATAAAACTAATTTTTATCGATTGATTAAAATTCGGTTGACTACTGGTAAAATCAATTGATTTAGTTTAATTTTTTTTTTATTTCACTATATTTTAGTTTATAAAAAATTAAATATTTTAAAAATCTATTAATTATTAATAATATATTTTTTTTTATGTATTTATGACGTTACCGGTTTAATAACAATTCGACCATTAGTTGAATCAATGATTCATTCGCTAAAAAATATGACATTAATAATAATATAACAAAAAAAAGTACAACACATGAAAGATATGAAGGGAAAAAATTAATCAGTGATGTCAGGCACTGTCATGTAGTGTTTCAAGTCAATTATATTTCTCCATTTTAGTAGTATTCCACTGCTTATAACTCTAAATTTATTAAGATGAAAAGATATAATTGATTTGAAGTATCACATGACGGTATTATAAGATCATTGAATAATTATTATGAGGGGTTTGGTAGGTAGTAGTCATGCACAATAGGTCGGTCTGTCCTGGTGCGGCTTAGGTCTGTCATACATTGGCCGTTGACCAGACCGGGCTTTGGACTTTAGGCCTGCAGGCCAGGTCAGGGCGAGCTTGATGTTTGAAAAAAGGGTCTACTGAGAACTGCAGACCAGGCTGGTCCATTTTTATTTTTTTTAGTAATTTTAAATATTATAAAAAGCACAAATTAAAATTTTAAACTTAATTGATGTATTAATTAAAAGTAATGTATTGCAATTTACTAGTTATAACTTATAAATTATAATAATGAATTAAAATATTGTACAATTTTAAAGATATTGTATTATTTTATATTATCATTAATAAAAAAAAATTATTTTTTTATGAAAAGTATATTTTTTTTTATTATTTTACAAATGAATTTTTAATTTTTACACTAAGTATTTATTAAAATGAATATGTAATGAAAGGTCTGCAAAAAGTATAGGTTGCTAGCTAGGTATGAAAAATCCTTATATATTACACTACCCAATGTGTTTTCATGAATTTTTTCATTCGTATATAAACAAATATGCATGAATGAACGTATTGAAAGACTCCAAATTTATTTAGTTTATTGAATGAGTTGTCACAAAGATGAAGTTTTTGTCTGCAGTGAAAGAATTGAAGTAGCAAAGAAAAAAAATTAACAAGTCAGGCCGGGCTTTGAGTGAACCAGGCCGAGTCTCAAGCCAAGCCTTAGACTAGGTCGGACCTCAAGCAGGGCTTGTTGGTAGGCCAGACCAAGCCGAGTCAGACCAGGCCTTGACCAGGCCAGGCTTGGGGCGGGCCGCAGACCACAAACCATTTGTGCACCACTAATAAGTAGAGTAAATTAGGACAAAACATGGTGCATTTTGAAACTCAAACCGCACCCGAAACCGCTGAAGTGCAGTTTGACAAATTTAAAACTACACATGAAACTGTAAGATGCGGTTTGGTGCTATTTTAAAAAGTGCGGTGCGATTTTCTTTGTGTGTGGTTTCAGTTTTAAAACCAATTGAATATATACATATTGAAATATATTTTCCTATTACAAAAAATTGTTGGCAATAAAAATATTTATTGTAGTTACAGTAAATGCTACTTATAAGGAATTAAAAAAATGTCACATTGAGTAGTAATGACTATTTAGGTTCAGTAACCCTTATAATGTAAACTGATAAAATATAATTTGTCCAAAGATTAACAACTAGATAAATAAATATACTGTAAGACCCCGAATTTTATGAAATACAAAATTTAATTTTTCTTCATATATTTTTTTTGAAACAGTAAGTGGTTAAATCGATCAAGTTAAAAGTTAAGGATGTTATCTGCAAATTTTATTTTGTCGGACAATATTCGCTTTGTCGGGGAATATTCGTTTGGTCGGGGAATATTCGTGTCGTACGACGGCGCCGAAATAACAAATTATTGGTGGACCCCACAACGGAATATTTGTCGGATATAGAAAATGACAGAAATAACCTTTTTTAATAAAAATAGTCAACGGAACTGTTAAAATACCGGTGATAAAAGAATAGTAGCATACGGTAGTTTTTGGTATTTTCTGTAGCACACGGTACTCTACAGTAACACACGGTATTGCATAGTGTCTCATATTATTGGTCTGATAATTGACACCGTAACTGTTACGCATCATTTCATCGATAATTGTCACTGCATAATATTTTATATTATCAATTCAATAATTGTTGTTACACAGTATTTTGCATTATTGATTTAATAATTGTCATTACACTGTATTTTATATCATTGAGTCAATAATTGTTGTTGCACTGTTTTTAAAATTATTGAACCTAATAATTGTCACAGTAACATATGCACAGTAATTCACATTATTGAATCAATAATTGTCATTACACAGTAACGTATGCTTTCTTTTACATTATTGTTATCTCTATTATGATGTTTTTTTAAACAGTTGTATTTCATTAATTTATTGACTTGATATCTAAGAGCTAACTATACTGTATTTATAACAATTAGTCATAATAATTGAATTGATAAAGTTATTTGTTTATAATATAAAGTTAGGTGATTATTAGGTCATATGAAATGAATGGTGTAGATTAAAGTGTGAAATATTGTTGAATAATTGAATTGATTTGTTTATAATATAAAGTTAGGTGATTATTAGGTGATATGAAATGAATGGTGTAGATTAAAGTGTGAAATATTGTTGAATAATTGAATTGATTTGTTTATAATATAAAGTTAGGTGATTATTAGGTGATATGAAATGAATGGTGTAGATTAAAGTGTGAAATATTGTTGAATAATTGAATTGATTTGTTTATAATATAAAGTTAGGTGATTATTAGGTAATATGAAATGAATGGTGTAGATTAAAGATAATATAAAATTTGAAATGGATGGTGTAGATTAAAAGATGATATTTAAATGAATGATTTAGATTAAAGGAATGATAAGATTTTTGGCTATAAATAGAAGCCTTAACTTAAGGATTTTTCATAAACTTCCTTACTTGTTCTTTCTTTCTCTCTCTAAATACTTCTTGTGAAAGTTCTCTCTAAGTGTGCTTAAGTCATCTTGAGTATTTGTGAAGATCTATAAGTATACGTGTACTGTTCAAGTTAATCAACCTCATTTAAATCAATATCCAGTCACGTGTTGAGGTAAGGGATACCATCTTTTTCATCTTCCATTATTCAAACGTACTATGGTAAGGGATTATCATTATTTGATTCTCGATAATATTATTGTTTCTTCCTTACTCATAAGACGTGCCTTTTATTTCCATGTATTAAATTGTGGGAATAACCTTACGGAGCGGATTGCCGCCTGTTGGTGAATAACCTTTCGTATTCATTCATTATTAATCTCTGAGAATAACCTTACGGAGCGGATTGCCGCCTGTTTGGTGAATAACTCTTTGTACTCAAATTCTATTAAATTGTGGGAATAACCTTACGGAGCGGATTGCCGCCTGTTGGTGAATAACCCTTTGTATTAATTTCCTTCACCTTTTGTTAATCAAACCTGCTACGGTAAGAGATATTATTTTCTTTCATACTCCTAAATCGAAATTTATTATGGAACTATTGCTTCTATAATTCCTGAAAATATTATATGTTCCATAATAATTGAACTTCATTATTTCAACTGAACCTTCCTATTTACGTGAACCTTTCTATTGAATTGTAACCGTTATTCTGAACTGTGGATCTTGAATTTCACTCCACATCATGTTGACAATTTGGACATTATTTGAATCTGTACAAAGTAAACTTCCGATACTTATTGTTATCCTATTTCTTCTGTTCATCATTTATATCATTCTAATCATCCAAAAATCAAGCTGTTGTGAATATCTGTGGCCGGGGGCACAGATGTGATATATTTGTTGAACAGATGATAGGTTAAAGGCGATATAATAGGTTAAAGGCGATACATCTGTTCGGTGTCTTTTATGGCACGTGGTGAAAGTTCTCTTTGACCCGTAGTGCATAGATGAACTGTTGTTTGGTATGATTATCACCAAAGGCTGAATCTGGTATAATCATGACCGCTGGTGCTATATTAAATATCTTTGGCCGTAGTGCAAAGATGAACTGTTGATCTGCATGATTATGATCAGGAACTGTGAATTTGTATTATCTTGACTAATGATATTTCAGATGATAAAAGTTGATGATGTTTTTCCTAAAAAGAGAACCGAGTGGACATTATAGTCTGCATTATTCTTCTAATAGATTACTCATTCCGCTGCTATTATTGATCTGAACGCTGTTTAAGAATTTAACTGCAATTTTTGATATAAACCTTGTAGTCTATTGTATTCTATCAAGAACTCAACTGTTGAAGACTAATGATAATTTATTCGTCATTATCTTAGTCATGATATTCTTTACTGGGCTATTTGAGCTCACCCTTTCTTTTGTTCCATTGTTTTTCAACAGGAAATGAAAACATAACAGGGTCTAGCCGGGGAATGGAGTGAGGGTCCGAGGAATAGTTATCATAGTCTTCACGTTTTGTAAAATAGTGTGGCAATAATAGTGAAGACTTAGTTGTGTATTATTATACACTGTATTGTAGTACGTTGTGCTTTGTTGTAATAATTTTGTTGTAGTCTTTTGACGACTCAAGTTTGGGCTGTGTGAGCCCAGATTTGGGGGCGTCACAGTTGGCATCAGAGCTTAGGGATATGGTCTTTAATGGAGATCTGGGGTAGAACTAGGAGGGGAGAGACGAATATAATCTGTCACTAGTGTGTCCCACCTAAATTAGATTTTATTATCTAATGAGTTGATTTGAATATAGGGACATGAAGTGATGAGTCAGTTTATTTGAACTAACAATTATTTTGTGACCACAGTTAAGTATGGCATATGAAAATCAGGAGGTTAACTATGGAATGACCGAAACAAATGTAGCTGCAAAACAAGAGGCGACGAATAATTTTCTTACAAACTCAGAGTTGAATCATTTGCCTAAGGCAAAAATTATGCGTGTTCTATCCAGTAAGGATGAAGGTGAAAGTTCTGCTACAGTCGTTCCAGATCCATTATTAGAAGCAATTAAAGGAAGTAATGAACTTGCGGAAATTATTGCCTTTAATTTACTCACTAATTGGGAGAGTCATATCACCTGGTTATGCTCTATAACAAAGAATCAGAATATATGGACTTTTCATATTAGTCTTTGGGATTTATGGTGTTCCAGCTATGAGTTTCAAGATTATTTAAAAATGATGTTTCTATACTTTTGGGCGTTACAATTTAAAGGAATTCAGGTTAAGTTAGTCACTATCATGGAAACTGCAGTCTATCGAAAATACTATTCTTATGGAAATCATTGGTACGTTACTACTGATGAAGTTGATGAATCCGAGAAACAGTTTGTTAGAAAATTATTTAGCGGTATTCCCATGGTTGAAATATGTGAAGATCCGGATGAAGTATACGGGACTCGATTTGATGACGATAGCCTTGATGATCAAGAAATCGAATGAGGTAATGACCGGTAAGCTATTCATAAATTCTCGTGAAGTCTACGCTTTGTTAGATACTGGCTCTACCCATTCTTTTATCTCACCTGCATGTGCTCAGCGTTTAAACTTAACTCCTGAAAACTTGGACTTTGACTTATCAGTTGAAACCTCATTGGGAGAAATACCTATTACATTTACTATCTATAAATCTTGCCTAGTTCAAATCAACAACCTTACATTACTTGTTGACCTTATTTCTTTGGAGATGCATGAATTTGATGTGATTTTAGGAATTGATTGGTTGACTACCCATCATGCTAAAATTGATTTTTTCCATAAGATTATTAGTTTTCATATTCCTAATCAACCTGTCATGCAAATTCAAGCAACTAAACCATTGAAATCTATAACTGTTATTTCTAGCCATAAAACCATTCGTTTATTGAAAAACGGATGTCAAGCCTTTTTAGCTCATGTCACTGATTTGAACAAAAATACGTCAAACTTGAATGATATTCTCATTGTTAATGAGTTTTCTGACGTTTTTCTTGAGGAACTTCCTAGCTTACCCAAAACTGTGAAATTGAATTTTATATTGATCTTGAACTCGGTACCAAGCCCATTTTCAAAGCCCCATATCGAATGGCTCCCATAGAATGCCAAGAGTTAAAAGTTTAATTATTAGATATTGGTATCATTCGTTCTAGTACAAAACTTATATCGAGCGAGGAATGCGAGAAGAGTTTCCAAGAACTCAAGAGGAGACTTGTTTCAGCTCCTGTTCTGACCATACCATCGGGATCGGGAGAATTCGTCATATATAGCGATGCTTCAGGCAAAGGTCTAGGTTGTGTCCTTATGCAACATGAAAAGGTTATAGCTTATGCCTCTCGATAACTCAAAGATTATGAGAGAAAAATTATCCTACTCGTGATCTAGAGTTGGCAGCAGTCATTTTCGCGTTGAAGATCTGGAGACACTACTTGTACGGAGAGAAAATGGATATCTATACGGATCATAAAAGTCTCAAGTATTTCTTCACCCAAAAGGAACTCAACATGCGACAACGACGTTGGCTTGAGCTGTTCAAGGATTATGACCACACAATCCAGTATCACCCGGGAAAGGCGAACGTTGTAGCTGACGCTTTGAGCAGAAGATCTTATGCGAGTACAAGTACAATGCTGACAACACAAAAGCGTATTTTGTACGACTTACAAAAGATGGAGATAGAGCTAAAGACACCAGGGACCCACTCGAAGATTGCTCACGTGCGAGTAGAACCAGCTTTAATCGATAAAATTAAAGCTGCTCAAGCTACCGATCCGGAACTGATAAGCATGATAAAGAAAGTACAAGAAGGTGCCATTCCCGAAGCAAGAATCGACGAGAAAGGAATACTTCGAGTCAACTCTCGACTCTGTGTCCCTAACGATCCTGAATTAAAGCATAAAATCATGATGGAGGCACACAACACGCCGTTTACAATCCACCCAGGAGGTACCAAGATGTATCGAGATCTTCGACATACATTTTGGTGGAACAATATGAAAAGAGAGATTGCGGAGTTTATCTCAAGGTGCCTAACTTGTCAACGTGTCAAGGCAGAGCATCAAGTTCCTAAAGGTCCATTACAATCACTTGAAGTTCCCGAATGGAAGTGGGAACACATCAATATGGACTTCGTGACGGGTCTTCCAAAAGTTTCTCAAGGCTTAGATGCAATTTGGGTGATCGGAGATAGATTGACCAAATCTGCTCATTTCTTGCCTATACGAGAAAACTTTTCACTTGAACGTCTTGCCGGTATGTACATAAATGAGATCGTGAGATTGCATGGCATGCCAGTTTCCATAGTTTCTGATCGAGATCCTAGATTCACTTCACGCTTTTGGATCAGTCTACAAAAAGTTATGGGCACTGAACTACGTTTTAGTTCTGCATACCATCCTCAAACGGACGGACAATCGGAAAGGACGATCCAGACCCTCGAAGATCTTTTGAGACTTTGTGTATTGGACTTCAAAGGAAGTTGGGATAAGTACTTGCCGTTGATGGAATTTTCTTACAACAACAGTTACCAAGCAAGCATAGGCATGGCTCCATTCGAGGCATTGTATGGAAGGAAGAGTCGCTCTCCAATATGTTGGAATGAGGTAGGAGAAGCAAAATTGTTGGGACCCGAGTTGGTACGCTTGACGACCGAAAAGATCCAAATGATCCGACAACGAATACAGACCGCACAAGAACGACAAAAGAGTTATGTTGATCTTCATCGGAGAGACGAAAGCTTCAACGTCGGAGATCATGTATTCTTACGTGTTTCTCCATGGAAAGGGGTTACGAGATTCGGAAAGAGAGGAAAGCTCAACCCTCGATTTATTGGCCCATTTGAAATCCTCGATCGAATAGGAACTGTAGCCTACAGACTAGCCTTACCACCAAGTATGTCTCGCATCCATAACGTTTTTCACATATCTATGTTACGTAAATATGTGAAGGACCCAAACCACGTCATTGAGTTAGAACCAGACGTTATAGCAGAGGATTTAACATACGAGGAGGTACCTGTTAAGATCCTGGATAAGAAGGAGCAGATCCTACGCTCAAAGGTTATACCTCAAGTCAAGGTTTTATGGAGGAACCAAGATACTGAGGAAATGACCTGGGAGCTAGAATCTGAGATGAAATCTAAGTATCCTTACCTCTTCGATATGTCAGGTACGTCAATTTCGGGGACGAAATTTCATAAGGAGGGGAGGTTGTAAGACCCCGAATTTTATGAAATACAAAATTTAATTTTTCTTCATATATTTTTTTTGAAACAGTAAGTGGTTAAATCGATCAAGTTAAAAGTTAAGGATGTTATCTGCAAATTTTATTTTGTCGGACAATATTCGCTTTGTCGGGGAATATTCGTTTGGTCGGGGAATATTCGTGTCGTACGACGGCGCCGAAATAACAAATTATTGGTGGACCCCACAACGGAATATTTGTCGGATATAGAAAATGACAGAAATAACCTTTTTTAATAAAAATAGTCAACGGAACTGTTAAAATACCGGTGATAAAAGAATAGTAGCATACGGTAGTTTTTGGTATTTTCTGTAGCACACGGTACTCTACAGTAACACACGGTATTGCATAGTGTCTCATATTATTGGTCTGATAATTGACACCGTAACTGTTACGCATCATTTCATCGATAATTGTCACTGCATAATATTTTATATTATCAATTCAATAATTGTTGTTACACAGTATTTTGCATTATTGATTTAATAATTGTCATTACACTGTATTTTATATCATTGAGTCAATAATTGTTGTTGCACTGTTTTTAAAATTATTGAACCTAATAATTGTCACAGTAACATATGCACAGTAATTCACATTATTGAATCAATAATTGTCATTACACAGTAACGTATGCTTTCTTTTACATTATTGTTATCTCTATTATGATGTTTTTTTAAACAGTTGTATTTCATTAATTTATTGACTTGATATCTAAGAGCTAACTATATTGTATTTATAACAATTAGTCATAATAATTGAATTGATAAAGTTATTTGTTTATAATATAAAGTTAGGTGATTATTAGGTCATATGAAATGAATGGTGTAGATTAAAGTGTGAAATATTGTTGAATAATTGAATTGATTTGTTTATAATATAAAGTTAGGTGATTATTAGGTGATATGAAATGAATGGTGTAGATTAAAGTGTGAAATATTGTTGAATAATTGAATTGATTTGTTTATAATATAAAGTTAGGTGATTATTAGGTGATATGAAATGAATGGTGTAGATTAAAGTGTGAAATATTGTTGAATAATTGAATTGATTTGTTTATAATATAAAGTTATGTGATTATTAGGTAATATGAAATGAATGGTGTAGATTAAAGATAATATAAAATTTGAAATGGATGGTGTAGATTAAAAGATGATATTTAAATGAATGGTTTAGATTAAAGGAATGATAAGATTTTTGGCTATAAATAGAAGCCTTAACTTAAGGATTTTTCATAAACTTCCTTACTTGTTCTTTCTTTCTCTCTCTAAATACTTCTTATGAAAGTTCTCTCTAAGTGTGCTTAAGTCATCTTGAGTATTTGTGAAGATCTATAAGTATACGTGTACTGTTCAAGTTAATCAACCTCATTTAAATCAATATCCAGTCACGTGTTGAGGTAAGGGATACCATCTTTTTCATCTTCCATTATTCAAACGTACTATGGTAAGGGATTATCATTATTTGATTCTCGATAATATTATTGTTTCTTCCTTACTCATAAGACGTGCCTTTTATTTCCATGTATTAAATTGTGGGAATAACCTTACGGAGCGGATTGCCGCCTGTTGGTGAATAACCTTTCGTATTCATTCATTATTAATTTCTGAGAATAACCTTACGGAGCGGATTGCCGCCTGTTTGGTGAATAACTCTTTGTACTCAAATTCTATTAAATTGTGGGAATAACCTTACGGAGCGGATTGCCGCCTGTTGGTGAATAACCCTTTGTATTAATTTCCTTCACCTTTTGTTAATCAAACCTGCTACGGTAAGAGATATTATTTTCTTTCATACTCCTAAATCGAAATTTATTATGGAACTATTGCTTCTATAATTCCTGAAAATATTATATGTTCCATAATAATTGAACTTCATTATTTCAACTGAACCTTCCTATTTACGTGAACCTTTCTATTGAATTGTAACCGTTATTCTGAACTGTGGATCTTGAATTTCACTCCACATCATGTTGACAATTTGGACATTATTTGAATCTGTACAAAGTAAACTTCCGATACTTATTGTTATCCTATTTCTTCTGTTCATCATTTATATCATTCTAATCATCCAAAAATCAAGCTGTTGTGAATATCTGTGGCCGGGGGCACAGATGTGATATATTTGTTGAACAGATGATAGGTTAAAGGCGATATAATAGGTTAAAGGCGATACATCTGTTCGGTGTCTTTTATGGCACGTGGTGAAAGTTCTCTTTGACCCGTAGTGCATAGATGAACTGTTGTTTGGTATGATTATCACCAAAGGCTGAATCTGGTATAATCATGACCGCTGGTGCTATATTAAATATCTTTGGCCGTAGTGCAAAGATGAACTGTTGATCTGCATGATTATGATCAGGAACTGTGAATTTGTATTATCTTGACTAATGATATTTCAGATGATAAAAGTTGATGATGTTTTTCCTAAAAAGAGAACCGAGTGGACATTATAGTCTGCATTATTCTTCTAATAGATTACTCATTCCGCTGCTATTATTGATCTGAACGCTGTTTAAGAATTTAACTGCAATTTTTGATATAAACCTTGTAGTCTATTGTATTCTATCAAGAACTCAACTGTTGAAGACTAATGATAATTTATTCGTCATTATCTTAGTCATGATATTCTTTACTGGGCTATTTGAGCTCACCCTTTCTTTTGTTCCATTATTTTTCAACAGGAAATGAAAACATAACAGGGTCTAGCCGGGGAATGGAGTGAGGGTCCGAGGAATAGTTATCATAGTCTTCACGTTTTGTAAAATAGTGTGGCAATAATAGTGAAGACTTAGTTGTGTATTATTATACACTGTATTGTAGTACGTTGTGCTTTGTTGTAATAATTTTGTTGTAGTCTTTTGACGACTCAAGTTTGGGCTGTGTGAGCCCAGATTTGGGGGCGTCACATATACTCAGTAATATGGACAATGTCCACCTCAAGCCTCACAAAGTAATTACAACACATGATTCGAATTTAATTATTCAATGTTATACAAGGGACCATTGTCCTTCCTCCTCCCATAAAAAAAATATACACTAAAAGTAAAATATTTCACAACTTTTCTACAAAGTTACGAGCAAAATGAAGGCTTGTTAATTGTTAGATAATAGTGTTATCAAGTTTTAAGTTTACATTTTGTAAATAAATAAAGGTCTTATTTATTAAAAACAAATTCGTGAACCAAATTCAATAGACACAATTTGTATATATGTCAATCAAGTAAAAAATCAAAATAAAGAGACAAAAGGATAAGAATCTGTGCATCGAAGAGTCGAAAATCATTGGTGATGATGCAGTGTAATTTTTTAAATACGATTTTGCTTAGAAACTAAATTTAAACCATAATTTTGGTTTTTTAATTCACTTAAAATTGTCACATATATCAAAACTATTAGTACAATTTTAATTAATGTGATTTGTACGATTTTTAGTGTGATTTTGGGGATAAATTGATTTGTTGCTCAGCCATGGACTAAATAACACAAAAGCAAAATATTACTATTATGCCATTTCGACAGAAGTGCTTTCACTTTCTCTCTCTTTCCAATTTTATCCCCCACCTACCTATCCCGCTCACAAAAACCCCACTACAGCCAATAGCCATTTTTCCTCTTAAAAAGAACTCCAAAATTCATTCCTCAAAATCTCCGCCCCAAATTCAGAACTTCTCTCAGCTCCAAACCCACCAATGGCGATGGACTCATATGCTCTCATCACAAATTTTCAACCCAATCTCTTCCACCCTAAACCAACCCTTAATACACCACCATTAATAAACCTCCCTTTCCCAATCTCAAAACCCTACAACAGAAACACCCAATTTAGGCGAAACATCAAAGTCAAACTCTCATTCTCATCTAATGATTCCTCACCCGAGCCCATCATTCGGAAACTCAGAACCGCCGCCGCCGCCGCCGTTGTTTTCGCCGCCACCGCCGCCTCCATGATGGGAAAGTTCCAAACTTTACCCGCCAGAGCTGACACCCAACAAGTTCTTACGGAAGAATTAACAAGTGAAGAGGAGAAAACCCAAGAAGAAGATTCGTCATCTTCGGCATTATCGGAGTTTCTTGAATCAAATTCTGAAGCCATTGAAGCATTGAAAAAGTTACTGGAACAAAAGCTTGAATCTGGGGAAGATGAAGAAAGCTTAAAAATCTTGAAAGATCTGGTTTCAGCCCAACCGAATGAATCGGAATGGAAAATTTTAATGGCAAGATTATTGAACGAAATGGGTGAGACCCAGAAAGCCCAAGGTATTTTCGAAGAAATTTTGTCCAAGAATCCACTCTCGTTTGAAGCATTATTTGAGAATGCATTGTTAATGGATCGTAACGGGGAGGGGGAGGAGGTGATTAGGAGATTGGAGGAAGCTTTGAAGCTTGCTAAGGAGGAGAGTAAGGCTAACGAAGCAAGAGACGTGAGGTTAATTATTGCCCAAATTCAGTTCTTGCAGAAGAATGTTGAGGAAGCATTGAGGAGTTATGAGGAGCTTACTAAAGAGGATCCGGATGATTTTAGGCCTTATTTTTGTAAAGGGATGATATATAGTTTGCTTGATAAGAATGCACAAGCTGCAGAGCAATTTGCCAAGTATCGCGAGCTTTCACCTAAGAAGTTTGAGGTGGAAGGGTATCTGAGGACGCCATTGTCAAGGATGAAGCCTTTTGGGACAGGTAACGAGAAGTCGAATTAAGTTGAATTGATATTGGGCTGTTTTTGTATTTGAATTTTTGAGGAATAACGAGTCTCCTGTATAAAGGACGACAGAACTTTAGCCTTTAGGTTTATAGGAATCCGGTAATTTTGGTTTTGATTCTGATATGAGCTATATTAATGCTTCAAAACTGATAGTGAGCTAAAGATTTACTGAACTATTGCTTTCTACAATATGTATCGATTAAATTCATGTCTATCTAGCAATTTTGTTTATTCTGTGGGGAATGTTAGCCAATGTTTCTGTTTGTGGTTGATTGAGACAAGTGTTTTTCTTTGTTCAGGTCTTTATGGTCTTGCCCCAGTTTTATTGTTTGTCATGAGAATTATTGTTCTGTACATTGTAAATGCTTCTTTGTTACTGTATTTGCTTTGTAGCAGATTCTTGGTTGGTGAAAATATTTGAGTGCAGTTTCAGTCTTGAGTATATTTTTAAAAACTTGTTGAACTATCTCGTATAAATTGTTTGCTTCAATGTACAAACTTAATAGGTATATTACAACTTTGTTCTATTCTTATATATCGGATATGATTAGAGTAATTTAACTGTACGTCTGTACCAGATTGGTATATAATTGGGCTGTCCCCATCTTGTAGTTGAAATTGCTTATAGAAGTTTCGTTCAAGATTCTTTTAACAAAAAAAAAGAGGAAATATTAAGAGAAGGACCATTATTCCATTAAATCTGGAGTTTTTATGTAGGTTGGAAGTTGCAACTATAGACTGTTGGAAAGTAGAAAATATGTTGGAGTGAGCTCCATTTTACATTTCCATGCTTATGAATAGTCCTTACTATTTATTAACTTCCATTATTATCATTAGTAAATAGTTATATATGTTTTTAATGATAGATTAATATAATACTCCTTCAATTCCAAAATATAATATAACTTATAACTTGCCTTTGTAAAAGGGTAATTGATCTTCTATTTTGGAATGGTGTTAATATAAGATTTTCTTAACAGATTTTTTTACACATAACATTATTACCCTTTGGTATGTTCTACTTTTAAAGATTTGTCATATCCCCATCCCATGTCCATGCCCTCATAATCCAAATGAGCATGAAATAATAAATGTTGGAAATTGATATACCCATATGTAAAAATAATATTTTCACAGGAGTTGAGCTCCAATGTATATGGGATCCACTCACTGAGGGATCATGTGGAAATATCAGTTCCCTAAATGTTCTTTCTTTGATTAATCAGCACAAAAAACGCCTGGGAAGCCAGGGCTATGAGAAGTATTTCTAACTTGAGTGAATATATTGGGTAGAAATATGGTGTGTGGGTAGGTTGTTTGTGACGCATTATCTGGCTTTTGAATTAACAAGTCCAATTTCTGGTTTTCCAATTCAATGCCCCCCAGTTTGAAGATTTTTTTGTTACTTTATTTTAAATAAGTAATTTCATTTTGTCAATCAGCAAAACACACTTGCTGTATTCTTTTTCTTTCCAATCAGCAAGAACATTAGCCACCATTTTTCTTCTGAATTTCTATATGGAATGCCTAGTTCAACTGGCTGAGGCACCACAACTTGTGGTCCATTTTATTGATGATCTAAGGGAAGGGTTACCCCTGTTGTGTTGCTCAACTCAAACAAATCAAGAGCATTTGTTTTGATTTGTATAAAAATGTGAAATCTTCAGCTATTCAACTTACCAAAGAACTACTAGTCTGGAAAAAAGAAAGATTTACAACTTAACCTGCATGAAACTTTCAGGATACAAGGAAAAAAGAAGAGCAGATGTTAATATCATTTGGACTAGATTATTTATAGAGATTGTTAACGATATTCAAACCAAAGAAAATGTCTCAAAAGACATAAGAACACCGACAGACAAAAGTAACACTTCCAGTCTTTTGCTTTCTCAAATCTTCTTGTTCTGCATACAAGATGGCAGCTCATAGCATAGATAAAAAGTTCTTTCTGATTAAGACAAGGTAGAATGTACACAGCTAGTGAATAAACAAAATACATAATAAAAATTATAGATCACCAACAAACTTTCATAAATGACAGTAACGTCTTGTAACTATTTATTTTTTTGCCCTCCTTGCCCTCCTTTACCCTTTTTGCTCTTCTTTGACTTGCTATTCTCCCTCCCCTTGTTGCCTCCAGTTACTTGATTGCCGCTGACAGTTTGAGTTTTGGAAGCAACAACATTTGGCGACAAGTTAACCTTTCCTTTATCAGATTTGCTAACATCTTCAGCTTTCTTGTGATGAACTTCCTCATTTTGGGATTTGTCTAAAATGCTAGACTCTGATGCCTTCTGACACACACCAGAGTTGCTAATCAGTGGCTGATTCAAGAAAGTTTCAAGCTTTGGCCTTCTCAATTGCAAACTCTTCAAAAGGTCTCCAATGCTTTGAAAATTAATTTCATGCTTCTTGTCTCTGAAAAATAAAATCCAAGTTTTCAGCTTCTGATAATATTATTAGGGAGAAAAATCGCACAAAAATGAAAAAGATTGACCACAAATATGAAGGCAACAATTTGGAACTACTCTGTATGGTAAGTGAAACAACTGTTTTGCACAACTTTTACAGGTAACTTCAAACACTGAAAGGTGTTGAGAGCGAATTTCTTTCGGATAAAACTAAATGCACAAACCAAACCGACCAGATCAAGCATAAATACATCAAATATCTGAAAATGGTCTTTACAAATAAAACTTACAATTCTATATACCTAATTGATTTGTTTTTTTTTAATATGATAATATAATTAATGGCTATGAAACAGTTAAAAACATATTCAATCAACTTGTGAAATTCTCACATTAGATCAAGAATCAATTTTCAATTCAACGTTCTCACATTGGATCATATATAACTGACCTGGTATCAAATGCAGAAGAAAGCTGCTTCAGTTCATCAAGCATTTTGTTTGCTTCCGCAAAAATGCTTCCATATTCACCATCACAAGGATTCTTATCAAAAAATTGGGCTATTGAAGCACTTAAAAACTTTAGATTTAGGTCTATTTCAACCTGGAGAAAAAAAATAAGGTAAATGAAAAAAACAGAGTTCTGATCATAACCTAGTCATGCCATTCATAATCAATCAATTTGGCATTACCTTTATCTTCGCAACATTAGACTTAGGTGTCATAAAACTTCCTTCTTTTCTTCTAGCCTCTGGCTTTAAAGCATCAATTATTTCCTCAAAAAGTCCCCAGTTCATTTTCAAGGTCTGATCTGTTGAAGAAGTGAAATTTGAAGATGGTATTGTGGAGCTCTCTCCTACATCACCACTAAGAGGAAATTGCCCACTGCTCAAAGTAGTCAGACCCCCTTTCACAGAAGTTTGGTGGCCTTGGAGAGCTTTAACGTTCCTTGGAAACAACACTCTTATTATATCATCTCTGCAGCGAACAACTCCCATGTCAACGACAATGGCATCTTGGCACTTTTCTGCATAACTTCTTCCCAAACACACAATTACAAGAGGATCACCAATGTTTTTTAATGCCTCCGAAAGCAAACTTGGGTTCAAGTCTATATAGTTACGTTTCTTGCATCTTCGGAGGACACCAAAGAATTCCCTTGGAAGCAGATAAGTAACATCACTCTTCCCCAATAGATTGGAAAGTATTCCATGATACTTTTTAGAGATCAGACAAAGTAAACACAAAATAACAAACAACTTCAACACCAAGAGTGGATAGTAGAAGTTGATATTTATCTTAGATATATTAATCCAATCTGTTGTATCCCGTTTATTGTAGAGAAACTGTTTGACAATGCCAGCCACAAAATCAAAGATTTCTCCCGAAGATAATTGCATGCCAGCTACTAAACTCGAATCTGAGTAAGCATTTGAATGCTGACAAAGAATCCATTCAACAAATGAAGATCTTGTTGTGAAAAAAAATCCTTGGAAATGAGATACCATGGTTAGAAGGTGGTCAACAAGATACAAGAAACAATTGGGTGATATATAGTCAGATCTCCGCCAATTTGCTTTATAAGTATCTTCCAAAGCTTTATAGAACATGTATATCAAAGAGATCTCTCTTGATGCTTCATTAAAATCTCCTGACAGCGACTCTGAATTAGAATTTTCATAGGAGTCCCGTTTAACTTCTCCGCTGAAATTCTTAATGAATGTCATCCATGATAAATTCTCTTCAAACCTTTTCGGAATTTTCTTGTACAGCTCTGCTGACTTTCCTGTTCCAAGCCACACCATTACCACCTTCCCAATTTGCCCATAGGTTAGCTTTTCCTTGTTACTGATGTCTCTAAGAAAAACTTCTTCCAGTAATTTCTGGGAAAGATCAGTCCCCCTAAGAGATACAAAATTCTCAAATAATGGTTTCCGCCAGTCTAAATGAAAGACATTATTTGCAAAATATATTGTGGAACGGTCAACAAAATCTTGTAGTGTCTTTGAATCACGAAAATTGCAGGCCAGAAACTTGCAATCCAAAAGAAATTTTGCAACCTCAAAGATGTGAACGAGACATATGCTTTGCATAAACAGTGACAAAAAATTCTTGAGTGCCAACTTATGGAGGGATTCAAGAGTTTGCAATATCTTCATTCCGACAATAATTAATTCAGATTGCCAGTAAAACCGGGTGGCAGATACAAACTGTCGAGCATCAACAGATAATAAATTTCCATTTTTCTGTAGAGTTCTGTCATCAACTCTTCTTAACCAATTAGCATCAGGTATTAGCAAAAGGAAAGTGGTACTCAATTTACTGAACAGCCTCCGAGTACCAAAATAGTTCATACAGAATTCACCGTGACCCATAAATTTACTGCAGTCCTGGGTTTCAAGACAATCAAGATACTCAAAGATATTCACAATGTTTTCTTTCCATAGATTCCAAAAGTAAACCAGAGTTGTAACAGAAACCAGGTTCTGTGAAATCATTTCTTCTGAATGATATGAATTATCCACCAGCAATTCATCTTCCCTCTCAAATTTTGAGGCATCATTTATGTTGAAATGAGCATCCAGAATCTTTCGTAAAGATAATATTTCTCCTCTGAGACTTTTGTGTTTCTGGGAATCTTTTAAATACTTCTTCAACTCAACCAAGTTGCTGCGTTCATGAGATAAAATGTTAATCTCATTACAGACAAACTCATAGAAGAGTTCCGATTCTTTTTTTGCAAATGCCTTGGCCTTTAATAAAAGTTCTGCTTTCTGCGTGAACTGCTTCAGCGGCCAACCTATACTTCTGTTCATCCATAGCGAGTTGCAAAATATATACCAAAGGATGAGCGAGGATGCCTCACGGAAATGTCCAGCCTTTCCTCGTAGATCAGCCTCATGTAGAAGATCTCCTCTCAACCTAGCTATTTCTGCAGCCTCAACAAAGTTTCCTGATTCTTCTTCCAACAACAAAAGCTCATCAAGGCAATCTACAGATTTCAAGAAGTTTCGTCTTAAATCCATTGAATGAAAAGCTCTAACAAAAAACATCATGGATTTACTATCTTTGAGCTCATTATAATTGTGAGCACAACCCTCTAGAAACTCCTGCTCCATTTTTTCTACCTCTTTACTTCTGACTAAATCATTATCCTTAGGATCATGTTGTTTCCAGTATTCGATGTACTGCAAACCCATGTCAAAAAATTTTGCTTTAGTGCAGACAGACAAGCACTCTGAAAAATAACTTCCCTTGGCATATACTTCAGCTGCAATGTCATAGCATCCTGCCAGATCAAAACATTCTGCAGCTTTCTTCAGCTCAGATTCCCCACACTTGTCGAGATAAATTCTTCCTGCAGCGAAACAGACAGCCTAAAGTTCAAACTTTGACAACCTTAAATAAGATCTGTATTTAGATTCTCTACTATAACAACAAAAACCACAACAAACGGTCAAAATCTAACATCTTATGAGACATGCTAGAATGGAAGCTAAAGTATAGCTCGCAAAGACTGTTTTTTGACCAAGTATAGCTTTTTTCATGAAATAAAGATCATAAAGCATCTAAAAGAACTTCTATGGATAAGCAGTAAGATAATAAGGGTGAGAGCTAAGGCTATCAAATACTTGATGCAAACAGTATCTCCAAACTAGATCTTCATGAAGAAACAATACATTCTTGTTGCTGTCTTGAAAGGGTTCCACCCCCTTTGCGGATTCTTTCGAATAAAGTGTTACTTATTAAATAAAAAATTAGTAGTTCATACCTGCTCTTTCAAACTCCCCTAAGTCATAATAACAAATAGCAGCTGACTCAGCCTTGCCAATAGAATCAAATATTTCAGCAGCCTCCCTAAGAAAAGTGCAAGCCACTTTAGGATTTGAATCACGCATACGGTCAGCAGCTGCTTTTAGGCCAGATGCCTTTGCCCTTTTTTCCCACGTTTCATCTCCTGCTCTTTCAAAGCACATGGTTGCCATCTCATAGTTATGCTCAAGAAAGAGCTGCAAAAACACAATGGCCATACTTGTAAATATATACACTACGTCGCAAAGAAATATAATTTTGACTGCCATAAAATCACAGACAATATAACCACAGCAACAGACTACACTAAATGGTTGCAGAAAGGGAAAGAAAGGGATAATAATAGTAATAAAGAGCTTAATGAATCAAACCTTGATACCCCTCGATTTCCATTCCTTTGAGCTGCTTGCAACTTGCATCGCCTGTGCAAGAGAGTCATCCAATTTCCGTACTTGGACAAGGCATTTCCTCTTCCAATAGTCAAACATAGGCCTGCACAGGTCCTCTATATTTTCAGAAATCCATAACCTTTGCCTCGTTCGAGTTATAGCCACATATAGTTGTTTCAGTTCAGAACACATGAGATTGTGCCTTGCCTCGTTAAAACTTGGGAAAGACTGGGGAGAAGTAGCATCAAGAATATCTTGTTCGTTCATGAATTCATATACAACCCGCCACTGACTTTGCAAAGGTGAGGAGCCAAAAAAATTGTAGAGCAATACATCCTACATGTTGGAAGATTTCATATATCAGATGTATGAAACTTAATTAAGAAAGAAAAAAGAATCAAGCTGAATCTTTAATGGAAAAATTTGGATAAGGGCACATCATTAGCATTTCCCAGTTTCTACACAGCGCCTAATTAGTCCATCTATGAAGTATTAACATCTTCCCGCTTCCAACAACAACAAATCAAATAATTAACTTTTAAGCAATCCCCAAAAGTAGATCAATAAATTATCTCACAGAAATTAGTAAGAACATAGTGGCAGCACGGTTCCCTCGAACCAATCATCCAAAATAATCTACAAGAAAGATTAGGATCTGGCAGCCCCTCGGCGAGAAGAATTATAAATTCTGAAAACACGCATAATTCAATAAATAAGAAAAGAGTCTAGGTCAACAAATAAAGAAAATAAAAACTAACAAACCTGAAATTCAAGTCCCTTGCACTCCACTATAGTCAAAACAAGAGCTTGCTTCCCAACATAATTCAAGATTTCTTTCCTAGCAGAATCATCCCGAACTAATATTACTTGCTCTGCACCAAAGCCGTCAATCTTTCGATCAGCACTTCCACTGTTACCGAAAATAGTTACAATTGCATTTTCATCATTCCCGGGCTCAAGCAAAACAGGGGCTTCACCATATATAAGACTGGTCTCAGGTTTCAAAACATCAACAAAATGAGGAAAAAATCGATAAAGAAGATCGATAACACTCTGTGCTAGTTTTAGCACGCCATCATGAGTGCGGAAGTTGTGTCTTAAGTTGAAGATCTCTGACAAGCGTCCTTTATCTTTTCTTCCAGCATATCCATCACTTGCTGATTCCATGAACACTTTGTAGAACAAGGATCGTATATCCTGGAACCTAAAATCAATCCCCCTTGCAATAGTCTGAGCCGTATCACCTGAAAATACAAATCCCTCATCGATATTTCTGGAAACATATTTGAAAAGAGAAATCTGTCTCATGGTAAGATCTTGCACTTCGTCTATATATACAAAGTCCATTTTGTGACCTTCAAATCTTTCATTTCTTAGTCGATGATGAAGATCAATTACTAAATCAGCCAAATCATATTCTCCACGTTCCATCTTCATTTTTTCATAATCCTGAAAAATATCGTAAATCTTCTCTCTCTTCTGCCTACTCAAAGTGGAAACCCGACCCTCAGCAAGTTGAAGATATTCCTCCTGGTCAAGTTTACTATTACATGCCTCCACTGCTTGTAGGCCTCCTTTTATATGAGAAATTATCTCAGTGAACACTCTGGAAGAATCAAGTTTTTTAGTGAGCTTATTACTGAAATGGGGCCAGTAAAATGAGCAAAACCTGTCATAGGTAACCTCCTTAATTCTTATGAAAGCTTGCAATGCAACTGAGCTAGAACTTCTAGATTTACCCTGACCGAGCCCCCATATATCATGGAACCTTTCAAAGTAAGAATTACCCAATGTTCCATCAAGCATCATCAAAAACTTTTGAAATGTTATCACAAGAGGGTACAAATTAGCAGGGATGTTAAGGAAAGAATCTGGGATTTCTTTGAATAGTTCAGCATCATCCATGCCATCATTGTCAAGTAAGTCTTCTAAGAAGTTACCACCCCGTGCAAAGCTGTAAGAATTAAATATGAGCGCATTAAGATACTAAGGCTTCTTATTCCACAAAAACAAAAATATTTTTTCACCCATTTCACATCCCATATATGATAAAATAGGACGACTTGAGACATTTTTAGTAGATAGTTTTTTCCTAAAGACCTTTATCTCAGATACAAGCTCATATTACTAAGAAAAGAAAATATTCGAAAAGTAAATAGCCTCTAATCACACAAAAAGACATTTATTTGGACAATGATATGTAAATTATGATCAATGAAAGGACCAGGCATGCTCAAAAGATTGTTCGGCGCAAAATAACAATCATAGGCAAATAATTAAGTAGGAAAATTCAGTTACAAATGAAGTTAGGGTTTTGCTGGAGGGAAGCAATTAATAATTGATAGTAATTCATCACTACATTGTAGATATGTTAACTGGATGCTTCTCATTCATATATATTTCATTCTTAATGATTTGATAAGTTTACAAAGCACAATATTCAAATCAATGTGTGTTAGCGATGCACAAAACACACATCAATTTGCCGTAATCGAAGTTTCAGAATTCATGTTTAGGGTTTTATTTCCTTTCAAGACATAAAGAGTCCACTGCAACACAATAAATGGTGTTAAGAAAATAGGATGCAAGTTGCAAAAACTACAAAGTTGATTATTGTACACACCTTTTCAGCTGGGAGACGTGCCGTTTCACAGCATAACAAAGTTTTGGACTAACTGTCACAAAAAGCTGACGTAATACAACCTCCTTACTCTCTCCAATGCACTTGCTAACTTCATTTTTCTGATTTACATCCATTACAGTACTGCTCTCAGCTACACAACATCCTTCAGAAGCAATAAAGTAACATTGTTCTTTTTGGAATAATTTCATGGTCAAAACCGTAGTCTTTCCCGTGCCTGACCTTCCAAGAATAAAGGAACTTTTACTAAACAGAATGATCTCCATCTCCTCATCAGTTACTTCAAATGGGAGATCCAGTTCTCTACCATCACGATCAGACAGCAAGTGATTCACAACACCAGCTGATAAGGAGTAGAACTTCATAAGCAATAAGCTTTCATTCACCCTTGAATTTTCAACGTAACTTCTACCTTCAATTACATTACAGCTGGAGTCACTACCCAATTCACCATTATTAAGATTTTTATAACGGATAATGTCATTGGAAGTCGCCCAAGTCTTTGGAACTTCCAAAATCCTAAAAACAAACAAACAAATGAAGTGGAATAAATATGAATAGGATTGCAAGCAGAAGTAAACAACATAATTTGTTCATATGCTAAAAAAGGCAGAAACACAATTCTGAATCTAGAAACATCCTTCTAATTTAATAAACTGTAAAAGGATTAACATACCCCTCAAGGAATCTCTCTTTGCACCGATTAATAAAATCATCGGTGTACATAGAAAATATGCTATCAAGACGTTTCACCAATTTTGGCATCTCCTCTAATGGCAATATATCCCAAACCTTTAAAACTTGTTTATACTTCGACGACTCCTTCACAATGTCAATTGTGCAAACAACATAGAGCCCTTCAACCTTGAATTTTTTCAGGATCTGAGAAGAGCTTTCACAAACCGAGTCCACACTCCTAGTCTTAGGACGCCAGCCACTGGAAAGCTTCAGTAAAAGGTTTAAAACTGACTTTTTCAAGCGAGAGGACATAAGCTTTCCAAATGATTTTCTGAAGTTATCACTAAAAAGAACCTAAACACATGCAAGAATAAAAATAGTTTTAGCAGAAAAGATTATGTAATAAATAACTTCAAAAGGGGAAAAAAATAACAATAAGCAACTAGAAGCTATAAACCTTCCATCTTGCACTTCTGAAGAGAACACTAGCCTTATTAAGCAAATCATCGAGTTGATCTAGCTCCTTCTTCACATCTACTATGGATTTGGCCAAATTCTTATCTTCATCAGCGTTGAAGAAACAATTACGATTCTTAGCATCATGTACTAACGCTTCCCAAATTGATTCCCCATTAGCTAAGGTTCTTTCATTTCCCAGTATCCAGAGACAGTGCCTAGAGTGAAAAGGAAGAAGCGTATATAGTTCATGTTCAAAAAGATAAGTATAGAAAACAACCATTATAGAATATTCAATTTACTCCATACCGTGCTCTTGTCAAAGCAACATTAGTTCTCTGAGGACTACTCATGAAACCAATGGATCCGCCACTATTAGATCTAACAGTAGCTATTATTATGATATCTTCCTCCCCACCCTGAAACCCATCTATAGACTTCACCTTCACAGAGAATCCATCAAGCTTTTCATACTTCCATCCAATTTTATCTTGGATGGCGACCACTTGAGCAGCATAGGGTGATACGACACCAACACTAAGCTTCCTTCTGGAACCATCCCATGCTATCATTTGAAAAAAATAACACTAATTAGCTATCAAAGAAAAATTCATCAATTTCATGGGGAAATGGATAAATCAGTAAATTTAATACGTTTTCCAAGAAGTCAAGAGTACATAATATACACTAGCTGTGATATATACAGCCAAAAAGAAGGAAGTCTCCCACCAAAGTGATAAGAAAGCAGCATTAGAAAATTTTCTTTATAGGAATAACAATCAGATAGGATTTGTTGTTGGTTTATTGTGACATTAAAATCTTTTACACTTAATTAGTACTCAAAGAGGATGGTGGCAGCAAAACAGCTCACAGTTTTTTTGGCTCCTTTCCGCTATGCATTAAGATTCAAATGAAGTTTTAATAAAATTCAATTCACTATGATGTAAATTAAGAAATGTCATTAGTCAAACATGTAGAAGTATGAAATCCTATTTAAGACACCAATAGATTCTCTTTGAATTGACACACCTTTGTACAAATCCTGGACTATCTTCGTTACAATAGCAACCTCAACCATATTTCTTCGGCTATGTCCAACGTCATCCATTTCTTCTCTCCCACCAATTACATTTATGAAAGAATAGGGACCAAACATTGGCCCTGGAAGATAGTTCTTCTCATAACTTTTACTCCGAACATTTTGTGCATTGGAGATCTGGTTGTGATAGAAGTTCGAATTAGGGAAGAAACTAATAGATGGATGCATCCTGTATTGAATATTAAGCAGGTGCTTAGAATGACCAAGTAGGCTCAATCTTTCAAATAAGCTTCGTCCAAAGCCAGCTTCATCAGAAACCTGCAAGCAGAAAATATGTGATGTGAGAAAATAAAACAAGAGCAAAAAACTCTTAAAGAGTAACAGACGAAAGTTTTTTAGAAAACAAATTATAAAGACCTTTTATTTTAACTAAGATAAGCATGATAGATATCATTGACTTACACTGCTTTTGACAGTTGCTGGCAACTGGCACTCGTCACCAATAAGAATTGCATGCCTCATACCCAGAAGTTGAAGGGGTATGCATGATTCACACTCTTTCAACTGGGCCGCTTCATCAATAACCAAAAGTTTCAGTGGCTCCATTTCTACTGAATGCAACTTGTATGAGTTAGATACAGTACAGAAAATTATGGAAGCCCTCTGAAAACAGAATTCCATTATTGACGCTCTGTTCATTGCACGTGGAAGGTTAAGTTCTTCCAGAGAAAGCCGAAGACGACTTAGAACAGAAAGGGAATTGCTTCTTAGGCACAGCAACAATGAAAACTCAGAAGAATCTTCAACATTTTCCGGATGTAAAAGAAGCTTCTCTAGTTCTTCAGACACCACATTGTCTTGAAACAACAACATTTCCAAAGAATCAAGTGAGTGGCTAAGAGTAACCATGTCCTGGAACTTACTTTCTCCAACAAACTTCTTTGGTAAATGACTACAAAATATTAATAAGCATCTTCGGAGGGGTGGTGCAGTACACCGGAACCGAGCTCTTAAGAATTCAAGAAAAGATTTATATTCCAACATGTGAACTTCATCTTCATCACTATTTTCCTTTGATTTTATCAATTCATTTTCCACAAAAATTTTGTACTGAGAAACACAATCTTCAAGTAAACTGATCATGGAACTTAAACAATGCTTCCAACCTGTAAGTGGCCCTAGGCACTCTGTAAGCCTATCAACACGATAATCCAAATAGATTGCTTCGATATCAGAACCAATTTTAAGCCTGTCCTTACTGCCAAATAAGAGTAGATCTCCATAAGAACAAACAGAATCATCCTTTGCACATTCAGCTTTACTTGATTCTGTCAATAACTTGAGGACACGAGATGCAACTTCTGTAATTGCTACATTTGTTGGTGCACATATAAGGGTCCTCAAGTTCATTTTCAAGAGTTGGAATAGCAACACACTTATAGTTTTTGTTTTTCCTGTCCCTGGTGGACCCCATATAAGTTCCACTGAAGGCTTATGGTCACATTTCATTTTACTTAGTGCACCCAAAACTGCCTCAGTTTGTGATTGGTTCAGGTTTGACACACTTGTGTCAAATATATCACCCCATTGATTACTGTTATGTACACAACAAATATCACAATTTTCCTCGACCTGCATCCCACAATTTTCGATATCAGTCATCAGTATAAATTTAAATAAAGTCATTTCCACTACAATAATACTACGGTGACTAAAGAATTGTTACAAAAAAGAGATACAAAATGATGTGTATGCCTTTGGTTGGTTACAATCACTGGACCCACCCATTTATGGTGAATCATCCACTAACTACACTTTGACACATTATTTTGTAAACTAGTTTTTGTAAGAGTGTAACAGGAATCTTTCCACTATGCTGTCTAACTAAATAAAATGGAAAAAAGGAAATGATTGAATGAAACAAAGGAAGAATTGCAAGTTGAAAATAAAAAATACATACATAATAAAAGGAAATGCCAGACAAACAGCTGGGAATACATCTTATAAGCTATGGTCATTTAAAACTTAAAAGAAAGCACCGTGATTTGCTTAAACTACACACTGCATCAAACTTGGAACAAAAAATCAATAGTGAAAACAGTTTCCAATTTGTATTCTGGTTTTTCCTTCAGATATAAAGGCCATTCTCTTTATGGAAAAATAGCAATAGTATCGCCAATTTCTTTTGTAATAACTAATAAAAATCACCAATTTCAAACATGAAATATCCCATGCAAGTAAAGAGCTTTATCTTTTGATCAGGTGTAAGAAATATGTTACAGTTGTGGAAGCTAAACAAGAAAACACTCAAAGATCGCGTTCTACTTGCAACATGTCATGCAAATATTTGCAGGCTAATGCCATATTATTCAATCCGTAATAAAATAAGTTATAATCTTACCTCATTATCAGCGCACAGAACTTTCTTGATTATATTTAGATTCCGAAACATGTGCAGTGCATTCCAAATTCTTTTATTTGTTGTTAAATTTATCAAGAAAACAACAAACAGAGATTTCCGCATCCCATCTTTGACTTCAATATCTTTTGAGACTTTAACTTTAAAATGAGTGGACGTACTACTGTCTTTATTCTCTTCCTCTTCCTCTGTGATATTGATAACTGATCCAAAAGTCCACATTGTTTCCAGCTGTAAATCAGAAACAGTTTCGGGCTTTGCATCCGAGAATATTAATATATCTCCAGGCAGTGTTCTATAGGGCTCCCTTCCACGATCGCTAAATCTGTTTTTCCAATAATCAACCTTAACATCATATTGCAATGTTCTATATGGCTTAGCCTCATCTACAGAGATCACCTCAGCATAGGGCGCCCAGTGCATAATCTCCATGCTAGAAGCCAGTTCTTTTCGTGTTTCTTCCAATAAAGGGAAAACATAGGAGCCAAGATACTGCTCCACCGACTGAAACGATATTGGAATATTTTCCACCTAAATTGAAATAATGAAAGTTGTTGTAGGGTAAGAAGTCCTCTGTCCTCAACAACAGGAATGTTTTGCCTCATACTATTTTGTTTTCAGAACAATTGATAAAAGAAACATGAATAAAAGATCTAACACCAATAAAGCACGTGAAACACTTTAAATGCAAGCCAAAAAAGCTGACATTCACAAACATTCTAGCTGGCTTCACGACCAAGGCAGCAAGTCACAGTATAAAGAATATAAAGGATGTACTTGAACTTGAGCCAAAAGGGAAACAAAAATATGAAGCAAAATATGCAAAATATCAAGTAAGCACAATGTACACTACCTCATCAGTACAAGTACACTCATAAGAAAGATATGCAAAGAAGATTAATCAAAGAATTTGGTATTAATTGATACTCCATTGGAAGTCAGAACTAGAGCAATTTCCTGCCAGGCAGAATACAGGTACTCTTATCTATCATCCACAACGTAGGAAACTTTAATACCCTTTTCCATAGGAATTTTAGTTTTTCATTTAACTGACTTATTCATCTTAAATTAAATTCAGACTGCTTCTCATGTATTAAGATATCATTCCAAGACTAGAAAACTACACAGGAAATCCTAGATACCTAACTGGTTAATTACCCTTTGATGATTGAGGCAGCAGAATTAATAGAATTTTAGTATGCAGTTGGCTAGTTGCTAATATAAGTTAACAGTTTGGTAAAATACGTTTTAGCCGTGTACTAAAATCAGGAAAAAAGGCAAAAAGAAACTCATAAAAATTCAAAATATCAAATAGAGGTTTAGCCTAAATTAATGCAAATCCAATAGCATTAGTTATTTTCTTTTTGAGTTCCAGTAGCATTAGTTTTTGTCAGGACGAGACATTAATATTTTCCAATCAGATATTTCACAGAAAAATATTTCTATCTTTGTGACTTTTAGAGTCCTGGTTATATGAAATTACAACCAAATTTGATAGACAGTAACAGATTTTTGTTTGAATTGGACCAATTGGTACACAGATTTGTTAAAAAACAGATCCATATACATACATATGATCTTGACCATAAGTTCAGTCAATACTATTTGCTATGATCTTGACCATAAGTTCAGCTGTGACTTCCAAAAGAGCCAAAGGCTTGGAACCCATTTTTTGAAAAAACAATAAGTGATTCAAACCCAAATAGCAAATTAATGATTGAAACAGGTGAAGGAGCAATAAATGGGTTTGAGCCAAAAGAGCCCGGCACATCAAGCCAAAGTGGGGTTGGGGCAAAAATAAAATAAAAATCATTAAAGATAACTGTATCTTAATTTTCACATTAGAAAAGCCTCAATAAACTTTCTATTTGATAATATTAAATGCCAATAAGTTAATCCAAACGCAGCTAAATGTCAAATGAATATAATAAGTTAAGACAAAGAATGATGTAGCACGAAACAAAAAAGCAAACCTGGTTTCTATATAGGTTCTCATTGGAGATGTCTTCCAGAGACCAAGAGAAAGCCAAATCAGTTAAGCCAACGGTATTATGCATCGCCGTCTTCTTATTGTCTGAGGAACTGCCTTCCATCATCACTTAATTTCCTCCTCCAACTACTTGCTCTAAGTCTAATTATCTGCAAAACCCATCATACCAAAATCCCATTTATATTTAAAGCTGGAAAAACAAAGACTACAAGGAAAGGAAATATATGGGGTTTTCTTAGGTAGGAAGGAAAACGTGAGAGATGAACCTAGGAATCTTTAGTACAAGCACGCACTAAGCAAATTAACCCCTTTAAGCAAAGAAAAATATATTCTTGATCATTTCAGACAGACGAACTCATTTTCATCTCTATCTCTTCTAAAGCTACAAAGATGGAAGCTTTTTGGCAAAAGATGAAACTTTCAAATGAAGAATAGGAAGTCGATAGAGTAAAGGAAGAAAGCTATAAAGTCTGGTCCTGGTCTTTTCCTTTCCGGGCTAGTTGACTCAAAGGTCTTGCTTTAATTTTCCATGAGATGATTCATATTACTATTAAAATCTTTTCTACCTAGTAGTATGATTAAATAGGAGGAAGGAGTATGGATACTGCTCTCTCCAGTTCATTATAATTGTCCTTTAAACTTATTTTGTACTTTTATTTATTTATTTTTGATTGACGTTCTAAAAGAAAAAACACAAAAAATAAGAATTATAACTAATATTTTATTTGATTAATCAAAATAACTATAAAATTTTAATATTAACCTTATAAAAGTTATTAAAAAAATTAAAAAAAAAGAAAAGAAGAAGAAGCTAGTATATATTTAATTTAAGAATAATATAAAAAATTAAGTCATTAATTTTTCTTTAAATTTATAAATAACAAATAAAAAGAAACAAATCTCACTCCTTCAAAAGACAAATAAAAAGAAATGGGGGTAATATATTCTAAATAATTGTCATTTTATATATATTTAATTTAGGAATAATATGAAAAATTAAGTCATTATTTTTTTTAAAAAATCTATAAATAACAAATAAAAAGAAACAAATCGTACTCCTTCAACAAACAAATAAAAAGAAATGAGAGTAATATATTCTAAATAATTGTCGTTTTATATATATTTAAGAGAATTTTAATTTATTTATCCTGAAATACTTATATTTATATTCTCTTTCCAAAAATATTTATTAATACAATTAAATAATTAATTTTCAGTTTTTCTTTCTTTTAGTAAAATATATAATAATTAAAATTAAGTTATTAATTGTTATATTTAATAAATGTGCAGATTATTAGTAATGACATGAAATGGAAGGAGTATAGAACAAGATTGTCGTATTACAATTTTAATTGTGTTGAGTAGTGAATTGTGATGTTATTGACGTTGCCTCGAGAAGTGGAATATACATTCCCCTGGCCGTACTACTACATCGTACGATACAAAGAACTAGGACCCAGGACCAAGACCTTTGAAACAAACCTTCCTCAGGAAGCATGCTACAGTTGTAATTATTTTCTTTTTTCTTAATTTGGCCTTAATTATTCACAAATAAAGAATTCTACTAATTTTATACGCAACGCGTGTGCCATTTAAAGTAATAAAAAATGATAATAGTATGAGTTTCATTTATTTATTTATTTTTATCTCAAATAATGTGATATTTATAGCATTATCAAATATATGAGATATACTTAATTAATATAATAATATTATGTCATTTAAGACATTATTTAAAATTAAAAATTGAGACCCATAATATTATTTTTATAGAAAAATAATAATTTAAGGGTTAAATATATTTTTTTTCATTGTACTCTATCTCAATTTACGTATGCATTATTGTATTGATTTTTTTTACAATTAAGTTATTGTACTCGAATTTTTTTACAAAAAGTGAATTTTTCGTCAAAGACCGTTAACCATTTAATAGAAAAATGATGTGACAGTATTAAATATCATTTGTGACGATCCTAAATCCGAATTTCATAACATCGGGTTTAGTTATCACGATTCAATACTTAATAACAAAACTTTCATTTAAACATTACGGAATAATACATAAAGGTTCCTTATAAAAATGTTACAATCCCAAGGTCTACCAACCTTAACATAAATAATATATATCTTAAGGGATTACAAAAGATTTACAAAAGTAATTACATATTAAATAATTCATTTAGCATGCATTAAGCTAATATAAACTTTGGCTTTTCTCTTGCCTTTGTCCTTTTTAGAGCATTCTGGCTTAGCTAAAAAATAAGTCATGATATAACAAGGGTGAGCAACTAGCTTGCTCAGCAAGTTTAAGAATAGATGTCATAAGATATATCACGATGAATGAAAAATAACATCGAGAGTTTCAACAATAAATAACAATTGTGAAAGAACAATAATTTAATATCCAATAAAAGAATATATTGACTTTTTATTGCTGAGTGGCCTCTAAGGACCATGAACTGCTGCTAAGGGTAAAACAAACATATATATCTGACACCCTGATAGTTTGGTACGCTAGGGGATCAGCCTCTTGTACCTTATGTATATACATAACATTCAGACATCTTGCACAAATTCGGTTTCCTGAATATAATTTCCTTTATATAGGATTGTTCGTTCTCAGTCTTACTATAAGAATCTGCACCAACCAATGGTTTGGATAAGCTTTTAAAATATTCAATTTGATGAATTTAAACATGCATTGTCTAGTCGAAACAATTAGCTTAGACACTCTTAAACAGTTATTAAATTAATGAATTATAAAGCTTGCAAATGCACCAAGTGCGAATACAATAATAATATCGATGTGGAATAACTTTAAATAATTAAACCACTTAAAGCTCTGACAAATAAATACAAGTGTAGAAACTTATTCAACAATAATTGAATAAAGTTAAAGAACTTGTTCAATATAAAATTTGAGTAAGGTTAAGTAACTTGACTCGTGTGTAGATTACTGCTAACTAATTCAATTTAATTTTCTCTTAATAAACCTAACATTTAATCAAGTTGATCTTTAAATTAATATCAAGTATACATTCATATGATAACCTCTATACATCTTACACCTCTAACATTTAACCAAATAATTATAATTATATAGCTAAAGTTATATAAATACTTTGAAAATATTATTACCACTTAATAATATAAAATCTATATTAATTTAATATAGTTTGAACTCTTAACCAATATTATTATCAATTTAACAATATTTTATTATTTTTTTAATATTATTATTTATTTAATAATATTTTATTAATTTCTTAATATTATTAATCCTTTAATAATATTTATTCCCATTTACATATTAAATTAATTACTTATAATTTTTAAACTATATTTATTGGATCTAAAACTAATAAAGTATTTTTTAAAATATTTTTTATTTTTCGACCCGACCAAAACTGACCCGACCCGACCAAAACAAAAAAATCGCCCCAGCGCCACCGACGCTTGGAATGAACCGAGTCCAGCGCTGTTGGCGCTGGAAACAGAAGCCTTGAGTACAGCAGACGCTCGAGTGTTTTTCTTTCCAAAAGTAGGCAGATTTTCAACTTGAGTTATCTTGATTAAAATAAAATATATACATCCAAATGACACAAACTCAGTTTTGTTATCTTCCTAACTTCTTATTTTACATTATTTCATGGTTCGATCACATTTTTGAGAATGTTTTGACACGAAATTTAAGATATAACCATCTAGGGTTTTAAAACGTCATGTTTTGCGATAAAAGCCATAATTTCTTCATTTTTTTATATTTGTGAAAGATTCAAGTTGAATTTTCTTTATGACTCATATATGTAACTTTCTAACCATAGAAATCCATTTTCCAACTTGTACATTTCAAACTACAATATTAAATAGCACATACTCATTTAGGATTTTACCGGTAAAACACAATATGGATTTTTCTTTTATTTATTTGCATAACACACATACCAAAACATGTATTAAACATATCAAACCATGAATCTACCAATATATCATAGTTTTATACTTCTAGTTCATCAAAATAACTTTTGATTGGTTAAAAAAATATTTTAACCGTTTAAAACATATCTAGAACGTATAAATAAACTAAGGAAGAGATAAAATACTTTTGAACCTTCTAGACTTGGATGCTGTGACGACCCCAAATCCGGGTTCCTTTAACCCTAGAATTGGTACGTCACGATACATCATCTTCATACACGTTCTATAACTAATGCGGAATATACAAACATAAATTGTTTATTCTACAACATTTCCCAAGGTTTCTAACCTTAACTTACATATATACCTTTAGATTCATAAAAAGGTTTACAAAATTACTTACATCATATAACAATTTAGTTATAATGAATAACACTATAATCTTGTCTTTTGCTTCTGTCTCCGTCTCTCCTCGGACATTCGTATTATTCTGAAATTTGTTATCATGATATAGCAAGAGTGAGCAACGACTTTGCTCAGCAAGTTTAAATACAATAACGATATATCATGATTGAAAGAAAGAACAAGCTTTCGGATTTTCAACAATATAATAATTGTGAAAGAGTACGAATCATAATTTCAATAATTGAATGACTGAATCAAGTAATGTGAGTGTCAATAATGACCATGAACAATTTTAACTGAACCTTATGGTAATGAAGGTGATCAGCCTTTCATACCTGATGAACACATGCAACAAGCACTATGTGCGAATCAACAATTTAAAGATGTGGAATAATTATACAAAATTAAACCATAGCATGCTTGAAACGTAATAACTTGAATTTGAGTTAGGGACTTGAACAATAAAATAATATATCCTGCTCGAATATAAATTGAGTAGGGTTTAGGAAACTTGCCTGTCTGCTCAGCTACAATAAATGTCTAGCTTTAACTAACTGGCTTGGAAAGACCTAACATCAATAAAGTTGGTCTAATAATTAATACGGCGTATTTGCACAACTATACGCTTATTAAGGAACTTATCTATCACATAAGTACTAACACATAATTTACATCAGTCAAAACAATATTATTAACCTTATATCAATCATATTAGGTTAATAATTTAATAAGTTAGAAAATATTTTTCTTTAAGTGTTGCACACTTATTAAACTATTAAACAATTTATTATAATTGTTTAAACAAAAGAGTTAAAAGACATTTTCTTTATTCTATTAAATCTAATTTCATTTAATTACTATTTATCATTAATTAAATAGTAAGTAATTAACTACCTTTAGTTATTATTTAATAATAAATAATAACTTACAAGATTTATTTATTATTTAAAATTAATCAAATAATAAATAATTATATTATATTAAAAATAATCAAATATCTTTAGTTATTATTTAATAATAAATAATAACTAATTAACTAGATTCATTTATTATTTAAAGTTAATTAAATAATAAATAATAAAATTATATAGTAAATACTCAAATATCATTAGTTATTATTTAATAATAAATAATAACTAACTAAATTTATTTATTATTTAAAGTTAATCAAATAATAAATAATTAAATAATCAATCTTAGTTGTCTTTAATTATTATTTAATAGTAATTAAATAATAATTAATTAATTTATCATCCTTGTTTATTATTTAATATTAATTAAATAATAATTAGTTTAATCGTAAATTCAGAAGATATAATATTAACTAGATTAATATTTACAACATTTAAATATTAATCCAAAATACTTATTATATTTAAAAAAATATAATATTAAACTAACTAGATTAATATTTACAACATTTAAATATTAATCCTAAATACTTATTATATTTAAAAAAATATAATATTAAACTAACTAGATTAATATTTACAACATTTAAATATTAATCCTAAATACTTATTATATTTGAAAAAAATATAATATTAAACTAACTAGATTAATATTTACAACATTTAAATATTAATCCAAAATACTTATTATATTTAAAAAAATATAATATTAAACTAACTAGATTAATATTTACAACATTTAAATATTAATCCTAAATACTTATTATATTTGAAAAAAATATAATATTAAACTAACTAGATTAATATTTACAACATTTAAATATTAATCCTAAATACTTATTATATTTGAAAAATATAATATTCAATACCTAAATATCATTTTTGTATTATTAATATTTTTGTTATAATTTTAAATTAATTTTTAAACATTTAAATTAATTTAAATTATCCAGAATGGCAAAATCGTAAATAAACTGAAAACCGAACGGAGGGGCAGTATCGTAATTTCGCAGAAAAAAGACCGGAGGGGGAAAAATGTAATTTCGCCAAAATCGGTATCATGTCACCGAAAACGGTGCCGTTTTAATGTCACCGAAGCTAGCTTCCGCGCATTACGCGCGGATGAAATTTTTTTATTCGCCAAAACGACGCCGTTTTGGCTCCGTGTCCGAACAGTGAATAGGATTCCGCGCAATGCGTGGCAGTCCTTTATTTTTGTTTCCCAGCAGAACGTGAACAGTGCTATTTTAATACACAACTTAATAAAATTTATACCTTCAAGAAATCTTTAAGTCCTCAATAAAAATCCAAAAAAATTACCAACCACTTAATCTCAATTTATAACATGAAAATTTAATTTTTCATGATTTAATATTAAAATTTTTTTTATAAAATTTTTTACATCACATAAACTACCACAAATCATAACTTTTTGTGTATAACTCCATTTTGAGTGATTCAAACTTTGTTTTTCTCATGATTTAATGTTCTATAATATTATAACATTAAATCTAAATTTTATAAAAATATTTTTGGACATAAATTTCAAAACTTATTTACACACTATTAAATACATATTTTAGCATATAAAATATACCAAAATACAAACCAAGCATATTAAACTCAAGCATGACATAAATATTACTAATACACATTACTAACTATATTAGCATATTTATACTAACATGATGGTTTAATTAATTTAAAACAAAGCTAGATTTTAAAGTAACAATTACCTTGTTTTAATGGATATCTTCATTTTCCTTCCAAAGTAGGTTGTGAAATCTTGAAGACATGAACCAAGAACTCCTTCTCCTTCCTTATCCTTGCTCTCAAATATTTTCTCTCTAATTTGAAAAGTGAAAGAAGAAAAATGACTAACAATTCTCTCTCTCTAATGACTTAAGTCTTCCAAAATGTATAGATATATATCTTATATCTATGAAATTACACCAACACAAGTTAGCTATTGGATACTTACACAATAAAGTTAACCCATGCCTTAGTTGGTGAGGATTTTATGGGAAAAGACCCACCAAAAATCAAAACAAGCAATCCATTATTTAATTAAATGAAAAATAAAATAAAATAAAAATCAATTTCCTATCTTTTCCCTTCCTTGCCGGCACATGATAGCTTTTGTCCCAAAAATAGTGTCACTTGCTCATTTTTTTAAGAATTAATAAGTTACATAATTATTTTTCATATGGGCTCAAGCTTTGGGCTTTATTTGAAATACCAATTGGGCTCTAATTAACTTGTTTGGGCTACTAAATTGTCAAGTCCATTTAATTTATCATTGGGCTATTTAATTATATCCGATATGATTAATTATTAATTTTGTTACACATTAATTATCCAATCCATAATTAAATAATAATTGAATTGATTAATTAAGTAAATACTCTAACCCATTAATATTAAATTACTAAATGGACTAATAATATTATTAATAATATTTTACATTATTTACATTAATTAATTATCATATTAATTAATTTATAAAATTTAATTCACTCATTATATTCAATTTAATTGAATATTTAATTAATGACAACTTGTCAATTATTTTGATATTAAAACTTTAGAGTGTGTTCGCTAATATATAATCTATATATATTATTTATACACACTACCTTACCTCGAAACAATTTCACAATAAATTATGAAATTAAAATAAATAGAATATATAATTTAATATATATTATTTAGGCCATAAATTAAATTATTTAATATATTTACATTAAATAATTCATTTCTCATCAATTATGGAAATAATTCCATTTACCCGAAAATACATTGAAATAATAATATATTTACTAAATTTCTTATTTAAATAATTTATTTAATTATTTAATTAATATTACACAAATAATTGTATAATTAAATTTCTCACTCTCATAAATCATTTACAATGATTTATTTAATTATAGAATATATTCATTTAATATATTCAATTACAATTTAAAATTTCTCAATTAATTTAAACCCTTTATATATATGTACATATATAAGAAATTAAATATTGTACAATATATATAATTACTAATCTCCTTTAATTAATTCAACTACTTTATATAATTATAATTATATAATTTACATAATTATTCCTCACAAATAATTTATCAACAATTTGCATAATTGTTGATTAATGAATAAATTAATTCCACAATAAACCTTTTAATTCAATTCGGATTAATTTAATATTAATCTATCTATTTATCACAATTTAATTAACCATTAAATTATGTTACTAAATGTGCACGCATATATATATTCATATAAATACATATTTAATTTACACGCAACCACGTCGCTTAATTACATAACTCCACTAATTAATTCTCTTAATTTAATTAGACTTGTTGTTAGTCAAGTTTATTGAATTATCACTTTACTTGCTAACTTATCAAAAATTTTGATATTACCATATCTAAGTTAGTCCGTTAAATTTAATTTGGACCTCTATTTATCTATCACTACTAGGTTATCAAACTCCAACCTTTATTAAATATTAAATATTAAATATTTTATTTCTAATTCATTCAAATATCCGGGATATTACAGATGCTCTTCTTCTTCTTGATATGAACTTGGCTAGTGACTCCACCTTGACAATTTTCTAGCAATTTCCTTGTTGATTTCTCTTATCTTTTTTCTCTCTTTGAAGCATTATCTTTTCTCTCTAGGAATGTTAGATAATTGACCAACCAACACAACAAAGATGTTGAGCATTTTATTTATAGAGTCTCCTTAATCACCATCAACATTCACTAATTAACCTATATTGGTCAAATTAGGAACTAAGCTAGGTTTCTATTAGATTGAATGACACTTGAATTGACCAGATAATTGACTTCCATCAAGTTAACTTGCAAGCTATTGGTTAAGTAACTTAAAAGTAATGTTGGAGCAATAAGCCACCCCATGTGGGCCCCCTTTATAGCCGGAGAAATGGGGATTCCCCCCCCCCCCCCCATCCCTTATTTTTGATTTATTTTATAACTTTTATATACATATATATATATATATATATATACCATATTTGATTTTCATTTGGGCTCCACTTTGAACTTAGGAATTAAATGTATTATGTTCATTCATTTAATTTGCTTAGACTCAATTTATTTATTCTATTGGGCTAGCATTAACTAAGGCATGTTACATTTAAATAAAACAACAATTTGGCTAGCTTTAATTACATCATAGATCAATGTTTAATTAATTACATGGTCTACTAGGTTAATTTATTGGACCTAGTTTAATACCACATTTGGACTTAAAATATAATCCAATTAGGTTTACTTTAATTAATTCCACCACCTTACGTCCTTGTTAAATAAGTACACGCATACATAAGTATATTCATTTAATTACGTCAATACATAATTAATTAGTATAAAATTTTAATTCATTGATAATTATTTAATAATTATAATTACAATGACATATAAAATTTGTGTTTATTACATCATTTTCATCATTGAACTGAAGGTCAATTTACAGTTACATCACTGAAAGAGAAAATAAATATAATAATAATATCATTTCCCTTACACACAAAAAAAGATTAGTTTTGCTTTTTAAAAATTAATTTGAGGTATTTTAAAAATTATTTTTAATTTAATACTAATACTAATAATAATAATAATAATAATACCATCTCGGTTACAAAAAATAAAAAATTAATTTGAGGTATTTTAAAAATAAATTTTGATTGAATAAAAAATTTGAGGTATTTAATAATAATGTCTTTTGCGTATTATTATTAAATCAAAATTTATTTTTAAAATACCTCAAATTAATTTTTTAAAGGAAAAACTAATCTTTTTTTTTTGTAACGGAGATGATATTATTATTATTATTATTATTATTAAATTAAAAGTTTTTTTTAAAATATCTCAAATTAACTTTTAAAAAACAAAAAATAATCTTTTTTTTGGTGTAATGGAGATGGTGTTATTATTATTATTATTATTAAATTAAAATTTATTTTTAAAATATCTCAAATTAATTTTTGAAAAGTAAAACTAATCTTTTTTTTTGGTGTAACGGAGAGAGTATTATTATCAGTATTATTAAATTAAAATTTATTTTAAAAATACCTCAAATTAACTTTTAAAACGCAAAGCTAATCCTTTTTTTTTTTGTGTAACGGAGATAGTATTATTATTATTATTATTATTATTATTATTAAATTTAAATTGATTTTAAAATACCTCAAATTAATTTTTAAAAAGCAAAACTAATTATTTTTGTGTGTAATGGAGAGGGTATTATTATTATTATTGTTGTTGTTGTTGTTGTTATTATTATTATCATTAAATAAAAAATTATTTTTAAAATACCTCAAATTAATTTTTAAAAAGCAAAACTAATGTTTTTTTTTTGGTGAAACGGAGATGGTATTATTATTATTATTGTTGTTGTTGTTGTTGTTATTATTATTATTATTATTAAATTAAAATTTATTTTTAAAATACCTCAAATAAATTTTTTAAAAATAAAACTAATCTTTTTTTTGTGTGTATAATGGAGAGGGTATATTATTATTATTATTATTATTTCTTTCAATTATGCAATTGTAAATTGATCCTCAGTTCAATGATGAAAATAATATTTAATACTGTCACATCATTTTTCTGTTAAATAGTTAACTGTCTTTGAGAAAAACTTCATTTTTTGTAAAAAAATTGAGTACAATAACTTGATTAGAAAAAAATTCAGTACAATAATGCATATTTAAATTAGGGTCGAGTACAGTGAAAAAAGTATGTTTAACCCAATAATTTAATGACGACTTATTATATGTAATATTTATTTTATATGTAAACAAAGTAAGAATCAACAAATAGTATAGTATATATTAAAAATAAGTTTCAAGTAATTAGTAGTACTATGTTGATCTACAAAATAAACTGATCGAGTGTTAATGAAATGATGATAATAAATTTAAAAATATTGCATCTTTTTTATATTATTATTATTATTATTAATATAAATAAAACTCTTCTTTTAAAACAAAATATTTTAACAAACGAGACTCTTATTATTGAAAGGAGGAAATCCAAAACAAAACAGCATCTTGTAAGGTTTCTAACTAAAGTATGCTCATTAAATTTCTAGGAAGGTTGTACACAGGACAAACGAAAAGAAGCGTAGAATTCAAAACACATCCATTGATAATCATAATCATAAACCGCCTAAAAAATGGCCATTGAACATCAAGTTACTTTTCCTGTTTAATTCCTCAAATTAGTGCCAAACCCAGATGTCGCAACAAATTTGATGCTCTAATTCTACACAGTTACCGCTGGCTGCTATCTTGCTTCTAAGAACAGAGTCATCTTCCTAGACATCGTATCTTTTATGTATCAAGTGGCGTTGCTTTCCATGTTTCCTTCGCCAAGAAATCCCGACGTGTTTTCATACATCTGCAAGAATAGATGATCCAATAAAGGCTTCAGCTTTGATCTCTTTAATTGCAGTCCTTTTGCAATCTTCACGACGCTCTGTATCTTCTCATCTACACATTCCTGCTGCTTCCTGTAATATATATAGGATAAATTTTGAACGACAGGAAAACAAGACACTTGAATCAAAAGCTTTATCCATTAAAGATCATTAGAAGAACGTTATTTAGTCAGGTTTAAAGAAATGGCTGGCTGCAACAAATTTAAACAGACCTTATATCCAGTGCAAAAGAAAGTTGCTTCAGCTCATTCAGCATGCCTGCTATCATAAACAGGTTTTCATTCTCCCGACAATGGCTCATCTGAAGAGGGGATTCTATCGTAACAGATAGCAGGTTTAAAATTTTGCCCACCTCCACCTAAAATATAAAAAATAATATGTATATGCTAATCAGATTCAGTACTAATCGCCGTCATAATCTATTATGTGAACAAAAAAGTTTGCATTACCTTGATGACTGGGGCGGTAGACATGAACCACATTAAGCAGCTATCCTTTACCTGCTCCAGCGACTCCAACGTATCAAGTATCTCCCAAAAGAGGCCATACTGTCTTCCTGACTGACCTTCATTATGACCACCTGATGTAATAGTTTCAGGCCTCTCTGGAAACAATTCTGTAAATAAATCCTTGCTGAATTTCTTCACCTTCATATTCAGAAATTTGACATTTGAGGATGAACATTCCACAAAATTATTTGTCAAACTTACGATCACAAGCGGATTCTCAATCCTCTCAAGTGCATCAGCAAGCGCATCAATGAAATAACATTCTCTCCTCCTAAGGGCGTTACAAAATTCCAAAGGCAGATCGGCGAAGAGGTCACTTCTATCCAACAAACTGAAAAGCTTATCAAAATGGTTTGCAGAATTTACACAAATTAAACACAATAGAACCATCAATCTCAAAACTAAGAGGCGATAGTAATCCTCTGGATTGTTATTTGAATTTTTGATCCATTCCAGGGTATCATGCTTATTCACCAGCAGCTTCTGTACTTGGATGACTAAAATATTATAGACCTCTCCTATTACCAATGGCAATTCCATGTGGCTTACTGAACTGATACTTGAATCAACATCCCATTCCTCGTATATGAGCCATTCGACACATGAAGATTTTGTAGTGAAAAAGTAACCTTGACAGTAAGATACCATTATAAGAAGGCGCTCAGCTAGATATAAGAAACACGAGGGTGATATATAATCAAGTTCGGGCCTCCAGTGAGCGGACATGTTATCTTCAAGTACATCACAGAAACTGTAAACCACTGAAGCTACATTGGACGCAGCAATTATGTCAGTAGTCCCCAAATCAGGATTAAAATCTGACCTTTTAGTCCAACATATTTTCTCAATCAATTTCTTCCACAGCGGGTGTCCATCAAAGCTTTTCATGATTTCTTCTTTGAAGTATACAGTGTGCTTGCCAGATCCTAGGATCATCATCACCACTCTTCCCATCTGCCCAGATGTCATGCTATTCATCTCGTTGATATTTCCAACAGCAGCTTCTTTGAGTAAATCCATGGAAACTTTTCTTCCACTCAGAGATATCATGTCTTTTGTCAAAGATTTTTTCCAATCAATATGAAAAACATAGTCATAAAAGTGCTCTGTAGACAATTTAACATAGTCTGCACAGATACCACTATACTTGCAGTTTGGAAACTTGTAATTCACAAGAAATTTCGCTATCTCAAACATATGAACAAGACATAAGCCTGGGCAAAACACGGAAATGGAATTCTTACATGAGTAAATATGGAGGAGTTTGAGGGTGGCCAACACCTTTATACCAACAGAAAGTAACTCCGAACAAAAATAACTAAGGGCAACTGGAACAAAGTTGTGAGCACCAATAGAAAGCAAATCTCCTCTCTTCCAAAATAAGGTGGAATCGATCTCTTTAACCCAGTTGGCACCAGAGTTAAGCACAACATAAACAATCTCTTCGTTGCAATAGTTCTTAAACACACCAAAATAATTCAAAATGAAGTCCTCATAAGTCGAATACTCGCCAACATTTTGTCCAAGGTCGCAGCAGAGATAATCAACTAATTCCACGATTTTGTCCTTCCAATATTTCCACAAGTAAAACAGAGTGTCTACCGAGACACGGTTCTGAGATATCATGACTTCAGGATGCTTTATCAAATTGTTGACCAATTCATCATTCCACTCATACATTGAGGAAATGGTGTAAAAATGAGCATCCAGAATTCTCCGAACTGCTATAATTTCACCTCTGAAGCTTCTATGTCCCTGAGAGGTATACAGATACTGTCCCATCTCAGACAAGCTACTATCTCGATTCGATAGAATATTTGCCTCCATGCACACAAATGAATAGAATAGATCTGAGTGATTCTTAGCAGATTTTTTTGCTTTTGTTAGAAGCTCTTCCTTCTGAGCAAATTGCTTTAAGGGCCAACCTTTGCTTCCATGAGTCCAAAGAGACTCAGAAAAAACATACCAGAGTATGAGCAGAGATGATTCTTCGAAACGTCCAGATTTCTCGAGAAGATCAGACTTACGTCGAAGATCCCCTTTCTGTTGGGCAATATCTGCAGCTTCTAAGAAGTTTCCGTTTTCCTCTTCCAACGACATAAGGTCATCAAGACAATTTAAATGTTTCAAAAAGTCACGCATTAAGTCAATTGATTGAAAAGCTTCAACAAATTTCATCATAGTTTTACTATCTTTGAGATCATAGTAATGACGTGCACATCTTTTCAGTAAATCTTGTTCTGTTTTGTCTAATTCAGAACTTGTCTTTACGAGACCCACGGGAGCATTTTGTTTCCACTGTTGAACAAATTGCAATCCCATTTCCAGGATTTCTCCAACAGTGTCTCCTTTCGATAGATTGTTAGCTTCCTCGAGCACAAATTTATAGAAGATATCAGAGTGTTTCTTTGCAGTCAACTTTGCTTTTTCTAAAATCTCGTCTTTCTGCTTAAACTGGTATGAAGGCCTACACTTGCCTCTTAATGAAGTCATTGTGTTTGAGAAGACATACCATAACATCAGCATTGAAGCTTCTTGAAAAATTCCAGCCTTCTCAAGAAGATCAGCTTCAAGGAGACAATCTCCTTTCTGCTTTGCAATTTTAGCAGCTTCTAGAAAGTTTCCCCATTTCATTTCCAACCCCAGAAGCTGATCAAAGCAATTTATATTCCATAAGAATATTCGCATCAAGTCCTTTGACTGAAAAGACTCGACAAATTCCATCATTGACCTATAATACTTTAGCTCGTAGTAATGTAAAGCACCTTTCTGCAGAAACTCTTGTACAATTCTATCCATTTCCACATTATTGTCTCCAATTTGTTTCCAGTCCAGTATGTACTGCAATCCCTTGTCAAAGAGTTTTCCACTGAGGCAAGCTGAAAGGCACTCAGAGTATAATCTGGCCGTAGCATATACTCTTGCTGCTTGTTTAAAACATTTTGCTAGACAAAAACATTCTCCAGCTCTCGCCAGCTTAGACTCTCCAAAGTTTTTCATATATATGAAACCTGTATCAATAAGGGGTTAGTTTTTAGCACAGCAATCATGACAGAAAAAAAGTTGTCAAAACTTCGCTAATCCAATATGGATGCAAAAACAAGTGCGTTGAGTTTTGTCAGCAACAAGAGAGAAAGATTCAAAAATTATTTTAAGAAACTAAATAGCATCAGAGAAGCACAGGTCTTGGTCCACTTTGCTGAGGTTTAGGAAATGTCTCAACGAACAAAATACATACTAAGAGCTGAAAGCTTCTACAGTGCCAACGCTATTAAATTTTACATCCTTCATGTAGATGTAGTGACATGTTTTGAGAATAGCCCATCATCATCTAAACAGTGTAGGAAAAGACGCATATTCCCCAATGTTTAACAGAGCAATTGGTAAGAACACAAGACAGAAAGACTACAAAAGCATCATCACCTAAACAGTGTAGAAAAAGACGCACATACATAATATTCCCCAATGTTTAACAGAGAAATTAGTAAGAACACAAGCCAGAAAGAATACGTAAACCATACCAGCCCTTTCATACTCGTTTATCTCAAAAAACAATCTGGCGGCTGATTCAGCCTTTCCAATCTCATCGAAGATTTCTGCAGCCTTCCTGAGGTAACAATGTGACATTTCAGAATTTGGTCCACCCATACGGTCTGCAGCTGCTTGAAGTCCAGAAGCCTCAGCCAGTCTTTCCCAATATGTATCCCCTGCCCTTTCAAAGCACATCATTGCCATTTCATAGTTCTTATCATAAAAGAGCTGCAGCAAATGAGAACACAAGGTACACATATGATCCAAACTATGAGCATTCCAAAACTTTGAACATGTATTAGGTATAATTTTCAAATATTAGTAGCTATCTCATGGAAGGAAACTGTGATTGAACATGCCATGCTATGACTACATATTCAAGGAACCAAGCATAAAGATGATTAAGTATAACGGAGATGAAGAAGAGCATGTAACTAAAAAATGATTAACTATGAATAGAAGGAGATGAAAAAGTCCTATAGCTTGGAAAAGTATCACCTATTATTTTGAGGTGTCAAATTATTCAACAATGCGAGTTATGAGGGATGAAGAGACCTTAATGCCCCGAGACTTCCAGTCCTCTTGGCTGCTAGCAACTTTCATTTCTTCTACGAATGCATTATCCAGTTGTCTTACATTGACAAGACATAATTTCTTCCAATAGTCAAACATTGGTCCAGAGAATTCCTCCATATTCTCGCAAATCCACAGTCTTTGCTTGGTACGGGTGACAGCTACATATAATTGCTTCAATTCAGAACACAAGATACTGTGTTTCTCCCGGTTAAAACGAGTAAAGGACATAGAAGTAGTAGAGCCAAGCAGATCATTTTCAGTCATGTATTCGTAGATCACTCTCCATTGATTTTGAAAAGGTGATGAGCTGAAGAAGTTGTATAGAAATACATCCTAAAAAAATGATATAAATAGAGATAAGACAATGCAGAGGAATAATGTTTAAGAAAATCATTTGTAATCATCATTGTTCAATATTGCATCGAATCCAAAGGAAGGTGTAATAGATAGAAATGTTACCATAAAGCTTGAACACTCGTACAAGACTCTTAAAGCTCATTGCGCTTTCCGGGAGTAAAGAAAATTATTAAAATCAACAAGAAACTATTATGTACCTGAAACTCAAGGCCCTTGCACTCCAGGATTGTTAGAACTATGGCTTTCTTCCCAACATAGTCACATATCTCCTTTTTCAAACAGTCATCACGGACTAATATTACTTGTTCAGCTCCAAAGGCAATATTTTGAGTCACAGAATTCTCGGTGTTTCTGAATATAGTTCTCAAAGCACACTTATCATTCCCAGTGTCGAGAAGAATGGGAGCTTCTCCAGATATAAGGCTAGTCTCGGGGTTCAAAAAATCAATGGACAAAGGAAAGAAATGATAAATAAGATTTATGACACTCTGAGCTAACTTTAAAACTCCAGCATGGGTACGTAAGTTATGGCTCAAATGAAATAATCTTGAGATTTTCCCTTTCTTGTTTCCTTTACCAGCCACATCCCTTTCCTGTCCTAGTATGAACTCCTTGTAGAACAGACATCGTATATCCTCAAACCTAAAATCAATTCCTCTTGCTATAGTCTGGGCTGTGTCACCAGAAAAGGCAAAACCCTCATCGACATTTTTTCAGATATACTTGAAGAGAGCAATTTGTCTCATTGACAGGTCTTGCACCTCATCAATGAATACAAAATCCATCTCATCACCCTCGTATCTTTTGTCCTTAAGTCGACGATGAAGATCAATCACTAAATCAGCCAGATCAAAATCACCTGTGACGACCTTTCTCTTCTCATATTCTACAAAAATATTATAGATTGTTTCCCTTCTCCGCATGCTTAAAGTGGAATTACAGTCCTCAGATAATAAAACATAATCCTGTTGACAGAGTTTTGCAGCATCACCATCGGCTGCATGCAAGCCACCTTTTATAACAGACATTATCTCAGTAAAAACAGTAGAAGAACCAAGGTTTCTGGTGAGCTTGATGTTGAAATGAGGCCAGTATGACGAACTAAATCTGTCATAGGTGACCTCCTTTGTCCTGATAAAAGTTTCCAAGGAAACTGATCTTGAATTACCAGTTCCCCGGTGGTATAGTTGCCTTACAACAGGGAATCTGTCAAAGTAAGAAACACCAACTGTTCCATCAAGCATCATCAAGAACTTGCGAAATGTTATGATAAGTGGGTATGGGTTGGGTGGAAGATCAGCAAAAGAATCTGGAATATCAATGGATTGTGTCACATCACCAGTATCATCTATATGAATTGAACTGCTCTGAGCTGAAGAGTTTACACCACATACAAATCTGACAATTTAACAAAAAAAGCATTTCATTACTTGAATAAAGGAAATTAGTCAAGGAAAACTGAAGATATCAGGGCTAATAGGCACGCCAAATTAATATAAGATAATCCACGGTTATTAAAGAAACTAAAAAGAAATAAATTTACAAAATAAGATGGAGTAGATAGCCACTCAAACATACATCTTGGTAATCCCTATCAGCACATAACCAATTCCAATAACTAGATACTTATTTTGATTCTAAGCCGGCAATCATTTGGATATTTATAAACCAATAATACATGCTTTGGCACAGTAACAGTCCAAAAGGCAGTTTCCCTTGATGCACTGCCTCTTCAACGTCCTGGGTCACGTCCTGGCTCTCCGGTGTATGTAGAATTTAGGTAAAAGAGAATAAAAAGACAAAAAGTGAAAGCTAAAGCTCTAGTATTCATTCCATCAAAATTTCAAAAGGAACACTCATTTCTCAAACTTCAGAAGTTCATCATATCAAATTTGAAAAATGGAAGCCATTAAGTTGAAGAAATTTCTACACGACGTATCTGATTGTGACATTATTATATGCCATCCACTGACCTTTTACAATGTAACCATATTAATATCAAATAGTTCAGCAATCAGACGGTAAAGAAGCCAAATCCTAAATAGATAAATTAAGAGTTTAAATATTCTTCAAGGTAACTAACCTTTTCAACTGAGAAAATTGTTGTTTCACTGCATAACACAGCTTTGGACTGACAGTAACAAAAAGCTGATGGAGTACATCCCTCTCAGCCTTCCCATGACTATCATTTATGTCATTTCTCCTTCTAGATTCATGATATCCTTCAGAAGCTATATGATACAATTGATCATTTTGAAATAACTTCATAGTCAATACTGTAGTTTTTCCGGTTCCTGACCTTCCAAGTATAAAGCTGCTTTTATTGAAATGAACTATCTCTCGTTCTTGGTCAGTTAATTCAAATGGTAGACCCAGCTCTTTACCATTGCAGCCAGAAAGCAAGTTACCGACCGCACCGGATGACAATGAGTAGAATTTCATCAGTAACAAGCTATCACGGACCTTAGAGTTCTCAAGATATTTTCCATCCAAATCATCAGTACTTGAAGATTCCACGGTTTCAGTGCTGCAAAAACTTTTATATTGAACAATATCTGAATAGGCTGGCCATGTCATTGGAACTTCTAAATCCCTGAACTCAAAAAAATAAATAATAGTAGGGATGAAAATGTTATTATGATTACAGGCTAACAATGAAAGGATATTCAAATTTACTAGTAGAAATGCATTGGATAGAAGGTATATATCTGGGTCTAACATTCAAGAAAAAGTATTATAAAGATTCAAAATGCAATAATTCAAGAGACTTCACATACCCCTCGAGACATCTGACACTGCAACGATGGATATAATCTTCGGTGTACATATTGAATATGTTATCCAATCTTTTAATCAACTTTGAAATCTCTTGCAAAGGAAGTATATCCCAAACCTTCAAGGTTTGGATATACCATGATTCCTTAGCTATGTCGACTGAGCAAAGAATATAATGTTTCCCAACCTTAAATTGTTTTAAAATCTTTGAAGAGCTTTCACAGGTGAAGGCTATATTACCCCTCTTTGGTCTCCAACCCTTAGCAAGTTTTGATAAAAAAAGGAGCACTAAATTCTTCGTCTCCATGGACTCTAGCTTTAAAAAAGATTTCGTAAAGTTGCCACTGAACATAAGCTGTGACAAGGTTGAACATAAATAAAGGCAAAAAGCTGAGAAAACAAATAATTATACAAGAACTTATTTTAAAGAAGATAAACCATAAACAGAACACAAGTAGACACAAACAAAATTTTTTAAGTATGAATACTACCTTCCACCTAGCATTTCTGAAAAACCTACTATCTGCATTGAGCAGATCTTCCAGTTGATTGAGATCTTTCTTCACCTCCACCATGACTTTTTCCAAATCCTTATTTTCATCAGCATTAAAGAAACATCGACGAACCTTGGCATCAAGGATCAGTTCTTCCCAAACAGAGTCAGTATTGGATAGTGTTTTCTCATTCCCCAAAATCCACAGACAGTGCCTGTTGGCATCAGATAGCCAGCGGAACTGTTCAGAATCTTCAAAATATTTAAATAAAGAGTTGAAAATCTTGTTAGAAGACCAGTTTAAGTCATACCTAGCCCTAGTCAAAGCAACATTAGTTCTATGAGGACTAGAGGTAAACCCAATTGATCCACCTTGATTGGATCTTACAGTTGAAATAATTATAATATCTTCTTCTCCACCCTGACACCCATCAATGGATCTGACCTGCACGTTGAAGCTACCATGGTTGTCATACTTCTGCTCAAGTTTCCGTTGAATTTCTGAAATTTGAGCAGAGTATGGAGAGACTACTCCAATGTTAACCTTCATTTTTGCTGCATCACATGCTATACATTGAAACACAGACATTCAGCGATATTGTAAGCTAAAGATAAGTACAACACACAGAAGAAAACAGCGACACTCCAATTTAAATCATTAATAAGATTTTTCATGTTCTGCCAAACTAGCAAATTTACCCCTCAGCTACTAATTTCTTCTACGAATGAGGAGAGATAAAAATTTGGATGCACGTGATGAAAAATGCAATATGCTTCAACAAAATATACCATCCCACCACTACTAAACTAAAAACTCAATATATTTAGGGAAAACATGGAAGAAAAATATATCCTTCTGCAAATTTGGCAAATGAAAGTCTTTGAGAAAGGATTCTTTAAAACTGTAAAATTGCTAACAAGGAAACGAAATATTTATAGCTTATTGAAGCACAAACAGAAAACACAGTATGCTTGAACAAAACAGACAGATTACTTATAATTACAAAGTTGCCAAAACAAATAAGCTTTCAGTCTTATACTTGTATATAAAATTTCCTTTATTTTCGAAAAAGTTTTAGGAATAGAAGAATTCATCAGTTATAATAAAATCATGCATGCAACTTTCTTAAAGTTCTAATAATGTCCTTAATATGTTGCATACCTCTGTAGAGTAACTGAAGTATTTTCAGTACAACAGCTACCTCAACCATGTTTTTCAGACTGTGGCTATCATCACGTACCTCTCTTCCACCAGAAATATTTATAAAAGAATAGGCGCTGAACATTGGGCCAGTAAGATAACATTTACCGTAACCGTCAGTTTTGACGTTTTGTGCATCCATTATTCTGTTCTGGTAAAATTTTGAATTTGGAAAACTGCATATTTTTGGATGCATCCGATATTGGATATTGAGAAGGTGCCTAGAATGACCAAGTATACTCAATCTTTCGAACATACTTCTTCCAAAGCCAGCTGCTACTGAAATCTGAAAGAGGAATATTGTATTGGGGATATTGGTCAACATAAAAATTTGTTATAGAGTAGCTTCATAATACTATATGATACATATTTGAAGTCCCAGAGTCGATCAAATAATTGATTACCTTGCTATTAACAAATGCTGGCAATTGGCATTCATCACCAATTAATATAGCATGCCTTATGCCAAAAATTTGGAGGGGTATTATCGACTCACACTCCTTCAACTGTGCAGCTTCATCAATAACCAACAGCTTCATGGGATTCTTTCTAATAGATTGAAGTTTATGTGAACTTGAAGCTGTGCAAAATATTAAGGATGCCATTTCAAAACACAAGTCTACTATTGTATCTTTGTTTGTTGCTCTTGAAAGGTTAATTCCATCAAGTGAACACAGAAGTGTTCTCAATACACTAATGCAGTCACTTTTTGTGTACAGAAAAGTTGATGTATCTACAACATCGAGGGCAGAAGGTTCGACCAGTGCTTGATGCGAAAATAACTCCATCAGTTCTTCTGCAACCAAAATATCTTGAAACAATAAAGTCTCTAAAGAACCAATTAAGACCTTAAGTGATACCAGGTCATTAAAATTATGTTCTAAGATAAATGTTTTTGGTATATGAGTACATATAATAGAGATGCAATTTCTAAGAGATGTTGCAACTAATAAGAACCTGTCTCTAACAAACTGAAGAAATGAGTAACCATCTTTTTTCTCATGGACATGTTTGTTATCACGGTAGACTTGGTACTGTGAAACGCAATTTTCAAGCAACTCTAACATGGCAGTGAAGCATTTCTTCCATCCACTTTCTGTTCCCAAGCATTCGACAAGCTTCTCTACACGGTAATCCAAATATATCTCTTGAACCTCCGAAGCACTTCTGTTTATATTACCGTATATAAGAATATCTCCTAAACAACAGACAGAAGCACCATTTGCATCAACTGTCTCAACCGACTCTTTCACCAATTTCAAAACACGAGACGCTACTTCCATAATGGCTACGTTTGTAGGAGCACAGGTGAGAGTCCTACATTTCAATCGTAAGAGGCTCCACAACATTATACTAACAGTTCTAGTCTTCCCTGTTCCTGGGGGTCCCCAAATAAGTTTCAAAAATGATCTGTGATCACAATTCCTTTCACTTATGCATTCAACAACTGCCTCAAGTTGGGACTTGTTCAAAACAGAAGCTAAGGATAATTTTTCTTCCAACATTTCATTCCTTCCCAAAGGACACGAATTGCATCTTTCCGGAACCTGTTGTTTGTACGCAGATAATTAATTGAACTGAAATAGTATATGAATAACAAGTATCCTACAAAGATAAATGTACAATAACTTACATTTCAATAACAGCTAAGAAAGCAGAAATGCAATAGCCTTACCATGGAATTAGAGCATAGGACTTCTTTAATGACATCCACATTCCGATTCAAGTGCAGTGCAGTCCATATTCTACTATTTGTTGTTATGTTCATCAAGAAAACCACGTAGAATGATTTAAGCAACCCATCTTTCACTTCAATTTTTGTAGAAGCTTTTACTGTAAAATATGTACTCATACCATTACCACCACTACCAAATTTATCCCCTGACATTTTAGTAATTTGCCCAAAACTCCAATTCCTCCCCAGCCTTTCTAAATCATTCACAGTTTCGGGTTTAGCTTCCGTTAAAACTATAATATCTCCCGGAATCGTTCTGTAAGGCTCTTTGCCATTACGACTTGAGCTATCCCTCCAGTCCTCAACCCTAACATCATAATATAACTTTCCACATGGCTTAGACTCATGTAAAGAAATCACCTTGCCAAAAGGTGCAGTGGATATAGCTTCCATTTTGGAACAAAGCTCCGCTCGTGAATCTTCCAGCAGGGGATAAACAAACGAATCCAAATAATGCCGTACTGACTCAAATGATTGGGGAATTTCTCCCACCTAAAATAAAGAAAACAGGAACCGGATTAGACCATTTTATCAAACTAAGATGGATTAAACCATTTTATCAAACTAAGATTATTGGAGAATTAAAGTGAATTCAAAATATAAATGTACCAGTAGATCAATAGATAAGTTTACTATCAATCAGAGGCTTTCAAACATTTTTAAGTTATTAATTAATTTTCCCATCACCTTTTCTTCTTCTTCTTCTTTCTCTCTCTGAACCAGAAGCAATTTCTAAACCAACAACATGAACCCATAATAGTATTAACATCAAACACCCAATCCTTGATTGTAATTCTCAAACAATTTGCTCTTTTAGTCTACTACTTGATCTCTCAATTTAAAACCTAACACATACCAATTGTTGATGGTTATAATGAATATAGCGTTTGCATATTGTATATTTATACTTATTCGTTTGGGATTTCTTGTGGTTTTAATTGTACGTAGGTAAATATGAAAACTATAATCACTTTTAAGTGCTAGGCAATTCATAAATCGGTCATAATATCGTCCCAATATAGGTGCGGTGGGGGTTTCTCAAATGTAGTTATTATAGGTACAATGTGCATACAGGAAGTTTAGACTACCTTACCTACCTCCCATCTTTTTGCAACAAAATGGCAGTCAAATGGTACTACAACTAACAAAAAGCAACACAATTTTAACGTTTTAAATCAAGGAAAACACTCTGATACGTAATTCCACCAAATTAGTTGTACAGATAAATTCATAGAATCCAAAGAAATAAAATACCATAGACCACCATGCATATATATCTCTTTTATTATATATGTTCATATAGAATATTAAAAGGCATAACAGAGAAGGATGAAAATGAAAGATCATGAAATGGAACCTGATATTTATATAGCTCCTCATTGAAAATATCTTTAAGTGACCAAGAAAACACAAAATCAGTCAAGCCTCTTTCCTTCAAAAATGCATTTTTCTTGCGTGTACCACCGCCCCATTCAACTTCCATCCCGACTCTCTCTCCAGATATATATCTGTAGATGTGTGTGTGTGTTATATATGTGTGTGTAGATAGTTGTATATGAAAGCAGCTAGCAGAAGAACATGAGTCGAGTCAGGCTCTTATACAGTAGTAAAATGTAGAATTAATCTTAAGGAAATACAGGCATCTAAATATATAGATGGAGGGAGAGAAAGAGATCAGGTTGAGTGAGAAGTTCATCAGTCGTAACATTGAATATATACATATATATATATATATATTAATTATAGCCGTCGGCTTTTCATCTTCCCCTTTTCTTTTCTATTTATTTCAGCTAGAATGATTCTGCAAGGTATGAGAACGAGTGAATACTTTTATATGAGTAATAAAGTACTTGAAGAAAGTTTGAAGTCAAAATTTGTTATTGATGATCAAGACGTTACCTTGACATGATATTTGCTTCTGTGATTGCATGGGGCACATAACATAACATGACATTGTGGGCGCATTTTTCTTTCCCAAATTCATACATATTTTAAATATTCAACATTTAAAATAGTCGTGCTCATAGGATTGGGGAGTATTTATAATTAGTGGAAAATGTTTTCTTCATAAGAAATAGTATAGTACTGTGTCTAATTTACTGTTGATATGAACAAATTTTATACGGAGTATTAGAATTACATTATAATATGATTCTAAATAATCAGTTGAACTAGTGCTAACATCCAAGAACAAGGGTTTTTTGTTTCAAAAATTAAGAAAAAATGGAAAAATTATAACCATTTTACTTTTTTAGTTAGTAGAAAAATGACATATATTACAAATGTTTACGTATAAATATTAGTGATAGTCTTTTTGAAAAGATATTTAATAAATGGGGTCATCATATAATATTCATACCAATCTTATATATTAATGAGTTTCATAATTATAATTTGATCTAAATTTATCACAATACATAACAGAACTTCTTAGAATATACACCGTGAAATAACGTAAGTTCCCTTTATACATTTATTATAGGAATTTGCATACTATGCAATTAAATGAGAATTTAAATATGAATAATTTTGTCATTTTATTCTCTTTCTTAATATGCATCTTTAGTATTAATTGTCATATTTCTATTCTCTATACATGTTTATGGAGCGTTATTAGGAATCAAACCTCACAAGAAGGACTCTTATGGATCTTCAAATTAATTTTTCCCACTGTATTGCTCAAACCTCACAACTACCAAAAATTTATCCAAATAAATATAAATCTAAATCCAACTGTACAACTTTTTTTTATTGAAATCTTATGTGAACTTAATTAAACCCCTGCTATGATCCAACCATGCAAACGGTATCGTAAAGAAATTATGGAGCAGTGCAACATAAATTAACTTTTCAAAGATAATGAACTTTATATATTTCATTAATGGTAATTGTAGCTAAAAACCGAATAACACTTGATCCAGATCAAAACCATAAAAATTGAGTACACTGAGCAATTAATCCTCAATCCTACACTGCCGATATGGGGATTATTCCAATTAAATTAGAAATTGACCCGGGATCGATAGGTTGCACCAGCTTGGTAGTTTGCTGGAATCACATTAGTGGCCACAAGACTCTTCTTGGACGTCGAAGTTGTAATTTTGAAGGAAAATGGAGTTTTTGTCGAGGGGCTGATGTTAGCAGACCATGTTGCTCCCCACGAGTGCTGCATCGAAATCCATTGCTTGTCTGCAGTTTGAAGCTCAACAGAACCAATATCACCATCTCCGTTTTCGAATTCAATCGCAGAAGCAAAGTAGTTGGGATTGATATATGGGTCAACTTTAAAGGCGATGTTTGTACCAGGATAATTGCATTGCACCCTTGAAGTTGTAACGAAAAACCAAAAATATTAATTCAAAGAGTAATGTTAGACACTACAAAAGGCTCATTGATGCCGACAGATTTCAGTTGACAATAACTGCATTTGTCAACGATCATAACCGTTAACATTATAATTAATCATGACTGTGTTTCTAATAGTGAGTGGTTTCAATATTCATAAACCAATATGTAAAGCTTGAATATATATATAGAGTTAATAATTAATTAACCTTTTATATACAATATCCACTTGTCCAAGTTGCCGGAGATTATGCTCTTGTCCGGGACGTGCCATTGCTCCAAAAGCATGGCCGCTTAGATCAAAATGAAACGGGACGTTGTTACATGCCCCAGGGCACTCATCAGTAATTGTTACAGTTATGTAGTTCCCCGAGCATGCTGGAGCTGAATATTTGTGATGTAACAAATTAATTAATTACTATTTTACATGCAATAATATAAATACATAATAAATTGGATTGGAAAAATAAAAAAAATGTACTACAATAATAGTGCACCTCGTAACATTCTCCACACCCTTGGCCTGATCTAAATATATTGGCATTTCCTGCTGATATCATGGACGAATATGGAGGTTGCCCAACATCATTTGCAAATCCACAAGCCCCTCCTACAAAATATATAAAAGTGTACACTAAAGGAATTTCAGTTATAATTAAATTAATAATTTTCGTGCAAGTATTTTCCTTACCGCTTCCAGCTCCGTTTGGGGGTCCATACCATGTCGCTAAAGCCGATGAGAAACCCCGAGCTGAGCAGCTGGGGAAAAAAATCATTAAAACCGAAGAAAGGATTATAAGAATGGGAAGAGATAAAGGGTGTTGAATATTAAGGGCCATTATAACCTCTCTCTTTTTAATCTATAATTCAATTTTACAAGGAGACTTTCTTATTGTGATGGATTGTTTAGGCAAATTTATTCCCTATTTATAGAGGAAACGGTATGCCTGATTATAATTATGTATTAATTATGCATGCATAGCATATAAAATTAAGTTCCTCTATGTTGCATTTGACCTTTAAAGAATATGCATTTATTATTTTATACGGGCAGCATATTCACTTGATATTACCGATGGATTTATGCGAAGTAGAGAATTGATATATCCATATTTGACGAAAGAACAAATTGCAAACCTGTTTTTTTATATTTAGACTTAAATACAATAGAGATGTTAATGTTTTAATTTTTATAATTTTATAGTTAACGTTTTAATTTTTTGTAAGCCTGTCCCCCTAACAATGTTTTGTCAAAATAATTGAATCGTGTGCACAACATGTGAGTTTTAAAAAGGTAAAATAGTCTATTTACATATTTAAAAATGTAAGTTTTTAAATGGTAAAATATTTATCATCTTAATTTAAGTATTTATTTTAAGTACATTTAAGAAATAAAATATAAAACTAATATTGATGGCTTTGTGTATGCGATGCTCACTCAACTACAATCCAATTGCTTCTCAACAACTAAATAATGAATAGATAGAGAAAAAGTTTTAGTAGATGATTGATAGAGAGATAAACACTTTTGTTGTGTGAGAGATAAGCGTGAGTTCACTATAAGAGTGAATAATATTTTATTATTGTGTTTTAAATTTTACCCATCTAAGTGGAAGAAATATTTTTTTAGTTCATAAACAGATTATTTTACTTTTTAAAAACTCATATATTGGGCACATAATTTTTTTATTTTGATCAAAATTGGTTAGAGGGAGTGATGTTGTAAAAAATTAAAACGTTAGCTATGAGATGACAATATTTTGATTATGTGTTATGCACATGACAATATTTTGGCAAAAAAATTATTTCATTATCCTTTAGAGTCTATCGTGCTTACTTAAATATACTTTGTGATCTATCTCGGGAGAAGAATTTATATTTTAAGGGTCCAATTATAAAACAAGTAAAATTTGGAGAGTCTAAAGTGCTATTAATCCTATTATAAATGTTTACGTTGATTTTTTAATTATAGTAAATAAAATTTCTTATAACATATTTAATCTTATGTATTAATATATTATGCCATTAGAATTCTATAAAAATTTGTTACATAGCACAGCTCAAGCATTAAATCCTTTATGACATTCAATATCATAAACAGCTTATAATATTATAAGTATACTCTCTCCTCGCCCTCAAGTAAATGTCTTAAGCATGTGTGTGCATCTATTCTTCTTATATATAAAAGTAGGTAAAGAGATAAATTAAAATCAAATTTGAAATTAATTTGATTTGATGATTTAAATTAATTCATCGATTAAAATAAATTAACTCATTTTAATTGATAAATTAACTCTTTGAAATCAATTTGAGTTTTTGTTAGCCATGAATTATAGGTGTATGTATTGTATTTAAGATTTTATTATGCATATATTTAAGATTTCACAGTTAGAGTTTTTTGATTTATAAGTTCACATTCATGCATTCTTCATTTTGAAATTTTAATGCATCTCAAACTTCACACACACACACATATGTGTGTGTGAAGAACCCCAAAAAAATATGATTTTTACTCCAATCCTTTAAAGAACCCCCAAAATAAAAAAATTATATCATACTTCTAATCGCAATTAAATCAAGAAAAAAAGTCGATTCATTAGCCTTTATATATATCAATCAAGCTTTTTGAAATCCTTAACTTTGATCATGGCTGAATCATATTCAACCCAACAACTACAAATTGTAAGTATTTCCCACTTTCTTTTTCATTTCCTTTTATTTTTTTAAAATATATATATGTAAAAAATTCGAAAAAAAATTACTTGACTTTTACTCCAATAAAGAACCCTCCAAACAAAAAATCATATCATACTTTTAATATCTTCTATAATACATAAAGGTATATACAGAAAAGAAAAAAAACTGTCCCCAACAATTATTTTGTTTCCCTTTTATATTGCCTTGTAATTTTTCCGCTACAAATCTCATTCACCCCTTGTTTTTTCCATTTATGTCATTTTTCAAACTACATAACATTTTATGCAAAAAAAAAAAAAAAAAAAAAAAGGCGTTAAGTCGTTTTTAAGCTTACCTATGTTTTGCACGGGTAATCAAACTTGCGTTTATAAAGTTCTAGCATTATTGTGGATAAATTCTTCTTTATTTTTTCTTTCACTTTAGTCATTTATTAAGAATTTTATATTTAAAACCAGAAATTACATGTTACTAATTTATTATATATATATACTACAACATTGTACATTGACATCAGCTGCTGCTAAGTGTAAACTACTGGATCATTTAGCTTCTCTCCTACATTAATTACATTATATCCCAAAATTGCAACAAATCCAAATTGATATTATCCATTAATTTGATTTTTGAATTGTTTTACCTCCTGCATTAATTACACTATATCCCAATATTATAGCAAATCCAAATTAATATTATCAAATAATTGGATTTTTGAATTATTTTATTATCCTATTTTGCAAATAACTCTGACACATAAATATCTGATATTATCTAATAATTTAAAATTTTAATTTATTTACAAATAATTCTCAGGCAAAAAAATATGTAATATTATCCCATAATTGGGGCTTTTGAACTTTATTTATAGAAATTTTTCACGCATAATTTTTTTTAGTGTTTTTTTAAATTCCTTAATCACACAAAATACAAATCTAAACTGATATTATATCTCAAAATTACAATAATTTTGAATTGATATTATATATATTCCATAATTATATCCCATAATTTCAATTTAATATTATCCCAAATTGATGGGTGATTGATCTAAACACGTATTTTATTCACACTATAAATAAAGACTAACTTTTTTATTCCAAATCACACCAAAAATAATTTTTAATTATATATATTTTTTTATCAAAATGAATAATTCTGTCGCAACGTGCGGGATTTTATCTAATTTTAATAATATTGTTACTTACATGCCAAATCTGTAAATAAATGTAATGATCTATTACTATATATAAAAAGTCAAAACACAATTAAATCAACTAACCGAGTTAACTCGATTTAATTTTAAAATTCGTCGAGTTAACTCCGTTGAATAGTTCTATTTTGGCTTATAATTTTGGTGAGTTCTCTCGGTTCAGTTGAAAATTTTCAATTCTCTCCCATCGACTCTTCATCTTCCGTTTCCTATCCGCTTAATAAATTCAATCGTCTCTTTTTCTTCCATCAAATAAATCGCAAAACTCATACTCTCGAAATCTTCCCTGCTCTTCCATCTTCTTAATTAACCTAATCCTTTCTTTTTTCTCTTTTTTGAGCATGTTCTTTCGAATAAGCTGTAACTCGGATTCCGTTATGAAAAGTGATTCGCCTCGATCTCGCATTGATCAAGTATTTTTCAAACCAATTTTTGCAAAATTTTCCATGGAGTTTTTTCATGTTAAAGCTTCATTTTTTATGGGGTTCATTAATATATGTTGATGCTTTCTCCATTTAGCTTGAGTTTCAACAACAGAGGTTTGTTTTGATTCAACCTTTTGAATTTTGAAAATTAGATATTATTTCTGTTATGAATTAATGGACTTTGTTGTGATTATCTATATAATAAAACAGAACCCATTTTGAATCTAAAATCACAAAGACGATTCAAATTCTTCTAACTTAATCTAATGACTCACATTTCATCTCACAAAAAAATTCTCGCCATCCAAATCAAATTCACCCCTACACTATAATAATAATAATAATAATAATAATAATAATAATAATAATAATAATAATAATAATAATAATGATAATGATAATGATAATGATAATGATAATGATAATGATAATAATAATAATAATAATAATAATAATAATAATAATAATAATAATAATAATAATAATAATAATAATAATAATAATAATAATAATAATAATAATAATAATAATAATAATAATAATAATAATAATAATAATAATAATAATAGTAATAGTAATTACAATAATAGTAATAATAATAATAATAGTAATAATAATTATATTACTACTACTACTACTACTACTAATAATAATAATAGTAATAATAATAATAATAATAATAATAGCAATAATAATTATTACAATAATAATAAAAATAATAATAATAATAACAATAATAATTATAATAATAGTAATAATAATAATAATAATACCGATAATAATAATAATACTGATAATAATAATAATATCCATAATAATAATAATACAGATAATAATAATAATAATAATAATAATAATAATAATAATAATACCTATAATAATAATAATAATAATAATAATAATAACTAATAATAATAATAATAATAATAATAATAATAATAATAATAATAATAATAATAATAATAATAATAATAATAATAATAATAATAATATCCATAATAATAATAATAATGCCGATACTAATACTAATACTAATACTAATAATAATAATAATAATATCCATAATAATAATAATATCGATAATAATAATTTTTATAATTTTTATATTTTATAATTTCCTTAATAATAATACAGATAATAATAATATTTTTATTTTTTGAATTTTAATTTAAATTTAAATTTAATTTTTCGTTATGCCGTGCCTTCAGGCATATGCAATTACTAGTTATTTGATATATGTCGATGTAATAATGGGTAGGATAGAACATAATGTATTTCCCGTAACTATAGTAAATATTTAATATGCAATAACAGAGTTACTAAATTAAGTAAGTAAATTGAAATTAGAAAGTTCAGTGTACTTACTTGGAAAAAGGAGATTGAATTTTTTGGAAAGATTAAATCCGAGTCCTTTGAATTCACAAAGTCTCCTTGAAGCAAATTTATTCCCTCACTGGTGCTAAAAGGTTTTTGAATAATTACTTCCCAAGATGAAACGGATTTCCAATCCTTAATTAGAAGCACTTCAAAATTAAGAATTCTTCGAACTCAATTTCTATGCTTTATACTCGAACTGACTATATGATGAATGCAGGAAAATGAAAGTTATTTCTGGAATTGAATGAATGAATGATTGCAGCACAGGCAGGTTATTTATAGGATGAATTGTGACTGATCAGAAGGGACACCTCCTTTGGCATGGCATCCATTCGTCAAAACGACGTAGTTTTGGACCAATAAGAATGGGCGCTTCTGTCAGAAAAGGCGCCATAAAACGACATAGTTTTGGGTCTATCAAAAGGGTGCTTCTGTTCAGAAGAGGCGCGTCTCAAAACGACACAGTTTTGTTTCCGCTTTTGCAATAAAACTTTAAACAAAATTTTAAATAAATTTTGCCCAAAAAATTATATACAGTTACCCACGACCCACGACCCACGACCCGGCCGGGCGGGCGGCGGCGGCGCGCGCGTGTGTTCAAACCAAGCCTTAGCTAGGTCCTCTCCCTTCCACAAAAGTGGGGTGCCCCTTGGGGCCCTTCCCATTGTGCAATTATCCCATATATAAACCCTTCACATTTCCCTCATTTATTCTATGAGGGACAAGGTATTTATGACAAGTTTAAACATTTCAAGTAGATGATTTTGGAGTCAATTTTTCATTCAATACTTAATGGATTTGAACAAATAAATATACCACGTTATACTCTTTGCGGAGGAGAACGTGTTGGTACATGGACCCGACATTTTTGGAGTTTGGGTCCCACATTAATTGAGCCTAAAAAATGCTCTAATTATTTAGTTTTCAAATCCATTTCCAACAATCCCCCACATGAATGTAAAATTGGCTTTTCTATATGCAAAACATGAATATGCAGACACTAGTTCGAGTACAGAAGAAAAGATACTTCATCGGGTTAAGTAGCCTAGTGGCTTTGAACTTGCCCTAGTAAAATCTATCGGATTTACTTGGCTAATCAGTAGACTTGATGTCTTTGAACCGTCAGCTTTTCGTGTAAACCAAGACAATAGAATTAACAAAATATCTCTTCAGACATAGTTGGTTCTCACGTTTGTGTTCATTTTGGCCTTGAAACACCTCTTGGTTCCGTGAGTATGTTAGAGAATTCAGCCTTCAAAATTCTCATAGAAGTGGCCCCCTTCTTACTCACGTAGGTGACTTCTATCAAGAGTATCCTGCAATACCCCACTTGAACGTATTCTAGATATAAAAGTCATTAAAAGTGTCACTTATCCTTATTCTCGCGGCAGATGTGCACTGTCTCATCATAGGAATGGTTAGGAGTTAATATCTCCTCAGTGCTTTACTGAGTACTACATAATTTGGTTTGCCCATTGAACCTAGATCTTGGGATCTCCATTCACTAAGTTGGGTTGCCACTATGACGACTCTTATTTAAACAGTAGGCTTTAAACCCATTCCTTTCGATGAACTTTCCACTTGCTCTCTTGTTAAACCTTTCGTAAGCGGATCCGCAATATTATCCTTTGACCTTACATAGTCAATTGAGATAATTCCATTTGAGAGCAATTGTCTAATTGTATTATGTCTTCGTCGTATATGACGTGACTTACCATTATATAAATGACTCTGTGCTCTTCCAATTGCTGATTGACTATCACAATGTATACATATAGCTGGCACAGGTCTTGACCAATTTGGAATATCCTCTAAGAAATTACGAAGCCACTCTGCTTCTTCTCCAGCTTTGTCTAAAGCAATGAACTCTGATTCCATTGTAGACCTTGCAATACAAGTTTGTTTTGAGGATTTCCAAGATACCGCTGCACCTCCAAGGGTAAAGACATATCCACTTGTGGATTTTGAGTCTTTACTATCAGATATCCAATTAGCATCACTATATCCTTCTAATACTGCTGGATATCTCGAATAATGCAAACCATAGTTTTGAGTATATTTTAAATATCCCAAAACTCTCAAAATAGCTTTCCAGTGATCTTTACCTGGATTACTCGTATATCGACTTAATTTGCTTACGGAATAAGCTATATCAGGTCTAGTACAGTTCATGACATACATTAAACTGCCTATTATACGAGAATACTCTAGTTGAGATATGCTATCACCTTCATGTTTGGCTAGATGAAGATTTATATCAACTGGGGTCTTGTTTAGAATTATATTATACTTATTAAATTTTTCAAGTATTTTTTCAATATAATGAGTTTGAGATAATATAATTCCATCAGAAGTTCTAGAAATCTTGATTCCTAATATCATATCAGCAATCCCTAAGTCTTTCATATCAAATCTATTAGCCAACATACGTTTGGTAGAGTTGATAATTTCATTGTTACTACCCATGATTAGCATATCATCAACATAAAGACAAACAATGACATATTCCTTTTGAGTGTTTTTGACATAAACACATTTGTCACACTCATTGATTTTAAATCCATTTGATAACATAGTATTATCAAATTTCTCATGCCATTGTTTTGGTGCTTGTTTCAATCCATACAAGGATTTAACAAGTTTGCATACCTTCCTTTGTTGTCCAGGAGCAATGAAACCTTCAGGTTGTTCCATATATATTTCTTCATCTAATTCACCATTTAAGAATGCAGTTTTTACATCCATTTGATGTATTTCAAGTCTATTTAATGATGCTATTGCTATTAGCATACGAATAGAAGTGATTCTTGTAACTGGTGAATAAGTATCAAAATAATCCAATCCCTCCTTTTGTCTATAGCCTTTAACAACAAGCCTTGCTTTGTATTTATCAATTGAACCATCAACTTTCATCTTCTTTTTGAAGATCCATTTATACCCTAAGGGTTTGGAACCTGGTGGAAGATCTACCAATTCCCATGTATGATTTTGCATAATGGATTCAATTTCACTATTAATTGCTTCTTTCCAATGAGAAGCCTCTGGAGAGGATATTGCTTCCTTGTACGTTTGAGGATTGTTTTCTAACAAATATGTTAGAAAATCTGGGCCAAAAGACGTTGAAGTCTTTGCTCTTTTGCTACGTCTAGGTTCATCCACTACAGACTCTTTGTCTATATTTTCAGGATTACCAATAGTAGCCTCCAAAGGTCTTTTGTATAAATTTGACTTTTCATTCAAGTTATATGGAAACACATTCTCAAAAAATGATGCATCTCGCGATTCAATAAAAGTATTAATATGAATATCAGAAATTTCAGATTTATGAACAAGAAACCGATAAGCACTACTGTTATTTGCATAACCAATGAATACACAATCAATGGTTTTTGGTCCTATCTTAACCTTTTTAGGTTTAGGAACCATTACTTTTGCTAAACACCCCCACACTCTTAAGTATTTATAGCAAGGTCTATGACCTTTCCATAATTCATAAGGTGTTTTGTGTGTTTTCTTATGAGGAACTTTGTTAAGAATATAATTGGCAGAAAGCAAAGCTTCCCCCCACAAATTCTGAGGTGCTCCAGAACTGTTTAACATAGCATTCAACATTTCTTTCAATGTTCGGTTCTTGCGTTCAGAAATACCATTAGATTGAGGTGAATAAGGAGCAGTAGTTTGGTGAATGATACCATGAGTAGAGCATAACTCTTCAAATGGTGATTGGTATTCACCACCTCTATCGCTTCTTATAGCCTTAATCTTTTTGTTAAGTTGATTCTCAACTTCATTTTTATAATGTTGAAACATTTCTATGGCCTCATCTTTGCTTCTTAACAAATATACATAACAGTATCTTGTGCAATCATCAATAAAAGTAATGAAATACTTTTTTCCTCCTCTTGTTTGCATAAACTTTAAATCACATATATCAGTGTGAATTAAATCTAGAGGTTCGGTTTTTCTTTCAACGGAATGGAAAGGTAATCTTGTCATTTTAGATTCTACACAAATTTCACATTTATGCTTTGGATCAATATCAAATTTAGGCAAGAATTCTAAATTAATTAATCTACGAATTGTATTATAATTAACATGTCCTAATCTGGCATGCCACATAGTTGAAGACTCTATCAAGTAAGCAGAAGAATTAATTTTATTATTATTATCAATAGAGTTTGGTACAATAGTCATTACATTCATCTTAAAGAGCCCATCAGACATATAGCCCTTTCCTACAAACATATCATTTTTGGTAAGTACAAATTTATCAGACACAAACACCAACTTGAAGCCATTCTTGCTAAGCAGTGACCCAGAAACTAGATTTTTACGGATATCCGGCACGTGAAGCACATCGTTGAGAGTCAGTTCTTTGCCGGATGTCATTTTCAGCACAATCTTTCCACGTCCTTCAACCTTGGAACTTGAGGAATTTCCCATGAAGAGTTGTTCGTCATTTTCCACTGGTTTGTAGGTAGAGAACATCCATTTGTTGGAGCATATGTGGCGAGTAGCGCCAGTGTCCACCCACCATTCTTTTGTGTTTCCTACCAAATTACATTCGGATACAACCGCAGAGAGATTAATGTCTGAAACATTTTCAGAAAGTTTTTCTAGTTCTGTCATATTTGCTTGAGCTTTTTGTTCTTTCTTGAAGTTCTTTGGCTTGCGACATTCATTTGATTTATGTCCTTGCTTGCCACAATTGAAGCACTTGCCTTTGAACTTTTTCTTGGATTTGAAAGTACCTTCGCCTTCGCGCTTCCTTTTGTTGTTATTGTTTGGCCCTTGTTCTACCACATTAGCCTTTGCTTCAATGAAATTTTTCCCATTCTTCTTCTCAGATCCTCGATTGTCCTCTTCAATCCTAAGTCGCACAATCAATTCTTCAAGATTCATCTCTTTGCGTTTATGCTTAAGATAATTTTTGAAGTCTTTCCATGATGGTGGAAGTTTCTCAATCACTGCAGCAACTTGGAATGAGTCACTTAGTGACATTCCTTCAGAATGAATGTCATGTAGGATTACTTGTAATTCTTGAACTTGGGTGATGACTGCTTTAGAATCCACCATTTTATAGTCAAGAAATCTACCGACTATGAATTTCTTCATGCCAGCATCTTCAGTTTTATATTTCTTGTCTAAAGATTCCCAAAGTTCCTTTGCAGTTTGAATTTGACAATACACATTATAAAGTGTATTGTCTAATCCATTCAATATATAATTCCTGCAAAGAAAATCAGCATGTTTCCATGCATCAACTGCAGCCACTTTCTCCTTGTCAGTTTCTCCTTCAACAAGAGTAGGACATTCCTCTTGAAGAAATCTAGCCAAGTTCAAAGTTGTAAGATAGAAGAGCATCTTTTGTTGCCAACGCTTGAAATCTGTTCCATTGAACTTTTCAGGTTTTTCTCCATGAGACATACTCACAGTAGGGATGGTACTAGTAGATGCCATTTCTGTTATACAAACAGAAAGTAATTTAAGATATGTAGAAGAGAGATAAACATAAATAAATTTCTGTTTTGTACAATAATATATATATATAAATTTTAATTATAATATAATATTAAAACAAAAAACAGAAACAAATTTCTGTAGAAAATTTAACAGAATAATCTGTACTTAAAATAAACCAAGTTTGTTAAATAAAAAATAAATAAAATTGGTTTATATGGCAATTACATAATGATATTAAATAAACTATAATTACAGAAAGAGAATAAATTTGCTTCAAGATTGTATTTCCCGTAACTATAGTAAATATTTAATATGCAATAACAGAGTTACTAAATTAAGTAAGTAAATTGAAATTAGAAAGTTCAGTGTACTTACTTGGAAAAAGGAGATTGAATTTTTTGGAAAGATTAAATCCAAGTCCTTTGAATTCACAAAGTCTCCTTGAAGCAAATTTATTCCCTCACTGGTGCTAAAAGGTTTTTGAATAATTACTTCCCAAGATGAAACGGATTTCCAATCCTTAATTAGAAGCACTTCAAAATTAAGAATTCTTCGAACTCAATTTCTATGCTTTATACTCGAACTGACTATATGATGAATGCAGGAAAATGAAAGTTATTTCTGGAATTGAATGAATGAATGATTGCAGCACAGGCAGGTTATTTATAGGATGAATTGTGACTGATCAGAAGGGACACCTCCTTTGGCATGGCATCCATTCGTCAAAACGACGTAGTTTTGGACCAATAAGAATGGGCGCTTCTGTCAGAAAAGGCGCCATAAAACGACATAGTTTTGGGTCTATCAAAAGGGTGCTTCTGTTCAGAAGAGGCGCGTCTCAAAACGACACAGTTTTGTTTCCGCTTTTGCAATAAAACTTTAAACAAAATTTTAAATAAATTTTGCCCAAAAAATTATATACAGTTACCCACGACCCACGACCCACGACCCACGACCCACGACCCCCGGCCCGGCCCGGCCCGGCCGGGCGGGCGGCGGCGGCGCGCGCGTGTGTTCAAACCAAGCCTTAGCTAGGTCCTCTCCCTTCCACAAAAGTGGGGTGCCCCTTGGGGCCCTTCCCATTGTGCAATTATCCCATATATAAACCCTTCACATTTCCCTCATTTATTCTATGAGGGACAAGGTATTTATGACAAGTTTAAACATTTCAAGTAGATGATTTTGGAGTCAATTTTTCATTCAATACTTAATGGATTTGAACAAATAAATATACCACGTTATACTCTTTGCGGAGGAGAACGTGTTGGTACATGGACCCGACATTTTTGGAGTTTGGGTCCCACATTAATTGAGCCTAAAAAATTCTCTAATTATTTAGTTTTCAAATCCATTTCCAACACATAATTTGTTTTCTATTGAATTTTGCCTTTTTGTTTTTTTTTGGTTTTTTGTTGTTGTTGTGAATTTCAGGATAGTCATGGATGGTTTAAACTATCTTTGCACTTTTTTGATTATTTCCCAATTATCTAGGTATTTGCACAAATATAAGTTGAGTAAAATTATGAGCAAAAGGGTTAACTAAATTAACAATAAATGGTTTTTGTTCCTTTTCTTTTGTCTACTTGGTGTTTTTTTTGGGGGTGATGGAGCTTGGGTTTAAAGGGACTTACAATGTTGGCAATAATTACTATAAAGTGAAGTCATTTTGGTTTGTATGCGCGCGTGTAGTAGTTGTAGGGTTATTAGAGTCCGGAGTGAGCTATGCTGCGAGAAAGATAATCATTCCAAAGTTTCCAAGGCTTTTAGTTGTAAAAGATGGGCTATGAATGTCAAATTTTAAACAAGTGAAACCTTTTAGCTCTGACATATACATAATCTTTTCAACCAATTCCACATCGAACAACTGAAGAGAGATGCAGGGGAAACTATTTGAATTTTCATGTTATTTTCTATACTTTTTTTGATGTGCTAATTAGAGATAGTTATCTAATTTTAGACTAAAAAGTGGAACCCTCATTAATCTGTACATCTTCAGATTCGTTCACATGGAATTATCTACATTTGCTCCTTTAATTAGCATGACACCTTAGTGTTCTGCCACACTTCACGATATTGAAGACTTGGGATGAGATTTGCCAACTTGAATAGATAAATATAGAAAGCATTCATATTACTTCTAATTGAATAAAGTTGTATTTAATACTGAGGCCACATTTAACTTTAGTTTTACGATCTATTATGAATTGTAACAACCACAATTTTAAGATAATCAGATACACTACATCTTAAGTTTTTTAATGGAACCATTGCATGATTTTATGTTTGATTCATTCGAGAGCTTTATTGGGTTTTTGCAGCATTTCTTTTGTATTTGTGGACCTGAAGGACCTATTGCATATATGCATTTAGGAAGGTATGACCTGGAAAAATAATGTGTTCATTGTTTTGTGATGATATTGATGTAAAACAACCTATTGACTTGGATTTACTTTTGTCTATTTACCCTGTTTGCTGCCTTATTGTAGGTGTGCATTGGTTTTCGCCTAGAAAAAAGAGTCCAAAAAAAAATTATACCTTATATTTTGATAGGGATTATTTACTGAGAAGTTTCAGTTCATAGAATACCTGAAAGGTAATTAAATTCTTTTTACACTATTTATTTTAAAGGCGGATCTTTTAATTTTCTTTTCCTTTTTCCGGTTTCATTATTCAAACTAGGTCGTGCATTGCACGGGTTATATATATAAAAAGCCGTAAAACGACCATTCTAATTGAAAAACTTGCCGAGTTATGTCGGTTGGTTGTTATAAGTTGACTCAGTTGGCTTGAAAAATTATTCGACATGTCTCAGATTTTCACCCACTTCCACTTCCACTTCCCTCCTTTTCCATTTTCGGTTTCTCTATCATTAATTATATCCTCACTTTGTTCTTTTCTTTCCCTCCATCAAATACATCCCAAAACTCAACCCGTTTAGCAACTTCTGCCCAATTCAAGGTTTTATTAATATAAAAGAGGCCAAGTTGATTCAGTATCCATCAATTTCGCGCAATATTCCTCTCCCCTTTGTACTACACTTTTTAAAGACGATCACATTGTACAAACCGTCGAGCAATTGCTTTCGGCCTTGGAGGCCAACAGTGTAGATAATTGCCGAATCGAGATCATAAACCCCGACCATGAAGATCTATCTTTAGAGGTATAATTTTCAAATTTTATGCTTCCTCAATAATTTGTTTATAATCATAAATTTGAGTCTTTAAAATTTTAATGGGTTTTAATTTTTTTTTTGAAGATAGCTGCAAAGTTGTAGACGCTGAAGATCAATTGTTCATAAAATCAATTGAACCAGATTCTTATTTTTGATGAGTCAGCAAGGGAATGGGTGGATGTGTCATAATGGCAAAAAATGTGAGAAACTAGCACCGTTTCTGAATGAACTTGTTTATGTTTGGAAGAACAAATATTTTGTAGCAGCATTCCCTTTTCAAAAGGTTGACATAATTTATGGAATTAGCTTTTCTCAGTTAAATTTATTTATTACATTCTTAATCAAATGTCCATCGAGTATGGTATGGATATCAAATACGTTTCGCCTCTTTGTATTATGTATGTGGCTTTTACTATCGATTGTAGTATTTGCTGGTGACAAGTTTAATATGTGAAGTAGGATATAACAGATAAAGGAGCATTAAAAGGTAGCTAAAATCGTGTCATCATACATTTGAGGCCACTCAAGGTATTCATTTTGTGCTCGAGAAATTTTTTCGGTGTGTGATCTGGATGTATTTATTCCTACCTTCCATCATATTGGGTTAGCATAAATTAATTTAGTGTTTTTGTTCTCTGTTTATTATAATTATATTAAAGTATCATTAGACATTATGATATTAGATTTATAATTATTTTTTGTTTTGAAATAGTGGGCTATGAGTTGATACATAGATCGTGTACTTTCCATCTTTTTTTGCAATGAATGTTTGACAAGTTATTAAATTAATTATTCAAATTAATCCGTATATTGCATAGATTATCAATTAATAACACATAATTTGATGTCTCAATCACATATGGAGATAGTATTAAATAATGATATGGATCTCATTTAACCCCCATTCAGAATGAAGAAATAGATTCTTGGTCCTCGTTATCTTTAAATTAAAAATACACTGAAAATACAAATTTATAAATAACCCACATGTTCTTTAATTACAAAATATCTATAAACTTAATGATTATGAAGTTTTTAGTTACTTTTTAAAACTTTATACATCCTTTACAAATTTATTTAATTATACTTTTGATACCCTTAAATAATCTAATTTTCATAACCTCATCTTGATAACATATTTACATACCCCCAAGTAATTAAAGTAAAAGACGCATTCTTCTTGAGTCACCATATGCTAATAAAGAATCCAACTAAAGCATTTGTCCATTTTAAGCAAGACATTATTATTATTATTATAATTATATTAATAACATGATAATCCTCTCTGTTGACATCGTCTTTAGAAAGAAGCAAATTTCAATTTGGATTTGCTAATTGAGAACGATTGATGGGTATATATATATACGTTAAAATGGAAAACAACACTACATCATGATCCGCTGCAACAGTAAATTAAATACCATACCATACTAGTGGCATAGTATGTTTTGGAAATTAATATTTTTACGAATTAATTTGATATTTTTATAAATGGGTCTCATGTAATTTTATAAAAATATTAAATTAATTTATAAAAATATTAATTTTATATAAAATTTAATTTTTTTTTAGTAGATCTTATTTAATCTTTTGAAAATATTAAATTAACGTATAAAAATATTAATTTTTTAAATATTTTTCTTCTATGGAGCTTATGCATATCATAGACCAAATATTAGAGTATTTTTCCCACGGTCATTAAAACGTCCAAAAACTACACTTTCTTTCCATTTCTAGATCTATTCGGAAATAGTCATCTCATAGTATGAATATCTCTATTAATAAAGCAGGACTCTGCCATATGATATTGTGCAACGGCGAAGTCAATAATTTTTTTTAATACTGTCAAAATTATTATTAAATTATAAATATTTCGGAGGGATAATATATATATATATATATATATATATATATATATATATATATATATATATATATATATATATATATATATAATATTAATTTATAATAAATTTATTTAATCATAATTATTTATAAATAATTAATTTTTTAATTATTTTGAAAAATAATTTAAATTAGATTATTATTTAGTTTAAAAATATTATAGAGAGATACATATATTTAGGAGATAAAAATTATATGGGGTTAAAATTTAATTGACAAAATTATAAATTCTCAATTTGGTCTGTACAGTAAAAAATTTATAAAATTTAAGTGGGATCAATTATAAAATAAATATTTTTTTAGTGGGGTCAATTGACCCCACACCTCACAATGTAGCTTTGTCCCTGATATTGTGTCACAAATTTAATTTGCTTCTCTTTCCCCCTTATAAATTTTACTATTTTATATAGTTAACTCACAAAATTTATTTTTTCTTTTAACGTAAAGTTTAGTGATATTATTATTATTATTAATTTAAAACTTTCATATATTTTTATTTAATCATCTAAATTGTATTTAATTTTTATATATATTCTTTACACCCATAACGTTAGGCCTAATAAAATATAGTTATGAGTTAATTTTGGTTTATAAAATTTAGTTATGGTTCTATTTAAGAATTAAAATTATATTATCTATTTTTAATATGAGTTGTGTGAGTTAGAATCATATAGTTATGACCAAAATACAGATCAATCCATATTTAAAATTTATCATTATTATGATCTAATTTTAAAAATAAAAGAAATATTTTTTATTTATAATGTAATTATATAAAAATAACAATACGAATAAATTGCCAGATAACTGAACCTGTTCCGTTCACTAATAACACGAAAAGACCAAAAGTCAAAAATTCTGATGACTTTTAATTCTGACACTCAAAAGAAAAAAATATATCTAAAATATACATTAAAAATCGCACACAAAAATTTAGGAAGTACATGTATGACGAATGACGATGAATGGGCCTCAACGTTTTGAACACTCCCTCCTTTTCAAAATTATTACAACTAACTAATAAGAAAATTTTAAATTTTAATATAAATAATTAGTGCTGATATAGAATTAATTAAAATTATTATACATAATTATACTTGTTATTTTCTGCAGTTAAATAAACTGATACTAATTTTAATTTTTAAAATTTAATAAATTAAGTTTATAAAGTAAAAATATATAATACTCTCTCCGTTTTGACTTTTTAAAATTAATTTAAAATATTTTTAAATTTAAAATAGAGATAATTTTTATTAATTTTAGTTAAAAAATAATGACTATTTTAAATTATCTAAAAATATTATTTATTATAAAATTTATAATATTTAATAAATTATTTTAATGTAAAATTTAAAATTTAAAATTATTATTAATCTTATAATTTAGACGGATGAAAAAGTTCTAAAGCAGATTTAGTCTAACATCATCTTATGCATGCGAGTGGCTGTGAAAAACGAAGCCAATAGTAGGCTAGCTAGTGGCAAAAGAAAGAGTTAATAATAGTAGTCCTTCAATTCATTGAACTTTCTGGAGAGATGGACCATACGCCAAAAATATATCCCTTCCTGTGAATAATTTGGGGGACAAAAATGTTAACCCGGTTGGACCTTTCATTCTCAAAATATAATTTCAGATTTTATCCGACTCAAATCATATAATACAGTTAACTAACCCAAATTGATCTAATTATGTTGGATTGAACCCATGTGTTATAATTTATATTGACAAAATTACGTAACATATGTGTTACCGGATGAATGCTACTTTTAATTAAACACGGATAAAATCATAATAAACACTCACTAAATCGATATAATTATCGATGTATCATTTGTGTTAGTTGACGGAGTGCATATACTTGGTATTTAGTATATACAGTGGTGAATAAATAGTCTGCGGTTCGGTCTGGTTCACTCACAACTCGATTTGGCCTATCAATTTTTTTTTTTTGCTATTTTAATTTTCTTACTGTAGACAAAAAAAATTTCTTCGTAATAACTTATTTAATAAACTAAATAAAATTGACGTATTTCAATACGTTCATTCATGTATATTTGTTTATATAAAAATAAAAAAATTCATAAAAATATATCAAGTAGTATAATATATTAAAAAAAATTATTGCCTAACTGGCAATCATAATATATATTATTGTCACCATCCACTCAACCACGCACTTCAAAACCAATCTAGACAAAGTAAACTGCAGCTCAACCATCTCTTCCGTGAACTCACATAGAATCCTGATCTCAGCAACATCACCGTCACCACCGGCCGCCGCGCCACGCCATCAATAAGTTGGGGCTTTTTTTGATGGCTTCTTCGTCAGGTTATCAACCACTACTACACCAAAATCAAACACCTATTTCACGCCAATTATCAGAAAAACATGATGAAGCTGCCAGCAACGAGCTGGAAAGCGTGTTGTCGGACACAAGTTTTTCGCGGTTGCAGCGCTACCGATTGGCAACATGGATTGAAGTGAAGCTGTTATTCTACCTTGCTGCTCCGGCCGTTGCAGTTTACATGATAAACTACCTCATGTCCATGTCCACCCAAATTTTTTCCGGCCACTTAGGGAATCTTGAGCTCGCCGCCGCCTCCCTCGGCAATACCGGCATCCAAATCTTCGCTTATGGGCTCATGGTATTCTCTCTTTTCATAATCTGGCCCACCGATTAATTAGAAACCCAAGTAAAACAAAAAAACTCCGGAATATAGGATTTGTATTCACTGTTTGAAGTAAAAAATTGGAAAGTACCTAGATAATATTATTAATTAAAAGACTAAATATTTTTAAAAATCAAATGAATCTCTAATTGATTTTTAAAAATTAAAGTTGATCTCATATTTTTACAGCGAAAACAGTACTTATCCTTCAATACATGCCACAGGTGTAATAGTACTTCTAGTAGTATGAGTTTATTTGACAAATTTTTACCATTGGTCGTCTAGAATGAAATATTTGATTTTTTTTTTTAATATATACTCCTTAAGAGTTCTGTTTAGATTTTTTTATTTTTTTTGAGTAGAAGAATTTTTATTTATTTATTTATTAATATTAGATTAAATGACACAATATCTTTAAGTTTTGTCATTTTTATTTTATAGTTTTTTGATTCAATATTTTTATCGAAAGGTTACCTCCATCCATCTCTTTCTGTATGCTTGCATTAAAATTTAGACCAGTTCAACATAACCATGGCCCAGCCCATTTAGACCAGCTCAATCCATCTGCCAGGTCTATATTTATGTACAACATTCCAACACGAGGAAAGTAGCAATGAGGAAAGTTGGTGGCAATAATGTGGCATGGTATCAATGAGTAATTGACTAATTGAATGAGTCATTGACAATAATGTGGCATGGTCTAAAATAAAATTTTATTTTTATTTCCTAATTAAATAAATACGTATATATAGATTTTGAGCAACCAGTACAATAAAGCTTGTATTTAGAAAAAAACAAATTAGAATTCCGTTAAACCCCCCTAAGATCACTCATTTGTCAGAGATGTAAATGAGACAAATTCGTTTAAAAGTTAAATTAGTCGAGTCGATCTTTAAACGAGTATGTGATTTGGCGTATGAACTCAGTCTGTTCAATTATAAGTCAGTCGAGCTCGGACTCAAACAACGCTTAAGCGATATGAGGCTAGTCGAATTTAAACCCAACTTATTATTATAAAAATTTTCAAGGAGCCTAGCTTATTCGACCAACTTCTCAAGCTCAACTCGTTTAATTACAATAGTAAAATAGCTTGTTCGAGCTCAAATTAAACTTAGTTGAGTTGAATCAAATCGAATCAAGTCAAAGTCGTGGACAAACTAATTCGTTTTCGGCTCTACTGTGACTATAGGATCACTAATATTAATTGATCATAAAAAAGAATCTCTTCTAGTGAACAACTAAGTCCTCTGTATAGAGTTTATGTGGTGGTTGAAATAAAGACACATTTGATTGTGAATTCAATGCAATGTTATATAATGGCTGTGCCTTGGCAGGCCCCTCGAAGTATATAAGAATAGATGTGAGACTTAATTATACAACTAGAATAGTATAAAAAGGAGGTGAACCTCTCTGCACTAATTAAATAGTGGTAATTATGTTAAAGGGAGGTATGCAGTTGTTTACTAGATATATAAAAAAGGAGAATTGAGATTATTCAGATTATTTTTTTTTGGGATTGCATGTGTTATGATGTTAACCATGGAGTCCAAGTAATTTCTTTCATTAATTTTTCCTTTTAGAATCTCCTGTAATTTCTAGGTAGCCACTAATTCTGATTTCTGAGTTTTAGACCGTCATTCGCGTCAAACACAATGTAAATATAAGACTGAAAACTTAGGCCTAACTCATTATATATTACAATAAACCAAATACTAGCAAATTTAAAGATAATTATGAAAGAAAAATATATACTTAATGAAATCTGCAAACAAATTTTTTTTTGTGTGGAAGATAGAAACTTACCCATGTGTTAGCATCATGCTAACTTCTTTATGGAATAATTAACAGCTGGGCATGGGAAGCGCAGTAGAAACACTATGTGGACAAGCATATGGAGCACATAAATATGAAATGCTAGGCATTTATCTTCAAAGATCAGCTGTACTTCTCACTGCAACCGGTGTCCTCCTTACTTTCATCTACATTTTCTCCAAACCACTTCTCATATTGCTCGGCGAATCGCTAGACATTGCATCCGCAGCTGCATTATTCGTATATGGTCTCATTCCTCAAATTTTCGCGTACGCCCTCAACTTTCCTATTCAAAAATTTCTACAAGCTCAGAGTATCGTGGCGCCAAGTGCTTACATATCAACAGCCACACTTGTTTTACATCTAATTTTGAGTTGGTTTGCGGTCTACAAGATTGGGCTTGGGCTATTGGGTGCATCACTTGTTTTGAGTTTGTCATGGTGGATAATTGTGGTGGCACAATTTGTTTATATAGTGAAAAGTGAGAGGTGCAAATATACATGGGCCGGATTTAGCCTGAAGGGTGCCTTTTCTGGGCTGCCAGCTTTCTTCAAGCTATCGGCGGCCTCTGCGGTGATGCTGTGTTTAGAGACATGGTATTTTCAGATTTTGGTTTTGCTGGCTGGATTGCTGGATAATCCTGAATTGGCGTTGGATTCTCTCTCTGTTTGGTAAGAGAATTGACTACCCTGTCCTACATTGCCTACTTGCTTAATTAGTTTACTTGAGCTTGGTCAATCAAAATTGAATTTAGGCATAGTTGGTTTAAGAATTATAGATTGAGGCACATTTTTTTGTTTAGATTATAAATTCCTAAAATGCCATTATTTTGTATATTAGGTAATTGATATGGTAGAATGTGAGTGTTATTTGTTTCTTTCAACTTCTTCTTGTTGGGGGCAATAAATTAATCGTCCTTTTTTATTGTGTGTTTAAATTGATTGCACTGGTGGGGGGGTCGTAATCAGCTTTTTGGTGACAGAATTTGCTACCTGTATATTTTTGGCCATCCAAAATTGGCACTGAATTTGTATTCTACTGCTGCCACAATGTAGAGTAGTATTTATCTTTTAGTTTGATACTTAGGCAGGCAGGCAGGCATCCTTTGCACCAAATAAAAACAAGAAAAAGGTTTGATATTTTTCCTTAACATCTTTTCTTCTATCTGCTATAAAAAGCCAAAAACAGGGCGTACGCATAAAAAACTAAAAACATTCTCATGTTGGGTGTTTTTTCCCATCCCTCGGATCTTGTCTATTATAGAGTATTGTACTACCTAAAGTTAGGGGGAATGTCAAATGAGTTTCTTATTTTGTAACAAAAGAGTAATATGGAGTACAACATAGTTGAGTACTGCAATAAGTTACCGTCAATAATTATCTTGTTTATGGAAATATAACAATTGAGAAAGAACAAAATTTACATTCAAGTAATTTACCACGTTGCATTAGTATGCTCTGACTTCGTGATCTCATTGACTATCTTCAAGCAGGACTTCAAATTCCTACTATTTATTTATTTTTTCGCTCAGCAAGTATAATTTTAATTTATCTTAAATATTTGTTGCAGCATGGCAGTTTCTGGATGGGTATTCATGATCTCAGTTGGGTTTAATGCTGCCGCAAGGTCAGCCCTTTTCTATAATTATTTTCTCACTTTTAATCTTTAGTTTGTTTTAAGCCATGTTTTTCTTTTTTCTTTTATTTGTTACCTATCTAGACTCTAAATCTCATCGTCAGTCTCATCTCATGCACATATTGTTGTGTGATGTAATTTATATACTTGTTTTAATTTTCATTCTTATGATATATGCTCCATGATGTGCATATATGCAGTGTGCGAGTGAGTAATGAATTGGGAGCAGGACACCCGAAATCGGCAGCATTCTCCGTAGTAATAGTGAACACCATCTCTTTCATCTTGTCTGTGATTGCTGCCATCATCGTGCTTGCACTGCGTGATGTGATTAGCTATGCCTTTACAGGAGGTGAGGCAGTAGCAAATGCCGTCTCTGATCTTTGCCCACTGCTTGCCCTTACCCTTGTTCTTAATGGAGTCCAACCAGTCTTATCAGGTAATTAACATTACTCCCTCTATTCTATTATGTTCAGATATGTATTCTAATTTTTTGAATTTAATTTGAGAAATTTAAAATTTTGAAATCAATATAAATTTTTATTTAATTTTACTACCACGAACTGATCCCTATAACTTATGTAAACTTAAAGCAAAAATACTACCATTACCATATTTACTCTTTCAAAAATTTACATACATTCCTATTCTTAAAATGACTTCAAAATTCAAAATAATATTTGTTACTAATTTTTGAAAACGTAAGGAATTTGCTTAATCAAAGTCTAACCCAACTCTTTTCATGTCCTTGACACCAGGATTCTTTTCATTACACCTATTCCACCCAATTCCCCTAAAACTCATTTTTTTATTATAAAAATATTACGTTAGCGACGTAATAATATTCATAATAATGTTGATGTTGTGCTAAAAGTAATATTTGTTTTGCTAAACATGCATGGAAGCTAATTGGGCGTATAATGTAACCTAGCAAATTCTAGTCCCAGGTCCCTGCATATTATTTGATTAATTGATGTTTTAAGTTGATTGGTATACATGATATGTGAACATGATCGAAGGCGTGGCGGTTGGATGCGGATGGCAAACTTTTGTAGCATACGTGAATGTAGGGTGCTATTATGTGGTGGGAGTCCCACTGGGTTCATTACTCGGATTTTACTTTAATTTGGGTGCTAAGGTAAATTAGTTAAGTAGTTACAATTTGGTTCACTGTTTATCTTTTTTCCCAGGCGAATCTCAAAGAGAATAATTATATAAATGCAGGGAATATGGTCAGGGATGATAGGCGGCACAGTAATGCAAACCATCATTTTGCTATGGGTTACTTTTCGAACAGACTGGAATAAAGAGGTAAAAACTTTTACTTTTAGTTGAATTAATCCTCATAATAATAGTCTTCTTGGTTTGTGAAATTATTCCCCCTGTTTCATAATAGTAGTCGTTTTAGATTCGTCAATACAGATTAAAACAGTAGTAATTTACTACTATCTTTTGATAATTGAAATGTGTAAAATTTTATTACGAAAGTTGAGAACTATTAGAGATAATTTCTTGAAAGATGGGAGATTCTAGGGATAATATAAAAAAAATAAAATAATTTATTCTTTTAAAAAGTCTATTATTGTGGAAATAGAGAGGATATATATGATGGCGTCGTTAAATTAAACATGCATTACCAATGACAGGTGGATGAAGCCAGAAAGAGGCTGGATACTTGGGACCATAATAAAGAACGGCCACTTCTTAAGGATTGAAACTAGATTATTTAAAGACAAACGTGGAACAAGTACTCGCGCTCATGCAGCGTCAAATATGATCTTCCAACGAGCTGCTGATCTCATTCAGCAGAAGAGGAATTATAATGTCCAACGACAGCAACAAGAAAATCTTTGAGGCACCAGAAATCTGATGTCAAGTTAAGAATTTCATGCATGCAGTCCTAATTATGTCGTAATGGGAATTGTATGTAGTTATGGCAACTTTTTTTACCCTTATATTTGACGTTAGTAGATTTTTAAGAGAAATTAATGGCTATTTTTCTAAATTACTCCAATAAAATATTCTACTTTCATTATTTTTAAAGCCGATTTCAATACAATTTCTTATTCTTTCAAAGTGCTCCAAATATAATAAAATAGTTTATATTCATTCTCTCTCCTATTTTCAAGGCTTGATAGACTAAAATATATACAAGGGTGTTATTGGTATTTTGAGTTGCATTAATTAGATTTTTTAATTTCTGTGCATTAGCTTAAAACGACATGTAATTAAAAACGGAGGGAGTACAATATAAGAGGAACTGAAAGTGGTATTTAAGGAGTTAGCTGAGTGATAATGAGTGATCGAAAATTCAATATTCTATCGTTGTAACTATAAGATTAAACATGATTTTATTAAAGGGTTATTAACAAGTGGCAGAAGGCTTTCATACTCGTGTTAAAGGAGAATTAAAGAATTGACCATGAACGAAAACAATATATGATAATAATAATAATAATTGATTAATTTATAACAGTTTTGTGGTTCCAATTTCAATTCAATGCATGAGAGTGAGTGTTTCAACCCACATGGAATTCTTGAGGACTAGCGAAGAAAGTAGAAATTTAACAATTGAATTTTTGTCAACAAAATAATGCTGCTTTGCACGTGATAATGAGTTTATCCTAAAAATGTATGAAGATTGGGGCCGGTTGACTTTTGAGAAATTAATTTAAGATTCTTTTACATTTGAAAATAATTAACATAAATTTATATTTATTTTAAATTTGAAATTAATTTTCAAAAATTAATATTGATATTCGGATTTTTTCCCTCGTCCATTATGTTATACGTGTCACTCATTTAGTGGCCCATTTAAAATCATGCATGGCACAGTCCCATTAACGATAAGGTATATATATATATATATATATAAACACAGCCTCTCCAAATCACTTGTTCACCACCTTTCATTCCTTATCTCCCAAATGGCCATGCCCAGTTCTACAGACTGGTCATTAGCTCGCACTCACTGTAACAAAACAAGCCCCCACCTCCCCTTCAATTCATCCTCTAAAACCCTAAGTAAAACCCTCCCCTTTCTCTCTCTTCTCCCCTCATCTTCACCTCTTTCAGTTTCACATTCCTCAGGCAGCTGCCCATCACCAATCTTGGAAAAAAATGACATCAATTTACAAGAATTTCAGCCTTCTCAATCACCAAAAATAGAGGATTCAAATGGCTTCATTTGCAGTTTGTTTAAAGATCCCAAGACTCAACAACTGGGGTTCCAATACTATGAAAAAGCTAAAGAAAGCCCAGATTTTAGACCCCAGAAACCCACCCTAAAGCATCTGATCAGGTATTTGATACGTTTGAAGAATTGGGATTCAATTTGGTCATTATGTGAAGATTTTGAGAAATTCCATGTATTTCCTAGTAGTTCTACTTGTTCTATATTAATTAGCAGCTGTATTAGAGCTAGGAAATTTAAACTTGTAAATAAATTGCTTGATATTCTGAAAGCCGATGAAGAAATTGTTGTTTTCGCTTTTGAAACCGCAATGAAAGGCTATAACAAGCTTCATATGTATAGTACAACAATAGTCATGTACGAAAATATGAAATCTGCTGGCATTGTTTTGGATCCCGGGTGTTATTGCCAGATAATGGAGGCATATCTGAAAACTGGCCAAAATGAGAGAGTTGTTTCATTGTTTGAAGAATTCGAGAGGAGAATTGATTGGACACCATTTTTGCCTCAAATTTATTGGATTTTATGCGAGTCACTAGGGAAATCAGGGCGAGCTTTTGAGGCTCTTGAGTTCTTTAGAGACATGACAAAGAAGGGATTTCCTGAGAACCCTTCATTTTACTCTTCATTAATTTGTTCATTTGCAAACATTCGAGAAGTGAAAGTGGCTGAGGAGCTTATGAGAGAAGCCGAGAGCAAGAAACTGTTGAGGGATCCAGCCGCGTATTTGAAACTTATTTTGATGTATGTGGAACAAGGGATGATGGAAAGGACTCTGGATGTTGCTGCAGTGATGAAACGCATGAATGTTAGAGTTTCCGATTGCATTTTCTGCGCGATTGTGAATGGATTCTCTAAGAAAAGAGGCCTAAATCACGCGGTTAAGGTTTATGAAGATCTTATGTTGGAAGGATGTGAGCCAGGGCAAGTGACTTATGCTTCGATTTTAAATGTTTATTGTAGACTAGGATTATATTCCAAAGCAGAGGAGGTGTTTTTGGAGATGGAGGCAAAGGGAATTCATAAATGTGTGGTGGCCTATTCGAGCATGGTTGCAATGTATGGGAAAACAGGTAGGATAAGAGATGCAATGTGGCTTGTTGCTAAGATGAAAGAGAGAGGCTGCGAGCCGAATGTGTGGATTTACAATTCTCTCCTGGATATGCATGGGAAAGTCTTGAATTTAAGACAAGTGGAGAAAATATGGAAGGAGATGAAGAGAAGAAAGGTTGTGCCGGATAAGGTTAGTTACACTAGCATAATAAACGCGTATAATAAGGCCAAGGAGTTGGAAATGTGCGTGACATATTACGATGAGTATAGGCTTAATGGTGGTGGGATTGATAGGGTAATGGCTGGAATTATGGTTGGTGTATTCTCAAAGACAAGTAGAGTAGATGAGTTGGTTAAGCTTTTGCAGGACTTGAATGCAGAAGGCACTCAGTTAGATGGGAGGCTTTATAGGTCATCTTTGAATGCCTTGAGGGATGCTGGGCTGCAACTTCAAGCAAAATGGTTGCAGCAGGGTTTCAGGCCAAGATAAGTTATCGTTATTTTTATAGGCAATGGAAGCTAATTACAGCTGAGATTTTTCTTCTATGGTAGATAGTTGGAAATTTGTTTGAATTTAATCGTGGCCTTGATGTTTCAAGCTTTTGTCATGCTTATAAGTTGTGTCCAATTTTTTCTGCAACTGTATGTATCAAATTGGTTGCAGTAGTAGATGAAACAGAGTAAGAGAAATTTTTATTGTATGTAAGTTTGCACACTGCATTGAGCAGAGTGGAAGAAATATCATTTCAATATTGGTGCATGCAACAAATTGGCTGTTCAAACAGAGAGCTCCCGATAAAGGCTCATTTTACTTATTTTCAAGCATGGTTGGAATTAGTCTATTTAACATTAAAAAAAATAATCACACCCATATAATAAAATATATAGTCCTAAAAAATATAGTACAAACAGCGAACCCCAAATAAAGGCTCATTTTGTATTTGAAGACAAACATGGAAATCTACCAGACGGATGTCCAACACTCTGTAGTCATAAAAAATACTCGAGGACTTTATATTTGTATGCAACTTAAGTACTTGAGTACTATTAGGCATAGTCAAGCAATTAACAATGCTTGGTGCAGAAGCAACGGAGACGGAAACCCCTGCAGTCACCACCTTGGAATCCCTCCGTCTGGCAGATAGCAGCACAGTTACTCTTTCTCACACATATTCCTTTGAACCGCTGGTTGGCTCTTTGATTCGCAGGTCCTCCCAGCTTCCACAACCATTGCCCCCATCTCTTCGTTAACACATTATAACAAATTAATACTAGCTATGTCACTACTGTTTCTCATGCCCCACTAAAAAAAAGTCTCGGTTACAATTTTTCTTTCTTCCAGAACAAATATGTATATATTCCTTATCAGGTAGGTAGGTATATCTAGGAGTTAAATAGAAACCAGGCACTGGATCAACAGGTTTTAGTTAAAATTATCGTGTATATGGGAAAGGTGAAAGAAATAGTGGTATAGCTAATTAAAAAGGCAATAGTAATTATAAGTTAATGTGTTCTAAGTTGTGCTTATTTGGATTTATTGTTGTTTTGCCGCTAGCTAGCTAGCTTAATTAACGCTCGCTGATATTGTTAGCCAGGCTAGGCATAATTTTTGAAACTATATATTGCTGAGAATGTCAGTACTTTTCAAGGGTGCATTACCGTATTATTAATTATTGTCACCACCTCCACCCAGAAACAAAAACAAAAATTGTTACTTATTTATTGAGTTTTTTCCCTACAAATATCAAGGATTGTTTAGTACAAACTTTGGAAATAATTTTTTTAATAAAAATATTAGTCTTTAAAGTTCAATATCATTGAAATAGTATTGGAGCTAGTATAATATTAATAAAGAATATTTTTTTTGCTAGAGAAATAGGCTGCGTACCTGGTCTCATGTTGCATGCGCCCAACGTGTATGCACAAATATAGGGAACTCATTTATAACAATCGTTGTTAGGAGTATTATTCTAGTAATCACGTCTTAGACCGTTTAGATGAATAATTAATGGCTTAGATTAGTTGCATCAAAAGCTCTGTCCTTAGAGGTTCTAACAGCAGTAACATCTCTCATATATTGACAAAAAAAACCCTAAAAACGGAAATGACCCACATTAAAAATCTACTGCCGCTATATGTTGTAATGGCTGCATGCATTTTCTCTGTTTTCCTTCTTATTTCCGTGGCTGGCAGGGAGTTAGAGCTGGGATTAAAAATGCACTGCCGCTGCAGGCTGTAGCGGCCGGCAGCTTGCATATCAATTATACTAGTAGACTTTTTCTTTGTTCTCCTTCTTATTTCCGTGGCTGGCGGGGAGTTAGAGCTGGGAGTTTGGAAGTTTATTTTTATATATATTAAGAATGGACAGAAGCTCACTTAAACGGATTAGGTGTATATGAATAGGCTGCACTTAAATGCATTAGGTGTGTATGAATAGGCTGTTACTTAAATGGATTAGGTGTATATGAATAGGCTGCACTTAAATGGATTGGCTATATAAAGACCTAGGTACCAAGAAAATTAAAGCATCCCCGGGAGTTGCAGCCTCTCGTACTATATTTATCACTCATTTTCCAACCCCCTCTTTATTTTTCTCTCTCTAAAAAATGGGTGTTCCAATGCGTTTGTTTACCACTATTTTTATGGTGCTGATGCTTCTCATGGCCACTGGTAAGTTCTCTTTACTTTTCACAATTTAGTTTTGTGAATATAGAACTGTAATTTTATGAGCTGAAATGAAATGCAGAAGTATTTGTTAATTAATTAGTATTATTAATATAATATAGGGATGGGGCCGGCAGAGGGAAGGACGTGCGAGTCACATAGCCACAAGTACAAGGGGATATGCCACAGGAGCAACTGTGATAATATTTGCAAGACGGAGGGCTTTCCTGGAGGCCACTGCAGGGGTATCCATCGCCGTTGTTTCTGCACCAAACATTGTTAAATAAGAAGACTATCTATCTTAATTAATTTCTATTTATCTTTACGTTGCTTTTCTTTTATCCTTCTGTACGGGGCTGCAAATAACTGGGATCATGTCCTTTGATCACACTAGCTACTGCATGTTTCTTTTTTTCTCGGCAGCCTGTAGTAATATTAATATTAAGTTGTTTGGTGTCTACCTTAATTATGTAATGTGTGTGAGATCTTGCTCTTCTTCAAAAAGTGATGGTAATTAACCTTCGGCTCATCTCTCTCTCTCTCTCTCTCTCTCTCTCTCTCTCTCTCTCTCTCTCTCTCTATATATATATATATATATATATGAACCAAGTTGTCATTCATAGTAAAAGCTTGTGTATATTCGTGTGGTTAGTTGATGTTTATTACGATTTGAGGTCAAATATTCTGAGTATTTTATAAGTATAATTCTTTTATTTTTATTCATATTATTTTATAATTTTATTAAAATATTAAAATATCATAAAAATCTCTTAACATATTACACTATTTAATTATATTAATATTATTATAAATTTTATTATTAAATTAATATTCAGACTACATTAAATTTATTAAAAGAATTTTTATCAGATCACACGATTAGTTATATTAACAATATTTGTGAACTTTTTTAAAACTTAATAATTGAAAATTAGTTAAAAATTTATAGTGATTTATAGTTTTATTTGAATAAGAATTTTAAACAAATTTTATTAATACAAACACTAATATAAAATTTTATTATAAACTTAAATGAAATTTATATAAATATTTTTTCATAATTATAATTAAATAAATTTATACACTATTCAAATGTTTAGCTTATTAATTGATCAGAAGAACGTAGAATATATAATTCAAAATTTTATTATTTAGATAAATATTTAATAATTATAACTATCTTTTAAAATTTTTAATTCAATATTTATTTTATATTTAATTAATTATTTTAATAATTAATATAATAAATTATTATCATGTCGGCTGTGCGGAGGGTTAATAAGCTTGTTAATTTTAAATAGGACGATGCATGTGACTCTTGTTTCTAATTTTCTTGAGATGAGTAGATGACTATTCTTGGGTAGATACTTTCCTAAGAAAAAATAAGCTTGTTAATTTTTAAATAGGATGATGCATGTGACTCCGGGATCGTCTTTCTAATTTTCTTCATACGACTATTCGTATGAAGATATCACGAAATATAGAAAATATAATAATAATTAAAAAAAAGAGTAAAAATTCTTACTTAATAATTAAATTCATTTATAGCATAATTTCACAAAATCTTAATTCTAAATACCAACTATATCAAATACAAAAAATTTATTCGTCACTTAAACATATTTATCATAAATTAAATATACTATTTCACCTATTAATTTTAAAATAAATTTTAAATTATTCAAGGTACCTTTAATTATTTTTCTTAGATCATTCTTAATACCTCCAAAGTATAAAAAAATAATAGCAAAAGTTAAAAATCCAAAACCCTAATATAACAAATTATTTTTAAGACCCCAGTCCATTATATTGCTCCTATTAATCTGACTTTATAACTATTTTCAAATTAAATAATTTTTATTGAAACTGAATTTCGAATACTCCAATTTATCCTCAAGAATCACTCAAATCAGATTTAAAATTATTATGTTATACATTTTTAAATTTTAGAATTTATTGTTGAAAATTATGCTACAAAAAATTTAGATTAGCTCTTTCTTACAATTCATAACAAATAAAATAATTAATTTTAACTGTGTTAAAATTGGTGAAAATATTCTTAGTTTATATAAGTATAACATATCCAAAATTTATAACAATTCAATGATCGGATTAAGAGATACAAACCATGTGACGACCCGGAAATCCGCGTGCTGGCCACGACAGATCCCGCTCGTTAGACGTACAACCTTGTACTTAATTTCACAACAAATCTCAGTAATATAATTGATTAAACTAGTTTATTTTTAAACTATTACAATCTCAATATAACTTACAACATTGATAGAGTTGTTTAATACAGAGTTTATTTAAACTTTAGCATAATTCTGTCTCAGAATCGAAATCTTTACATTCCGTCTTTAGATCTCTAATCATAACCTCATGATCAAATCTAATATCATTGAAATCATAAACACTATGATTTTTAAACCAATATAAAAACCTGTGAATATAATTAGCATTCACCTACCATACAAATCTTTCTGTATTTACACATCTCTAATCGATAATTTGAGATTTATTTACATATACCTCTAATTGGACCCTGATACTCTGATGGTATCTTATTACAAGATTCTATAATAAAATTTACAACTGAGATTAACTTTAATAGATTCATACAATCACACACCTCAATTGCTAACAATAAGATTCAATATCAAAATATACGTTGGACAATTTATACCTTTAATGAATCTCATTCATCCAATTGATTAATTATAGCAAACAATTTAACACTTCGCGCGAAACTACGCAATTAGTCTTCTATAACCTTTAGCTTTATCGGAAATTCCTGCCTTCACGCATTTTCCTGAAACTGTTTGTTTTAAAGCGGAATGAGCACGTCGGCTCAACAAGTCTAACAGTTTCACATAACAAGTAGCCACATTTTATCATGCTTCATGCTTCGCTCATACATATATTATGCATATCATGCTCTGCATTTAATATTATGCTTCATGCATCTCATGCACCACGTTCATAATATCATATCAACTCAATATAAAATAAACATCTATGCACATTAACAATATATAGCATATTATTGCACAAAGGCATATAATCACATGTTTCCACATAAAACATTCAAGACATAGGAGCAAGTTCTGAAAGACTTGTCTGCACGCTTTTATTTAGTTTAACCTTTACTTCCTTGATAGTCTTTTCTATCCTTCATTGCATTGGGTTGCTACTCCGAGCACTATCTGTAAACATTGTAATGCATGCATCAATATAGGATCATAAAACTTTATATAACTCCTTTCACTTAAACCATAATTATTAGACCATTAGTCTCTAATCATTTCACATTTGATGTATTATACCTTACATAGGTTAATAATACATCCTAGCTTGTTCCCGACCTTTTTCATAACCTTAAACATGCTTAACTTAGCTTTAGGCATGTTACATTATGCCATTCATTATCTCATTATACCGCAACACCCTTTACATAGTCCATTTTTATCAATCTAGGATTTTCATAACTTATCTCTATCATTTAGTATCAAAACATTTCATTTTGGGTCAAAAATATCATTTTATTGAAATCTGTCAACCGTGGCCCCGGCCGGATTTTGGCCTAGAAATACACGGCCCCGGCCGTGACCTCTCAGCCAATTCTGGCCCCGGCCGGATTTTGGCCTAGAAAATCTGGCCTAGGCCGTGGCCCAGAAATCTGAAATTTTGATTTTTGCTGCTACTTTTGTGATTTTTAATTCTTTAACCGTACATCCAATTGACACCAAATTTGGTACACATGTAGACCTCATACCATAGTATTTTATAAAATTTTCTATTGCCTCATTTGGCTTCTTAAAATTAGAGATAAGCTAGCTTGTAAGAGGGCTGTCCGACTGATTTCCAGACTTAGAAAATTTTTGAACTTTGAAATCCAACTTTGTGATTTTTGGCCATAAGCTTCAAAACTCAATTCCAACACTTGACATAGTTCATATAACCTATATATGACATGTCCAAACTTTCAAAACCATAAAACTTCGCACGAGGCGATATTTGTCCGTTAAAATCCATTTCGGGTCGAAACGATCGATTTCGATCGTTCGAAACTCATTTTCATTCAAACTTCCATCAATTGATTTCCAAATCAATCTAAACATGTGTAATGACATAAAACTTAATCATTTGACTCCCTTTTAACTTTAATTTCTCAAAATTGCCAAAAAACACACTTTGACGTCATTTTCATCAACTTTTCACAAATTTATCATTTCCAAAACATAAGCTATTCTTGGCCCCTTTGTGCAATACTTAATTCTAACACTTCATTTAACACATATAGCACCTATTTAACTTACATGGGCCGTCAAATTATTTAAAACTTTTCATTTGAATTAATTTTTCCAAAAGGTTCATTTTAGGCGTCGGCGAACGTTTTAAAACGTTTAAAATCCACAATTGTCGCCATACGAACCAAATAACTTCCAAATCAACTTGAACACACGTATATATATCAAATTTAGCTTTTTGGCCTTATTTGATCACCAATTACGCAAAATGGCCAAATTCACAAATGGGTGAAATTTTTGCCTAACTCTCATAACATAACTTTAAACCCTCTTTGAATTCTTGTACTCTACACATCAAATACCTTAACATATATACATTTAACCACTTTATGTATTCACATAACTTCCTTATATACCTTCCAAGTCACTTTACAGATTATTACGTAGTCTATACACAAAGTATAGCCTAATATTGTAACTTTCTTGCACAAAACATGTTTCTTAATCTTCAAAGCCTCTTGTATGCTATTTATCAATTCATAGCACAAAAAAATACATCCTCAACACGTATAAACTCATCTCCAATATTTATAGACTCATAATAAACACCTATGAATATTTAAATATAACCTTTCACCATAAAATTGGTTTATATCAAAATAAAACCATCAAAACTAGGTTTCACCAACACAAAACCTTAATCATTTTTACTTATCTATGTATCTAGCATGCTATATACATCTAGATACACATAACCCCAACTCTTGACCATCTTAGAACTTGGATTCACTACGATCCAACACACAAAATACAAAGCTTTCCTACAATAACTATATAGGAAACCCTAAAACATAATTTCTACAAAAGTTGGAGTTTAGAAAATTTTTAAACCTTCACGGATGATCTTCTTTCTTGGCTCTAGAGACTCCCCATGATGAGGGCTTCATCTTTAATTCTTGCTCCATGTTCATCCGACCATTCTAGCTCATCAAACTTAAGTTTTTCTTCTTCCATTTCCATGGCTTCTTCTCTCTCTCTCTTCGCGTGAGTCTCAGCTCTCTCTTTCTCTTCTAATTTGCTGAATATGCTCTCAATATAGTGGGTTTATTTTAAATAATTTAATTGATAATATCTAAGATAAGATATGAGAATGAAATGTGATTGGTTGGAGTGGATTTCCTTAGGATGAGTTGGCTTAATTAATTCCCACACTAAATTGCTGAGAAATCCAGCTGGCCCACTCCAAAATCTGTAGGATTAAATTTCTCTTTTGGGTCATACATTTAATTATTTGACCCGCTCTTTGACTTTTTGACCCGAAGTGTCAAAATTAAAAACTTACAGTCGATTCCTTCTAATTTCGACGTCCCCGTCGTCGTGGTAACATCCGTTTCTTCAAATTCACTTCCGAACTTCAAGTTCGACATTTTATCCTAAAAAGTCAAACGGTCAACTTTGACCAAAAAGTCAATCGAAACACATATCGTGTTTACAGTCCATACTTACTAAATTCGATGTTCCCGTCGCAACGGTGAAGTCCGTTTCTCAAAATTCTTCTCCAAACTCAAATTTTGACTTTTCAAATTTACAAGTCAAACGGTTGACTTTGACCAAAAAGTCAACCCCGACACCAAAATGTGTTTACCATCTCTTCTAGCTAAATTCGACGTTCCAGACTCAACGGTGCAGTCCGCGTCTCCCAATTCCATCCCAAACTCAAATTCAGGTTGTTGACTTCCTTTAGTCGATCTTTGACTATTTGGCCATTTTGTCATTTCTTAATATTTACGCATTCTCATTAATTAATAACCACCTTAATTAATTTACCACACCAAATTAACTTGTTATATATCAAATTAATTAAATCATCACCTAACTCATTAGCATAATCAGACCTTGATATTATACAACCTAGGTTGATCCATTAATTTAATCAACCCATTAACTGAACCTCCCTATAAGTCCTTTAATTGTATCAACACATAATTAAATAAACTAAGCCATCAATTACAGATTTAATTTAATCGCCCAGAAATTTACAATTACTGTTACTAATTTCCTTTGTTTATATTAAAATATTCCTGGTCGTTACAAACCAAGTAACATACTGTAAAAATATAGACAAAATTTTCAATTTTAACTTTTCATCCAATCAAATTATTTTCTTTTATATTAATCCGTCTCCTTTTTCCATTTATCATGACTCTTAATTCTCTGTCTCTATTTTATTTAAAAAATAACCATCTTTTTAAAATTCGCATATTAAAATTTAAAATTATAATACAAAATAATATTTACCTTTTTTGTTCATCTTCCTACAAATTGCTACAACAAATAATCTGAATTTTGAGTTTATTAGAATATTTAAAATCTCTTCATATCTTCACAAAAATTGTAACTCTTTAAAAGATACACGAACTAGGTTCAAGAATCACTCGGTTTGGAGTAAATATGACTGAGTTATAAAATTTTAAAATTAGGGTTGAAAACAGTGACGAGAAACATAACATGTTACGATTTTTATCAATTTAAGATAAAAAAAAATAGTGTCAAATAATTTTTCTTTCTCTCCAACATTAAGTAGGACGAAAATTAAATTAAAGAAATAGGCTTTAGATTCACTCTATTCCGATTTGAAATGAATTAATTATGATTTTTTTTACAGAGTTACAGTGCACATAGATTTTCTACTCGAGAATTTAAGTAGTCAAGTTATAAAAGAATTAGATTTAAATCTAACACTCTTTAACTAGCAAACAAGGTATGAGTTACAAAAATCACAATAGATTTCTTAATTTCAATCAACTATCTAATTATCTACTAAAAGAATTTAATTCTCCAAATGAAATAAAAATAATAATAACTTACAATTTAATTAGGCTTTAAAAAAAAGAAATTAATATTTAATTATTAATAAAAAAATCCAGATTATTACAATGCCGCTCACATGGTATACCTCTTCATGGCCCCGTATGTTTTAGACAATATTATTAACTTAAGAACGCACGCTTGTAAGATATGTAGAACATAAAGTTACCTTTTTGATGTGAAAACTTATTTAATTATTTAATGGTTAATAACACAATTGACCAAGTTTGACATAAATTATTTACATTTGAAATATTTGTATTTTTTTCACTTTTGCAAGAGCTGGGGGCAAATAAAAAAAGAAACAAAAGGGGCAGGGGCGATTACTTGGGCTCTTATCACGATATATATATATGTTCATTTGAAATGTTTTACTCCTTATTGCCAAAGAAGAGGTCCTACTTTAATTTTTCAATATTAACTTCTTTTTTAACAATAAAGTATAAGGAATAGACCTTATTATCAAATAAAATTTTTAATTAATGTCCCAGCCTATCATATACAAACCTTAGTATTCAGAAGAAAATACCCCCCGCCCCCCCCCCCCCCGCTTAGAATATTTTGAATCACGTTAGACTTGATATATTTTGTCGGTATTGTTGATAAAATTATAAATTTTAAATTAATTTTTTCACTCATTTTAAGTCTGATTTTTTTTATTCTTTATACCATTAGAAAACTATCGAAATACTTTAAAACTTTCGTTCTTTAAGTTTTTTTTGAGAATCTATCCAGAAATAGGATAAAAATAGGGACTTGTACTGACATTATTTTCTATGACAAAAATCATATAGAATTCATTTTTTTTCTGATTTTTACAAATCTTATATTTTTGGAAAGGTTTTGAAGAGTTCTAAAACTATCGTTCTTTAAATTTTTGTGAATTCGATTATTAACAGTACTGAAACTGGATTTAAAGCAAACTGGTCTATGAAAATTATATAATCATAATTGTTTTTACTACTTACTTTTGTTAATTTATAATTTATTTATTTTTAGATTGAGTTGAGTGTAGTTTTTCATTCTAAATTTTTTGAAAAGGGTATTTATAGTTTTAGATGATCATTTTTTAAAATTAATCTCCTTCGAAATGTAAAACTCCATTTATAATGTAAACTGCTTTATGATATTTATAATTTAACTTGTTTTTTAATTTGTGTTTTTAATGATTTTGTGTCAGACGTAAGTATTTAATTGAATTTTAATACATGTATTTGAGAGTATAGTATGATATCCGACATAGGTAGATTAAATCTCATGTTTGACACTCTTTACGTGGTGCAGATTGTGTTGACTTGTCATCGATATAATGGGCCACATACGATCATAATCGGTAAGTCTCACTAGCATTTTATATTTTATAAATCCTTTTGTCCTGTATTCTCCACCATAGGCAAATTAAAAACGGAGTATTGTTTATCTAATATTAATAAAATATAAATTTAATTTAAAATAAAATTAATAAAAAATGAGACTTTCGTTAGAGAATAGAATAAACAAATATATTTGACTAGTAGGGCCGGAGGAGTTCTGTTTTATTGGACCAGCATATCAGGGAGATAGGGACGGGACCGTCTCAAACTAAAGTTTAATTTTTTATTAATTTTATTTTAAATTAAAATTAGTATAAATAAATATATTTGACCGGCACAGCATAAAGTATTAGTATAGTCTCCCAACACGTTAATCTGATTCCATTTTCACTCATTAATCATGTCTTTAATTACTTTTCTGTTATCACTAATTTATTCTTTTTTAATTAATTAATTAATTAGTACAGCTAGTAATAATTAATTACTACTAATTTTTTGTTTCTTTTGTATTAGAATAAGTGATAGTATTAAACCTAATTAACTAGTCAGTAATACTACGTTTGACATTTTTTATTAAAATATATAAAGGTAATATAATAATAATATAATTTAAAAATAAGAATCATTCTTTTTTCCTTCCTTACTTCTAAACTCATAAATAAATAAAAAATTAATTAAAATTTTATCGCATCTCTTTTCTTTCAAAATTCACAAACATGACAAAGAAAAATTATAATTCCTTCTCATCTCTTTCTCTCTTTTACTTTCTCTTCCCATCCATAAGTGAATTTTCTCACTTCACTTGCATTTTCCTTCCATTTTTCCTTTCTTGCCTACCCTTGACTTTTCAACATGCAAACAATGCTGATTGCTGAGAGACTATCTTAAGAAGATGTATGAGACAATTAGTATTAATTAGTTAATGATAAATTGAGTTGAGTCAAATTAAATGTTGATCGACGATCTCAATTTCAATAAATAAATAAATAAATAAGCATGTTACGTACAGACGAGTTCAAGGGGACTTGTTCAATAATTGAGTTGTTTTTGAATTGAGCCACTTTTAATAAGTAAATAACTAAGATATAATTATTAATAATATTAATTGTAAGTGCTATTATTGTTACATGAGTAAGATTTATCGAGTCAAGTCGAACTCATAAGAGGTCGAATAAGACAAAACTTGGTACTTGATTGCTCTCCATTTAAACCTTTCCTCAAATTGCATTCAACCCACCAGAATTTATAAATTTAGATACTATTATAATTGAAATCAACACCTAATAATTAATTTATATTATTAAGTTATCGGCTAATTTATAATATTAAGTTGCATAATCGCTCCAAAAATAAAAGTGTATATTCCCGACATTTTTCCTTTAAAATTTTAAAGGTTAATTTTTTTTTCTTTAAATGTTTAACGATAAAAATATTTTTATTGATTTTAATTTTTTGTAAGATTAATCTAAATGTCATGAACTATTTATTACTTCCTTCATTCCATAATAATAGACTTTTTAGAAAGAGAAAAATTGTTCTAATTTATTTGTCATTTAAACTTTTTAGGAGAATAAATAATTTACTTTCCTATATCACCCTAACTTCCCTCGTTGTCTCAATAAACTCTCTCGTGTTAATAATTTTCAAATAAGAGTCACTCCTAATAAATTCTCTCGTATTAGTAATTCTCAATACGCATCACATTTAGATTATGATGAATCAAATTTGTAGACCAATAAAATAATTTTCAAAAGTTGCCTCTCCGAACCCAATTATGCGAGTCACCAAACTCATTGATTATTTTTAAGACAACACTCTTATTGAATGGGATGATCGGCAATCTCCTCACACGATCATGTATCTCCGCCTAGACAATTGTGGTGCAGACATATCATTTTCTACTTTCTATTTTTTGAAATTTTCTCTATTTATTCGAAACGGGTGATCTATCGCAAAAAAACGACGATAACAATTAAACCAACAAGGCTTTCGATGTGATAGATTAAAAGATTTTGTATACTCCATACAATATGGACAAGACATCTTCCAGTTTGTATTACATCCAAATAACATATCATAAGCAGAAAAGTCATTGATAGTCTATATAACCACTACCCTAACACAACTAGAATATTGAGCATTTGAAATCGATTTTTAAAGAAGGACTAAGTTCTGTCTCTAATTTTAACAATTTGATACGGACTTAGAAATTGAAATTTTATTATGTCTTAACATGTTTTGGAAATAAAAAAATAGAGACAAATTTTGAAAATACTAATGTCGTCTCAAATTCTAGACATGGAATTAAAGACGAATTTAGCTGTTTTAAAAATTAATTATTTTTTAAAATATTTTAAATTCGTTTTTGAAACAGATTTGAGACTAACCGTGCTAGTCTCAAATTAATAATAATAAATATTTATATTTGAAACAAATTAGAGATTGAAATTTCTATATCAGGCTTTTATTTTTCTCTCCAAATAATAGTCTCCAATTTCTTCCTTATTTTTGAGATAGAATTAAAGCAAATATAACATTTTCAAAGAAAATATTTTTTTAAGTTATATTTGAGACGGATTAGAGACTAAAAAATTCATCTTAAATTTTTTAATCTCGGTCCAATATTTTACTTGTATTTCCAGTCACCGCGTATTTAGTGCCAAAACTACGTCATTTTGTATTTTTTAAAATTACATGGACCAAGCCCTAACCTTTTCTCTCTTTTCTCTTACTGCACCTCCCTAAAGACTTTCGACTCTTTCAAGTTCCAGCTCAGGGAGTGAGGTGAGGACGAAGGCGTCGTGGCCGCACATGGGGACCGAAGCGGCGGCACTGGGTCGACGTAGAAGACGATGTGGGTGGCGCGTTGGCAGCGGGTGCGGCAGCAGTAGAGATCAAGCATTGGTTTAGAAATCGGTGATGGTTATACGTTAATAATTTGTGAATCAGGTTTCCCTCTCTCATTCTCTGCATTTTTGTAAAAAATTCATATATTTTTTGACTCTCTCATCCTTTTTTTTTTATTTATTTTAAAGTTATTTGATAATATGTTATCGATTGATTAGTTTTTCTAAAATTGTTTGCAAAATTTCTAGCCCTAATTAACTTTTTATTCTGGAATTTGGGAAAATCTACTACTATTCTAGCTACACGGTAGTAATTCCTCTCCTTCTAAACTTGTTTAAAAATTTTCAGCCCTATTTAATTAGTTTATTCTTCATGTAATTTGGGGAAATCTTTTACTCTTCATAAAGTAAATAATGAAGATGATTGTTGGGCTGAAATTGCTCGTGAAGAAAGGTTTTTCTTGTTTCAACTTTCTGTCATTTTTTATTTCTTCTTTTGGGTGAGAAGTAGTTTTATTACACTCTAAATGGGTATTCAATTTCAGGGTCAACTAGTGCCTAAGAAGTCGACATTTCCTTCTGGCATTCGAGCTCTTGCTGATTATGTTCATAGAAATGGTCTTAAGCTAGAAAATCTATTCAGATGTCGGGTAGAATGTCTCTACACGCAATTTATTTGATCATGATAAATTTGCTTGTTGGTTACAGTTAAGGTGATTCCATGTATTTACCTCTATTTTGTAGGCGTTTCACCTGCAGCAACACAATGCATGGTTCTCTTGGTCATGAGGAACAAGATGCCAAAACCTTCGCCTCATGGGTATATGATTTCTTTTGTTTCTTTTTAGTTGGAATTTCTAATAACTTAACATATAATATTTGGTACATATCACTTAAGGATCTGCAAATAGATACATACATATATTTGATGCTACTATTACCATCTAACTATGCAGTGACATGTTTTCTGTACAACATATTGATTATTTGAAGTATGAAAATTGTAACAACTAGGAAATAAAGCCAACAATTCGGTAATGAAGTCGTACCAATTTTCAAAAAGCATAAAAATCATCAATGTGTACTATATTTTTATTCTTAGTTGCATTGTAATATCGTTCTGCTATATTATTATTCTTATAGGTACCTTGTAATGACCAGAGCTCTAATGAATGCAGGCTGTCCTATCTTCTTCTTATTATGCGAATGGTGAATATGTTATGTCGAAAAACTAAATTCCCATTCCATAATATTTAATCTTGTAGATTGGATTACATGTTTATTGTTCTTTTATTACAGGGGAGATATGCAACCAGCTTTATGGGGTAATAAGGTAGGAAATAGTTGGAGAACCACTGATGATATTGCTTGTAACTGGGATAGGTAATAATTTATGCCTAGGAGTTTAATGTGTACATATCCAAAAAGTTGGTATCGATTGTTTCTTAAATTCTTATGGTTTTTCCAACAGTATGATCTTTCAAGCAGACCAGAATGAAGTTTATGCAGATTTTACAAGGCCTGATGGTTGGAATGGTTTGTAAATTCAACATAATCACACTATTGGCAAAAACATATAATTAGTGAGAAGTACACATATTTACCTTCTCCTAAGCTAAATGATATTCAATTAATTACTTTTGAATAGATCTGGATATGCTTGAGATTGGAAATAGAGGGATGACTAAAGATGAATATATTGTCCATTTTAGCTTATGGGCTATTTCCAAATGTAAGCAATCCAGACATATTTATATAGATTATAATTGAAATTTGGCCAGTTTTATTTTCCCCTTCTTGTTCTTAGGGGTTTGTCGACAAAGGTAACTGTAAATTATAAGCAAATGAAAGAAGAGAAGATGAGCTGAAAAATATGGTAATTCCCTTTGCATTACTCACAACTATCTTCATGGCAATAATTCCTAGACTTATACATTAATTTCTTTACATTATTGTCTATTACACTAGAAAATACTCATGCATATAACCTATTTGGTAAAATGTCTTATAAAATATGTTTTTGGATTCTAGGAATATATTTGCACTTTGGGTTCAACTAGTAAGTTGTTTTACTAATTTGGGTTTTGCAAGACTAGCTGGGTACTCTAAAACTGAAAATTCAAGCACACTTGCATCTACTGTGGTACAAAAGGGTTATGCACTTATGATTATTAAGATTGGAGTATTTCCTATGATGTTTATTTATTATGTAATATATTATGCATATTCTGTATTTCTGAATAATAGTTTGTGATGTTGGGGGTGCTGATAGTGACATATTTAGTTTTGATTTTTATCTAGAACTCATTTTCATGGCGAAATTAGGTGCAAACTTTTGACATTAAAAACTTAAAAACATGACAACAACAGTTCTTAGGAAAGTGAATCAATGATTTTCTATCTCAACTTTGATTACGTTTGATGCTTTCCTCTTTTAGAAACACTGAGTTAGGTTCCTCTTATGATCCTGAAAACTATTGATTTGACCCTCCCCAACATTTAAACCTCCCCTTGCTTGTCAAAAAAAATAAATAAAACTAAGAGGACTTTTACAAACTCATCCTTGTTATATCAACAAGTACGCATGCTGCACTTTTATTTACCACAATTACTCACCTTTTTGGCCTGATGACCTCACAAACTCTATATTGTTTAGGGTGTTTATATTTATTTACTGCGAGTAAATTGCTATGTCTGGGTGCAGCAAAGGGAAGAATGGACATGTACCTTACAGAAATTCCAAGTTGACACATAGTATGCAGTTAAATGGTTAGAGAAAGTACCATGTATCTTATCTTTTTTTATATAGGTATTTTCTTTATTTTTATCTATGTTTTTTATATGTTGATTAATTCTCATATCTTTAACTCCTCTAAAAGTTCATCTTGACATAGTATGTGATTAAGTGCCTTCATGTTTGTTTCACTATATTCACTAAACTCCTTAAATTGCCTATGACATAGTTTGCCTTGCTTGGTTATCATTTGCTGTTATTGATTTGTTTTTCATCTTTATTAAACTTGACGAGACATGATATAAACAAGAAGATAATCGATTTAGATGGTAATGTAATAGAAGTCAGGCCAGATGGCATTGGCGCCCCAAAGGTTAATTAGCGTTATGGTTCTGCTTGTACATTTCCCTAAATTTGAATTAGTTGTGCATTATTCAGTTTTTTGAATTTGGTTATGAACTGTAATATTTATGTAGTATGACCTTATAAAAAAGTCTAGGTGGTGTGGCATATGCTTTAGTGCAGTTTCTGGACAGGATGCTTGGGTGGCTTGGTGACTCAGGTTGTGTGTTGACAAGTTGGTTTTGTATTGTAGGAGAAACAATCAGAAGTTTTTGTGATTTGTGTTATGGTTGATGTCTCAAGCAAGTTCTGGTGTAGCATTTAGGCCAATGGCATGCCGCAACATGATTTGCGACACTTAAGTACCATGTTTGATTCTCTCAGTTTGGTTAGATATGATATATTATTGCAAAAAATGTGTAATGAATGATGGCTTGTTAATTATAAGTGCAATGTTAGTTGGTAGTTGCTATTATTAAGGATGGAGATATAGGTTAGATTTGGAAGAGTTGATTTGAACTACTAGTCTGTAATATTTCATACAATGTTAACATTATAACGTACATAATTGATGTGTAATTAATGATAGTTGCAATAATAGTATTGTGTTTTGATCATGTTTTATTTTATTAAGTTTAAGTATTAAAATTGTTTGGGTGTGAAAAATTATAAAAATAAAAATTTGTGAAAATAGATATTTTTAATTCTGAGACTGAATTTGAATTATTTTTTTATTGCTAACGTTTGAGACGGATTAGAGATAAAAATAAAGCGTCTTAAATATGTATTTTTTTATGATAAAACTATTTAGAAACGGATTAGAGACGGTTATTTTCCGTCTCAAATTATGTGTGCCAAAAGAAATAGCCTCATTGTTTCCCACCAACTTTGAGACGGAGACAAGCGGTTTCAAACTTAAACTGCTGTTGGGTCAATTTGAGACGGATTTTGAGACGGCAGACTTTTGTTTCTATTTTTTTTTTGCGACTGATTTTGAGATGGATAGAATTAGTCACATGATTTATTGACAAGAATTTTGAGATGGATTATGCCCAGATTTTTTGTACTATAAGTTCGAATTTTTTTTTTTGTCGAAACATCCAAAGTCTGTATTTGATCCTCCTACAATACCTTCAATTTATTTATAAGAGGTTTTAAGTAAATGTCTATATTCTTTTTAGGACTCTTGGGACCAGGAATCATGAATGAAAGAAACAAGTATGGTTATTTAATGCACATTTAAGGAGCCAAGTTGTACAGAATAACAATCGCATATCAACAAGAGCACGGAACAACTGGGTTGCCGAAAGGGTTGAAACTATTGGTGAACAATCCAAACCTTACATTTCTTAGTTCCAATGCAAACTCAGGATGTGTTAAGTTAAAATCTTTCCAAGCCTTCCTATCTGCAGGATGGTTAAGTTCTTCTTCTTTAGCTAGAGATCTCGCATGCCAAGACATATGCTCAGTTGTTTTTGAAGACATTTACAATATTTTTAGCTAATGTGTAATTGAAAAATACCTTAAAATCTTAAAAATGTATATTTAATTTATCTTTTTCGTAGTCACGACTTCTTTGTTAGGCCTAAATCGATTATGACTGCGTAATGCGCATTTTGTCTTATGTTTATTTTGGTTATAAAATAACATACAATCGTTTGGACATGCATCTATTTTTTGATACCTAAAACCTAACTTCTTCACCATTTTTTTTTTATAAAAATAATAGCTATCAGGTAATTTTTCACCGTTAGGCATTATATTCTTAATGGCCTTTAAGAAGACCAAGAGTGACTCAAAACATTCTTAACTCGTGTTGTGATGCCCCCAAATCTAGGCCCACACAGCCCAAACTTGAGTCGTCAAAAGACTATAACAAAATTATTACAACAAAGCACAACGTACAACAATACAGTGTATAATAATACACAACTAAGTCTTCACTATTATTGCCACACTATTTTACAACACGTGAAGACTATGATAGCTATTCCTCGGACTCTCACTCCATCCCCCGGCTAGACCCCGTTACGTTTTCATCTCCTATTGAAAAACAATGGAACAAAAGAAAGGGTGAGCTCAAATAGCCCAGTAAGAAATATCATGACTAAGATAATGACGAATAAATTATCATTAGCTTTCAACAGTTGAGTTCTTGATAGAATACAATAGACTACAAGGTTTATATCAAAAACTGTAGTTAAATTCTTAAACAATGTTCAGATCAATAATAGCAGCGGAATGAGCAATCTATTAGAAGAATAATGCAGACCATAATGTCCACTCGCTTCTCTTTTTAGTAAAAATATCATCAACTTTTATCATCTGAAATACCATTAGTCATGATAATAAAAATTCACAGTTCCTGGTCATAATTATGCAAATCAACAGTTCATCTTTGCACTACGGGTCAAAGATATTCAATAAAGTACCAGTAGTCATGATTATACCAGATTCAGCCTTTGGTCATAATCATACCAAACAACAATTCATCTATGCACTACGGGCCAAAGAGAACTTTCAATATAATACCAACGGTCATGATTATACCAGATTCAGCCTTTGGTCATAATCATACCAATCAACAGTTCATCTTTGCACTACGGGCCAAAGAGAACATTCACCACGTGCCATAAAAGACACTGAACAGATGTATCGCCTTTAACCTAGTATATCGCCTTTAACCTATCATCTGTTCAACAATTATATCACATCTGTGCCCCCGGCCACAGATATTCACAACAGCTTGATTCTTGATGATTAATATAAATAACAGTGATACAAATGATGAACAGAAGAAACAGGATAAACAATAAGTATCAGAAGTTTACTTTGTGCAGATTCAAACAATGTCCAAATTGCCAACATGATGTGGAGTGAAATTTAAAAAGGATATTCAAGATCCACAGTTCAGAATAACGATTATAGTTCAATAGAAAGGTTTAGAAAATAGGAAGGTTCGGTTGAAATAATGAAGTTCAACTATTATGGAACATATAATATTTTCAGGAATTATAGAAGCAATAGTTCCATAATAAGTTTCGATTTAGGAGTACGAAAAAAAAATAATATTCCTTACCGTAGCAGGTTTAAGAGTGTGAAAAGAATGATATTCCTTACAGTAGTAAGTTTAAGAGTATGAAAGAAAATGACATCCCTTACCATAATAAATTTAAGAGTGTGAAAAAAAAATAATATTCCTTACCGTAGCAGGTTTAAGAGTGTGAAAAGAATGATATTCCTTACAGTAGTAAGTTTAAGAGTATAAAAGAAAATGACATCCCTTACCGTAGTAAGTTTAAATAATAGAAGATGAAAGAATATGATCTTCCTTACCTTAACACGTGACTGGATATTGATTTAAATGAGGTTAATCAACCTATATATTTTTAATAAAATTAGTAATTACCACATGTAAATTTCAAAGTGTATGATAATTCGTATAATATGAACTATCAAAATTATATATATATAACATAATTTTTGTAGTATAATATAACAACTTTAAAATAGTTTTTAAAGTAATATTTCAAAATAAATCTTCCAAATAAAGCTTTTAAAAATGAATCTTCTCAAAGAAGAGTCTTCTAAAGGAAGATTTGTGAATATCGTGAAAAATAGGAATTTATAAAATTACTACTCTTTAATAAAAGACTTACTTGAAAATTTTCTGCACTCCTTTTGGCTTTCAAACTCTTAAAATAACCTTACTATTCTCAGAGAAAACTCATAAAATTCTTATAGAAAAATTTTATGTTTTAGGTGTGATTTTTCTATTCAGCTGAGCAAGTTATTTATAGGAGAAAAGAAGTTATTACGCATGGTAGGTGGACAACAGGCGTGATGCACGCCTGCCTATTTTTTTTCCTCTAAATTGGCAGCGCAGTCTGCTGCCAACTCTTTCTTCAGCACAATTCTCATTTTAATTTTCATGTGGCCCCCACATGGGTCCCACATGCTACTATTCACGTTACTATTTCAAATAGTAAAATTTTTTTTTTTTTTATCTTTTTTTTGTTTAATATTTATTCTTCATGTGGGTCCAACATATAAAATAATGCTACAACAATAATTCAACAATAATGTAATAAACACGTTACAGATTATTATTAATTTAATAATATAAATTACAGTATATTTGCTACTGTGACAATTATTAGTTTCAATAATTTTAAAAATAGTGCAGCAACAATTATTGACTCAATGATATAAAATACAGTATAATGACAATTATTGAATCAATGATGCAAAATACTGTGTAACAACAATAATTGAATTGATAATATAAAATATTATGCAGTGACAATTATCGATGAAATGATGCGTAACAGTTACGGTGTCAATAATATGAGACACTGTGCAATACCGTGTGCTACTGTAGAGTACCGCATGCTACAGTAAAATACCATAAATTACCGTATGCTACTATTCTTTTATCACCAGTATTTTAATAGTTAGCACCGTTGACTATTTTTATTAAAAAGGTTACTTCTGTCGTTTTCTATATCCGACAAATATTCCGTTGTGGGGTCCACCAATAATTTGTTATTTCGGCGCCGTCGTACGACACGAATATTCCCCGACAAAGCGAATATTGTCCGACAAAATAAAATTTGCACATAACATCCTTAACTTTCAATTTCGTCAATTTAACCACTTACTGTTTCATGAAAAAATATATATGAAGAAAAATTAAATTTTATATTTCATAAAATTCGGGGTCTTACACATGTTGTGATTAGCCTTGATGTTAAGTAATGTCGTCACTGCAGACAATGTAGTTTGCTCGGTACAACTAGCCCACAACAATTCAACGCTTTGACAACATCAGAATTCTTAAGTTACTCTCTGTTTTGTTTCCAATCAAATTCCGATCCTGCAATATCATGAACCATGTCATTCATATAATGAGTGTTGTTGTCTTGACTCTATACCCGTACGATACTACTCTATCTTTTTTGCTCATGTGTCCATCAATATTCTTCGTAATTATTTCATGAACCTTTTAACAAGTAAATGATAGGCGACCATCTCTCTGTTTGTATAATTTATATTTGTACACTTCAAACAACGACATTTTATCTCGTTCTAAACATTGACAAATTCCTTGTGACTATACGCATAATCTAGAAACACTTTGCAACCAGTTCTAATTTAGCTGTAACACATATCCGACCACTTGACTTTCGTTGTCTCATCCAACAATGGTTCGAATAGAAATCCATTATACTATGGTACCTATTTTGAGAATTACTATATTAATTAAATTGTGTTATCTTTAAGTATAATGCATATTTTCTATCTAAATATGTCTTCACCCTTATTACACCTATTAAGTTTCTATCCCATTCAAGTATGTGACGTTCCATTAATGTCAATGACTTAAACAAATGCATCTGTTGTTCAAAAGAAATTTCGGTAGCATCTCCCATCGGTATCCAAGTACAAGAAATAGACTATAATTTATACAGTCTAAGTGTTCACCTGGAGAACAATAAAAGATAAACAAGCCATTTTTTTTATGAGAAACAAATACACGTGCTTGAGTCATTGACACCAGCTTAAGTGGAAGCGGAACATACAAGAATAGTTCTAAAATGGGGACTACTTAAAATTCACTCATAATAAGTAAATTTTGAACGAGTTTTTAGGTTGAGCATATCATATTATTTTAAATTATACTATATTATATAATTTCTTTACTTTTCCCTGTAGATTAATAAATAAAAAGGAAAGTAAAGCTGTATGTGGTTATTGCTTGATTTAGTGAGTTATAATTTAAATGGAACATTTTTTTGATTTAATTTGATGAAAAAGATGATAGCTTCAAGAGGCGATTGAAAAAAAATTGGTGTGATATAAATAACTCTAATAAGATTAACTATATGTTGAGTACTGGTTTAAATGATTATAGAATTATAGGTTGTATTTATAATGTAAACAGATTGATGATGATTATTGTTAATTTTTGAAGTATATTTGCCTAATGGTGATGTATCGAAAATCGATACGGTGAAAAAAGGTATTAGGGAGAACGGGGAAGAAAATTGTCATTTTAAGATGTTTATGGAGAAATTGAGGGCAGATGAGAAATCACACGTTCTTTAAGATTTGTCAAAGTGATGTGATTTTTGGGTTTTTGAAAGAATGCATATAAGTTTTCAAATAAATTTGTTTTCAAACATATCTTCATATCTTAATAATTTTTTTTAATATCTTAATAAAATTATAAAATAATATGAATAAAAATGAAATATAAAATATTCAGAATCTATCACCTCACCTCACATCATAACAAACATCAAGCAAACCTTTTACTATGAATGACAAGTCGGTTCGTTTGCAGTCATAACTACTTCAAGATATATATATATAGGGGAATGATCCATAGCAAGCGTTTGCTATGAATACTATTCCAGCGAATGCATCTTCAACTGTTGAAATAATGATTTTAATGGATAAGATGGAGTCCCACTCGCTATTTAAGATAACGGGTAGGAAAAAAAAAAAAATTCTCAGTCCACCCGCCATCTTAGTTGACGGGTGGAGTTTTGTTTTTTGTTTTTTTTTAATCTAAGTTTAACAAAATAAAAAAAAATAAAAAAATTTCACCCGTCATCTTAGTTGACAGGTGGAGTGTTTTTAATTTTTTTTTTTAATATAACTTTAACAAAAAAAAAAAAAAAAAATCAATTCCCACCCGTCATCTTAGTTGACGGGTGGAGTGTTTTTAATTTTTTTTTTTTAATATAACTTTACCAAAAAAAAAAAGTAAAAAAAATTCAATTCCCACCCGTCATGACGGGTGAAGTGTTTTTAATTTTTTTAATATAACTTTAACAAAAAAAAAAAAAAAAAAATTCAATTCCCACCCGTCAACTAAAATGATGGGTGGAGTGTTTTTAAATTTTTTTTTTAATACAACTTTAGCAAAAAAAAAAAAAAAAAATCAAATCTCACTCGTCATCTTAGTTGACGGGGTGGAGTGTTTTTAATTTTTTTTTTTTATATAATTTTAACAAAAAAAAAGAAAAAAAAAATTCAATTCCCACCCATCAACTAAGATGACGGGTGGAGTGTTTTTAATTTTTTTTTTTAATACAACTTTAACAAAAAAAAAAAAATCAATTTTCCACCCGTCATCTTAGTTGACGGGTGAAGTGTTTTTAATTTTTTTTTAATATAACTTTAACAAAAAAAAAAAAAATAATTTAATTCCCACCCGTCACCTAAGATGACGGGTGGAGTGTTTTTTATTTATTTTTTATTAGTTATATTAAAAAAAATAAAAAACACTCCACCCGTCAACTAAGATGACGGGTGATTTTTTTTTTTTTTGATTTTGTTAAACTTAGATTAAAAAAAAAAAAAAAAAAACAAAACTCCACCCGTCAACTAAGATGACGGGTGGACTGAGATTTTTTTTTTCTTCCCTACCCGTTATCTTAGATAGCGGGTGGGACTCCATCTTATTCATTAAAATTATTATTTCAACGGTTGAAGATGCATTTGCTGGAATAGTGTCTATAACAAACGCTTGCTATGAATTATTCCCCATATATATATATATATATATATATATATATATATATATATAGAGAGAGAGAGAGAGAGAGAGAGAGAGATGAGCCGAAGGTTAATTATTATCACTTTTTGAAGAAGAGCAAGATCTCACACACATTACATAATTAAGGTAGACACCAAACAACTTAATATTAATATTACTACAGGCTGCCGAGAAAAAAAGGAACATGCAGTAGTGTGATCAAAGTATATGATCACAGTTATTTGCAGACACATACAGCCCTCCATACAGAAGGATAAAAGAATAGCAAAGTAAAGATAGATAGAAATTAATTAAGATAGATAGTCTTCTTATTTAACAATGTTTGGTGCAGAAACAACGGCGACGGATACCCCTGCAGTGGCCTCCAGAAAAGCCCTCCTCCTTGCAAATATTAGCACAGTTGCTCCTGTGGCATAACCCCTTGTACTTGTGGCTATGTGACTCGCACGTCCTTCCCTCTGCCGGCCCCATCCCTATATATATATACATATTATTCAATAAACCAAATATTAATTAATTAACAATACTTCTCCATTTCATTTCAGCTCATAAAATTGCAGTTCTATATTCACAAACTAAATTGTGAATCAAGCTTCAAAAATCAAAGTAAAGAGAACTTACCAGTGGCCATGAGAAGCATCAGCACCATGAAAATAGTGGTAAACAAACGCATTGAAACACCCATTTTTTAGAGAGAGAAAAATAAAGAGGGGCTTGGAAAACGAGTGATAAATATAGTACTAGAGGCTGCAACTCCGGGGATGCTTTAATTAGCTTGGTACCTAGGTCTTTATATAGCCAATCCATTTAAGTGCAGCCCATTCATATACACTAATACACCTAATCCATTTAAGTTACAGCCTATTCATATACACCTAATCCATTTAAGTTGCAGCCTATTCATATATGAAGAAATCATGAATCGCTTGCCTTTATTGATATGATTTGTCATCTATATATATACAGCAGAATCAGTAGAAGATAGGAAACTAGAGCTGTAAATCTAATCTAATTCCTAAACTCACGCTTGACTATAAAATAGGAAGTAATTCTAATCTAATTCCTAAACTTATGCTTAACCACATATACGGGAAATATCTCAATATATCGCAATACCCCTCCTCAAGTTGGAGCATGAGGATTAAAAATGCCCAACTTGGAAAGCAGAAACTGAAATTGACGGGTCCCCAAAGGCTTGGTAAAGATGTCTGCAAGCTGAACAGTTGTGGGAACATATGAAGGAAGAATAGTTCCATCGTGGATAGCATCACGGACAAAGTGACAATCTGCTTCAATGTGCTTTGTTCGTTCATGAAAGACAGGATTTTGTGCAATATGTAAAGCTGACTGACTATCACAGTATAAACCAATGGCTGCAGGATGATGAATCCCCAAGCTAAGGAGAAGACCCTTCAACCATTTCAATTCACAAGTAAGGGAAGCCATAGAGCGATATTCGGCCTCTGCCGAAGAACGGGACACAGTAGGTTGTTTCTTGGTTTTCCAAGAGATCGGGGAATGACCAAGAAACACAAGCCAACCTGTGAGAGAGCGACGAGTAAGAGGGCAAGCTGCCCAATCAGAATCACACCAACTTGTCAAAGAGAGAGAACTATCGGCTCGAAGTAAGACTCCTTGTCCAGGAGAACCCTTCAAATAGCGAACAACTCGCAAAGCGGCTTCCCAATGTTCCTGTCTCGGTTGTTGTAGGAACTGTGATAAAACGTGGACAGAGTATGCCAAATCAGGACGAGTGACTGTTAAGTAAATCAAACGACCAACCAACCGACGATAAGGTTCCGGATTAGACAAAAGATCTCCTGAAGCTTGAGAAAGCCGATGGTTTTGCTCAATGGGAAATGATGCGGGCTTGGCACCTAGAAGACCAGTCTCAGAAATAATGTCAAGAGAATACTTTCGTTGGCAAAGAAATATACCAGCAGAACTGCGTGCCACCTCAATCCCGAGAAAATATTTAAGTACCCCGAGATCCTTCATATGAAAACATGTACTCAAATAGTTCTTAAAGACTCTCAAAGCAGCAGAATTATTCCCAGAAATAATTAAATCATCAACATACACCAAAACATTGATTTGAAAAGCACCCGTAATATAAGTAAAGAGAGAATAATCAGCATAGGACTGAAGAAAACCATACTCTTTTAAAGCAGTGACAAGTTTGGCAAACCAACACCTCGGTGCCTGTTTCAAGCCATATAATGACTTTCGAAGACGACACACCATATCAGGTTGAGAAGACCCAAAAACCAGGAGGAAGCTTCATATAGACTTCCTCATTGAGATCCCCGTGCAAAAAAGCATTATGCACGTCCATCTGATGCAGCTCCCAATTTTTAGATGCTGCAATGGCTAAGAAAGCACGAACCGTGACCATCTTTGCAACTGGTGCAAAAGTCTCGTGATAATCGATCCCAGCAATTTGATGATTACCAAAAACAACCAAACGAGCTTTAAGTCGTTCAACACTTCCATCAGAGTTATACTTGATTTTATAGACCCATTGACTACCAAGAGCGCGTTTACCAGGTGGTAATGGTTCCATAGTTCAAGTACCATTTTCTTCTAAAGCACGAATTTCTGTTTGCATAGCATGACGCCATCCTACATCTGTCATAGCTGCTTTAAATGATTTCGGTTCACAACCTGCAATAACAGCTGCAAGAAACTTCCGATGGCTAATAGAAAATTTTGCACAATTAATATAATGTGTTATAGGAAAGGGCGTACCTAAGGAAGCGGATGGTGCGGGTGAACTTGGGGAGAGAGTAGATGGACTTTTGGTGATGACAGTGTTAGTATCATAGCCACGAAGCCGAACGGATGGAACCTTTTCACGAAATCCACGTCCCATGGGGGATTCATTGATAGAATCAGGAGCAGCCCCTGCTGCCCCCCCTGTAGATGAAAGTTGGAGTGGAGAAGTGGGTTGAACTGGGCTTTGTTCAGCAGCCGGGCCAGACAATGAATCATTGGCTGCGGGAGGTAAAATGGGAGCAGGCTCTAAAGTAGTAGATTTTTGGTTTTGGATGGGGACATGTAGTGGGGAGGATTCGTGTGGGGGCTCAAGGTCATCAGACAATAATTCAGGATCCCCCAAAGTATTAAAATCGGAGTCATCATCACCCAAATTCATATGGCCAAAATTATAGTTAGAACGTGTAGGAGTATTTTCAGCAAAAGGAAATTGATTTTCAAAGAACTTAACATCCCTAGAAACAAAAAAACTTTTATTTTCGAGATCAAAAAGTCTCCATCCTTTCTTTCCAAACGGATACCCAACAAAGACACATTTTCGACTTCGACTTGCAAATTTATCATTCTTTGCTCGTTGATTATGGGCATAACATAAAGAGCCAAACACTCGCAATTCATCAAAAATTGGCAAAGTGTTAAATAAAATTTCATAAGGTGTGTTATTCTGAAGAACACTTGAGGGTGTTCGATTGATCAAATGAGAAGCTGCCAATACACATTCACCCCAAAAATAAAGAGGAAGATGACTTTGAAAACGCAAAGCCCTTGCCACTGTTAAAATATGACGGTGCTTACGTTCAACTCTGCCATTCTGTTGTGGAGTTCCCACACAAGAGGTTTGAAATAAAATCCCACTTGAAAGAAAATAATCTGTCAAACAGTGAAACTCCGTCCCATTATCACTCCGAACAATCTTAACCTTTTGACCAAATTGTCGATCAACCATAGCAAAAAATGACATAAACGTTTTAAATACCTCCAATTTATCAATCAACAAAAAAACCCATACAGTACGGGAAAAATCATCCACAATAGTCAAAAAATAACGAGCCCCACAAGAAGAAACTGTATTGTAAGGACCCCATAAATCACAATGAACTAATTCAAAAACTCGGGAAGCCTTATGATCACTAAGAGAAAAAGAAACACGAGATTGTTTGGCACGAGGGCACACATCACATGCCTTATTTAATTTATCACTAGAATTACGTAAAAAAGGTAATAACTTCACTACTTTCTCTGAAGGATGTCCAAGACGTTGATGCCAAAGTTCCAACAAAGATGAAGAACCATCCACTGAGATAGCTTGAACTGTAGTCGGTTGCCGGAAGTAGTAAAGTCCATCTCTCCGTTCACCCGTTCCAATCAGCTTCCTCGTATGACGGTCCTGTATAACACACATATTAGAAGTAAATTGTACAAAATAGTTCATGTCATCAATGAGTTGTGTAACCGAAATTAAGTTGCAGTGCAATTTAGGGACATAAAGAACATTTTTAAGATACAATCCTTCCAAGAGCCTCACACTTCCCTCTTTAGTAGCAATTATTTTTTGGCCATCGGGGAGCCCAACTGGACATGCGGCAATATCATGAACATCAAACAAATATGATTCATCCCCCGTCACATGATTAGAAGCACCGGTGTCAATAATCCAAGATATCTTAGAAAACTCACCATGTAAACGATCGGTAGAGGAGTGAGCATTACCAAACATAGTAGCTATAGTCTGCCATTGTTCTGCACTCAAATTAGGAAGAGAGGCAGGAGTGTTTGATGTATGGACAATGGCGTTGGAAGAATTTCTCTGCCCATTGACCGAAGCTCCAACCATAGTGTTGCAGCCGTCTACCACCACCGCTCGCACATTGGCTCCTCCACCACGACCAGTCGCGGGTGAATCTGTACCACGGCCACCAACTCCTTTGCCTCGAGCATGAGTGACTCCTTGAGTACGAGGTCTATCACCCCACCATTCTGGATACCCAACAAGCTGAAAGCAGGTAACAATGTCATGTCCGGATCGATTACAATGAGAACATATGAGCCTAGATTTGTCAATCTTAGTTGGTTTCGCTCGGCCACGCCCTTCTGGACGAACAGCAAAACCTACCACTTCCGGTAGAGATTCTCGAGCATGAGTAATTCCACGAACACGTTCTTCTTGGTTAATTTGTTGATAAGCACGATCAAGAGAAGGTAAAGGTTCTTGGGACAACAAAGTAGTACGTAATGGGGCATAATAATCAGAATTCAAACCCATCAAAAACTGATGAAATCGTTCATTATTTCGTCGGTTTTCATGTGCCTTACCCAAATGACATTCACATTTTCCACACGTACAGGCAATAATGGGTTCATGATTAGCCAATTCATCCCATAAAACCTTAAGCTTCCCAAAATATGTGGAAACAGACATGATCTTAGATTGCTCACACTTAGCTAAATCAGTTTTTAACTGGTGAATTCGGGGTCCATTAACAACAGAAAAACGAGCCTGCAATTCATCCCACAAAAGTTTAGCATCATCATAAAAAGAGATAGTAGACTTAACCTCCTGATCAATAGTGTTCATCAGCCAAGAAACAAGCATCGAGTGAATGGTAAGCCAATCCTCCGTTGTGAAAGGAGCTTTCGGTTCCATAATCGTGCCATCGACGAAGCCGTATTTCCGGCGAGATAGTAGAGCAAGACGCACAGACTTTGCCCATATATCATAATTGTCGTGTCGAAGACGAACCACAGTGATGAGATCTCCAGGTCTATCTTGTGAGCCAAGAAAAAAAGGAGATGTATGGTCATTTCGAGCCATGTCGGTCGTGTATCTTAGCCGTGTTGCTCTGATACCATGAAGAAATCATGAATCGCTTGCCTTTATTGATATGATTTGTCATCTATATATATACAGCAGAATCAGTAGAAGATAGGAAACTAGAGCTGTAAATCTAATCTAATTCCTAAACTCACGCTTGACTAGAAAATAGGAAGTAATTCTAATTTAATTCCTAAACTTATGCTTAACCACATATACGGGAAATATCTCAATATATCGCAATAATATACAACCTAATCCAGTTAAGTGCAGCCTATTCATATACACCTAATCCATTTAAGTGAGCTTCTGTCCATTCTTAATACATGTAAAAATAAACTTTCAAACTCCGAGCTCTAACTCCCTGCCTGCCACGGAAATAAGTAGGAAAACAAAGAAAAAGTCTATTAGTATAATTGATATGCAAGCTGCCGTAGCTGCAGTTACGACCTGTAGCCGCAGTAGATTTTTAGTGTTGGCCATTTCTGCTTTTAGAGACTTTTTTGTCATTATAGGAGAAAAGTTACTCCACTAAAACCTCTAGTGACAAAATTTTCAGTGCAATTAATTTAAGTCATTAATTATTAAATTGGGCAGTTTAAGATATAGTCTAAAATATAATTGTTAGAATAATACTCTTAATAAACAATTGCTACGAATGAATTTTCTATATATATTATGGGTGCATATGAAAAAGTCACAGACTTCATCTTCCGCCTAAAAAAAAGGAAAGTAAGAAAGAAAAGTCCCGTACGCAGCATGAGACCAGGTACGCAGCCTATATCTCTAACAAAAAATCTCTACCAAAAAAATATTCTTTATTAACATTATACTAGCTCCAATACTATTTCAATGATATTGAACTTTAAAGGCTAATATTTTTATTAAAAAAATTATTTCCAAAGTTTGTACAAAACAATCCTTGATATTTATAGAAAAAAACTCAACAAGTAAGTAACAATTTTTTTGTTTCTGGGAGGAGGTTGTGACAATAATTAATAATACGGTAATGCACCCTTGAAAAGTAGTGGCATTCTCAGCAATATATAGTTTCAAAAATTATGCCTAGCCATATCAGCGATAACTATGCTAGCGGCAAAACAATAATAAATTCAAATAAGCACAACTTAGAACACATTAACTTATAATTACTATTGCCTTTTTAATTAGCTATTCCACTATTTCTTTTACCTTTTTAGATTTTCCATATACACGATAATTTTAACTAAAACCTGTTGATCCAATGCCTGGTTTCTAGTTAACTCCTAGATATCTATTAACATAAGGAATATATATATGATTTTTTTTATAGAAGTATAACCCTCTCCTTGTAATATGAAAGTAGTTGAGAGTAAGAATGTCTGAGCATGCCATAATTTCAAAGTTTGAATATTTAATTCATATTTAAATTGAAAACAATTGAAAACCCTCATTGAAGCTTTGAAGAAGAAGTGCTTCATTACTCAGGAACAAATTGTACAGCATCCAGAAAATGTACTACAACAAGCTATTTATACTAAGTGTACATATTAAGCTAAACTTGCTTCTAACCAACTCCTAAACAAACCGTCAACTAACTCTGATTTATTAACCTAACTTCAGTTTAATAAGTTACTTACATGTACAGCTGTCAATGTATTAACAAACTTCTTAGTGTCAACAGAAGGTCTGTGCACAATCTGTGGTACAGTTGTGCAATATATGCTCTTATATAAGGAATTCTTCATTTCTCCTTGATGCTTGACTGCATTATCAGTTTGATACTTGACTATATCAGCAGTGGCGCCACATTGTGCAGTAGAACTTGCTGCTGAAACAGAATGCTTGGCTGCAGCATCAATAGCTCTGGCTCTGGTAGTATCGATCAGTATCCTTATTAGTGTCCTTATTACAAATAATACAAATATTACTCACTTCTTCTTAATCAACACGGAAATGGGACCTGGAACAAATAAATATGATAAAAACTATTTGAGGTAACAATTGAACAGATCCGATTATGGTGAAATTAAAAATGAACTTCAACATAATAAGTAATAAGATTTTTCATTACATTATTACCAATACATATTTAATGTGGAGAGAAAGCTTATAACTTATTATGATAAACTTAATTTTCAACTTTACCATAACCAAATCCTAACAAGACTTAAACTCCAACATAAGATTGTGAGACAATATCAATTATTAAACTCTTTAACATTCAAGACTGATATCAATAAATAAAATCCGACATAATTAAGACTCTGAAACAAAATCAAAGCCGGATATTGAAGCTTTGAAGAAGATATTAAAACTGATCGGTCACTGACTATGTACTAGCCCAAAGTTTAGGTAAACTCTAACAACTCCTTCCTAAAATTATAGTTTTCCCATATTAAGGTAAGCATATAATACAAGCCAACAACAATCTTTCTTTAAAAGAGATAAATTTTAGTACTTAAAGTTTGATCCTGAAAAAGAACTACTGCAAATATATTATCTCATTTTCACAAAAAGTGTCTATTTTTACTTGCCAAAAAAAATTTAATTTTTTTTGAGAGTTATATAAGATTAAATAATTGAGTTGTCATGATAAGTCAACTATCATGTCATTATTACTATGCTAAATACTTAATAAATTAAGAGTAAACATAGAATGAAAAAATATCTTAGGATAATTTATAAATTTTGTAAATAATTTTTTTTTGTGAAATAAATGGAAGACTGAACGAGTAATATGCAATTGTGGGTCCAAAGTTTTATATTTGTAAATGAAAGTAATAATAGGACGCAGGGAGTATTTCTTTGACTTAATTACATTCTTCTTTGGTAGTAACATTTTAGCAGAATTACGCACGCTGATCATACATATTAATATACTACATGATTTAATTAATTTTGATTTGCTAAATTAGTAATTTCACACAAAGAAAAAATATGCAAAAATCAAAATATTCCAATTCCAGGCACAAAGTCGGCGGAGGGGAACAAGTTATCCACTGAGCCTGTAACACTCTGAACCAACTACGTATTCGAAGTGTCACACGCCGCAAGCCCGAAGGTTTGCAAGACAACAATATCAATAGCGCAGCTCAAACGAAAACATAATAATGAAACTCTCTTGAAACCAAATAATCTTTCATTATCAAAATTACACTAAGGTTCAATAATTAAATATTAAAAACATAACTTTGGAGACACGACTCCATTAAACAAAAGTCTTATCATAATTCTAAAATATTCATAAACTTCTTAAACTAAATATCTTCTGGTCATCCACAAAAGTATCAATAATGCTCGGCTCTAAACAATGTTTCCTGTAAAAATTAATGTCAAGGTGAGCGGTAAAGCTCAACAAGTAACAATCTTTACTATTTAGGTGGATCAAGTACAGTTTGCAAAACTTTTTCGAAATAACTTTTTGTTCAATAACAATAGTAAACATATTTGTTGAAAATAATCTTTTCTTGTTCGATAATAATAGTCAATATATACATTCAAAACCAAAATCAATAATTACAAAACACAATTCGAAAACGATTTCAATATGTTTAATAAACGATTTTGATATGTTCAATATATTAAATGCATCTTTTAATCCACAGCTCTTGCGACTAAGGTTACAGCAGCCTTGTAACACGGCCCTTATGTTCGATAATGTCAATGATACGCCTCCTACTAAGGTATCTTATCATGCACGCGTCCCGAAGAGCGCTCCCCGAAGGGTATCTCTAAATGTGTGCGCCTTAGTAGGTCCTAAATTATTCCGGAACTAGCGTAAACACTAACAGATTCAATACAAAGTCGGACTGAGGTTTCTAAAATCAATTTCTTAATATTTTCGATATTCAAAACTATACTTATTTCACAGTTCAAAATCACATAATCTCATTTTCTAAATCAAAATTCTATTTTAATACTTGATCCGGGTTTTTAACAAAATACAAGTGTAACATTTTCATTCAAATAGAAGTCTTAAATAAAGTATAACAATTTTTGAAACAATACATTTAGGCATCCGAATAATTTTTAAAGCATACATAATTATAAACTATAATTTCAAAATATTAAATAGTTCAAAAAGTCACTTACACTATACACTTCGAAAATACTAAACAGCTCGGAGAGTCACTTACCTCGATATTGCTGAACACAAAATTAATATATAGTCGAACGATTCCTAAATATAAATTTAGAACAAATAAATATCATTAGGACAATTCTATTATTTAATAGCTTTCTTATTTTATTATATTTTCAAAAATAACTATAAGTATATTTACAAAAATATTCTTTCAATATTTAATCCATTTTCAAATTAATATTACTATTATGCCAAAGCAATTATCTAAATTGCAATAATAATTAAAACTAATAATGTTAATCTAAAACTACTAACTAATAATCTAAATACAAAATAATAATTAAAGCCAATAATACTAATCTAAAACTATTAACTAATAATCTAAATACAAAACAATAATTAAAGCTAATAATATTAATCTAAAACTATTAACTAATAATCTAAATACAAAACAATAATTAAAGCTACAAAAATAATAATAATGCAAAAATACTAATTACTAACAAAATATACTAAAATATCAACTAACAAACTAAATACAATATTTAAAATAAAATTGACAATGCAGAAAAAATAAATAAGAAACATACCAAAAAATTACGAGTTTCGCAGATTGTCTACATCCTCGTTGACAAAAATTTAACTAAAGAGGTCTTTTTATAAAAAACCCTTACATAACAAGGTCCTTACTCAAAATTGAAGGCCCTTAAGTTGCTGAATGAAATAAAGGCTAATCCCTTCTATTTATAGATTTAGAAAAGGGGTAAAGGTTTCCAATTAGGTGATGTGGGACAAAGGATACATTAGCTGTGACGCCCCCAAATCTGGGCCCACACAGCCCAAACTTGAGTCGTCAAAATACTACAACAAAATTATTACAACAAAGCACAACGTACAACAATACAGTGTATAATAATACACAACTAAGTCTTCACTATTATTGCCACACTATTTTACAAAACGTGAAGACTATGATAACTATTCCTCGGACCCTCACTCCATTCCCCGGCTAGACCCGGTTATGTTTTCATCTCATGTTGAAAAACAATGGAACAAAAGAAAGGGTGAGCTCAAATAGCCCAGTAAAGAATATCATGACTAAGATAATGACGAATAAATTATCATTAGTCTTCAACAGTTGAGTTCTTGATAGAATACAATAGACTACAAGGTTTATATCAAAAACTGCAGTTAAATTCTTAAACAACGTTCAGATCAATAATAGCAGCGGAATGAGTAATCTATTAGAAGAATAATGCAGACTATAATGTCCACTCGGTTCTCTTTTTAGGAAAAACATCATCAACTTTTATCATCTGAAATATCATTAGTCAAGATAATACAAATTCACAGTTCCTGATCATAATCATGCACATCAACAGTTCATCTTTGCACTACGGGCCAAAGATATTCAATATAACACCAACGGTCATGATTATACCAGATTCAGCCTTTGGTCATAATCATACCAAACAACAGTTCATCTTTGCACTACGGGCCAAAGAGAACATTCACCACGTGCCATAAAAGACACCGAACAGATGTATCGCCTTTAACCTATTATATCGCCTTTAACCTATCATCTGTTCAACAAATATATCACATCTGTGCCCCCGGCCACAGATATTCACAACAGCTTGATTTTTGGATGATTAGAATGATATAAATGATGAACAGAAGAAATAGGATAACAATAAGTATCGGAAGTTTACTTTGTACAAATTCAAATAATGTCCAAATTGTCAACATGATGTGGAGTGAAATTTAAAAATGATATTCAAGATCCACAGTTCAGAACAACGGTTACAATTCAATAGAAAGGTTCACGTAAATAGGAAGGTTCAGTTGAAATAATGAAGTTCAACTATTATGGAACATATAATATTTTCAGGAATTATAGAAGCAATAGTTCCATAATAAATTTCGATTTAGGAGTATGAAAGAAAATAATATCCCTTACCGTAGCAGGTTTGATTAACAAAAGGTGAAGGAAATTAATACAATACAAAGGGTTATTCACCAACAGGCGGCAATCCGCTCCGTAAGGTTATTCCCACAATTTAATAGAATTTGAGTACAAAGAGTTATTCACCAAACAGGCGGCAATCCGCTCCGTAAGGTTATTCTCAGAGATTAATAATGAATGAATACGAAAGGTTATTCACCAACAGGCGGCAATCCGCTCCGTAAGGTTATTCCCACAATTTAATACATGAAAATAAAAGGCACGTCTTATGAGTAAGGAAGAAACAATATTATTATCGAGAATCAAATAATGATAATCCCTTACCATAGTACGTTTGCATAATGGAAGATGAAAAAGATGGTATCCCTTACCTCAACACGTGACTGGATATTGATTTAAATGAGGTTGATTAACTTGAACAGTACACGTATACTTATAGATCTTCACAAATACTCAAGATGACTTAAGCACACTTAGAGAGAACTTTCACAAGAAGTATTTAGAGAGAGAAAGAAAGAACAAGTAAGGAAGTTTATGAAAAATCCTTAAGTTAAGGCTTCTATTTATAGCCAAAAATCTTATCATTCATTTAATCTAAACCATTCATTTAAAGATCATCTTTTAATCTACACCATCCATTTCAAATATTATATTATCTTTAATCTACACCATTCATTTCATATCACCTAATAATCACCTAACTTTATATTATAAACAAATCAATTTAATTATTCAACAATAATTCACACTTTAATCTACATCATTCATTTCATATCACCTAATAATCACCTAACTTTATATTATAAACAAATAACTTTATCAATTCAATTATTATGACTAATTGTTATAAATACAGTATAGTTAGTTCTTAGATATCAAGTCAATAAATTAATGAAATACAACTGTTTAAATAACATCATAATAGAGATAACAATAATGTAAAATAAAGCATACGTTACTGTGTAATGATAATTATTGATTCAATAATGTGAATTACTGTGCATATGTTACTGTGACAATTATTAGGTTCAATAATTTTAAAAACAGTGCAACAACAATTATTGACTCAATGATATAAAATACAGTGTAATGACAATTATTAAATCAATAATGCAAAATACTGTGTAACAACAATTATTGAATTGATAATATAAAATATTATGCAGTGACAATTATCGATGAAATGATGCGTAACAGTTACGGTGTCAATTATCAGACCAATAATATGAGACACTATGCAATACCGTGTGTTACTGTAGAGTACCGAGTGCTACAGAAAATACCAATAACTACCGTATGCTACTATTCTTTTATCACCGGTATTTTAACAGTTCCGTTGACTATTTTTATTTAAAAAGGTTATTTCTGTCGTTTTCTATATCCGACAAATATTCCGTTGTGGGGTCCACCAATAATTTGTTATTTCGGCGCCGTCGGATCAAACGAATATTCCCCGACCAAACGAATATTCCCCGACAAAGCGAATATTGTCCGACAAAATAAAATTTGCACATAACATCCTTAACTTTTAACTTTATCGATTTAACCACTCACTGTTTCAAAAAATATATATATGAAGCAAAATTAAATTTTGTATTTCATAAAATTCGGGGTCTTACATTAGCAACCAATGTGGGAATAACAAACTTGGGTCATTACAGAGCCACCGACAATGCGGTAGAGTGGTAAATAGTGACCTATCGAGACAAGTCCTTAATTAGGTCATAAAATCCCAATACTGCTACCTATAAGAGGACGGCATGCAGTGCTCTTTCTAATACTAATCTATCGGGGAGATGGTTGTTTTGTCGTCAGGTAACAATTTCAACTACTAATCTACTATTCTTTCCGTTCTAAGATAAAAGCCTTCTATTGATTTTTATAGTTAAATTGACTATTTCAAATCAATATATCTTATTATTCTTTCATATATACGTAAAAAGCCTATAAATATTATAAACTACATACAATTTAGTACTAATCTCAATGTTTATTTTTTTAAAAATTTAAATATATAAATTTAGTTGTTAATTTTAAAAATAATCAATTTGATCACAAAAGTCAATAGAGATCTTTTATCTTAGCATAGAGGGAGTATTAAGTATTAATTCCTGACTAACTGATTGTGCATGTACCTTACTATATACATGTAGAATAAGATCTCAATCAGAAGTTGGTCATAGTCAAGAGTTCATCAAACAGTTGAATAAACACTAGTGTTAAATCTCATTTTCTGACTGTTTGATGAATATTAGCTACAACTAATGTTAGTTGTGGATCATGCTCCATTATGCATGTCTATCTTTCTTTATTAATTTGTCAAAATTAAGCAGTACTTAATTAAAACATTGTTAATAATGGAATGCAAGTGCACATTCATTTGGGCAGGCGCAAGTTTCACATTCCGTGAGAGGATGATGCAGGAGCATCTGAGCTTGATCATGCCGATCTTCCAGATAGCACATTAATGGCCCTACAGTATCTGGAGAAAACGGATCGGGACAAGGTAAAAAGGCGCCGATGTCCTCGGGCAAGTAAGTTGGGATCGGTTCCTTAACCTTGAGGTCAGGGCCGAGAATGATCTTCGGGAATACTCTTCAAGGATGTCTCTTCGGGAACGACTTCAGTTAGGATGTCCCTTCGAGGAAAACGACTTCAGTTAGGATGTCCCTTCGTGGACGATTTCAGTTCTTTATTTTATTTCCTTTTATTTTATTTCTGGGCATATAATCTAGCTATTAATCATTAGGTGTCACATTGTAAGTGCACGTGAGTTGGTTACTAAGGTTTAAGGAAAGATAGTGACAGATATTGGGGACCAGCTACGTGGCAGGAGAGAGAAAGATTTGACAGAATCTGTTAGTTACCTTTTTTAGTATTTTCCTTTTTAATATGTCATTTTCTGTATTTTCTTTCTTTGTGCCCAAGTTTTTATTCAGTTATATATACCCGGCTTGTGGATATAGAAAAGGGAGTTGAATTTTTGATATAAACTTTTCTAAGAATTCGAGTTGAGAGTTTCTCCTCTTGTTTCTTTTGGTGAATCTCTTGTATCTTTACCTGTAGATTTATATTAACTTAGTCCGCAGGATAATCACTATCCCGCCCCGGCGTCAGTTGGTATCAAAGCTCATCGTTCACCTGGAAGTTAATACTCACCGGTTTCAATGGCTGGTAGTCGTGGTCGTGGTAGACGTGGACAGGTTCCGACTGAGGAAGTTCCCCACCGTGATCGCAACGTTCAGGAAGTGATGATTGAGGATTTACAGAGACAAGTTGCAGAGTTAACCCAGCGTCTAACGACGCGAGATCAAGGTCGTCGAGAGCGGGTTCTGACTGAGGAGGCTCCGCACCTTAATCCCCACTATCAGGGTCGTCATGGGCAGTTTCCGGATGAGGAAGTCCAACACCCTATGTATGAGGTAGCTGATACTGATGCTGATTCCAGTTTTGATAATCCTTATCATAACCGGAACCAGTTCTGGGAACGAAGAGGTCAAGACGATTATCGTCGGGATCTGGGTTTCAAGGTGGATCTACCGGAGTTCTCTGGTACGCTTCAAGCGGAAGGGTTCATTGATTGGATGAATGAAGTAGAGAGAATCTTCGAGTATAAGGAGGTTCCAGATGCTATGAAGGTGAAACTGATTGCCATCAAGCTAAAGGGCAGAGCATCTGCTTGGTGGGAACAGTTGAAGAAGTCAAGAGCAAGACAGGGAAGATCCAAGATAACTGAGTGGGAAAAAATGAAGAAGAAGATGCAGTCTCACTTTCTCCCCTTCGGCTATACTCAATCGCTGTACAAGCGCTTGCACCTATTAAGGCAAGGAGTCAGGTCAGTAGACGAATACACTGAGGAGTTCTACCAGTTAATCGCTCGTAATGACCTATCTGAAACAGAGGAGCAGTTGGTGGCAAGGTATTTAGGAGGGTTGAAGCAATCTCTGCATGATGTGCTTAGCCTTCATTTAATATGGACTGTGTCTGAAGCCTACCAGCGAGCACGTGAGGTCGAGCAACAGCAGAGCAGAAGGCCGATGCCCAGAGGCCTCCCCAGGAGTAGACCGACCCCACCACCTCAACAAGCACGTCCGGCACCAACCCAACCACAGGGTAATGTCGGATCTACTATTAAGTGCTTCAGATGCGGAGAACCAGGACATCGGGCAACCGAGTGCAGAAAACCTGCTAACCAGAAAGGCAAAAATCTTCTAATCGGGGAAGAGGTAGAGGAAGCCGAGGAGTTCGGCGAGCCTATATATGATGACTATGAAGAGGATGACGTGTTGTACGGTGATGGTCGAGAGACCTTAGTTATCAGGAAGAGCTTATTGACCCCTAAGGGTGATACCGATGATGATTGGTTGAGAACCAATATCTTCCACACTACTTGCACCGTAGCCGACAAGGTCTGTAAGATGATCATTGACAGTGGAAGCTGTGAAAATGTGGTGTCCGAAGAGGCTGTTCATAAATTAAGCCTGAAGACGGACCAACATCCAAAACCATACAAGCTTTCATGGCTCAACAAAGGGAAAGAGGTAACTGTAGATAAGAAGTGCCTGGTTTCATTTTCAATTGGCAAAAAGTACTTCGACAATGCTTGGTGTGATGTGGTTTCCATGGATGCATGTCATATACTGTTAGGCCGACCTTGGCAGTACGACCGCAGTGTCACTCATGATGGTCGGAAGAACACTTACTCCCTTAGCATCAAAGGAAAGAAGATTGTGTTAGCCCCACGTCGGGAAGAAGGAAGTTCGGGTCGGTCAAGTAATCATCCCAATTTGTTATCCATGAAAAGGTTCTTACATGAGGTCGGACAAGGAGTAGTGTACGCCTTGATTCCTTGTGAAAACAGTTCATCAGATAGCCACACCGAAGTGCCAACCGACGTTCAGGAGTTGTTAACCGACTTTGCTGACCTTATGCCCGAAGAGCTTCCATCAGGGTTACCGCCGATGAGGGACATCCAACATCAGATCGATCTTATCCCAGGATCGAGTCTACCGAACAGACCAGCTTATAGACTCAGTCCCAAGGAGTCCGAAGAGCTATAAAGACAGGTGGTCGAGTTACTGGATAGAGGATACATTCGTGAAAGTATGAGCCCGTGTGTAGTGCCAGCTTTGTTGGTACCAAAGAAGGATGGTTCGTGGAGGATGTGTATAGACAGCCGAGCCATCAACAAGATTACTGTGAAGTATCGATTTCTGATCCCACGTTTAGATGACATGTTGGATCAGCTGTCAGGAGCCAAGATTTTCTCCAAGATCGACCTCAAAAGTGGCTACCATCAGATCAGGATCAGACCAGGAGATGAGTGGAAGACAGCGTTTAAAACTCAACACGGGTTATATGAATGGATGGTTACCCCCTTCGGGTTATCCAATGCTTCGAGCACATTTATGAGGTTCATGCATCAAGTATTACGACCATTCATGGGTAAATTTGTTGTTGTATACTTTGATGATATTCTAATTTATAGTCCGAACCGAGAAGCCCACCATGAACACCTCCGAGCTATCTTTGAAGTTTTGAGAAAGGAGTGTTTGTTCATCAACCAGAAGAAGAGTTCATACTTCACTACTTCTGTAAATTTTCTCGGTTTTGTTGTATCAACTGAGGGTGTGCATGCGGATCAATCGAAGGTAGTTGTCGTTCGGGAATGGCCAACCCCAAAGAATATCCATGATGTCAGGAGTTTCTATGGTCTGGCTTCCTTTTACCGACAGTTCATCAGGGACTTCAGCACCTTGATTGCACCTATTACAGAGTGCCTTAAGGATAGGGAATTTCATTGGTCGGAAGAAGCCGAAATCAGTTTTCAGCTAGTGAAACAGAAGATGACCGAAGCACCAGTGTTAGCACTCCCTAATTTTGACAACGTGTTCGAAGTGAACTGTGATGCATCAGGGATCGGCATCGGTGGAGTATTAAGTCAGGCGGGTCGGCCAGTGGCATTCTTCAGTGAAAAGTTGTCAAGATCGAAGAAGAATTACTCTACATATGATCTGGAGTTCTACGCCCTAGTTCAGTCCTTGAAACATTGGCGTCATTACCTGATACAGCGGGAGTTTATTCTCTTTACCGACCATGAAGCTTTGAAGTATATCAATGGTCAACATAAACTGAGCCGAAGGCATGCCAAGTGGGTGGCATACTTGCAGGAGTTCACCTTTACACTTCGGCATCAAGCAAGAAGTCTAAACCGTGTTGCCGATGCTCTCAGTCGACGAACAGTTCTTCTTAGTACTATGAGCAACACAATCACTGGGTTTGAAGTCCTCCCTGATATGTATACAGGAGATCCTTCCTTCGGGAAGATAGTTCGGGAAGTGACTGAAGGTCAACGATGTGATTTCGTCCTGCACAATGGTCATCTGTTTAAGGGGTTTCAACTTTGTGTACCAGATTGCTCGCTCAGACAACAGATAATTAGTGAACTTCACAATGAGGGTCACTTCGGGAGAGATAAGACACTAGCCCTAGTCTCGGCTAACTACTATTGGCCGAAGCTGTCAGGTGATGTGACTCGACATGTTGAAAGATGTTATGTCTGTCAGAGGTCAAAGGGGGTACTCACTAATGCAGGTCTATACACTCCCTTGCCCGTACCAGAAGCTCCATGGATGGATGTGAGCATGGATTTTGTGTTGGGTCTGTCTCGAACTCCGCGATCCGTTAATTCTATCTTCGTGGTAGTAGATCGATTCTCGAAAATGGCTCACTTTATTGCATGTCGAAAGACCATGGATGCTGACCGAATTGCCAATCTTTATTTTCGGGAAATCGTCCGATTGCATGGAATTCCAAAGTCAATCACCTCTGATCGGGATACCAAGTTCGTCAGTAACTTCTGGAGAAGTTTGTGGGGAAAGTTCGGAACCACGTTGAACTTCAGTAGTGCTTATCATCCTCAGACCGATGGTCAGACCGAGGTGGTGAACCGCAGTCTGGGAAATCTTTTGAGATGTCTGGTAGGGACAAAACCAAAGCAATGGGATCTGGCTTTAGCTCAAGCCGAGTTTGCTTACAACAGATCTAAGAACAGAACTACAGGGTTGAGTCCTTTTGAGATAGTTTATGGCCAAAATCCATCAGGAGTTCTGGATTTATTACCTATTCCCAGGATCGGACGCGTGCATCCGAAGGCAGATGGGATGGCCGAACACCTTCGGACTATTCATGATCAAGTCCGTCTGTCTATCATCGAGCATAATGCGAATTACAAGGATAAGGTTGACCAGCGCCGACGTCAGGTACTTTTTGAAGTTGGTGATTTTGTTTGGGCTGTTCTGACCCGAGAACGATTTCCTGTTGGGGAGTACAATAAGCTTAAGGATCGAAAGATCGGCCCGTGTGAGATCTTACAGAAGATCAATGATAATGCCTATCGTCTGCGCATTTTGAGCCATTTACGGACTTCGGATGTCTTCAATGTCAAACATTTGAGTCCCTGCTTTGACGAACCCGACGACACTGATGACAACTCGAGGACGAGTTCTTTTCAACCCGGGGTGACTGATGCAGGAGCATCTGAGCTTGATCATGCCGATCTTCTAGATAGCACATTAATGGCCCTACAGTATCTGGAGAAAACGGATCGGGACAAGGTAAAAAGGCGCCGATGTCCTCGGGCAAGTAAGTTGGGATCGGTTCCTTAACCTTGAGGTCAGGGCCGAGAATGATCTTCGGGAATACTCATGATCTTCGGGAATACTCTTCAAGGATTTCTCTTCGGGAACGACTTCAGTTAGGATGTCCCTTCGGGGAAAACGACTTCAGTTAGGATGTCCCTTCGGGGACGATTTCAGTTCTTTATTTTATTTCCTTTTATTTTATTTCTGGGCATATAATCTAGCTATTAATCATTAGGTGTCACATGGTAAGTGCACGTGAGTTGGTTACTAAGGTTTAAGGAAAGATAGTGACAGATATTGGGGACCAGCTACGTGGCAGGAGAGAGAAAGATTTGACAGAATCTGTTAGTTACCTTTTTTAGTATTTTCCTTTTTAATATGTCATTTTCTGTATTTTCTTTCTTTGTGCCCAAGTTTTTATTCAGTTATATATACCCGACTTGTGGATATAGAAAAGGGAGTTGAATTTTTGATATAAACTTTTCTAATAATTCGAGTTGAGAGTTTCTCCTCTTGTTTCTTTTGGTGAATGTCTTGTATCTTTACTTGTAGATTTATATTAACTTAGCCTGCAGGATAATCACTATCCCGCCCTGGCGTCAGAGGATATACAGCAACAGTTCAGACATTGATGCTGGATTTGCAAGCATTCGTAGACGTAATTGCCCTTCTAGTGGTGGAGATGGCAATTTGGCACCACTTGATTTGGTGACACCCACTTCATTTGACAACAACTACTACGAGAACATAGTGCAAAAGAAGGGTCTACTAGCAACAGACCAGATCCTTCTTAGTTGAGGTACAGCCGATGACATTGTCAGGGCTTATAGCAACAACCCTTCAACGTTTTCGAGAGATTTTGCAGAAGCCATGGTTAAAATGGGAGATCTTAACTAGTCCCCTCACCGGCCAATCAGGGGTTATAAGGACGATGTGTAGTTCTCTCCCCTAGTTCTTCCAAGTGCATGCTTGCCATCATGGATTATTCTAAATTAATTTTCTACTCATCGAGAAATTAAATTATTCTTAATAAAGTGTATACGAATATTCATTCCATTCTTCTATACATTTCTCTCATCTTCTGTTTTTTAATAATTACTCGTATTATTTTTTTTCAAGTGTCAAGGTAATAATCCTGTTGTAATTGTTGTATGTATTATAGTGAAAGCAATAAAATGGTTTGGTTCTCTCTCTCTCTATACACACACACACACACACACATGTATATACTCTTGGGTTATGTTTATTTATAAAAAATATATTTGAGATTAGATTATTTGTATTAATTTAACACTACTTCGGACTATTTTATCTCATAATAAGGGATTATTGTGCCCCTTAATATTGAACTATTAGTCCCATAAAATTATTTAATAGCTTAAAATGGAAGAAATTATTAATCCCAAATTCATCATGAGATTATATAATCTCTCATAAATAGCCTTAAGATTGATAAAAAAATAATTCATATGACTATTTAAAAGACTATTAATTCTCTATCATGAGATAAAATAATTCGAAATAATGTTAAATTAATATAAATAGTCTAATTCTAAATATAATTTTACATAACATTGATGTTTTTGGTTATATTGGTGTTATTATTATTGAGTTTTAATATATGGTTAGGGTGGGCTTGTCGGGATAAAATGGAAAATTAAACACCTCATGAGGGATTGTCCTTTCTCATCAGTGGTGCAAAGCAAATTCACTACTCTCACCTTAAACAAGTTAAGTTGGAGATTGTGGTTACTAACTTAATAAAATTTATTGGCAGTACTCATACTTCATCACAAGCCAATACAGAAACACAAGATAGCACAGCAGTCAATTTGTCTAAACCTAGCGTAAAGCATCATATGGTTCCATGCATAAAGATGACAACAGTAGCATTACAAGTAATGCAGCACATGAGCTTACACCTGATGGTTTAGTTAACAGACAGGTAGTTTATTAGTACAGCTGTTTAATAGATAGATACATTTTTCTGTATTAGTTACATTTTGCAGCTATATATAGCTATACATGTACTGATCATTGTAAAGGTATATAGCGAGTAATTAAATCTGATTCATTTTTTCTTTCTTCTAGAAATTTCCAAGTTTATCCGTTTGCGAAAAGTTGACAAAATTAATTGAACTAATCAATAATTAATGTCCCCTTTTGTATTTTTTTCTTTTCATCAATTTAGTTCTGAGCGCTCCATATTGCACTGAAAGATGAAATCAAAAAAAGTATTACTCACTCCATTCCAAATTATAAGATTAATATTAATTTAAAAAAAATTAATTTAAAAAATTTTCAAACTCAAAATTAAAATTAATTAATTTAATTTATATCAATATAATTATGAATATCATAAATTATTTAAAAAATATAACTAGTTATAAAAAAATTTGCTTTGAAAACTTAAAAAAATCACGTCAATTTTAAATTTAAAAATATTTTTGATTAATTTTAAAAAAATTAATAATAATTTTATAATTCAAAACAGAGGGAATACGAGACGTTTGACCTAGTTAATTACTCTTGTTATTTTGCCGTTGCTTCTTGAGTAGCACTTTTTAAAGTGGATGGGGATGACACATGCACCACGCTTATAATCTTCATTTGTTTGTCCAAGGGATGGGCGTTCACTTTGTTCATCTCGCTCGCGCCATGGACTGTGGACTACTTCTTGGAACGGTTAATTACTGCTTTGACCTCATCTGCAACTAGGTTTTATAGAAAAAATTATTTCATGTTTATGAAGCAAGTAAATAGTATGCTTCCTTTACTTATATATCTGTAGACCCCACTACAAATGAGCCCCACAAACATATAAAAAAGGAAAACATATTTTTTATTTACTCCAAAAACATGAAATAATCTCTCGTTTTATAGGCATAGTGTGATTATGGTGTACATACATTACTACTTGGAACGGTTAATTACTGCTTTGACCTCGTCTGCAACTAGGTTTTATAGAGATAGTGTGATTATGACCACCCCCCCCCCCCCCAACACACACACACACACATATATATATATATATATATATATATATATATATATATATATATATATATTCCCTCCAATATTATTTTACAAAGAAATCTCTTTTAAAAGTTTATAAATTTAATATATTTTTATTGCATATTTATCCATAAAAAACTAATTGTCTAATTTAGTATTAATAACATTATACTGAAAATGTGACAATAAGTTTGAGGAGATAACATCATTTTATATTACAATCAAAATAAATGAGAATTTAGACTCTCTTTTTATTGTACAAGATCACAGTTTCAAGTTTACACTTGAGCCAGAAATCAGAATTCAGTCAATCATATAGAAAATTAAAGGTAAGTTTTCCTTAAGTTTCCACCGGTTCCCTCCCTAACCTTTTCCTTTGGCTCCCATCTAGGGTCCTAGGATGAAATATTTTTCTAAAATTGAATTGTAATAGAATAGGTTCTCAAAAAAAAATGTGACTTTTTTTTATCAGAAAAATAATAACAAATGATACTTTTGTGGAAGAAATTAAGGAGTATGTATATCATGTATCTTAATAACGGAATAAGAAATTAGTGCAGTAGGAAAGAAGTAACTAGTTTGCGTGAGTGGTAGTCGTTCCTAAAAGGAGATTGATATCAAAACTCAGATTGATATGACGAGGGCTTGGGTTCTTTTAGCAATAAATGCAAAGTTTTCATGCAAGCAGTCCCAAATCTTTTGGTAGCCTTCGGCTAGCACAACGTAGGCTTCGGGTGGCCGCAAATCTGAGGAGTGGTGTTTTCGTTGGTTTCTAGTCTATATTCATGCATAATCCAATCTGACTTCTGTCCGTTTGGGGCTCGACCTCTATAAAACAGCAAGGTCTTTCTCCTGCCAACCAAATTGTGCTTAGAGTATATGGCTTTGTCTCTTCCTGTATAGCTTTCCAGAATCCACTCATTCTGGTCCTCCGTTCCTAGCTTGCAAAGTTCTTCAAGATGCCATGGCTCGATTTTGTAGAGATCAACATCTTTGATGACATCTAGATTGATTCTTTTTGAAGCAGGCTTTTTCCTAAGGTAGTAATAACAAGTTCTTCATTTGTAGGATGGAATCTTCTTTGGCCCAATCCTGCAAAATAAATCTAACTTTGGTGAATGAATTAATATTAGCTTAAGCTTCATGGATTACAGTACATGATATATATAGAGATTACAACATACCTTGGTTAGATAAGATAGTAGATATGTATGACTAACCTAACAAGTTTATCACTATCCAAAGTTTATCTAAACAACTTAATGATTAGATTGGATTGATATCCCCCGCAAGCCAATGGGGTTACTAGGAACGACTTTGAGCTTGTTGCGATTACGGATGAACTTGGACAATGGCAAACGCTTTGTCAGACCATCAGCAATATTATCATTTGTGGAAATATATCGAATACATATTTGCTTACGATGAACCATATTACGGATAAAATGAAAATCGATCTCAATGTGCTTTGTTCTTACATGATAGACTGGATTTGAGGCTAAATAAGTTGCGCCAATGTTGTCGCACCATAACGTTGGCAGAGCGTGCAATGGAAGACCAATTTCAGATAATAAGGAAGACAACCATTGTAGCTCCGCAGCAGCGTCATCAACAGCCTTGTACTCAGATTCTGTCGATGACCGAATAACAGTTTTTTACTTTCTTGATGACCACGATATTAAGTTGTAGCCTAAGTAAATTGCACTCCTAGCCGTGGACCGTCGATCATATAAATTACCTGCCCAATCACCATCTGTGTAGGCAAAGAGGTGATGAGTGGACTGTTTCGAGATAAATAAGCCATGTGTGCTGGTTCCTTGTAAATATCGTAGGATGCGTTTGACGGTTGTCCAATGTTGAATCATGGGAGAGTGCATATATTGGCACACTTTATTAACTGCAAAAGAAATGTCCAGTCGTGTAATGTTGAAATACTGCAAGGAACCAACAATTTGCCGATACATAGTGGGATCGTCAAATAATGAGCCTCCATATTTGGTAAGTTTGTTTGTAGTGGAGATAGGGGTGGTTGTAGCTTTGCAAGACATCATGGAAGCTCGTTTCAATAAATTGGATAAGTATTGTTGTTGTGATAAGAATAAGCCATTGTGCGTTCGAGTAACCTCAACTCCTAAAAAGTAGTGCAGTGTCCCCAAGTCTTTTAGCGAGAATTCTTTTCCAAGGTTTGAAATTAAATTGTTCAAATGAGAGGTGGAGTTCCTGGTGACAATAATGTCATCTACATATATTAAAACAAAGATGATGACATTAGTACAATGAAATATAAACAAGGATGAATCATTATGAGACTGAGTAAAATTTTGTGATAGTAAGAATTGAGAAAGACGAGAGAACCACACCCGGGGGGCTTGCTTTAATCCATATAAGGATTTGTGCAATTTGCACACATGGTGAGGATGATTAGAATCCACAAACCTATGCGGCTACACCATGAATACATCTTCTTGTAAGTAGCCATGTAGAAAAGCACTGTGAACGTCCAACTATCGTAGATTCCAACCACGTGTGATAGCAACAGAGAGGATCAGCCAAATGGTGGTTGGCTTAATGACAGGAATGAATGTTTCATGAAAATCTATACCAGGTTGTTGGTGGTACCCTTTAGCAACTAACCTAGCCTTCAAACGATCAAGTGATCCATCGGCCTTCCTTTTCACATGGTACACCCATTTATTACTGACAACATTCATAGCTTAAGGAAAAAAAGAAACGGAGGAGGAGAATGAAGAGTCAGCCATGGGAAGGGGAAAAAAAAAAGAAACGTGAGTTGTAAGGCTCTAATACTAAAATAAATCTAACTTTGGTGAATGAATTAATATTAACTTAAGCTTCATGGATTACAGTACATGATATATATAGAGATTACAACATACCTTGGTTAGATAAGATAGTAGATATATATGACTAATCTAACAAGGTTATCACTATACAAAGTTTATCTAAACAACTTAATGATCAGGTTGGATTGATACTGTGACCGAAGCCTATAGTGGTCATCCAAATTCTAGATAGCATTTTGGGAGGAACTAGTTAATACATATTATTTTATTTTTAAAACTCCTTCATATCTTGATCATGAATAAATATTCTAATGCAAATATGTTAATTTTGCATATAAATGAAAGTCTCAATAAATTCCAATGAATGGTATAGTGTACTTCCCCTGGTATGAAAAAAATTATTATGAAATTCATCTTGCCCCAGTTTTCTTTACTTTGAGAAATTAAAAAGTAAAGAAAAAATTTTAAAATATTTTTTCGAATTTTTATTGGTGAGACCTAGTACCTTAGCTCCCGTACATCTTTAGTAGTTGCCCTAAGTGAGATATTCTCCCACTTTTTTTACTTAAGAATAATACACCGCACGCCTCTGTTCAACATAATTGGTTTTAAATTGATAAATCCAATTTATGTCTTTTTATTTTATTTTATAGTTGAATCTTAAATTTTTATCCTGTGTTTACCAATAATCTTAAGTACAAATTATGAATTCTGTTATGCTTACCGCCACCATGGAATCCCTCCATCTGGCAGATGGTAGTACAGTTGCTCTTTCTCACACATATTCCTTTGAACCGCTGGCTGGCTCTTTGATATATTCGCAGGTCTTCCCAGCTTCCACAACGGTTGCCCCCATCTTTTCATTGACACATTATAACAAATTAATACTAGCTATGTCAGTACTGTTTTTCAATGCTCCACAAAAAAGTTTCATTTACAAATTTTCTCTCTACCACAAAAAATAGTCATTTTCTTATTTCTAATTTTTTAGTTATTGGTAGTAGTAAAATAAAATGACATAATCTACTTTAGTTTTCTATCATAATTACTAAACTTGGAACTTATTATTTTTAAAAGTAAACGTGAAATTGTAATACATCTTTAATTTTTGTAAATTTGTAAATGGAAAGGAAGGAGTATTTTCTAATTGATCAATAACTTTTGGTAGCTCTCACGATGGCCATTAATTCAATGGCAATATCAAAGCGAATGTTTGAAGTCCAACCAAAAGCAAATGATGGATTTTATTGTTTGCCTTTGATATGTGTAACAGTTCCATATTAATCGAAAGCATAAGAAATACATTAGGATAAAATATACACAAGTTGACTAGGAGAAATTTTAAGTTGAAGAAGAAAGAGTACAAACCAGTGGCCATGATAAACATCAGCAAGAGGAATACAGTTGCAAACATAGGCATGGAGCGTGCCATCTTCTTCTTTTTCCTTGACTATTGAGAAACTAAGAGATGCAAAGGGAACTGATGATATACATATATCCATATTTGTATTTGTTTTGAACGGATACAAATACAGATAATATTCACTTTGACACAAATAATATACATTTTATCGTAAATACAAATTTTAAAAAGGAATATCATATATTTCGAACTCCATTTATAGCCCACTGGTGCTGCATCATCAGCTAGCTTTGTCACTTTAAATCATCAGTCCTATATATATATACAAATGAATGATCTGACATTGTTGCTGCTTGCTGCTTGTGTCTGGCAGTATGGTTTAGCATTCTTCATCAAGATGTGGTTCTTTCCAAAGCTTCACTCATTAATTTTGTTGTGTTTGTAGTTTAGAGGTTATAACAAAAATTATAAAAGAATTAGTACTCATGTACAAATCTGTTTATTTTTTAATAAATAATTTTTAAAAGTTAATTTCAAACATTTTCAATTTCAAAATTGACATGATTTATTTATATATTAAAAAAAATAAACTTTATAATTGGTAGTAATAATTTATGATATTCATAATTATATTGACATAAACTAAATGAATTTATGTAAATTTTTAGTTTGAAAATGTTTAAAATTGACTTTTATAAAATTAATATTGATTTTATAATTTGAAAGTGGGGATTATTAAGTAGTATATATTGGCTCCTCCGTGTTTAAACTAATCATGCACAATGACAGTAAAGCAATGCACAGCTTGTCAAATTACAAGGCACACTAACTTTAATCTGTATCTTTTCCTTTTGTTTTCCTTTTTCTGCTTCACTCCTTAAAGTCTAGGCTAATTAAAAAGGTTATCTTCTTTAATTGGGCCTTCAAACCATAAAAAAAAAACTCATCTAAGAAGCAAGGCATAACAATCTGCTGGCTCCACCAAGAAAAGGGGATACAATTAATTATACTTTCTGATTAGCATGCACTTTTCAATTAATCAGTGCGTGGCTGGATAATAAAAATAAAATCATTCGATCAAAATGATATAGAACCTTGCCTGGAATAATAATATGTTTTTGACGTTTTTGTGGTTATTGTCACATAATAATTTTCTAATCCTATTCGCATCTAGGTTTTGGAACGAAAGAAAGACAGATTAAGGTGTGTGTGTGTGTATATATATATGTTCATTGCTTGTAGTCATGGATTATATATCATCTACTTTGAAAGTTGAAAAAAGGTATTCATTTATATAAAGACTTGTGTTGCTCCAAGCATGAGCCCTTAAAATGTAAAAACCATTCTTAGGAAAGGTAATCTCTGCAGAAATCTGGGGGCTAAGGTTAGTTGGTCTAAAATTACGCTCCCTTTTGATGAAGGGGGACTGACGATTAAACAGTTTCATGAATGGAACAAATCCCTTCTACTTCTTCATTTGCTGAAAGTGGTCAACCCCAGTGCTCCTTTTCTGTGGGCTACTTGAGTTCGTAAATTCCTGCTGAAGGATAAGTCTTTCTGGTGCATTCCTATCCCAATGGACTGCTCATGGACCTGGAGAAAGGTTCTGAACTTAAGACCTCTTGCCCTGCAGCATATAAATTATAAGATTGGTAATGGTGAAGATACAAGTTTGTGGTTTGATCCCTGGATGAACAAACAACTTATTGTGCAAAATATTCATCATCCCTTTATTAGGAACTCTGGTTTGGGAGTTTCTGCCAAGGTTAATAGACTTATATGCAATACAACATGGAATGTGCCCACATCTAGACACTGGAGTCATTTTTGGCAGACATTCGATTTTTCTACACACTATGATCCCACAACTCATGACCAGATTCTTTAGGAGAATTGTAAGCTAAATGATGTTAAGGCTATTACCATCTAGAACTCTATCAGACAAAGGGTGCCTAGTGTGAACTGAAGCAAAATGGTTTGGCATAGTAACTTTTCTCCCAGGTGTTCGTTTATGCTCTGGCTTGCCTTCCACAAGGGTATGCAAACTAAGGATAAATTTATTAATTATGGGCTTATCCTTGATCCCACATGTAACTTCTGTCATGTTGCTACTGAAATCTTTAGCCATCTTTTCTTTAACTGCCCATTTTCTTTCCAAATTCTGATCTCTGTGCTTCGCCAGTTTGGTTGGAGGGGTATGAGCCGAAATTGGGATACAATTACTACTTTTATTAGCTCATGCTCTAGTCAGTTAATTAAATTTAAATTGTTGTGTCTTGGGTTTGCCATTGTTACATACATTGTTTGGCAGGAACGGAATGCAAGGTCTCATGCTAATGAACCTTCCCCTATTAGGACTATTGTTCAAAATGTTTTGCATTTGGTTAAGTGTAAGTTTCATACTAACTATAAATTTTAAAAAGTCATTGCTAAATATTGTCATTTAGCTCTCTAGGTTTTGGAGGATTTTGTGATTGTGCATTGGTTGGCGAGAACTTGTTCCTGTTTGTTGTGCCTTGTTTGATCTGGGGTATGTCCCTCTGCCTTTGTATTCCTATTTTTTTCTAATGCAAATTTTAATTTAGCAAAAAAAAAAGTCCACTATTTCACAATTTGAGTTTTGATATCAATCTCCTTTTAGGAACGACTACCACTCACGCAAACTAATTACTTCTTCCCTACTGCACTAATTTCTTATTCCGTAATTAAGATAGATTATATATATACTCCTTTCTTCCACAAAAGTATCCTTTGTTATTAATTTTCTGATAAAAAAATTCTCATTTTTTTTTAAGATCCTATACTATTACAATTTAATTTTAAAAAAATATTTCATCCTAGGACCCTAGGTGGGAGCAGACGAGTTAGGTGGAAACCTGAGGAAAACTTACCTTTAATTTTTTATATCACGACTGAATTCTAACTTCTTGCTCAAGTATAAACTTGAAACTGTGATTTGGCACAATAAAAGGAGAGTTTAAATTCTCATTTGTTTTGATTGCAAGTATAAAATGACTTTATCTCCTCAAACTTATTGTCACACTTTCAGTATAATGTTATTAATACTAAATTAAATAATTAGTTTTTTTATGGATAAACATGCAATAAAAATATATTAAATTTATAAATTTTTAAAAGAGATTTCTTTTTTTTTCTTTGTAAAATAATATTGGACGGAATATAATATTATATATGTGTGTATGCACGCGCATGTCATAATCACACTATCTCTATAAAACCTAGTTGCAGACGAGGTCAAAGCAGTAATTAACCGTTCCAAGAAGTAGTCCAGTCCATGGCGCGAGCGAGATGAACAAAGTGGAACGGTTATAAGCGGTGCATGATTTCAAATTATAAAATTATTATTTATTTTTTTAAATTAATTTAAAATATTTTTTAATTTAAAATTGACGTAATTTTTTTAAGTTTTCAAAACATTAAAATTTATAATTAGTACTATTTTTTAAGTAGTTTATAATATTCATAATTTAATTAACATAAATTATTCTCAATTTAAAATTTAAAATTTTTAAAATTAATTTTTTAGAAAATTAATATTAATTTTATAATTCGGAAAGAAGTGACTACTATTTTTTTGGTTTCATCTTTCGGTGCAATATGGAGCGCAATATATATCAGAGCTAAATTGATGAAAAGAAAAAATACAAATGGGAACATTAATTAGTAATTAGTTCAATTAATTTTGTCAACTTTTCACAAACAGATAAACCCAGAAATTTCTAGAAGAAAGAAAAAGTGAATCGGATTTAATTACTCTCCGTATATCTTTACAATCAGTATATGTATAGCTAGCTATATATATAGCTGCGAAAATGTAACTAAGACAGAAAAATGTATCTATCTATTAAACAGCTGTCCTAGCTAGCAAACTGACTACCTATTAACTAAACCATCAGGTGTAAGCTCATGAGTTGCATTCCTTGTGATGCTCCTGTTGTCATCTGTATGCATTGAACCATCCGATGCTTTATGCTAGGTTTAGGCAAACTGACAGATGTGCTAGACTGTGTTGCTGTATTAATTGGCTTGTGATGAAGTATGAGTACTGTCAATAAATTTGATTAAATAAGTAACCACAATCTCCTACTTAACTTGAGAGTAGTGAATTTGCTTTGCACCACTGATGACAAATGACAATCCGTCATGAGGGGTTTTTCCATTTTATCCCGACAAACCCACCCCAACCATATATTAAAACTCAAAAATAATAACACCAATATAACCAAAAACACCAAGGGCAAGGGTATATATATATATATATATATATATATATATATATATATATATATATATAGAGAGAGAGAGAGAGAGAGGAGAACAACCATTTGCTATTACAACTGTTTTGACAAATTGATCTTATACTGTTGAAAAAATGATCCAATTGTCAATTTTAAAATTAACTTTTTCCTTGCTATCACTAGGAGTAACGGTCGAAAAAAATTACCAAATTACCACATTGGCCACCACTCCAAGTGGCGACTTAGAACTTGCCATCGCCAACGTAAAGTCCGACAAGGAAACAACGTCGACGTTTTGGATTTGAGTTTGGGTCTGGCCGTTACTCTTGAGTTTGGGCATGGCCGCTATTTTTAGTGGCTGTAAGGGAAGAAACCAAACGAGATGAGCAAGTTAGGCCTAGCAAGAATTTATATTGTTGAAAAAGTATTTTATTCAGTTTTTATCCTTCTATATTATGTTTTAAGTGTAATTAATTTCACCATCTAATTGTATTAGTATCAGGGTTAGCAATCTAGACATGTTAAATTAATGAGAGTATCAACACGTCGCTTTGGATTTGGGTTGACAGTTATTCTTAATGGCGGTCAAGGAATGCCATGGCCAAACCCAAACTCAAACTCAAACCCAAAATGATGTCGTTTGTTTTTTCCTTGCTGAACTTTCCGACGGCGATGACAAATTCCGAGCCACCACTAAGAGTGGCAACCAAGAGAGTTATTTAATTGGTAATTTTTCTTGGCCACTACTCTTAGCGTCGGCTTGGGAAAAAAAATCAATTTTTTTTTCCGGCAACTACTCATTGGATCACTTTTTTAACAGTATAAGATCAGTTTGTTAATATAACTGTCACAACAAATTATTGCTATGAATCACTCCCCATATATATATATATATATATATACTAAACCAAACCAAACCATTTTATTGCCTTCGCTATAATACATACAACAATTAAAGAAAGTATGAGACAACATGATTATTACCTCGACACTTGAAATTTTTTTTTATTAAAAAACAGAAAAAGAGAGAAATATATAGAAGAATGGAATGAACATTCGTCTACACTTTATTAAGAACAATTTAATTTCTTTATGAGTAGAGAATTAATTAAGAATAATCCATGATTGCATGCATGCACATGGAAGAACTAGGGGAGAGAACTACAAATTGCCCTTATAACCCCTGATTTACCGGTGAGGGGACTAAGATCTCCCATTTTGACCATGGCTGCTGCAAAATCTCTCGAAAATGTTGAAGAGTCGTTACTGTAATCCCTGACAATGTCATCGGTTGAACCTCCGCTAAGAAGGATCTGGTCTGTTGTTAGTAGACCCTTCTTTTGCACTATGTTCTTGTAGTAGTTGTTGTCGAATGAAGTGGGTGTGACCAAATCAAGTGGTGCCAAATTGCCATCTCCACCACTAGAAGGGCAATTACGTCTACGAGTGCTTGCAAATCCAGCGTCAATGTCTGAACTGTTACTGTATATCCTCTCACGGAATGTGAAACATTGTGCCTGCCCAAATGAATGTGCACCTGCATTCCATTATTAACAATGTTTTAATTAAGTACTGCTTAATTTTGATAAATTAATAAAGAAAAGATAAACGTACGTATGGAGGCATGATCCACAACTATTGTTGGTTGTAGCTAAGATTCAGCAAACAGTCAGCAGATCAGATAAGTTTTAACGTTAGGATTCGTTAAACTGTTTGATGAACTGTTAGCTACGACCAACTTTTGACTGAGATCTTATTCTACATATATATAGTAATATACATGCACAATCAGTCAGTCAGGAATTAATACTTAATAGTAGATTAGTAGTTGAAATAATTACCTGACAAAGCAACCATCTCCCTGATAGTGAAGCCCTTGCTACGGAAGTCAGATATAAGTTTAGGGAGATCATCCCTAAAACCTGGAAGAATATTCGAGGCTTCTGCAAAGTTGGCAGTTGTAGAATCTCTTCTTCCAAGCTTCACTGTCCATGTTGGACCACCCGCCTGAATATTATCAATCCATTGATTGATTGAACTTTACATATGATGATTAACGTTATATATAAAATGCATGCAAAATTAATACTAAATTCATCTCAAAAAAAGAATTCTATTTTGAGTACTGTTTGACTTCAATTTTTGAATTATTCTAAGTAACAAAAAATTTTAGTTTTAAAAATCTAGATAAAATCATACCAATTATAATTTTTTAAATGTCAAAAAGGAATACTTTTGTGGAACGTTTGGAGGGAGTACTATTTTTTTTTTTCCATATATATATATATAAATATCAGGACCTACCAAAACAGTGGCATCGCGTGCCGCAATGGAAAGTATGTCTGCACAAGAGACAACTCCAGGGCAAATGTTCTCAACCGCAGACTTGGCTCGGTCAATGACATCATAACCTCTTACAGAACCCTTATTAGGACCTGCACTCTTCTCGCTTTGGATAGAACCAGAATCATCAAGCAAGATTGATGCATCACAACCCTGCAAATTAATATAAAACAATTAATATATCTCACGATTGAAGTTGAATGGTTATACAAATAATAGTACGAATAAGGTTGTATAAACACTTAAATTAAATTAATATATTTATATATTTTGATATGGATTTTTTATTAACCTGAACGAAGCAATCATGGAAATGGTGGGGGATGAGGGATCCTGCCATACGACGCTCAGCGGACACTGTAAGACCCTGAATTTTATGAAATATAAAATTTAATTTTTTTTTATATATATTTTTTCTGAAATAGTAGGTGGTTAAATTAATAAGGTTAAAAGTTAAGGATGTTATGTGTAAATTTTATTATGTCGGACAATATTCGTTTGGTCGGAGAATATTCGTTTTGTCGGGGAATATTCGATTCGTACGACGGCGCCGAAATAACAAAATAATGGTGGACCTCCACAACGACTTATTGTCGGATATAGAAAGCGACATACGCAACTTTTTTAAATAAATATAGTCAACGGTATAATCATCTTGAACTGTTAAAATATCCGGTGGTAAAGGAATAGTAACATACAGTATTACATAGTAGCACACGGTATTGCACAGTAGCACACGGTATTACACAGTAGCACACGGTATTACACAGTGTTTCATATTATTAAACTGATAAAGTGGTTATTGTACTATATTGACTTTATTGAACCAATAATTGTCACATGCATAATAATTCATATTATTGAGTTGATAATTGTCACAGTAGCATATGCACAATAATTCACATTACTGAATCAATAATTGTCACTACACAATAACGTGTTATTTTCTTATCTATTTTTAGCATTATTGTTATCTCTTTTATGATATTGATTAAACTGTTGTATTCTGTTTATCTAACTCGAAAAGCCAACTACACTGTATTTACAACAATTAACTATAATAATGAATAATTGTGAATTATTGTTGAATAATTGAATTGATAAAGTTATTTATTTTTATTATGATAAATTATATAAAGTTATTTGTTTTTATTATGATAAATTATATAAAGTTGTTTGTTTTTATATATAAAGTTAATTGATTTATTTAAAATTAGTTGTTTTATATATAAAGTAAATTGAATGGTATATATTAAAAGATGATCTTTAAATGAATGGTTTACATTAAGGAAATCTTGAAAGATGAAATGAGTGGTATGGATTAAACATTATCTTGAAATATACGGTTTGGATTAAATTAGGAAATCTTGGTGATGATAAGATTTTTGCTATAAATAGAGGCTTTAACTTAAGGATTTTTCATAAAAACTTCCTTGCTTATTCTTTCTTTCACTCTCCAAATATTTCTTTGTATAAGTTCTCTTTGAGTGTGCTAAAGTCATCTTGAGTATTTGTAAAGATCTGTGAGTGTACGAGTTCATATCTAGTCACGTGTTAAGGTAAGGGATACCATCTTTTTCATCTTCCATTATTCAAACTTACTATGGTAAGGGTATATCAATATTTGATTCTCGAAAATAATATCGTTTCTTTCTTATTCATAAGATGTGCCATTTATTTCCATGTATTAAATTGTGGGAATAACCTTACGGCGCGGATTACCGCCTGTTGGTGAATAACCTTTCGTATTCATTCCTTATTAATCTCTGAGAATAACCTGACTACGCGGACTACCGCATGTTTGGTGAATTACTCTTCGTATTCATTTCTTATTTGTCTCTTGTTGGTAAAGTTTCCTGAAATGATTATATATTCTTTAATAGTTTGCGCTTCATCTAATATCATTTCAACTGAACCTTCCTATTTTTCTAAATCTTTCTATTGAACCTTAACTGTTATTTTGAACTGTGGATCTTAAATATCATTCTTGAATTTTAGTCCACATCATGTTGGCAATTTGTACATTATTTGAATCTGCACAAAGTAAAGTCATAAACTTTCGATATTTATTGATCATACTGTTTCTTCTGATTCATCATCTATATCACGGTTGTTATTTTAATCATCAAGAACCATGTTGTTGTGAATATCTGTGGCCTGGGGCACAGTTGATAGGATAAAGACGATATAATTATTGTGTCTTTTAGGGCACGTGGTGAATATTCTCTTTGGCCTGGAGCAAAGATGAACTGTTGTTGGTATGATTATGACCAAAGGCTGAAAACTGGTATAATCATTACCGTTGGGTTATATTTGAAAATCTTTGGCTCGTAATGCAAAGATGAACTATTGACTGACATGATTAAAATCAGGAACTGAAAATTTATATTATCATGACCAGCGGTGTTTAAGATGATAAAAGTTGATGATGTTTTTCCTAAAAATTGAAGCGAGTGGACAATATAGTCTGCATTATTCTTCTAATAGATTGCTCATTCCGCTGCTATTATTGATACAAAGCTTATTGTCTATTATATTCAATTAAGAACTCATCTGTTGAAGGCTAATGATAATTTATTTGTCGTTATCTTAGTCATGATATTTCTTACTGGGCTATTTGAGCTCACCCTTTCTTTTGTTCCATTGTTTTTCAGAAAAAGAGAGAATAGCCGGGTCTAGCGGGGGAATGGAGTGACGGTCCGAGTGATAGCTATTGTAGTCTTCACATGTTGTATATAGTGTGAAAATAATAGTGAAGACTTAGTTGTGTATTATTGAGTTTTGCATTTCTGTTCTATGTACTATTTGTATTAAAGTTTATGTATTTTATGGCGTCTCAAATTGGGATATGTAGGCCTAGATTTGGGGGCGTCACATTTGGTATCAGAGCTTAGGGATATGATCTTTAATGGAGATCTGGGGTAGAAATAGGAGGAGAGAGACGAATAGATTACGTCATTAGTATGTCCTACATAAAATTTTGTTATCTAATAAGTTGGCTTGAATGTAGGGACAAGAAGTGACGAGTCAGTTTGTTTAACTAACCTTTATCTTATGACCGCAGTTAAGAATGACTTCTGAAAATCAGGGAATGAATTATCCACTGCCCGAGGCGAACGTAGCTGAGAATCAGGAAGCTACAAACAATCCTCCTGCAGCTTCAGAAAATAATGTTGGTGATCATGTAAATCAGAATGGTTTCTTTAGAAACTTCATGCAATTTATCCAAAATCAGCCAAGGGGAGGTCGTAACGATGGAAACGCTGAAAATTCAAGGATTGTCACCGTTAAACAATTTAAAGAGTTGGGACCACCTGAATTTTTCGGGAAGCCTGAACCACTCAAAGCGGAGGCATGGTTAAAGCAAACGACAAAAATCCTTGATGTTCTGCGATGTGCAGATGATCAGAAGGTGTCATTCGCCACCTTTATGTTTCGAGGGGAGGCAGACCTTTGGTGGGAGGCAGTAAAACGTATCCATCATTCGGCTCTCGAAATGTCTTGGCTGGAATTCAAAGAGCTATTCAACGAAAAGTATTTTCCAGAAAGCATCCGCCATATGAAAGAGGTAGAGTTCATAAAACTAGAGTAAGGAAATATGTCTGTTTCACAATATGAAGTTAAGTTTGCCGAACTATCTCGTTTCGCGACTCATCTAGTGGATGACGAAGCACGAATGAGTCGGATGTTCTTACGAGGTTTGAGATTCGAAATTCGTCAACAACTTAGCTCTCATAAATTGACCTTGTATTCAGATGTTGTTGACAGGGCTCAAAGGGTAGAGCAAACAGATGAAAAATTACAGCCAAGAGTCAATGATCAGCGTAGAGAGAGAAATGACAACAACCACAGGAACGAGAACCATAAGAGAGGTAACCAGCACTTCGGTAGTAATCACGCATCGAATAATAGAAGGGGAGAATCCAGTGGAAATAATTTCAAGAGAAAGAGATTCCATAATGATTATGGAATAGCACCGGCACCAGTACCAGCACCGGCACCAGTACCAATGGGAGGAAATCGACCACCGGTAAGATGTTACAAGTGTGGTCAAATTGATGGGAATAACCTTACGGCGCGGATTATCGCCTGTTTGGTGAATAACTATTCGTATTCAAATTGATGGGAATAACCTTACGGTGCGGATTATCGCCTGTTGGTGAATAACCCTTTTTATTTGTCTCGTGTGGAAATAATTTGTCTACACGAATTATCACATGACACTTTTATTCCATATTCGTAAGTGATATCATTTTCCTTTATACTCATAAGGGATACCATCTTTTTCATCTTCCATTATTCAAACTTACTATGGTAAGGGATATTAATTTCCTTCACCGTTTGTTAATCAAACCTGCTACGGTAAGGGATATTATTTTCTTTCATACTCCTAAATCGAAACTTATTATGGAACTATTGCTTCTATAATTCCTGAAAATATTATATGTTCCATAATAGTTGAACTTCATTATTTCAACTGAACCTTCCTATTTACGTGAACCTTTCTATTGAACTGTAACCGTTATTCTGAACTGTGGATCTTGAATATCATTTTTAAATTTCACTCCACATCATGTTGGCAATTTGGACATTATTTGAATCTGCACAAAGTAAACTTCTGATACTTATTGTTTATCCTGTTCTTCTGTTCATCATTTGTATCACTGTTATTTGTATTAATCATCAAGAATCAAGCTGTTGTGAATATCTGTGGCCGGGGGCACAGATGTGATATAATTGTTGAACAGATGATAGGTTAAAGGCGATATACTAGGTTAAAGGCGATACATCTGTTCGGTGTCTTTTATGGCACGTGGTGAATGTTCTCTTTGGCCCGTAGTGCAAAGATGAACTGTTGGTTGGTATGATTATGACCAAAGGCTGAATCTGGTATAATCATGACCGTTGGTGCTTTATTGAATATCTTTGGCCCGTAGTGCAAAGATGAACTGTTGATTGGTATGATTATTACCAAAGGCTGAATCTGGTATAATCATGACCGTTGGTGTTATATTAAATGTCTTTGGCCCGTAGTGCAAATATAAACTGTTGATCTGCATGATTATGATCAGGAACTGTGAATTTTTATTATCATGACTAATGGTATTTCAGATGATAAAAGTTGATGATATTTTTACAAAAAAGAGAAGCGAGTGGACATTATAGTCTGCATTATTCTTTTAATAGATTGCTCATTCCGCTGCTATTATTGATCTGAACGTTGTTTAAGAATTTAACTACAGTTTTTGATATAAACCTTGTAGTCTATTGTATTCTATCAAGAACTCAACTGTTGAAGGCTAATGATAATTTATTCGTCATTATCTTAGTCATGATATTTCTTACTGGGCTATTTGAGCTCACCCTTTCTTTTCGTTCCATTGTTTTTCAACAGGAGATGAGAACGTAACGGGGTATAGCCGGGGAATGGAGTGAGAGTGCGGGGATAGCTATCATAGTCTTCACGTGTTATAAAATAGTGTGACAATAATAATGAAGACTTAGTTGTGTTGTATTATCCACTGTATTGTTGTACGTTGTATTTCATTGTAATAATTTTGTTGTAATCTTTTGACGACTCAAGTTTGGGCTATGTGGGCTCAGATTTGGGGGCGTCACATTTGATCAATTGCAGGGTGCTCAACATTTCTCAAAGATTGATCTCCGCTCTGGATATCATCAATTAAAAGTTAAAACTGATGACATTCCAAAGACTGCTTTCAGAACCCACTACGGGCATTATGAGTTCTTAGTCATGCCTTTTGGACTAACAAATGCTCCTGCAGTTTTCATGGACATGATGAACCGGATATTCAAAGAATATTTGAATCATTTTGTAGTTGTCTTTATTGATGACATTCTTATATACTCCAAGAGTCGTGAGGATCATGAACAACACCTGAGATTAATACTCCAAAAGCTACGTGAGAACAAGTTGTATGCCAAGTTGAAGAAGTGTGAGTTTTGGCTTAAGGAAGTCACGTTTCTTAGGCGTGTGATTTCCAGTCAGGGAATATCAGTTGATCCTGCAAAGATTGAAGCAATATTAAGTTGGGAGCAACCTCGGTCAGTAACTGAAGTTCGAAGTTTTCTGGGTTTAGTTGGTTATTATCGGAGATTCGTATAAGGATTTTCTCGAATCGCCACTCCATTAACTCAGCTGACTCGGAAAAGCACAGAATTCATATGGAATGAGGAATGCGAGAAGAGTTTTCAAGAACTTAAGAAGAGACTTATTTCAGCTCCTGTTCTAACTATACCATCAGGATCGGGGGAATTTGTTATCTACAGCGATGCTTCAGGCAAAGGTCTAGGCTGTGTACTTATGCAACATGGAAAAGTTATAGCCTATGCCTCTCGACAACTCAAAGATTATGAGAAAAATTATCCTACTCATGATTTAGAGTTGGCAGCAGTTATTTTCGCATTGAAAATCTAGAGGCACTACTTGTACGGGGAGAAAGTGGAAATCTTCACGGATCACAAAAGCCTCAAATATTTCTTCACCCAGAAGGAACTCAACATGCGGCAACGAGGTTGGCTTGAGCTATTAAAGGATTACGACCACACCATCCAGTACCACCCAGGAAAAGCAAACGTTGTAGCTGATGCTTTTAGCAGAAAATCTTATGCGAGTACAAGTGCAATGTTGACTACGCAAAAATGTATTTTGTACCATTTACAAAAGATGGAGATAGAATTAAAGCCACCAGGGACCCACATGAAGATTGCGCACGTACAAGTAGAACCAGCTTTAATTGATAAAGTTAAAGCTGCTCAAGCTACTGATTCATAAATGATGAGTATGATGAAGAAAGTACAAGAAGGTACAATTCCAGAAGCAAGAATCGACGAGGAAGGAATACTTTGACTCAACTCTCGACTCTGTGTTCCTAACGACCCTGAATTGAAACATAAAATCATGATGGAGGCACATAATACACCGTTTGCAATTCACCCGGGAAGTACTAAAATGTATCGTGATTTTCGACAAACATTTTGGTGGAACAATATGAAGAGGGAGATTGCAGAGTTCATCTCAAGGTGCTTAACTTGTCAATGTGTCAAGGCAGAGCATCAAGTGCCTAAAGGTCCATTGCAATCACTCGAAATTCCAGAATGGAAGTGAGAACACATCACTATGGACTTCGTGACGGGTCTTCCCAAAGTTTCTCAAAGTTTTGATGCGATTTGGGTCATCGTAGATAGATTGACCAAGTCTGCTCATTTCTTGCCTATAAGAGAAAACTTTTCACTTGAGCGTCTGGCCGGTATGTACGTAAATGATATTGTAAGATTGCATGGCATGCCAGTTTCCATAGTTTCTGATCGAGATCCTAAATTCACTTCACGCTTTTGGATCAGTCTAAAAAAAGCTATGGGCACCGAGCTACGATTTAGTTCTGCATACCATCCTCAAACAGACGGACAATCTGAAAGGACGATTCAGACTCTCGAAGATCTTTTGAGACTTTGCGTGCTAGACTTCAAAGGAAGTTGGGACAAGTACTTGCCATTGGTTGAATTCTCCTACAACAACAGTTACCAAGCAAGCATAGGCATGGCTCCATTTGAGGCTTTGTATGGACGAAAGTGTCGCTCTCCAGTATGTTGGAATGAAGTAGGAGAAGCAAAATTGTTGGGACCCGAGTTGGTACGCTTAACAACAGAAAAGATCCAAATGATCCGACAACGAATACAGACCGCGCAAGAACGACAAAAGAATTATGCTGATCTTCATCGGAGAGATGGGAGATTCAACGTCGGAGATCATGTATTCTTACGTGTTTCTCCATGGAAAGGATTTACGAGATTCAGAAAGAAAGGAAAGCTCAACCCTCGATTTATTGGCCCATTTGAAATTCTCGATCAAGTAGGAACCGTAGCCTACAGACTAGCCCTACCACCAAGTATGTCTCGCATCCATAACGTTTTTCACATATCTATGTTACGTAAATATGTGAAGGACCCAAACCACGCCATTGAGTTAGAACCGGACGTTATAACCGATGATTTAACGTACGAGGAGGTACCTGTCAAGATCTTAGATAAGAAGGAGCAGATCCTACGCTCAAAGGTTATACCTCAAGTTAAGGTTTTATGGAGAAACCAAGATACTGAGGAAATGACCTGGGAGCTAGAATCTGAGATGAAATCTACGTATCCTTATCTCTTCGAAATGTCAGGTACGTCAATTTCGGGGACGAAATTTCATAAGGAGGGGAGGTTGTAAGACCCCGAATTTTATGAAATACAAAATTTAATTTTTCATCATATATATTTTTCCTGAAATAGTAGGTGGTTAAATTAATAAGGTTAAAAGTTAAGGATGTTATGTGTAAATTTTATTATGTCGGACAATATTCGTTTGGTCGGAGAATATTCGTTTTGTCGGGGAATATTCGATTCGTACGACGGCGCCGAAATAACAAAATAATGGTGGACCTCCACAACGACTTATTGTCGGATATAGAAAGCGACATACACAACTTTTTTAAATAAATATAGTCAACGGTATAATCATCTTGAACTGTTAAAATATCCGGTGGTAAAGGAATAGTAACATACAGTATTACATAGTAGCACACGGTATTGCACAGTAGCACACGGTATTACACAGTAGCACACGGTATTACACAGTGTTTCATATTATTAAACTGATAAAGTGGTTATTGTACTATATTGACTTTATTGAACCAATAATTGTCACATGCGTAATAATTCATATTATTGAGTTGATAATTGTCACAGTAGCATATGCACAATAATTCACATTACTGAATCAATAATTGTCACTACACAATAACGTGTTATTTTCTTATCTATTTTTAGCATTATTGTTATCTCTTTTATGATATTGATTAAACTGTTGTATTCTGTTTATCTAACTCGAAAAGCCAACTACACTGCATTTACAACAATTAACTATAATAATGAATAATTGTGAATTATTGTTGAATAATTGAATTGATAAAGTTATTTGTTTTTATTATGATAAATTATATAAAGTTATTTGTTTTTATTATGATAAATTATATAAAGTTGTTTGTTTTTATATATAAAGTTAATTGATTTATTTAAAGTTAGTTGTTTTATATATAAAGTAAATTGAATGGTATATATTAAAAGATGATCTTTAAATGAATGGTTTAGATTAAGGAAATCTTGAAAGATGAAATGAGTGGTATGGATTAAACATTATCTTGAAATATACGGTTTGGATTAAATTAGGAAATCTTGGTGATGATAAGATTTTTGCTATAAATAGAGGCCTTAACTTAAGGATTTTTCATAAAAACTTCCTTGCTTATTCTTTCTTTCACTCTCCAAATATTTCTTTGTATAAGTTCTCTTTGAGTGTGCTAAAGTCATCTTGAGTATTTGTAAAGATCTGTGAGTGTACGAGTTCATATCTAGTCACGTGTTAAGGTAAGGGATACCATCTTTTTCATCTTCCATTATTCAAACTTACTATGGTAAGGGTATATCAATATTTGATTCTCGAAAATAATATCGTTTCTTTCTTACTCATAAGATGTGCCATTTATTTCCATGTATTAAATTGTGGGAATAACCTTACGGCGCGGATTACCGTCTGTTGGTGAATAACCTTTCGTATTCATTCCTTATTAATCTCTGAGAATAACCTGACTACGCAGACTACCGCATGTTTGGTGAATTACTCTTCGTATTCATTTCTTATTTGTCTCTTGTTGGTAAAGTTTCCTGAAATGATTATATATTCTTTAATAGTTTGCGCTTCATCTAATATCATTTCAACTGAACCTTCCTATTTTTCTAAATCTTTCTATTGAACCTTAACTGTTATTTTGAACTGTGGATCTTAAATATCATTCTTGAATTTTAGTCTACATCATGTTGGCAATTTGGACATTATTTGAATCTGCACAAAGTAAAGTCATAAACTTTCGATATTTATTGATCATACTGTTTCTTCTGATTCATCATCTATATCACGGTTGTTATTCTAATCATCAAGAACCATGTTGTTGTGAATATCTGTGGCCTGGGGCACAGTTGATAGGATAAAGGCGATATAATTATTGTGTCTTTTAGGGCACGTGGTGAATATTCTCTTTGGCCTGGAGCAAAGATGAACTGTTGTTGGTATGATTATGACCAAAGGCTGAAAACTGGTATAATCATTACCGTTGGGTTATATTTGAATATCTTTGGCTCGTAATGCAAAGATGAACTATTGACTGACATGATTAAAATCAGGAACTGAAAATTTATATTATCATGACCAGCGGTGTTTAAGATGATAAAAGTTGATGATGTTTTTCCTGAAAATTGAAGCGAGTGGACAATATTGTAAGACCCCGAATTTTATGAAATACAAAATTTAATTTTTCTTCATATAGATATTTTTTTTAAACAGTAAGTGGTTAAATCGATAAAGTTAAAAGTTAAGGATGTTATGTGCAAATTTTATTTTGTCGGACAATATTCGCTTTGTCGGGGAATATTCGTTTGGTCCGACGGCGCCGAAATAACAATTTATTGGTGGACCCCACAACGGAATATTTGTCGGATATAGAAAACGACAGAAATAACCTTTTTAAATAAAAATAGTCAACGGAACTGTTAAAATACCGGTGATAAAAGAATAGTAGCATACGGTAGTTATTGGTATTTTCTGTAGCACTCGGTACTCTACAGTAACACACGGTATTGCATAGTGTCTCATATTTTTGGTCTGATAATTGACACCGTAACTGTTACGCATCATTTCATCGATAATTGTCACTGCATAATATTTTATATTATCAATTCAATAATTGTTGTTACACAGTATTTTGCATTATTGATTTAATAATTGTCATTACACTGTATTTTATATCATTGAGTCAATAATTGTTGTTGCACTGTTTTTAAAATTATTGAACCTAATAATTGTCACAGTAACATATGCACAGTAATTCACATTATTGAATCAATAATTGTCATTACACAGTAACGTATGCTTTATTTTACATTATTGTTATCTCTATTATGATGTTATTTAAACAGTTGTATTTCATTAATTTATTGACTTGATATCTAAGAGCTAACTATACTGTATTTATAACAATTAGTCATAATAATTGAATTGATAAAGTTATTTGTTTATAATATAAAGTTAGGTGATTATTAGGTGATATGAAATGAATGGTGTAGATTAAAGTGTGAATTATTGTTGAATAATTGAATTGATTTGTTTATAATATAAAGTTAGGTGATTATTAGGTGATATGAAATGAATGGTGTAGATTAAAGTGTGAATTATTGTTGAATAATTAAATTGATTTGTTTATAATATAAAGTTAGGTGATTATTAGGTGATATGAAATGAATGGTGTAGATTAAAGATAATATAATATTTGAAATGGATGGTGTAGATTAAAAGATGATCTTTAAATGAATGGTTTAGATTAAATGAATGATAAGATTTTTGGCTATAAATAGAAGCCTTAACTTAAGGATTTTTCATAAACTTCCTTACTTGTTCTTTCTTTCTCTCTCTAAATACTTCTTGTGAAAGTTCTCTCTAAGTGTGCTTAAGTCATCTTGAGTATTTGTGAAGATCTATAAGTATACGTGTACTGTTCAAGTTAATCAACCTCATTTAAATCAATATCCAGTCACGTGTTACGGTAAGGGATACCATCTTTTTCATCTTCCATTATTCAAACATACTATGGTAAGGGATTATCATTATTTGATTCTCGATAATAATATTGTTTCTTCCTTACTCATAAGACATGCCTTTTATTTCCATGTATTAAATTGTGGGAATAACCTTACGGAGCGGATTGCCGCCTGTTGGTGAATAACCTTTCGTATTCATTCATTATTAATCTCTGAGAATAACCTTACGGAGCGGATTGCCGCCTGTTTGGTGAATAACTCTTTGTACTCAAATTCTATTAAATTGTGGGAATAACCTTACGGAGCGGATTGCCGCCTGTTTGGTGAATAACTCTTTGTACTCAAATTCTATTAAATTGTGGGAATAACCTTACGGAGCGGATTGCCGCCTGTTGGTGAATAACCCTTTGTATTAATTTCCTTCACCTTTTGTTAATCAAACCTGCTACGGTAAGGGATATTATTTTCTTTCATACTCCTAAATCGAAATTTATTATGGAACTATTGCTTCTATAATTCCTGAAAATATTATATGTTCCATAATAGTTGAACTTCATTATTTCAACTGAACCTTCCTATTTACGTGAACCTTTCTATTGAATTGTAACCGTTATTCTGAACTGTGGATCTTGAATTTCACTCCACATCATGTTGACAATTTGGACATTATTTGAATCTGTACAAAGTAAACTTCCGATACTTATTGTTATCCTATTTCTTCTGTTCATCATTTACATCATTCTAATCATCCAAAAATCAAGCTGTTGTGAATATCTGTGGCCGGGGGCACAGATGTGAGATATTTGTTGAACAGATGATATGTTAAAGGCGATATAATAGGTTAAAGGCGATACATCTGTTCGGTGTCTTTTATGGCACGTGGTGAATGTTCTCTTTGGCCCGTAGTGCAAAGATGAACTGTTGATTGGTATGATTATGACCAAAGGCTGAATCTGGTATAATAATGACCGTTTGTGCTATATTGAATATCTTTGGCCCGTAGTGCAAAGATGAACTGTTGATGTGCATGATTATGATCAGGAACTGTGAATTTATATTATCATGACTAATGGTATTTCAGATGATAAAAGTTAATGATGTTTTTACGAAAAAGAGAAGCGAGTGGACATTATAGTCTGCATTATTCTTCTAATAGATTGCTCATTCCGCTGCTATTATTGATCTGAACATTGTTTAAGAATTTAACTACAGTTTTTGATATAAACCTTGTAGTCTATTGTATTCTATCAAGAACTCAACTGTTGAAGGCTAATGATAATTTAGTCGTCATTATCTTAGTCATGATATTTCTTACTGGGCTATTTGAGCTCACCCTTTCTTTTGTTCCATTGTTTTTCAACAGGAGATGAAAACATAACAGGGTCTAGCCGGGGAATGGAGTGAGGGTCCGGGGAATAGTTATCATAGTCTTCACGTTTTGTAAAATAGTGTGGCAATAATAGTGAAGACTTAGTTGTGTATTATTATACACTGTATTGTTGTACGTTGTGCTTTGTTGTAATAATTTTGTTGTAGTATTTTGACGACTCAAGTTTGGGCTGTGTGGGCCCAGATTTGGGGGCGTCACAGTTGGTATCAGAGCTTAGGGATATGGTCTTTAATGGCGATCTGGGGTAGAACTAGGAGGGGAGAGACGAATAGAATCAGTCACTAGTGTGTCCTACCTAAAATAGATTTTATTATCTAATGAGTCGATTTGAATGTAGGAACATGAAGTGATGAGTCAGTTTATTTGAACTAACATTTATTTTGTGACCACAGTTAGGTATGGCATCTGAAAATCAAGAGGTTAACTATGGAATACCCGAAGCAAATGTAGCCGAGAATCAAGAGGCCCCAAACAATCCTCCTGCCAACTCAGGAAATAATGTTCCTGATAACATGATGAACGATGGATTCTTTAGGAATTTCATGCAGTTCATACAGAATCAAGGAAGAGGAAATCCAATCAATAATAACGGTAGAAACGCTGGCAATTTGAGGATGGTCACTGTTAAGCAATTTAAAGAATTAGGACCACCTGAATTCCACGGGAAGCCTGACCCACTCAAAGCGGAGGCATGGCTGAAGCAGACGACAAAAATACTTGATGTTTTACAATGCGCTGATGATCAGAAGGTGTCATTTGCCACTTTTATGTTACGAGGTGAGGCGGACCATTGGTGGGAAGCGGTAAAACGTATCCAACCTTCAGCACTCGAAATGTCTTGGACAGAATTCGAAGAACTGTTTAACGAGAAGTACTTCCCAGAAAGCATCCGCCATATGAAGGAAGTGGAATTCATTAAGCTGGAGAAGGGAAACATGACAGTTTCTCAATATGAAGCTAAGTTTGCTGAACTGTCTCGTTTTGTGACTCATCTAGTAGATGACGAAGCACGAATGAGTCGAATGTTCCTGAGAGGTTTGAGACTCAAAATTCGTCAACAACTTAGTTCTCATAAATTCAGTTTGTATTCAGATGTTGTAGATAGGGCTCAAAGGGTGGAGCAAACAGATGAAACATTGCAGCCAAGAGTTAATGATCAGCATAGAGAAAGGAGTGACAACAACCACAGGAACGAAAACCATCGAGGAGGTAACCAACACTTCGGTGGTAATTCCACACCAAATAACAGAAGAGGAGAATCTAGTGGGAACAATTTCAAAAGAAAGAGATTCCATAATAATTATGGAAGGGCACCAGCACCAGTACCAACACCAGCACCGACCCCAGTTTCAAGGGGAGAAGATCGACCACCAGTGAGATGCTATAGGTGTGGTCAGGAAGGTCACATCAGCCCAAACTGTACTCTGCAGTCTAAAAAGTGCTACAGTTGTGGGAAAGAGGGTCATCTTGCGCGGTTTTGTCCTGCCACAAAATCAAGTCCAGCTGCAATGATGATACCAAAAGCTAGCGCGGATAAAGGAAAATCTGTAGTTCAAGGGAGAGCTTTTGTTGTGACATCCCAACTGGCGCGAAACTCGAACGAGGTGATAATCGGTAAGCTATTCATAAATTCTCGTGAAGTCTACGCTTTGTTAGATACTGGCTCTACCCATTCTTTTATCTCACCTGCATGTGCTCAGCGTTTAAACTTAACTCCTGAAAACTTGGACTTTGACTTATCAGTTGAAACCCCATTAGGAGAAATGACCATTACATCTACTGTCTATAAATCTTGCCTAGTTCAAATCAACAACCTCACATTATCTGTTGACCTTATTTCTTTGGACATGCGTGAATTTGATGTGATTTTAGGAATTGATTGGTTGACTACCCATCATGCTAAAATTGATTGTTTTCATAAGATTATTAGTTTTCATATTCCTAATCAACCTGTCATGCAAATTCAAGCAACTAAACCATTGAAATCTATAACTGTTATTTCTAGCCATAAAGCCATTCGTTTATTGAAAAACGGATGTCAAGCCTTTTTAGCTCATGTCACTGATTTGAACAAAAATACGTCAAACTTGAATGATATTCCCATTGTTAATGAGTTTCCTGACGTTTTTCCTGAAGAACTTCCTGGCTTACCCCCAAACCGTGAAATTGATTTTTATATTGATCTTGAACCCGGTACCAAGCCCATTTCCAAAGCTCCCTACCGAATGGCTCCCATTGAACTTCAAGAGTTAAAAGTCCAACTACAGGAATTGTTGGATACCGGTTTCATTCGTCCGAGTGCATCACCTTGGGGTGCTCCTGTTCTATTTGTGAAGAAGAAAGACGGGAGTATGAGATTGTGCATTGACTACCGAGAATTGATGTGACGCCCCCAAATCTGGGCCCACACAGCCCAAACTTGAGTCGTCAAAATACTACAACAAAATTATTACAACAAAGCACAACGTACAACAATACAGTGTATAATAATACACAACTAAGTCTTCACTATTATTGCCACACTATTTTACAAAACGTGAAAACTATGATAACTATTCCTCGGACCCTCACTCCATTCCCCGGCTAGACCCTGTTATGTTTCCATCTCCTGTTGAAAAACAATGGAACAAAAGAAAGGGTGAGCTCAAATAGCCCAGTAAAGAATATCATGACTAAGATAATGATGAATAAATTATCATTAGTCTTCAACAATTGAGTTCTTGATAGAATACAATAGACTACAAGGTTTATATCAAAAACTGCAGTTAAATTCTTAAACAACGTTCAGATCAATAATAGCAGCGGAATGAGTAATCTATTAGAAGAATAATGCAGACTATAATGTCCACTCGGTTCTCTTTTTAGGAAAAACATCATCAACTTTTATCATCTGAAATATCATTAGTCAAGATAATACAAATTCACAGTTCCTGATCATAATCATGCACATCAACAGTTCATCTTTGCACTACGGGCCAAAGACATTCAATATAACACCAACGGTCATGATTATACCAGATTCAGCCTTTGGTCATAATCATACCAAACAACAGTTCATCTTTGCACTACGGGCCAAAGAGAACATTCACCACGTGCCATAAAAGACACCGAACAGATGTATCGCCTTTAACCTATTATATCGCCTTTAACCTATCATCTGTTCAACAAATATATCACATCTGTGCCCCCGGCCACAGATATTCACAACAGCTTGATTTTTGGATGATTAGAATGATATAAATGATGAACAGAAGAAATAGGATAACAATAAGTATCGGAAGTTTACTTTGTACAGATTCAAATAATGTCCAAATTGTCAACATGATGTGGAGTGAAATTTAAAAATGATATTCAAGATCCACAGTTCAGAATAACGGTTACAATTCAATAGAAAGGTTCACGTAAATAGGAAGGTTCAGTTGAAATAATGAAGTTCAACTATTATGGAACATATAATATTTTCAGGAATTATAGAAGCAATAGTTCCATAATAAATTTCGATTTAGGAGTATGAAAGAAAATAATATCCCTTACCGTAGCAGGTTTGATTAACAAAAGGTGAAGGAAATTAATACAAAGGGTTATTCACCAACAGGCGGCAATCCGCTCCGTAAGGTTATTCCCACAATTTAATAGAATTTGAGTACAAAGAGTTATTCACCAAACAGGCGGCAATCCGCTCCGTAAGGTTATTCCCACAATTTAATAGAATTTGAGTACAAAGAGTTATTCACCAAACAGGCGGCAATCCGCTCCGTAAGGTTATTCTCAGAGATTAATAATGAATGAATACGAAAGGTTATTCACCAACAGGCGGCAATCCGCTCCGTAAGGTTATTCCCACAATTTAATACATGGAAATAAAAGGCATGTCTTATGAGTAAGGAAGAAACAATATTATTATCGAGAATCAAATAATGATAATCCCTTACCATAGTATGTTTGAATAATGGAAGATGAAAAAGATGGTATCCCTTACCGTAACACGTGACTGGATATTGATTTAAATGAGGTTGATTAACTTGAACAGTACACGTATACTTATAGATCTTCACAAATACTCAAGATGACTTAAGCACACTTAGAGAGAACTTTCACAAGAAGTATTTAGAGAGAGAAAGAAAGAACAAGTAAGGAAGTTTATGAAAAATCCTTAAGTTAAGGCTTCTATTTATAGCCAAAAATCTCATCATTCATTTAATCTAAACCATTCATTTAAAGATCATCTTTTAATCTACACCATCCATTTCAAATATTATATTATCTTTAATCTACACCATTCATTTCATATCACCTAATAATCACCTAACTTTATATTATAAACAAATCAATTTAATTATTCAACAATAATTCACACTTTAATCTACACCATTCATTTCATATTACCTAATAATCACCTAACTTTATATTATAAACAAATCAATTCAATTATTCAACTTTAATCTACACCATTCATTTCATATCACCTAATAATCACCTAACTTTATATTATAAACAAATAACTTTATCAATTCAATTATTATGACTAATTGTTATAAATACAGTATAGTTAGCTCTTAGATATCAAGTCAATAAATTAATGAAATACAACTGTTTAAATAACATCATAATAGAGATAACAATAATGTAAAATAAAGCATACGTTACTGTGTAATGACAATTATTGATTCAATAATGTGAATTACTGTGCATATGTTACTGTGACAATTATTAGGTTCAATAATTTTAAAAACAGTGCAACAACAATTATTGACTCAATGATATAAAATACAGTGTAATGACAATTATTAAATCAATAATGCAAAATACTGTGTAACAACAATTATTGAATTGATAATATAAAATATTATGCAGTGACAATTATCGATGAAATGATGCGTAACAGTTACGGTGTCAATTATCAGACCAATAATATGAGACACTATGCAATACCGTGTGTTACTGTAGAGTACCGTGTGCTACAGAAAATACCATAAACTACCGTATGCTACTATTCTTTTATCACCGGTATTTTAACAGTTCCGTTGACTATTTTTATTTAAAAAGGTTACTTCTGTCGTTTTCTATATCCGACAAATATTCCGTTGTGGGGTCCACCAATAATTTATTATTTCGGCGCCGTCGTACGGCACGAATATTCCCCGACCAAACGAATATTCCCCAACAAAGCGAATATTGTCCGACAAAATAAAATTTGCACATAACATCCTTAACTTTCAATTTTGTTAATTTAACCACTTACTGTTTCAAAAAAAATATATATGAAGAAAAATTAAATTTTGTATTTCATAAAATTCGGGGTCTTACAACTGAACCATGTCACCATCAAGAACAGGTACCCGTTACCTCGGATTGATGACATGTTTGATCAATTGCAAGGCGCTCAACATTTCTCAAAGATTGATCTCCGTTCTGGATATCATCAGTTAAAGGTTAAAGCTGAGGACATTCCAAAGACTGCTTTCAGAACTCGTTATGGGCATTATGAGTTCTTAGTCATGCCTTTTGGACTAACTAATGCTCCTGCAGCTTTCATGGACATGATGAACCGGATATTCAAGGAACATTTGGATCATTTTGTGGTTGTCTTTATTGATGACATCCTCATATACTCCAAGAGTCGCGAGGATCATGAACAACACCTGAGATTGATACTACAAAAGCTCCGTGAAAACAAATTATATGCCAAGTTGAAGAAATGTGAGTTCTGGCTTGAGGAGGTCGTGTTTCTTGGGCATGTGATTTCTAGTCAAGGAATATCAGTCGATCCTGCGAAGATTGAAACGGTACTAAATTGGGAACAACCCAAAACAGTAACCGAAGTCCGAAGTTTTCTGGGTCTAGCTGGTTATTATCGGAGATTCGTAGAAGGATTTTCTCGAATCGCCACTCCATTAACGCAGCTTACTCGGAAAAGCACAAAATTCATATGGAGCGAGGAATGCGAGAAAAGTTTCCAAGAACTCAAGAAGAGACTGGTTTCAGCTCCTGTTCTGACCATACCATCAGGATCAGGAGAATTTGTTATCTACAGCGATGCTTCTGGCAAAGGTCTAGGCTGTGTCCTTATGCAACATGGAAAGGTTATAGCCTACGCCTCTCGACAACTCAAAGATTATGAGAAAAATTATCCTACTCATGATCTAGAGTTGGCAACAGTCGTTTTCGCGTTGAAGATCTGGAGACACTACTTGTACGGAGAAAAAGTGGATATCTATACGGATCATAAAAGTCTCAAGTATTTCTTCACCCAGAAGGAACTCAACATGCGACAACGACGTTGGCTTGAGCTGTTGAAGGATTATGACCACACAATCCAGTATCACCCGGGAAAAGCGAACGTTGTAGCTGACACTTTGAGCAGAAGATATTATGTGAGTACAAGTGCACTGCTGACAACACAAAAGCGAATTTTGTACGACTTGCAAAAGATAGGGATAGAGCTAAAAACACCAATGACCCACTTGAAGATTGCGCACGTACGAGTAGAACCAGCTTTAATCGATAAAATTAAAGTTGTTCAAGCTACCGATCCGGAGTTGATGAATATGATGAAGAAAGTACAAGAAGGTGCTATTCCTGAGGCAATAATCGACGAGAAAAGAATACTTCGAGTCAACTCTCGACTCTGTGTTCCTAACGATCCTGAATTGAAGCATAAAATCATGATGGAGGCACACAACACGCCGTTTGCAATCCACCCAGGAGGTACCAAGATGTATCGTGATCTTCGACATACATTTTGGTGGAACAATATAAAAATGGAGATTGCAGAGTTTATCTCAAGGTGCCTAACTTGTCAACGTGTCAAGGCAGAGCATCAAGTACCTAAGGGTCCATTACAACCACTTGAAGTTCCTGAATGGAAGTGGGAATATATCAATATGGATTTCGTGACGGGTCTTTCCAAAAGTTTCTCAAGGCTTAGATGCAATTTGGGTGATCGTAGATAGATTGACCAAATCTGCTCATTTCTTGCCTATACGAGAAAACTTTTCACTTGAACGTCTTGCCGGTATGTACATAAATGAGATCGTGAGATTGCATGGCATGCCAGTTTCCATAGTTTCTGATCGAGATCCTAGATTCACTTCACGCTTTTGGATCAGTCTACAAAAAGCTATGGGCACTGAACTACGTTTTAGTTCTGCATACCATCCTCAAACGGACGGACAATCGGAAAGGACGATCCAGACCCTCGAAGATCTTTTGAGACTTTGTGTATTAGACTTCAAAGGAAGTTGGGATAAGTACTTGCCGTTGGTGGAATTTTCTTACAACAACAGTTACCAAGCAAGCATAGGCATGGCTCCATTCGAGGCATTGTATGGAAGGAAGTGTCGCTCTCCAATATGTTGGAATGAGGTAGGAGAAGCAAAATTGTTGGGACCCGAGTTGGTACGCTTGACGACCGAAAAGATCTAAATGATCCGACAACGAATACAGACCGCACAAGAACGACAAAAGAGTTATGCTGATCTTCATCGGAGAGACGAAAGTTTCAACGTCGGAGATCATGTATTCTTACGTGTTTCTCCATGGAAAGGGGTTACGAGATTCGGAAAGAGAGGAAAGCTCAACCCTCGATTTATTGGCCCATTTGAAATCCTCGATCGAATAGGAACCGTAGCCTACAGACTAGCCCTACCACCAAGTATGTCTCGCATCCATAACGTTTTTCACATATCTATGTTACGTAAATATGTGAAGGACCCAAACCACGTCATTGAGTTAGAACCAGACGTTATAGCAGAGGATTTAACATACGAGGAGGTACCTGTTAAGATCCTGGATAAGAAGGAGCAGATCCTACGCTCAAAGGTTATACCTCAAGTTAAGGTTTTATGGAGGAACCAAGATACTGAGGAAATGACCTGGGAGCTAGAATCTGAGATGAAATCTAAGTATCCTTACCTCTTCGATATGTCAGGTACGTCAATTTCGGGGACGAAATTTCATAAGGAGGGGAGGTTGTAAGACCCCGAATTTTATGAAATACAAAATTTAATTTTTCTTCATATAGATATTTTTTTTAAACAGTAAGTGGTTAAATCGATAAAGTTAAAAGTTAAGGATGTTATGTGCAAATTTTATTTTGTCGGACAATATTCGCTTTGTCGGGGAATATTCGTTTGGTCCGACGGCGCCGAAATAACAAATTATTGGTGGACCCCACAACGGAATATTTGTCGGATATAGAAAACGACAGAAATAACCTTTTTAAATAAAAATAGTCAACGGAACTGTTAAAATACCGGTGATAAAAGAATAGTAGCATACGGTAGTTATTGGTATTTTCTGTAGCACTCGGTACTCTACAGTAACACACGGTATTGCATAGTGTCTCATATTTTTGGTCTGATAATTGACACCGTAACTGTTACGCATCATTTCATCGATAATTGTCACTGCATAATATTTTATATTATCAATTCAATAATTGTTGTTACACAGTATTTTGCATTATTGATTTAATAATTGTCATTACACTGTATTTTATATCATTGAGTCAATAATTGTTGTTGCACTGTTTTTAAAATTATTGAACCTAATAATTGTCACAGTAACATATGCACAGTAATTCACATTATTGAATCAATAATTGTCATTACACAGTAACGTATGCTTTATTTTACATTATTGTTATCTCTATTATGATGTTATTTAAACAGTTGTATTTCATTAATTTATTGACTTGATATCTAAGAGCTAACTATACTGTATTTATAACAATTAGTCATAATAATTGAATTGATAAAGTTATTTGTTTATAATATAAAGTTAGGTGATTATTAGGTGATATGAAATGAATGGTGTAGATTAAAGTGTGAATTATTGTTGAATAATTGAATTGATTTGTTTATAATATAAAGTTAGGTGATTATTAGGTGATATGAAATGAATGGTGTAGATTAAAGTGTGAATTATTGTTGAATAATTAAATTGATTTGTTTATAATATAAAGTTAGGTGATTATTAGGTGATATGAAATGAATGGTGTAGATTAAAGATAATATAATATTTGAAATGGATGGTGTAGATTAAAAGATGATCTTTAAATGAATGGTTTAGATTAAATGAATGATAAGATTTTTGGCTATAAATAGAAGCCTTAACTTAAGGATTTTTCATAAACTTCCTTACTTGTTCTTTCTTTCTCTCTCTAAATACTTCTTGTGAAAGTTCTCTCTAAGTGTGCTTAAGTCATCTTGAGTATTTGTGAAGATCTATAAGTATACGTGTACTGTTCAAGTTAATCAACCTCATTTAAATCAATATCCAGTCACGTGTTACGGTAAGGGATACCATCTTTTTCATCTTCCATTATTCAAACATACTATGGTAAGGGATTATCATTATTTGATTCTCGATAATAATATTGTTTCTTCCTTACTCATAAGACGTGCCTTTTATTTCCATGTATTAAATTGTGGGAATAACCTTACGGAGCGGATTGCCGCCTGTTGGTGAATAACCTTTCGTATGCATTCATTATTAATCTCTGAGAATAACCTTACGGAGCGGATTGCCGCCTGTTTGGTGAATAACTCTTTGTACTCAAATTCTATTAAATTGTGGGAATAACCTTACGGAGCGGATTGCCGCCTGTTTGGTGAATAACTCTTTGTACTCAAATTCTATTAAATTGTGGGAATAACCTTACGGAGCGGATTGCCGCCTGTTGGTGAATAACCCTTTGTATTAATTTCCTTCACCTTTTGTTAATCAAACCTGCTACGGTAAGGGATATTATTTTCTTTCATACTCCTAAATCGAAATTTATTATGGAACTATTGCTTCTATAATTCCTGAAAATATTATATGTTCCATAATAGTTGAACTTCATTATTTCAACTGAACCTTCCTATTTACGTGAACCTTTCTATTGAATTGTAACCGTTATTCTGAACTGTGGATCTTGAATTTCACTCCACATCATGTTGACAATTTGGACATTATTTGAATCTGTACAAAGTAAACTTCCGATACTTATTGTTATCCTATTTCTTCTGTTCATCATTTACATCATTCTAATCATCCAAAAATCAAGCTGTTGTGAATATCTGTGGCCGGGGGCACAGATGTGATATATTTGTTGAACAGATGATATGTTAAAAGCGATATAATAGGTTAAAGGCGATACATCTGTTCGGTGTCTTTTATGGCACGTGGTGAATGTTCTCTTTGGCCCGTAGTGCAAAGATGAACTGTTGATTGGTATGATTATGACCAAAGGCTGAATCTGGTATAATAATGACCGTTGGTGCTATATTGAATATCTTTGGCCCGTAGTGCAAAGATGAACTGTTGATGTGCATGATTATGATCAGGAACTGTGAATTTATATTATCATGACTAATGGTATTTCAGATGATAAAAGTTGATGATGTTTTTACGAAAAAGAGAAGCGAGTGGACATTATAGTCTGCATTATTCTTCTAATAGATTGCTCATTCCGCTGCTATTATTGATCTGAACATTGTTTAAGAATTTAACTACAGTTTTTGATATAAACCTTGTAGTCTATTGTATTCTATCAAGAACTCAACTGTTGAAGGCTAATGATAATTTATTCGTCATTATCTTAGTCATGATATTTCTTACTGGGCTATTTGAGCTCACCCTTTCTTTTGTTCCATTGTTTTTCAACAGGAGATGAAAATATAACAGGGTCTAGCCGGGGAATGGAGTGAGGGTCCGGGGAATAGTTATCATAGTCTTCACGTTTTGTAAAATAGTGTGGCAATAATAGTGAAGACTTAGTTGTGTATTATTATACACTGTATTGTTGTACGTTGTGCTTTGTTGTAATAATTTTGTTGTAGTATTTTGACGACTCAAGTTTGGGCTGTGTGGGCCCAGATTTGGGGGCGTCACAAATATAGTCTACATTATTCTTCTAATAGATTGCTCATTCCGCTGCTATTATTGATACAAAGCTTATTGTCTATTATATTCAATTAAGAACTCATCTGTTGAAGGCTAATGATAATTTATTTGTCGTTATCTTAGTCATGATATTTCTTACTGGGCTATTTGAGCTCACCCTTTCTTTTGTTCCATTGTTTTTCAGAAAAAGAGAGAATAGCCGGGTCTAGCGGGGGAATGGAGTGACGGTCCGAGTGATAGCTATTGTAGTCTTCACATGTTGTATATAGTGTGAAAATAATAGTGAAGACTTAGTTGTGTATTATTGAGTTTTGCATTTCTGTTCTATGTACTATTTGTAATTAAGTCAAAGAAATACTCACCGCATGCGTCCTATTATTACTTTCATTTACATACTCCCTCCGTCTATAATAGACGTTCTAGTTTAACTTTCATGGTCAAAATGATAATTTTTAAAATTAATAAATTCTTAAAAATATTCAAGATATACATTGAGATATTATGATTATAATAAAATACGAACAATGTACTATTAATGTCAAGTTTCGTAATTTGAAAATTCTATATAAATATTTTTAATTATTTATTTTAAAAATGATCAATTAAACCATTAAAATCAAATTATGATGTTTATTATGGGACAGGGGAGTATATAAAACTTTGGACCCACACTTGCATATTATTCGTTCAGTTTTCCATTTATTTCACACAAAAAATGTTTTACTCATAAATTATCGTAATATATTTTTTCATTCTATGTTTACTCTTAATGACATGATAGTTGACTTATCATGGTAACTCAATTATGTCATCGTATACAACTCTTAAAAAAAATTAAAAAATCACTTTTTTTCTGAAATAATTTTTTTTTTTACAAGTAAAAATAGACTCTTTTTGTAAAACTGAGATAATATATTTGCAATAGTTCTTTTTCAGGATCAAACTTTAAGTACTAAATTTATCTTTTTTAAAGAAAGATTATTGGCTCGTATTATATGCTTACCTTAATATGGGAGAACTAGTTGTACTCTTAATTTTAGGACAGAATTATTAGAGAATAGCAATGTAGTGAAAATAATAGTAAAAAAAATTGAAAAAAATAGTTACACAAAGTACAAAATTTATGTGATTCATCTAAACTTTGGACTAGTCCACGGTGATCAATGACTGATTAATTTTGCTAATTTTTAAAAAATTCATACATTTTACAATTATAGAATCTCCTTTGTATATAACAAACCCGAAAATACAAACTACTCCAAACCGGTTCTTTGTTCTAAGAACAAGACTATTAATCACTTTTTAAATAATATTACGATCACCTCTTAATTGAAGTTCAGATAAAACTTCATCAATAACACATAAGTGAGTATATAATAGAGCAGTAGATTTATTTCTGATTTTTTATTTTGTTTTATTTTGTATATATATATTCCTCTAGTAAAGTTAAAAATACATTATTTAAAAAGGATGGTACGGTTTTTCTGTGTCTACATAGCCATCATCAGAAGAGTAGGTGAGCTATGGTAAATACTTTAGCTCCAGCTTTGATTTTGTTTCAGAGTCTTAATTATGTCGGATTTTATTTATTAATATCAGTCTTGATCGTTGAGTTGGAGTTTAATAATTGATATTTCTGTGTTGAATTAAGAAGTGGCTAATATTTGTATTATTTAAATATGAATTAAATATTCAAACTTTGAAATTATGGCATGCTCGACATTAGTACCCACAACTGCTTTCATATTACAACGAGAGGATTATACTTCTATAAAAAAAATCATATATATATACACACACATTACCGTATTATTAATTTTCATATATATAAAAAAATTCATATATATAGTACTTTTCAAGGGTGCATTACCGTATTATTAATTATTGTCACCACCTCCTCCCAGAAACAAACAAAAAAATGGTTACTTATTTGTTGAGTTTTTTTCTATAAATATCAAGGATTGTTTAATACAAACTTTGGAAATAATTTTTTTAATAAAAATATTAGTCTTTAAAGTTCAATATCATTGAAATAGTATTGGAGCTAGCATAATATTAATAAAGAATATTTTTTGCAAGAGATATATATAGGCTGCGTACCGGGTCTCATGTTGCAAGCTGCAACAGTACGTGACTTTTCTTTCTTACTTTTTCTGTTTTGTTTTAGGCGGAAGGTTAAGTCTGTGACTTTTTTGTATGCGCCGAACATGTATAATATATATATATATATATATGATTGACTTCAAAAAATTGTAAATACATTCATTTAAGAAACATTACAGGTCAAACTCCATTCATTATCATTGACATTTGTAGATTCAGATGCCTTTAATATTTTTTGGGTCCAAGTGTTCAGACAGAAGATAGCCGACGATTATAGCAATGCACATTCAAGCACATTTTATTTAATTTACTGAAAATAAAGGTTAGTCCTAAATTTTCATTTTATATATTACGCAAAAACATCATTTACTGGTGCTGCTGTTCACCTTTTTTTTTTACTTTGTATCTCAAAGAACAAATGTAATACACAAGGTATCATGCTTGTAATTAACACCTCTTTTCTGAATAGAAACAAGAAGTCATGTCCAAATCACAACAAAACTCAAAATAAGAAAACAGAAAGTTAATAACTTTAAATATTTTAATAATTTGAAATTCATAAATAAATTCTTCAAAATTTATACAATAATCAAAATTAATCAAAACTTAAAATTAAATTGACCTAGATGGTTAAATATAAGTTCTCTTCACACAATCTTGAATGACTCCTACAAATATATTGGAAGAAAAACACAGTATGAACCAAATATTCAGTACAGCTAAAGATACACAAAAGAAGCAAAATTGAAATCTAGAATTAAGTGAACAGAATATGAATGATAACCTCAAATATAAATATCAATAGTAACTAAAATATCTAAAATCTGAATAAGAGTATAACTGAATTAACGAAACCAAAAAGAAGGCTAAATCAAAGTGGTTATTTCATACTGAGCTCAAAACAAAACAAATGTATCTAGCCACAAAGTCAAGTCAAAATACTGTTGCATAGGTAAGTCAAAATAATGTCACACAGGTAAATCACACATCGGACAACGAATCTAAATATATGCAAATCGAAAGGTGTGTTCGGCACAACATCACCAAATTGAAGAACATAACATAAATTTAGAATCGACCCATACGCATTCTAAATAAATATATCAAATGGTCAAAACTCACACACAGAACACACAAAAGCATAGATGTGGACTGATCACACTCACTACAAGAAAATGGTGTATCAGCGACCGCTTATTAGCGACCGAATTCTGTCGCTAATGGACATCAGCGACCGCATTCGGTCGCTGATATCCGTCGCCTATAGTTTGGTCGCTAACATGCATACTAGCGACGGACAATAGCGACCGAATTTTCAACGACCGCAAATGGCGACCGACTCGGTCTCTAAGCTAAGTCATCACACATGACAACATTCGCCACGTGTAGCGACCGCTAATAGCTATCGAAAAAACAGCGACCGATATCAGCGACCGATAAAATGATTATCAGCGACCGGATTTTGAGACGAACAGCGACCGAATAGCGACTGGGTAGTAGCGACAAGTTATTAGCGACCGAATTCGATCGCTGATTATTCTTTTCAAAAAAAAAAAATTTGTTTTTTTCGATTCCCAAAAATTTCTTTACCTGTCAAACACATCCCAACACAGCACAACAGATATATAAACGATCTAATTGAAATTTCCAACCAAATGTCAAATTCTAACAAAATGAAATAACATACATTTCAAATAAATATAAAACCAACATCTAATCAAATCTTAGTACATAAATATATACAATATGATAAAAATCCAACCGTGCATGTGTAACACAATAGAATGAATAAAATAAAAAAGCTAAGAACGATATGTAGCTCGCCAAGCTTCATCGATCTAGCTAACTGCCACGTTCCTGTAACAAAAAAAGAAACACGTTCAAGATAGTATTATTGACTGATTAATTTTGGTGCATTAAGTAATAATATTATTTTTCTTTATTATAATTTTTTATATTATTTTGTATTATATTATATTTATTTATTTCATAATATTATTTTATTTATTTTGTCATATTATTTTATATTAATTTGAATGATATTATATTACATTATTTTATATTATGAGGACAAATAGTAGTGCATAATATTATCATATGAGGACAAATAATAGTGCATAGTGTTTTTACAATTTTCAATAATGGCAAAATGAGGACAAATACTAGTGCATAATATTATCACATAAATTATATTAATTAAATCAAACATATTGCATATCGGAAATATAATAAATAATATATTGCTTACCTTTTCCGGCAGTGGTGGCGTCCGGCAGGGGCGGTGACGGCGGCGTCCGACAGGGCGGTGACGGCGGTGTCCGGCAGGAGGCGGGAGGTTCCAGTGGGGTGGGGAATTGTAAGACCCCGAATTTATGAAATACAAAATTTAATTTTTCTTCATATATATTTTTCCTGAAACAGTAAATGGTTAAATTGACAAAATTGAAAGTTAAGGATGTTATGTGTAAATTTTATTTTGTCGGACAATATTCTTTTTGTCGGGGAATATTCGGGTCGTACGACGGCGCCGAAATAACTAATTATTGGTGGAGCCCACAACGGAATAATTGTCGGATATAGAAAACGACAGAAGTAACCTTTTTAAATAAAAATAGTCAACGGTGTTAACTGTTAAAATACCGGTGATAAAAGAATAGTAGCATACGGTAATTTATGGTATTTTCTGTAGCACACGGTACTCTACAGTAGCACACGGTATTGCACAGTGTCTCATATTATTGACACCGTAACTGTTACGCATCATTTCATCAATAATTGTCACTGCATAATATTTTATATTATCAATTCAATTATTGTTGCTACACAGTATTTTGCATTATTGATTTAATAATTATCATTACACTGTATTTCATATCATCGAGTCAATAATTGTTGGTGCACTGTAGTTTAAAATTATTGAATCTAATAATTGTCACAGTAGCAAATACACTATAATTTATATTATTAAATTAATAAAAATATGTAACGTGTTTCTTACATTATTGTGGTAACATTATTTTATATGTTGGACTAACAGGAAGAATAAATAAATAAATAAAAAAAAATATAATTAATTTTTACTATTTGAAATAGTAACGTGAATAGTGACGTGAATAGTAACGTGAATAGTGACGTGAATAGTAACGTGAATAGTAAGTGAATAGTAAGAAACATGTGGGACCCATTGTGGGGCCCACATGAAATGTGAGAAATGTGAGATTTGCTGAAGAGTTGGTGGAGGCTGCTGCGCAGCCTCTGCTGAATTTTTTTTATTTCACCTACCGTGCATAGTAACTTCTTTTCTCCTATAAATAGCTTGTTCAGCTGAATAGAAAAATCACACCTAAAACATAGAATTTTTCTATAAGAATTTTATGAGTTTTCTCTGAGAATAGTAAGGTTATTTTGAGAGTTTGAAAGCCAAAAGGAGTGCAGGAATTTTTCAAGTAAGTGTTTTATTAAAGAGTAGTAATTTCATAAATTCCTATTTTTCACGGTATTCACAAATCTTCCTTTAGAAGACTCTTCTTTGAGAAGATTCATTTTTAAAAGCTTTCTTTGGAAGATTTATTTTGAAATATTATTTTAAAAACTATTTTAAAGTTGTTATATTATACTACAAAAATTATGTTAAATATATATAATTTTGATAGTTCATATTATACGAGTTATCATACACCTTGAAATTTATATGTGGTAATTACTAATTTTATTATAAATATATAGGTTGATCAACCTCATTTAAATCAATATCCAGTCACGTGTTAAGGTAAGGAATATCATTCTTTTCACACTCTTAAATTTAGTGCGGTAAGGAATATTATCTTCTTTCATATTCTAACTTACTACGGTAAGGAATTTCATTTTCTTTCATACTCTTAAACTTACTACGGTAAGGAATATTATTCTTTTCACACTCTTAAATTCACTGTGGTAAGGAATATCATATTCTTTCATCTTCTATTATTTAAACTTACTACGGTAAGGGGTATCACTCTTTTCATCATCATAAATGGATATTATTTTCTTTCTTACTTGAAGGGATTATCATTCTTTGATTCTCGAAAATAATATCGTTTCTTTCTTGTGCCATTTATTTCCATGTATTAAATTGTGGGAATAACCTTACGGCGCGGTTTACCGCCTGTTGGTGAATAACCTTTTGTATTCATTCCTTATTAATCTTTGAGAATAACCTTACGGTGCGGATTATCGCCTGTTTGGTGAATAACTCTTCGTATTCAAATTGATGGGAATAACCTTACGGCGCGGATTATCGCCTGTTTGGTGAATAACTCTTCGTATTCAAATTGATGGGAATAACCTTACGGCGCGGATTATCGCCTGTTTGGTGAATAACTATTCGTATTCAAATTGATGGGAATAACCTTACGGTGCGGATTATCGCCTGTTGGTGAATAACCCTTTTTATTTGTCTCGTGTGGAAATAATTTGTCTACACGAATTATCACATGACACTTTTATTCCATATTCGTAAGTGATATCATTTTCCTTTATACTCATAAGGGATACCATCTTTTTCATCTTCCATTATTCAAACTTACTATGGTAAGGGATATTAATTCCCTTCACCTTTTGTTAATCAAACCTGCTACGGTAAGGGATATTATTTTCTTTCATACTCCTAAATCGAAACTTATTATGGAACTATTGCTTCTATAATTCCTGAAAATATTATATGTTCCATAATAGTTGAACTTCATTATTTCAACTGAACCTTCCTATTTACGTGAACCTTTCTATTGAACTGTAACCGTTATTCTGAACTGTGGATCTTGAATATCATTTTTAAATTTCACTCCACATCATGTTGGCAATTTGGACATTATTTGAATCTGCACAAAGTAAACTTCTGATACTTATTGTTTATCCTGTTCTTCTGTTCATCATTTGTATCACTGTTATTTGTATTAATCATCAAGAATCAAGCTGTTGTGAATATCTGTGGCCGGGGGCACAGATGTGATATAATTGTTGAACAGATGATAGGTTAAAGGCGATATACTAGGTTAAAGGCGATACATCTGTTCGGTGTCTTTTATGGCACGTGGTGAATGTTCTCTTTGGCCCGTAGTGCAAAGATGAACTGTTGGTTGGTATGATTATGACCAAAGGCTGAATCTGGTATAATCATGACCGTTGGTGCTTTATTGAATATCTTTGGCCCGTAGTGCAAAGATGAACTGTTGATTGGTATGATTATTACCAAAGGCTGAATCTGGTATAATCATGACCGTTGGTGTTATATTAAATGTCTTTGGCCCGTAGTGCAAATATGAACTGTTGATCTGCATGATTATGATCAGGAACTGTGAATTTTTATTATCATGACTAATGGTATTTCAGATGATAAAAGTTGATGATATTTTTACAAAAAAGAGAAGCGAGTGGACATTATAGTCTGCATTATTCTTCTAATAGATTGCTCATTCCGCTGCTATTATTGATCTGAACGTTGTTTAAGAATTTAACTACAGTTTTTGATATAAACCTTGTAGTCTATTGTATTCTATCAAGAACTCAACTGTTGAAGGCTAATGATAATTTATTCGTCATTATCTTAGTCATGATATTTCTTACTGGGCTATTTGAGCTCACCCTTTCTTTTGTTCCATTGTTTTCAACAGGAGATGAGAACGTAACGGGGTCTAGCCGGGGGATGGAGTGAGAGTCCGAGGAATAGCTGTCCTAGTCTTCACGTGTTGTAAAATAGTGTGGCAATAATAGTGAAGACTTAGTTGTGTATTATTGTACACTGTATTGTTGTACGTTGTGCTTTGTTGTAATAATTTTGTTGTAGTCTTTTGACGACTCAAGTTTGGGCTGTGTGGGCCTAGATTTGGGGGCGTCACAGTTGGTATCAAAGCTTAGGGATATGGTCTTTAATGGAGATCTGGGGTTAGAACTAGGAGGGGAGAGACGAATAGAATCAGTCACTAGTATGTCCTACCTAAATTGGATTTTATTATCTAATGAGTTGATTTGAATATAGGGACATGAAGTGATGAGTCAGTTTGTTTGAACTAACAATTATTTTGTGACCACAGTTAAGTATGGCATCTGGAAATCAGAAGGTTAACTATGGAATGACCGAAACAAATGTAGCTGCAAAACAAGAGGCGACGAATAATCTTCTTACAAACTCAGAGTTGAATCATTTGCTTAAGGCAAAAATTATGCGTGTTCTATCCAGTAAGGATAAAGGTGAAAGCTCTTCTACAGTCGTTCCAGATCCGTTCTTAGAAGCAATTAAAGGAAATAATGAACTTGCGGAAATTATTGCCTTTAATTTACTCACTAATTGGGAGAGTCATATCACCTGGTTATGCTCTATAACAAAGGATCAGAATATATGGACTTTTCATATTAGTCTTTGGGATTTATGGTGTTCCAGCTATGAGTTTCAAGATTATTTAAAAATGATGTTTCTATACTTTTGGGCGTTACAATTTAAAGGAATTCAGGTTAAGTTAGTCATTATCGTGGAAACTGCAGTCTATCGAAAATACTATTCTTACAGAAATCATTGGTACGTTACTACTGATGAAGTTGAAGAATCCGAGAAACAGTTCGTTAGAGAATTATTTAGTGGTATTCCCATGGTTGAAATACGTGAAGATCCGAATGAAGTACTCGGGATTCGATTTGACGATAACAGTCAAGAAACCGAATGAGGTGATAACCGGTAAGCTATTCATAAATTCTCGTGAATTCTACGCTCTGTTAGATACTGGCTCTACCCATTCTTTTATCTCACCTGCATGTGCTCAACGTTTAAATTTGACTTCTGAAAACTTAAATCTTATCTTATCAGTTGAAACCTCATTGGGAGAAATACCTATTACATCTACTGTCTATAAATCTTGTCTAGTTCAAATCAACAACCTCACAGTACCTGTTGACCTTATTTCTTTGGAGATGCATGAATTTGATGTGATTTTAGGAATTGATTGGTTGACTACCCATCATGCTAAAATTGATTGTTTTCATAAGATTATTAGTTTTCATATTCCTAATCAACATGTCATGCAAATTCAAGCAACTAAACCATTGAAATCTATAACTATTATTTCTAGCCATAAAGTCATTCGTTTATTGAAAAACGGATGTCAAACCTTTTTAGCCTATGTCATTGATTTGAACAAAAATACGTCAAACTTGAATGATATTCCTATTGTTAATGAGTTCCTGACGTTTTTCCTGAGAAACTTCCTGGCTTATCCCCAAACCGAGAAATTGAATTCTGTATCGATCTTGAACCCGATACTAAACCCTTTTCCAAAGCTCAATACCAAATGACTCTCATAGAACGCCAAGAGATGAAAGTTTGATTATTAGATATCGGTATCATTCGAGCGAGGAATACGAGAAGAGTTTTCAAGAACTCAAGAGGAGACTTGTTTCAGCTCCTGTTCGACCATTCCATCAGGATCGGGAGAATTTGTCATATACAGCGATGCTTCAGGCAAAGGTCTAGGCTGTGTCCTTATGCAACATGGAAAGGTTATAGCCTATGCCTCTCGACAACTCAAAATTATGAGAAAAATTACTCTACTCATGATCTAGAGTTGGCAGCAGTCGTTTTCGCGTTGAAGATCTGGAGACACTACTTGTACGGAGAGAAAGTGGATATCTATACGGATCATAAAAGTCTCAAGTATTTCTTCACCCAGAAGGAACTCAACATGCGACAACGACGTTGGCTTGAGCTGTTGAAGGATTATGATCACACAATCCAGTATCACCCGAGAAAGGCAAACGTTGTAGCTGACGCTTTGAGCAGAAGATCTTATGCGAGTACAAGTGCACTGCTGACAACACAAAAGTGTATTTTGTACGACTTGCAAAAGATGGAGATACAGCTAAAGACATCAGGGACCCATTCGAAGATTGCTCACGTGCGAGTAGAACCGGCTTTAATCGATAAAATTAAAGCTGCACAAGCTACCAATCCGGAACTGATGAACATGATGAAGAAAGTACAAGAAGGTGTCATCCCCGAATCAAGAATCGACGAGACAGGAATACTTCGAGTTAACTCTCGACTCTGTGTTCCTAACGATCCTGAATTGAAGCATAAAATCATGATGGAGGCACACAACACGCCGTTTGCAATCCACCCAGGAGGTACCAAGATGTATCGAGATTTTCGACATACATTTTGGTGAAACAATATGAAAAGGGAGATTGCAGAGTTTATCTCAAGGTGTCTAACTTGTCAACGTGTCAAGGCAGAGCATCAAGTACCTAAGGGTCCATTACAACCACTTGAGGTTCCCGAATGGAAGTGGGAACACATCAATATGGATTTCGTGACGGGTCTTTCCAAAGTTTCTCAAGGCTTAGATGCAATTTGGGTCATCGTAGATAGATTGACCAAATCCGCTCATTTCTTGCCTATACGAGAAAACTTTTCACTTGAACGTCTTGCCGGTATGTACATAAATGAGATTGTGAGATTGCATGGCATGCCAGTTTCCATAGTTTCTGATCGAGATCCTAGATTCACTTCACGCTTTTGGATCAGTCTACAAAAAGCTATGGGCACTGAACTACGTTTTAGTTCTGCATACCATCCTCAAACGGACGGGCAATCGGAAAGGACGATCCAGACCCTCGAAGATCTTTTGAGACTTTGCGTACTAGATTTCAAAGGAAGTTGGGATAAGTACTTGCCATTGGTGGAATTTTCCTACAACAACAGTTATCAAGCAAGTATAGGTATGGCTCCATTCGAGGCTTTATATGGACGCAAGTGTCGCTCTCCAGTATGTTGGAATGAGGTAGGAGAAGCAAAACTGTTGGGACCCGAGTTGGTACGCTTGACGACCGAAAAGATCCAAATGATCCGACAACGAATACAGACAGCACAAGAACGACAAAAGAGTTATGCCGATCTTCATCGGAGAGATGAGAGATTCAACGTCGGAGATCATGTATTCTTACGTGTTTCTCCATGGAAAGGAGTTACGAGATTCGGAAAGAGAGGAAAGCTCAACCCTCGATTTATTGGCCCATTTGAAATCCTCGATCGAGTAGGATCCGTAGCCTACAGACTAGCCCTACCACCAAGTATGTCTCGCATCCATAACGTTTTTCACATATCTATGTTACGTAAATATGTGAAGGACCCAAACCACGTCATTGAGTTAGAACCAGACGTTATAGCAGAAGATTTAACGTATGAGGAGGTACCTGTTAAGATCCTAGATAAGAAGGAGCAGATCTTACGCTCAAAGGTTATACCTCAAGTTAAGGTTTTATGGAGGAACCAAGATATTGAGGAAATGACCTGGGAGCTAGAATCTGAGATGAAGTCTAGGTATCCATACCTCTTCGAAATGCCAGGTACGTCAATTTCGGGGACGAAATTTCATAAGGAGGGGAGGTTGTAAGACCCCGAATTTATGAAATACAAAATTTAATTTTTCTTCATATATATTTTTTCTGAAACAGTAAATGGTTAAATTGACAAAATTGAAAGTTAAGGATGTTATGTGTAAATTTTATTTTGTCGGACAATATTCTTTTTGTCGGGGAATATTCGGGTCGTACGACGGCGCCGAAATAACTAATTATTGGTGGAGCCCACAACGGAATAATTGTCGGATATAGAAAACGACAGAAGTAACCTTTTTAAATAAAAATAGTCAACGGTGTTAACTGTTAAAATACCGGTGATAAAAGAATAGTAGCATACGGTAATTTATGGTATTTTCTGTAGCACACGGTACTCTACAGTAGCACACGGTATTGCACAGTGTCTCATATTATTGACACCGTAACTGTTACGCATCATTTCATCAATAATTGTCACTGAATAAATTTTATATTATCAATTCAATTATTGTTGCTACACAGTATTTTGCATTATTGATTTAATAATTATCATTACACTGTATTTCATATCATCGAGTCAATAATTGTTGGTGCACTGTAGTTTAAAATTATTGAATCTAATAATTGTCACAGTAGCAAATACACTATAATTTATATTATTAAATTAATAAAAATATGTAACGTGTTTCTTACATTATTGTGGTAACATTATTTTATATGTTGGACTCACAGGAAGAATAAATAAATAAATAAAAAAAAATATAATTAATTTTTACTATTTGAAATAGTAACGTGAATAGTGACGTGAATAGTAACGTGAATAGTGACGTGAATAGTAACGTGAATAGTAAGTGAATAGTAAGAAACATGTGGGACCCATTGTGGGGCCCACATGAAATGTGAGAAATGTGAGATTTGCTGAAGAGTTGGTGGAGGCTGCTGCGCAGCCTCTGCTGAATTTTTTTTATTTCACCTACCGTGCATAGTAACTTCTTTTCTCCTATAAATAGCTTGTTCAGCTGAATAGAAAAATCACACCTAAAACATAGAATTTTTCTATAAGAATTTTATGAGTTTTCTCTGAGAATAGTAAGGTTATTTTGAGAGTTTGAAAGCCAAAAGGAGTGCAGGAATTTTTCAAGTAAGTGTTTTATTAAAGAGTAGTAATTTCATAAATTCCTATTTTTCACGGTATTCACAAATCTTCCTTTAGAAGACTCTTCTTTGAGAAGATTCATTTTTAAAAGCTTTCTTTGGAAGATTTATTTTGAAATATTATTTTAAAAACTATTTTAAAGTTGTTATATTATACTACAAAAATTATGTTAAATATATATAATTTTGATAGTTCATATTATACGAGTTATCATACACCTTGAAATTTATATGTGGTAATTACTAATTTTATTATAAATATATAGGTTGATCAACCTCATTTAAATCAATATCCAGTCACGTGTTAAGGTAAGGAATATCATTCTTTTCACACTCTTAAATTTAGTGCGGTAAGGAATATTATCTTCTTTCATATTCTAACTTACTACGGTAAGGAATTTCATTTTCTTTCATACTCTTAAACTTACTACGGTAAGGAATATTATTCTTTTCACACTCTTAAATTCACTGTGGTAAGGAATATCATATTCTTTCATCTTCTATTATTTAAACTTACTACGGTAAGGGGTATCACTCTTTTCATCATCATAAATGGATATTATTTTCTTTCTTACTTGAAGGGATTATCATTCTTTGATTCTCGAAAATAATATCGTTTCTTTCTTGTGCCATTTATTTCCATGTATTAAATTGTGGGAATAACCTTACGGCGCGGTTTACCGCCTGTTGGTGAATAACCTTTTGTATTCATTCCTTATTAATCTTTGAGAATAACCTTACGGTGCGGATTATCGCCTGTTTGGTGAATAACTCTTCGTATTCAAATTGATGGGAATAACCTTACGGCGCGGATTATCGCCTGTTTGGTGAATAACTCTTCGTATTCAAATTGATGGGAATAACCTTACGGCGCGGATTATCGCCTGTTTGGTGAATAACTATTCGTATTCAAATTGATGGGAATAACCTTACGGTGCGGATTATCGCCTGTTGGTGAATAACCCTTTTTATTTGTCTCGTGTGGAAATAATTTGTCTACACGAATTATCACATGACACTTTTATTCCATATTCGTAAGTGATATCATTTTCCTTTATACTCATAAGGGATACCATCTTTTTCATCTTCCATTATTCAAACTTACTATGGTAAGGGATATTAATTCCCTTCACCTTTTGTTAATCAAACCTGCTACGGTAAGGGATATTATTTTCTTTCATACTCCTAAATCGAAACTTATTATGGAACTATTGCTTCTATAATTCCTGAAAATATTATATGTTCCATAATAGTTGAACTTCATTATTTCAACTGAACCTTCCTATTTACGTGAACCTTTCTATTGAACTGTAACCGTTATTCTGAACTGTGGATCTTGAATATCATTTTTAAATTTCACTCCACATCATGTTGGCAATTTGGACATTATTTGAATCTGCACAAAGTAAACTTCTGATACTTATTGTTTATCCTGTTCTTCTGTTCATCATTTGTATCACTGTTATTTGTATTAATCATCAAGAATCAAGCTGTTGTGAATATCTGTGGCCGGGGGCACAGATGTGATATAATTGTTGAACAGATGATAGGTTAAAGGCGATATACTAGGTTAAAGGCGATACATCTGTTCGGTGTCTTTTATGGCACGTGGTGAATGTTCTCTTTGGCCCGTAGTGCAAAGATGAACTGTTGGTTGGTATGATTATGACCAAAGGCTGAATCTGGTATAATCATGACCGTTGGTGCTTTATTGAATATCTTTGGCCCGTAGTGCAAAGATGAACTGTTGATTGGTATGATTATTACCAAAGGCTGAATCTGGTATAATCATGACCGTTGGTGTTATATTAAATGTCTTTGGCCCGTAGTGCAAATATGAACTGTTGATCTGCATGATTATGATCAGGAACTGTGAATTTTTATTATCATGACTAATGGTATTTCAGATGATAAAAGTTGATGATATTTTTACAAAAAAGAGAAGCGAGTGGACATTATAGTCTGCATTATTCTTCTAATAGATTGCTCATTCCGCTGCTATTATTGATCTGAACGTTGTTTAAGAATTTAACTACAGTTTTTGATATAAACCTTGTAGTCTATTGTATTCTATCAAGAACTCAACTGTTGAAGGCTAATGATAATTTATTCGTCATTATCTTAGTCATGATATTTCTTACTGGGCTATTTGAGCTCACCCTTTCTTTTGTTCCATTGTTTTCAACAGGAGATGAGAACGTAACGGGGTCTAGCCGGGGGATGGAGTGAGAGTCCGAGGAATAGCTGTCCTAGTCTTCACGTGTTGTAAAATAGTGTGGCAATAATAGTGAAGACTTAGTTGTGTATTATTGTACACTGTATTGTTGTACGTTGTGCTTTGTTGTAATAATTTTGTTGTAGTCTTTTGACGACTCAAGTTTGGGCTGTGTGGGCCTAGATTTGGGGGCGTCACAGGAATGGCAGGACCGAGTCCGGCAAGGGGAGCGGTCGTCCGGCAGATCTCCTCTCTTCTCTTTCTTCTCCTCTCCCTCTTCTCTTTCTTCTCTTCTCCCTCTTCTATTTCTTCTCTTCTTCCTTCTTCTTTCTTCTTTCTGTTTCTGTTTCCCGTGCGGCGCCTTTTAGGTCTAAACATAACAGCGACCGCTTTCGATCGCTGTTTTTTTTAATGTGTTGGCACTTTTAGCGACCGCATAATCGGTCGCTGATACATTAGCGACCGCCTCAACGACCAATATTGGTCGCTAATTATGGCGCCAAAAATCCCGCGCTTTTTTGGTGGCAAATTTGGTATTTGCGACCGATAATAGTGACCGAAAGCTGTCGCTATTAGTGTTAGCGACGAGTTTCATAATCGGTCGCTGAAAGTGGTCGCTAAAACTTAGCATTAGTGACGGATTTTTCGGTCGCAGAAATTTTTGGTCGTTGATGTGCATTTTTCTTGTAGTGACTGCCACAATAGGTGTCATGCATTGGTGCTAAGAAGATATACTTAAAGATATAGAGAATACTAATGATCAAATGAGTGGAGTATGGAATCCGTATCTGATAATCAAATCTACTTATAGCACAACTCAACAAAATATTAACCCCAAATGCCAACTATATCAAATACAAAAATATTATCGATCACTTAAACATATTCACCATAAATTAAGTATACAATTTCACCTTCTAATTCTCAAATATTTTTTTAAACTGTTCAAGGTGCCTTTAATTACTCTTCTTAGATTATTATTAATACCTCCAAAGCATAAAAAAAATATTAATAATAAAAGTTAAGAAATCTAAAAACCCCAATATGACAAATTATTTTTAAAATTTCAGTCGAGTGTATCACTCATATCAATATGATTTTATAACTATTTTTCAAATTAAATAACTTTTATAGAAAATAGATTTCAAATACTCCAATTTATCCTCAAGAATCACTCAAATCGAATTTAAAATTATCAAGTTAAACATTTTTAAATATTAGAACTTGTTGCTGAAAATTATGCTACAAAAATTCCAGATTAGCTATTTCTTAAAATTCATAACAAATAAAATAACTAATTTTAACGGTTCAAAATTTATGAAAATATTCTTAGTTTATATAAGTATAACATATCCAAAATTTATAACGATCTAACGATCGAGTTAGGAGATATAAACCAAGTAATATATTGTAAGAATATAGACAGATTTTTCAATTTTAACATTTACATTCAATCAAATTATTTTCTTTTATATTAATCAATCTCGTATTTCCAAGTATCATGACTCCTAATTCTATGTTTCTATTTTAATTAAAAAAAGTAACCAATTTTTTAATATGTGCATATTAAAATTTAAAATTATAATACAAAATAATATTACATTTCTTGCTCGTCTTTTCACAAATCGCTGCAGCAAAAAAATTGAATTTTGAGTTTTTTAGAGTCTTCAAAATCTCTTCATGTCTTCACAATAATTGTAACTCTCGAAAAGATACATGAAATAGGCTCAATAATCACTCGATTCAGAGTTAATATAACTGAGTTACAAAATTTTAAAATTAGATCTTAAAATAGTGACGAGAATCGTGATAGATTGCGATTTTTGTCAATTGAAGATAAAAAAAACGGTTTCAAATAATTTTTCTTTCTCTCTAACATTAAAAAGGACAAAAAAATAAAAAAAATAGGCTTTAGATTCACTCTATTCCAATATGAGATGAATTGATTATAATTTTTCTAAGAAATTACAGTGCACATAGATTTTGTACTCGGGAATTTAACTAGTAAGTTATAAAAGGATTAGGATTACATCTAATACTTTTTAACTTGATCTAGTAAATAATATATGATTTACCAAAATTTCGCTGGACTCTATAATTTTAATTAAATCAATTATCTACTAAAAGTATTTAACTCTCCAAATAAAATAAAAAATAATAATAACTTACTGTTTTCAATTTAATTACGCTTTTAATATAAAAAAATAATTTTTAATAAAAAAAAATCCTAGTTATTTCACGCTGTTCACATAGTATACCTCTTCATGGACCCGTATGTTTTAGACAATATTATTAACTTAAGAACGCTTGTAAGATATGTACAGCATAAAGTTAAACTGCACATAATCGCAAGTAGCTTTAACAAGTAGTTTTTTATATATGTTCATTTGAAATGTTTTCAATATTAACTTATTTTTTAACAGTAAAGTATAAGGAATAGACTTTATTATTAAGGGAATTGATATTTTCACACGATTTTTTGATATTTTTATACGATAAAATTTATATGTAGAGCTATAGCGACGGATAAACTGTCGTTATATATCTATAACGACACTTTTATGGGGTCCACAATATGAAACTATAAAAAATATATGTAAATTTATCAATTTTCATTATCAAATAAATTTTTTAATTAGAAAATTTAATGTCCTAGCATATCACATGCAAATCTTAATATTCAGAAGAAAAGAAATCAAGCAAAACACGGCATATTCATTTTCAAATGAAGTGTTTTCCCCCCCTATTTTGTACTCGCATTTATTAATTCAAGTTTTAGACAGCCTCTACAAGTCCACTATATATGTTCGGAACTTATAAATTGTGACGGAAAGAAAATTAGAAAAAGAAGAACCGGCGAAGTGTAACATTCCTTATAATTTCATATTTCAATATACTTCGTGATTATGTATTGCTACTACCAAAAATTGACTTCTTGGAATACTTTGAATCGCGTTAGACTTGTTATATTTTGTCGGTATTGTTAGTATTTTAATTTCGATTTTTGTATTCTTTATGTCATTAGAAAAATATCGAAATATTTTAAAACTTTCTTTGTTCAGAAATAAGGTAAAAATAATGACTTGTACCAGCATTATTTTCTGTGACGAAATTTTTGACAGAATTGTGTGAAAATCATATAGAATTCATTTTTCATCCGATTTTTACAAATCTTATATTTCTGAAAAGGTCTTGAAGTGTTCAAAAACTATCGTTCTTTCAGTTTTTGTGAATTCGATTGTTAACAATACTGAAACTGGATTTAAACCAGGTTGGTCTATGAAAATTAATCATAATTGTTTTTACAACTTACTTTTGTTAATTTATAATTTACTTATTTTTAGATTGAGTTAAGTGTAGTTTTTCATTCTAAATTTTTTGAAAAGGGTATTTTATTTGTAGATGAACATTTTTTAAAATTAGCCTCCTTCAAAATGTAAAACTCCATTTATAATGTAAACTACTTTATGATATTTATAATTTAGCTTGTTTAGTTAATTTGTATTTTAATTGATTTTGTGTAAGGCGTAAGTATTTAATTGAATTTTGATACACGTATTTGAGAGCATAGAATGATATTCGATGTGGGTGGATTGAATATCATATTTGACACTCCTTACGTGATGCAGATAGCGTATGCATATCGTTGATATAATGGGACATGTACGGCCGGTCATGACTGATAAGTATAAAGTATAGAATTTACTTGTGTAAGTTTGTAATATTAGATAATATTATACTATGTGACTTGTAAGCCCGTGTAAGTTATTTGATAAATATTTATTTTTGGATAATCAAAAATGTAAAATATCGTGTAAGTTATAAGTTTTGCTAGTTCTTTCGATATGTAAGATATGCTCTCTAACGTTTTATGAGATTTTTGTATTTTATGGGGTTTCAATATATTGTAAGGTGTAATATTATAAATAAACTTTGAGTAAGTACATGAGTGGGAAGTGTTTTTCACTAGTAAATTGTAAGATTATTTTTAATTCTCATTTATTTTCTTGTAAGATTTATGGTATGTTTTGCCTCTTTAGTTGTAATTGATGAGCATATATTTTATAGATTTATTTTCCCTGTAAATAGATTTGTTAGTTTAGTTTTATATTAATTTTATTCTAATTTGACTTATTTTTGTGCACAGGTTTTGAGAATTAAAGAGTCCGTTTTTGGATCAAATTGTAAGTCCAAGTGAATGCAAAAAACCTAAGGAGTTGCAACTACGAAAAAGATAAGAATGAAAAAGAGTTTCAAATTATTGCACAAGTCAAAGAGATAGAATATTAAAGAGTTTGGAGAAGAAACGAAAGTTATAGCTCCTAATTATAAAAGGGGGATATGACACATTAGCCAGAGGAGTTTTTTTATCACACGTTGGCATCTAAATAATCACAAAAGTAGCAGCAGAGCATAATCATTCACCAACCAAGCAATGATACATCACCAAAGCAGCAAAGCATCTTCATTCAAGCTGGGCACGAAAACCAAAGCAGTAAATTAATAGATCAGTGAAGCAGGAACGCAGCGAGAAAGGAGTCGTCAACTTTGTGGATGTTGGGTTATTGCTTAATCTTTATTACTTTTAATTTTGCTATGTGTTGCTAAATTTATTTTCTGAGGTGTAGGATGAAACATTATTAATTGTGTAATATTCTGAAATTTATTATAAATTCTCAAATTGATTTTAATGTTAATAATTCTTATTTATGGTTGATTTAAATTAAATTGTTGCATTCATAATATCATGTATTTTGAATAGTTTCAATTAGTTTAATTTAATCCGGGTTGCGATTTAAAATCTAAAATAAGAACTAAGATTATTTGTTTTTCAAAACGGAGGATACATTTAATGCTTTGGTCTTATACATTAAACCTTGAAAATAAGGATTTACAATAAGAAATATTTTTATGAACTTAAATGAATAATCTTGAGAAAGCATTGAATTGATTTTCAAATTGCTACTCCGAATTAATAATAAATAGTAAGATATACATAATTAATATTGTGAATTCCGAACCTCAGAACTTTTCTCTCATTAATTAAAAGTTAGTTATTTAATTATTTTTATTAATTTCGTTTTAGTTTTAATTATTCCAAAAATCACTTTTTGTTAACTAGATTAGAATTGAATATAATTTAGATTTAATTAATAATTCAATAATCCTCGTGGGATCGACCTCGTATTTTGCATTAAGCTATTTTACAATAGATTCGTGCGCTTGCGAGTATTTTTACAAAATTTAAGCACAACAAGTTTTTGGCGCCGTTGCCGGGGATTATTAGAAATATTAATTAATTTAAATTTTATTTAATTCTTCTACCAGTTGTAGTTTAGTTTATTATTTGGAAATTAATTGTCGCATTCATGCATTCACTCACATAGTGCACATCTTGCTTAGATTTTATTTTATTTTATTTTATTTTATTTTATTTTGTTAAATATAAACTGTGGTGATTGCTGGAGGATTGAGGTACGTCAAATTTCTCCTTCTTTCGTAATTCACATAGTTCTAGGACATTTTATGTGTTTACCGTTTTATTTTTAATTGTGCATTTTTAATTTTAATCTAACATTAAGGGCAAAACCCATAACAAGATAAGGTGGGGATTTCATCACCCTTCCTTGGCCCACAAACAACCACACTTTGCATAACTGACCAAATAAAATCAAGTAGACGTTGGCCCCTAGGACTCTCGAGCTCAATTAGGACAAGTGAATCTGAGAAGAGTCTGAATTTTAAATTAATCAAACTACTGGTGTCTAGGCAAGTGGTTCAAAAGGTAAACGCCTAAAGAACGCGTGGTTATTTAATTAGTCACCGTATTTACGGAGAGACTCCCCCGTTCTTACACTTACCTGGCTAGTGGTTGATTAATTTCGAATTTGGTGGACCTTAAAGAGAAACTTGGAACAGTTAGGAGCTGTCTAGATTTTATTTAGGTTGACCTTAGAATTAGTTTTATTTTGTTTTATTTATTTTATTTATCTTTGTTTGCTTATTTGTTTATTTGCTTAATAATTAAAATTTAAATTTAAAATGGCTGATGATAATGATAACAATGTAGTAGTGGAACCTTTAGCACGCGAGGAGAGATCACTTAGGGAGTACTTTTTACCCGTCACACCTAATCACCCTTCTTGCATTGTATTACCACAAACTCGAGCAACACACTTTGAACTTAAACCGAGTGTAATACAACTCATTCCATCCTTCCATGGGTTAGATAGAGAGGACCCCTACAATCATGTCAAGGAATTTTTAAACATATGCACAACCTTCCGATTTCAAAATTTTTCAGATGAATCTGTGAGACTTCGTCTCTTTCCATTTTCTCTAAAAGATAGGGCTAAAGCATGGTTGAACTCACTTCCTTCTAATTCAATCAATAGTTGGGACCAATTAACTAGTAAATTCTTGTCAAAATTCTTCCCAATGTCTAAAACAAATGCCCTTAAAAGAGAAATTGCAGATTTTCGTCAAACCGAGAGTGAACAATTTTATTTGTGTTGGGAGAGATTTAAGGACTTACTTTTAAGGTGTCCACATCATGGTTTCGAATTATGGAGACTCTTACAATATTTTTATAACGCTTTGACCATGTCAAATCGTCACATGATTGAGTCTATGAATAAAGGGGAATTCCTGAATTTAAGTAGCACTGATGCCTGGCGATTCCTTGAAACCTTGTCCGAAAATTCTCAGCAATGGGATTTTTCTAATGATACAGAGAAGCCTAGGAAAGGGGGGCTATATGAGGTAAAAGACGATTTTGATGTAAGAAATGCCTTAGGTAACCTTACTAAGAAAGTAGAAGCCCTAACCTTAAGTCAAACTATGAATTCCGCGATGAGTGCTAGGAATGAGGGGTGTGCATCGTTTGTCAATTCACCATATACCTCTCCAGAGAGCTATGTTAACCAAGCAAATGCTCTTAATCCTTATGGGAGATCATCTGATAGTCCATTTTCTACCACATACAACCCTAATTGGAAGAATCACCCAAATTTTTCTTGGAGACAAAACCAGTCTCCAGTAAATTATGGAGGGCAACAATATGCAGCCCCAAATCCATCACATCCTCCAGGTTTCCAATCACAATCGCAGTTTGTTGCCCCTCAAAGAAAACCTTCTTTAGAAGACACTTTGCAACAATTTATGCAAACCACCCAACAGTCTATCTTGAAGCTTGAAACCCAAATGGGGCAATTAGCCACCGCCTTAGGCGAGAGAGAGAAAGGGAAGTTGCCTAGTCAACCTGTTCCTAACCCCAAAGGTCAGTATGAAGTCACAAATCCTGATAGGAGTCTTGAGGAAGCGAAGTCCATCACTACCCTTAGGTCTGGTCAGAAAATAGATAATCGTACGAATGAGTCTAGTGATAAGGAAATAGATGAGAAACCTACTCCTAAGGCATCAAAAGAGCCTGAAACACCTAGTACGCCTTATGTCCCTAGGGCTCCTTTTCCGCATAGACTTGACCCAAAAAAGAGAGGCACGCCATACAGTGATATTTTAGAAGTGTTTAAGCAAGTTCGCATAAACATCCCATCCCTTGATGACATTCAGCAAGTGCCCTCTTATGCTAAATTCTTAAAAGATCTATGTACACAGAAAAGAAAAACAAATGTCCCTAAAACAGCATGTTTGACCGAGCAAGTTAGTTCTATAATCCAAATGAAAACTCCTGTCAAGTATAAGGACCCCGGATGTCCTACAATTTCTTGTGTTATAGGTGACCATGCGATCGATAGGGCCTTACTTGATTTAGGTGCAAGTGTCAATCTTTTGCCATATTCCGTGTATGCGCAATTAGGATTAGGAGAACTTAGACCCACCTCTGTGAGACTTCAGTTAGCTGATAGGTCTGTCAAAGTTCCTAAGGGTACCATAGAGGATGTCTTGATTAAGGTTGATAAGTTTTACTTTCCAGTGGACTTTATTGTCATAGATACTCAACCTGTAGAGAATGTTAATGCCCAAATCCCTGTAATTTTAGGACGACCTTTCTTGGCTACCTCCAACGCGATAATCAATTGTCGCAATGGGGTTATGAAATTGTCTTTTGGAAACATGACTGTAGAACTCAATGTGTTTAGCGTTTGTCAACAACCTCCTGATCATGATGATCTCTATGAGGTTAATTTTATTGAAAGTGTTGTCCATGATTCCTTTAGGCAATTATCTTATGATGACCCTTTAGAGAGTTGTTTAGCTCATTTTGGTATGAACTTTAATGATGATACCTCAATTAATGAGGTGAACTCTTTGTTAGAATCTACCCCATTAATGAATACTACCAAGTGGAAAGCCAAAATTGAACCTCTCTCACCTCCTGAATTCATACCACTTCCACTTCCATCTGTTGACAAACCACCGAAGCTTGATTTGAAACCTCTTCCCGAGACACTAAAATACTCATTTTTAGGTCAATCTGAAACCTTGCCTGTTATCATAGCATCCGAATTAGATAAAGAGCAAGAAGACAAACTCATTAGTGTGCTTAGGGAACATAGAGAAGCTATAGGTTGGACAATTGCAGATATTAAGGGTATTAGTCCATCAGTGTGCATGCATAGAATACACCTAGAAGATAATGTCAAACCCTCTCGTGAGTCCCAAAGGAGACTCAACCCTGCAATGAAAGAGGTGGTAAGAGCTGAAGTGATTAAGCTTTTAGATGTGGGAGTCATTTACCCAATTTCTGATAGTTCATGGGTTAGTCCTGTTCATGTAGTCCCTAAAAAGTCAGGAATTACGGTAGTCAAGAATGATAATAACGAGTTAGTCCCCACCCGAATGCAAACGGGTTGGCGTGTGTGCATCGATTACCGTAAGTTGAATGCCTCCACTAGAAAAGACCATTTTCCACTTCCTTTTATTGACCAGATGTTAGAAAGGTTAGCCGGATATGCATATTATTGTTTTCTTGATGGTTATTCCGGTTACAACCAAATTCCCATAGCACCTGAGGACCAAGAGAAAACAACATTCACCTGTCCTTTTGGTACTTTTGCCTACCGTCGTATGTCCTTTGGGTTATGTAATGCACCTGCTACATTTCAGCGGTGTATGATGAGCATATTTTCTGACATGGTAGAGCGCTTTCTAGAGGTGTTCATGGATGACTTTTTCGTATTTGGATCTAGCTTTGATGAGTGTCTACATCATTTAACCTTAGTGTTAATTAGGTGTAAAGAAAAAAATCTTGTACTTAACTGGGAAAAGTGTCACTTCATGGTTAGGAAAGGGATAGTTTTAGGACATGTGGTGTCCCACGAGGGAATTGAGGTAGATAAGGCAAAAGTTGATGTGATTTCTAATCTCCCACCTCCTAAGACAGTTAGAGAAATAAGGTCTTTCTTAGGGCACGCAGGATTTTACCGTAGGTTCATTAAGGACTTTAGTAAAATATCTACGCCTTTGTGTAATTTGCTTGCTAAAGATGTCTCTTTTCACTTTGACAATGCATGCCTTGAAGCTTTTAACAAGCTCAAGACCTTGTTGACATCTGCACCCATCATTAGACCACCCGAGTGGAGTGTTGCATTCGAGATTATGTGTGATGCTTCGGATTACGCCATAGGAGCTGTTTTGGGGCAGCGTATTGACAGACTACCTCATGTGATTTATTATGCTAGTAAGACCCTTAATGATGCACAACTCAATTATTCCACTACGGAAAAAGAGTTGTTGGCCGTAGTTTTTGCGTTAGACAAGTTTAGGTCTTACTTGATTGGGTCTAGGGTTATAGTCTATTCTGATCATGCTGCATTGAAATATCTCTTGAGTAAGAAAGATGCCAAACCTCGCCTCATTAGATGGATTTTGTTGTTACAAGAATTTGACCTTGAAATTAGAGACAAGAAAGGATTTGAAAATGTCGTGGCTGATCATTTGTCAAGGTTAATTGTGGAGTCCATAGATGAGTCCTTGCCTATTAGAGAGTCCTTCCCCGATGAACAACTTATGGTTGTTTCCCAAGTACCTTGGTATGCTGATATTGTTAACTATCTTGCCATAGGACAAATGCCCACACATTGGACTAAACAAGATCGTATTAAATTTTTATCCAAGGTTAAACATTTCTTTTGGGATGATCCTTACCTGTTCAAATATTGTCCTGACCAAATCATTAGGAGATGTATTCCTGAAAGTGAGCAAAACGATGTTATCTCTTTTTGTCATGATCATGCATGTGGAGGTCACTTTAGTTCAAAGAAAACAGTTGCAAAAATTCTTCAATGTGGTTTTTATTGGCCAACTGTATTTAAAGATGCACATGCATATTGTAGTTCTTGTGAGAGATGTCAAAAATTAGGAAGTATAACTCGTAGAAATATGATGCCTTTACATCCTATTCTTATTGTTGAATTATTTGATGTGTGGGGTATTGATTTTATGGGTCCATTTTCTAATTCTTTTGGCAATTTGTACATCCTTGTTGCTGTGGATTATGTGTCTAAATGGGTGGAGGCCATTTCCTCTAAAACTAATGATCACAAGGTGGTGGTAAAATTTTTAAAAGAAAACATATTTTCTCGTTTTGGTACACCTCGTGCAATCATTAGTGATGGAGGAAAACATTTTTGTAATAAACCTTTTGAACAATTAATGAAGAAATATGGTATTACACACAAAGTTGCCACACCCTACCATCCTCAAACAAGTGGACAAGTTGAGATTTCTAATAGGGAGATTAAGAATATTCTTCAAAAAACGGTTAACCCAACTACAAAAGATTGGTCTTTAAAACTTTGTGATGCATTGTGGGCTTACCGTACTGCTTTCAAAACCCCTATTGGAATGTCTCCTTATCGACTAGTTTATGGCAAGGCTTGTCACTTACCTGTAGAGTTAGAGCATAGAGCTTTTTGGGCCATTAAAAAATTAAATTTTGACTTAGACAAAGCAGGTGCTCTTAGGAAATTGCAAATTAATGAGTTAGAGGAAATCAGGAATGATGCTTATGAGAGTGCTAAACGATATAAGGACCAAATGAAAATTTTTCATGATAAGAATATTCTTAGAAAATCATTCACACCTGGTCAAAAGGTCCTTTTATATAATTCTCGTTTGCATTTATTTCCTGGAAAATTACGTTCTAAATGGTCAGGCCCATTCATTGTTCACACTGTTTTTCCTCATGGAGCTATTGAAATAAGAAATCCTGAGAATGGTAATGTTTTTAAAGTAAACGGTCAAAGGTTGAAACCATTCTTAGAATTAAAGAGTCGAGAGGTGGAGGAAACATTGCTAGAAGATCCTGTCTATCGGGATTAACATTGTTAGCTTAGGATCTTTTTCTTTTTAATTGTGTCTAGTGTAGATTTCTTTTATTATTTTTAGTGTGTCAGTCTTGCTTCATTTGTAGGTTCATTATTTTCTTTGAGTACTAATGTTATTCTAACATGTTCATGATTTTAGTTTGTTAGAGTGCAGTGCGAAACCAACCAGGTGTGATCTTTCCCTTACTTTTTAATATTGTCACTCATTTCCTTTAAATGTGAATTTATATATGTGCATTTTTGGGTAGTATGAAAGAAACATTGAGGACAATGCATGATTTAGGTATGGGGGGGAGTTTTGCATTTTTGTTAGTTTTGTATTTTTGTTATTTATTTATTTATTTATTTTTCTTTTTGGGAAACACATTTTAAAAAAAAAAAAAAAAATTAAACAACTTGAAAAATTAAAAAAATTTGTTTAACTTTTTATGAGTTGAATTAATTCTAATAAGTATTTGTGGAGTGAAAACATTATCAAGATTAAAAGATTTAGAGCTTTTGAACCTTTGATAAGATACAAAATCTCAGTTTGGAACACCATCTTGAATAGAATTAAAATTCATATCCATTTTTTGCACTTCACGTTCGCACTAATTCTTAGTTGTGGGATATAAACTATGAGTCAAGTAACCTTAGAAAAAAAGAAAAAAAAAAATAATACAACGAGATGGAGCGTAAAACGCACTCGTTGTAAGTAAAGAAAAAGAAAGAGTTGAAAAATAAATAAATATACATACTGCTTTAATGTCCATCGAATAAAAAAATGTTAAAAAGTATGATGGATATAAGCAACCTGATTAGTCTATTTTTGTGGCCTTTGTTACTTGAGTTAGTAAGCCCTTAGGGGTGTCTTTACACCTAGTGTCCTAAAACCAACTGGTTTGGGAGTCATTGGTCAAACGCTCGTTACATGAGTAACTCTGAAAAGCCTAAGAAAAATAGACATTGCACAAGTCAAGAGAAAAAAAAATAGAAAAAATAGAAAAAAATAAGTTTGCTTGATTTTTATGGTTAAAGTCCCTACTAAGCGTTACATTACATACACATGCATGCATCACAAATTTAATTTTATGAAAGATGGTGGTTTAAATAAAGATGGAGTATTTTTGATAAGATGAAAGAGTGATTTTGAATTTGATCTTGTTTAAGCGTAATGCCCATGATATTTAGAAGTTTTATTTCAATTTCATAAATAGTTAAACACAAAAAGATTTTATTTTGAATTTTGTGGGTATATTCACTGCAAACCCTCACGAGACACAACTCGTCCACTTGGGATAACCTTGGGGTTTAAAGGCTTGTAGTATACGCTAAATACTATCGTGTTTCCTACGAAAATGGCTTAGGTTGGGTTAAAATTTTATTTTACTTATTTGTTTAGTTTTCTTAATTTTGTTTTGCTTGAGGACTAACAAAAATCTAGGTTTGGGGGTATTTGATGAGCATATATTTTATAGATTTATTTTCCCTGTAAATAGATTTGTTAGTTTAGTTTTATATTAATTTTATTCTAATTTGACTTATTTTTGTGCACAGGTTTTGAGAATTAAAGAGTCCGTTTTTTTATCAAATTGTAAGTCCAAGTGAATGCAAAAAACCTAAGGAGTTGCAACTACGAAAAAGATAAGAATGAAAAAGAGTTTCAAATTATTGCACAAGTCAAAGAGATAGAATATTAAAGAGTTTGGAGAAGAAACGAAAGTTATAGCTCCTAATTATAAAAGGGGGATATGACACATTAGCCAGATGAGTTTTTTGATCACACGTTGGCATCTAAATAATCACAAAAGTAGCAGCAGAGCATAATCATTCACCAACCAAGCAATGATACATCACCAAAGCAGCAAAGCATCTTCATTCAAGCTGGGCACGAAAACCAAAGCAGTAAATTAATAGATCAGTGAAGCAGGAACGCAGCGAGAAAGGAGTGGTCAACTTTGTGGATGTTGGGTTATTGCTTAATCTTTATTACTTTTAATTTTGCTATGTGTTGCTAAATTTATTTTCTGAGGTGTAGGATGAAACATTATTAATTGTGTAATATTCTGAAATTTATTATAAATTCTCAAATTGATTTTAATGTTAATAATTCTTATTTATGGTTGATTTAAATTAAATTGTTGCATTCATAATATCATGTATTTTGAATAGTTTCAATTAGTTTAATTTAATCCGGGTTGCGATTTAAAATCTAAAATAAGAACTAAGATTATTTGTTTTTCAAAACGGAGGATACATTTAATGCTTTGGTCTTATACATTAAACCTTGAAAATAAGGATTTACAATAAGAAATATTTTTATGAACTTAAATGAATAATCTTGAGAAAGCATTGAATTGATTTTCAAATTGCTACTCCGAATTAATAATAAATAGTAAGATATACATAATTAATATTGTGGATTCCGAACCTCAGAACTTTTCTCTCATTAATTAAAAGTTAGTTATTTAATTATTTTTATTAATTTCGTTTTAGTTTTAATTATTCCAAAAATCACTTTTTGTTAACTAGATTAGAATTGAATATAATTTAGATTTAATTAATAATTCAATAATCCTCGTGGGATCGACCTCGTATTTTGCATTAAGCTATTTTACAATAAATTCGTGCGCTTGCGAGTATTTTTACAAAATTTAAGCACAACAGTAATATATCAAATAATTTGTTTGCTCTAATTCCTATTTGTTCACTCTTTTTACAGCATTCATATTTGTATATGGGCTTTTAGCTCACTGTCGATCCTGTTTATTTTCCTTCTAGCAGGTAAGTAGGTAACATGAATAATTAGCCGGGGTGACCATTTGGGTGAGCGCTGCGATTGAGGAGTTAACACTTATTAAATAGTTTTTGTTTTATGTTATTAAGTTATGACTTTAAACTTGGGCCTCTGGTTTGGGCATTTAAATTGTATGGTTTTTATAAGATACTTCGTTGAATTAGTTTGCGGTGTTTCTTAATAAATGAAGGTTTTAATATTTTGATTGCTCTATTTATAGTTTAATTAGTAGGCATAAGTTGTGTGGCATTTCTTATTTAAAGAGGGATGTTCCATCAAGCCTTTTCACAAGCTTCTGTTAATAAGAATATTACGCGTTAACGTCAAATTTTATATATTTAAATAAATCACTAACAAGTTAAAAAAGCGTTAATAATTATGAAATTTTAAAACACATTATTTTAAGAGATATAAAATATAAATACAAAAAATTTACGTAAAAACTCAATTAAAAAAAATCATGGGAAACGATAAAAAAATCCACTATAATATGAAGAGTACAAATTATTTACCTTTCTCTTCCTCCTCCTCACACTCCGTATCTTCTCTATTTTTTCTGTTGTATGCTATATCTTCGGTAATGAATATCTTTAATCCCTTGTTTGTGATTGTATTTATAGATGTCACGTCCACTCCAAACTAATTAAGAGTACGAGTCCTTTTTTGAATTACCTTATCACTGTAATTAATTATTAATAGATTCTTTCTCAAATTAAATCTCATTATTTTTTTCAAATAAAATGAATTGCATCACATCATACCCAAACTTAAATAATTATATTCCAACGTTATGTATGGTGCATGGAGTACCTAAGTGAATTTTCTCACTTCCCTTGCATTTTACTTCCATTTTTCCTTTCTTGGCTACCCTTGACTTTTCAACATGCAAACAATGCCGAGATATTTTCTAATCGTTAGTGTTTCCTTTTCCCCGAATATTTCAAACCATTCGGAACTCCAAGAAGATGTAAGAGACAATTAGTATTACTTACTGATAAATTGATTTGAGTCAAATTAAATTTTGATTGACGAGCTCAATTTCAATAAATAAATAAACAAACATGTTACGTACAGTCGTCGAGTTCAAGGGTTGGTGTTTAATGTACTTGTTTAATAATTGAGTTATTTTTGAATTGAGCCACTTTTAATAAGTAAATAACCAATATATTATTATTAAGAATATTGTAAGTGTTATTATTGTTACATGTGTAAGATTTATTGAGACAAGTGGACCTTAAAAGAGGTCGAATAAGACAAAACTTGGTACTTGAGCGCTCTCCACTTGAACCTTTCCTCAAATTGCACTCAACGCACCAAATTTTATAGATTTAAATAATATAATTAAAATCAGCATTTATTAATTAATTTATAATATATTTTGAAAAGCGTATTTATATTTTTAGATGATTATTTTTAAATTTAGTCTCCTTCGAAATATAAAATTCCATTTACAATATAAACTGTTTTATGATATTTATAATTTAGTTTGTTTAGTTAATTTGTATTGACACCTTCTATTTATTAACTTATTAAATTTTAAAAAAAATGCAATTGCACGATTTAATTAATTAATTATTTTTAACTAAATCATTTTGTTAAATTATCCGTTCGTGATATAATATTACAGACAAAAAAAATAATAATAATAATTAAATTGTCTACAATTTAATACTGTAGACTGTATATTTGATTTAACTCAATTTGAATTCTAAATTTAAAGTATCATTATTTTCCAAACACAAGAAATATGAATTTACAATAAGCAAGATAGGAAACAAATCTTAGAGAAAAAAAAAAAAAATAACACTAAAATTTATAGAGGAAGAATGAAATTAAAAATTATATATTACGTTTTTTGTTTTGACTCTTCCCCAATAATAGGTAGATTCACATTAAACATCTATACAAACAATTACATAATAAAATCTCATATGAATTATGATAATATTATTTAGAAAATAATTTTTTTTAAATAATTTTGTTCTATCTTTTCCTTCAGTATTGTCTGAGCTATTTCCTTCTTCTATGAGACCAAAATATACACTAAAAAAAATACGACGATAAAAAAAATATATCAATCAGTTTTGACATAGGATTAAATTGATAAAACTATTCATATGTTCAATGAATCTATCTATTAAACTGCGAATTAAAAAAAAGTCAAAACCAAAAAGGTCGATGTATATTATTTCTACCGTCCGTAATATAATACTGCGGACAATAAAAATTATAGATTGAAGAAAAGCCAAAAACGTTAACGTATACTACAAACAGTAAATATTTCAAAAATATCATAACTTATTTAATATTACATATGACATTTTAGCAATTTTCATCGTCTACAATATAATGCTGCGAACAATGAATTTGTTCATTTAAATATTAAAGATATTTTGGATAATATCTCTTATTTATAATATAATACTGTGAATAACTGTATATTATACCGCGAATAAGAATATCCCTTATCTGTAGTATAATACTACAAATACCTGAATATTATACTGTAAACAAAGGTCATATAAAACGTCAGATCTAAACCAAAACGACTGTGATCTGTTTTAAAAATAAATTTATTTTTATAATATTGTCAATAAATTCATCCTTATATATATAGAGAGAGAGAGAGAGAGGAGCCGAAGGTTAATTATTATCGGTTTTTGAAGAAGAGCAAGATCTCACACACGTTACATAATTAAGGTAGACACCAAACAACTTAATATTAGTACTACTACAGGCTGCCGAGAAAAAAAGAAACATACAGTACTTTGCTCAAAGGATATGATCACAGTTATTTGCAGACACATACGTTTGCAGACACATACGTACAGCCCGATGCATGCAGAAGGATAAAAGAAAAGCAAAGATAAATAGAAATTAATTATGATAGATAGTCTTCTTAGTTAACAATGTTTGGTGCAGAAACAACGGCGACGGAAACCCCTGCAGAGGCCGCCAGGAAAGCCCTCCGTATTGCAAACATGAGCACAGTTGTGCGTGCTCACGCATGTCCCCCTGAACTTGTGGCTCTGTGACTCGCACGTCCTTCCCTCTGCCGGCTCCATCCCTAAATATATACATATTATTCAATTAACCAAATATTAATTAATTAACGATACTTCTCCATTTCATTTCAGCTCATAAAATTACAGTTCTATATTCACAAACTAAATTGTGAATCAAGCTTCAAAAATCAAAGTAAAGAGAACTTACCAGTGGCCATGAGAAGCATCAGCACCATGAAAATAGTGGTAAACAAACGCATTGAAACACCCATTTTTTAGAGAGAGAAAAATAAAGAGGGGCTTGGAAAATGAGTGATATATCTAGTACTAGAGGCTATAACTCTGAGGATGCTTTACTTTGCTCGGTACCTAGGTTTTTATATAGGAGAGATTATTTGGTATTTTTGGATTAAATAAATAATATATATATATTTTTTATATAATAGTAAAGTTCACCAATGATGATACTTCTATAAATTTTATTATCATATAAAAAAAAAAATATACTATTTATTTATTAAATAATTCTTCTATTATGTAGTCAAAATAAAATTTTGAATTTCTTTTCCCAGTGGATATATATTACCGACATCTACTTTGATCTGATTTGATTTTTTATTAAAAAAATTAAAGACTGAAAACGATATCTGTCACAAGTCATGACTACTCACTGCGCACTGCACTATTGGTGCATGCTAGCTAGCTTTTTAATTTAGGATTTTCTTAAAATATATTCTTATATTAAGTATGAAATTTAATATATAATATTATTTATTTATATATTTATATTAAATTTAATATATAAAAAATTAATATATTAATGAATCTCATATATTAAATTCAATACAAATATATAACAAAATAATATTTAATGAAATTTATTTCTTATTTTTTATATTTAATATATATTCTTAAAATACACATTAAACGTAACTTTTAATTTATGGGATTTTCTGCTTTTGTAAAATTTTGATTAACGGGTACATGCATAAAAAAATAGCATGGTCTGATCTGTCTCTCACTTTTGGCCATAACCTCTTGTCGGAACTTAATTACAAAAGAAAACAAAAAATTCTATATTTATTTCCTCTTAACAAAATTAAAGAAGGATATGTGGCAGATCAAGCTTAGCTCGTCCTCAATATTTATAAGCATGGTACGTGGTGTGAATACTGAATTATAAAGTTGTCTACTTTTACAGAAGATCAGATTTTTATGATGTTACATGCCCCGTGAAAATGGAAGCAAAGATACCCACTACGGCAATACCAATAGCTGAAAGACAAAAATATCAATTTGGCAAGCACAATATTATATACACAATAATTAAATATAATATTAAATATTATATTTATTTTAATTATTAAAAAATTATGAATTTTCACAATAAATTTTATTTTTTAATAATTAAAATTAATGTTATATTTAATATTATATTTTATTATTATATTTGTAAACTTATTCATTTGGCAAATGTACTGTTTGGTGACTCAAAAAACAAAAGAAAAAGACATTCAAATTCTTAATAAATTAGTAGTATTAAGAAATTACACATATAGACAACTGTATCTAGGGGTGTCCATCGGTAAAAAATCGAACCGGTACCGAAAAAACCGAACCGGTATCGAACCGAAATAACCGCTAAAACATGAACCGAAAATCGAACCGAATTATCGATTTCGGTACCGGTTCGGTACAAATTCGGTTCGATTTTTTCGGTTCGGTTTTCGGTTTTCACCAATTAGCAATATATATAATAATTATTAATTATATATATTATTATATATATAATAATATATTATTAAATTACGTAATTCGGTTTTTTCGGTATACCGAATAGAACCGAAATGCAAAATTACCCGTACCGCTACCGATACCGAAAAATATAAAAAACCGAAAAAACCGAAACCGAAAAAACCGGTACCGAAAAAAACCGGTACCGAAAAAACCGATACCGATCGATTCGGTAAAAAACCGAAAAAACCGAAAATTTTGAACACCCCTAACTGTACCACTGCAATATTAACTTACCCACGTGAATTAGAATCAGTACTGAAGTACTATATAGCGTGGCAGATGTCGTTGAGTAATTGAATCATCTTCCCTGGCCTCCTTTCTGAATCAATTTGTACAAGAGATAATAAACCAACACTTTTTTAACTTTTTAGCTTTTTAATGGTTTCTTTTCATGTGGCTCAATTGTTTGGTGATTAAGTTGATATCTGCACTTGAATTTCGTTAGCTGAATTGTACTGTAAGGTTGATTTAGTTTCATTAATGAAAACGAATGATCAAACCAAATATAAACATGTCCCTAATATTTCTAAAATTATAATAGAGGTGACAGAATAATACTTAATTACTTAGTATATAATTTTAAAATAAATTAAAGATAAAAATATATATCTAACTTTGAAAATGAAGGAGTACATTAGATGAAAAAGTATCCTGTTTTGGGACAAACTGATAAACTTATTTTAAATTGCACGATTTTTATATTTTGACAATTTTTTCTCTTTTGTTTAAAATGTAGCTGTTATTTTGTGATGGAGGGGACATACTACGAATCAGGTAGTTAGATGGCCTGTAGTTCTAGGACCACCGGTTTTTCAGATGGTTCTTAAATTATGTTACGTAGATGTACTGTTGAGATTAAAGCCTTTTAATAAAAAGTCCAACCTGACCCGAAATGAATTTGAAAAACCGACCGAACCGAATCGAACCGAACCGATCACACATAAAATCGAAAAAAACCGAAAAATCGAACACTATAAAATTGAAAAACCGAGACTAGTTCGGTCGGTTTGGTTTGGCTTCTCAAAAAACCGAAACCGACCGAACAATTTAAAATTATAATATAATTTATATATTTTTCTAATAAATATTTATTTTATATAATTATATATTTAATCATAAGAAATCTCATAGAAATATTTTTCTCTAAGATCCCACCATCATTGGTTAATTTCCGAGAACTGGTGATTGAAGATGAAAATACATATATAGAATCCATTACACATAATTCTTCTGTGCATGCTGTATTGAAAATGACAAGAGTAATATATATGTCCATTACACATATGCTGGTGATTGAGGATGATATGTTCCATTGAACTTCACCAACCTATCATTAGATGTAAAGGTGAGTTATTCTTCTGTGCATGCTGATATTTAACATAAAGTATCAGTTAACATTGATATTTTATATTTTACTAATATGTACATGGAATTTGTGAATTCAGTTTATGGATGCAAAAATTTAGCTAAAATTATTAATTACGTAACCGAATAACCGAATAAACCAACCGATTTAATCGAAACCGAATAAACCGAAAACCGATTACGATGTAAAAATTTGGGCGGTTTTAATTTTTAATTTTTTATAACCGATTTAAATGGTTTGGTTATTTTTTCTCTCAAAAAACCGACCAAACCGACCGTGTGCACCCCTAGTAGGAATCCCTATCCAATTCCTGTGTTTGGACCAATTCTTGTGTTTGGTTGAGTGTGGACTAGGCATGCACAACAGGTCGGCTTGGTTTGAGTCTGTTAGGCCTTGGTTGTTGATCAGGCCATGTCTGACCTATGACTTTTAACCTACAGGCTAGGCCAAGTCGGACTTGACGCTCAAAAAGGGGGTCTGTTGAGGCCTGTAGGTCAGCCAGGCAAGGTCTTGGATCAGGTCAGGCCAGTTCAGTCTGATTCGATTCATTCAAATGATTTTTTTAGTAATTTTAAATATTATTAAAACACCAATTAAAATTTTAAACTTAATTGATGTATTAATTAAAAGTAATGTATTACAAGTTACAACTTTTAAATTACAATAATAAAAAATATCTTTTTTATTATTATTATTATTTTGCAAATGACTTTCTAGTTATTAAGCTAAGTATTTATTAAAATAAAAATGCAATGAAAGATTTGTAAGAAATGACTAGTCAATGTGTTTTTATGAATTTCTTTATTCGTATATAAACAAACATGCATGAATGAACGTATTAAAAGACGTCAATTTTATTTTGTTTATTGAATGAGTTGTCACAAAGATAAAGTTTTCGTTTGCAGTGGGAGAATTGAAGTAGCGAATAAAGAAAATTGGCAAGTCAGACCGAGCTTTGGGTAAACTAGGCCAAGCCCCAAGTCAAGCAAGGCCAGGCTTCAGGCCAGGCCGTGCTTATTGGCAGGCTAGGCCAAACCGGATCTAAGTCAAAAAAATGTGGCATGTTTGTAGCCTTCAGGCCAGGCCAAGCCAGGTCAGGCCTTGACCAGGCCGGGCTTTGACTAGGCCGGACTCATGTTGGAACAAGGCCGGGCCGTAGGCTATTTGTGCATCACTAGTGTAGGCCGATTAGTCCACAATCGTGCCAAGATCTTTAGCATTGCATACGGGTGAAACTCTCTATTACCGATTTATAGTTTCTGGTTAATTTTGGATAGAATTTCATGAAAGAAGAAATAAGGAAAGATAAATTAAAGAAAAAGATTTCATTTATGTCCTCATCTTTACAATGATAGAGCTATATAACAACATTGAAAAAGTTGGACTAATCCTATCCGTTGATTGAAAACACCTAAGGGAAATAATCCTAGCCATCTATTTTATTTAATACTCCTTTTAACTATGTAACTCATAACAATATCCTCCCCTCAAAATTCACTTTGTCCTTAAGGTGGATAAAAATGAAGATACATTGCGTGACAAACAGCACCAAGTTTGCTTATGGCTTTAGCTTCCTTCTTAGGAGATGTATTAATGACAATAACTTCCAGCCCAAAAGCCTTCCCAAACTTCACAGCAACATGACCAAACCCCCCTAGTCCAACCATGCTCAAATGCGTACCCACCTCAATAATTCCATAACATTTCATTGGCCTGTACGTTGTGATCCCAGCATTAAGGAGTGGTGCTCCAGCATCACAGTAGCTCAACAGATTCAAAATTAGCTGGAAGAAGAGGCTGCAATGTTCTTCTTCTTGGGACTTCTCAGTTGACATGAGTGGCATCTTTAAATGTTTCCAACAACGTATGCTTGCCTTAGTTCCAAAAGCAAGACATACCTATGCCTTACAACCAGAAGCAACTGTATGTACCAAGCCACAGATTTCATAGTAGAATGCTTTGATAACAACAACCGAAGTCATATTTGCTAATACATAATGCTTGAGAGCAGTTTCATAATCTTGGAGTCATTGATAAACCCCATAAGTCTCTTATCATCAGCTTCTTCTAGAAAAGCAGGTGAGCCATTCTCTCGATGAATGTCAAGATGACAAAGCTTCTCAGTCTCATGAAATTGCAAAATCTGAACATGAGCTTCAGCAACGAACCTGTAAGTCACACAAAATCGAGGGTCTTTTTTTTTGAGAACTTGGTTTTGAATCTCCAAACCTGCTGTATAGTACAATATTGAATTCTCAAGTTGGCCCATCAGTGCATATATATCCCTTAACTGCATACACCTAGCAAATTTAACAAGTACTTGATTTTGGCATTCATCCATCACATATACATCAGTAGTTATTGACTTGCATCTTACAGCAAATCTTGCTTTGGTCAATAATGGGGCACATGTTGTACCATTTCCTGCAGTAGAATTAGTAGCGTTGGCAACCTGTTTCAGTTCTTCAACAAGTTTAGGAAGGTCAGATGCAACCTTGCATTGCACCGTAACACGCACAGCAGGTGACACAAAAAACTTAATAGCTTTAATTGGGTGGGCATCATAGAAACTCATAATGTGAGAGAAATCCATGAACATGGTGTTTGATTTGTTTGGCTTCAAGGTCTCTATCTTTGATTTGTAGCACAACTCTTCAGAATTAGGATTCAATCGAAAGCTATCTACTCCGGTAGAACCACAACCACATTTATTTAGTGGCTTTGGGTTAAGTGTAAGAATATATCCATCTCATTCAGGATTTTCATTGAACACCTTATCCGCAATATGGTGCTCCTTTTGGTTTGCAGAGAACATTCCTCTCGCAGTACGTGTTGGCTACCGATTTAGGACATGAGGAATCATAAATTGGAAGAGAAATTATCTTACCATGATCCAATTGATCTTCCAATTTCACCAGTAGAGCCTTGTGATCTCCTTCCTCAAAAACAATTGAATCATCATCTCCCTGGGTCTGCAATTGATTTTGATAGCCCTCTTCCTTTTCAAAATCCACAGGCGCATCCTCTTGAACATCATTTTCATGATTCTCGGACCCCAAGGTTAACTTCAGAGCTTCAATAAATTGCGGCTTCCATGTTTTCATAAAAGCAGTAAAATTCTTTTCGAATTTGTCGAGAGCTGCCTTGATGGGATCCGGATCAGTCAATGGCTCTCTCAATTGAGGCACCATTGTTACCAATTTACAGTCTTCGGTAGACTTTAGATAGAATTTCACGGAAGAAGAGATAGAGGAAGATAGATTAAAGGAAAAGATTTCATTCATGTCCTCATCTTTACAATGATAGAGCTATATAACAACACTGAAAAAGTTGGACTAATCTTACTCGTTGATTGAAAACACCTAAGAAAAATAATCCTAACCATCCATTTTATTTAATACTCCTTTCAACTATGTAACCCGTAACACTCTCTTATTTTGATAAGCCATCATTAAAAGATGATTCTGCGTCGTAGTCTTCTAACTCAATATGTAACCAACATAAAGTTTTTGTAATTGTCTTACTGAATGAGTAGCTGCTAGCCAACATATTTTGCTTTGGAAAGTGATAATATGCATAATAAATAGTATACCATCCGTATATTATGCACATATGGATGAACATGTCACCTGTCCATCACACAAAAGCTTCCAAAAGGCTTCAATTTGGGTGTTTTTAGTGGTGGTGGTGCGGCGGCCCGGGAGTTGAGGAATATAAATAATCAATATCTAGAAGTCGAAACCAAAATTCTTCAGTTCAAGATTGTATTGTAAAGATGCAACATGCCCTTTACTCCCATGTAACTGAAATACTCGAGTTAGAGAGGCCCGATTCTTCAAAGGTTAAGTTGTTTTTCTATTCCAAGCACCTGCGATGGCTTGAGTTAAGCGGAACAGCCGAGCACCTTCCTCGAGCTGAGAATCGCAGAATGACCACAGTAGCTGCAAAGAAGAAAGCAAAAATCAGCAAGTTATGTTATAAATTCCATTACAACATAAAATCTGGGAGCTAACACAGCAAGAATGTGCTACCTTTAATCTCTCAAAAGCATATTATCATATTCTCGTGGAAGAAAGAGACGGACTTTATATTCAGAGCATTCTCTTCAAAAGAATTAACAAATGGCGCCACTTTTGCTCCTCAAAGTAAAATCAGGTTTAGCAATGTTGACCTTATTCTTGTTCTATTTAACATATTTAAAGATGAAAGAAATGCATCCAATATAAATGTCTCTTGTGGCATTTCCAGTAAGCATATTATCACCAAAACATAATATTATAATATTATACTATTATTACATATTAATATTATAATAATAGTATATATTCATATATAATATTATAATATAATATAATATAAAATAAATATAATGTATACTAATACATATAATATTATATGTTACATTAGATATTCTATATATTTATGTATATAATTATAATATAATATAAATATAATAAATACTAATATATATAATATTATATTATATAATCTATACATTTATATATATAATTATAATATAATATAAAATAAATATAATACATATTAAAAAATATCATATTATATATAGTATATTATATATTATATATAATTATTATATGTTATAATATTAAATATATTAAATGTATAATAATATATATTCTAAACATCTATTAATATGTATAAGATAATATATACATATATATATATATATACATACATATATATATATATATATACACACTCTATTAATATATATAATATAATATAAAATAAATATAATACCTATTAATATGTATAATATTATACACACACACACACACATGGGTGTGAGAGAATTTTTGTCTCAACATTTTTTTTTTATTCCTTTACTTATTAGAATCGTGATTTCTTATAAGGGGTAACGAATTACAATTCCAACATAGAAAGAATACACGATTTTGTCATAATGATTATTTTTATTAAACTTAGCATATCAAACGTTGAATTTTTTTATTTTTATTTTTGTCAGAATCGCGATTTCCATCCTTCAATTCTGTAAACCAAACGGTCATAATATAGAATTCTATTACGAACAATGCCAAGTATAAAAGTTCTCTATCTGATTTGGAACTGGACTCTCCAATTAGAATTGGGCCTTTGCCTTAAAGTAAGTCTGCGTCCCAGGTTTTTCTCGTTACACAAGGCCGAATCAGTTCGAAGTTTTCAATTTTTGTGCCCCAAAGCTGTCCAATTCAGCTCAATTCAAGTAACTATAAGAGGATGATACATCATAAAACCAGTTATTTCCTTCCAAAAGACATGGCTTTAACTATTTGTGTTATAAACTTTAGAAAGGCAAAAAGTGTAGCAATGCAATTCTAATTTTTGTTGGGTATTTATTTAGGGTTAAGTAGTGACCTAGCTAGCTAGCAATTACTGATGTACCCATTTTTTGAACACAATATAGTAGTTTATTAATTGCCCGATGTAATATACTATTTCCGACACAAAAGAAAATATTTAGCGCGTCAAGTTTGAGAGTAATATATGATTACCAATATTTGTTATAATATCGAAATGTTTCACAAAAAATCTTAATGTTCACTAAAATTTCCATAATTAAACTAATGTGACTCTCATTTTCGGAAGCCACGGTAAATTGTTTAAGTTGTAACCCTAAGATCTATTTTGCACATTTTGCAAATTCTTCAGTTGCCAACAACTATTATGCACAAGGGTGTGTAAAATTTTCGGTTTTCTGAACCAATCAAAGACCCGGTCCAATTTTGGTATAAAAAATCCGATATATACTAATTTTTCAGTCTCAATACGTAGTTTTTATGGTTCATATCGTACTGAACCGGTTGTACCCGTTTTTATATTTCACCCGCTTGAATAGTTGACTTGGTCATTAAATTTATTACTTGTACCGATGCTTAGCAGCCTAGATCAGATATTCAGATATGTTCCTCTCTCGGTCTCTCTTTCAATACCCTCAAGTTTTTCGCTCTGTTCTCCTTCAGTCATTCTCCCACACAAACGCACATATTTCGTTCCTCTCTCAGTCTGTCCACTATCACACTCTAAGCACTAAGCAGCGGGGCAGTCGATCCTCCACAGCTCTCAAATCTAAAGTCAAAAGGTGCGATCTAAAATCACCTAATCCATCCTCAACTCTCAAATTTGCTAATTTTAGACTTATTCAACTATACACTGTTTCAGATGCTTTACTCTGATTGTCAGAGTCTTCTGCTGTTTTTTTAGAACCATTTGCGGCTGCTTTAGATTTCTTAAGGGTCAATAGAAGTTTCATTCAGACGTTAAATGAACTCAGGATAGAGCTCAAGTTTGCAAAACTTAGCCATTATGCCCATTACTTCTCCTTTCAAGGCTGCTTCCCATAAGAACATTCAACCACCTCATCTGTTGTCCTTGAAAACTCGATGTATGGCTGAAGTTATTGATGGATCAAGTGGAGATAGAATTTCAAATGAAACCGATGGACAAATAGTCCTGAACTCCTAAAAGTGACTCCGTTTTGGGTATATAATATATAATAACCCGTACCGAATCGGCTAACTGATTTGAGATACCGGTTTAATCCGTCCCGATTCCAGTTCTCATTTTTTGTGACATTCGATAATTGGTCGATTCGGACTGATCCGATTCGATTAAACACCGTTGAACAGCCCTAATTATGCATGTATTTGCATTTGGACCCAACAAAAAAAAATGTATTTGTATTTGATAGATGTTTGATATTACTAAAGTTATATCTTCGTCATTTTTTTAAAGAACTTTGTTAATAAGTTTTCTTATATTTTTCTTAAGGATAACGTTAGGATCTTAATTTTTTCATATCAAAAAATATTTCAAATGACGTATTATTATTACATTGATATTTAATTAAATACATTCTTAATAACATTTATCTGTTCAATATCACATTATTTGAGATATATATCGAGACAAATTAAAAATGTCTTACATTAGCCTTTTCTTAATCGAGTACTTGCATTCATAGGTGGCCTTTAGAAAATTAATCAACTTTCTCCACCTGCGGATATAGAGTTCTATTTTCTTTGTAATTTCAATGAAAATAATATTTTAACAAAATATTTAAAGTAATATTTTTTATCCATCCATAGAGAGCAGTATGTGTATATAACCATAGCGATGCTTTAAACACCAAAAAGAACACAAATATATAATACGGGTTAATCAATATAGAACAATTAAGTGGTGTTTTCTCATGTCCACTATATTATATAGAAAACAAGGATATATACAACAAAGTCATTTTGTCTTACTTCACCACTAAAATTTGTCACTGTATATGTATAACACAAGGCAATAGATAATTATATCATTTGTATATAATATTTCCTGATCAATAATCTATCATAAAGGTAGTGTTTTAATTTATTTAATCCCAAAAGGATTATGAAACTTCCAAACGTGGGGCACAATATATAAAAGTAAAATACTCTTATATATATTATGTTTGAATTTGATGAATGAAGGTGAAAATAAAATTATTTATTTTTATAAATAAATAAAAGAAGTGTTTGGTTGTTTTATTACAATAGAATTTACCATTTTCATTCTTCTTAAATTTATGAATTTTATTTATTGACGGTGAGTATGGAATGACTTATTTCATCTGAAATGAAATGAATTATTTCACGCACTCTTCATTTCATTCCCTTTTCTATTTTATTATTTTACTCATTTCATTCATTCAATCTTATTTTAAAAATGAACATTATTTCCCCCTTTTTTCTTCTTCTTTTTTTTATAGCGACGAACATTTGATTTTGCGGACTACGACTGGTTTATGTCAAGGCGCACGTAAATCACTTTCGGCTTTAAACTACATCCATTTATTCATAAATGTTTGCTTTCTTAGTTCAGTCGAACTGGTTTACTGGTTTTTGCTCACAAACCTACAACTAGACGTTTACCATGATCTATCACTTTTACATCAAAGTTTTTCACGTACAACAGTCTATATCTGTCATCCTCAATTAAAAGAAAATTAAATTCAAGGTAAACAATTTCTTTCACTAATAAGATGTACTCCATCCATTGCGAATTATAAAATTATTAATAATTTTTTTAAAATTAATTTAAAATATTTTTAAACTCAAAATTAGTATGATTTATTTAAAATTTTAAAATAATAAAATATATAATTACTAGTACTTTTTAGTTAATTTATAACATTAACAATTGTATTGGCATAAATTAAAAAAATTTATCTTAATTTTGAATTTAAAAATATTTAAAATTGACTTTTAAAAAGTCAATATTGATATAATAATTTGAAATGAAAATACTATATTATTAATACTCGCCTCTCTCTATTGGAATCAGACTTATGTTTGATTTTATTTTATTTAGACTTTTTTTCTATGTATTTTAAGGTTTTTGTTTATGTTTATGTTTTTATAAAAAAAATTAAAATATTACTACTAAGAATTTTCACAAGGGATAATTATTGTGTAAAATTACAATACATGTTTAAGTGTATTTTCTACAAACCTTAATTAATATTATTTTCGTTTCAAAATTAGAGATACAATTTGATTTTTGGTATATTAAACTTCAAAATTAGTATGACTCATAAAAATTTAAAATAAAATAAATTTTGTGATTAATAAATTTTGTTATATACTATACAATTATAATAATTGTATCAATTAAAATTAAATATATTTATATCAATTTAAAATTTAATATACCGTCGTTTAATTTTAAAAATTAAATTATATCTTTAATTGTAAAACGAAAAGTATATGAAAGTATTAGCGTTTGTGGAACGGAGGGAGTAATTATCAATACTGCAAAGTGCAAAGTTTGTTTTTAGTTGGACCCCCAAAGCTAGGTCTAGGGTACTACGGCTGCTACCAGAAGTCACAACAAAGCACCCCAAATGTCAAATTAATTAATACCTAAGCAGACTTAATCGTTAAAAAAATTGAAATTAGGGAAAATAACATACTTACAAAAAAAGAAATTGATATTTCACACGAGTCTATTTCATATAGATATGGGGCTCAATCATCATTCGTGTGAAAATATGCTGAATATCAATTCTTTTACAAGACATTTATTAGGTCTTCCATCAAGGGGAGCACAATTTCTAGTGGAATTGAACTAGGATAGAAGCCACAAAAGCGTCACAAATTCTACACCAAGTAATCAAATAAAAGTTATAATGCAGTGTGTGATTTATGTCGAAGAAAATCAGGTCAACATGTATTATTCTATCTCTATGTGGTGAGGTTGCTCTCAAGGATAACGCTCGTGCACTCCGGTATGACACGTGTCGAACAAAGCTAATTTCCATTAGACTTAGAGCCATCGGAAAGAAAGTTAAAGCATTAATTTTTAAAACACGACAATGGCTGCCACTATGATCGATAATGGAGTTTTATTTTAATTTTCTTTTCATCTTATTGGGCACTGATGTGTATCTACTTCACCTAGCTTGGATAATCTTTAAATATGTTTTTGTTTAGAATATATTCATGGCTGAGTTGCCAAATTTCATTCCCAATATATAGACTAGCTTGGCGGAGTTCATTTGAAGGAACAAAGCCTCAAATAATGTTGGCCTAGCTAATATCCAACCGTATATATGGATAGTATGATGAGAAATCATTGTGGAGCGCAATCATTGATTTAGGTTAATTAATGATCATCAGCATTAATTTCAGAAAGAAAAAAGAAAAAGAAAAGGTCAAAGCTATAGTTGCATTACGTAACGTGCAATGGAGTTAATTTTCTACTGCTTTATTTGCTTTCCTTATGTGGCAATAGGCCAGGAATATTGCTAGGGTTGCATACTGACCATCTTTTTTTTTGGTACTATTATATATATATATATATATATATATATATATATATATATATATATATATATATAGTCTTCCAAATAATTTATACCCACAGTACATATGTCACCAAGTACTAGTACGTATATTATTTACTTAGGTTGTGAATTTCTCAAAATATCAACTTCATGGCGTCTAAATCCATCATATAGTACGTTCGGATTTGAATTTCATGAATTTCTCACACTCTTAAGACTATATACGTAAGTTAATACTGTTTTACGGTATTTATTACAATAAATATTACATTTGTCATCCAACACCCTTTCTGTCTGTTAGCATAAATACAATATTTACTGTAACAAATAGAATAACTTTCATTTCTAGTTGTGCACTCAATTTGCTTATATATCATTAATTGAATATCAGATGAGTTCATCCAATTTACCTATATACACACACACACATCCCAGGCTTTTAAAATAATTAAATGGGAATTATAAAAGTAATGTGAATTGAAATTTGTTTTTCAATAAGAAATTTGAAGAGAATTTGAATTGGAATTATAAGGTAAGAAAAAAAGTTATCCTAACTCAAATCTCAAATTTGAGTTTGGGACAAAATTTTGAAATACGAATTTCACCGTTGAGTTTGAAACATCGAATTTAGTAAGAAAATATTGTAAACACCTTAGGATGTCGGATCAAACTTTGAATTAAAAGGAGAATTTGAAGAAATGGGCCCAGAACAAGACAATGAAGAAACCAAAGCAACAAAACAGAATACCAAGAAACCCAACAGCCAAGCTTGGCAGACAGCAAAGTTAACAAAACTAAACAACAACCATCTTACTATGGGAGTATCGAGAAATAAACTTCAGATTTGTCACATGTTTTTATTATGAATTCATGGTTTAATAACCAACATTATTAACTATCAAAAGATCACTAGAAAACAAAATTTAGTTCTAAATTTAAGTTATAGTGAGAAAAAAAAATTATAGACTCGAAGAATCCAATATATGTCCCTATATGACTGGCCTTGCTATGCAAAATATCAACTAAAAGGCATACGAGACTAAGATATTGTCGGTTTATGATTTCAAGCTGTTCATTTTATAAAACTTATTGATTAGTCTTATACGAATGAGTTATATTATATAACTGCCTAAGGTATATATATATATATATATAGATACATGTGTAGCAAGATTATAAGTTTTTAAAATTTTCTTGCTCTAAGTTATTACGGAATATGATCATCGACTAATTGATTAAAAAGATAATGTGGACAAAATATTACTTCATGTTTGCCTTTATACATAACTCATCTTCCCAAGTTGATAAATAGTCTGCATAATGAAACTTTTCCGTAAACACTATGTAGGTGATACTAACAAGGAAATTATTTTTATTTAGACAAATATAATTTTAACCATTTATGCCATCGTTTTTCTCCCTATTTTAATAAAAATATATAGAATATATTCTCATACTTTTTGTCCTGTTAATTTCAACTCCAAATATAATTGAGAAAAAGTTGTTAATTATATGCATGGCAAAAGACACAGATATATCATTGATGGATATTTTCTGTCAATATTTTCCCTCAAAACAACATAACCCCTTAATTAATCAGGTATATCCATGTATGATTTTGATGTAGTAATTTGGCCGCGCAGAATGTTGTTGTTTATGGGAACACACCATCTGGTGCCTATATTTGAATGATGTCTCTTTATGCCTGCATGTACGTAACTTATAACTTGTAAAACATAATCACCTTCTGGGAGATTTATTTACCTATAATGTTTCCACAATATAAAGCACGCAAAATCTACTACCATACCAACCAGATGTTAAGCAATGGCTAAGAATTTATCCATTTATTTTATGCGAAACCTAACAAAGAGCTGGTAACGTTAAGTACTAAAACAAACCACTTTGCTTATGTGGTGATCGTTTAAAGTTAAAAGTAAATTTTAGTCCCTCATGTTACCGGCTACAATCAATACTTTTATATGCTTCAAACCTAACGAATAGCACGTTTTTACACTTGGAAAAAAAGGTACCACTTTCTATGGGAGTAATTGTTGGAAAAATTCTCCAAAAATAAGTTTTAAAAAAATTAATAAAACAGGATCATCTTTATAGATTCATACAAAATAACAAATATATATACACCATGTATCTAAAGAACGAATTAGTTACCTAGTATTTAGTTGGATTAACACGTTTAAACCTTCGAACACTCTCTAAAATGTATTATCAAGATCTTTCCTTCTATGACCTTACGTTAAATCTGGAGTGCGGTCTCCAAGACACATTTTTGGAAAAAAAACTTTTACTTATTTTTCCTAGGTTTAAAGAGAGAAAAACGAAATTGATCTTTTTTTATTATAAAAACCTTACATATGTTTCTGATCAATGATATATTTATAATAACACTGATCCTTATCATCTCTTAAAATATTGATCCATATTAGGCTAAGAAATGGATCCTAAGGGATTCCTATCCTGACTCAAATACTTATTTAGATATTATTGTCTAATAATAATATATTAAATAAATATTAATTACAATTAATTTCACTAAATAATTGTAATTGCATTTCAGTCCAGTAATTAATTAAAATAAACCTTTTACTAATAAACTGTAAATATTTCATTTATAGATGTACATAAATATTTCAGAATTAAATATAATCCCGATATATTTAAACTAAATTTATAAGTCCATAATTTATCTTCATTCGATCATAAATTGATTTAACAATTAAATCAATCCTTTTAATAATAAATATTAAAAGACTTGGTCAAGATTTTATAATCAAAAATAAATTATCTTATGAAAAATCTTATAGATGTTTTGACAATAATAATGTTCCTCATATTAATTAAATATATTAATTAGCATTTCGAGGTATTAATTAACTCAATGTAATTGTAATTTCACTCATTGGAACATTAAATTAATATATATATATATATATATATATATATATATATATATATATATATATATATATATATATATATATATTAAGTCCATTATTATTTCAAAATTAGAAAAATCACAACTTAGTATTTATGTGAAAATATTTTATAAATAAAATATTATCACATGATCTATTTAATGCATACCGTTAATGCACTAGTACTTTAATTAGAAGTCAAACTTTCATGATCAAAATAAAGCATCTCTATTAAAGCACTTTAACCTTCATGATAATATCTTCAAATTATCATAATTTATAAGTTATTATATCTTTATTTATATATATTACATATAATTTATATTTTTTATGTATAATACTAATTTATACACATAAATCACAATATACATAAATTTGGAGATTTATATAAACAAAATAAATGACCATTTAATGAATGATGAATGATATATTTTTATTAATAAATAAATGTCCAACATAAATAAACATTAGATAAATATATAAATAGGATTTTCATAACAAAAATTCAACAGCAATAATGTGTAATATATATAGTGTTTTTTCCGTTCCAAAATATAAGATCATTATATATTGACTTTTTGAAGTCAACTTAGAATATTTTTAAACTCAAAATTAACATAAATTTTATTAATTTTAGTTAATACAGTGATAACTACTGTAAACTATATTAAAACTCAAAATTAACATAAATTCTATTAATTTTTAAACTCAATAATGTGTAATATATATAGTGTTTTTTCCATTCTAAAATATAAAATCATTATATATTGGCTTTTTGAAGTCAACTTAGGATATTTTTAAACTCAAAATTAACATGAATTCCATTAATTTTAGTTAATACAATGATAACTACTGTAAACTATATTAAAAGTATTATTCATTATTGTAAGTTTTATTGTTTTATAATATTTAATAAAACAACTCAATTTTGAGTTTGAAAAAGTCCTAATTTAACTTTTAAAAATCAATAATATTCTTATAATTTGAAACAGAAAGAATACTCAATTAACTTTCGTCGCCTAACCTATAGAAGGTTGCATTACTGGCTCCAGATAGAAATTAATACTAAATTAGGGGCAAGCAATATATATATATATGTGTGTGTGTGTGTGTGTGTGTGTGTGTGTGTGTGTGAAAAGTTTATTAAAGCGAGCATCCATGACCCATGGGGTTTTCTTAAATAATTAATACCTAGGGTTACTTCCTAATCAGGACAACTGAATGAGCTGGATAGTGGAAGTGGAGTGATGTAGAGTGTCGCAATATTATAACGCCCCACCAACTAGACAATTCTTCATTACCCATTTAGTTTCCAGAAAGAAGATTATTACTTAATTATTCAAAGACTTAAAGGAGGAGTAATATACATGCATAACAAGGATTGAAAATGCTTAGTGACTTCTGAACTTTTATAAAGTTCGAGGGACCCTTTTCAGTTCATCAGGGACCATAACCGTAGTGTTTTAGACGTTTATATAATTAATCACGTTATTGCGAAATAGTGACAAGTTGCTCTTTGAACTCCCCCAATTAAACCTATCTAAATAATTAAATATACTCTATTTATTAGCTCTAGTTAACCAACAAAAGATCTAACCTCTCACTCCTTTAAATTTCAATTTCAACCCTCCTTTAAAGTGGATACAAGAGAGTAGGAAAATGCTATGAGTAATGACTCATAGCAATGATTTATGTAACGACCTTTGTAAAATTGATAGGACCCACAATATAAAAGTGGTGGATCACACCATTTTTACAAAGGTCATTGTATGAATCATTGCTATGATCATTACATAGCGAAGTCCAGATTTATTATATCCATTTCTTTTTAGATTTTCCCTTGAATTCTTTAGTTGTTTATGTCCTTAGTCCAACTTATAAGGCCATTATAGACATTTTAAAATTTATTTTTGAAATATGTTTTGATTTCAGAATCACGTGAATTAATTTATTATTTGTCAATACAATTATAAATTATTTAAAAAATACTATTAATTATGAGTTTAATTGTTTCCAAAACTCAACAGAATCATGTTAATTTTTAAATTTAACCTTGTTTTAATTTGATTTTTTAAAAGTAAATATTTTTTTTTATATTTTCTAATTGGAACGAGTATTTTTTCTTATTTTTTATTTCACATTTAAGAGATCATGAGGAGGAGTGCGGGCAAGAGATATTTGATCATTAGATGTTTCACACTTGCCGCGTGGAGTTCAAATCTTTTATCTCATCTTATATAAAATAAGGCTCAATTTATTTATATTTTTATAATTAATTTTATATATAAATAAGAAATAATTAGTTGGCACTAATGCATGAAATGAGACGCGAGAGATGAAACAATCAATACATTTGAATTCTTGCCAGAAGGGTTGACTTTTTTATATACCGTGCGTTGCGTCAACCTTATTTATGAGTAGTATTTCTGAATTTATTTTTGTACTGTTTGCCTAGAAGTTTACAGTTCAGGTCTAACACTGTAGTGGCGGGTTGAGTGCAGAAAAATAAATTAGAAAACAAATAAAAATAGTCAAAAAGGTTTGAATAAGAAAAAGCACAAGTGCAATAGTTTCAAAGAGAAATCATTAGGAGAGGTGCACATAAATAACATCATCATTTAATTTATTGAACGTATAATATACCACTTCAACAACAACACCACGATTTCCTTTCTCGTCTTTCTTTCACATTGAACCTAGCTAATTTGTGTAACTCTGATATATTCACCTAACATGAAGAAGCACATGAATAAGTCGTATTACTCGCGACTATAGATATTAAGCATCGCAAGAAAATTACTCCAAAATAATTAACATCAGAAAGAACAGGAAAAATTAGCAAAAAAGAAGAAAGAACAGAAAATTCTGCTATATTTATTCTGAAGGTACTTTTGCACTGTACATTGCATTCTTGTAGATATGCTATAGAATTCAAATATTTCTTCAACTTCAAAATATAAGATTATTATTAAAAAAATTAAATATTTTTAAATTTAAAACGACATAATATTTATTTAAGTTTTGTAGAACAATATGTATCATAATTATTAATCACTTAATAGTTATTTTTTAATATTCATATATTTATCTCGATAAAAATTAAATAAATTAATATTAATTTAAAATCACTAACATGAAAGTAAAGTTTGAAAAAATATATATAGATGGTCAAGACAGACTTAAGTTTTTAGGTTAATTTGGGTTATAAACCTGTGCTAGTGTTTTGTGTATATACACTCAGCGTACCACCGACTTCCCGGTTCTTTCCCAACAAGTCCAGCTGAGAAGAAATAACAAAAAAGTAAAAAATTAATATACATGTTCAAAATCAAATAATTTTAGCGTCCTGTTCAAGTTAAGTTTCAAATATGTGTTGGTGCCTTGTATATATGCACTAAGCGTGAGCTTCCCAGTTCTCTCTCAACAATCCTTAACAACAAATACAACACAAACTCAGTTATCAAAATCATTTTCGTCCTCCATGTCCAATTGACTCGAACTGTTTTTGATATCTGACTCGTATATAGCCCAGCACGCGCAGCGAAGTGACAAATTAATGTATTGTTTTTTGTAATTTTGAACCAACAATTTTTCAGTTTTAATATTGTCACAGAAAATAATGTTATCATTTTAAACTTTAACTGCTAATTAGATACATGTACTTTCCAACTTTTAATTCTGTATCACTCGCCGCCAACGCTAATGCAAGTGGCAATTTCCCCCCCTTTTTTCTTGTTATTTTTTATTTTTATTTTCTATCAGAGGAGGGGACAGATGGTGCTGTAAGGCCAGTGCTATGCTTCTTATCTATATATATAGTGTATTTGGCTATTTTCTGTGAAAAAAGTAGAATATACAAACAAAGGGAGAGAAATAAGCCAAAGACTCTATATATTTAATAATTGGCCCACGAACTTCGGTGGAAAATTCATGTTGTATATGTTATTGTCTACCTTAATTATAATTAATAGACTATACATACATACATACATACATACGTCACTCCCACAGTCCCACGGATTTAACCTCCTTTATATTCCAAACACCATCACCTAAAGCCAAAAAAAAAAAACCAAAGTATGATCCCCAACAACATTTCCACCATTAGAGCTGCTGCAGCTAATATGGCTGAAGAATGCAATGAAAGCTCTGCTGCAACATCTTCCTCCCCGCCCAACAACTGGTGGCCTTCTGATCATCATCATCATCATGTCCGTGCAACTAATTCTCTCTCTTCATGGAGTAATAACAACAATAACCCTTGGAACCCTCAAAACCCTAATTCCAACAACTCTTCTGGAGAGGAAGATGTTTCCATGTCTACATCGTTTACTAATGCCTCCAATCATTCTGGCCTAACCGTTGAGTCCTCTCGCAAAGAGTTAATCAGAGAGACTCCTTCCGATAATCACCTATGGAACCATGTTCTCTTGTAAGTACTGATTATATTTTGTTACACCATCTAATTTATAAAGATAATATTTCTTACTAGACAACTTTAATTTTATATGCTGTTCTTCTATTATTTTCATACAATTATTTGCATTATTTTTTGTTACATGAGTGGGAAGAAAGAATCTTTTTCGTAAAAGAGAGAGGGATAAAAGTTGTTGTATTAATGGGTAGGCGCACATCTAGGGAGGACATGCTTCATGTCTCTAGATAGTGGGTTCATTTATTTAAGAAAACAATAACTAGTACCTAAAAATTTCTCATATATATATAGTACTCTTAACCTAGCTAGGGCACGAACACTAATACTAGAGAAAAAACATGAATAAGAGGAAATCAGTAATAAAGCACATAAAAGTACATAATGGTTTGTAACCCTTAACCCTAGTTAGACCATATAATTATTTTGAAGAGTTGTGCATTTTAAATAACTATTTTTTAAAACTTGCAGAAGTGTAGGAAATAATGGAGAATTGCAAAACAATGAAGATGTTGGCGATAATATGATCAATGCATTTTCCGCGAAGAATTTATCAACCGGATTGTTTGAACCAGCTTGTGATTACTTGAAGAAAATGGACAACGGCTGGGAATTCATGAGCTCAACTCCTTTCAACAATTTTGAGAAGAATTTCAATGGATTCAGCGATACCATGTTTGAATCTGAAAGGCTAACAAAGTTGTCAAATTTAGTTAGCAACTGGTCATTAGCTCCCCCGGATCCAGAAATAAACCGCCAGTTTGACCCATTATCGTGCAACATATCTCTAAGCCCTGCATTAGATCAATACACTCCATCTGATGTATGTTATATGAAGCCTAGCGTTAATAGCAAGCTCAGCTCGTATTCGCCTCCTGCTCATGACCTAAAAGTGGAGAATGATCAAAGGGATATTGAGGCAACTGGGAATTTATTTCAAAAATCGTTAAATAGTAATGGTATTGGATATCAAATGGGAACGAACAACGCGATAGTAGGAGATAACAGCAAATTCTATGTTGGTATAACAGATGTTGCATGCAATAATGGAAGAAATTTTGCAGATGTTATGACTTTTACCAACTGTTTAAGCAAGCCATGGATGAATGTAAACGCATCTAAGCCGATCTTGAAAAGCTTGAATTTATCGGATTGCAAGAAGCAGGCACTGCAAGCTTCTTACGCTGTAAGTTATCTCACTCTCTTCTCTGTGTGGACTAATTATAATTAGAATTTATTTAATTATCTATTTATTTTGTGATGTAAATGTTGGAAAAACGTTTGACATGTTTATTCATAATTAACAAACGTTTCAGCCTACCATATCGACATGCAACACAGTGACAAGAAGCAACAGAAGGGGACACGTGCTTACGAACGAAGGAAAGAAGAAAAGATCTGAAGAGAACTCAGCAGACACAGTCTTGAAGAAATCTAAGCATGAGAATTCTCTAGTCTCATCTGTTAAGGTATCATTAACTGTAAAAATATAAATTGAAATTGAAATTTGTACTATGATTTGTAAAATATTAAGCTTGTTCTTACTCATATTTATTTTTATTTTGTAATATTTAGGTACAGGTACCAAAGGCCAAGCTGGGAGACAAAATTACAGCCCTTCAGCAGATTGTATCACCTTTTGGAAAGGTACAACAAATTGCTAATTAAGAATAGACATTTTTTTTCTGCAACTAAATTAAAATTACTTATTAAAATGCTCCTAACTATTGGGACTAGTTATATCCATGACTACCAATTTGTTTTAACTTTAAATTTATTGTGCCTTGATTTCATGTTGCAGACGGATACCGCATCCGTGCTATGGGAAGCAATCGGTTATATTAAGTTTCTTCAAGAGCAAGTACAGGTAATAACATCACTTAAATCCTCTTTCAATGTATGCATGAGTAACCAAAGGCCTGTAAATGATTGAAAGAACTTTTAAACTTGGAAATTTATGAGAAATTTGACTCCATTATATGCTATGAGTTGAATAATTACATATTTGATAATCACACTGCAAAGAAAAATTGTGTTAGCTATATGATTAAACCTCAAAAAGGGCTGGCCTAATAATTACAATTTTTCTTACTTTTTGCAGCTATTAAGCAACCCCTACATGAAGACAAACGCCATCATGGTAAGCACATGAAATATGAATTTATATCCTCATCGATCACTTTTAAGTTCTTCGTCGTGGTTTCTTGGATATAAAGTAATTAATTAAAAATCTTATCTTGGTACATGCATGAATATTTCAGGACCCGTGGGGAGGATTGGATAGCAAAGATAGGGGAGAATTAAAAGTTGATCTCAAGAGCCGAGGTCTTCGTTTAGTTCCAATTTCATGTACTCCTCAAGTGTATCGCGAGAACATCGGACCGGACTACTTGACTCCTTCATACCGAGGATGTTTATATAGATGAAGAAACTAGCTCGATCAGATGGTTTCTAATTCAATAAACCCTAATATTATGGGACAGTGTACGTACTAACGTACCTAGTTTTGTTAGCAGAAGTGGCCACGCATAATTATAACTTTCTTCGAGGAAAGGCTTTAGGTTGATAATTCAGGTAACTACTACTATATTTATTGTCAGAAATGTGGAGTATATAATATTATCCATGGCAATTAGCCCTCTTTAGCAGATCATCTAACTATCATGACTTACTTAATTCTTTCGGAATTGAAAGGAGAATATTACATTAAAAAAAAATTAATGTATCCTAAACAACTTTAAATAGTATAAAAAACAGTCAACCTGAAATGAAACTATTATTTTGAGATATGCAATGAAAAAAAAAGTAATCGTGCTCCAGGCATCTTAATTATCGCTAATTATTCATGATAAAAGTAACCCGAAATATATATATATATATATATTCCAAAACAGTCAGTTCAAGACAAGAATTTTCAAATCGTTGACCAAGTTGGAATTTATGTATGGAATGAATGTGAAAATGTCATTTCAAGGGGTGATTGAATTTGATGAAAGTCATACCCGATCTTTTTTCTTAGTTCCTCAAGTAACAAAAATGATCACCAAATGGTTGACTGGAAATTTGTGAACGCCTTTCAAGGTGGCCACTCTCCGAGTATTTTTATTATAGAAAATTCTAGACTTATTCTTAAAATTTATCCGTTAATTTTACTCACAAAAAAAACAAAAGAGTGTGGTCTTACTGTATTTGTATTACAAATAAAGTGGGATCACACTTCTTTGTCTTATATGAGGATAAGGTTTATGGGTCAAATTTGAGGGTAAGTGTAGAACCACTCTTCTATTATTGATCAATAGCAAAATAGAATACGAGAAATTAAACATAAAATATACCTCTTCCGTTCCTAAATATAAAATAAAAAATATTACTCTCTCCCTTCCGACTATTAACTTTTTAAAAATTAATTTAAGATATTTTTAAATTTAAATTTGACATGATTGATTTAAAATTTTAAAATATTAAATTTTATTACTAACTGTACTTTTTAAATAGTTTATAATTTTCATAATTGTATAGAGATAAACTAAATAAATTAGTCTCAATTTTGAGTTTAAAAATATTTGAAATTGACTTTTCAAAAGTCAATATTGTTTTTATAATTTGAAACAGAGAGAGTAATTTTTTAATGTATCTCAAATATTTGTTACAAATATAGTAGTGGTAGTATGATAATAATCACTTTATCCAATATGTAAGTAATCACATGTGTTAGATACTTGAGAGTAATCCTAGAAGTCTCAAATTTTTTGTCTCAACCCTGAGTCTCAAATAATGTAACATTGAATAAGACAAAATATGTTTTATAGTCAATCATAAGAGATTTATCAGACCAATGTAATGATGACACATTATTTGAGACATCTTTTTATATAAAAAAATTGAGACCCTTAACATTATCTAATACTTAATATGACTTTATAATTTAAAATATATTTTTAATTTTGAAACAAATTAAAAAAATATATCCCTAATTAATTTTGAAACCTTAAAAAAAAAATCCCTAATTAATTTTGAAACCAACGGAGTATTATACTCGTTAAAGTTGGTCAAAGCTAAGATGAGCATACTCATTAAAGTACCAAAACCATGGTATGGCGCACGAATGTGGTGGAGCACTTGGTGGTAATGAGAGCTAAGGAGACTTAAAATAGAATGGCACTACTTCCAAATTCATACCACCAAACTAATCGAATATATATGCAGCTTAATTAATTTGTCTTTTATGGAGTAGTTGTTGGTGAATTTAATTACCCTTTTTTTTATCGAGTAGTTGTTCTAGTTAATTATGATCAGAGAACCTTAATTAAAAAGTAAAAGAAAATAAAGTGTGAAGAACCTTAAATTTTCTTACAGAGAGTAAAGAAGCGAAATGGGATTAAAGGAACTTTAGGCAACAATGCATTTTGGGCTTTGGGGAACAACATATTAGTTCAGTAATCACCTGCGATTATTTCCTCTAACTATAAAGCAAGTTCTTTTTGCCGTACATTAGGGCTATTACAGTTTTAGTTCTTTTCACTGAACCCCAATGGGCTTTGTCAAAAGGCCTCACTAACTGAACACCATAACATGGAGTATGGACTTGTGTTATAAGGCTGCTTCTTTCATTGAATAGGTTCTATTGGGTTGTAAATGCATATTGATTAAGTTAGATCTAAAAACTCACTATAAACACTCCATATCTATTCGTTCAGTACTAATTAATTTTAAATTAAATATTTTGACACGGATGGTGTCGGTGTTAAGTTTTTTTTATATTTATTCTCATTATTTTTATCCCTCACAAATTTGATTTTTCATAGACTTTATAAAAATTAATTAATTGTAGACAATATTATAATAATATAGAATATACATTTGGGTGCATGTGTAAATTAGAGACTTCTTTTACGAACTAAATATAATGCAATAAGATATCTAATTTCATCAAACAGAAGATGATTCTGGCCGTTGGATGTCTTGCACTAAATGCTATCTATCTTATTACAAAGTGGACAATAATAACTTGAATTATTAAAGCACCGACTCTAGTCTTATAAATCTCTTCAAAATTTAATTTCTATTAAAATAATTGTAACATGCATTATCAGTTTGATAACTTTTCCAAGACAATTAAATTGTATATATAAATAAATAAATAAATACCTTAAATTGTGACAAATGCACAATTTTTTGTTGAATAACAAATTGGGTTGCGTAAGCTAACATAAATACATGGATCAAATAATATTCAAAAAATTAGGCAGAGGCAAATAAAAAATGAATAAGTTACGTTTTTAAAGTATGGAAAAACAAAAGGAATAATTAGCGAGAAAAAAAGAGGAAAGAATTACGGGTAGGGAGCGATGCTGTCTTGTCTGATGTCGGTTTCTGTGTTGTGTACCGGGTGTGGGCCCTCATCCACTCACCTTCCAGGAAGATGTTTCTAGTGGACCCCGTGATTTGCATGCCCCCCTGTGACTCCAAGTCCTCATAAAATTGGTATTTTTTAATTTTGTTTTTCAAACTTTATATAGTACAGTAGTATACTAATACTTCTTTTAAAATAGAATTATAGTTATGCTTGGAGTCTTACTTTATTACCTTTTTGAAATTATTACTTTTTTGATTATTACATATAATTATTCTTATACTTGCATTATAGTTATGCTCGGAGTCTTACTTTGCATCCAATTTTACATTGTTTATGAAATTTATGCATCTTTTTATAGACTGTAAAAATTGCCTGTAAGTTCGATTGGTCTACAACGTGACGTTTAGTGGCAAGGAAATAATTGGAGAAAGACATTGTGACAAAGTTTACTGTGAAAATTGTGTCGAATTATAATAACAAAAGACTTATTATTTATATTTATCAACATAAATAATAACAAAAAATATATAAATAAAATCTCAAAATATAACATTTCTTAATTTAGTATGTAGTGCTAAATTAAATTCTCTCGTCACAAAAGACTTTTATTTGATTTTAATTATATTTAATTTATATTATTCTATAAATTAAATTATCTCCTTCTCACAAAAAGACTTTTATATGATTTACTAATTTTTGATTATTTTAATTTAGATTATATTTATTTGTCATTACTCCTGCTTATATTTATTGTTAGAATATTTAACTCCACTAACAAACTTAAATAAATATCTATAAATGCACACAAAACTATACCGAAAAGTCTTATAATCACCAAAATTAATATCTATAAATGCAGATTGTAACAAGTCGTAATAAGTATTTATTGATATATAAATCTACAGACACCTATGATATTCTGCAGTAAAAATAAAATACTATACATTGATAGTTATAATATATTGAAAAAAGAGAGAGTTGTCTGAGCTAACTTTGGTTAAGACTGCTTAATAAAAATGATATAGTTTTACCATTCAGGGTTAAGTTTTTTATTTTAATTTTTTTAAAGGAATATTATATATATATATATATATATATATATATATATATATATATATATAAAGTAGTAAGAAGTATGCACAAATACTTTAAAATTATTATTTTTCATAAATTTCACAAAATTTCAAGTAAATATTAATAATAATAACAAATGGCACGACAATGAAATATTCTATTCGAAATAGATTAAAAAAAGTCGTATCGAATAGTTAGTGCAATTTACTTATATATTGAAGTTAATTTATTTATATTCTTATATAAATATCATGTATTTTAAATCAATTTGAAGTAAAGGAGCTGTATAAAAAATAATTAATGAAAATTTATTTTTGTTGTGAGATATTAATGTTTTTATTATTATTTATTAATATTTTTTTTTATAGAAATGCATATTAAAGCAGCTTGTACCTTGCATGATAATTAGACTAGTTTACATAAATTTGGAATTTCAGAATTTAATAAAATAATTAGAATAAAATCAAATGGGGCTCTTATAATTTGGACAGCGGAGGCCGGAGGGGTACAGCAGGAGAGGGGGGGGGGGGTGGAAGCTGTCGTTATCACTCCAAAATTATTCCTTACTTTCACTCTATCAATATAAAATTGGTATAATGGCAAGCAAGAGTCGAACCCACGGGAAGTGTATTTTAAGATTTATTCGAATGTTTCAACAGTAAATAACAAGTAATGAATAAAGAGGGGATTTTTGTAACTATGATTCTACTAGAAAACAAGAAATACTAATTAAGATTATCCAATGATTTGCAAACTTCAGTTCTTCAGTTCAGTATCGTCTTTTCATAAATATGATATAATTAAGTCAATTAATATCTTTCCTTCAATGAAATTAACAACCCTAGGTAACCACGGTCCGCGTTACCCGAAACTCCCCTTTGGTTTTAAATCTAATGTGACAATCGCCTCCACTAGACCCTAATTATCATACAACCTAGAACTATCAGTCTAGATTTAATATGACAATAGCATTAAGATTTAGGGAATTAGGTCATTCCAAGCAATATTCGTACAATCGCAGACTATTTAACCTGTCTCCTTGATGTCATAGCAATATTCAAAAGCTTGACCACAATCAAATACCACTATTCGCTACTTATGATCAGATATAACATCGTTTGCTTAATATTATACCTTAATCTAGCATATGATAATAATCGAATCAATTCAATGGGCCCTTATCAAATTAATCGCACCAATTATCATTAAGCAATTCTAATAGATCATCAAGAATAAATTCCACAAACGAAGGAAGAAATACTAAAAACTCAATTAATTCATAAATAATAAATAAGATTCAACATCCCTTAGAACTGAAAATAAAGAACTTAGCCTGACATAGTTGAAAACGCCAATCAATCTTCAATGGAAATCCTTCTCTCTAAGTTTTTCTAAAACCATTCTAATCCTATCTATTTATATCTCTAATAACTCTACTAAGAACTCCTAACTCGTAGCAACATCACAATCCTTCTTTTGCTCAACTTCTGGAAACACACGAACACTTAAAATCAATTCCGCCGACCACGGCCCCGGCCACGGATTCCCTTGTAAAAGCCGGCCCCGGCCGCGGTTACTGTTCACAAATTACAAAATTGCCATTAAGCTCCGTTTTTACCGTTTTGACCCTCCAAAGCTATTTTCTGCAATATAAACATAAAAACAAGTAAAATGCAAATAAAAATACTCAATGATAGCAATTAATTAAGTCCAAGAACATCAATTCGTAAGTATAAACTACACTCATCAAATACCCCCAAACTTAAGACTTTGCTTGTCCTCAAGCAACAATACCAACAAGAAAAACAACTACATTAGTAATACTAACTACATGAATGCATATGCATGTCCAACTAATGCCTTGAGCAATAAATCAACACAATTCATGAAAATCCAGCCTCAAAGATCCTTAAGTAATAATTCAGCAAAATCTCAAATTCATGCATAATCAGAAATCCAACGTATCACCAATTTCATTCACTACCAACCCTTGTGTGTGTGTGAATTCAATATATCAATTCAATCAAAATTTTAATACAACTCATGAACCAATGTGACAAATAAAAGATATCAACTCAAATTTTTAATCCCCTCTATACACTTGTCTTCACATTTTTTCCATTTTTTTTCTTCTTCATTTTACGAGTGCGTTTTACGCTCCATCTCGTGTAATATTAACTTAGCATGTGCAATGTCCATTTTTCTTAGGCTTTTCAAAATTACCCACGTAGCGAACTTTCCACCAGTGACTCCCAAACCAGTTGGCTTTAGGGCACTGAGTGTAGAGACACTCCTAAGGGCTTACTTGTTCGAGCAATAGAGGCCACAAAAACAGACTAGCTAAGAATCTGCTCATATCTGTCTACTTTTCTTTATTTTTTTTTTATTTTTTTTTACTAATTAAGACAGACATCGAAGCAGTTATGTATTTCATCCTTTATAACATATGATCCAACACAGTATAGAGATCACCACTATCTTCAATTAGCACCTAATCCATTAAATTGAACCAAAATCCATCTGACTTGACATATCGAATGTGCAATGAAAAATTAAGGGTCTCGAGTTCAATAAAACTAGCAAATAATTAGAATTTTCAATTTAGCAATCTTTATCCATCTTACTTAAAATTATTACAAAATTCATCAAAATTTTTTTATCATCGGTCATCATTAAACTTCATGCATCAATTACCGCTCAAGGTATGCAATGAAATATGATCCTAAATGCATGCAACAAACTAATCAACACTAAATATAACAAGAAAAATATTTTTGTGATTTTTTAATTTTTCTAATTGTTTTTATATTTTTTTATTTTTTTTCTAAATGCTAAACCAACTAAACAATGTCCTAACATATGCAAATGCATCATAATATTCCTAAAACTACTATATATATGCAGAGTAAATACACTAAACCACCCCCAAACTCAAAGCAGACAATGTCCTCATTGTTAAAGAAATAAAGAACTGAAGAAATAAGAACAAGAGGACTCCCCTGATAAGTCAATCGTCGGAATCGGAAAAGGGACTGGAGCCGTCATCATGGTCATCAGGAGGCGGGTACACCGGCAATGGCTGTGGCTCAGGAAAATGGACTGGATCGGCCGTGGGATTCATCCTCGCGAACATCTCAGTCAAAGCCATGTTAAAGTTGGTCTGAGAGTCAAACATATGGGCTTGACGTTCAACGAGTCGTGCATTTTGTCTTTCTAAGCGATCCATCCGATTATCGACCCTCAACTGTAAATTCCGGAGCTGAGTACTGAATTTGGCCTTACGTGTACCGCCAGAAGTAGACGGTTCACCGGTGTCAGCAACAGGATCGTTGTGGATGATAAAACCTAAACCACGGGGATGTGATTCACCTCCGTCCCAGACTTTATAGCGCGAAATCAAACCATGATCCAACAAAATCAACGGTGGCTGCATAGATTCATCTGACCCCCATCTCACACCTGCTCGCCTACATAATCCACAAATTAGCGAGGGATGTGGCAAACCACTTTGAGTAGGACCGCGCAGATTCTTTCTTAACGACGCCTCGATCACATCCCCCACATTGATATGTTTGCCTGTCACGATAGCATATAGCAATACCGCCCGTTCTTTCGAGACATCACTCAGGTGCGTAGATGGCATCAACTTGGCACAGATAAATGCATACCAGATTTTACCATACCGGCTCAAGCAATTAAACGGGAATATCATGGAACCCTGATGGCCTCTAGTGGTCCAAACCGTCCCAGGTTTGCACAAATCGCGAATGATCGTGTCGTAATTGGGCTGCTCAAGAACAAACTTCGCGTATTGGCAAAAGACGGGCGGCTCTATGTTATAAAAGGCATTAATCGTAGCACCACTAAAGGAGACCATCTTCCCCCGAATCATAACAGTACAACGCGACGTATCCTCAGCGTTTGCATAAAATTCCTTGACTATTGAGATCACGGCAGGATCCGGTTGATCCGTGAATGAATCCCATCCACGCTCCATTATCATCCGAGCCATATCACCATCAACTAGCTCCTCGGGACGAAGACCGCGCTCGGGAGTTAGAGCTTTACCCATTAAATATATATCAAATTTATCCGCCGCCTCCGCACTAACAAACTTCTTCTTATCATAAGCACGGGTCGACGGTGTGGAACTTTCACCTCGTTGACGTTTCGGTGGCATATTGAACAGAAAACCAAAGCCCTAACTCGCAATCTCCCACCACAAATGCGTAGCACAACCCGAACACTCAAAAAATCGGAAAAACGGACAAGTTGTGTCTATGAGACAATTTAACAAACACGTGGTGTGCAATAGTTTTCTTCCCCCAAATCAGAGCATACACAAGGTCTAAAAATGGCTAAACAGTAGGCCTCCGTCACACACTACACAAACACACAACTCCCTCCAAAACTCATCCAGTTGGCCAACACAAACCAACTGGGTAACCAAAGGAGAAGGCTAATAGGAAGCACAGCAAAACTGAAAACCGAAGAGAAACAGTAGGTAGTACCTGAATGGGTAATGGATGAACGCACGTGTCCCAAATTAGTGGAACCCCTCTATGGCTGAATGGAACCAAAAGCCCCGCGTCGTGGATTGAATTAGGAATGGAATCCGAAGGGAAGAAGAGTTCGACTAGGAGGAGGAGAGATGGTGCCGGTGAGGAGGCGTAGGTGTGGGTCTCGGGTGGTAGGTGTGCTCGGCTGGGAGGGATACCAGGAGAGAGAGAGAGAGTCAGCTGGGATAGATTTGGGAGAGGGTCTCGGCTGGGAGAATTAATCGAGAGAGAGAGAGAGGATTTCGGTGGGGAGGTGTGCTCGGCTGGGTTGGTTTAGGTTTGTGGTGTGCTCGGCTGGGAGGGATTAAAAAGGTGTAAAAAGTTGACCAAACGCGACCGGACCAGGCTTTTAAAAAAACTGAAATTGCGTTCATGGCTGGGGCCGTGTAATGCTAGGCAAAAAACTAGCCGGGGCGAGTCTGAACCGAGAGGAGCCGGCCGGGGCCGGGAGTTCGTAGGCATATATCCGGCCGGGGCCAGGAATGGCTGAGAGGAGTTGGCCGGGGCCGGGAGTTTCTGGGCTTGGAGCTGGCCGGGGCCAGATTTGGCTGCATGGTTCTAGCCGGGGCCACGGTTTTAAGGTATAAGTGCCGGCCGGGGCCGTGGTGGTCTGTTGCAGAAAATTTGATTTTTTTCTTTCTTTTGCTGTGAGTCCTTGCAATATAATGCACTAGTACCTTCAATGAAACAAAAATTCCCAAGGATTAGGATGGCTAACATGGTGTAATATATCCTAAGCTAAAAAAAAAACTTTGAAATCCTAATTTAACTAAGTTGAACTAAAAGACGTAGAAATTAAAAGAAACGCATGAAATGACTAATTTAAAGTCGGGTTGCCTCCCGAGAAGCGCGTTTGTTTAATGTCGTTCGCGCGACATGTTGCTACTCAAGTGTGATAAACGGGATCCAATAATGTTACTAGCTCGACGTCCTCCACTTGAAATCCTTCATAGAACGGTTTAAGTCGATGACCGTTCACTTTAAATATCCTTCCCGTGCGTGGGTCGTTAATTTCTATCGCACCATGAGAGGAAATGTGAACAATCACAAAAGGCCCTTCCCACCGAGAACGCAGCTTTCCTGGAAACAGTTTCAAGCGGGAATTGTACAAAAGGACCTTTTGACCAAGTATAAACGTTTTTCGCAAAATTTACTTATCGTGAAACGCCTTGGTCTTTTCCTTGTACAATCTTGAACTTTCATAAGCTTCATGGCGTAGTTCTTCTAACTCTTGTAATTGTAATTTCCTATGTTCGCCAGCTTCAGTCATGCTCCAGTTACATCGTTTAATGGCCCAGAACGCCTTGTGTTCTAGCTCGACGGGTAGATGACATGGCTTTCCGAAAACGATCCGATATGGTGACATTCCGATAGGAGTCTTGTAGGCAGTGCGATAGGCCCATAACGCATCTTCTAGTTTCAGACTCCAATCTTTTCGGTTAGGCTGCACTACTTTCTCCAAAACAGACTTGACCTCACGGTTTGAAACCTCTGCTTGGCCATTGCTCTGCGGATGGTAAGCCGTTGAAACTTTGTGCATGACATTGTATTTCTTGAACAATGTTGTTAATGTCTTATTGCAAAAGTGCGTTCCTTTATCGCTGATGATAGCTCTCGGAGTTCCAAACCTGACAAATATGTTAGATTTGACAAAATCTGCAACAACTTTAGAATCGTCAGTCTTGGTGGCTTTAGCCTCCACCCATTTGGAAACATAGTCAACAGCCAGAAGAATGTAAACATTACCATAAGAGACAGGAAATGGCCCCATGAAATCAATGCCCCAAACATCGAAAATTTCAATAACCAAAATAGGTGTTTGCGGCATTTGATTCCTACTGGATATGTTTCCGGTCTTTTGACAATTAGCACATAATTTACAAAATAAATAGGAGTCTTTAAAAATACTAGGCCAAAAGAAACCACATTCTAAAATTTTATGAGCTGTTCGTTTTGGTCCAAAATGACCCCCACAAGCGTAAGAATGACAGAAAGTTAAAATAGATGAAAACTCAGAGTTGGGGACACATCTTCTAACTACCTGATCAGCACAGAATTTCCATAAATAGGGGTCATCCCAGACATACCGTTTCACATCGCTCTTAAGTTTCTCTTTCTGCATTTTGGAGAACTCACTAGGAATATAAGCGCTGACTAAATAATTAACAATATTTGCGTACCAGGGTGCAGCCTTATCAACGGAGAATAGATGCTCATCTGGAAAGGAGTCTCGCAGCGGAAGTGCTTCTTCATCTTTAAGCAACCTGCTCAAGTGATCTGCCACTAAATTGTCTGCTCCTTTCTTGTCCTTTATTTGCAAGTCAAATTCTTGGAGCAGCAGGATCCATCGTATGATCCTTGGTTTGGAATCCTTCTTTGTAAGCAGATACCTGAGAGCAGCATGGTCAGAATAAACTATGACTTTAGTACCGAGAAGATAAGATCTAAATTTGTCTAAAGCAAAAACAACAGATAATAATTCTTTTTCTGTTGTGGAATAGTTAATCTGAGCAGCATTCAATGTCCGAGAAGCATAATAGATGGCATGTGCAGCTTTGTCAACTCGTTGGCCCAAAACCGCCCCTACTGCATAGTTGCTGGCGTCACACATGATTTCGAAAGGTAAATTCCAATTCGGTGGTTGTATCACCGGTGTGGAGGTCAATAGGGTCTTTAATTTATCAAACGCCCCTCGGCACTCATCGTCAAACTGGAATTCGACCTCTTTTTGCAGCAACTTACACAATGGCATAGCGATTTTGGAGAAGTCCTTGATAAATCTTCGATAAAAACCTGCATGACCAAGAAAAGAACGAATCTCCCGCACGCTTGTGGGGTAAGGTAAAGCAGCAACAATTTCTATCTTAGCTTTATCCACTTCTATTCCCTTAGCTGAAACTACATGACCTAGGACGATACCCTGTTCTACCATAAAATGACATTTTTCCCAATTTAGAACAAGATTCGTCTCTAAGCATCTATCCAACACACGAGTTAAATTATCTAAGCATGCATCTAATGAATCACCATGAATTGTGAAATCATCCATAAATACTTCAATGCAATGTTCAAGAAGATCAGAAAATATACTTATCATGCATCGTTGAAACGTACTGGGTGCATTACAGAGTCCGAAGGACATCCTACGGTATGCAAATGTACCGAATGGGCATGTGAAAGTGGTCTTTTCTTGATCTTCAGGTGCAATCACAATTTGGTTATAACCCGAAAAACCGTCTAAGAAACAATAATAAGTATGGCCTGCTAATCTTTCTAACATTTGGTCAATAAAAGGGAGAGGGAAATGATCTTTTCTAGTTACGGCATTCAACTTCCTATAATCAATACACACTCTCCATCCTGTTTGCAAGCGAGTAGGCACTAACTCATTATTATCATTTTTAACGACAGTTATGCCAGCTTTCTTAGGAACTACTTGAACTGGACTGACCCATTGACTATCTGAAATAGGATAAATAATACCTGCATCGAGCAATTTCAGAACCTCTTTTTTCACAACTTCCATCATGGGTGGATTCAGTCTGCGTTGAGCATCTCGCTTTGGGGTGGCTCCTTCTTCCAAAAGAATGCGATGCATACACACAGCTGGGCTTATACCTTTGATATCTGCAATTGTCCAACCAAAGACTTGTACGTGGTCTCTCAAAACTCGAAGCAACTTTTCTTCTTGGACTTTGGTTAGATTATTAGCAATTATCACTGGCAATGTTTCCTCTTGCCCTAGATATGCATATTTCAAATGGATTGGTAAAGGCTTTAATTCCAACCTCGGAGCCTGCACAACAGAAGGTAACAACCTTTCATGAGTCACCGGTAATTGAATGGATGAAACGGCATACTTATCTGAAATTTTCGGTAACGAGTGTAATGTGGCTATAGTATCCTTTAATTCCGCATGTTGTTCAATCTCGTCTTCCTCTTCCAGCTCCAAACTATTCGTGATAGCATCCTCCAAGGTTTCCATGTGTAAGTGGTCGAAAGATTTCTGCACCAAGGAATCAAGGACATTAATTGAAAACACGGAATTGACATCACTAGGGTACCTCATGGCCTCGTAAATGTTGAATTGAATCTTTTCGCCGTCAAACTCCATGGTCAGTGTCCCATTGTGCACATCAATCATCGTTCTTGCTGTTTTCAAGAATGGCCTCCCTAACAAGATATGAGCAGGATTCGGAGATGTATCGTCGTCCATGTCCACAATATAAAAATCTGCAGGAAATATTAGTTCATTCACCTGCACCAAGACATCCTCAATTACCCCATCGGGGTATGTGTTAGTACGATCAGCTAATTGGATAATGACACCAGTGTTTTTCAAGGGACCTAGATGCAAAGAGGCATAAATAGATAGTGGCATGACATTAATTGATGCTCCTAGATCTAGCATAGCTCTCTCAAACCTGGTATTACCTATCTTGCAGGGAATGGTAAACATACCCGGATCTTTACATTTTGGAGGCATTTTTCTTTGCAGAACAGCAGATACATTTTCTCCAACAGTTATCTTTTCATTTTCTTGTAATTTCCTTTTATTAGTGCATAATTCCTTCAAAAATTTTGCATACCTTGGAACTTGCTTGATTGCATCTAATAAAGGAATGTTCACCTCTACCTTTCTAAAGGTCTCCAGAATCTCTTTCTCTTGCTCGTCCTTCTTTGAAGTTCTAAGATTCCTAGGAGGAAAAGGTAAAGGGTTAGACTTAAGCTGAATAGGAGATTTAGGGATTACCTTTGAGATCGCTGCCTCCTCCTTAGCTTGATCCTCATCAAATTCAACTGTAGCCCTTGGTGTGTTCATTTGTTTTCCACTCCTTAAAGTAATCGCACTTGCGTTTTCCCTCGGATTGATCATCGTTTGAGAGGGCAACTTCCCAGAGCCTTGAGAATCCAATCGTCCAACTGTGGTAGCTAATTGGCTCATTTGATTTTCTAAGCTATGAATGGAAGCCTTTGTATCTTGTTGGAACTGTTGGGTCTGATTCATGAACTGTTGGGTATGATTCATGAAGGTTTTAAACATGTCTTCCAAAGACGCTTCAGATTTTGTAGGTGTTGCTTGTCGAGGTGGATACTGCTGTTGAGCTTGTTGAAACCCTTGTTGTCGATTCGGAAAAGCATTCGACATTGGTGGCCTGTTTCCTCCGTAGCTCAGATTAGGATGATCCCTCCATCCTGGATTGTAAGTATTAGAGTAAGGATCATATCTTCTCTGAGGTTGTCCTTGAAAATTTCCCGCTACATTGGCTTGTTCTATGGTGCCATCTTCTTGCAGTGTAGGACAAATATCTGTCGAATGATCCGATGACAAGCATATTCCACAAGTTCTTGTAACTTGCCCGTTCCCCACAGAAAGTTGACGAACCATAGCAGCTAACTCCGAGAGTTGTTGTTCAATGTTGCTCGAGCCAACCTCATTCACCCTTTTCGGTGCATGGTCCATCCGAGTTCCGTATTGCTGTGAGTTAGCCGCCATGTTAGCAATTAAGTTCCGTGCGGCGTCTGGAGTTTTATCGACCAATGCTCCTCCACTTGCAGCATCGATCATACTCCTATCCATCGGTAGCAATCCCTCGTAGAAGTACTGAATTTGGTGTTGATCGTCAATTTGATGTGGACAACACGAACACAACTTCTTGAACCTTTCCCAATACTCGTGAAGAGTTTCACCACTAAACTGTCTGATGGCACATATCTCCTTCCTTATGTTGGCAACCCGTGAAGGAGGGAAATACTTCTCCACGAATAGCCTCTTCATATCATCCCATGATTGGATCGAACCGGAGGGAAGATAGTACAACCAATCTTTTGCCAAATCTGCTAAGGAGAATGGAAAAGCCCTAAGCTTTATGTGTTCTTCCGATACTCCATGTGGCCTCATTGTGGAACAAACCACGTGGAATTCCTTCAGATGCTTATACGGATCTTCACCGTAAGACCACGAAAAGTAGGCAAAAGGTGAATTAAGCCAGATTTCAATTCAAAAGCAGCATCTAAAGCAGGATATTCTATGCATAATGGTTGTTGGCGTAAATTAGGAGTAGCCAACTCCCTCATAGTCCTATTATTTGGTGCAGCCATTTCTTCTTCTGAATCGCTGGAAGAAGTCAGTAATGCGAGCGCAACGTTTAAGCCTGGTGATGTAGTGAAATCGTCTTCGAACTCCGAAGTTATGTGTCGTGCTCAACGAGTCTCCTTCCTTATTCTTCTTGCAGTTTTCTCTATCTCTGGATCAAATTTTAAATCAGGAGAGTGAGAGGATCGAGTCATAAACTGAAAGAAAACAAAGAAAATTTATAAAAACAATCACTTCCCCGGCAACGGCGCCAAAATTTGGAAGCTGTCGTTATCACTCCAAAATTATTCCTTACTTTCACTCTATCAATATAAAATTGGTATAATGGCAAGCAAGAGTCGAACCCACGGGAAGTGTATTTTAAGATTTATCCGAATGTTTCAACAGTAAATAACAAGTAATGAATAAAGAGGGGATTTTTGTAACTATGATTCTACTAGAAAACAAGAAATACTAATTAAGATTATCCAATGATTTGCAAACTTCAGTTCTTCAGTTCAGTATCGTATTTTCATAAATATGATATAATTAAGTCAATTAATATCTTTCCTTCAATGAAATTAACAACCCTAGGTAACCACGGTCCGCGTTACCCGAAACTCCCCTTTGGTTTTAAATCTAATGTGACAATCGCCTCCACTAGACCCTAATTATCATACAACCTAGAACTATCAGTCTAGATTTAATATGACAATAGCATTAAGATTTAGGGAATTAGGTCATTCCAAGCAATATTCGTACAATCGCAGACTATTTAACCTGTCTCCTTGATGTCATAGCAATATTCAAAAGCTTGACCACAATCAAATACCACTATTCGCTACTTATGATCAGATATAACATCGTTTGCTTAATATTATACCTTAATCTAGCATATGATAATAATCGAATCAATTCAATGGGCCCTTATCAAATTAATCACACCAATTATCATTAAGCAATTCTAATAGATCATCAAGAATAAATTCCACAAACGAAGGAAGAAATACTAAAAACTCAATTAATTCATAAATAATAAATAAGATTCAACATCCCTTAGAATTGAAAATAAAGAACTTAGTCTGACATAGTTGAAAACGCCAATCAATCTTCAATGGAAATCATTCTCTCTAAGTTTTTCTAAAACCATTCTAATCCTATCTATTTATATCTCTAATAACTCTACTAAGAACTCCTAACTCGTAGCAACATCACAATCCTTCTTTTGCTCAACTTCTGGAAACACACGAACACTTAAAATCAATTCCGCCGACCACGGCCCCGGCCACGGATTCCCTTGTAAAAGCCAGCCCCGGCCGCGGTTACTGTTCACAAATTACAAAATTGCCATTAAGCTCCGTTTTTACCGTTTTGACCCTCCAACGCTATTTTCTGCAATATAAACATAAAAACAAGTAAAATGCAAATAAAAATACTCAATGATAGCAATTAATTAAGTCCAAGAACATCAATTCGTAAGTATAAACTACACTCATCGGGGGGGGGGGGGGGAAGGATTACTTTATTAATTGAACTTTCAGACCTTCTTTTGATTTTCTTCAAATATGTAAAAAACAATTATTATTTTTTGTACTTAATTATATTTATAGGATTTGATTAAAAACCGCTTGCCTTAACCTTTTAGCATCTTCATTCTTTCTTCTTTTTTTTTGCTAAATTTTTAGCATCTTCACGTTGCAATTTCCTAAACTATAAGGAGTATTGCACGTTGTAAAATTTATTATTTTATAAATTTTAATCATAATTTTGATTTTGAAAAAATCGTAAATTAACTTTTAATTAAACTTACAAATATCTTAAATTAACTTTCAAAAATTAATATTAATCTTATAATTTGGAATGAAGATACAACACATTAAAGAATGACATATTTGTAAATATGTGTATTTGATTTTATATTTGTTAGATGTCTATATATTTACTAATATACCATCTATTAATTTAAAATATGCGGCTTTGAATGAACCTCTAAATAAGTTGTATAGTATTGTCACATTAGATTATATATATTCATTACTCAAAAAAAAAAAAGATTATATATATTCTATTTTATTATTAAATTTCTTTGTGTATTTTTGTCACACATATTTGATAATGAGAAATGGAAGTTTGTGGCTATGGCAGTTGTTGGATTTGTTGATAAGATGACAATTACAGGGAAAAAATATTTGTTTTTAAAGGAAAAGGAATCTTAATAAGCGCAAAGCAACCAATCCACTTTATATATATATATAAAATTAATCTAGAGCAATAGGTTGTCACCCATCAATCGATTTTTGATTTTTGCCGTAATAGTTTGTTGTGGCAGGACTAATTTTTTTAACAAAGGCTCTGTCGTAACAAACTGTTGTAATAGATAAATTTTATAAAGAAATTATCTCTTTATTATGAATGGACACTCTATATATATACACACACACATCACTCTCCTTGTACGGACCAAGTTCGGTTACTCGATCTTTTAACTCTTCCTGTGTTCGTATGAATTAATTTCGATCTTAATAAATACAACAAAAAGTCATGGACTATGAAGCTTCTAAGAACTTTCTCATCTCCAAAAAAAACGAATTTTGGAAAAGTAAGAAACTTCTAAGAAAACCGTCTAAAGGATCCAAGATTTTTATATTTAAGAAGATGGAAAAATCAAAATTTATATACAAAAATGACTGATCAATAGGAAAATACACGCCAAGAACAGAGCTTGATTGGGGGTGGGGGGGGGGGGGGGGGGGGGGGGGGGGGGGTGGGTGGTTGGCTATCCAAAGGTTTTGGAATTTTTTTTTATAAATAAAAGTTAATATTTTTTGCTTTAGCCTCCCAAGATTTTTGTAACAAAGCAAGTAATAAAACTATTTTTATTATAGCAAAGACACAGTATGTCTGGGTTTGGAAAGAAATTCCTAGCTTGGGCCTGCACAATACACCCTAGAACATGTGGACATTTTTGTTCGGATTGAAATAGGGAATTATTGTTTTTATAAAATTTCACCCTTATAAATGTGAGTGTCACATATTATTCTTGTGAGATAAGTCATGCAAATATTATTATTATTATTATTATTATTATTATTGTGTGCGATAATATCAATTCTATTGAAATAAAAGAAACTTAAATATTATTAAGTGGGATGATATATTTCTAGCGCAATACCATGTGTATTAATAATTTTAAAAACTGTGCTGTAAATATCATGCCCAATTAATAATCCCTAAAAGTGTTTTGCTATTATATACTAGTGTACATTTGGGTCATTGAAAGACATTTTGCACATGCAGTTGTCTTGCACGTCAAATCTAAATCTAAATCTTTCGGCATATTAATCATAGGAAATTGCTTATATATCATATAACTCATCTGGACATATATAATTGAACTTTACTATTAGTAAGCTCAGGATGTATAGTCGATTCAATTAATTGATCTCCTTAGGAATATAATGGACATATACATAATATGAGTAATGCATGTGGGATTATTGCATTATAAATATATACTAGAGAGATAGAACTCCAAGATAAAAGGCCTGGAGAAATGAGACAGGAAAATAAACATCTAAGGAATGTTTCAAAAGCACACTTTTTTTCAAATTAAATTAAAAATAAAAAGTCATAGCAGTTTGTTTTGTAATTCCGTTTCTTATTGGTAAATTTTGTTTATGTTATTTGTTTACGAAACTCACATAATGTTTTCTAGCCAAATTGCTGCTCATTTTGGCAAGTATATACGAATCTCATTCTGTTGATGTTTGCTCTATCTTAGATATTGACTATTTCACTAGCCAGATGAAGACCCTCCAGCTAGCTTGTTGGTATGTCAATGCTGAATTCTCTAGGTTCCTTCCTCTGTCAACCTCACCAACCCTCCATAAAACTCACAAACAAAACAAAGAGAACCATGCCAATAACTTTTTCCTTTATGTAATTAATCCTATTTAATTTTGGCCCTTATAAAAAAATATATATGTATGAGACTACAATCTACTCCTTTTGGGACAAAAGAGAGAAGAAAATAATTCTCAATAAAAATTACAAAGAAAGTAAGTGACATTTATTCGGGGATGGATCTATGATTTAGGTCTAGCGGGGGCTTTGGTACAATATATTTAATAAATAAAGATATAATAAATTAATAAATTTAACCATTATATATTAGAGTAATTTTCTTATTTTTACCGTGACTTCATTGATCAGAAAAGAGAAGCAAATTTTTTATCATAATTTCTATGAAGTGTAAATTCATTCTCATAACTAAGGTAAATTTTATAGGAATTGCTTCTAAATTAGTGTTTACATGACAATTTTATATTTTAAGAGAAAATCAAAGAATTTTAATTATGTTAAAATATTTAAATAGATTTTATCATGATAAATTATATTGCATAGTTTGTTAAAAAAAAAAATTACTTGATTTTCTCTGAATATACACAGTTGTCATATTGTAATTGGATGCGGTAAAAATACTAATTTACAATTCGTATAGAATTAATTATTTATTAAATAATATATAAATTTAGTGGGTCCCAAGACAAAAAATGTACATATATCAAATAAGGAAAGAAAAAAAGCTAGTAAGGGCAGCAGTAATGATACACAAATGACCTACGGCCTTGGTCCGACCTTGTCAAAGTTTGGACCGGGCAAGGACGGCATGCAAGGCTACAAACACGCTACATTTTTTTATCTCGGATTCGGCTTGACTTGACCTACCTGAGGCCTAGCCCGATTTGTGGTCTGGCCTGACTTAAGGTCTAATCCAACCTGGGGCCCAGCCTGGTTGATCCAAAACCTGGCCTGAACCTCCACTATCCCACTTACCAGGTGCCAACTGTAATAAAAAAAAAAAAAAAAAAAAAACAAGAAAAGGTGCATCCGTGCATACATACTTGATTGGATTTTAGTTGATACCATAAATATATATATTACATGCATATGCTTGTATTTTCAACATGTCAAGTCAATTACAATATTATGCATCTTGTTTAATTAATTAAATTATGAAACTTTATACATATTTTAATATTTTAGAATCAAATTAGATGATAATTAATATGCAACTGTATAAGTGTTTTTCGCCATTCAAATATATTAGTACAATATTATACAACATATATATATATATATATATATATATATATATATATATCAATATCAAATCTGAGGCCTAAGTTGTCATTGCCTTATGGGACAAATCACAAAATTATTCCAACTATAGTGAAAATTTGAAGATATATTTTATAAAGATTTGAAGATATATTTCATAAAGATTCAAAGACAAATATTTTTTTGAATATTTGAAGACATTTTTAAAAAAATTGAAGACAAATATTTATAACTAACTTATTCTTGATTATCATTTAAGTTATACTTTAAAGTTACAAACTTATAATTATATATTTTTTATAATTTTTAACTTGTAATTTGTAATACATTACTTTTAATTAATACATCAATTAAGTTAAAAAAAATTAATTGGTGTTTCTATAATATTTAAAAGTACTAAAAAAAAAGTGAATGGACCGAATTGACCTGGCCCAGCCCAAGGCGTAGCATTTAGGCCTCAACAGGCCCCGCCTTCAGGCTCAACAGACCTTATTTTCAAGCGTCAAGTCTGGCCTCACCTCGCCTTCAGTCCGAAAGCCAAAGGCCCTGTTCGACCTAGTGAACAGGCAAGCCCAAGCCGAACCATGCCAGTCCGAATTCTTGTGCATGACTAGGCGGTAGCCCCCACTGACATGCCTAGTTTTACCCATGCTCTTTTCCTAATATGCGCAACAGAGGAGAAGTATATAGATTGGTCTACTTAATACTATCGTTTGAATTGAAAGAATTGAACGAATGAATGAATGATATAATTGGTGGTAGGTGGTAGGTGGTGGGTGGTGGGTGGTGGGTGGTAGGTGGTGGGTGGTGGGTGGTGGATGATGCAATAAGATGACAAAATAATTATATTTATTCTATTGAAATGAATATCATTCCGGCCACCACCTCTCATATATAATAAAAATTAAGTTTGATAGATAGTTTATCAATCGAAATGACTACTAAATACACTATTTTTCATTTCATTTTTTTTTTCTATTTTATCCTTTCAATTCGAATGTATCATAAGAATTAATTTGTTTATGTTATAAAGTTAATATAATATTGAGTAAATATATTATTTTATAAATATTATAGATATTTATGGACATTCAATTAAATTCAACTGAATGACTATTGACTTTAAGTTGAATTGATATTTACTAATTAATATTAAGTTGAATTATAAAAAATATAGAAAAATATATATAAGGATTTGGATTTATATTTTATATTAGATTAATATATTTGAAGAGATATTAATATACACATGTTATTCCGTTTTTTAATAATATGGTCTAGACTCATAATATTAGATGAATTTATAATTTATTTTTTATATTAGATTAAGATAATTGGAAAGATATTAATATTATCATGTTAGTTGGTATTTTAATATATATTATCATCTAAACTCATAATATTAATGGTTATAGTATTAATGATTTTGGACTCTACATAATATTGAAAGATAAAGATAAAAAGAAAGAAGTTTATTAGATTTAAGTATGTTTTTTATATATTATATTGATTTATTTACTTTTAATTAATATTGTAAACTAATTTAAAAATATTATTAAATACAAAGTTATTGTTTTAAAATTTAAAATAAATTGACATCATAATTTAAATTTTTAAATTTCGTAAATTAATTCAAATCACTCTAACGGGACTCTTTTTATAGAGTGAATGGAGTATTTATTTTCTTTCATTATTCATATTAGAAAATTCTTTTATTAAATCAATTTTAATCACAGTCCAAGCATAACTTTATCAATACAAATTTCCCCATTAATTCAACCTGGATGACTAGCTAGACAGCTCCAGTACTTGGATTTGGTAACATAACCCTGATAATTTATAGGACCCACCATCTAATTAGAAATAATGCAATTCGCAACTTGGACTAGAAATTTTGGGAAGTCATTATCGATCACAAATCACAATCGACCTTTTCCTCCCCAAGGCTTCTCAGTACAATAGCATGTTGATGAAAGTCTTGATTACTAATATTTTAATTTATTTAAGAAGATGCATGTTTATTTATATATATATATATATATATATATATATATATATATATATATATATATATATATTCAAGATAATGACATTTGAGTCATCCGTCTTATTTTTTGTAAGAATTTTTGTTTGGGATACTAGAACATTGATTATTTCAAATTGATTTTTTTTTTTTTTTTTGAGACGCCCCAAGAATAGATGAAACTCACTTTGGAACAACCATGATCGTAAAATGAGGACAATTCCTAATAGCAAAAAATCAAATGCAGTCATAAGCTCGTTAATCATTTCTCCGGGTAAAAAAAAGAAGAAAAAGTTTACAAGTAGCAGTTACAGTAGTTGAAGTTTTGTCTATCATCTATGTACGTCCTTAATGGGGGGCACGGGAAAAATTGACCTGTTGTCGACTTCAAAGGGAATGCCAGAGGGGTACATTTGGCTCACTCCGCCTACTTGGTTCACACATATATTCTTATGTTACTGTGGCATATATATATATATATATATATATATATATATATATATATATATATATATATATGCCACAGTAACGTGGTGAAGTCATTTTCAGGAATCTTTCCTTGGATGATATTTTTCAAAAAGTATGTTATTGGTTTTGCATGTATGTATGCATGAAGAATTAATGGGTAAGCTAAGGTCAGTAGTGTGCATATGATCATTTCAGACGTCTGATTTTAGCGGCTTGTCACCGGCGATTTATCCAGTACTTTTCATCAGCTAGCACAATATAAATTCATTCCTCATGTTGATGTTAATGTACGTTGTTATTTATTAGGAAAATAATTGTCCTTATATATCTTTTGATATTAATTTGAACACGGCAGCAGGACGCTTGAAACATAGAGTTAATTATTGTTAGCAATTTCTACATTATATATAGCAATCTCAAAACTCTGTCCTGATGAGTTACAATGCATGATCAGCCTTTTACCACCTTCTGGTCAATCAAATTATAAGATCTCATTATTACATAACATTGCTGCAGCTAAATGAGAAAAAGAGTAAGGGGTTTTGACTAATACAATGGAAATGCACATCATTGACTTTTACTATACTTGGAACTGTGTAGGACGTAGTAAAAAAATTTGATATACAGAAATCAGCGTTAATTTTCTACACTAATTAGTAGTCAGCTGAGAAAATTGTTGTTGTTCAAAACTTATAGGTAAATAGATCGGGGCTATAGACCATGTTTGTTTATAAACTAAATTTTATATATATATATATATATATATATATATATATATATATATATATATATATATATATATATATTAATGTAATACTTTTTAAGTGCTTTTTTTTTAATCCCTAAATAGTCCAAAGATGAAAATTTTATGGACTAATTTATTTTAATTTTTTTGTTGATAAATGAAGTCATTTATATATGAGAGACTATATTATTCCAAGACGGAATGTGAGATTAAATAGCACCCCCTTTGATACCTCATGAGGTATCAAATGGCTTAAAGAGAAAAATAGAATATGAGTTAGGCTACTAGATTGTCATCTTCGAACTAATTCAAGGATAAAAATATATTTAAAGGTATTAAATTAGTATAATTAAATAAAAATAGTTTAATCTCATACAACATAATTACAAACAAGCACAAAAGTATCTACTACTAACAAAACCATAATCTAATTGACATTAAGTGAACATCTAATTTTGTCTTTTGGTTTAAAATCAATAATTTGGGTAAAATTGAAACTCCGCCAAAATAAGGAATGGGTGAAATAATTAAAACTACAATACATAGTGACAAAGGAATCCAGAAAGGGGGGCATGGAAATTACTAACATATTAATGTTAAGAGTAATTATATATATATATGGGTTGTTAAAATGTGTATATAATAAATTGGCAATATATTTAGTTAGGGGGAGGGGAGCCAATGTAGAGATAGGCGAAAAGAGGAAGCTAGAGAGTGATGAAAAGGAGGTTTGTATTGATTCAAATGTGAGAAGATCCGAAAATATATACCACTAAATTACTATAGATGAAATGAGAGAAAGACCGGGGCCTACAGGCCGGTGTGGCCCCAAATTACCACCACTTTATGAGGCCTTCTTATTCTGCTTGTGAGCTGCATGGACAACACCACCGGTCCCCAGCTCCCTCAATTAATTCAATTCTCACTCATTTTTTTGGTGAAAAATACTAATACTATATTATTATTATTATTATTATTATTATTATAATTTGATGAAGAAAATCATGAATACTGCATAAAGAGAAAAATAAATGTTGCATACATATGTATGTATGTGTTAGTAGTGTGTATGTACATATATAATTATAGCTATATAGCATCAAATAATTGAAGAAAAGGAACAACAACTGCCTCGAATTTTTTTATATACTCTACTAGTATAATACTGGAGTAATAAACAACAACAAGGTACTGCAGGCAGAGAAGCATTGAAGCTAAATAGGTATTTGGTCCATACTTGGATGGATTGTTTTCTTCTCTTTTACTTCTCTCCATCTCCATATTTTAGCTGTTTCATAAGATATATACTTTATACTTTTCCTCTTAATTAGTTGCCTATCTCAAGGGGAGGTAGTGAAGAACTAATAAAATTCTTCTATTTTTCAACTATATTAATTTCAATTATTTTCTTGTTCCCTTGAGAATGATTTGAAAAAGATAACTGATGTACTTACTTCTCAAATCTTCATGTGGGTGATGATCATTTTTGTCAAATATTGTTGTTTGTAGATTCATTTGGGTTGAAGAAGTATATACAAGAGAGAAGAGCCAAATTAAGTTAGTTGCATAAAGATCGATCGAGAGATTAATTAGTTGATGAATATGGCTGCCCCTTCCTCATCAAATCCGTTGTTCTTCGGAGCAAGAGCAGAAGATCAAATCCAGATTAAACAACAACTTTCCTCCATACCCACTTCTTCAACTAATCCAACCTCACAGAAGAAAAAGAGAAATCTTCCTGGAACTCCAAGCAAGTACCTATTATTAATTGCATCTACCAAATATATATATATATATATATATATATATATATATATATATATATATATATATAACATGACGATTTCATCAAAACCCTAGTTTTGATTTATTTATGTAGTTTTCTTGAGTAATCCATGAATTGACATCAATATTTTTATTTATGATCTTGCGCTTATTAATTATTAGGTACTCAAATTGTTGTGATTTTAATTTGTTCTTTTATGTTTTTATTTTGGCCTTTGGTCTTAATAACAGATCCAGATGCGGAGGTAATAGCACTATCTCCCAAGACACTAATGGCAACAAACCGGTTCATTTGTGAGGTATGCAATAAAGGGTTTCAAAGGGAGCAAAACTTACAACTCCACAGAAGAGGACACAACCTACCCTGGAAGCTCAAACAGAAAACTACAAAAGAAGTCAAGAGGAAGGTTTATCTTTGCCCCGAGCCCACTTGCGTTCACCACGACAGTTCCCGAGCACTTGGAGATCTCACCGGCATCAAGAAACATTACTCGCGAAAGCATGGCGAAAAAAAATACAAGTGTGAGAAATGCTCTAAGAAATATGCTGTTCAATCCGATTGGAAAGCCCATTCTAAAACATGCGGCACAAGGGAATATAGATGTGATTGTGGTACTCTTTTCTCAAGGTAATACTAATACTAATAGTTCTAATCATTTCATTAGTTTAGACTAATCAAATTCATAATAAATTGGATCTACTTCTTTGTTTTGTTTTTCTTGTTCATGCATCTTTTACTTAATTAATTAGGAAGAGCTAATTAATTATGTTACATATGCAATAATATATTCTTCTCCACAATATATTAAGTATCTTTTCTCGCATGGAGGCCAATGGCTAGAGTTACTGCTTATCAATGATACAACTAGCAAGTTCAATTCATTGGGAACATCGCCCTTGTTACTAGTATAGTATATAATCTTTTGGTATTCACGTGATGTTAATTCAACATATATATGGATGGTTGTTTGCTGGATTTGTTGTTTTATGTGTTGGCTCCATATACTCAGGGCTATGCTCTTGCAGGTTCTCTTCTTGTGACAAAAAATGTTAGGGTTATGGGACCCCAGGATGCATGTACTTTCTTTCTCTCTCCTCTTGGACCAGGGATTTCATTAGTTAATTATATGATTATGAAATTAGTGTGTAATTAGTTAATAGTGATATTTACATGAATGTGGAAATATTCTCTGGTCAGCGAGTAATTGGTGTTTCCGGCATTTCCATAGCAGTTATGATTAGTCCAAGAAATCTCACTCGCAAATCTTTCCTCAAACTTGAAATAATTCTTATGTCAGAGCTATAGAAGTTGTCAGCCCTCAAAATGGTAATTATATGGTTTGTATTTTTATCATTTCAAGCTCGCTCAAGTCCCTTTTATTTCTTCATATTTTTGCTCTCATGCATATTTTCATAGTATTTCCCTATGTTATATGTACTCCTCATTTTGTTTTGAAATACCTGTGTTCGACACAATTATACTTAAAAGACGAGTGCAGGACATCTTATTTTTTAGAATACCAGTGTCGATTTTTTTAAAATATTCTTGTGCAACTAGACACTATCCAAATTCGTTTAACTTAGTTATTGTCACATTGCTGTAATAATAGATAGGAATCAAAAGTTTGTCGACATTGTTGTACTTACACAGCGCACTCAATAAATTTGGTGTAGTCATGCAGACTATAAGTCTTCTTGTATTTGGACATTATAGACAATAAGTTAGGGTTGCATGCTTTTACAGTGGTCCATTCCCCTACCCGGACAATCACAAGCGCGTAACATTCTTATAATTTGAAATAGTTCACCAAGACAAGATACACACATAACTCACCTCATTTATCTCCATCTCTTAATTTGTCTCGATACATTCTTTTGTCGGGTAACCTAATTAACGTCCTAATTTTTTTTTAAAATATTGTCTTAATTTGCAGGCGCGATAGTTTCATCACACACCGAGCCTTTTGCGACGCACTGGCTCAGGAAAGTGTAATGCACCCCTCTGGCCTCAACTCAATTGGCAGTCATCTATTTGGTAATAATCACATGAATTTGAATTTATCTCAAATTGGCACCCAAATTCCATCAAACAATAACATCTTAAGGCTTGGCACTGCTGGGGCAGCCAAATTGGAGCAGTTTATTCCTTCCTCAAATCCTTCTCCATTATTCACTACTCAACAATCTCCACAATCATTATCTTCATCTCCCTTCTTCATGCCACCGGATTCGAATCACGGATTTCAAGAAATGCAAAACAATAAGCCATTTCATCATCATGGGTTGATGCAACTTCCTGACCTTCAAAGTAACACTAGCAACTCCCCTTCTGGCTTCAATCTCAGCTTCTATTCAGGTAGTAATACAACAAATAGTATGAACAATAGTGAGAATAATGCCAGCAATAATACTGCCAACTTATCATCTTCGAGCTTCTTATCAGATCACCAGTTTAACAATGGAAATGGTGGTGGTGGACCTCCTGGTGGTGGTGGCCATGGGACAAATAGGATGTTTTCGGGTAATGATCATTATTTGGGTTCAGGTCGCTCTTCTCTTTATAACACTCATGAAAATCAAGCCGCCGCACATATGTCTGCAACTGCATTGCTTCAAAAAGCGGCTCAAATGGGCTCAACCACAAGCAACACAAGTGCTTCTTTGTTAAAAGGTCTTGGAAGAAGAAGCTTTAGTAGTGGAAATAGTGAAAATGAAAATCAACTTCAAGGACTAATGAATTCCCTTGCAAATGGGAACTCCTCTTCGATATTCAGTGGAAGCACTGATCATCAACAGGATAGCAACTTTGGAGGGTTTAGTGGGAATGGAATGAGACTGGAACAACACCAACAGCAGCATCAAAATGGGACAAATTTCGGGAACTTGGAGAAGGCGGCTAAGATGAATCAGAATTTTTCACTAAGTATTGGAGGGTCTGATAGATTGACACTGGATTTTCTAGGCGTTGGAGGAGTGAGAAACATGGGTGGTGGTTTAATCTCAAAGAGAGAGCAGCAAAATGCCGCAGCTGCCATTGGCATTGGTATAAGCAACCCCTCACAGGCAGGCCATTTGTTTGGAGGTCCGAAATTGCAGTGACTATGAGCTTGAATTGTCAAAAGGTAAGCGTGAAGGGACTAGGGAGTAACTGTCATCATTGTTTTATTCAGAAATTTTTGTAAAACAAAGACTTTTAAAGATATTTTAAATTTTCGAAGCATGTCTTAATGTTGTAGTGGTGACATGGTACTATATTCGATCTACCTAGAGTATATATAAGTAATGTTATGTTAAGAATTTTATTTTATAGTCTAATTAAAATTAGAAATGTATTTCTAATTTGGAATGAACAAATATATATATATATATATATATATATATCTAATTTTGAAATAATTAGAGTATTTTAATTAACTTTTCATGACATTTTTCCAACTCAGTTGTCTTAATTATCACTTATGATGACCTAGCATTCGGGGATAGCCTCCAATTGATAGCTTCCTCGTTCAGACCTGCATAAACGACGTCCAACGTGGGTTGATGGCGGATTGCAGTCCCGGGACACCTTCGGGAAAGATATTCAGTGAACAGGATCAAGAGATAAGTTATCACAAATGTGTGGATTTTTTGTATAAAAAGTATGTATCTATTTTTTTTTATCCTTTTAGATCTCCTTTTATCGTCTATTCATAAGATGGTCTCATATCATGATAAATAAACTCCAATTAAAAGACGCATCTTTTTCAGGAATTTGAAGGTTTGACTTTTAATAACTTAATTACGCAGTGAATTTCTTTGTACGGAAGCTTAATTGTCGGTTTAGTGTTCGTTGTGATATTCAAAAGAAAATAGTTAAGAAAATTTTTAGACTTACACTCTTTTCTTACCCCACATTTAAGATAAATGAGTGTGACCCACTCATTTGGGTTAAAGATGAAATGAGATGGGGTCACACTCATTTGTCTTATATGCAAGTAAGAAAAGTGGATAGTATAGAAGGACTCAATAATTAAAAGTCAAAATAATAATCGATGTGATTCCATGCAAGAATTTAGCATTCTATGCTATACGTCCAGACACATATTCTATATATCTAACCTATAACTAACAAATATATATAACTTGGTTCAAAAGCATAACTCCCTAAAGAGCATACCAAGCATATTCCTTTTAGCGACGGACGAGGCGACGGTTTTGTCCGTCGCAATAGGTTCGTCCATCGCTATATGTTTATCCGTCACTATATGTTGTCCGTCGTTAAAAGCTATAGCAACGGACAAACATATGGCGACGGACCAAACCATCACCGGTCCGTCGCTAAATGGGGTATGCTTGGTATGCTCTTTAAAGAAAGAGAATGAATTATAGTGATTTATAACGAGCTCCCCAAATTACTGATAAAATCTTGACGTTCTGATCAAATCCATATATTGATGAAGTAAGAATTTTATATATAGTCCACGAGATTTTTTCCCTATTAATCTAATCTAACTCAAAGATATAGTAAAAGATTTAATATAATTGATATCATGCATATCTTATTCATTTTAAGGAGGGAAAGATAATATATAAAATTAGCTAAGATTCAAGTTATGATGATTTGAACATTTATTCTAAAATTCCTTAATTTCTCGGTGTAACATTAATCAAAGGTTTTCGTTGAGGAGAAAACTCGGGTGTTGGAGTGTGTATAAGATCTTATGTGGTCTAAACATTCATCAAATGTTTTCCTGATCAACACATGATACATATGTTAATAATTGAAAGTACTAGATTTTAGAGTGTAGGCGAGGAATTTTATACTTCGCTAGGGTTAGAGTTTTGTATTGATGGAGAAACAAAAAATCGACAAAGAGTACGAAATTGATCGGGAGATTGGAAAGAGGAGAAAAACTAGTAAGCAACTACTCGAATAACACAAGACAGAACTCTCGAAGTCCCGACGTAATTGTTAGTGTCCAAGAGCTTATCAAGTATTTGGGAGTCTCGAGAAAATTCAAGTTCGACTTTGAGGGTCCAAGTGTATTCGTGAGTATCTCAAGTCAGAACAGAATTCCAAGTCATCAACAAGTTCAGAGATAATTCAATCTCTTATAGATGTGGACAGAATGCCTTAAGTAACTAAAGGTCCATTCCTTATGTAATAAGGGAGGTATTTATAAAATTTCCTGGAATGAGTCATGAGTCAAGCATGTGTCTCTAGGAGGAAATTCCATAAATGGCGCCCTTAATAATAGGAAATTTTTTAAATTTTTTTTAGAATATCCCTGATTACCCGGGTAATACCTAAATCATCTTGTTCTTGTAGACACCAATCAAATCCCTCAATCGATTCTCAAAATGAGTTGCTCCCATAAGCCTTCTGTCTCGGGACTCATGACGACTCCTCTCATGTCTCATTTTTTAAGGTTCTTATTATTCAATCTAAAAAATCGCATCGAACAATTTCAACATCAAAAAATCCCAAATAAACTCAGTATGGAGCGGACAAGGACTAACCCTAGGGACCAACCCTAGGGGGCCGAACCCTAAGGGACCTTAGGGTTTTGCTCCTCATTCGGCTCATTTCGTTCGTTTCTGCTTTTCTTGCTCAATTTTCGTCCATTTCTCTTGATTCTTGTTCTTATGAAAATTTTATCTTGTTATAGAGGAGTGAGAAAAACCACTTTCAATCCCTCACAAGCTTCCTTGATTTCGGGTTCATTATTCATTAATTCATCGAACTACTTGAACCTTGTTTAGAATTCGGGAAAACAAAACATCGCAATCCCTAGGAGGCTAACGAGGTCGAACCATAGCTAAGAGGTCCTAGTTGTCCCTTAGGTGTTTGCTCCTTCTTTATTCATTTGTGTTCATGTTTTGTCCTTGTTTTGTCATTTGCACGGTTCAAAATACAACTTTTAAAAACACGAGTCGACGCCCCTAGGTGGCCGGACCCTAGGTTGGCCTAGGGGGACCCCTCCCTTTTCTCTTTCTTTTCCGTTCATTTTTCTTGTTTTGTTTCAATGATTCAAATCGAGTTCAATCGGAGAAGTCATGGTCGAAATTCAACCTAAGGTAGGACCACCTAGGGTGGTCGAACCTTAGGGGGCCGAACGCTAGGGGATGTCTAAGGTTTTTTCTTTTCCTTGTTTATTTTTTCTTGTTTCATTTTGGTAGTTCAAATTAAGTTCGCTCTAAAAGAGATTGTCGAAATTTTGCATCAATGTGAGACTACCTAGGGTGTCCAAATCCTAGGAGGGCGAACCCTAAGTGGCAACCCTAGGTGTTTTCATCTTTAGAACATTCGTTGTTTATTGATCATTTATTTTCAATTTTTTCTTCTTTCATTTTATTCTTTAAAGTTATATGTGAATCATAATTTATACTTGAGCTCACATTTGTCATTTGGGCTCCCATAGAGAAACCTCAGTGATTACCTTTATATGTATCCGGTTAGTATGAAGTTAATTTAATGGTAAGTTGGACAATAGACCAATACAGTGCTGACACGCGAAATAGAGAACACCTCCAGCCTGCGTGTCAACACTGTATTAGTACAGTGTCCAACTTACTATGAAATTAATTTTATGCTAATCGAATCCCTTTTATATATGCTTGCAACAGCCGTCCCTTATATTCACGTGCTTTGGTCTCGTGATTTCGCACCTGTATGTTTGACCTGTGTCTTGATAATATTTTTAATATTGTCACGCGTTGATCGTCCCTCATTTAAAAATACTCTATTAAAAATTATTACGTCACCTAAAATGATATTTCGGAGAAACATGATAGTTCGAGAACAAAGTACGCAGCTAGTCTCATAATGCGAATTGCTCTTGTGATATTGAATCCTAACATATACTTTATTTATGTGTTTTCACTTGTACGGTTTGGTTGAAATCATCGATTTGATGAGGTAAAAAGAATAATAGAAGAAAATTCAAAGGAGTTCAAATAATATATTTATGTGTTTTCACTTCTAATCGAGCAAGTCTCCTCAGTGACTGTTGAAGAACAGCCAAAAGAAAATAAGAGGAGAACACCTACATGATTGGACGTCTTTTGTTGAGTTTGTGGGGGTTCAAGTTCATGAGATGTACTAGTTTTAGTTGATTATTTATATATTTGTTATATGTGGTACACATGGAATTATTTGTTTGAAAATTTTAATTAATTCAAAGGATTTTGGAGTGAGAACTGTGAGATAATTTAAATTTTTATTTAAATTAAGGTATTTTTATTCTCTCTTAATTATTATGATATTTTGAGTTTTTTGTGCTAAAACTTGAAAGGGCAATTTATACTCATAATTAATTATAGTGAATTTTTTTAAATTGATCCGCGATTTTTATCTTTTAATTTTAGAAGATTTTTCATATAAAATTTAGAATCTAGTTTTTGGTTAATTTTTTGTATTTTTATTTTTTTTAATATTTTATTTATTTGATTAAATTACATAATATTTATTCAATATATTTTTAAATTATTATTTAATTTATCAAAAACGATTCTGGTCGGAGGAGTTTTCTGACATCCCTCTTCAGGATCCCATTTCCTTCAATTGGACAAAATCTTAAAAAGGTGAAAAGACGCTTTTAAACTGTCTAGCAATTAATAGAGCCAGTAGTTTACTGAATGAATGTTCCATGTGGGAGAATAAAATGTTTTACACATGGCTTTCATGACCCTAGATGACACGTTAAATAATGTTATTTTGAAAAAACATTTTCGTTTTTTGGGTTTTGGTTACGAAAAATATCTACTCCAATAAAAAGAAGAGTCCTACATTAATTTTGTTAATCTTTTATGACTATCAAAATTTGCATGAAAGTCACTTAGATATAATTACTATACTTTTCTGTTAGTAAAAAATTTCAGTTCTTAAAAATAAATTTTGGAACAAAAAAAATTCCCCTCAAAATGTTACTCCGTATTATATATATATATATATATATGGGGAATGATCCATAGCAAACGTTTGTTATGGACACTATTCTAGCAAATGTATTTTGAACCGTTGAAATAATGATTTTAACAGATGAGATGAATCTCACCCGCCATCTAACATAACGGGTAGGAAAAAAAAATCTCAGTCAACCCGTTATCTTAGATGAAGGGTGTGAGTGAATTTTTTTTTTATTATTATTTTAAACTAACTTTAACAAAATAAAATAAAAAACAAAAAAATTCCTCCACCCGGCATCTTAGTTAGCGGGTGGAGTTAATTTTTTTATTTTTTTTTAAAACTAATTTTAACAACAACAAAAATAAAAAAATCCTCCACCCGCTAACTAAGATGCCGGGTGGAGTATTTTTTTTATTTTTTTTAAACTAAGTTTAACAAAATAAAAAATAAACTCCACTCGTCAGCTAATATCCGGGTGGAGGATTTTTTTTGATTTTGATTTTTTTTTTTTTTTTTGTTAAACTTAGTTTTAAATTTTAAAAAAAAAAAAAAATCACTCCACCCAGCATCTTAGTTAGCGGGTGGAGGATTTTTTTTTTTTTTTTTTATTAAACTTAGTTTTAAAACAAAAAAAAATCACTCCACCCGGCATCTTAGTTAGCGGGTGGAGGATTTTTTTGTTGTTGTTGTTAAAATTAGTTTAAAAAAAAAAAAAATTCACTCCACCCGCTAACTAAGATGCCGGGTGGAGGAATTTTTTTGTTTTTTATTTTATTTTGTTAAAGTTAGTTTAAAAAAATTTCACTCCCACCTGTTATATAAGATAACGGGTTGACTGAGATTTTTTTTTTTTACCCGTTAGCTTAGATTGCGGGTGGAATTCATCTCATCCATTAAAATTATTATTTCAACGGTTCAAGATGCATTTGCTGGAATAATGTCTATAACAAATGTTTGCTATGGATTATTCCCATATATATATATATATGGTGCTTCCATTTCTAGAATGTTCTTGGTGGCAGACTCGATCATTATGTATATCAGGTTAATATTATGAGTTGCCATCTATATGCATCCAGTTTAGCATGTGTTTGTGTGTCTGATCATATGAAGTGTATCTAGATAGATTGGATTGAGAATAATTTTAATATAATTTTCTGTTATTATGAATCTTATAATTGTAAAATGACTTGCAATAACGTTTGGCCTTAATATTAAATTAATGCAATAAAATGATGTCATAGGAGAAAATACATCAAATTTTCCATGATTGTTTTATTTATTGCAAAAAATAAATTTTATGCACTTTCTCCCTTCTATTTTTGACATTTTGAAGTCTAATATTTTTTAAATTTTAAATTAATAAGAATTGAATTTATTCAATTTGAAAAAAATACGATTGTAAAAAATTTAAACTAAGTAGAAATTATCATCAATTTTAAATTTAAAAATATCTCAATTTGACTTTAAAATGTTAATTTTGATTCTATATATATATATATATATATATATTAATTTCTCTATGGTATTGTAATTATATATGAATTTCCGGATTTTCAAAGTTATATGCTTTCTTGTGTTAGTAATATTATATTTGATCAGCCGTTTATGTTTGTATTTCCTTGCTTAATTATCTTGTCTTTTATCCTTTTGTTTAATTTATTTTCATATAATAAAAATGGCTCTTTTTAAAACACAAATAACATTGGCAAATAAAACTTTTTTTGTGCAACACAAAAAATACAATAAAGCTAAATTAATGACTGCAACTAATTATAATAGGGAAGTGAAGACACATTTACGAATATTGGGAGAGATGGTAGGGCCTAGTTGGATATCCAAGTTGAATATTTTTTCTTAAGAATTGAACCTAGCTATTTTGTTACAATTCAATTCTAAGGATATGTGGACAAAATTTACCCTTTTATATAACGCATTAGTTAAAATGAATAGACTTTTATCACTAAGTATGATCGCTTTTGATCTTCTAAATTAACAATGTAATATTATGTGATTATGTAATAATATAATAATTTTAATTTGAAAAGTGATATTTGCTTTTTATTGTAGAACTAAATATAAATTTATAATGGAGTATAAATTTTTAAAAAAATTAGAACACCGATACGTGTTAAATTACTGTTGGGGATATATGGGATTGCCGTGCACGTTGAAGAATCATTCCCAGTAAATAAATCTAAAACACTGCATATGTTGAACAACTCAAAAGGAATCAAAATTGATCGAGGAGTAGCTAGCTGCTGAGCAGTGAAAAGGAATAGAGAAAGAACAATTACGACAAATATGTCACGTGAAAGTTTCTTAATTAATAAGTAATTCTTATTTTTGCCTCTTCTGCTGGCTACCTTTTATATTTATATTTGGTCAGGAACGTTTAGTAGTACCGATTGACCCCATGCTCATGCCCATCGCGCTCTGATCTATATAGATATCAAGGAATCCACTTGCATATATATATATATGTGTATATATGTATGTGCATTCAAGGATAAGTATACATGCATTATATCTGGATATAATACCGGATACAATATTGATTTCAACTATTAAAAGGTAAAGTCTAACATTAATTTTTGTATCAAATCACACTTTTTAATAATTGAGATTAATATTGTGTCCAGTTATAGTGCAGGTATACTTCTTCTTCAAATAATTACTAATAGGCTAGCTGCTAGCTAGGACTATAATAGTATTATGATTGGAGCTAGCAAATGTCATTTCCAAGCTAGGGGTGCCCACGTCAATACTGCTTTAGGTAGAAGTTTTAAAACGGGTGCAATTATAAAACCACAAAACTATGGGGTTTAAGTATAATTTTTTAAATTTTAACCCAGAGCCAAAAATTAAAAAATGCATGAGTTGGAAGTTTAAAATTTTTCTTTCTGTTCTAATGAAAGAAGTACTGGCAGTAACACTACAAAACCAAACATAAAAGGAGAGTTTGTTAAAGTTTTTGCCCCTGAAAGATATATATATATATATATATATATATATATATATATATAGAGAGAGAGAGAGAGAGAGAGAGAGAGAGATGGTTGTAGCTGTCTGTTGTTGGTGATTCTCAAAAAAGACTCAACGGTCATGCATTGTGATTCATGGAAGTTGGTTCAACATGCACAGGGAAATAAAGCGCCTCTTCTTTGATCAAGTCGGAGTTCCTGCAAACTAGAAAATTAAGGTTAGTAACTGTAAAGGTTTTAATTCTTACGCTCAACGTAGAAATTAATTTCTAAACTTTTGATCATAGAGAAATACTCTAGATCTAGAGAGATAGATAGTTAATGTTCCACAAAAATAATTGTTACTAAAAAATTTACAGCTAGAATAATCTGGGATTAATATTAGTACGGAAGTGTGTGTGTGTGTGTGTGTATATATAAGTTGATCTATAGTCACATTTGTAAACTTAAGTTTATCCTTATAATAGATCATGATTGTCCAATCGTAAATTTAAGGGATAAAAATATCATTTATCCGTACTTTAGTTTGGGAGAATCCACACTTTAGTTGTGTGGATTCAGAAGTTGACCAAAGTGCCCTCTAGGATCTGTACTTTAGTAGTGCAAACGATTATTTTAAAAACTTCAATACATTATTAAAATATTAAAAGTGGTGACATTTTTCTAAAATTAGCATTTGCATTTTAGTTTATGCGGACAATAGATACACTATACCAAATCGATCTTATCTTTTTTTCATGTGTAATAAGCTGCTACCACTAAAAATTTAGTCATTCATGCATAAGTTGCGGTCCAAATGCCTAATCAAACATGTCTTAATTCTTAGCAGCAACCCACTATGGATAAGAAAGCTATTGAATCACTATCCACTACGGGTTCATCATATAGTGAAAGCAGCATAAATGACCTTGTCGGTTGACGTAATTATTGGCTATAATCTCATATAATCTCAAGTATATGATTGTGTTGTCAAATTTCGTAAGTTGTTCGCAAATCAATTACAACCCTAAATTTCTTAAGTTGTCCGTCGTGGATGTTTATGTCAAAAGGATTCTTCCGCATAAAAATATTATTGTCTCTGATATCCTATATTCAACTCAAATGCTTATGGAAGAAGATATTGATTGGGATGCACTTCTTACGCATGAATGGATGGACACAGTCATAGTAGCCTCTTACACAAAAAATAAAAAATAAAAAATCTCTTTATCTGCACTTTAATTGTGTGAATGGTGAAATTTTTAAAGAATAGGGCATCTTGGTCAGTTTTGAAATTGCACTTTAGTAGTACAGGGACCCCCAAATGAAAGTACGGATAGATAATTATTTTCATCATTAGATCTGTGATTGAACTGATATGATTTGTTGTAAAAATAAACTTAAATTTACAATTGTAATTATGGATCAACCAATACACACACACACACACACACACACACACACATATATATATATATATATAGTCTGATGAAACCATCAGTAAATGCAACAATGCACCCCAAACAAATTAAATTTAAAATTTGGAAAGCTAAGGTAAAATATTCATTTACCTAATCCAGTACAATAACAAGAATCCTAGGCCTTTGATAGTGTCTAACTAATCCTCTCAAAATGTGCAGCTAGTAGATCCCCGGCCCTAAGTAATCCTGGAGATATATATACAATAGACAACACCCTGCCAAGAACAATGTACCATGAAGTATCTATGTTACGGTCCCAAGCCCTCCAAATTCTACCATTATGGTGATGCTTATAACTACATTCAAGCTTCCAACTCAACTAGAGAGATTAGTGTGAATGAAATTCCTCAATTCATCTTGCTTAGGATTCTATGTAATGACCGCGAATATTACTACGCATTTCAAATATATTTGATTAATATTTATCAATGAAATGAATTAAATTTTTTATTTTGTTGTGCATTCATGAATAATCATATCTATGTGTATGAGGATTTAATTAAAAAGGGAAGTTCGCACGGTGATCTTATTTAAACCAAATGAACTAACCTACAAATATTAATATCAAGAAACGATAAGTTAGAAACCCTAATCGATGACTTAACAGAATGTGGTTGAGTTTATAATTAAACCAATTACTTGATAGATTAAATTAATTTATTAAAGACAAGTCTAATTGTGTTAATTAATATAATTAATTCAAGTGTAACATTTAATAATAGTAGTCCATGAATTTATTAAATGTTAACCTTAAAGTGGTAAAATTAATTCATGTTACTAATTAGCATTATGTGATTAAATGGGTATCAACTAAATGCTTAGCTCATGGAATTAATTATCTAGCCCATGGAATTAATTGCTTAGCCCATTGATTTAATTATTGAAGATCCAAGTGGAATTAATTGGGAGCCCAATGAATTAAATTTCTAGAGCCCAAAAACCTAGCCAATCATATTTGTATTGGTGTATATATATATATATGTCAATAAATACATATATCACCAACTTGTAGCTATTAAAATAAAAAGTAAAATAAAGCAATTTTGGGGCCTTGTGCACCCTCATTGCCGGCAACTTTAGGAGATAAATGGGGAGCTATTATAGCTTCCCTTGGAAGCTTAATAAATTGAGAGGAACAAGGCAAGCTAGTAGGCCTATGAGCTTTGATTTGTGTAGTTGATGTGTATACTTACAAGAGTTGTAAGTATACATATCAACTAACACATTAAACACTCTATCTCTCTCATTTTATCATCCATTTTATTTGTTCTAAGTCTTGGAGAGAAAATAGAGAGCAAATAGAGAAAGGTTGAGAGCAAAATAGAGAGAAAGTAAGAAAAAAGGAAGAGAAACCCTAGAAAAATCAAGATCAAGCAAGAAGCAATATCATCAACCATACCAAGATAGATCATCCAAGTCTCATCCCATTCCTAGCAAGAAGAAAAAGAGCTACCAAGAGGTTTAAAAGTTTTCAAACCTAGCTTTCCATTTTAATATATGTTCTATGTATGTTTTAAGTGATTTTATTGGTCAAAAATGTGTTTTGATGGTAGAAAACTATTTTTAAAGATCTTGATGCTTAAAACCATGCTAGACTAATATATCTAGAGTTTAATGGGTTTAACATGAGTTTTGGTATTCGTTTATGTGGAAAAGTTTAACAAAACATGAAAGCCATTTTCGCCGGAAAAACCCTAAACTGAGCAGCGGGTTGCCGGATTTACTGTTCACGTTCCGTAAGTCGTATTCATGATCCGTCAACTTTGGGTGATAGTACTATAAGATAGGAAGATTTTCCAAGTGGTACGACTGAAAAATATTAAACGAGCTATTTATGGTGATTTTCCTAGCAAAACAGTTCCTGCCGGAAAAAATCTGAAAAGCCTACTGCCAGGATCTTGTGAGGGCTGTTTTGGCCACTTTTCTTGCTCTAAAAATTCCGTCCATTTTACAGGTGATATTATATGGTATATATCAGCCACTGTCCAAAAATGAGCTTCATCCGATGTCGTATGAGGGAGTTATGACCCAACGATTTTTCAAGTTTTAAAAGCATAACACAGAAATATCTTGAAAAGTATAACTCCGAAAATTATGAAATTTTTACTAGAAGTGGTCTCTGATATCAGGAAGCTACTGTAGAAATTTCAGAATTTTCTGATGAAAATTAAAGTTTTAATAAATGATGCCATTTTGGACAGAAACGGACCATTTAAAAATAGTAAATAAGGTTGAAAAATTAAAGGAAAATTATTTTGTGTATAAAATAAAATATACTACAGATATCCAAGAGATATAAAAATAATAAGTTAATTAGGTATTTTTGATAAATACACTTGATTTAAGAGAAATAAAGATAATAGCATAATTAAGGATGTATGAGTTAATTTTATTAAATAATACATAAAGGTAATTATTTGTTATTTAACTAGTATTAAATAATAAATAAATTAAATAAAAAGGAATTAAATTAGTTATTTATTATTTAAATGACTAAATAATAAATAAAGGAAAGGAGTAAAGAAATTAATAAAATAATTAAACAATTTACCTTTAAATTGTTTAAGTTGTTAATATTACTAAGTAATTTAAAATATTATTAAATAATAATATTAGTTAAAATAATTGTAAATGATTAAGTTATTATTAAATGATTAATAATAATAATAATAAAAGATTAAATTATTATTAAAGATTAATAATAATATTAAATGATTAAATTATTATTAAATGATTAATAATAATAGTAAATGATTAAATTATTATTTAAATTAGTAATAATAATAGTATGTAATTAAATTGTTATTAAATGATTAATAATAATAGTACCTCATTAAATTATTAATAAATGATTAATAATAATAGTAACTCATTAAATTATTATTAAACGATTAATAATAATGTTAAGTAATTAAATTATTATTAAATAATTAATAATAATAGTAACTCGCTAAATTATTATTAAATGATTAATAATAATAGTAGGTATTCAATTAAGATGTTATTGAGTTATTAATAACATTTGTAAATGAACTTGATATTAATAATATTATATTAATAATATTATTAGGTAACTAAAATGTTATCCAAGTGTGATAATATTGTCGTGAAAGCTACGTGTTGTTAAATAGAGGATTATGTGCTTTAGTAGCTGTATGTATGATAGTAATATATGAATCTCTATGTGCTATACTAATTGAAAGATAAACCTATTTAATACTAGGTATATCAAAGGCTGTAATTTAAGTTGTGTGAGCTGTAGTCAACAACTGAGGCAAGTTTCCTAACTCAAACTCGAGCTATTATTTTTGAGCATGTTAATGGTTTGATTATTGTTAATTATTCCATGTAAATGCAAGTATTGACATTCGCACGTTGATGTATTTGAAATCTATGTTCTATCATTGAACATGTAAATTATTTAAAGTTCTTTATTTCATGAACTGTTCAAGAATTGGTTTACGCCATTTGTTTCGGGTAGACATATAAAGTAAATGTTTTTAAAAGCTATTCCAAACCAGTTGATTGGTGTGGAAGTCTTGTACTGAGAGAACAAACCCTAAATGGGGAATTATAAGTGTCATAGTTCGACATGGTCAGGGTTTAATGTTATGCATATACATGTTGTACAAGAGGCTGATCCCCTCGAGTACAGTCTGATTTATAAAAGGATAATCGGAAGGTTGTTTCCTTGAAAACGTTCAGGGTCAGTTGGACCACTCAGCAGTAAATAATCATCTTTCATTCCTTCGTTTGGATTTTGATTATCTTATCAGTCATTTCATTAACTTCTATAAATTGTTGAGCTTTCTCTTTATTCGCAGTTATTCATGATATGTCTGTATTATTTTAAAATTTGCTGAGCATATTAGTTGCTCACTCTTGCTATATATATCATGAACTAATTGCAGTTAGGCCTGAGCACTCCAAGAAGGACAAAGGCAAGGGCAAGCTTTAAGAATAGTTTAAATATTTCTATTCCTGTTTTGTAAATCATGGAACCCTGTTTATATTAATAGGATCGTCGTGATGTAATTTTATTAAGGTTGAGACCTTGGGACCGTAGTAAGCCTTTTGTAATGAACAACTTATGTTTATTTATTCCGCATTTAGTAATATATGTTGTTTAAGAGGTGATGTATGTATTTGATCGTGAGCACCAAATTCGAGGTATTGGTACCTGAATTTGGGGGTGTCACAGGTTGGTATCAGAGCTGTAGGTTATAAACGTTAGGATTGCGAAACCTAGGTTATAACCTTAGTATTAAACTCGTATTGAGTGTTTTAAGAGATAAATCGGGGAGATTTATCGTATGTGGTATTTGATGAATTGGGGAATTCATCGAGTCAAGTAGTACCCAATGAAATATAATTTCATTTCTTCAATGATTATATTTTATGGTTGTACTAATGGTTGTTTTTCATGATGTGTTGTAGGATGGCTATAGGGGAGTCGAGTGGAACACGAGATGAGGAGATATTCATCGATATACCGGTGGATACAGAGCAGTTGGTGGGCTATGCACCAATTGCACCGGCATCACCATTAGTCGAGTCTGACCCTGAGGAGGATCCCGAGGAGGGTCAAGTGGCTGATATGGAGGAACCAGTTAGGGGTGGGGTGATGAGGCCACGTGGTGAGGATGACTCAGAGGAACAACAGACTGTCGATGAGGAGTCAGATGAGGAAGTGCAGTATTATGATAATACTTCACCTGAGGAGCCAACTGAGTATCAAGATGGCATGGGCACAACTGCTAATGACATCATAGAAGAATTGACCACTAGGAATGACGAACTCGAGGGTAGAATCCATCATCTTGAGGAGCAAAATCAGATCCATCAGGAGATGGAAGATCAGTATAAGGGTGTAGCCTATCAGTTGTCCGGGGAGGTAGCTGAACTGAAGGAGGAGCGTGATCAGACGAAGCTTAGTCTGGCAGAACTTCAGGTGGAACATGAGGCCTTGAAGGCCAACTTTAACGTAGAGGTTGCGGAGAGAATCCGTGTTGAGGAAGAATTGGATGGAGCTGCCATGATGGTGGATGGACTTGAGAGGGAGGTTCAAACTCGTGCAGTCAGGTTTGATCGTTTGAACTTTGTGTTTGACACTGCCTTTCAGAGGATGAGGCATAGGATCCGAAGGTATCCTAGGGAGGAGGATCTCCACAGGCGCACTATCAGTCGCTGTGTAGCAGACATGATAGCCAGGCAAGAGCATGAGGATGCCATCTTCAGGGGATTATAGTTTCCATTAGCACTATGATTGTAAATAGATGCAGTTTAGTTCCCACTTTTTGTTGATAGTAGGGACAGTGGTATGTTGTAAATCCCATTATTTTGTTTAGACTTGGGATAGTATTAGACCCCGACTTTTGTTTGTCATAGGGGTAGGTTGGGTTAATCCCCTCTTTTTGTTCTTGAAGGGATAACCATGGTTAGTATTAGCATTTATAGCAGTATGCCACAGGTTGTTACTTGATGTATTTAAAACAGTGGTATATGAATATAAATGCAGTTATTGATACATGTTTGGGATTTTGATTGAGCTGTGTTTTACCTGTTAAATGCATGCATAAATAAAATGTGGCATGGAATGTAAAGACACAGAATTATAATATAAGGTTTTGTTTTTATCAGACAATGCCACCTAGAAGGAGAACCAGAGTTCCACATGTAGAGGAATCCGTTAATAATGACGGAGGTCCAGCAGACCCCATGCAGGCGTTTGCAGCCATGATTGCAGGGTATATGCAGAATAGGCCGCCACCTGTGGTACCACCAGTAGTACCGCCAGTAGTAGAACAGCCAGGGGCTCACTTGGCTAATTTCAAGGATTTCAAATTAATAGGACCGCCGGAGTTTCGCGGGACTACTGACCCCATTGAAGCCCAGACATGGGTAGAAGAGATGGAAAAAGTGTTCGAGGTCGCAAGGGTGGCCGATGAACAACAAACGTCATTCGCCACCTTCATGCTGAAGGGTGAAGCGAATTATTGGTGGAAGGCAAACAAGAACAGAGTCGGAGCAGGAGTAATTACGTGGGTACGTTTCAAAGAGCTGTTCTTCGAGAACTATTTCCCAGAGAGCATGCAAGCAAGGATGGAAGTGAAATTCCTGGAACTGAAACAAGGGAGCATGACAGTTGCTGACTATGCTACAAGATTCAACGAACTGGCCAGATTTGCACCGAAACAGGTAGACACGGAAGTCAGAAGAGCTCGGAGGTTTGAACAAGGACTGAAGCCTTGGGTTTATGGAAAGGTAGCTGTGCTACAAATCAACACATTCTCGGCGTTGCTAGAGAAAGCGCTAATTGCTGAGGGAGGAAATGAAGCGGTAACCAAGTATCAACAAGATCATAAGAAGGAAGGCCATAAAGGACCCAAAGAAGGGATTAGCAGTGGAGGGAGCAATCCTCACAAACGGAAATGGAATGACAATCAAAGCTCAGGAAAGCCATCAAGTGAGGCTAAGCAAGGCAACAAGTGCAATAAGTGTGGGAAGAATCACTCGGGGGAGTGTATGCGTGGTAAGGGAGTATGCTTCAACTGTGGACAGTCGGGGCACTTTGCTCCACAATGCCCAAAGGTGAAAAGAGGGGACTGTTTCTATTGTGGTGCAGCTGACCATCAAAAGAAGGACTGCCCGAAAAGGAAGAGTGATTCTGGTAGCGCTAATCAGGGAAACCAAAGCAAGCCAACTAGTGGAGGGTCGTCACAGCAGAACAGGCCGGTGGCGCGCACTTTCAACATGACCGTCCAGGATGCCATGGAGTCTAAGGAAGTGGTGGCAGGTATTATTCCGATCAATAATATTAATGCATATGTATTATTTGATTCGGGTGCTACCTGTTCTTTTGTATCCGATGAATTTGCTAACCAATTAAAATTTCCTCGTGAAAGATTAGAGAACCCAATGAATGTAGAGGTAGCAAATAAGGAAGTGATCCCTGTAGATTTCATATATAAGAATTGTTATGCCGAGATACGGGGACATAAATTGAGTGTGAATTTAATTCCGATACGTCTAGGAGAGTTTGACGTGATCTTGGGAATGGATTGGCTGTTTAAACACGGAGCTGTGATTGACTGCCAAAAGAAAAGTATACACCTGAAAACTCCGAATAAGTCTAAGGTTGTATTCTTTGGGAGTAAATCGCCAGGACAATCTTGTTGTCTGACGATGATGCAAGCAAGGAGGTTGCTTAGGAAGGGTTGCATAGGCTATCTGGCCCATGTAGTTGATACTCAGAGAGTAGGGGGAGAAATGGGACAGATACCTGTGGTAAGGGAATTCTCAGACGTTTTCCCAGATGAGTTACCAGGTTTACCGCCGGACAGAGAGGTGGAGTTTGTAATCGATTTAGCACCGGGGACCGCACCAATATCGAAAGCACCATATAGGATGGCTCCGGTAGAGTTGAAGGAATTAATGATACAGTTGAAAGAGTTGTTAGAGAAGAAGTACATTCAGCCGAGTGTATCTCCATGGGGAGCGCCAGTGCTGTTTGTGAAGAAGAAAGATGGATCGTTGAGGCTTTGTGTCGACTATAGGGAGTTAAACAAGGTCACGATTAAGAATAAGTACCCGTTGCCCAGGATCGATGATCTATTTGATCAGCTTAAGGGGGCTAAGTACTTTTCAAAAATTGACTTGAGGACCGGGTATCATCAGCTGAAGGTGAGACCGGGAGACGTACCAAAGACAGCCTTCAGGACTCGATATGGTCACTTTGAGTTTCTGGTGATGTCTTTTGGACTGACGAACGCACCAGCAGCATTTATGGACATGATGAACAGAGTATTCAAGCAATACTTGGATAAGTTTGTTGTTGTGTTTATCGATGATATACTGGTGTATTCAAAGACGGAGGAAGAACACACAGAACATTTGAGAATAGTACTGGAGACATTGAGAAGGGAACAACTATATGCTAAGTTCTCCAAGTGCGAGTTTTGGTTGCAAAGGGTACAATTTTTGGGACACGTCATCGACAAGGAGGGTGTTTCAGTGGATCCTGCAAAGGTGGAGTCAGTTATCAACTGGGAGCAATCGAAGACTCCAATAGATATCAGAAGTTTCTTGGGACTAGCGGGATACTATCGGAGATTCATCAAGGACTTTTCAAAGCTAGCATCGCCATTGACCAATCTTACAAGGAAGACAGTAAAGTTTGTATGGACGGAGAAGTGTGAAGAAAGCTTCAGAGAATTAAAAAAGAGGCTTAGTGAAGCACCTGTGTTATCATTACCTGATGATACAGGGGGATTCGTGGTTTATAGTGATGCGTCACTCAAGGGTCTTGGTTGTGTACTGATGCAGCATGGCAAGGTCATCGCGTACGCATCACGCCAGTTAAAGGATTATGAGAAGGGATATCCGACTCATGATTTAGAACTGGCAGCAGTAGTGTTTGCTCTGAAGATCTGGAGGCACTATCTGTATGGAGAGAAGTGCGAGATATACACAGACCACAAAAGTCTGAAGTATATCTTCACTCAAAGGGAGCTGAATATGAGGCAGAGGCGATGGTTGGAATTGATCAAGGACTACGATTGTGAGATTTTGTACCATCCCGGCAAAGCCAATGTTGTAGCTGATGCTCTGAGCAGAAAGGGTAGCAAGAAGTTGTTGATGTTAACAACGCAGGAGGAATTAATCAAGGATATGGAAAGATTGGAGTTAGAACTCAAGTATCCTAAGGAAGCAGACGAGAAACTGTTTGCAATAGAGGCGAGCCCAGCTTTATTGGACAAGATAAAAGAGGCTCAAGAGGGTGATGAGGAATGCATTGACATTAAGAAGCGGTTATCCGAAGGTGAGGAATTAAAGTACTCAGTGGATGGCACAGGGTTAATTCGATTCGAAGGAAGAGTCTGGGTACCGTTTATTCCAGAATTGAGAGAAGAAATTCTACAGGAGGCCCACAGCACAAGATACTCAATACATCCGGGTAGTACCAAGATGTATCAAGATCTACGACAGCATTTGTGGTGGCCTAACATGAAGAGGGAAGTGGCAGAGTGTGTCAGCCGATGTTTAACTTGCCAGAGGGTTAAAGCGGAACATCAAAAACCGGGTGGTCTGTTGCAACCGTTGGAGATTCCGGAGTGGAAATGGGAGCATATCACGATGGATTTTGTGGTGGGACTCCCTGCAACTCAGAAGGGGTACGATGCGATCTGGGTGATCGTGGATCGTTTGACCAAGTCTGCACATTTTCTACCAATCAGAATCAGGTATAATCTGGGGCAGCTGGCAAAACTATATGTTAAAGAAATTGTGTCGCGACATGGAGTACCGGTATCTATAGTATCTGATAGAGATCCGCGCTTCACGTCAAATTTCTGGAGGAGCCTACAGGAAAGGATGGGGACGAAACTAAGGTTGAGTACCGCGTATCATCCTCAGACTGATGGGCAGAGCGAGCGAACAATTCAGACGCTGGAGGATATGCTGAGAGCATGTGTGATGGACTTTAAAGGCAGTTGGGATGATCAGCTACCATTAGTGGAGTTTTCATACAACAACAGTTATCATGCAAGTATTGGTATGCCGCCTTATGAAGCACTATATGGGAGAAAGTGTAGAACACCCCTGTGCTGGGATGAAGTTGGTGAACGGAGACTGTTGGGACCCGAACTGGTACAACAAACCGTAGATGTGATCAGGGTGATAAGAGCTCGTCTAGTTGCGGCTCAGGATCGGCAAAAGAAGTATGCGGATTTACATCGTCAGAAGAGAGACTTCGAGATTGGAAGTTTTGTTTTTCTGAAGGTATCTCCATGGAAAGGGAAAATCAGGTTCGGAAAGAAGGGAAAATTGAGCCCTAGATTTATCGGACCATTTGAAATTTTGAAGCGAGTTGGTGAGGTGGCGTACGAGGTAGCTTTACCTCATGAACTGGAGCATATTCATAATGTGTTTCACGTGTCAGTGTTGCGGCCATATAAACCGGACTACAAGCATGTCATCTCATACGAGCCGATTCAAGTTGAGAAGGACTTATCATATGAAGAAATTCCCATGCAGATATTAGATATGAAGGAGCAGACCTTAAGAAATAAGATCATTCATTCTGTCAAAGTGTTATGGCGGAACCACAACGCCGAGGAGGCTACGTGGGAGCTAGAAGAAAAGATGAGGAGCAGTTATCCTAATCTTTTTGAGTAACCTTATGTTTGTAATTCCGGGGACGGAATTCTTATAAGGGGGGAGAATGTAATGACCGCGAATATTACTACGCATTTCAAATATATTTGATTAATATTTATCAATGAAATGAATTAAATTTTTTATTTTGTTGTGCATTCATGAATAATCATATCTATGTGTATGAGGATTTAATTAAAAAGGGAAGTTCGCACGGTGATCTTATTTAAACCAAATGAACTAACCTACAAATATTAATATCAAGAAACGATAAGTTAGAAACCCTAATCGATGACTTAACAGAATGTGGTTGAGTTTATAATTAAACCAATTACTTGATAGATTAAATTAATTTATTAAAGACAAGTCTAATTGTGTTAATTAATATAATTAATTCAAGTGTAACATTTAATAATAGTAGTCCATGAATTTATTAAATGTTAACCTTAAAGTGGTAAAATTAATTCATGTTACTAATTAGCATTATGTGATTAAATGGGTATCAACTAAATGCTTAGCTCATGGAATTAATTATCTAGCCCATGGAATTAATTGCTTAGCCCATTGATTTAATTATTGAAGATCCAAGTGGAATTAATTGGGAGCCCAATGAATTAAATTTCTAGAGCCCAAAAACCTAGCCAATCATATTTGTATTGGTGTATATATATATATATGTCAATAAATACATATATCACCAACTTGTAGCTATTAAAATAAAAAGTAAAATAAAGCAATTTTGGGGCCTTGTGCACCCTCATTGCCGGCAACTTTAGGAGATAAATGGGGAGCTATTATAGCTTCCCTTGGAAGCTTAATAAATTGAGAGGAACAAGGCAAGCTAGTAGGCCTATGAGCTTTGATTTGTGTAGTTGATGTGTATACTTACAAGAGTTGTAAGTATACATATCAACTAACACATTAAACACTCTATCTCTCTCATTTTATCATCCATTTTATTTGTTCTAAGTCTTGGAGAGAAAATAGAGAGCAAATAGAGAAAGGTTGAGAGCAAAATAGAGAGAAAGTAAGAAAAAAGGAAGAGAAACCCTAGAAAAATCAAGATCAAGCAAGAAGCAATATCATCAACCATACCAAGATAGATCATCCAAGTCTCATCCCATTCCTAGCAAGAAGAAAAAGAGCTACCAAGAGGTTTAAAAGTTTTCAAACCTAGCTTTCCATTTTAATATATGTTCTATGTATGTTTTAAGTGATTTTATTGGTCAAAAATGTGTTTTGATGGTAGAAAACTATTTTTAAAGATCTTGATGCTTAAAACCATGCTAGACTAATATATCTAGAGTTTAATGGGTTTAACATGAGTTTTGGTATTCGTTTATGTGGAAAAGTTTAACAAAACATGAAAGCCATTTTCGCCGGAAAAACCCTAAACTGAGCAGCGGGTTGCCGGATTTACTGTTCACGTTCCGTAAGTCGTATTCATGATCCGTCAACTTTGGGTGATAGTACTATAAGATAGGAAGATTTTCCAAGTGGTACGACTGAAAAATATTAAACGAGCTATTTATGGTGATTTTCCTAGCAAAACAGTTCCTGCCGGAAAAAATCTGAAAAGCCTACTGCCAGGATCTTGTGAGGGCTGTTTTGGCCACTTTTCTTGCTCTAAAAATTCCGTCCATTTTACAGGTGATATTATATGGTATATATCAGCCACTGTCCAAAAATGAGCTTCATCCGATGTCGTATGAGGGAGTTATGACCCAACGATTTTTCAAGTTTTAAAAGCATAACACAGAAATATCTTGAAAAGTATAACTCCGAAAATTATGAAATTTTTACTAGAAGTGGTCTCTGATATCAGGAAGCTACTGTAGAAATTTCAGAATTTTCTGATGAAAATTAAAGTTTTAATAAATGATGCCATTTTGGACAGAAACGGACCATTTAAAAATAGTAAATAAGGTTGAAAAATTAAAGGAAAATTATTTTGTGTATAAAATAAAATATACTACAGATATCCAAGAGATATAAAAATAATAAGTTAATTAGGTATTTTTGATAAATACACTTGATTTAAGAGAAATAAAGATAATAGCATAATTAAGGATGTATGAGTTAATTTTATTAAATAATACATAAAGGTAATTATTTGTTATTTAACTAGTATTAAATAATAAATAAATTAAATAAAAAGGAATTAAATTAGTTATTTATTATTTAAATGACTAAATAATAAATAAAGGAAAGGAGTAAAGAAATTAATAAAATAATTAAACAATTTACCTTTAAATTGTTTAAGTTGTTAATATTACTAAGTAATTTAAAATATTATTAAATAATAATATTAGTTAAAATAATTGTAAATGATTAAGTTATTATTAAATGATTAATAATAATAATAATAAAAGATTAAATTATTATTAAAGATTAATAATAATATTAAATGATTAAATTATTATTAAATGATTAATAATAATAGTAAATGATTAAATTATTATTTAAATGAGTAATAATAATAGTATGTAATTAAATTGTTATTAAATGATTAATAATAATAGTACCTCATTAAATTATTAATAAATGATTAATAATAATAGTAACTCATTAAATTATTATTAAACGATTAATAATAATGTTAAGTAATTAAATTATTATTAAATAATTAATAATAACAGTAACTCGCTAAATTATTATTAAATGATTAATAATAATAGTAGGTATTCAATTAAGATGTTATTGAGTTATTAATAACATTTGTAAATGAACTTGATATTAATAATATTATATTAATAATATTATTAGGTAACTAAAATGTTATCCAAGTGTGATAATATTGTCGTGAAAGCTACGTGTTGTTAAATAGAGGATTATGTGCTTTAGTAGCTGTATGTATGATAGTAATATATGAATCTCTATGTGCTATACTAATTGAAAGATAAACCTATTTAATACTAGGTATATCAAAGGCTGTAATTTAAGTTGTGTGAGCTGTAGTCAACAACTGAGGCAAGTTTCCTAACTCAAACTCGAGCTATTATTTTTGAGCATGTTAATGGTTTGATTATTGTTAATTATTCCATGTAAATGCAAGTATTGACATTCGCACGTTGATGTATTTGAAATCTATGTTCTATCATTGAACATGTAAATTATTTAAAGTTCTTTATTTCATGAACTGTTCAAGAATTGGTTTACGCCATTTGTTTCGGGTAGACATATAAAGTAAATGTTTTTAAAAGCTATTTCAAACCAGTTGATTGGTGTGGAAGTCTTGTACTGAGAGAACAAACCCTAAATGGGGAATTATAAGTGTCATAGTTCGACATGGTCAGGGTTTAATGTTATGCATATACATGTTGTACAAGAGGCTGATCCCCTCGAGTACAGTCTGATTTATAAAAGGATAATCGGAAGGTTGTTTCCTTGAAAACGTTCAGGGTCAGTTGGACCACTCAGCAGTAAATAATCATCTTTCATTCCTTCGTTTGGATTTTGATTATCTTATCAGTCATTTCATTAACTTCTATAAATTGTTGAGCTTTCTCTTTATTCGCAGTTATTCATGATATGTCTGTATTATTTTAAAATTTGCTGAGCATATTAGTTGCTCACTCTTGCTATATATATCATGAACTAATTGCAGTTAGGCCTGAGCACTCCAAGAAGGACAAAGGCAAGGGCAAGCTTTAAGAATAGTTTAAATATTTCTATTCCTGTTTTGTAAATCATGGAACCCTGTTTATATTAATAGGATCGTCGTGATGTAATTTTATTAAGGTTGAGACCTTGGGACCGTAGTAAGCCTTTTGTAATGAACAACTTATGTTTATTTATTCCGCATTTAGTAATATATGTTGTTTAAGAGGTGATGTATGTATTTGATCGTGAGCACCAAATTCGAGGTATTGGTACCTGAATTTGGGGGTGTCACATTCTACATGATGAGATTCAAACCATGCTAAAGAGCTTGGTTGGGGTTCGCCAACTAGGTCAACAACACTTCTCACAAGTATATAATGAACACCTATCAAGTACATGATTATAAGTAATTGGTTATAAGTCGAGTAACACTGTAACGGTGCGTATTAACGGAAAGGATTATATATTCTTTTGCACATTGAACCCAAAAAAAAAAAAAAAAATCAAGTCGCATGCATATATGTACGTGTGTAAACTTTGTGTCTAGCTTCCTCAGCTCATGATCATCGTTTAATTAAGATAAAATGATTAAACTTATTCAACGTCAATCTACTATGAACTATTGCACAAGATTTATACATAGGAGTTCAAGATTTAAATTAGCATTGCGTGTGTGATTTAATTTGTGTCAAAAAAAGGTGCAGAAATGTAGGGTCTAGTTATGTATAGCTAGGGAGCAAATAAGTAGCTTAATTGATCTATTGTCGCCAATCATTCTTTTTAAGATCTAGCTTATTGTCAGGTGCCTCATTATATCTATTTTCATGTACTGACGAGTGTAGTCTTAGAGAAGGGTGTTTAAAATCGCTTATAAGCAGTGAAATTTATTTATAATCAATTTTACAAAATAAAAATTGTTTGATAAGCTGATTTAAAATTGTTTATAATTAATTTTTATAAAAATAATTTGTCAAATTTAATAATCAGGTTTGACCAGGTAGATTACTAATTTATTCCTATTTATTTTAATAATTACAACCATTACCTATTGTTACTTTTCAAAAAAAATAAATTAATAATTTATACTTGAAATAAGTGATTAACAAAAAATTTTATACTAAACATTTTTATTTATTGTTACTTTAAGTATTTTTTATTTATCAAACAAAAATTATTTTTTTAATATTAATTATAATCAAAATCAATAATCACATGTTTTAAATTGTCACAAACATACTTTTAATTGATTAACAATCTTCGATCAACTTAAATATACTAACATTAACTTTAATTGATTAACAATCTTCGATCAACCATGGCTATCAATTAAATATACTAACATTAACTTTAGTACAAATCAACAGCCACTGGCTCAGTTGGAGTACCACCACCCTTGCTATGCAAGTCGTGCTAAATAATAACTCCGTGTTAACTTTACAGTACTTGAATAAAGTCTAGGAAGAGTTAAAAAGTTCTGGGCATAAACTACACGGGATAAAGAACTATTCATACGCACGAAATGCCAAAAGACAAGTTGGAAATTCCATTATTATCTACGTACCCCCGTGACTTTCTAATATACAGCTAACACAAACTTTGCACGCCACAAATTAAAAATTTAAACCGTTAAAAAGCTAAAGACAGGAGGATCAGTAGAAGACAACTAAAAGCATTTGTACCACTAGATCTCCAGGGTCATGTACGAGACTGACAAAAATGGAGAATTGAAGAAACTTTTTCCATTTCCCAAGAAAAAAAACATAAAGTCACATTTGTACAGTCTATCAAAGTAAGGAAAACTACTTTTTAACTGAAAAGGTTTGTATTTACCCAAAAAAACATGCTCTTAATTTTACGTACCCGTACGTTTTGTAGTCGATGACTTTTAGTTCACTGAAATTTCCCGCCACCTCCAAAAGGCGCCTGGCCTTTTCGCGCAGTCTTTTCGTCAGGATCCAGTGCGCTCACGTCCATATTCCCCCCATGCTGCTGCTGCGATATTCCACCGCTCATTGTCCTGATTATTTGTGATCCAACCCCCAGAAAATCCCTGGTCAGTACTCCATCAGACGGCCCTGCAGCTCCAACATTCAAACTACCAAGACTCTGGTGGTGCACTTGATTTTGGTCCAAATGAAGACCAAACCCTAATGCCTGGTGACTCTGCCGTTGTTGCTCCAAGTTGACAACAAAGTTTTTCCCATTTTGTCCCTCGTAATTGTTCTCATATGTCATTCCACTACTACCGTATGAACCACTTCCAAAAATGGAAGAGTTCCTACCACCAGCAATAGAGTTAATCAGCTCATGAAAACAATGTCCCCCACTTGATTCGCCAAAAATGCCCCCGAAGCTGCCGGACTTGGTGCCGCTGGAAGACGAGCTTCCGAAGCTCTTCAGCAAATATGCACTGCTATTAGTTGAAGTAGAGCCGAGCTGTGAGGCTCTTTGAAGCAGGGCTGTTGCAGATATATGTGGGGATGGGACCGAAGAGCTATAAAGATGAGAGCCATTCATGTTAGGGTAGAGGTTGGAGCTGTGATCACCGGCTGCCCCATTAGCATGCCCGTTGGCGAAATGGTGGGAAAATGCCGACAGGTTGCTGCTGTTACTTCCACTATCAATGCCGCCGGAAAGGTAACTGAATGGACTGCCGCCTGATGAATGATTCGATTCATGACTCTGAAGCTCAGGGTATTGGGCTTGCTCGTGAAACTGTTTGCTCTCTCCGTGAAATTCCGGCTGCTTGGATTCGGCCTGCGTGAAGAAAGGCAGGGAGCTGAGAGCATGGGTGAGTCGAAAGGCGGAGGAGCCAATGGACTGGCCCAAAAAGTTTCCGAAAGTAGTTCCGGTCCGGGCACCACTGCCGTGGCCTAATATATTGCCGGATGGTTGGATGTGGATTTGGTCTTTGGAAATTTGAGTAGTGCCCACCATCTTGGTGCTGGTGCTGCTGGTGTTTCCATATAGATGGGTGCCAATGCTGTTCAGGGTCGGGGGTGCTTGTCTTGCGCTCTCTTGGGCCAGGGCATCGCAGAATGCCCGATGAGTGACGAAACTGTCACGCCTGTAACAATAATTGTGAGAAGACAAAGAATTCTACTGTAAGATAATTGTGAATACTATACATATGTACTGGATCGAGGTACTAAATCATGATGATTAAATTTTTCCGGCCCAACATTCGACTTTCTACCGCAGATCCTGCAACAATAGTTATACTATGTGCAGCAAAAGTTGTACATTTGCGCTAGAAGGGTAAATATGGCACCAGAAATATCATTTTTCCAACTTTTTTGATGTAACTTTCTTTCTAGCCAGAACATTAGTTATGAGAAGAAATAAAGATGTTGACTCAACGTTTTTTAGAGCCTATATATATATATATATATATATATATATATATAGGAAAATTTTCAAAAGCGAACTTTAAAAAGCGAACTAAAGACGAACCGTCGTCTTTGGTATCTATGGCGACGGTTCGACCCGTCGTCATAGAGTGCATGGCTATGGCGACGGGTCGAACCGTCGCCATAGATATCAAAAACGACGGTTCGTCTTTGGTTCGCTTTTTAAGGTTCGTTGGAGAAGGGGACTATATATATATATATATATATATATATATATATATATATATATATATATATATATATATACACCGACACTTAACGCTTAAAACAACACATTACTTTCGCAATATCATTTTTACATCAAAAATAAAGATAATTTATGAAGATAAATTGTACCAACCAAGGCCTTAACTGATGTATAATTGTGCATATTAATTAATTATTGGATAGAAGAGAGGAAGAGATTGAGTATATACTCCTACAGAAGAGAAGGATAGTAGTAGAAAATAATATACTACATGTGAAATATACTACTAATAACAATGACTGAATATAAAGTATGTGGAGAAGATGTGGACTAGACTATCCAAAAAATTTGAACAAGGCAGGAAACTAATAAATTCAAGAAGGTTCGCCAAAAAGAATTTTACTGGCATATGGTGAAAATGATTGATCAATCAAATGGAGACCTACCACTTTGAGGACTGAATGCAACAAAGAGAATTAATATAAGATGAAGTAAAGCCAGCTATAAATGAAAAAAAACCCATGGTTACTAATACTGTCTCATATAATTCAATAACCATGAAGTAAAAGCATTAATTAAACACATACTCTGAAGTACTTTGAACCCATGAGCAATTATTATTATTATTATTATTGAACTTCAAATAATTTTGAGAGAGAAGGGAAAAATGGTGGGCCAGTTTTTTTTTGGACTCCCTAAAATGTAATCATGACAAGGGCAGAGAACCTGATGAACAGATGATCTAGCCAACACATGAAAACAAACCGTGGTAACGATTAAACTTGTAAATGGCACAAATACACGTGAATATTAGAAGACAGAGGTGAAAAAATGAAGGCAAAAACTCCAAAGGATTATCCAAAACATGGTACGAACCACGACATTTTCTGGAGATAATTCACGAGTCAAAAATATATAAAATAAAATAAAAAAATTCTCAACTATTAATTCCTTCCACACAGTTCCTACCTAAATTCCAGGCATAAAGACAACTTGAAAAATGATCACAAAGAGAATCTACAGAGCTAGGGAACAAGAAGAGGACTCATTTCCAAAGTATCCCTGAGAAATTATATATGAAAAACATGGATCTCATATGTATATACTTTATAAGCCCTAAACCTAGGTAATAAGTGAAGCCCTAATAATGAAACTGAAGTACAATTAAGCAAGATGGTACATAATGAGAATTATTTACGTACCTAGAGAAAAGAGTGCCGCAGTCACATTTATACTCTCTGGTACCACAGGTCTTTGAGTGGGCTTTCCAGTCGGATTGAACCGCATACTTCCTGTAACATTTTTCGCATTTGAATTTCTTCTCACCATGTTTCCTGGAGAAGTGCTTCTTGATGCCGGTGAGGTCCCCGAGAGCTCTAGACGGGTCATGATGGACACAAGTCGGGTCGGGGCAGAGGTAGACCTTTCGCTTGACTTCCTTTGTTGTCTTCTGCCTTAGTTTCCAAGGCAGGTTGTGTCCTCTTCTGTGGAGCTGCAGATTTTGCTCTCTTTGGAACCCTTTATTGCACACCTCACATATGAATCGATTTGTAGCCATTAACGTCTTTGGAGATAGTGCTATCACCTCCGCGTCTGGATCTGTCATCACCAAAAAACAAACAAACAAAACAAAACATTAGAAAATTCATGAAACTTATACATAGCATCTCACTAATTGACACACAAGAAAAAGACCCCTTCTTTAAATAGATACAATATACCCATGTTGATTATATGGATTCATCCCCTTTGAACTTTCAAATTTGGGTTATTAATTAGTCGAGTATGTACATCTCTAGCTAAAAGACATACAAGTTTAGATATATCTATACATATACAGACAGAAAAAGAGAGAGAAAGAGAAACCGATTTATATATATATGGTAGATCTTTGGATAAAACTGGTTAGCTTAGATACTTGCTTGGGGTTCCTGGCTGGTTTCTTATTTTCTTCTGGACAGGAGGAGTTGCTGTTGCTCCAGAAGAAGGTCCTACTGAGTAATGTTGCTGCTGTTGTTGGTTCATTTGGTTCTGCTCCTCTTCTCTCAATCTAAACAACATGGTGGATGAAGATGCTGCCATTTCTGATTCTTCTTCGAGCTTAATTAATCTCCTGAAAATCCCAATGCAATTTAATTAAAATTAAATTTATCCTCAAATGCAAAAAGGGGCAATTTTGAGATTCAAGAAGGGAAGAAATCTTAGGAGAGGAAAGATAAAATGAAGGAATTAAAACCATGTCTATATATATACATATTTATTTATTTTGCTATGTTGAGCTAAATTTAACAATCTTGGCTCCCAAAACCTCTTGATTTTCCAAAAATGTACTTAACCACTATACCAAAGAGTCTTGGTCATGTATATATTTGATGATGCCCTTTTTTCTAATGTATCCACTATAAGAAAAAAAGTTTATTTTCGACGGATAATTCCATCGGAAATCGGAAATAAGCTTATTCCGTCGGAAATAAATTTATTTTCGACGGAATTATCCTTCAAAAATTCAGTCATAAATAATCTCGTTGAAAATAAGCCTATTCCGTCAGAATATGGACATTTTTTCGTCCAATGTAATACTTTTTCCGATGAATTCTGTCGAATTTACCTTTTCTATTAGAAAAAAAAAACTTATTTTCGACGGAATAAATTCCATTAAAATTAATTCCGTCATAAATAAAAAAAAATTAAATGATATTTTCGAGGAAGTGGTAGTTGTTTCTTTGATTTGGTGTCATGCAAATACACCAACACATAGTAATAATTTTTTTTAGGGGTTTAGCTCCTCTATATCGATTTTCTCTGTTCTCTATACCGATATCTATGACGACGGTTTTTGTGGTATATGACGACACTTTATCCCATCGTCCTAAAAAAGGAGGCTATAACGACGGTACATACCGTCTCCATATACTTTAAAAATCGTCATCATAAGTCTTGAAACAAATAAACAAAAGAATTTAATTACAAAAGATCTCATGTCTTTTATTAAAGCATCTTTTCTTTATCTTATTAATTTGTTTTATTCTCTTTATTTCTTTGCCACAAAATGCAAAATTAGAAAATTAAGAGAGAGAAAAAGAGGAAGATGGTGTTTGCTCTGCTCCTACGCACCCTAATCTGTCCGTATGCGGCGACCGATTGGGTCTACCGACTCTCCTCACCTTCTATCTCTTTCCCTAGTCATAGTAGTAGTATCTTCTCACTCACTTCCAGACAAACATCAACCCCTCCCTGGTCCCTACATGAAAGAATAAGAATAAAATAAAATTAGTCAAAATAGTTTATTAATTACTAAAAAATAAACTGAAGATAAGACATGTACTACTATTAATAGCTTATGACTCGTATATGTGCATATAATAATTAATGAAATGTTTCCCGGGTATTTACTGAAAACCAGATTATAGGAAGGAGTAGGTGTATAAATGTATGTTACTATATGTCTATATGTATATGTTTGTATGCTACTATAATATATTTATATGTACCTGTATATATATGGTGGGGAAAAGGTGAAGGTGACGGGATATATATGTGTGTGTGTGTGTGTGTGTGAAAACCATAAGTAGAAGGTATGAAAAACTCAAATTGTGTGAAATTTGAGATTTTTATTGAAATCCAATCTACTGATTGAGACTCTGATTTGGAATAATAAGTTACTTCATGTAATCCAGCTAAAAAAATTCCCAAACAAGGAGCTAGCAAACTAGAATCAATATCCATTCAAAACAACAACATAAATTGACGAATTAACCATAATACGGTCCTTTTTGGGGGAAAAACAACACACACACACACACACCTCTATAATATTTTAAGACAAAAATATTGATTTAAATAAGAAAAGACGAAGTGAGGTCAGAATGGTACGAATGTGCTAATTTTAATCCTCAAGTAAAATTAAATGATGGGTCATAATTATCGTGGAAGTTGATAAATCATGACGTATAATGTATTAAAATCTCCATTAGTTGTGATACTTAATATATTACTCAAGAAGTTGGTATAATTTTATTCTCTTTGCCACTCTTTATCTCCACATGATGTGGTTTCAAAAATGAACATCTCTAATTGCGAAATAAATTTTCTTAAGTATTACTAATATGTGAAGTATTTAAAGTGTCCCTATATGCTATATAGTGCATGATTGAGTGTGTATAATATTTGCACCTAAAAAAGAAGAAGAAGAGAATGTATAATATAAAAAATTGTTACTTCTAGGAGTCTTTTTTGATAGTTTGACCCTAAATCCCTCTTTCATATACTATGAGATCCATAAGAATTTGAGAAACTATTAAAAAAAATTGTGCAGATAATATATATATATATATACATATACTCCTTTAATTCTCAAGAAAATGACTTCAGTATGTATATCACCTGAAGAGAGGAGTGAGTCGAGAAAAAGAAAAGTAGCCATGCTAAAACTCGGACACTTGCACTTTTATTTTCCAAAAATGATATCATCTCCCTTCTTTCTTAATTTTTGAATGCTCCTTCCTGTTACTTCCTCCATATTTTCTCAAAAATCTATCTATAGATAGTTATATTCATGCAGATACAAATGGTAGAGACAACAAATTACTATATATCATACTACTTTAAACTATTGGCAATTTGCTCATAGACAAATGAAAAAAAATAAAAAAAAGTAGGACAATATGTATCCACTATATGTTAAAATTTGAAAATACCAGCTTATCTTATGCATCAATTTTTGTTATAAACTATCTGTTACGTGTCATGGGCGATGTGACCTAGCAATAGCATTTTGGTGGCTAACACGAGCCAGCTAACTAATTGGGTTGGGACTCCGGACAAAATGGCCATTTTCGGTGGAGAAATGTGGGTTTAGACTGATATGGAATGGACTTATGTGAACTAAAAATACCTGAATTATAAATGGTTGTTGGATATGGCCCAGCCCATATGAATCAGATCAATTTCTCACTCTCGATTCTCGTACAAAATGTAAAAGTAAAATGTGTGACATTTTGTACTTTATTATATATATACTGTATAATTAAATTTATTATTTAATTATAACCTATATGCATAAACTTATTTGAAAATAAAATCTAAATAAGTATAGGCGTGGGAACCATTTCCAAATCAAATGACAGTATACTTACTAATTTAAGGATCTGAATTAAAGAAATAAGTAAACAAATCCATTATCTCAAAATGGGAATTCAACACAGACTTGACATTATATCAAGTACTTCATTAAGATCAAATAAATGTAATTTTGAGGTAAAGTATCCTGATGGTTGATGTAGTTAGCCTAAAAAAAATGCCAATGATACAAGCTATAATAATTAAGATATAAAAAAAACAAAAAAAAAATTAAAAAAACTAAAGATCTAAACAATATTTTCGACCAAGCCTCAACACAAGGCTATATGAAAATTTGGGGAATATATACTTACACACACATGTACGTACGTATATATATAAGACCGTGTAAATCATGTATAGTCAACTAAAACTTTTATATACACACCCAATTTAATAATAATATCCTCATTTTACCCTTAAAATTAATAATCTACATTAATATTATTTTATAAATTTCACAAACAACTCGTGTGTCTCAAGCCCCTAGTACCATTTAAGTTTAAACTTTTGAAAATTTATTTGGAATATTATAGAACTATTTTTTGGGTAAAAGATATTAAATGAACAAACAATATTGGTGATGTATATAGGGACAAGAAAAAAAAATATAAGTTGATTTATTTTTTTTAGCAAATATTTTGCTTACATAACCAAGTTATAGAATTCACCATTATTTAGGTTTCAACCCCAATCTTTTTTATGTAAAAATTTTTTGGTACAAGTAATGCTGACATTTATAAAGGTGGCTATCATATTACAGCAATATACTAATTGTAACAATATGTACTCCATAAAAGCTCAAATTAAGACTCAATTTGTTTTTTAAATTAATTTGGTATATGTTGATACACCTCTAGCTAGCCTGAACTCAATACAAACTCGAATTAAAATTCAATTTACGCGTTTTAATTTCATTAATTTTATTTATCTTAGCATGCTGCAGACTAATTACAGAATTACAAACCTTGGGTAAGTATTTGGACATTCCGAGCTCATCACACCACGCGAGATCGCCGATCTAATACCATTTGACGACTTGGACATACCATGAGCCCGAATCAGGGTTCAATCCGATGTCCCTAAAGTATCAACTTGGGCAATTGTTGTTCACCCGATTTAAAAGTTCATGATTTGTTGATACTCTCGATAATATGGCTAAGATCTTATAAATAGTTTGTTTCTTCTACCTACATATTATGGTGTAAGAAAAAACTATATAAAAATATCAAAAATACATATAAAAATCTCAGTCTCCTATCTTTTTATTTAAAGTTCGATAACAATCCACCATCGTCTCCTTTTGCGACCTTATAGTAACATTTCTTTTTTGTTTGCTTGTTTGGTGGTTTTCAATTGTTTTGCCCAACTATTTTCTGGTGTTTGTTTTTTACTGAATTTTTTAAGTTGTGTTAGTTGTATATCTGTAATAGTAAAATTTAAACTACTGTCGTACATGTTATGCATGTTTATGAAGTATTTTGTGTTTTATCAACAAAAAAAACCTAATTATTTATAAATGGGATTTTCTTTAGGAAAAGAAGAGTCATAAAAATTAGTGAAGGAGATGCTTCACCACAGTGGGAAGTGCATACATGTGTAGTTTCCGCGTTGGTGTGATCTTCTCCATGTTTCATATATATGATGTGTGTTTTAGGCTTTGGCAGTCATATATAGATAGGTCTGATGGCCGGTCAGTCCATTTAACTTCGAGCCCTGTTGTTGTTAATTTGGATGCAGGTGTGGGCCTCGCCCTAAATTATCTCGGACAGGCCCATGCTGTAACAATCACAAAATATATTAAAATACGTAACTGCTTAGCTATCTAATTAACACATTCAGTTGATCTTTATTTTAATGCAATGAATGGACCAGAAACAATAGTCCCAAAAGTCCAAGTTCTGGCTTGATAGTCAAGCTGTTGACTTGAAACTTGGGGTTGGGATAGGGATAGGAATAGGATTAGGCACATCTAGAAATTTTGTGAAGTTGATGAGTGTGACATTATTATTGAATATTATTGTTTGATGACTTGTAGTCATTTAGAAACTGATTAAACACTAAATGTTAGAGTCAATATATTAAATTTTTATATTTTATTAATATAATCCCAAAAAATTATATATTGTTGTATTTTTTATACTATCTTTACCAAACATTTGAAAAGAGAAAAAAAATGACTCTTATTTTGGAACCCAGTGAGTACTTTTGAGAAGCATGCACATCAATACATCGCCTGTCATATTTATTTTGTTTAACAACTGTGTCCTATTTTTGTCTTACCGACATAATCCTACAAGGAAGAAAGAAAAAAATAGGTTGAGTAGACAAATAGGAGTCAATTTTTATTTATTTTTTGGGAGGAATCATAAAATTGCCCTTGGTGGTAGATTCAAATGATACAATGAGCTAGAGGCTCAAGCAACATATGGGTGTGAAGCAGTGTTGACTAAATTATGAAACATGAATCATTACCCCAGATCCATCACGAACCAGCACTAAATGTTGCTGCAGTTTGATGGACATAACAGAATGAGGTAAGGTTCAGATTCAGGTTCAAACAATACGGAATTAGGTGAATAACATCATTCCCATTCAATACTAAAGTTTTAGGCCACCACTATTTTCATATATTTCCCATAATGTGGCCATCTCATTCTTATTTAAGATTTAACCATGTAAAAATATTAAATACATTCATAAAAATGTCTGCCACTAAATTTTTCGTTACCATTAGTAACGAACATCGATTTTTTTTTTTAATCTCTCGCTCGTTCATTATAAAAACTAACTCATTGATGGTGTTTGTCTACTTTTAATCCATAACAAAGATCGGCCCCCATATATATATATATATATATATATATATATATATATATATATACATATACATATTTAGGACAAATGCAAAAAAGATTTAAAACCAAAGCAGCCTCGGCTCATTTTCATAGTTGTAACTTAGTAACTTACAAAAGGTAGAAATCTACAACATATATAGAAGAATTTCTGAAGTCATATTACTACTACATTTTTAACCCAAAAGTAGAATACAAAACTAATCGAGATGAATTTTGCGGACACTAGCTAGGGGGGGGAATTACAGTGAACTTTAGGTACCACAAAGAGAGAGAGAGAGATCTAAGTTAACTCTAAACTTGTTCGAAGAAGAGCCGTAGCAGTGGTTTAAGTCGGGCCTAGAGTATGAATAAGAGATTGCCTCACTGATTTCACTGATTGAAGAAGCATTGCTTCTCTGGGTGGAAGGATGCTGCAATGAGAGTGACAATGACAATCCACAACCCTGAGCGTCGTCTTCATCATCTTCATGTTTGTTTCCCAAGTTTTCGAGTTTGAACCTTTTTGATAATGCGCATGTCTTGTCTTCTTCAGCAACCTGAAGAATTAAACAATGCTCACTACATTTTGTTCTCACTGCTTATAGAGTCTAAAGAAATTTATTTCAGATCCAGTAGCAATCTATATAAAAAAACGTATGAATGATACACATGTAGAGTGTCTTGTAATCATGTATAGCCATAAGTTTAAGCACTGCTGTTTCTACCTACGTACTGTGCCGAACTACTGCTTTTAAGGGCAAGTTTGGGGTCCAAAGTAATGGCCTCAGCAATAATAGAGTACTGGACCACAATTTTAACAAGTTTTTACCGCGGAATTCATCAAAACTATCCTATTATAAATGATAAATGCACTCCAAAATTGATCGGTTGAACTTCATTTTAGAACAAATTTGCTCAATTTTAACTTCTAAGTGGAGCGCAAACAGTAAAAATTGGAGCTCAATTATCAATTTCCTTCATCAAAATTATCTTATAAAATATTCCCGGTCTTAAACTAACGACGGTTCAATTTGACTTTTTGTTTATGCATATACCCTAAAAGCGTATGACATATACACGTGACACACGTCCACAAATTTTTAGAACTGTAAAATTCCTTTTCGCTTATTATATAGGAGTATTTCAGATGTTAAAACAACTAAAAGGGCATCAATACGACAAAGAAACTGAATTGTCTAGTAGCATAAACCATTTTATTACATTATTAGATAATTTGTTCACCACAAAAGAAGAGTAGGGGCTACTTAAATACAGTATCAGAAGTAGGAGCTGTTTAAATACACTATCAGAATATCTGAGGTAGCCATTATGGTAAATACTAGTTACCCCAAAAAAGTATGTATTTTTAACCATATACCGGTCATGTAGGCTCATCTGCTATACATAGATAAAAGAAAGAAGGCATGCTACACGACTAGAGTTGAAACTTAAAATGTTGTCCTATAAAACAAACATTATACTCCATCCCACTTAAAAAGCTGCTAAAAAGAAAGAGTAATATATATATATATATATATATATATATATATATAGAGAGAGAGAGAGAGAGAGAGAGAGAGAGAGAGAGTATGATAAATGTACCTTAGGAAAATCAGATTCTTCCAGCACTGCATTTGCATGGGCAAAGGGATTGAGGTTGTGGAACAGATCATGTGGCAGAGAGAAGGCTGTTATCGTGGACATTGACGCTGCTTGGGTTCTGAAACCACCCACCTCCCCTTCCTCCTTTATTCTTCCTCCTTCATTTTTCTCATAAGCCAGCATATAATCGTCAAAACAGTACGGATTTGTTGTGCCTGTCTCGCATATTCTTTGGCTGCATTGCAGGTTCTGATCTGAGATACAACTCATTGCCTCGATTCGAATTCTGAGAAAAAATAAAATATATCACATATAACATACAATTATAAAGAAAAACAAAAAGAACTTCATACATAAAACAAGACCACAAGACAAAAGGAGGATAATAAAGCAAGTATTGTTGCAGTTGTAAATGCAAGATCCTTTTTGTTCTATATTTGAGATGATTAGGGATGTATTAAGCTCACCTTTTTGTAGGTGGGATAGGAGTCATGAAGATGGACTGATCGTGATAATCTGAATCTTCCATGGGGGGTTTGAGTTTTGATAATAATGATGAATGGTAACCCACACTTGTTTCTTGATCTATACAACCATCATGATGATCTTCAACAAATTGTTTTCTGCTTTGTTGGATGAAACTTCCATCTGTTCTTAGTTAGTGACACAAAAAGAGACCCAAAAAAAAGTGTCAAGAGGAGAAGAAAATTGCTTCTGGTATTGTGTGTGTGTGTGTGTGTGTGTTGAGAGAGGGGAGAGAGAGAAGTAAATACTTTTAGGTAGCAAAATTTTGTTTTATTTTTATTTTTTTCAAAAAAAAAAGTTACTCCTTAACAAAACCCAGCAGTATAAATTGGGATTGTGGGTTTCATAAGAAATGCCAAGAGTAGAAAATGTAAAGGGATAGTGGTTTGATTTTGGTGGTCATGTATTTTGGTTAGGGAACAACTTAATTGGGAAAGATTAATAAATGAAGTGGGAATCTCACTCATTGCCAAAAGATATGTGGAAATTAAATATGTGAGATCATGAACTGTGATGATATGGGACTATAATAAGTACTACTACCGGGAGAGGGAAGCATGAGTAGAAGTCTGGGTTTACAGCATGTATACACACACAAGTAGTAAGTTTAATACAGCTTTAAATTTTAGTCAAAATTTACCTAAATATGAAAATATAAAACATAACACGGATTTATGGTAGTTATAAAAAGAATGGTTCTTGGACAGAATATGCTTCTGTAAATGGATTATAATATATATGCATAAACAACTAACCGGGAAAAAAAATATTGAATACCTTCTCTGTTGTCATCACTCTTCATGCTTCTATACATCTGTTTGAACAAAGGGAACCAAGAATATTACTATTAGAGGAGAGAGAGAAAAGTTAAATAAAAAAAGTAAGAAATAATGGGAACAAAAAAATGAAGGAGAAAGAAAATAACCTGGAGATGGCTTTTGACATGTGAAATAGTGAGTCCTCTCACGTCCATCAACTGGAGAACAAGTTTAGGCGTAGCCTCTAAATATCACAACAAAAATTAACATCATTTCTTTATCGTAAACGATTCATAATAAGAGAAAATAAGGAATCAAATCACAAAACATGAATAAAAAATGTTAAGAGAGAGAGAGAGAGAGAGAAAACATACTGTCTTGGCCTCCAAGGGTGTGAATGGCATGAATAAAGCGGCGATGAAGATCGGGAGTCCATCTTAAACGAGGCACCTTTGATCTTATGTATTGTCTCACAGCCCCATTTCTTCCCCATGAACCCATTTTTCCCTTTAATTCCTCTCTATATATATATTATGCATCAGAACAAGAAAATCTTTGAAATACACAATTGGGTCACTACAAAGACTAAAGCCCAGTAATTTAATCACCTGGGTCTTGCCTATTATATATATCACAGCTTAAAAGCTTGCACTTGAAGAGAGAAAGAGAGATAAGAGAGAGCGGGGGGTGTTTGTTTGCTTAAAATCTCGTTGGAAGTGTCTAGGTTTAAAGCAACACACACTATCTGTATCTGGAGAGAGAAATGAGGAAAGAGGAGAGAGAAAGGGGGGATGACGAGAAAAGGAAGAGACGGAGAATAAGGTGGAGAAGGAGTCTGTAAATTCTCTTTGAAGCTGTCTTATTCTGCTGCTTCCTTCTCTCTTCTACTACTATTATTTATTATTATTATTAATTTAAATATTCACCTCTGCAAAGAAAAAATTCTCATCACGAGCTTTCTGATCTTTTTCCCCAAACGTAATCAATTGCTGCACCTACAGACAATATATAACTCCTGCCATTTTGACTACTCTCCCTCTCGCTCTCCTACCCTCTCTCTCTCTAGAATCGTAATACGCCAACGCCCTAATGATCACAGTGTGCCCTTACGTGTATAAATTACATAAAATAAAATTAATATAAATTTTAAATAATTAAATTAAAAATAATAATAATAATAATATATCTAAATCTGTAAAAATTAAAAATTAAAAAAACGATAAATATGACACAAAATCTCTATAAAATTTCATAAAAATTTTATAATATAGATACATATACTTTTTCTATCTTGCGGAAATTAACTTAGTTTGAATTTTAAAATTAAATTAATTAATTTTAAAATTAAAATTTGTTTTATTTTATTTAAATATAAATAATGAAATTATAATCATACAAAAATTATGATTAATTTATTACAATATTTAATTTTTAAAAATTTAAATTATAAATATATTTAATTAATTATTAATTTTAAAAAAATATATTTAATTAAAAAATTATATTAAATCAATCTTGTTATAAAGAGAATATATTATTGTCCGTATATATTTTAATAATGGCAAAGTAACGAGGGGGCGCCCCATTTTGTTTGAGAATTTGCGTTTCTATTTGCGTGTCAAAGGACTGCTCTATCCTTTGTCTTTCGGATTAGGGGTATGCGCCCTACACATATAGGCACTTTTAGCACTACATTTTCTTTGGAGCCCACAAATTTATACTCCTAAGACCTATCCTATAATATGTACTTATATTGATTAGTAAAACTCAAATTGACTTTTACAAATATATGTAGCGTAGAGAGAAAAAGTAGAACTCGCCGCAGTTGAATGAGCTACCTGTATATGAGCTACCGATACAGGGTTGCGTTTGGTAAGTGATTAAATTTTGAAGGGTAGTGATTCATAACATTATGTAATATGCATATTATTCTGGTTAATTTATCTTATATCATCTATTTATAAATTTAATAATTTAAAATAAATAATTTTAATTATCTGCTGCCATTTTTCGTTGTAACAGAAAGAATTTTAGACTTTTAATTTAATTAAGTCTCTATCGTTATGGTAGGCATGCAAGAAAGGAGATTTTCTTTGTTGCTAGTAATTAGAATTCTTTATTTTGTGGCCTTTGGATCTAAATGGACAGTATAAAATTAGTTTGCTGAAATAATATACAAACTAATTGTTTATTATGGATTATAATCTAATTTTAAAATATATTTTAATTTTACTTTTAATTTTGATAATAAAAATTCGGTTTTTGATAACTAATTTTATTATTAAAAAAATGTGAACAAGATTCACTTTGAGAGAAAAATAAAAGGAACCCCAAAAACTTCTTCTTTTCTTTAGTGAGGTATGACTATCGATCCCTCCTAACAATAATTTACTTATTTATTCTAAATCATAGTTTCTTTTCATTTGTTTATAAAATTATACGATTACTAACCATTGTTGGTTGATTTTTGTTTTAACAAACAAGTAAAGCAGAAATATATGAAAATAAAATTATACAAATGAAAGTAAAAATAATTATCATCAGTTTTTCACTCTCGGGTTTATGCATTCAAGCCAAATATTTGCAACATAGGTGATACGCAACCTTTCTTGAACGTATTTCTGTATAGGTAATTGATGAATGCACTCTCAACTATACTAATGAACTTTTTATAAAACAAAACATACTTAATTTTAATATTATAGTTGAGCTCAAATAATTAAAATTGGAGTGCATTTATCACTTCTCTCATTGATAAAAATTGGGTTAAATAATATTTATATCAGTGTACTTTAAATTAACTTCTAAATGACTAATTATATTTATTTATTTTACGATCAACTCACTAAATTTTTATTTATTTACAAATATTTAAGATTCTATCTTGGACCTTAAATATTTAACAGAAGAATAACGTGACACATGTTGATCATAGCTGTAATTTTTCTTGATTTTAAAGTAAGATAGAACTATTCAAATATTTCAAATACTCGTAAGCCCAAATAGAATCCCTTATTTTCTATGAAAAAAATAATTTGACTTAATTCCTTGAGTTTTTCATATTACACACAACACTGCTTTGTGTTTTCCAGGATTCAAAACCGAATTTAACTAAGGATTTTCTTAGAATGTGTTCTAAAGGCACATTCTAAGCGCTGAAAATAATGCATAAATATTTATTTATGGATTTGTACTGAAATCAATGCATAAAAAAATAATATACTAGTGAACCCTATATATTGAATTCCGTACAAATATATAAATAAATAAAATTTACCTTTATTTTTCGCGTTTAGCATGTGCCCTAAGGGCACATGCTAAGAGGACCCTTTAACTAAATCCACATGTTGACAAGGGACGATAAAAAAAAAAAAACACCGTTCAATTTTTTGAAAATTTCGACTAGAAATCCATTTTTATGGCCTAAATCTTCAATTCCAATTGTTTACTGAAAATAAATTTAGAAAAAAATATGGAAAACGGATGGAGATAATTAAGGCTTGTTCGGGATTAGCTTCTTTTTTTTGACTTAAAGTTAAAATTTTAGTAGATTTATAAGTTAAAATTTTAGTAAATTTATAAGTAAAAGTGTTTGGCATCACTTTTATTTATAAGTGGAGAATTATAAGTAATAGTTGTAGATGTGTTCGGCTAATAATGACTTATAAGTTAAAATAAAATGTAAAAATTACTAAAATAATTTTTACTAAAAAAAACATGTTAAAATAAAAGAGGACAAAATAAACATTTTAATAGGTTTGACCAAAACTTAAAAAATGACTTATAAGTCCAAAAAAAATACATAAAATTTACTAATTTTTTTTTACTAATAAATCAACTTATAAGTTGACATATAAGTCATTTTTAAATACTAAATATTAAAAACTAACTTATAAGTTCGGTTGACCAACTTATAAGTTGGTCCCGAGCACCCTTAGAGTATCTAAATCAAAGCCGGAACCATAGTATCAATTAATTGCCTACGGCCATGAAATACTCGGATATAACCAGCTGAGCGATGATGCAGTAGGAAGGCAACGTCGCCACTGAGAAACCCTAACCAGCGTCACTTTTGAAACTCTAACCGTTGCATCATATCTTCGCGGCGCCGCTTCTTCGGATCATCTTCTTCATATCTTCGCCGACGTCACTTCTGAAACCCTAATCGTCGCCTCCTCTTCTTGAACCCATAGCCAGACTTAACCATAACTGCTATCGAGAGCCTCGCCACCACCTGCCATTCAAGCCACCTCCTGCCTTTCAAGCCACCTCATGTTCATCTTCTCTGACCAATTTTTTGTGCGCTGAACAGAGGTTAAAAAATGTAATTGATTTCTATATTTTGCTTAATTAATTATCATATTCAAATAGATTATGCTTAATTAATGTTCAAATAAATAATTAATGTTCACATTCAAATGTAAATGTTTTTCTTTATTGCTTTATTGTGGTGGGCTCCACCGGCTGGTTGGGAGGGATTTTTCCCTCCAGATCCATATCATTCTTGCCGCATAAGTATTTTTGACGACTTAACTGTTTATTTGTAATTTTTACTAAAAATCAAAGAATTTAACGATTTTTTTAACAGAATATAAAAAAAAATGAAAGTTTAGTTATTTGAATGTAGAAAGAAAAAAAATTATTTTACTATAAATTGTTCTAAAATACAGTGATTAAAAAAATATTTAACATATTTTTATTTTATTTTTTATATACTTAATTGTTAAGTGGAGCTTCATTTTGATTTTTAGTGAGAAAAAATGAATAAATAAACTTGAAAAAGGCAGGCTGGGATGTAGCGTTATTATAAATTTAAAAGAATATAGCGGGAGGCAACTTCATGTGGTAGGTGAGAGCAGGTAAATTATTTGTTCACATTTTCATCATATTCCAGAGTCATTAATGGTACTGCCAGATGCCGTGAAATTTTATGGTGGTTTCTTAATTTACAGATGGAAGAAAAGGAAGAAGGTAACTCCATTTTTCTGCATAATCTTTCAATATATGCATGCTTGAGGCTCAGTCTCTCTTAAAAACATATAAGCAACTGAAAGTGAATATCGCTGATTTTTATTCTTTCTATTTTTTCCGTATGTTTATTAGGTAACCCCTCACATATATATATATATATATATATATATATAATTACTTTATAGTTTTGTATTTTAAGTAAAGAATACGTCTAAATATTTATAAGAACATTATATAAAGATAAAACAAAATGTATAAATTTCCATATAGGTAAAAGTAATATCATGATGCTTAAAGAAAATATTAGGATTCATGTAAAATACCATGGGTAAGATTGAATAACATTGAACTATTAATAAGTGTAAAACCAAGAGTATCAATAAATTGTAAGATTTTAGATTTTCTTGTAGTGGGTCAAGAGAATCTATGTTAATACTATTAGGACAACAAATTGAGTTTTGAACCAAATTTGTGATGGATCTCATAGTATATGTAAGATCGGTGACCTTTTGTCTAAAATTTGTGATTATGTGACTATAGACTCTGATTTAATCGAGTCTAAAATCAGATAAAAATGCATCAATACTATAAATGTTTTATATAATTAAATATAATATTTTTTTATATTTATAGATAAAAGAGAATTTTATAATTTTTTAAAATAATATTATTATAAACAACAGCTCACACACGTGTCACCTTTGACGCTCTTATTAATTATAATAGGATAGCTCAAGTATTCCAACTGGGTAATATATCGGCTTGTATGCGTCTATGAGCTATAGACCATAAAATAGCACAGCACTCATTGTATCAGGGTGGATAGGACCTCCCGAGCAGCAGCAATGCACGCTCACTGCTCGATCATCACATTCCTGTTTCTCTCTCCAGAAATGGTCAAACCCTTTGGAAAGATTTCAATCTTCGCGGGTGATCGAGTTGGATATTTATGTCCTCCCTCCTAATAGAGAGAGAGAGGAGGGGGAGCAAAGGTCAACCATGTCAACTGGCAAAGCCCTAAAAAGAGCAAGAGAATGAGCCAAACAAGAAAAGGTTAAAAATTAATTTCCAAAAGAAAAAGTCCCATAGTTGATATTTAAACCCAACCAATCGGATTGAGGACTTTTTGAAAGGAATTGAGTAAAACGCACGTAGAGGTGGGGACAGAAAGGTAATAAGAAGAAAACCAGATATCAGAATTCTTTTTCAATCAAATATTCAAATGGACCGTTGAAAAATTCGGTCGTCACAGAGAGAGAGAGGCGCTAGCATAGCAGCCGCTCCTTTAATTTACTTTTCAAAAAAATTCAACATTATTAAAAAAAAAAATTATATTGGTTATCGATTTTATTGACTCTATATTTGATTTTATTAATGTTAAAAATTAAAAAAAAAAAAAGTGAGACCTGCGATAGTCAATTCAATCGCCGGAGAATGATTCTTTATTTTTACGTACCAAATAAGTAAGTAGACCTATTTTTCGTTTTATATTTTAGTATTTTTCTTTTTGCAAGGTCTTAAATTTTGAAAAGTACAATTTTAAGATTAATGTTGGAGGCTGATGAAGGATATTAAGGAAATATCCAATACTTTTTACTTTACAAAGATTATTATTTTTTTCAATTAAAGTTGATAGTTTTAAGAAGAATTCTGTAAATGATAAATGAATTTCGTACTTGGTCAATATTTATGATGCTGGGGTCTGATTTATCTAATCTGAAATTAAATATTTGTGATGTTGGAGTTTAATTTATCTAATGCGAAATTATAAATCTAAACACGGTTTTATGTGCACAACGTATATAGATATCCCAAAACGTCTACACCCCAATTACATTTATGAAATATGTTAGAATTGAAAATCACACACTGCCTTCCAAGAAAATAGAGAAAAAATAAAAATAAAAATAAGAACACATAATATATACAAATTTATTAATTTGACTAGTTCTACTTGTTTAATGTATTCGTCAGATGTTTTACATACTATAATAATTTAAAGACCAAATAATATTTTATAATAATTAGAAAATTCTACTAGCTATAACATGGGTTCAAATTCAATATATTTGTAAAATTTAATATTGAACTATTAGTAAATCTCTAAACTCAATTATACCTTACGCTTGACTTTCAGGTAGGGTTGCAAATTAAACGATCCAATCTGGTTCGAACTTTGTCGAATTTGAACTAAACTTTTACACTATTAGTTGAACTCGAACATGTTCGTATAACATGATCAAACTAACACATGCACATGTGCAAGTTCGAATTGTAAAACCCCAGATTTTATGAAATACAATTTAATTTTTCTTTATATTTTTAGTTTCTGAAACGATAAGTGGTTAATATTCATTTTGTTTGGGAATATTCGATCTGTTGGTAAATATTCGTACGACAGCACAGAAATAACCAATTATTGGTGGAACCCACAACGAAATATTATCAGATATAAAAAACGACAGCAGTAACCTTTTTAAATAAAAATTGTTAACGGCACTATCACTTTTAGTTGTTAAAATACTCGATAATAAAAAAAAACTGTAGCACATACTGCTGCACAGTTACACATAGTATTACACAGTAGCACACAATGTTGCATAGTATTTCATTAATAATTGTCATTGCGCAGTATTTCACATTATTGAATCAATAATTGTCATTACATAGTATTTGACTTTAATTGATAATTGTCACTGTAAGACCCCCGACTTTTATGAAATACAGATTAAATTTTTTTTTATATATTTTCTTCTAAAACGATAAATGAATAAATTGACAAAAGTTAAAGTTAAAAAAAATATTTTGTGTAAATTTTATCTTGTCGAAGAATATTTGTTTTGTTAGAGAATATTCATTCTGTAGGGGAATATTTAATTCGTACAACGGCGTTGAAATAACCAAACATTAGTGGACCCCATAACGAAATATTATCATATATAGAAAATGACATAAGTAAGATTTTTAAATAAAAATGTTCAACAGTACTATCACTTTTAACTGTTAAAATACCCGGTGGTAAAAGAATAGTAGAACACAGTATTGCACAGTAACACACGGTATTGCATAGTATTTCATAATATTAAACTAATAAAGTGGCTATTGTACAATATTGACTTTAATGAATCAATAATTATCACATACACAATAATTCATATTATTGAACTGATAATTGTCACAGTAACATATGCACACTTAATCAATAATTGTCATTACAAAGTAATGTGTTTTTTTTCTTCTTTTTTTAATTATTGTTATCACTATTATGAAGTTGATTTAATTGTTGCGTTCCATTATTAGTTGGTATTTTTGCTTGTATTATGAGTATCTAACTCAAAAAGCCTACTACACTACATTTATAATAATTTGTTATAATTATGAATAATTGACGAATTATTATTGAATAATTGAATTTGTAAAGTTATTTGTTTTATATACTTTATATAAAGTTAATTGATTTATAAAAAAAGTTAATTATTTTATATATAAAGTTAATTGATTTATATAAAGTTTATTGTTTTATATATAAAGTTAATTAATTTATATGCAGTTAATTGTTTTATATATAAAGTTAATTGATTTATATAAAGTTAGTTATTTTATATATAAAGTCAGTTTTTTATTAAGATATAAAATAAACGATATAGATTAAAAGAAATTTGAATGAATGGTTTAAAGAAATCTTAAAAGATGAAAAGTGCGGTACAGGTTAAACATTATCTTGAAATGAAGGATTCAAATTAATTTAGAAAATCTTAGTTTATAATAAGATTTTTGGACTATAAATAGAGGTTTTAACTTAAGAAATTTTCATAACTTCCTTGCTTATTCTTTATTTCACTCTCTAAAATATTATTTTGTATAAGTTTTCTCTGAGTATGCTTAAACTATCGTGAGTATTTGTGAAGATCAATAATGTAAGACCCCGAATTTTATGAAATACAAAATTTAATTTTTCTTCATATATATTTTTTTTGAAACAGTAAGTGGTTAAATTAACAAAATTGAAAGTTAAGGATGTTATGTGCAAATTTTATTTGGTCGGACAATATTCGCTTTGTCGGGGAATATTCGTTTGGTCGGGGAATATTCGTGCCGTACGACGGCGCCGAAATAATAAATTATTGGTGGACCCCACAACGGAATATTTGTCGGATATAGAAAACGACAGAAGTAACCTTTTTAAATAAAAATAGTCAACGGAACTGTTAAAATACCGGTGATAAAAGAATAGTAGCATACGGTAGTTTATGGTATTTTCTGTAGCACACGGTACTCTACAGTAACACACGGTATTGCATAGTGTCTCATATTATTGGTCTGATAATTGACACCGTAACTGTTACGCATCATTTCATCGATAATTGTCACTGCATAATATTTTATATTATTAATTCAATAATTGTTGTTACACAGTATTTTGCATTATTGATTTAATAATTGTCATTACACTGTATTTTATATCATTGAGTCAATAATTGTTGTTGCACTGTTTTTAAAATTATTGAACCTAATAATTGTCACAGTAACATATGCACAGTAATTCACATTATTGAATCAATAATTGTCATTACACAGTAACGTATGCTTTATTTTACATTATTGTTATCTCGATTATGATGTTATTTAAACAGTTATATTTCATTAATTTATTGACTTGATATCTAAGAGCTAACTATACTGTATTTATAACAATTAGTCATAATAATTGAATTGATAAAGTTATTTGTTTATAATATAAAGTTAGGTGATTATTAGGTGATATGAAATGAATGGTGTAGATTAAAGTGTGAATTATTGTTAAATAATTGAATTGATTTGTTTATAATATAAAGTTAGGTGATTATTAGGTGATATGAAATGAATGGTGTAGATTAAAGTGTGAATTATTGTTGAATAATTAAATTGATTTGTTTATAATATAAAGTTAGGTGATTATTAGGTGATATGAAATGAATGGTGTAGATTAAAGATAATATAATATTTGAAATGGATGGTGTAGATTAAAAGATGATCTTTAAATGAATGGTTTAGATTAAATGAATGATAAGATTTTTGGCTATAAATAGAAGCCTTAACTTAAGGATTTTTCATAAACTTCCTTACTTGTTCTTTCTTTCTCTCTCTAAATACTTCTTGTGAAAGTTCTCTCTAAGTGTGCTTAAGTCATCTTGAGTATTTGTGAAGATCTATAAGTATACGTGTACTGTTCAAGTTAATCAACCTCATTTAAATCAATATCCAGTCACGTGTTGAGGTAAGGGATACCATCTTTTTCATCTTCCATTATTCAAACGTACTATGGTAAGGGATTATCATTATTTGATTCTCGATAATAATATTGTTTCTTCCTTACTCATAAGACGTGCCTTTTATTTTCATGTATTAAATTGTGGGAATAACCTTACGGAGCGGATTGCCGCCTGTTGGTGAATAACCCTTTGTATTAATTTCCTTCACCTTTTGTTAATCAAACCTGCTACGGTAAGGGATATTATTTTCTTTCATACTCCTAAATCGAAATTTATTATGGAACTATTGCTTCTATAAATCCTGAAAATATTATATGTTCCATAATAGTTGAACTTCATTATTTCAACTGAACCTTCCTATTTACGTGAACCTTTCTATTGAATTGTAACCGTTATTCTGAACTGTGGATCTTGAATATCATTTTTAAATTTCACTCCACATCATGTTGACAATTTGGACATTATTTGAATCTGTACAAAGTAAACTTCCGATACTTATTGTTATCCTATTTCTTCTGTTCATCATTTACATCATTCTAATCATCCAAAAATCAAGCTGTTGTGAATATCTGTGGCCGGGGGCACAGATGTGATATATTTGTTGAACAGATGATAGGTTAAAGGCGATATAATAGGTTAAAGGCGATACATCTGTTCGGTGTCTTTTATGGCACGTGGTGAATGTTCTCTTTGGCCCGTAGTGCAAAGATGAACTGTTGTTTGGTATGATTATGACCAAAGGCTGAATCTGGTATAATCATGACCGTTGGTGCTATATTGAATATCTTTGGCCTGTAGTGCAAAGATGAACTGTTGATGTGCATGATTATGATCAGGAACTGTGAATTTATATTATCATGACTAATGGTATTTCAGATGATAAAAGTTGATGATGTTTTTACGAAAAAGAGAAGCGAGTGGACATTATAGTCTGCATTATTCTTCTAATAGATTGCTCATTCCGCTGCTATTATTGATCTGAACATTGTTTAAGAATTTAACTGCAGTTTTTGATATAAACCTTGTATTCTATTGTATTCTATCAAGAACTCAACTGTTGAAGGCTAATGATAATTTATTCGTCATTATCTTAGTCATGATATTTCTTACTGGGCTATTTGAGCTCACCCTTTCTTTTGTTCCATTGTTTTTCAACAGGAGATGAAAACATAACAGGGTCTAGCCGGGGAATGGAGTGAGGGTCCGAGGAATAGTTATCATAGTCTTCACGTTTTGTAAAATAGTGTGGCAATAATAGTGAAGACTTAGTTGTGTATTATTATACACTGTATTGTTGTACGTTGTGCTTTGTTGTAATAATTTTGTTGTAGTCTTTTGACGACTCAAGTTTGGGCTGTGTGGGCCCAGATTTGGGGGCGTCACAGTTGGCATCAGAGCTTAGGGATATGATCTTTAATGGAGATCTGGGGTTAGAACTAGGAGGGGAGAGACGAATAAAATCAATCATTAGTGTGTCCTACCTAAATTAGATTTTTTTTTATCGAATGAATCGATTTGAATGTAGGAACATGAAGAGATGAGTCAGTTTATTTGAACTAACATTTATTTTGTGACCACAGTTAAGTATGGCATCTGGAAATCAGGAGGTTAACTATGAAATTACTGAAACAAATGTAGCTGCAAAACAAGAGGCGACGAATAATCTTCTTACAAACTCAGAGTTGAATCATTTGCCTAAGGCAAAAATTATGCGTGTTCTATCCAGTAAGGATGAAGGTGAAAGCTCTGCTACAGTCGTTCCAGATCCATTCTTAGAAGCAATTAAAGGAAGTAACGAACTTGCGGAAATTATTGCCTTTAATTTACTCACTAATTGGGAGAGTGATATCACCTGGTTATGCTCTATAACAAAGGATCAGAATATATGGACTTTTCATTTTTGTCTTTGGGATTTATGGTGTTCCAGCTATGATTTTCAAGATTATTTAAAAATGATGTTTCTATACTTTTGGGCGTTACAATTTAGAGGAATTCAGGTTAAGTTAGTCACTATCGTGGAAACTGCAGTCTATCGAAAATACTATTTTAATGGAAATCATTGGTACCTTACTACTGATGAAGTTGATGAACCCGAGAAACAGTTTGCTAGAAAATTATTCAGTGGTATTCCCATGGTTGAAATACGTGAAGATCCGAATGAAGTATTCGGGATTCGATTTGACGATAACAGTCAAGAAACCGAATGAGGTGATAATCGGTAAGCTATTCATAAATTCTCGTGAAGTCTATGCCATATTAGATACTGGCTCTATCCACTCTTTTATCTCACCTATATGTACTCAACGTTTAAATTTGACTATTGAAAACTTAAATCTTGTCTTATCAGTTGAAACCTCATTGGGAGAAATACCTATTACATTTACTATCTATAAATCTTGCCTAGTTCAAATCAACAACCTCACATTATCTGTTGACCTTATTTCTCTGGAAATGCATGAATTTGATGTGATTCTAGAAATTGATTGGTTGACTACCAATTATGCTAAAATTGATTGTTTTCATAAGATTATTAGTTTTCATATTCCTAATCAACTTGTCATGCAAATTCAAGTAACTAAACCATTGAAATCTATAACTGTTATTTCTAGCCATAAAGCCATTCGTTTATTGAAAAACGGATGTCAAGCCTTTTTAGCTCATGTCACTGATTTGAACAAAAATACGTAACTTGAATGATATTCCCATTGTTAATGAGTTTCCTGACGTTTTTTCTGAAGAACTTCCTGGCTTACCCCCAAACCGTGAAATTAATTTTTATATTGATCTTGAACCCGGTACCAAGCCCATTTCCAAAGCTCCCTACCGAATGGCTCCCATTGAACTTCAAGAGTTAAAAGTCCAACTACAGGAATTGTTGGATACCGGTTTCATTCGTCCGAGTGCATCACCTTGGGGTGCTCCTGTTCTATTTGTGAAGAAGAAAGACGGGAGTATGAGATTGTGCATTGACTACCGAGAATTGAACCATGTCACCATCAAGAACAGGTACCCGTTACCTCGGATTGATGACATGTTTGATCAATTGCAAGGCGCTCAACATTTCTCAAAGATTGATCTCCGTTCTGGATATCATCAGTTAAAGGTTAAAGCTGAGGACATTCCAAAGACTGCTTTCAGAACTCGTTATGGGCATTATGAGTTCTTAGTCATGCCTTTTGGACTAACTAATGCTCCTGCAGCTTTCATGGACATGATGAACCGGATATTCAAGGAACATTTGGATCATTTTGTGGTTGTCTTTATTGATGACATCCTCATATACTCCAAGAGTCGCGAGGATCATGAACAAAACCTGAGATTGATACTACAAAAGCTCCGTGAAAACAAATTATATGCCAAGTTGAAGAAATGTGAGTTCTGGCTTGAGGAGGTCGCGTTTCTTGGGCATGTGATTTCTAGTCAAGGAATATCAGTCGATCCTGCGAAGATTGAAACGGTACTAAATTGGGAACAACCCAAAACAGTAACCGAAGTCCGAAGTTTTCTGGGTCTAGCTGGTTATTATCGGAGATTCGTAGAAGGATTTTCTCGAATCGTCACTCCATTAACGCAGCTTACTCGGAAAAGCACAAAATTCATATGGAGCGAGGAATGCGAGAAAAGTTTCCAAGAACTCAAGAAGAGACTGGTTTCAGCTCCTGTTCTGACCATACCATCAGGATCAGGAGAATTTGTTATCTACAGCGATGCTTCTGGCAAAGGTCTAGGCTGTGTCCTTATGCAACATGGAAAGGTTATAGCCTACGCCTCTCGACAACTCAAAGATTATGAGAAAAATTATCCTACTCATGATCTAGAGTTGGCAGCAGTCGTTTTCGCGTTGAAGATCTGGAGACACTACTTGTACGGAGAAAAAGTGGATATCTATACGGATCATAAAAGTCTCAAGTATTTCTTCACCCAGAAGGAACTCAACATGCGACAACGACGTTGGCTTGAGCTGTTAAAGGATTATGACCACACAATCCAGTATCACCCGGGAAAGGCGAACGTTGTAGCTGACGCTTTGAGCAGAAAATCTTATGCAAGTACAAGTGCACTGCTGACAACACAAAAGTGTATTTTGTACGACTTGCAAAAGATGGAGATAGAGCTAAAGACACCAGGGACCCACTCGAAGATTGCTCACGTGCGAGTAGAACCAACTCTAATCGATAAAATTAAAGCTGCTCAAGCTACCGATCCGGAACTGATAAACATGATAAAGAAAGTACAAGAAGGTGCCATTCCCGAAGCAAGAATCGACGAGAAAGGAATACTTCGAGTCAACTCTCGACTCTGTGTTCCTAACGATCCTGAATTAAAGCATAAAATTATGATGGAGGCACACAACACGCCGTTTGCAATCCACCCAGGAGGTACCAAGATGTATCGAGATCTTCGACATACATTTTGGTGGAACAATATGAAAAGAGAGATTGCAGAGTTTATCTCAAGGTGCCTAACTTGTCAACGTGTCAAGGCAGAGCATCAAGTTCCTAAAGGTCCATTACAATCACTTGAAGTTCCCGAATGGAAGTGGGAACACATCAATATGGACTTCGTGACGGGTCTTCCAAAAGTTTCTCAAGGCGTAGATGCAATTTGGGTGATCGTAGATAGATTGACCAAATCTGCTCATTTCTTGCCTATACGAGAAAACTTTTCACTTGAACGTCTTGCCGGTATGTACATAAATGAGATCGTGAGATTACATGGCATGCCAGCTTCCATAGTTTCTGATCGGGATCCTAGATTCACTTCACGCTTTTGGATCAGTCTACAAAAAGCTATGGGCACTGAACTACGTTTTAGTTCTGCATACCATCCTCAAACGGACGGACAATCGGAAAGGACGATCCAGACCCTCGAAGATCTTTTGAGACTTTGTGTATTAGACTTCAAAGGAAGTTGGGATAAGTACTTGCCGTTGGTGGAATTTTCTTACAACAACAGTTACCAAGCAAGCATAGGCATGGCTCCATTCGAGGCATTGTATGGAAGGAAGTGTCGCTCTCCAATATGTTGGAATGAGGTAGGAGAAGCAAAATTGTTGGGACCCGAGTTGGTACGCTTGACGACCGAAAAGATCCAAATGATCCGACAACGAATACAGACCGCACAAGAACGACAAAAGAGTTATGCTGATCTTCATCGGAGAGACGAAAGTTTCAACGTCGGAGATCATGTATTCTTACGTGTTTCTCCATGGAAAGGGGTTACGAGATTCGGAAAGAGAGGAAAGCTCAACCCTCGATTTATTGGCCCATTTGAAATCCTCGATCGAATAGGAACCGTAGCCTACAGACTAGCCCTACCACCAAGTATGTCTCGCATCCATAACGTTTTTCACATATCTATGTCACGTAAATATGTGAAGGACCCAAACCACGTCATTGAGTTAGAACCAGACGTTATAGCAGATGATTTAACATACGAGGAGGTACCTGTTAAGATCCTGGATAAGAAGGAGCAGATCCTACGCTCAAAGGTTATACCTCAAGTTAAGGTTTTATGGAGGAACCAAGATACTGAGGAAATGACCTGGGAGCTAGAATCTGAGATGAAATCTAAGTATCCTTACCTCTTCGATATGTCAGGTACGTCAATTTCGGGGACGAAATTTCATAAGGAGGGGAGGTTGTAAGACCCCGAATTTTATGAAATACAAAATTTAATTTTTCTTCATATATATTTTTTTTGAAACAGTAAGTGGTTAAATTAACAAAATTGAAAGTTAAGGATGTTATGTGCAAATTTTATTTTGTCGGACAATATTCGCTTTGTCGGGGAATATTCGTTTGGTCGGGGAATATTCGTGCCGTACGACGGCGCCGAAATAATAAATTATTGGTGGACCCCACAACGGAATATTTGTCGGATATAGAAAACGACAGAAGTAACCTTTTTAAATAAAAATAGTCAACGGAACTGTTAAAATACCGGTGATAAAAGAATAGTAGCATACGGTAGTTTATGGTATTTTCTGTAGCACACGGTACTCTACAGTAACACACGGTATTGCATAGTGTCTCATATTATTGGTCTGATAATTGACACCGTAACTGTTACGCATCATTTCATCGATAATTGTCACTGCATAATATTTTATATTATCAATTCAATAATTGTTGTTACACAGTATTTTGCATTATTGATTTAATAATTGTCATTACACTGTATTTTATATCATTGAGTCAATAATTGTTGTTGCACTGTTTTTAAAATTATTGAACCTAATAATTGTCACAGTAACATATGCACAGTAATTCACATTATTGAATCAATAATTGTCATTACACAGTAACGTATGCTTTATTTTACATTATTGTTATCTCGATTATGATGTTATTTAAACAGTTATATTTCATTAATTTATTGACTTGATATCTAAGAGCTAACTATACTGTATTTATAACAATTAGTCATAATAATTGAATTGATAAAGTTATTTGTTTATAATATAAAGTTAGGTGATTATTAGGTGATATGAAATGAATGGTGTAGATTAAAGTGTGAATTATTGTTAAATAATTGAATTGATTTGTTTATAATATAAAGTTAGGTGATTATTAGGTGATATGAAATGAATGGTGTAGATTAAAGTGTGAATTATTGTTGAATAATTAAATTGATTTGTTTATAATATAAAGTTAGGTGATTATTAGGTGATATGAAATGAATGGTGTAGATTAAAGATAATATAATATTTGAAATGGATGGTGTAGATTAAAAGATGATCTTTAAATGAATGGTTTAGATTAAATGAATGATAAGATTTTTGGCTATAAATAGAAGCATTAACTTAAGGATTTTTCATAAACTTCCTTACTTGTTCTTTCTTTCTCTCTCTAAATACTTCTTGTGAAAGTTCTCTCTAAGTGTGCTTAAGTCATCTTGAGTATTTGTGAAGATCTATAAGTATACGTGTACTGTTCAAGTTAATCAACCTCATTTAAATCAATATCCAGTCACGTGTTGAGGTAAGGGATACCATCTTTTTCATCTTCCATTATTCAAACGTACTATGGTAAGGGATTATCATTATTTGATTCTCGATAATAATATTGTTTCTTCCTTACTCATAAGACGTGCCTTTTATTTTCATGTATTAAATTGTGGGAATAACCTTACGGAGCGGATTGCCGCCTGTTGGTGAATAACCTTTCGTATTCATTCATTATTAATCTCTGAGAATAACCTTACGGAGCGGATTGCCGCCTGTTTGGTGAATAACTCTTTGTACTCAAATTCTATTAAATTGTGGGAATAACCTTACGGAGCGGATTGCCGCCTGTTGGTGAATAACCCTTTGTATTAAATTCCTTCACCTTTTGTTAATCAAACCTGCTACGGTAAGGGATATTATTTTCTTTCATACTCCTAAATCGAAATTTATTATGGAACTATTGCTTCTATAAATCCTGAAAATATTATATGTTCCATAATAGTTGAACTTCATTATTTCAACTGAACCTTCCTATTTACGTGAACCTTTCTATTAAATTGTAACCGTTATTCTGAACTGTGGATCTTGAATATCATTTTTAAATTTCACTCCACATCATGTTGACAATTTGGACATTATTTGAATCTGTACAAAGTAAACTTCCGATACTTATTGTTATCCTATTTCTTCTGTTCATCATTTACATCATTCTAATCATCCAAAAATCAAGCTGTTGTGAATATCTGTGGCCGGGGGCACAGATGTGATATATTTGTTGGACAGATGATAGGTTAAAGGCGATATAATAGGTTAAAGGCGATACATCTGTTCGGTGTCTTTTATGGCACGTGGTGAATGTTCTCTTTGGCCCGTAGTGCAAAGATGAACTGTTGTTTGGTATGATTATGACCAAAGGCTGAATCTGGTATAATCATGACCGTTGGTGCTATATTGAATATCTTTGGCCTGTAGTGCAAAGATGAACTGTTGATGTGCATGATTATGATCAGGAACTGTGAATTTATATTATCATGACTAATGGTATTTCAGATGATAAAAGTTGATGATGTTTTTACGAAAAAGAGAAGCGAGTGGACATTATAGTCTGCATTATTCTTCTAATAGATTGCTCATTCCGCTGCTATTATTGATCTGAACATTGTTTAAGAATTTAACTGCAGTTTTTGATATAAACCTTGTATTCTATTGTATTCTATCAAGAACTCAACTGTTGAAGGCTAATGATAATTTATTCGTCATTATCTTAGTCATGATATTTCTTACTGGGCTATTTGAGCTCACCCTTTCTTTTGTTCCATTGTTTTTCAACAGGAGATGAAAACATAACAGGGTCTAGCCGGGGAATGGAGTGAGGGTCCGAGGAATAGTTATCATAGTCTTCACGTTTTGTAAAATAGTGTGGCAATAATAGTGAAGACTTAGTTGTGTATTTATTATACACTGTATTGTTGTACGTTGTGCTTTGTTGTAATAATTTTGTTGTAGTCTTTTGACGACTCAAGTTTGGGCTGTGTGGGCCCAGATTTGGGGGCGTCACAGTTGGCATCAGAGCTTAGGGATATGATCTTTAATGGAGATCTGGGGTTAGAACTAGGAGGGGATAGACGAATAAAATCAATCATTAGTGTGTCCTACCTAAATTAGATTTTTTTTTATCGAATGAATCGATTTGAATGTAGGAACATGAAGAGATGAGTCAGTTTATTTGAACTAACATTTATTTTGTGACCACAGTTAAGTATGGCATCTGGAAATCAGGAGGTTAACTATGAAATTACTGAAACAAATGTAGCTGCAAAACAAGAGGCGACGAATAATCTTCTTACAAACTCAGAGTTGAATCATTTGCCTAAGGCAAAAATTATGCGTGTTCTATCCAGTAAGGATGAAGGTGAAAGCTCTGCTACAGTCGTTCCAGATCCATTCTTAGAAGCAATTAAAGGAAGTAACGAACTTGCGGAAATTATTGCCTTTAATTTACTCACTAATTGGGAGAGTGATATCACCTGGTTATGCTCTATAACAAAGGATCAGAATATATGGACTTTTCATTTTTGTCTTTGGGATTTATGGTGTTCCAGCTATGATTTTCAAGATTATTTAAAAATGATGTTTCTATACTTTTGGGCGTTACAATTTAGAGGAATTCAGGTTAAGTTAGTCACTATCGTGGAAACTGCAGTCTATCGAAAATACTATTTTAATGGAAATCATTGGTACCTTACTACTGATGAAGTTGATGAACCCGAGAAACAGTTTGCTAGAAAATTATTCAGTGGTATTCCCATGGTTGAAATACGTGAAGATCCGAATGAAGTATTCGGGATTCGATTTGACGATAACAGTCAAGAAACCGAATGAGGTGATAATCGGTAAGCTATTCATAAATTCTCGTGAAGTCTATGCCATATTAGATACTGGCTCTATCCACTCTTTTATCTCACCTATATGTACTCAACGTTTAAATTTGACTATTGAAAACTTAAATCTTGTCTTATCAGTTGAAACCTCATTGGGAGAAATACCTATTACATTTACTATCTATAAATCTTGCCTAGTTCAAATCAACAACCTCACATTATCTGTTGACCTTATTTCTCTGGAAATGCATGAATTTGATGTGATTCTAGAAATTGATTGGTTGACTACCAATTATGCTAAAATTGATTGTTTTCATAAGATTATTAGTTTTCATATTCCTAATCAACTTGTCATGCAAATTCAAGTAACTAAACCATTGAAATCTATAACTGTTATTTCTAGCCATAAAGCCATTCGTTTATTGAAAAACGGATGTCAAGCCTTTTTAGCTCATGTCACTGATTTGAACAAAAATACGTAACTTGAATGATATTCCCATTGTTAATGAGTTTCCTGACGTTTTTTCTGAAGAACTTCCTGGCTTACCCCCAAACCGTGAAATTAATTTTTATATTGATCTTGAACCCGGTACCAAGCCCATTTCCAAAGCTCCCTACCGAATGGCTCCCATTGAACTTCAAGAGTTAAAAGTCCAACTACAGGAATTGTTGGATACCGGTTTCATTCGTCCGAGTGCATCACCTTGGGGTGCTCCTGTTCTATTTGTGAAGAAGAAAGACGGGAGTATGAGATTGTGCATTGACTACCGAGAATTGAACCATGTCACCATCAAGAACAGGTACCCGTTACCTCGGATTGATGACATGTTTGATCAATTGCAAGGCGCTCAACATTTCTCAAAGATTGATCTCCGTTCTGGATATCATCAGTTAAAGGTTAAAGCTGAGGACATTCCAAAGACTGCTTTCAGAACTCGTTATGGGCATTATGAGTTCTTAGTCATGCCTTTTGGACTAACTAATGCTCCTGCAGCTTTCATGGACATGATGAACCGGATATTCAAGGAACATTTGGATCATTTTGTGGTTGTCTTTATTGATGACATCCTCATATACTCCAAGAGTCGCGAGGATCATGAACAAAACCTGAGATTGATACTACAAAAGCTCCGTGAAAACAAATTATATGCCAAGTTGAAGAAATGTGAGTTCTGGCTTGAGGAGGTCGCGTTTCTTGGGCATGTGATTTCTAGTCAAGGAATATCAGTCGATCCTGCGAAGATTGAAACGGTACTAAATTGGGAACAACCCAAAACAGTAACCGAAGTCCGAAGTTTTCTGGGTCTAGCTGGTTATTATCGGAGATTCGTAGAAGGATTTTCTCGAATCGCCACTCCATTAACGCAGCTTACTCGGAAAAGCACAAAATTCATATGGAGCGAGGAATGCGAGAAAAGTTTCCAAGAACTCAAGAAGAGACTGGTTTCAGCTCCTGTTCTGACCATACCATCAGGATCAGGAGAATTTGTTATCTACAGCGATGCTTCTGGCAAAGGTCTAGGCTGTGTCCTTATGCAACATGGAAAGGTTATAGCCTACGCCTCTCGACAACTCAAAGATTATGAGAAAAATTATCCTACTCATGATCTAGAGTTGGCAGCAGTCGTTTTCGCGTTGAAGATCTGGAGACACTACTTGTACGGAGAAAAAGTGGATATCTATACGGATCATAAAAGTCTCAAGTATTTCTTCACCCAGAAGGAACTCAACATGCGACAACAACGTTGGCTTGAGCTGTTAAAGGATTATGACCACACAATCCAGTATCACCCGGGAAAGGCGAACGTTGTAGCTGACGCTTTGAGCAGAAAATCTTATGCAAGTACAAGTGCACTGCTGACAACACAAAAGTGTATTTTGTACGACTTGCAAAAGATGGAGATAGAGCTAAAGACACCAGGGACCCACTCGAAGATTGCTCACGTGCGAGTAGAACCAACTCTAATCGATAAAATTAAAGCTGCTCAAGCTACCGATCCGGAACTGATAAACATGATAAAGAAAGTACAAGAAGGTGCCATTCCCGAAGCAAGAATCGACGAGAAAGGAATACTTCGAGTCAACTCTCGACTCTGTGTTCCTAACGATCCTGAATTAAAGCATAAAATTATGATGGAGGCACACAACACGCCGTTTGCAATCCACCCAGGAGGTACCAAGATGTATCGAGATCTTCGACATACATTTTGGTGGAACGATATGAAAAGAGAGATTGCAGAGTTTATCTCAAGGTGCCTAACTTGTCAACGTGTCAAGGCAGAGCATCAAGTTCCTAAAGGTCCATTACAATCACTTGAAGTTCCCGAATGGAAGTGGGAACACATCAATATGGACTTCGTGACGGGTCTTCCAAAAGTTTCTCAAGGCGTAGATGCAATTTGGGTGATCGTAGATAGATTGACCAAATATGCTCATTTCTTGCCTATACGAGAAAACTTTTCACTTGAACGTCTTGCCGGTATGTACATAAATGAGATCGTGAGATTGCATGGCATGCCAGTTTCCATAGTTTCTGATCGGGATCCTAGATTCACTTCACGCTTTTGGATCAGTCTACAAAAAGCTATGGGCACTGAACTACGTTTTAGTTCTGCATACCATCCTCAAACGGACGGACAATCGGAAAGGACGATCCAGACCCTCGAAGATCTTTTGAGACTTTGTGTATTAGACTTCAAAGGAAGTTGGGATAAGTACTTGCCGTTGGTGGAATTTTCTTACAACAACAGTTACCAAGCAAGCATAGGCATGGCTCCATTCGAGGCATTGTATGGAAGGAAGTGTCGCTCTCCAATATGTTGGAATGAGGTAGGAGAAGCAAAATTGTTGGGACCCGAGTTGGTACGCTTGACGACCGAAAAGATCCAAATGATCCGACAACGAATACAGACCGCACAAGAACGACAAAAGAGTTATGCTGATCTTCATCGGAGAGACGAAAGTTTCAACGTCGGAGATCATGTATTCTTACGTGTTTCTCCATGGAAAGGGGTTACGAGATTCGGAAAGAGAGGAAAGCTCAACCCTCGATTTATTGGCCCATTTGAAATCCTCGATCGAATAGGAACCGTAGCCTACAGACTAGCCCTACCACCAAGTATGTCTCGCATCCATAACGTTTTTCACATATCTATGTCACGTAAATATGTGAAGGACCCAAACCACGTCATTGAGTTAGAACCAGACGTTATAGCAGATGATTTAACATACGAGGAGGTACCTGTTAAGATCCTGGATAAGAAGGAGCAGATCCTACGCTCAAAGGTTATACCTCAAGTTAAGGTTTTATGGAGGAACCAAGATACTGAGGAAATGACCTGGGAGCTAGAATCTGAGATGAAATCTAAGTATCCTTACCTCTTCGATATGTCAGGTACGTCAATTTCGGGGACGAAATTTCATAAGGAGGGGAGGTTGTAAGACCCCGAATTTTATGAAATACAAAATTTAATTTTTCATCATATATATTTTTTTTGAAACAGTAAGTGGTTAAATTAACAAAATTGAAAGTTAAGGATGTTATGTGCAAATTTTATTTTGTCGGACAATATTCGCTTTGTCGGGGAATATTCGTTTGGTCGGGGAATATTCGTGCCGTACGACGGCGCCGAAATAATAAATTATTGGTGGACCCCACAACGGAATATTTGTCGGATATAGAAAACGACAGAAGTAACCTTTTTAAATAAAAATAGTCAACGGAACTGTTAAAATACCGGTGATAAAAGAATAGTAGCATACGGTAGTTTATGGTATTTTCTGTAGCACACGGTACTCTACAGTAACACACGGTATTGCATAGTGTCTCATATTATTGGTCTGATAATTGACACCGTAATTGTTACGCATCATTTCATCGATAATTGTCACTGCATAATATTTTATATTATCAATTCAATAATTGTTGTTACACAGTATTTTGCATTATTGATTTAATAATTGTCATTACACTGTATTTTATATCATTGAGTCAATAATTGTTGTTGCACTGTTTTTAAAATTATTGAACCTAATAATTGTCACAGTAACATATGCACAGTAATTCACATTATTGAATCAATAATTGTCATTACACAGTAACGTATGCTTTATTTTACATTATTGTTATCTCGATTATGATGTTATTTAAACAGTTATATTTCATTAATTTATTGACTTGATATCTAAGAGCTAACTATACTGTATTTATAACAATTAGTCATAATAATTGAATTGATAAAGTTATTTGTTTATAATATAAAGTTAGGTGATTATTAGGTGATATGAAATGAATTGTGTAGATTAAAGTGTGAATTATTGTTAAATAATTGAATTGATTTGTTTATAATATAAAGTTAGGTGATTATTAGGTGATATGAAATGAATGGTGTAGATTAAAGTGTGAATTATTGTTGAATAATTAAATTGATTTGTTTATAATATAAAGTTAGGTGATTATTAGGTGATATGAAATGAATGGTGTAGATTAAAGATAATATAATATTTGAAATGGATGGTGTAGATTAAAAGATGATCTTTAAATGAATGGTTTAGATTAAATGAATGATAAGATTTTTGGCTATAAATAGAAGCCTTAACTTAAGGATTTTTCATAAACTTCCTTACTTGTTCTTTCTTTCTCTCTCTAAATACTTCTTGTGAAAGTTCTCTCTAAGTGTGCTTAAGTCATCTTGAGTATTTGTGAAGATCTATAAGTATACTTGTACTGTTCAAGTTAATCAACCTCATTTAAATCAATATCCAGTCACGTGTTGAGGTAAGGGATACCATCTTTTTCATCTTCCATTATTCAAACGTACTATGGTAAGGGATTATCATTATTTGATTCTCGATAATAATATTGTTTCTTCCTTACTCATAAGACGTGCCTTTTATTTTCATGTATTAAATTGTGGGAATAACCTTACGGAGCGGATTGCCGCCTGTTGGTGAATAACCTTTCGTATTCATTCATTATTAATCTCTGAGAATAACCTTACGGAGCGGATTGCCGCCTGTTTGGTGAATAACTCTTTGTACTCAAATTCTATTAAATTGTGGGAATAACCTTACGGAGCGGATTGCCGCCTGTTGGTGAATAACCCTTTGTATTAAATTCCTTCACCTTTTGTTAATCAAACCTGCTACGGTAAGGGATATTATTTTCTTTCATACTCCTAAATCGAAATTTATTATGGAACTATTGCTTCTATAAATCCTGAAAATATTATATGTTCCATAATAGTTGAACTTCATTATTTCAACTGAACCTTCCTATTTACGTGAACCTTTCTATTGAATTGTAACCGTTATTTTGAACTGTGGATCTTGAATATCATTTTTAAATTTCACTCCACATCATGTTGACAATTTGGACATTATTTGAATCTATACAAAGTAAACTTCCGATACTTATTGTTATCCTATTTCTTCTGTTCATCATTTACATCATTCTAATCATCCAAAAATCAAGCTGTTGTGAATATCTGTGGCCGGGGGCACAGATGTGATATATTTGTTGAACAGATGATAGGTTAAAGACGATATAATAGGTTAAAGGCGATACATCTGTTCGGTGTCTTTTATGGCACGTGGTGAATGTTCTCTTTGGCCCGTAGTGCAAAGATGAATTGTTGTTTGGTATGATTATGACCAAAGGCTGAATCTGGTATAATCATGACCGTTGGTGCTATATTGAATATCTTTGGCCTGTAGTGCAAAGATGAATTGTTGATGTGCATGATTATGATCAGGAACTGTGAATTTATATTATCATGACTAATGGTATTTCAGATGATAAAAGTTGATGATGTTTTTACGAAAAAGAGAAGCGAGTGGACATTATAGTCTGCATTATTCTTCTAATAGATTGCTCATTCCGCTGCTATTATTGATCTGAACATTGTTTAAGAATTTAACTGCAGTTTTTGATATAAACCTTGTATTCTATTGTATTCTATCAAGAACTCAACTGTTGAAGGCTAATGATAATTTATTCGTCATTATCTTAGTCATGATATTTCTTACTGGGCTATTTGAGCTCACCCTTTCTTTTGTTCCATTGTTTTTCAACAGGAGATGAAAACATAACAGGGTCTAGCCGGGGAATGGAGTGAGGGTCCGAGGAATAGTTATCATAGTCTTCACGTTTTGTAAAATAGTGTGGCAATAATAGTGAAGACTTAGTTGTGTATTATTATACACTGTATTGTTGTACGTTGTGCTTTGTTGTAATAATTTTGTTGTAGTCTTTTGACGACTCAAGTTTGGGCTGTGTGGGCCCAGATTTGGGGGCGTCACAAATAAGAGTACACGTATTATTCAAGTAAGACTTTTCATAATAGTTAGTCAAGTAACAACACACATCACACGGTATTTATAAATTTTCCTTTAGAAGACTCTTCCATTAGAAGATTTATTTCAAAAAAAATTCTTTGGAAGATTTATTTTGAAATATTATTTTCTTTCAATAATCATATTGAAGTTATTCTACTTTATTCTATCAAATTATTTTTGATAATTTTATACAAATTGGTATACACCAAGAAATTTATATGTGGTAGTTAGTAATTAAATTATAACTATATATGTTGATCAACTTCATTTAAATTAATATCCATTCACGTATTAAAGTAAGAGATATTATTTTTTTTATATTCTTAAACTTACTATAGTAAGTATTATTCAGTAAAATTTCTAAAATGATTATACATTCTTTAATAATTTTCGTTTCATTTAATATCATTTCACGCAAACCTTCCTATTTTTTTTATTGAACTTAAATATCATTCTTGAATTTTAGTTTACATCATGTTGATAATTTAGACATTATTTGACTATGAACAATGTATCATATTATTCTATTCATCATTTATATATTTGTTGTTATTTTAATCATCAAGAATTAAGTTATTATGAATATCTGTGGCCTTAGGTACAGATAATAGGATAAAGGCGATACAATGGTGGTGTGTCTTTTAGGATACGTGGTGAATGTTCTCTTTGGCTTGGGGCAAAGAAGAACTGTTGTTAATATGATCATGACCGGTGGTATTTCAAATGATAAAAGTTGATTATGTTTTTCTTAAAAAGATAAGTTAGTGGACATTGTAGTTTACATGATTTTTCTAATAGATTATTCATTCCGCTGATATTATTGATCTAAAACTTGTTGTTTCTTATATTCAATCAAGAACTCAACTGTTAAAAGTTAATGATAATTTACTCATTTTTATCTTAATCATGATATTTTTTTACTGGGCTATTTAAGCTCACATTTTCGTTTCTTTCATTATTTTTCAAGAAATAAGAGAGTAATTGGGTCTAGCCGGGGGATGGAGTGAAGGTTCAAGTAATAGCTGTAGTAGTCTTCACATGTTATAAAATAGTGTGACAATAATAGTAAAGACTTAATTATGTATTATTGAGTTTCGTATTTTTGTACTATGTATTATTTTATAATAGTTATCATGTATTTTAAGCGTTTCAAATTGGGCTATAAAGTCCTAGATTTGGGGGCGTCACAGTCACAATAGTATATGCACAACAATTCATATTATTGAAACTAATAATTGTCACAGTAACGTATTCTTTCATTTTTTGCATTATTGTTATCACCACTGTAACGTTAATTCAATTGTTATATCTTATTGTTAGTTAATATTTTGATATATCTTTGCTTGTATTGTGAGTCTTTAATTCAGAAAGCCAACTAAACTGTATTTTACAACAATTGATTGTAATAATGAATAAATATGAATTATTGTTGAATAATTGAATTTATAAAGTTATTGTTTTATTATAATAAATTATATAAAGTTATTTACTTTATATAAATTATGTAAAGTTAATTATTTTATTATGATATATTATATAAAGTTATTGTTTTATATATAAAGTTAATTGATTTATGTATAAAGTTATTTGTTTTATATATAAAGTTAATTAATTTATAAAGTTGTTGTTTTATACATAAAGTTAATTGATTTATATATAAAATTATTTATTTTATATATAAAGTTAGTTATTTTATATATAATGTTAACTGTTTTATTAAATAAATGATATAGATTAAAGAAAATATGAAATGAGTGGTATAAATTAAAGATAATGTAATAATTATATAATTTAAATGAATGGTATAGATTAAAGATGATATTTAAATGAATGGTTTAGATTAAAGAAATCTTAAAAGATGAAATGTGTGATATGGATTAAACATTATCTTGAAATATACGGTTTGGATGAAATTAGAAAATTTTGGATTATGATAAGATTTTTGACTATAAATAGATACCTTAACTTAAGAAATTTTTATAAACTTTCTTACTTATTCTTTCTTTTACTTTCTAAATATTACTTTGTGTAACTTTTATCTGAATGTACTTAAGTTATCGTGTGTATCTGTGAAGATCTATAAGAATATAAGTATTGTACAAGTAAGTATTTTCATAATAGTTAGTCAAGTAACCACATACATCACACGGTATTTATAAATCTTCCTTTAGAATATTCATTTGAAAAACTTTCTCTAGAATTTTTTTTTGAAATATTATTTTCAAAAACTATTTTGAAATTTATTATACTTTATTATGTACATTACACAAATTTGTACTATCAAATTACTTTTGATAATTTCATACGAATTAATATATATCATGAGATTTATATGTGATAGTTACTAATTTAATTATATATATAAATGTTGATCAACCTCATTTTAATCAAGATTCAGTCTCTTTGTTAAGGTAATGGATATCATTTTATTTCATACTTTTAAACATATTTTGGTAAGTATTGTTCGGTAAAAACTTCCTGAAATGATTATATACTCCTTAATAGTTTGCGTTTCATTTAATATCATTTCATGTGAACTTTCCAATTTACTTGAACCTTGTAGACACCCAAATTTTGCACTTCTCTACTAATCCTGGCAGGAGGGCAAAAGCGTCATTTGACCTGACATGCGGAAAGAAAGGTGGACCCCAACACCAAGCCACCCCAGCGATTTACGATCAAAGCCGCCACCACGGACTACGAGAATCCGATCACTTGAGGCAGGGCGAACAATGGATCCAGAAAAGCCTGAGCCAACCACAAAAGACGACTGATGGCCACTCCGCTTACAATGTTCGGGGGTCTCGCTCCCCGGTGAGCGAGCGGCTGCCCAGCTCGCCGGTGAGCTGGCGGGGGTGGAAAGGGGGCAGCGCCCCCTGGAAGCCAAGCATAATTATCAAATTCCATATCAAGTCGCGGCCCTCCGAACTGGCCTCCCAGAACAATATGGCACGTTTTCCAGGGATTTCCGGACTGCAAAAATACAGCCTTACAAAATAATACCGCGAAAATTGGCGAATTAAGACCGCGTGGCACGAAAATCAAAAAAGCAAGCCGGACGGCCGCGAATGCAACCGCTGCCACCGACAGAAGTGACAGGCACGAGGCTCGAGAACGGCACACGGCAGCCGAGGCGGCGGCCAGGCGGCCACAGCAGGCAGCCGCAGATGCATCTGCGGCCAGCCGCAGATGCATCTGCGGCTGCCTGCTGAAGCCTATATGCGGCCATTTTCCACCCGAGAAGAAGAGGAGAAGAAAAAAAAAAGAAAAAGAGAGAGAGAAAGACGCGAGGGAGAGAGAGAATAGCTCGGGTTTGGCTTGTATGAAGTAGATTTTCATGTTATTTTGCTAGATAGTTGTATACTCTTGTGGTTAGGCTCACTTCGTGGAATATAAAGCTTCATTTGGATTGTTGCAAGGTGAAAGAGGAGTGTGTTCTTGGGTTTCTTTTTGTGTTATTATTAGTGTAATGTTGTGATTTGGGTTTATTTGATTTAGTTTATTGTGATATATTGGTAACGATCCGTGGATTAGGGGTTGTTAGTGAGGTTTCCATCGGAAAGTAACTCCTCCTAACACCCCGATGACATCCGTACGGTGATTTGTTCGTTCGTTATGGTGATAAGTAATGTGTAATGTTGATTTGGGCGATATTTGGGTTATATAATGTGATAGCCAATGTCTAGATCTTGTTAGATTTGTTTAGTATTGGTTGTGTTGTGATGGGATGATTGTGAGCCTAGGGGGGAGATCCTCGTGATCGAACCCCGATGATGGACGTTTTGGGTGTATGTAATCGTGGCATAGGGTCCATGGCGATGTATTTGTAATATCGGGCCTTAACGCGATATCAATCGTGATCGGGTTAAGGCCCCGTGATAAATAAAAATATGTGATTGTGGGTGTTTGGGGTTGTCTGGATGGCTTACATGCCCGTAGATAACCCCGACACGTTTTGGGATGTATGTTTTAATTTACGACACGAAAAAATGGTTTTCAAAATAAGGCAAATAATGAAGATTTTATAAAATCAAGCAAATTTAGGATATTAGATTCACGAGGTTTAAAGGTTAAGTGTTTTGGTAAACTTTAATCCATAATTGATGAATAGGCTTTAGTTGGTTTTAAAACGTCACGAAAAACGATTTTGCAAATAAATAAATGTTTTCATTAAACTTTGTGCATAGGGTTAAAGAGTTCTAGAAGTTGCCCTCGATTTATTTATATTAACTGTTAGAAGGCAATGTATAGTCTCGATTCCTATTTGACAAAAGTTTAAAACTATTGTTTTCTAAAATGACATCTAAATAAAAAACCCTCAACGCTTTCGAAATTAAAATCAATCTTTCTTATAAAAAGCGAAGCCTCGTCATTTGGGTCAAAGAACGTCCAAAACACTTTCCAGATAACACTTTTGCCATATAAAAATAAAAGCGAACTTTTATGCAAAACGCACCACAAACATTCATCTAGGCACGCACGCACACACACGCAAACCACACATTTTAGGATTTAAAAAGGATAGGAAAATATCAAGATTGCGGTAACCGTGTTTCACGGAAGTCGGGGGGTGCCTAACACCTTCCCCTCGCTTAAGCAAGCCCCCGAACTCTATGAATCTCGGTTTGCGGACCAATTAATCGGAGTCACATATGAGCCAGCGATTACGAAAACAAATTCGGATGAGTTGGTACATCCATTTCAAATATACCAACTGGCGACTCTGGTCAATTGGCTCATAAAAAATCGATCTTTCAAAACCCGTCGACACTAAGCCGACCCTTTTCAAAATCACATTTAATTCAAAAGGCTAAAATTGGAAAGGGACATTTTTAATAAATAAAAAACGAGACGAACGAAAATCCCGGCGTCGACAAACATTTCTATTGAACTTTAAACTATAGATCTTGAATATCATTTTTTAATTTGTTTCTGCATTATGTTGATAATTTGGATATTATTTGACTCTGCACAAAGTAAACTTCGTAAACCTCAAATGCTTATTGTTTATCCTATTATTCTCTTTCTTTTGTTCATCATTATATCATTGTTATTTATTCTAACCATAAAAAATTTAGTTGTTGTGAATATCTTTGGTCTAGGTGCAAATATAATATAATTGATGAGTATCTGTGGCATGAGACACAAATGATATGATCAATGAATATCTTTGGCCTGAGTGCAAAAATAATATAATTGATGAGTATTTGTAGCCTAGGGCACAGATGATATGATTAGTAAATGTCTTTGGTCTGAGGCAAACACGATATAATTGTTAAGTGTCTTTTAGGGCACGTAGTGAAAGTTATCTTTGGTCTTGGACAAAGAAAAACTGTTGTTAGTATTATCATGACCAATGGTATTTCAGATAAGAAAAATTGATGATATTTTTCTAGGAAAAAAAAAAAAAACTTGTAGACACCATATTCTACATGATTTTTCTAATGAATTGCTCATTTTGATACTATTATTAATCTAAAACTTGTTGTTTATTATATTCTATCAAGAATTCAACTGTTAAAGGCTAATGATAATTTATTCATCGTTATCTTAGTTATGATATTTTCTTATAATCATTGGTCGAACTCATAAAAATATAAAAATAACCATTAGTCAAACTCATAAAATATAACTCTCAACTCTTATATTACATTAAAACATTTAATTTAAAACTAATTCATAGAAAATTAGGAGACCGTCAAATATATATAATAGGTTTTAAAGTCTAAACTCTCCGATATGAGACTATGAACGTCAATATGCAAACATAATTTGATATTTTCATCAATTCTCTCATCAAACAAAGGTGACAATTTTTTTTTGAAATTAAATGATAAAAAAATATTAATTTATTGTTGATATTATATTTATGTACACATTGTCTACTAGTGTTGGTAGAGAGTAGGCATATTTTTTTCTAATTAAGAAACTTATTTCAAATGATGTAGCAATTTTGATTATGATTAAAAGTGAATTTAACAAAATAATGAAATGACATAAAGCAGTTCTAATTTATAAGTAAACTGTACAATATGCAGAATATACTACTATTAACTAGGGATGCACAAAAAGCCTACGACCCACAGGTCGCCCTGGCCTCGTCTTAGCCCGGCCTGGTCAAAGCCCGGACCGGGCCGGTCCGGCCTACAGTCTTTGAACAGGTTGCTATTTTGACGTAAAAGTCTGGCCTACGAAAAAGCCCGACCTGGTTTGGCCTACGAAAAAGCCCAGCCTACGAAAAAGACCGGTCTGGCCTACGCAGAGGACCAGCCCGGCCCAGCCTGCCCAGCCTAGCTAATTCATTTTAACTACAGACTATAACTTGATATATATAAGCAGCAAAAAGACGGATGAAGGGAAGAAATGGTTCATTGTAGAGAGATAATAAACTTTGAAAAACTTTGTTTGGCTTTTCTGTTCATTGTACTAATCACAATTGGCTGACAAATCCGGTTAATGTTGTACAACTTTTTCAGTTTCAAAATAGAATTAATTAATTTAAGTATTCTAAAATTAATTTTAAAATATATTTAAATTTAAAATTGATTCAATATAATTATAAATTATCTAAAAATATACTACTCAAATTTTCAAGATTAATTTTTTTTAAAAGTTAGATAAATAAATTCATCAATAATTTTCTTTATCTGGCAGGGTATTAGATGAAAAGAGAAGTAGACTTAGCTTAGAATCGTTGGAGATATGCATTTGTTATAGAGATTATCTTTCCGCACAAAGAATAGTACAAGATGTAATAGACGATCAAGATAACTCAGAAGATCTCGAAGTTGGAGTAAAAACTGACGAAATTGCACATCCATGAATATTGAAGATATATATTTTTTCTTAAGACTGAAGATATGTTTCTTGAAGATATAACAAAGAGATAAATTTTGAAGATAGGAAGATACATTTTTTGAAAATTTGAATTTTGAAGACATTTTAAAAGTATTTTGAAGCAAAATATTTGTAATCGACTCATTATTTATTATTGATTAATTACTCATTTTTAATTTTTTGTCAATACATTTAATTAATATAGTAGTTAGTTTATTTAATATTTATATTTCACATTAAAAATTAGTTGATTACATTTTTAGGCATAGCCTGACCCGACCCGGCCCAAGGACTGGCATGGCCTAGCCTGACCCGGCCGCCTAAAGCCTGACCCGACCCGGCCTAAAGTCTGGCCTGGCCTACAGGCCTCAAAAGGCCAGACTTCGATCGAGAAGTCCGGTCTGGCCCGGCCTGCAGGCCCAAAAGTCAAATCCCGGCCTGACCTGGTCAACGACCAAAGCCTACCAGGCCCAGGCCAGGCCGGACCAGTCCGACCTACTGTGCATGTCTACTATTAACTATCCTTGGGTAAAAGTGTAAAACAGGCTTGGACATATTTACCATGGTATATTTAATCAGGAAAATTTAGAATGTGTCCTTAAGGCACATGTTAAATATAGAGTTTAATACATAATATTATTTATTTATATAGTTATATTGAATTCAATATATAAAAAAATAATATATTAATGAACACCATATATTGAATTCAATACAAATATATAAAAAAATAATATTTAACAAATTCCATATCTTATTTTTTATGTTTAATATGTGCCTTTAAAACACATATTAAACGGACCCTATTTAATCGGTACTGGTCAACGTATGAATATATAAATATCAAAGGAAGGGAGGGGACAGGAGAGATTAGGGATTGGCATTTGGCACACACTAGACGCGAAAAACAAGAGATGAGACCCGCTAAAAATTATTTCTTTATATAATTGCACTGAATTCAATACATGGGGTCCACTAGTATATTATTTTTTTATACATTGAATTCAATGCGCCTACATAAACAAATAATATTATACATCGTTTTTCGCGCTTAGTGTGTGCCCTAAGGGCACACATTAAGAAAATCCTACATTGAAACATTTAATTTAAAACTAATTCATAGAAAATTAGGAGACCGTCAAATATATATAATAGGTTTTAAAGTCTAAACTCTCCGATATGAGACTATGAACGTCAATATGCAAACATAATTTGATATTTTCATCAATTCTCTCATCAAACAAAGGTGACAATTTTTTTTTGAAATTAAATGATAAAAAAATATTAATTTATTGTTGATATTATATTTATGTACACATTGTCTACTAGTGTTGGTGGAGAGTAGGCATATTTTTTTCTAATTAAGAAACTTATTTCAAATGATGTAGCAATTTTGATTATGATTAAAAGTGAATTTAACAAAATAATGAAATGACATAAAGCAGTTCTAATTTATAAGTAAACTGTACAATATGCAGAATATACTACTATTAACTATCCTTGGGTAAAAGTGTAAAACAGGCTTGGACATATTTACCATGGTATATTTAATCAGGAAAATTTAGAATGTGTCATTAAGGTACATGTTAAATACAGAGTTTAATACGTAATATTATTTATTTATATAGTTATATTGAATTTAATATATAAAAAAATAATATATTAATGAACACCATATATTGAATTCAATACAAATATATAAATAAATAATATTTAATAAATTTTATATCTTATTTTTTATGTTTAATATATGTCTTTAAGACACATATTAAACGGACCCTATTTAATCGGTACTGGTCAACGTATGAATATATAAATATCGAAGGAAGGGAGGGGACAGGAGAGATTAGGGATTGGCATTTGGGAGAGAGAGAGAGGGGGGGGGTGTTGGAAAGAGTAAAAGAGTTTTAAATGATGGAAGGGCAGAAATATCAGAGCAGAGCAGAAAAAATGAGCAGAGCACAGAAGGAATGATGATTTTTCTGTAGAATGGAATGATGCGATGGAATAGAGACACCCTTTTGCCGTCTAATGCGTCCAAAACAACTATTTATTACTTCCCGGCCTACTATCTGAATCCCTCGACCACTTATTTTGTTTTTCCAACTTTCTTTCTTTTTGTCTTATGCTCACACTCCTATTTTTTAACATTATATAATGCTGTGGCTTGTTCATCTATTTACTTTTTAAAATATTTACATATTTTTGAATTTTTTTATAAACATAACTCAATAATATTGCATTAATAGTGTTTGAGCATCTACAGATATTAAAGGGTCCGCTTAATATGTGCCCTAAGAGTACACACTAGGCGCGGAAAACAAGAGACGGAACCCGCTAAAAATTATTTCTTTATATAGTTGCACTGAATTCAATACATGGGGTCCACTAGTATATTATTTTTTTATACATTGAATTCAGTGCGCCTACATAAACAAATAATATTATACATCATTTTTCGCGCTTAGTGTGTGCCCTAAGGGCACACATTAAGAAAATCCTATATTAAATACTATACACATTAGTTGACAGTCACAAAACTTGTAATATAAATTGTTGATAAATTCATGTTTTATATCATTTTGTTTATATATTTATTAATTTAAAAAAATATGCATTCGTGTTCGCATTTTCTCTATTTTTCATCGTAATCCTACAAATATTACACTTTGTTTAAATAAAGAGAGAATAATCTTCAAATTGTGCAAATAACGGATCTATGAGCATACATCCTGAGGGGGAGAAATGGGAGGAGTGTGGGTATCGAGCAAGCCGGCATAAGTTTGGCGTGTGGGCAAGAGGACCAGAAGAGAGGGAAAGGAAAAAAAATAATTATTTAATAATTTTACGATATTTATTATGTGATATTTTATATTATTTATTTAATATCATATAAATATTTAAAATAAAATAATTTATTTTAAATATAAAATATTATGTAATAAATGTTTCAAGAAAATTTAATAATTTTTCAAAGGAAAGGGTTGATGGAATTTATGAAATCCGAATAAAGAGAGATTTATTTATATAAGAAGGAAAATCGACATTGATTTAAGTGAATGTTGGCTAATCTCTAATTAATTTAACTTTTACTGTTGACTGATGGCTCCTACTAATTTAGGGCAGCACACATACATATATACTAGTAATAAGTAATACTATTTCATGACATGATGTAGAGAGAGAAACGGAAACGAATTAAACTCCACACGCACCACTTATGTCTCCATCCGCACCTCGAGGCAACTAGTTCTAGTACTACTGCTTTATTAAATTTCATACTCACACACACACACATATATATATGAAAAAATTATTAAGTACATCTAATCTCTCATAATACTATAAAATTTATAAATAATGGATTTTATATGAATTCTAATATTATGAGAGATTAAAATAAATTATTTATTTATTTTAAATACAACAAATAATTTCTCATATATAAGTGTATATATATATATATTTATTTATTTATACACTCTGATCTAGCTAGAATTTTAGCTAGAATTTTGGGGTTTGATCGATCAGTTTAGAGTAGCAATTAGTTGTAAGAGTTACTAGTATATATATATATATATATATATGCTTGACGAGTCCTGTCAATCGCCGATCTAAACAGAATTTTGCCGACGTATCTTTCAATCTTCCTGTATAACTCTACATTGTCACTTTGTCGCATCTTTTTTACTGCAGCATATCTACTCCATCAAACAAACCCATCCACTTACTGCACAAATAGAGCAGAGCTATACTAGCTACTACTATAGTGCTAGTATATCTCCACACACACATACACATATTTGTAACTGCAGATTGTAAGAGATTCAAATATTTTGGTGTTTAATTTTCAATCAAATGATCCAGCTTCTGGGTTTAGTAAACTAGATGGATTAATTACTTTGTTACGCTACCCACTTGTTAATGTCATACATTATAGAATAATGTTGAGACAGCTTAAACTAATTAAATAAAAATTATATAATTTATTTAAATAAAATTGAGAAATTAAATTTTAATATTTAAAAAATTACAAAATTTAAATTAAACTCTTTTTTTAGACCGATCGAGATAGTATATATAATTCCTTGAAAAAGCTAAAGATAGACCGAGATTCTCCTTATTGAAAACTGCAATGCAAATCTTACCAAACAAAATCTCTAAATTCCATTAAAAAAAACATTTTAACTTCTAAATAATCTGAGAGAAATGATTTTTAGTGAGGTTAAGTTAATTTTTTAAGTACAAAAAGGGCTCGAGTGAGGGAGCGTACTCATTTTGTAAAAGACCAAGAATTTGTCTTTTATGATCAATATTAAGTGTACTATAGATTTTTACATGAAAATAAAAATAAAGGTTGCCACTATAATTTCACACATATTCTTACATAAAATGACTCAACAAACCATGCCTTAGTTGTTGCTTAATAAGACCCCATTGATATGCACCTCTAGTAAATCAGTTCTAAATTTTAAAATTATTATTAATTTTTTAAAAATTATTTTTAAACTCATAATTGACATGAATTTATTTGGTTTAAGTCAACATAATTATGAATATTATATATTCTTAAAAATACCAGTAGGTATAAGTTTTATTACTATTAAAATTTAAATAAATCATATTAATTTAAAATTTAAAAATATCTTAAATTAATTTTTAAAAAATTAATATTAATCATATTATTTAAAACGATTAGATGGTTAGCATTTGAAGTTTGACTATACTGACTCTAACAAATCAAAGTTTCTCTCTTTAGAGAGCTGTTAATAACTAGTTAAACGACAATCATGCATGTATGTGAGCAGAGTTAGGCTATTACTCATCCCCAATGCCCATACCAGTAATGTAGTGCATCTTCAAAGTAGTTGAATATTTTTTATTTCTCGCACCCATCAAAGTTGAAACCACAGCTTCTCATTTTATGGTTGAACCGACTTGTGAGCGGATCATGTGCTTTTCTTTGACTTGACAAAAGACTGGATCATGTAGTTGAGATCACCTTACGTGCAAGTGGAGAGAATTTTCATTCTTATTAGCATTTTCTAGCTAGTTACTCCATTATTTGTCAATATGGGAGTTGCCAATTGGCAAGAAAAAAAGATGAGAGGCCACGGGAAGAAATTTCCACAGAGAGAGAGAGAGAGAGAGGCGGAGGAAAGGACAAGTGACTATTAATACTCCCTTCGTTTTTTATTATTTGTTTTTTTAAAAATAAACACATATATTAAAAAAATAATTAATATTATATTTTTAAATTAAGAATAATTTTAAATGTTAATATTATTTTTATATTAAAATAAAATAATATTATTTATTAAATAAAAAATTAAAATTATATTTAATATTTGAGATAATATTAAAACTAAGTATCTCACATTTATTTAAAAAATTTAAACGATAAATATTCAAAAATAAAAATATATTTTTATAATTTATAATATTTTAAAAAAGACTGAGGGAGCAGGTACATTCATCAATGTGTGGAAAATTGGAGAGAGCTAGCGTAGAGGTTGAGGATTGATGACGGAATTAATAAAGTTTGGTCAAAGAAAGATTCATAGATATTGTTACTAGTATTTACCATGAACTGTCTTCCTCCTCATTCTCAATGATTGAGCAAAATGGGGTCCCCTTTTGTTGAAATGGAGTATTCGGTAGTAGGAAGTTGCATGTGTTGATTGATTATTAATAATATTATTGCACATATAAAGTATATATATGCTTTAGATTGATTGACAAGCGCCCTTTCTGGTCATACATTTTACTAGTAATAGGCAGCAAAAAGGTTGTACGTGTGGTTTTGAAGATTAAACTCAACAATGACATGTTATACGTGTTGTGTTGTGTCCATAAATTATGTACACTACTGGTAGTAGTATATATGCGGGAACAACGTTTGTTTGGAGTTTTAAACAACGTTAAGAAGTTGGTCTCTGAGAAAGAGAGGATCTTGTAATTATCCTTACAAGTGTTAAGAGATTAATTAAAGAAGTAACCCACTTGAAACTAAAGGATCCTTTTTTTAATAAAAAAGAAAAACAAAATCAGGAAATTCATAGAAATCACCCGAGATTACCTTGAGGGTACGTGCCCAATCACAAGTATTTACTATAAATGGTTGAGAAAATCAAGTGCCAGGGTGGAGCGAGACATTTTATTAGTGTGTATATTTTACGTACGTATACATTCAAAGTATATATCTAAAGACAATAAATGGTTGACAATGAATAATATTTATTATTATTTTAATTAAAATAATCTATATTAATTTTGAATTTAAAAATTTCTCAAATTAATTTTAAAAAATTAATAATGATCAAATAATAATAAAATAATAAAATAATAAAATATTTCTCTCCTTTCTTTACAAAACTTTCTCTCTCATCTTTTACTACTGTTATTTTATCTTTTTGTGTGAGTTTTAAATGTATAATTTAAATGTGTATGTAAATATATAATAGTTTATGACGTATTTAAAATCTTGTGAAGAAAAACCTCAATTACTAATTTTAATTTTTTTTAATGTGCACTTAAACTCCCGTCCACAAAGCACTTAATTAAAAGCATAAATTCCATGATTTTGGTCCAACAATAATAAGCTGAATGGTACCTTGATAATTCGTTGCAGCCAATTTTAAAATTCAATGGTTGACAGCTTGCTTGTGGAGGGTGGTTCAATGTTTTTTCATTTGAACTCTACATCATGTATATAGAGAAAAAGAAAGAAAAAAAAAAGTCACGTGTCATTTTATGATAGGAATTAAGTTTATTTTATAAGCAACGATTTAGACCAAGAGAAAGAAGAATGTTACGCAAAATATTTTCCGTAAAACTTAATCTATATATAATTCCATTTCGAAAACAAGTCAAACATCCCGGCAATATTATCATATGAGCATCATTCCAATGTCATATTGACCTCAGATATTAATGCCTATAATATATATATATATGGGGAAAAAAACATGTGTACCCTGTCCCTCTCTCTCTCTCTCTCTCTCTCTCTCTCTCTATATATATATATATATATATATATATATATATATAATAAGTGTGACTGATTGCCATTATTTTTCTTTTGACTTTGAGTTACAAATAATTGAAGCTTTGGATCGAGACAAATAGGGATTTGATTTGATTTAATAGAAAATAGTTAACAACATTCTACAAGATTGCTATAGGGAACTTCATACCCACATATGTCATATAGTATGATGTAAATGGAATAAGAATTAATGGTAGAAGGTTGAAGAAAATAAGACCAACTTTAATTTTGTTGACTTCCCACACCAGAAGGTTGAAATTAGGTTAGAATAAGATGTAGCTTTTCTGTTTGAATATTAAAAGGAAGAGAAAAGGAGAATGTGTTTATTTATTTATTTATTTGGTATATGATGTCGCATGCAAGTGTGAAAGCTCTCTCTCTCTTCCCTCTCCAGTGTTACGTAACGTAAAAAATTATTCCGCCATGCAAAGAAATTATGAAATCCAAAGGTTGCAAACACGACACGTCCAAAGAATTTGAGATTTAATAGTATTAGACTTTTTATTTATCAAACTCCTTCTAGAAGAACTTAAAATCAAAGTGTTCGGCCATTCAAAGCCCACTTTAATTGTATTATTAACTCATAACTACTACAATTGTTGATGTTCTTGCTTCGATATATCATTAAATGTAAGTTTTCTCTTAATATTCCTGCAGTCCCTTTCTAGATTTTTCCTAGACCTATGGAACGAAACGTATCTTTAAAATTAAATTATAATAATATAAATTTAAAAATAAATAATGGTCTAATTTAAAAATTAATTAATTTTAAGCTAGATACTTTTATATATTATATAAATTAAGAGTGTGAGATCTTCATGAAGTTATTAAATAATATCATATCAATCAAGTTTAATTACAACCTGATTATTGCATTGCATATGTTTGCATGAGAATTTTCCACGCCATGAGTTAGGTAATTAAACAAAGTGTAATATCATTAGTAGCACAAAATTCATCATCCTTATTCATGTAAGAGATAAAGCGCATCACACAAATTTTAATATAATGTACGCTTTCAAAAAATATTTATAATCATCCTTTTTATGTTACTATTCTGCATCTTTTGTGACAATAAGTGCATATTGATCATAGGCCACATATTTGAAACTTTAAAGTGAAAAATAAAATTAAAAAACCTTCCATAAACTGTCCAATAAAGATAATAAAAGAAAAAGAGGTGATATAATTGAGTTCTATTTAATTTTTTGAACCTACTCTTAGCCAATCGTTTTAGATCATTTTTTAAAATATAATATTTAAAATTAAATTTTATTATGGAGGAACAAATTACTAAAGAAAAATGTTAAAATATATCCTAATCAAATCTTTAAGGTAAAGAAAAATTACAAAAATCACCATGAACCCTTATTTCCCGGACTTCATTTGTTCTACCAGATAGACAAGTGATTAATAGGGCCCATATGGGGGGTTTTATATGGAGTCGGAAATCTAGCCAAGCCCATAAGCAAAGTTCTTGAAAGTAATCTTACCAACCCAAAAACGGAAGTTGTTATACTTTCTGTCTCCCCAGTCCCCATATTATGTCCAAGTAATAATTGCTCAAATATACTTATCTTTTTCTAATTAAAAAAAAAGAAAAGAAAGAAGAGTGGAAAATCCCCAAAACTTTGTGATCTCAACACAAAATATTGGAGAATGAAGGCAGAGTTTTATAATCTCAATATTCTTTCTCATGTCTAATGCTCTAATTCATATAGCTTTAACATTTACTTTTCAGAAATAGAGAAGAAACCAATTGATTTAGGCAGCACACTACATCACTCAATAAGGCATGTAAAGCTTATCAATTTTGATATCAACTCAGCTGGAACAACAGTCTGAAGTAAAACACAAGATCTATGTCGATCAGGAACTTATTCAGAACTAAATGAGCACAAAGAAATAGTCTTCACCATTATAATAACATAACCAACAAAGTTTCAAATGAGTTCACACCAACATTGGTTAGCCATCGGCCAGGATCATGAGTCCTCCAATTCAGCAGCCTCGTGGTTCCTGTTAGCATTAAGGATCAACATCAACATTCAAATATGAAGAAAACATCAAGTCCATATAGTTTGAATTAATTGGAAGCTGGATGAATAAAACTACAAGGTATATAAGACGGATTACTACACCACCATAGGAGACCCCCATAAGGAACTACGAGAGCAGACATACAAGCACTCAGATGTCAGAGGGAGAGATATATTTCATTAATCACATAAATCTATCAATTATGACAAGTTTTTTCAAGTTGTTTATTCCATTAGATGAGTAGAATAAGAGACTTCATGACTAAAAAGCTTTTTAAACGAAGGATAAGATTATATACAAAATACATGAAATCTAATGCTCCCTCTGTCCCAACTTGAGATTATAGCCTTTATTTTTGCATGTCCAAAAATAAGATTCCACTTTTAAATAACTGAGCCAAATATTAGTTTATTTGAGCAAGTTTTTTTTTTCCCCTTCTTTTTTCCCCTTTACTATTGATTACTTTAATGCCAATTTTCCTTCAACTTTTGAAAGTCTCATTATGGGATAGAGGGAGTACACAAAATGCTAAGTAATCAGTATATCGGAAAACAATATCTGAACTTTATGTTCCATTTGCACAAGTCTTCTATATAATAGATATAATTTCTTATAGTAATCTGATATACTCTACACCCCCTTGTAAAGTTCATGTCATTTGAATTCAAGCAACGAGTTCTTTCTCTAACTTTTCTTCTATGGTATCATAATATCAGCTACTATGAAGCTCTTGATCCACTTATTTCTTAGTTCTGCAATATCTTCGTAAGTTTGATTGCTTTCCCCTTCTCCTTTTCTATCTATTATACTATCTGTCCATAACTAAGCCTCTTAAATGATATCAAATACCCAAAATCCTTCTACATCAGATTCCGTTGATACATCTGCCAGCACCACCAAAGTATCAATTGATACTAAAATTCCAATCATCCATTGTATTTTCATCCTTCAGACCATTCACTGCATCAAGTATTAGTCTCACAGGTCTAGTTTCATATTGCATGGTTTTACTGAAGGACAAATGATATATTAAAGATGATTTGAAGGCTGTAGCACAAGTGCCGCATACTCATTCAAACAATCATCTCACTCAGTGGCACCTCACGTGCAATCTTATAAAAATGGTCAATTCAACCTGCTCAATCTCTAATTACACCAGTTCAGCCTATATCTTGGCTTCAACGAGTGACTGCTTCTACTGTTTTGCCTACCCTCGTCTCACAATACGCACATGCCAACTGCCAATGTCAACTCAACTCTATCACAATACTCTCTGTGTTCATGCCACTCTCATCTCAAGGACCGAATTCCTATCAACAAACCTGCGTACAGACTCCCAGTTTGATTAGTCCTATTGATATCCCACAAGCAAGTATAGATTCTTTCTTTCCATGCATATTGACAATATATCTCTCAAGCTATGCCTGCTCTTTAGAATGGATTATTAACTCAGGAGCTACTGACCACATCACCTCATCCAATACCATCTTGGTCAATCCTATGTACTGTTATGAAAACCCATTCCCTAAATTATAAATCATGAATACAAAACACTTAATCTAGAGGGTCTATTTAGATTTTTCAACCAACCATCAAAACATCAAACCAAAAACAGAAAATACCTGAATCCCCACCAAATCCCTATAAAAATAATAACAATAAAAAAACTATTATCTAAAACTGCAATTGAAGTCATCACTTATCCCAAGATAAGAGTTTGATTAGAAAAACTAAAAATGAAGTAATAAACAAAACCAACAACAAAAACTCCTTAAAAATACGAACTAAATCCTCTACTTTCCAACGACACATCAATGCACAAGAAATTAATATAAAAAGTGAACCAATAAATTAAAATTGAAACCAAGGCAACAACATCGTTTCTGATAATTAATTTCAGACTAATTCTTTCGAATTTGTAATATACTCTATAAATTGCCAAACATAAAACAAACAAACCACCAACAAAAAATGCCTAAACACCAATAGACAAATTTGATACAAATAAAGAAACCCCATTAACTAAATCTCAAAATAAAACCAGACAATATATTTCCCAGCTCAAAGAACAGACCTTTGCAATTAATCGGAGGGGAATTAGTAATTTTCAAGCGTTGGCAGTATTGGGGATAAGAGGAATTCCTTGTTGTTTGGACTTGGCCTGAGACTCTTGCTTTTCTCGGATCTTCTGCATTTGAAGCATCCTCTCCATGACGAGCTCGTACTCGCACTTCTCGTAAGAGTGGCGCTCATTCTCGCACTTCCAGGGAAGGTAAAGCTCCGACTGGCGGCATTTGTTAAGAGGGATCAGCAAATGGGCGCACTGGTCCCTGTAAGGAATTGGGACTCTCGCCTCCACCATCTCCGCCTGTGTAGCTATCATCTTCTTCGATGATCCGATTACTACTTCTTCCATTTGGATTCGATTGGTTGATTCTTCTTCACACTTGTTCGTCTTTCTCTTCCCTCTCCGTCTCTTCGTGGGTCGGACTTTCGAAATGTTTTACTCCATTACCTAAATCACAGCTAGGGTAACACGTGCATCGCACTTGACACAATATTTTTTTCGTTCTAAATTATAATTATAAAATTATTATTAATTTTAAATATTTTCAAGTTTAAAATTAAAATAAATTTATTTAGTTTATATCAATATAATTATAAATATCATAAACAACCTATAAAGTATTATTAGTTATAAGATTAATTATTTTAAAATTTTAAACAAAATTTATAAATTTTAAATTTAAAAATATTTCAAATTAATTTTAAAAAAAATAATAATGATCTTATAATTTAGAACAAAAAGTGTACTATAATTTCCACAAAATCTTGTGCTAAAATATATAATACGCGGATTTTTCACTAACTATATACTTTCTACTTTTATTTACTTTTTTTTTATATATAAAAATGCTTAAGTTTATAATATATTCAAAAATTAATGTCATTGTAGCTGGACGGAGATTTTGGTTTATCAATTTGCTTAACATGTGTCTTCTATTTCACTAAAATTTATAGAGCGGCCAAATCATTTTTTTTTTTTTTTGGTTTTTTATTTTAACTTGCATACAAGCTTAACCCGAGCAAGGCATGGATATATATAAAGAATATATTAATAGTTATTGTTTATCTTTTTAATTTATCATTGTAACGTTTCGTATATTACTGTATACCGTAAAAATAAAAAATTGAGATATAATTCAAAACCAATGAAGTGGACTAATTAACAAAGAAAATTGATATTTTTATAGAATTTTTTAATATTTTCATATGATAAATGTCGATATGAGTCCATAACGATGATTTTGAATATCGTTATAGATTTATAACAATAATTTATATGTAAAAATATCAAAAAATTCTATAAAAATATCAATTTTCTTAACAAACATTGAAACTTTTTTTTATAGAAGACTGACCCACTTTGTAAACGACTTAGGGTTGCTAATAATTATGATGACTCAAACACAATTAATTTTAAATTGCCTAATTAACTCAAGATCGCTCCATGCCTCGTTGTAGATAAGTATAGATGCGGAAAGTAGATTTTGTTTGTCTCTGCTAATAAAAATGAAACTAGGCTTAAGGAATGGAGTTTTATTTAAGTAAAGCTTCTAGTTACTTAATATTACTTAATAATTTGAATCGGATGAGAGAGAGGATTTCAAGCATCGTGTCTACTGGTGGAACACCCGTGGTGGCTTCGACGGCCATAAATTCCGCTGCTCAGCAAACTCTCTTTCTCGAGTGCTACCTAGCTAAATCTAATTAAATTAATTAATACTATATTTTAAATTATAAATTTTTAAAAATTAATTTAAAATTATAAAGGGATAAATTTTTTCACGAGTGATATTTTGATAGTTTACAATATTATCATTGTATTAATTAAAATAAATATTTATATGAATTTTGAGTTTAAAAATATAAATTAATTTTAAAAAATTAATATAAGTTTCTACTAAACTATAGAGTACGAGTACATTTATATACATACAACCAGCAAGTTTCTTTTTGAAGGGACCTTCAAATTCGAAAGTAACGCAGAAATGCTTCTCTCTTTCTACTACTCTCTTTCCTGCTAGAAACGCCATGCTAAAATGACAATTAAATAAACTCGGCATATCTTACTACTTATATTAGTTAACCTCTTATGTAAAATACGTTAATCTCTAAATTGATGGCTACGTTGGGGTGTGACGTCAATTGACACCATTGACAATTTTTTATTTTTTATAATATATGATATATTTTTAAAAATAAAGTGTAATAAACAAATTACACAATTGAAATTTTATAAATTTTCTAATATATATGATCAAATTAAATTTTTTATAACTTTCTCAATCTTATATCACTTCTACTACTTTATATATACATTTTTCTCTAATAATTTTAAAACAAATAATAATTTAATTTACATTATTTTAAACAATTAAATATTTATTAACACATTTGAGATTAAAAAACCGTATTAAGAGTCAATAAAAATAAAGTGTATGTATATATATAATGATATCACTTATTATATTAACAATATTGTAACCAGATATATGTTATATATATATATATATATATATATATATATATATAACTAGCTAGAAAACACAAAATTATCTATAAAAAATTGACTCTAGAGTGTTACTCCAAACCCCCCACCAAATTATTTATAGTCTCATAATATTTTGACACCACTCTATAAAAATATTGGCTTTGTCTTTGCATTACACATCGTTTATTTTACAAATTCCTTCAACAGTAACACAATGACTTGCCCAAATTTAATTTACAGATATAAGAAAATAGGAAACATAGGATCCATGTATTTGAAAATAGAAAACATGGCACCCCAGATGTTTGAAAATTGAAAACAGCACCCAGCTAAACGGAAATAGTATTTCCTGGATAAATACTCATGTACCTGCTATATTAATACCTCCAGCTTATCTTCCATAGTTCTTATCAGTTACAACAAAGACGTTAGATACGGTCCTCCTCCTTGCTATAACCATAAAAATGGGCACATTCCTAGTAAGGAACTACTCCATTACAGATGGGCAGAAGCCGCAGAACCCAGAAAAAGAGCCAGGCAATTCCATAAAATTTTCACTAGAGGTATAAACAGTGAACACTATATCTAGTCTCAGCAACAAGTAGGAATTGAAGTTTAACATTTCTAAATTAGAAATTAATAAATCTGATATTACTCCTTCAATAGTTTAAGAAAAAAAGAGCCCAGCTACTACTACAAGAACAGATGGGAAAGATTTATGCTAATGCATGCATAAGTTTTAAGTGTAAAGGAAGGAAAGAATATATGCTATACCAGTTTATACGTAGCAAAGCATCTACAAATAAGTAGCAAGTTTGAGTGGTTATGACATTGGAACACAAAGATTAAGCGAGATCCAACTAAAAGTTGATGAATATGAGCAACACATTCTTTCTCGTGATACCTACAATTTGCTAAACAAAGTTCATATATAGGACATCAGAAAACACAAGAAGATGATTAGTGTCAAAGAGAACTCTGAATATCACTGAAGTACTTGTGCTTAAGAGAATCAACAGCTGTAATTCTCTCACTAGGATTCCAGCGCAGCATTTTCTGGCAAATAAAAGCACAAAGTTAAAAGAAGCATAATGCTGTTACTTTTCTGTCGAGAACTAGATATTCTAACAAACTTAATATTTTGTTTAGGAGGGATTGGATTTAAGGGATCTATTCATCATTATAAAAGAGCAATGGTAGCATTACTGAATGTGAGACAACGCAACTTAAACAGTGGAATACCAAAGAATAAAAAATCAAGAAGACACCATCTGGGAAAAGGCAAAGGAGGCACTACGGAACCAACTACTCTAACCAGCATCAGTTGTTTCGGTAAATGATATCACTGTACATTCACGTAACCCAGCTTTATCTGATAACAACTTTTAGAATTCGTAAATAATAACAACTTACAGAGAGAAGATCAATTCCCCATGGTTCAAGACTTGGGATTACTGTTGCAAGATCCTGAAGGGAGAATAGAGGAAAAGTGGGAGTTAATTCTCTTTACAATGCTGCAATAGGATGATGAGGAATAATCGTGAACCTGCATCACCTTTGCAGGAAATTTGGCTAGAGTATTGACAAAAGGATACAACGAAGTCACTCCATGCCACATTTGGTCATCTGGTGTACCCAGAATGCTTCATATAAATAGGGTAATGAAATTCAGTATACAAGGGATGAAAAGCATATATATCGACAATAAAATACAATATTCACCTGGAAATCTTTTCCAACTGATCTTTCCGACTAGCACCCCTAAACAAATGTCCTTGCGTCACCATTTCAGCAAATATACATCCCACACCCCATATATCAACAGGGGTGGAGTATTGGCCAGAGCCAAGTAGCAGTTCGGGAGCCATAAACCGGAAATTTCCCACCTGCATATAATTACCAGCCGCAGGAAAAAATAGAAAAAAGAAGAAAAAGCAAAATAACTGTGACGGGAAAAGGAAGATGAGAACGGCACTTGCAGGTAGAGTGCTTGCGAAAAAGAATACAACCATATTTCTGCAAAAAAACGTCAACAGTAGTACGATAGAAAATGCCTGAATAAAGGACATTAAAACACATCAATCCTCCAGTGTATTTCTTTTGAGTTAAAGGACAGTTACAGATGGGTTCTTCTTCCCAATAAAGCCCAAAAGTTACTAACGAGCTACAAGTTACCCTAAAGACCGAATATTTCATGAAAGTTGTTAAAGAACTTAGAATTTTAACCATGCAGGAAGTGCAGGGGTAAACAGTTTCGTATAGACATCAATACCTTGCTAGTGAGTGACTTGAGAGGAATATCAATTGCCCTGGCTAATCCAAAGTCCGCAATTTTCACTACTTCATTACGACGATCAACCAACAAGTTATTAGTCTTCAAATCTCGATGAATAATTTTGTTAGAGTGACAATACAAGACTCCGGATAGGATTTGATGCAAAAACCTCTGCAAGGAGAAGATTCATAAGCTTTACTGTAGACATGTATAGAGAATTGTTATGGACCTTTGAACAAATAATATCAAGAGAAAGTAATAGGATTTTTAGACTTCAATTGAAAACCATAATGTTGTGCAGAGCTGATTGAGAAGAGATTATCAATTTTCCATTTAAATACCAGTGTATGGTACAGATATCGGTTTGAGAAAGAGATACTGTGACCCGATAACCTTGTTTCCCCCCATAGTACAATTGAATGTATGATTGAACATTACCTAGAAAGCAAAATTATCGCATCGTTTCACAAGTCATAAAATAAACATATGATACAGGATTTAAGATGAAAGATTGACCACTACAAGAAAATTGTCCTCCCAGATCTTATATGATGATATGGTAATGGAGGAAATAAGGGCTACACAAAACTTCTCAAACCTGATATGGTGATATTTTAAAGTTGAAGTACTCTATAAAACAAATTTAAAAAGTGAAAAATTACACATTTAAAATTTTCTAAATATCTATATGACCACCATAGCTATAAGATGTGATAAGAGTTTTTTAACATTGGCCATGTGATAATCAAAATGACATGTGATGATGGCACCTACTTTTATGATTCGAGGATCCTTAACGATTGATGGAAAACTGAGCATGAAATCCTTCAGATCCTTGTCCAAATACTCAAAGACGAGAGAGACTTTGTTGTCAGTGCTCAGTACCTCCAGCAATCTGTAAAATAATAGTATTTGATGAAATTTATTGAGATAATTCCAAAAAAAACAACTATTTTTTACATGGCATAAATTAAAATTTGAGATGTAGATTATAAATCAGATACTTGATGTTACAAATTCATCATGTTATTCAGTTAGTAATTACAAAAAAAAATTGAAACCTGAGGGGCGTGACTTTTAGAATTCAAGAACATGTACCGACTACGGAACATAAAGGCAGGTTTGTTGAGGATGGGTGGTGACATAAAAGCCTTATCCCTAAGATCAACCCAAATACGTAAGAATGAACTTGTTTAGTACACTGCCAATCTGATTGGACATCAACTCCACTGCTAAAATTGACAAGCAGAACAAAATCAGTCGGTTTTTCTAGTGGCATAAATAATTCTAAGTTCATGTTCATGCCACTATGCCAGTTTCAACTAAAGTAAAGAACATACAACTATTAGTTTGTCATAAGGTTTCCAGTTCCACATAAAAATAATATCAGAAGAAGGCTCCAAATTGAATATAATTAGTTCAAGCTTTAGGGGGTCACCATATTACTTCAACTAAACACCAAATTCATCCAGAAAACTTTAGCCACTGAATATGGATAACAATATATGGTAAGCACAATATGAATACAGAAGTGAAATATAGGATATTGAGTTTATATAAAAACTAAAATGTAAATTTGATTCTCAAAATTCACATTAAGTAAATGCAGATAGACACTGCATCATCAATAATAGTATATATTCATGTAATTATTGTAGTATCCACCAATAGATGAGACCAAAACCAACAGACTGCAATTTATACCAGTGTCCCCAAGGTTGAAGCTAGAACATCGTGGTGGTAGAGGATAACAAAATTGAATTAGCACATATAAAAAAAATCATGAAAGCAGCAAAAAAATCTTTAATGAAAGTTGCATGCACTATCAATGTAGACTTTTTTATGTTTCTCAAATGTAAATCATGAGAGAGAGAGAGAGGGGAAGAGACAGATTACCTTACAATGTTTATGTGATCCAACTCCTTGAGAAGGGAAACCTCTCTTATCACTGAGCTTGGCACACCTTCACATTCATGGAAGAAGATGTTTTTGACCGCTACCATCTCGCCAGTAACAGTGTTGAGACTTCTGTAAACCACACCGAAGCTACCTTGTCCAACTTTCTCAATTTCCACATACTGCGGCACATTGACCAGCATGACTAACAATAAGATACAAAAATACACCACTCTACTATTATCATATACCTTATCCATTTGATGAAGAAGATGACACTAGATCAAAAACTTTGTATCCTGATACTGGAAAAATAAAAACAACATAAATTTTAGGACAGATAAACATCTAAAACAAAGATAAACCAAAACTGCATATGATGAGGAACGTAGCATACATCGATTTTATTATTTATTCTTTAGAATTCAAGCATGTAGAAATTGATATAATTAGGTATTTTTTTATTCCTTTCCACCACTTTATTCAAGTTCCATACAGAGCCTGGTGACAAGTTATATCTAATGAGGGAGGAAATATAAGGGAAAACACTGTCCCTATATTCCATCATTTTCTACCAAGGAACCTAAACTAAAAGAAATCCATTCAAGCAGAGAACCAAACAATTAATTAAGTACATACAATACTGGAGAATCAATTAACGTAAAATACTTGACAGATGAATACTGAAAATAGTTTAATACACCCTCAGTTTGATAAAATAAATTAGAGTGACAATTTTACCGAGAGATATAAAGATACACATCCTCGTGAGTCTAGATTCGATTTTATAAATTTATTAAATACAGTACTTAAAGAGACTTAACAACTGGTTTAAATTATTTCTTTGATTTGGCATAATATACCTGAAAAGAACTTCTAGAACAGTATTCTGTTGCAAATTAAAAGGTAATCGATAACTAACACAAACGAATTATACAATTATCGGTAAAACAAAGTTCAGAGAGATAATTTTACAGAAAACACGAGAGAGAAATAGAGCATACACATAAAACCGCATTCTAATTTAGCCCTAACTAACTTACGTTCGTTCTTTTGATTTAATATACACATAGAAATGATGAATGAGGCATAAGAAAGTAATATTTCTATTGCAGTTTCATAATCAAATCAGAATGTAGATATTTAAATTGTGAAAGGAATCAAAGGATTGATAAAATACCGTCAGCGAATGGTATTCTTGAATCTTGAATAGAATCAATAGCTTATGAGTAAAACAAGTTCATATAGGCACAAATTCATACACATTTATTGCTGAATATATACAAGAATAGAGATCTGTGTGTGTGTGTGTGTGTGTGTGTGTGTGTGTGTATATTTAGAGAGAGAGAGAGAGAGAGAGAGAGGCAGAGGTAGAGAGGGTTACCTGAAGAAATTGTTAAGCAAATTGAGCTCCAGTTTGTGGAATTTGATTTGAACCGAGCGCGAAATGTAGAAGTAGTATTTAGCAAGAAAATAAATAAAATGTAGAAGTAGAAATACTTGGAGAGAGACGTTACTCACTGCGTTACTTTTTGGCCTTTTTTTTAAAATAAAAAAAATATTATCTAAAGAGTAGGATTTTATAATATTCCGTAAATTAAAAATAAAAAAAACCTTCCACATTTACTGGTGTTATTTTAATTTTGTCTAAATTTAATTGACTGAGATATAACAAGATAATTGATATTTTTATAAAATATCACGTAATTTTAAAATTCTTCGTAAAAATATTAATTTTTTTAATAACAACATCAATCAGTCGTCAGATTGTGAGTTCACGTCCTCCAAATATTTATTCATACGTTAGATAATTAGTTATGTGAGTTGAGAGATACTAATTAACCATAGTTATATGGAGTGTGTTGTTTCTTAAACTTTGACTTTAGTCCTCGATCATTAGATTTTTGTACAATTTCTTTACTTTTTAAATAAATATTTTACTTTTTTTTCCTAGGCATTTGGGCGTTGTCATTGTATTTTAGATGTGCTTTATCAATTCTATTTTTGTTTATAAATGTATTTAGCTTTAATATTTAAAATTAAAACTTAATGATAAATTTTTCGGACAAGGACTATATATATAATAAGACAATTGAAAAACTTATCTAAATTAATTTGATTAATTATTTTGAAGATAATTTAGTCATCAGGTTATAATTCTCAATTACAAATTATATAATTATAATAATATATATTCAAATTTAATAAATATAATTATAATTTGTTATATATATATATATATACACACACACACACACACACACACACACACACAGTCCCGTTCAAGAACATTATGTTAAACAACACTTCAATCTTTAACTAACATATCTATAAAAAGCCCAAAAAAAAAATGGACTGTTCTTCCGATTTTTTATTTTTTATCAGAGGTTTGTAGTGCTCTTACGTTTCTTTCTCCTCAACCAAAAAAAATTCTCTCTTCTATACCAAAAATGTGTCATAGATCTAAAGAACAAGAGGAAGGATAGCAACATAGATCTGAAGAACTCATCTTTCTTAACAAAACTCATCTACCAAAATAACATAATACAAAAGGTACAGATTGGAAGCAATCCGCAAGGGTCGTCATCTTTAAATCATCATCGTATAACAATTAGGTGATAAATCAATTATTTAAAATTGCAATTTTTTTTAGTTGTTTTGAAGTGTTTATAGATCATTAGTATTAATTTATAAATCGTTCTCAGCCAACAAGAGTTAACATTTTTTTTTTAAAGTTATTTAAAATCATTCTTCCCAAGAGTTCACGGTTTTTTTCTCAGATTATAAGTTGAGCGAAAAAGCACATTTTTTTTCTTCTGAAAATTAGAAAATTTACACAGCTTAATAAGTACTGAACATGGCATACCCCAACTCCTATAAAGAAGATACCAACTAAACAAACTCAACTCTTATAAACAGAAGTCTGATACTACTACAATTTCAATTGAAGCAACTTCTACATCAATCTCTGATGGCCGTTAGACAGTGTTTTGGTTTGAAAATCAAATTTAATATCTTTGATAATTTATGTGGAGTAATTCTTTACATTCTCAAAATATTTTTTGTTGTTTTTTTCCCCAAATGGTACTGTGATCTGTGGCAGTTTTTATTTTTATTTTTATCAAGCCCTCTTTTTGAATATTAATTAAAAGAGCCAAATGTGTAGAAATAATTCGATGAATACATTAATTCAATAGAAATATCAGGTATATTTTTTTTCTCTGACAATTGAAGTTTAATTTTCATTATATATATAGTCCCGTTCAAGAGCACTTTGTTAAACAACACTCCAATCCTTAACTAACATACCTATAAAAAGGCAAAAAAAAAGGGAACTGTTCTTTCAATTTTTTATTTTTTTATCAGAGGTTTGTAGTGCTTTTACGTTTCTCTCTCCTCAACCAAAAATGCGTCTTAGATCTAAAGAACAAGAGGAAGGATATCAACATAGATTTGGAAAACTCATCTTTTTGTCAAGTTCCCTCACTTTCTTTCTTCTCAGCAAAAATATAACACGAAACAGATCTCTCTAAAATAGCGAGAACGTGACGAGAAACTGAAGAACGCGACCTAGATTTGGGTTTGCCCAGACATCCAAGAAGCTAAAGAATCAACGGAATACCCATATCTTGTTTTCAATTCGGTAAAACCTTACATTTCTCTCTCCTTAATCTGGCAACAAATTTGGGATTTTATTTGCATACATTTGAGGAATGCTTGAATTTCATACTTCAGAGTGCAAATCGAGTAGTTTAGTAATAAATAATAAGTAATAAATTTTATTTACATACATTAGTAATAAGTTTTATTTGCACAAAGTTAATGAAAATTAAACTTCAACTGTCAGAAAGAAAATATACCTTATATTTCTATTGAATTAATGTATTCATCGAATTGTTTCTACACATTTAACTCTTTCAATTAATATTCAAAAAGAGGGCTTGATAAAAAAAAACTGCCACATATCACAATACCATTTGGGAAAAAAAATTAATAAAAATTGTTTTGAGAATGTAAAGAATTACTCCACATAGATTATCAAGGATATTAAATTTGATTTTCAAACCAAACCACTGTCTGACCGCCATCAGAGATTGATGTAAAAGTTACTTCAGTTGAAATTACAGTAATATCAGACTTCTATTTATAGGAGTTGGGTTTGTTTAGTTGGTATCTTCTTTATAGGAGTTGGGGGTATGCCATGTTCAGTACTTATTAAGCCGTGTAAATTTCCCAATTTTTAGAAAAAATGTGCTTTTTCATTTAACTTATAATTTGAAAAACAAACGTGAACTCTTGGGAATAATAATTTTAAATAACTAAAAAAAAAACCGTTAACTCTTGTTGGCTGTGAGCGATTTATAAATTAATACTAACAATTTTTAAACACTTTAGAACAACTAAAAAAAAATACGATTTTAAACAATTGATTTCTCACCCAATTGTTATACAATGATGATTTGAAGATGACAACCCTTGCAGACTACTTCCAATCGATAGCTTTTTGTATTATGGTATGTTGGTAGATGAGTTTTGCTAAGGAAAAATGAGTTATTCAGACTTATGTTGCTATCCTTCCTTCTATTCTTCAGATCTAGGACACATTTTTGGTTGAGGAGAGAGAAAGAGTTTTTTTAGTTGAGGAAAGAGAAACGTAAGAGCACTACAAGTTTCTAATACAAAAAAATAAAAACAAAAAAACGGAAGAACAATCCCTTTTTTTTTGGGACTTTTTATAGGTATGTTACTTAAAGATTGGAGTGTTATTTAACAGAGTATTTTTGAACGAGACTGTTTATATACACACACACACACACATAATTAATAATCTAAAAAAGAAACTTTACAATTAAATTAATTTAATAAATAAAAAATATTATGAAAAAATAGCACGTGTCTCGCACGGTTCTAAACTTGTGTATTTAACATAAACATATTTATATTCTCTACAGGTAAATCATAAGATTTTATCACGTGAATTATTGGTTGGTCAAAAGAAAAATTATGGAAATATCATTTATTTTCAACAATTCGGTGTATTTAAATTTATAAACATTTTTGGCTCCACAGATTTTTCTCTCATCCTCCGGACCTCCAAGCAACCAAGAGAAACGTGACTCCTCTTCAGAGAATGCAGCGGCTGTGGAAGGTTTGAAGTAAAATTGAATGGTTTGGATTGGATATAAAAGGAAGGAAATAGTTTGATTGGGCAGAGCGGGAAAGTTCAAGATCGATACTATTAAGACTTTTAGCTATGATGGGCTAATGTCCAGTCCAAAACACAAACAGCGAGCCCCTGCCAATTAATTTTCCCCCCATTTTACTGTTACAACAACAACAACAGAATCCCAAATTCTCTCTCCCTCCTCTCACTCCCACCAAAAGAGAAGACAAACCCCTCAATGGCAAAAATCTTTGAGTTCCTGATTATCCTCACCGCCATCTTGATTTCCACAACCACTACCGCCGCCGCCGTACCTCTACCATCAACCACGCAAGAAACCCTAAACCACACATCCCTGGCTATCGCCGCCGTCCTCTCCACCCTGGGCTTCGAACAGCTCTCCACCGTCGCCGCTGAATCCCTCTCCAACACCAACCCCCCGCTCACCATCTTCGCCCCCACCGACAACTCTCTCCTCACCTGCCCGTCTTGCTCCGTCTCTCTCCTCCTCCAAGAGCATTCCGTCCCTGGGCTCTACCCTCTCCCTCTCCTCCTCTCACTCTCCTTCGGCACCAAAATCCAAACCCTATCCCCAAATCTCCGCTGCCTAACCTTAACTTCGACCGGATCATCTAACGCCACCCTCTTCGTCAACGGCGCCCAAATCAGCCGCCCTAATCTCTTCCAAAACGACCTCCTCATCGTCCACGGCCTTCAGGGTTTTCTATCTCATCTCTCCCCTCTCTCCTGCAATGTCGAATTCATGACTTCTCTCTCCTTCCCTATTATTCCTCCCTCCTCCACCCCCTTCTTTATCATGCGCCTCATGCTAAAAGACACCATGCTCCGCCTACGCGTCGGCGGCTACGGCGTCCTCGCTCTCGCCATGAGAGAGAAGTACAAAGAGCTCCTCGAGCTTCACACCGCCACTGTATTTGCTCTCGACGACGAATCGATCTTCGCCGGAGGACACTCGTACGTACAAGATTTGAGGTTTCACATTGTGCCCAACAGGCGGTTGACGGCCTTACATTTGGTGAGTTTTCCGTCGGAGACGGTGTTTCCGACGATGGAACGGGGTGAGAAACTGGTGGTGACCACCGCCGGCGGTGGAGGTTTATCGCACCCGATGAGGATTAATTACGTGAAGGTGAAGAACCTTGATCTGCTGTTCAACAGCAGGATTGCAGTTCATGGACTCGCTGGGCCGTTTAGGAATATTCGCCATGATCTGACGGCTGGGGGAATTTTGAACAAGAGTGGATCTGAAAGGAATGTGGCTCCCAATGCAGCTACTGGAATGAATGTGGAAGATGATGATTATCATCGTCTTTGAGCTCTGATATTGATGTGTTGTAATAGTAGTGTTTTCACGGTTGTACAATATAAAAGCTACACACCTGCTGTATGTACCTTGTAGTGGCCTCATTTCATTCAATTGAAATTGGTATACTGCTTCATTTCATTTGATTTTGTTTTAGCTGCTTCTTCAGTCTTCGTTTGCAATTAGGAGAGTTGATATTATAATTAATTTCTGGTTCCTCCAATTATACCTCAATTGTATAGTTATCTGTTTGGTAAGCCAATCTGAAGTTAAATCAGGTTGGATCAAAATGGTTCAATCAAATTTGTTAGGAAATAGATAATGTCCTAATAAAATTGTTGAATTTTTTCAGTATAAATAAATATCAAGATATGGCCTCGAACAAATAAATGGCCATCATTGGGGCTCCACTTCCAAACCTTTTAGAGCAGGAGGGTAAATGCAAGCACAAGTTGTTATTGTTAAAATTTGATCTTATAACCTTTCATTTCTTTTTTTCATTTCGTAAGTTTTTATCAGGGAATGTAACGCCGGGAAGGCCAATTTTAAATTTTGGAAGGCAAGGATTAATTAATATTTTCAAATCCGTAGTAGATCGGCGATTGAACTGATTAAAACTGGAATCTGATTTGGTTTGACCTAGTGAGCCGATTTTTGTCAAAATTCAGATTGAACCGGTTGACTACATGTCAAACCGATAATTTAACCTGTAAAACCAGTTAAGTTGACTCAGTGAATTGGTTTTAAGTAATTTTTAATATTTTTTTGATACAAAAATATTTTTATTTTTTAAATTAGATATTATTAGTAATATTGTAACATAATTTTACTATATTTTAGTTTTAAAAAATTAAATTTTTAAAAAATTATTAATTATTAATAATATATATATTTTAATATATTTATGACATCACTAGTTTAACAACGGTTCGACCACTAGTTCAAACAGTGATCTATCCACCCGGTATTTTTTTTATTCGATAATCGGTCCGAGTCTAAAAATCATGCTTAGACCTCAAAGGCTAACAATAAATACATTCTCATTTTCAATAAGTTGTACACCTAAATATTTAAATATATACAGTGTGAGAAAATATGATATATTAAATGATTTTTTTTTTTTGAGAACCTACATTGTTACACTTAAATTCTATAATTACATTGTATCCTAAAATCTAGAGGGAATTTAGGAAGGTGCCAAGAGAGAACTTAAGGAAAAATTATCTTCAATCTCTTTACTGTTGGTTAACTCCTCTAACTTATACGGTTAAACTCAATTATGTAACTTTACACAATAAAAAGAGAAATAATCATGTCATTTCATACTTAATTTTTTTGGGAACTAAACAGTTGTCCTTCCGGGCCTTAGATTTCCAGAAGATATTTTATTTGTTAATGAAATAATGCTCGTATTTAACATAAATTTATGATCGTATGGATCACTTATCCTTGAAATTATAAAGAGAACTTTCTAAAAGTGAAATCTCCCAATAGCAAATAACCTATTATGACTAGATTTCAGAAGTTTTTATCCTTAACACCAAAACCAGAGACGATGGCATCCACAACACTTTTGAAGTAATTCTTTTATAGAATGGAGAGTGTAATTATAAGTGTCATGGTGTAATTGATCTTAAAATAGTTATATACTCTATTTGATCCACAAAATCTCTATTCGTTAAATTCGTAACATTAAAGATGCAATTTTGGTTTATATTTATTTTTAAAAATAATAAATTATTAATTTAATAATAATAATAACATGGCAATGAAAATATGATAATAAATTCTATGAGATAATATTTTATGCTACGATCAATAAATAGAGAGCAATTTTATAAAGCGCAAAATTTAATTAGAATATTTTTGGAACTGGAGGAATAGGTTACCAAATTTACAGTGCTAGCGTCCTACAACGTAGGAGTAGCCAGCTCCAATGCTGATTTAGTATATGAATCAAATGCTTGACCAAGTCTTTCGCATATGCTAAGACTGAATTAAATTAAAGCTACTGTTTATGCTATGACCATGTCTATATTCCACGTAAAATATGTTGGGTTTTCAGGTCTAATATACATATATTATTTAGTAAGACTTGACCCGTATTAATTGTTTTGATACATTTCAAGCTACCACTAAACAGTTGTGAATTGTAACTATCAAGGCTTTAGCTATAATTAGCTTCAAGGTATTTTAAAATACAAGAGTTTATTTGACTAATTCTTCACACAAACTAGACATAGATTATTAAAGTACTTCCTCGCCAAATCTATTTGTATGTTTAATAACCCAAATGTACAAAAAGAAGAATTCATTTTATTCATGTTTCAAAATGTATCAATTTATTTATTTGTTTCTTTCTCCTTTTTTTGGTTATACGAGATGATTTTAAGGGCATACTCCTCACATTGACCTGGTGCATTCACGAGATTTCTCTTTAAGTGTTTAGAAAATCAAGAAAACGATCTAATCTTTTTTACCACCCAAACCAACCCCTTGAAATTAAGTAATTTAATTGTTTCGATGTTGAATTTTTTCAGACAAATGAAAACTCCGTCAAAACTCAAAAACACGATGCCAAAAGCTTAATGGAGTCTTCCAACTTTTTTCGCTGTTGAACTCCATGGGCTACAAAAGGTGAAAAAGGAAACCAGTAGGCAATTACAAGGCCTTTTAGGTTGGACCCGCATGATATACGCGTTACTCAGATTGGATAAAAAAGGCTGGTATGATGGGGAACGAAATCTGCCCATATTAATTATATAGTTTGACTTTGGAGCATAGTGTTGTATTGGTCAATTTTGGCTGATATATTTGGTCAATTTATGACCATATATGAAGCCTTCCTCTCCTTCCCCTGCGTCGTTTCTTACAGAGTATAAAGCTTTCATGGAATTGTTTCGCACAATCGTACCTCTTCAACCGCAAGCAATTTCTTCTCAGTAGCAACCAGAGTATATTAATTCTCTTCCCTTCTGCAAGCAAACCTACCCTCTTAATTAATTTCTCCTATTTTTCTGTCTCTCGCTAGCTAACTTATTAGACTCATATCAGTCATCGATGATGATCAATATTCCTCGATCGTCAACTATGATGATCAATCATCAATCATCAATAACCATGCTTCTCTCAAATACAACTGCTTCACAATCACACAATGTGTCCTATCCGCACTCCACTTTTGCTTCCCATTACGTTCGACATTCACTTCCAAGGTAAATTTATATTTCATCATCGTGGATCTTGATTGAAAAGTTTGTCGTTTGAGAAATATATATCGGATATATTTTTAGTAAAATGAATATTTGATCTTGATTGAAAAGTAGTCGTTTGAGTAGAATGAAAATTTGATGAAGTGTAGTTGGGTGCAGGTTTAAGATAGAGGAGAAGTCAATGTCAAAAGATGCGACATATCAAATAATAAATGACGAGCTAATGTTGGATGGAAATCCGAGGCTGAACTTGGCTTCGTTTGTGACAACATGGATGGAGCCAGAATGTGATAAGCTTATGATGGCCAACATTAACAAGAATTACATCGACATGGACGAATACCCTGTTACCACCGACATTCAGGCATCCATCTCTTCTTTTCTATGCTATTTAATTAAAATTTTATTAATTATCTGAAAAGATTAATCAACATTCAGTTTATGAAATTGTGCACTATAATTTTATATATAGTATTAGAAATAAAAATTAAAAAGAAAAATATTTTTAAGTATTTTTTAAAGGGCGGGCGAGAGTATTTCTTATGTGTTAAAGCGGCATATGTAACACTGTAATAGTACAGAAAGAAAAGGAGACAAAAGCGTGGTTCAAAGTTTTCATAAAAAATTCCTTGGTCAAATGTCAAACGGGTTAGGTGGGGCAGCGAAGGTCAATAGCCCATCGTGCTAGGTTGTGACTAACCAATACAAACCAATAACTTTTCGCAATGTATTTTGCATTATGTTATAAGGAAAAAAAAATACTTATTATACAATTAGTTTATGATTTATCAATCTTTGATTTTTTATTTAAGTGTAGGAATTTCTTTTAACATATTCATACAAGACTATTGTCTATTTTAATTTGTTGGTTTGGACTATATGCAGTTCAAAGCGACGAATTATTATGGGCAACTATAATATAGTCGAGATTGGATCAAAAGATTCAAAATACACCCTATGGAATTAACAAAAATTATTCTAATATTGATATTAATTGGATAGCCTGATTGACAAGGGAGACTGTTTATGTAACAAATCAATCCTTTTAATGCAGAATCGGTGTGTAAACATAATTGCAAATTTGTTCAATGCTCCATTGGAGGACTCTGAAGCTGGTGTTGGAGCGGGAACGGTAGGTTCCTCAGAGGCAATAATGCTGGCAGGCCTTGCTTTCAAGAGAAAATGGCAAAACAGGCGCAGAGCCCAGGGCAAACCTTGCGACAAGCCTAACATAATTGTGGGAGCAAATGCTCAGGTTCACATTATATATAACCTTTACTTCAAAGTCTCTCTAGCCCCTTAGCATGCATATGTAGTTTATGAAGATTGGCAAAATATAACGAGTAAGAAAGGGCTAAAAGTGACTATCATTAGCTTTATCGAGCATATATATATAAATTTATGTTGTTCTATATATATTTATAGGTATGCTGGAAGAAGTTTGCAAATTACTTTGAGGTAGAATTGAGGGAAGTGAAGCTAAGGGAAGGTTACCTTGTCATGGACCCCGTCAAAGCTGCGGAAATGGTGGATGAAAACACCATCTGTGTTGCTGCTATATTAGGCTCAACCCTCAATGGAGAATTCGAAGATGTCAAGCTCTTGAATGATCTACTAGTAGAACAGAACAATCAAACTGGGTAAGTGCATGCATGCTTGTGAAAGTCAGTTGGGCTTTTTTTTTCTTCTTACTCTTATTTATAAGTACTTTTCTTTATGTATTTGTTGCTCCATTTTTTGCAGATGGGATACCCCAATTCATGTGGATGCAGCCAGTGGTGGATTCATTGCACCCTTCCTTTATCCGGAACTGGAGTGGGATTTCCGTCTTCCTCTGGTGAAGAGCATCAATGTTAGCGGCCATAAATATGGACTTGTTTATGCCGGTATTGGTTGGGTTATCTGGAGGACCAAACAAGATTTGCCTGAAGAACTTATCTTCCATATTAACTACCTTGGAGCCGATCAACCTACCTTCACCCTCAATTTTTCTAAAGGTGGTGACACAAAAATAAGTATATATACACTATGTGCATGCTCTAGTTAAGATTTAGCGACAATGCTTAATTGTAACCATGAAATGATCTGAAATTATTATTTTTCCATCTGTATATAGGTTCAAGTCAAGTTATTGCTCAGTATTATCAGCTAGTCCGCTTGGGCTTTGAGGTAAGAACCAAATTAACAATGTGATTAACTTGCATTCTATATTTCCAATAAACTATTTCCAATTTGTAGTTTTGATCATGTTAAGTACTTACTAGATCAAATAATTGTGTTTACAAGGGTTATCAAAATGTAATGGAGAACTGTCATGAGAACGCGATGGTGCTTAAAGATGGTTTAGAGAAAACAGGGCGCTTTAACATTGTGTCCAAGGACAATGGGGTTCCGCTAGTGGCCTTTTCTTTGAAGGATAATACTTGTTACAATGAGTTTGAGATTTCCGATAGGCTAAAACAGTTTGGTTGGATTGTGCCAGCATATGCCATGCCAGCGGATGCACAACACGTTACAGTCCTTCGTATCGTTGTAAGGGAAGATTTCTCGCAAACACTAGCGGAGCACCTTTTGCGGGACATCACAAAGGTACTCCATCACTTGGATCATACATTTCCTACAAAATCAAGTGACAAACTGGAAAATGGTAGTGAAGAGGGAAGCCGAAAAAAGGCAGGGTACTCAAGAAAACATTGGTTGAGACAGAAGAACTCACGGATGCTTGGAAGAAACTTGTCATGGCTAGGAAACTGAAAGTAGTTTACTAGAAATTAAGCATTGCCGCTTTTAATTATTTCATTTTTTTTTCCTTTTGATTTTGTTTCGAGGATGGGAAATTTTTAGAGCTTATTCATTCTTTATTTGTTCACTAAGAGTTTTGTGCTCATGTAATTATAACCAACTAGAAGGTATTCTTCAAGCTAGAAAATGTATAGAGGGATGTTATGTGTGACTTCTTCCATGATATATTAAATAAGAAAACTGGTGCTTGGAAGGAAATGGAACACACACACACACACACACACACATATATATATATATATATCTTTTGGATATGTAAGATTACACCGCTATGTAAACGACTAGAGTCTAATGGTTAAGATTGGGATTTTAAAAAAATTCAGCCGTGAACGTGTGCATAATACAGTTAGATTGTGAAATTCTTAATCTCAAATTTCAAAAATGAAAAAGAAAAAAAATGTATGTAAAAAAATTAATTTTATTCAACACTCCCACGCCCTTCAATAATCATTTCTTTCCCTTTCTTGTTACCATTAATGTCTGATAAGTGATAATTATCATTTATCCATATTGGTATATATGTAATTTGTCCTTCAATTGGTAACTGCAATTACCACGGTAGTCGGCAAATGTTAATAAACATAATCCATTTCACAAATCGTACCTACCAAACAATATATTTTCAGACATGAAAGTAATAGCTCGGGAACAATAGAATGCGCTGGCTGGGATTCAAATATTGCCTCTCTTTTTTCCTGTCCCAAAATCTAATGCATGTGTCACCTTGTGGATGTAGTTCATATGCAAATTCCCCTTGGGATCATTTTATAAGACTGGCCAAATCATTACGTGTTGAATACGTTAAAGCACAAACCACACAGTCCCTCCACGTTTCACAACCACCCCATTTGCAGCATTGATGTCCCAGTTTAATTGAACACAAAACAATACCCAAACCCTTCCATTTGCAGCATTGATGTCCCAGTTTAATTGAACACAAAACAATACCCAAACCCTTGGGGATGAAAACAATCAAATTTTCCATAAAATTCAATGCCGCCAAACAAACTTGAATGATTCAAAATCCCGTCACCTAAAAAACCCCATCAATTTAGCCAATCCTTGGAGTGGGCCCATCAAAGGCCCAGCATGCAGATAGTTGGTCCCACCAGCTAAATGACAATCCCACCCATGGAAATTGGAACTTGTGAAAAGAATAGGAGGTAGATATGTGTGTTAGATATACCACCTCTGACTGGATAGGCCAAGAATGTGAAGAAAAAGTGAGCGAGAGCAATTGGTTTTTCACCAAGTCAGAAGAGAAAGGGAAAAAAAAGAGAACAAAATCTACCTACACAATATTTAAATACAAAATTAAACATTACATTTAAATAAAATATAAGACATATCGCGAATTTTAATATTATAACATATTTTTTAATAATTAAGATAAATATAATGTTTGAATGTTATGATTGAACGTTATACTCTTTACTTATACTTATTCTTCAACAAAAAATGGAGAAAAGGAAAAGCTGAATTTGAATCGCGCGTCTCTCTTCCAGCATCATGTATGTCCTCTTTGCTCTCTTTTCATGTTTCGACGAATATATATGCAACAACCAAACAAACATCATATCATACGTAACCACTGCAATTATTTATAAAATAAAAATCAAAAGTAAAAATAACACATTTTCCGAATCTCAAGAGAAAACTATGAACCAACTTTCCTCTTCTTCTTTCTTCTTTTCTCTTTAATTAGCAACTCCATACCTACTATTACTTAAATACAAGCATTTTCTCTATATATCATTCATGACCGCTTGATAAAAATGGGTGACCTTCACTCTTTGGCTTATAGTGGCTGTTCTTCTACCTTTGGTTGGGAATTTCACAACCTTGGAATTTTCAACGCAGACATGTCTCACTCATGTAATCTCCTCTCTCCTTTTTCTTTTCCTTTCTTCTTCATTTTCTCTTTACTATGCTTTGGAGTATTTTTTTTTCTTTGAATTTGTTGTAATAATTGTAAGCAATCTTTCGTTGCTCACGTTCATGTATATATTTATGCAGTAATGGTGGGTAGCAGTACTCCAACATCTCTCTCATCGTTTGATTCCGATATTTCAACGGGATATCTGCAAGATGCTTTGTTCGAATTCAGCTCTAAGCGAAGGCGATTGCTGTTGTTCTCTGATGATCAAACCTTCCCAATTGAGGTAGTTTTTTACTTTGTACGTATGGTAATAAACATACTATAGTTTGTTTGTAGTAATTACTCTCTCGTCCTAAAATTATAGATACAATTTTTATTTTCAGAATTTCCAAAATTATTTTACACTAAAAAGTGATATGAAAATCGTAACATTCTATTACTTTTATTCTAGTTAAATCAAGTAGTCTAATGCCACCACCATTATATTTTCAACCAAAGGATAAGGTCATCTTACAAATGCATGTATAATTTTAGAACTAATGGATGGATTACATGGAGTATATATATTACATAGGGTGATATAAAATTTGAATCTCAGTCTGTGGCTGGCTCTATGCAGAGTTGCTGGAAAGAGAATTCCACTGAGAGTGTTCCTGAGAATTTTGGTTATATGAGACAAATAAATGAGATTGACAGCATTAATTCAGGTGATCAATGAATTATATAATTGCGTTACGTTGTTTCTTTTTTACCTTATGGTTTTTCTTAATTTCTTTGGTTATGTGTTTTAATTAAAAATGACCCCCTTCCGTGAGGTGAAAATGCATGTCACGTACGAGTATTTTTATTGAAAATAATAAAATAAAACTTGTGTCGCTCTCATCTTCGGGCAAAACGTTAAATACTTCAGAAGGGGAAAGATCATCTTTTGAAGGCTCTTTAGATTCTTTGTCCTCTTCACAAAGCAAAGATTCACTTAACGACAACATCCCCTCCATTTCTGATAATAAAGAAACCTTAGATTCCCTGCTTGACGGCAAATCTACTTCTGCTGGTATGCACTTCCATAATTCTCTCTCTTTCACTCGTATTTAATTATTTAAATTTGACAAAAGTTTAACCTAATTAATTAATTTGACAATAGAATTAATATGTAGAGAATTGTATACGTAATTTTGTTTTAAATTGAGATGACACAAAGTGTAACGAACGTATCGGGGTAGTTGTCTCAATTGGTTCTAGGGAGACCCTGTGCGAGCCATAAACCCGGACGTCCTGGGATCGACTACCAACGACAACACAATATTGTTAAGGCAAAAAATGGTCAACTTGGCCACGGGTCACATGTTTCAGGGCGAAACCATGTTTTAGGCAGATCCTGTGTACAAAGCCTGGCTCGGGATGGCGAGACTTAGTCTGACTGTGATTGGGATACTCCACGTTATTAAAAAGAAAAAAGAAATATCTAGCTAGTGAGTAAAGAGTTTAAAGCATATCATCTATGCTCTCTTCTTTTCTTTTTGGAAATAATATTAGCTAGCTAGGATCATAGGTGGCACATCTTTCTGCTTGTAATTCCAGAACCAATTTTATATTTGTATATACTTTGTTTATTTGTACATGAATTTTAATTACTTGGTGGGGCTTTGTTAGGTGGTGATGATAAGAAAAAGGAGGAGGTGATAACAAGGGTGGTTTACCCTTTTGCAGTGGTTAAATCGGGAGGGATAGAAGGCGACGTGACGTTAAATGACATCAATGAGCGAATCCTAATGCCACCAACTAGGCCGGTAAGGCATCCGGTGGGCGATTTTGCATGCCAGCCGCTAGTATCTCCCGATGGACCGGGCTTGTCCGGGAAGGCAGTGGTGGCTCTAACCAGAATTCAAACACAAGGGAGGGGCACAATTACTATAATTAGGACTAGAGGTTGAGAGTTATATGTAGAAACATTAGTAGTAGAGAGTGCTTGCATGTTTAGCACAATTTATGCTTTGCTTGCTTAAATTGCATAGACATGTATATTCTACATATCATGACTCATATTGGCAATTTCGCGGTGCAAATTGTTTTAGATCATGATTTCAAATAGTTTATAATAGACGGTTTATTTATGCAATCAATAAAAATTAATTGCTTTAATATAGCACAGAGTGTATTTTAAATAATTTTTGTTATTCAAATATTATTAAATTATAACCCTAAATTATACAAATACAACTTGCATATTTGTATAGAACTATTTAAAAAGGCCGTCTAATTTAAACGATCTGACATCATAATCCGCTTATTATATATGGACTCAGTTGAAATGTTGTTCATTTGCCTTGCATGGAACTTATAAATAAATGCAATGATTTGCAAATACCAAATTGAAATTGGAAATTTGTCTTGGTATAGTGTACACAAACGTAGCATGATTTTATTATCAGTTTAGGTATGACATAGCCGAGTCATTGACTTTTGCAGGGTGACATTTTTATGCGAAGTTGCTAACCCATCATTGATGGTGTAATTAAATTAAAAAAATAATGTGTTCAGCTAAAAATTTTGGTTACACTAATTTAAATTCGTGGTTCATCCCACCTAACTCGCTAGACATCAATCCGGGAAGGTAAGGAGTCAATTAAGACATGAGATAAAAGACCAAACAAATACTATCATTATTATAGAAATAATGCTAACAACCCTGGAAACAATTGTTTAATTTAAACCATATCGATATTCTTCAGAATCGCATTACTTATTATTGGTCCATTAAACAATTCCTCTACTACGAGAAGCTAGTAGATGTGCATCTGTATTAAAGTCAAATTGTTGTGCAACTAGTGGACCTAGCAAGCTACAACATGTGCAACTTATAAATGGAAGCATGCGTGTCCCATACATACATGCTAGAGCTTTTTCATTGAGGCAGTCAGGCAGGTTACTCCGGGCGTTGAAAATAATGTCATTTGTAGCTTTTCTTTTTATCTGACTACTGGAGACTCGAATATGAATAAACGAGGAATTTTGTTATATATAATGACTTATGTATTAATGCATACAATGATTCAATGTAAAAATAAGAAGACTAATTTTTTTTTATATTGAATCATTGTATGTATCATTGTATGAGTCATTATTCATAGCAAAATTCATAAAAGAATACTTCAAACTTCAAAGTACAAAAATTACACACCCGCATATGGAATAAGCTAGATTTAAAATTAAATAAACTCTGCCCTAGGAAATAGGCATTCTTCTAGCCGCTGAACTTATAAAGAATGTGATCAGATCCTGCTAATCTCATTTCAATCGCTAATGATAAGCATTATTCTCTCTCTCTCTCTCTCTCTCTCTCTCTCTCTCTCTCTCTATATATATATATATATATATATATATGGGGGGCGATCCATCGCAAGTATTTACTATGGATCAAAAATGGACAAATACCATCCAATACGTTGATTTTTATAATGAACGGACGAGATTAAAATAATAATAACGCCATCATTTATTATTACTAGTGGACTGTTATTCAATTCATAAATGATTAGTTCAATAGTGTTTAGTAATTCAATATCATCACATTCACTTCAAAAACACATATGAAACTCATATTGAGCAGGACAAACTAAACCCACTATGAAGTCATGATTAGCTGGGATGAAGACACTTTTCCACCAGAGATATCAAAGAACATAATAAATAAAAGAACTTTAAAATAAACATGTATCACCACTCATATAAACATCCTCAGGTGCTATTGTGATACAACTTATGACGAGAACCGATTAACATAGATACTACAGTTAATACAAACCAATTAGTTAAACAAATCCTAAGCAACAAAAATATATGATCCCTCATACATACATCAATCACAATTACGCATCTTGAAATTACTTCTATGAGCTTTTTTATACAAGTACTTGAATAGAGGCATAAAATGCATGCTGCATGAATGGTCTGTGAATAAAGTGTAGGATAATAAAGTGTATCTACTGTTGTATCTATGTCAACTGGTTCTTGTTATATGCTTTATCACAATAGCATTTGAGGTTGTTTATACGGTTGATGATACATGTGTATTTTTAAGTTCTTTTATTTATTATGTTCTTTGATATCTCTAGTGGAAAAGTGCCTTCATCCCAGCTAATCTTGACTTCATAGTGGGTTTAGTTTGTCCTGCTGAATATGAGTTTCATATATGTTTATATAGTGAATGTGATGATATTGAATTGTTGAACACTATTGAGTTAATCCTTTATAAATTGAATAACACTCCGCGGCTGTTTAATTATGACTGAAAAACAATCCAGCTTTGATCCTTGCGTGAGGGATAATTGATCCTTGCGTGAGGGATAAAACAGTCCAAATGTTGTCATTAATCTGTCAGCTATTAATACTTGCCGACGATGTTATTGTCTTTTTAATCTCGGCTGTTTGTTATAAAAATCATCGTATTGAATGATAGTTGTTCATTTTTTTATCCATAATAAATACTTGTTATGAATCGCCCCTATTACCCTATATATATATACACACACACTACTGCTACTACTACTTTATCTTTCCGAAATGAAGTCTATTCCAAAATCAAGGCATTAAATCTTACGCTCTCTATTCTAAATTATAAGAGTACTATTTGAGTTTTAAAAAATTAATTTGAAATATTTTTAAATTTAAAATTAATACGATTTATTTAAGTTTTTAAGATAATAAATTTTATAACTATTATTATTTTTTGGATAATTCATAAAATTCATAATTGTATTAACATAAATTAATTGAATTCATATTAATTTTGAGTTTTAAAATGTCTCAAATTGATTTTTTAAAAGTCACTATTGATCTTATAATTTAAAATAGAGAAAGTATTTTCTTTTAGGTATAAAAGGTTAATTTACTATAGACCATTAATTGATCATTATATATGTTGAAGTAATTTATTTATTTTTTAAAATGTTTTAAATTTTTAACCTAAACTTTTCTTCTAAGAAACACTATTGGTTATATATAGTGAGTTTGGGAAGAAAATAAAGTGTAGCAAGCCCAGTTGTTGATGGAAATGCCAATCAATTATTTCAAAAGACACTTAACAGATTTAGCAAAAAAAATAATTTTTATAAAAAAAAATAAAAATAAAAATATGATTATAAAAAAAATTAATTTAATTATATATATATAAATTAGAATTAAGTGCGATAGTCCAATGAAAAAAAAGTTAGTTCACCCTATATAAAAAAAGTAAACAATTTGACAAGTGACGAGTAGGGGTGTCATTCACAAGTTGATGTGGTCAACCTTTATCCTAAAATTATGGAAATGGAGTACTTTCCAAATCTATAATATAAGATCAAATTTAAATTTTTAACAGAATATTAAATATTTTTATGAGATAAAAAGGAAAATAAATGAAATTACATATAATTGTATGAGTTACCGTACAAAGTGACACTATTTTATGTAATTAAATATATAAATAGATTCTCTCATATTGAGTAGAAAAGGCTATTTTTAATTTTTTTTTTTCAAAATAGTATTATTATAGAACACAGCTCACATAATAACAGTGAGGTATTCTTTACTTTCCGTATCCTCTTTTTAAAATTAAGATTAATTTAATTCATTTAATTTTTAAATAAAATAAATATTGTATTTAGTAGTAGCACTTTTTATTTAGCTTATAATTATCATAATTATATTGTTAAATTAAATAAATTTATATTAATTATAAATTTGAAAATAATTTAATTTTTTTTTTAAATTAATATTAATATTATATTTTTTATTATTTTAAAAGGGAGGGAGTATGACAAATACATTAAATTCTGACCACAGAGCGCTTATAGTTTTTAAGAAGGTAGTTGACACTTGACCATTTCAAACTAAAAAATACCGCGCCTTAGATTCAATCAAAAAGAAAGACGAGCATTTATTAATTCATCTGGCCCGTACGGTACGCTGAACGCTGTTACGGTGATGTGACACGGCCAGAAAACAACAATACTCATTCTTAGATAATGCTGATAACTTTATGAGTTTAGCTATGTCCAATAATTTTATCAATAATTTTGTTAATAATTTTTATAAAAAATAATGAGATTTATTTAGAATTTATGAATTTTATTATTTTTTATAAAAATTATTATATAAATTATTATAAAATATTATTATTCATATTTTTTTTTAATTTTATTTATACCTCTGATTAAAACATAATACCAATTTTTCAAAAAAAAAAAAAAAAAAAAAAACATAATACCAATTTTGTTTAATTACCAAAGGAGTCTAAATCGTGGCATTAAATTTGTGTGCCGGAAGATTTATTTGTGCCAAGTCATACGTGAACATATACGTAGTTTAATTATGTACTAGTACAATCCTAATATATTTAATATGTGTTAAAAAGTTAATCTTATTTAATTTTCTTTCTTCATAATAAATTTGTTAAATTTTAAAGTTCAAAATTTAATTATATAAATTTATTTGATTTTAATCAATACAATATATATTGTAATTTTTTTATTAAAAAAAATTACAAAGTACAAAATTACTATTTCAATAATTAAAATGGATTCATGCTACACTTCATTTCGCAAGTTAACTCGTATGAAATACATAAATAAATGTTCTTTCATATGAAAAATTTGTAAGTCGAACTCTTAATCTGGCGAGAGTAATTTGTAAGTCGAACTCTTAATCTGGCCAATTTCATATTTTCATTATTCAGTTTAGTTTAAAGCTTTGACTTATGATTCGGACCCTCAGTATGGGACGAAGCTACATGCCTCCACGTATGATCAAATTGAGGTATATTTATTCAAAAGTTGATAATTGAACTTCTTGTATCAATATGCCAACTGTGTAGTATTGAATTGTGTCCAAATTTTTGTATTAGTATCCAAGTATAAACTCTATTATGTTAAATTATTGACAATTACATTTTGTTGTTGAACCTTAAATGTTTGTGATTAAAATATCTTAAGATCAATATTTAACTTTGCAAGATTTGTTTAAGAGGTTACTGAGTTTGATAAAAGCATTTGAATTGAAATATGTAAGATTTTTGATACTTTTGGAGTGATGTTGTTCAATTAGTGTTCTCAGTTATATTTTCTTGAATAATTTTACAATAAATGTGTGTTATTATTTTTATTGCTGTAGTATTATCTCATTCTTTAATTAGGATTCCCTTTTTACGATTTCTGACTCGTCGAAAATGAGTTCACTTTAAAGTAAAATTTATCTTTAGTTTTCAAGTGTCCCAATAAAATTTTATGACAAAATTTAGTTGTTATTTATAAAATTTGGTATATATATGATTGAGGCATTTTTCCTATCACATATTGATTATATAAAAGTAAGATAATCTCTTTTGGAGTGTATAAATGCAGGAATGTTGTTCACTTCTATTGTATGAAGATATATAGATTCATAGTATTGATAGCAGTTTAGATTTTTTAGTGTCGATAGGTGAGGCTCTATTTTAAATTTGTGTTAGTTGGTTAAAAAACCTGTAAGGAGATCTCCAATAATTAATCTTGGTATATATTTCGTCGATGCCGAACTTTTCTTTTTTGACGAGTAGAAATTAAATCTAGCATATATAAAGTTTCTTTTTCATACTTTTGGTATGTAGTTAAAGCTGTTGATTCATTATTTTTGCTTTTACTTATGCATATGAAATTTTAAGGTTATTTTCATTATGCAGCTTCTCATAAGTTTTTATATTAACGTCTTAGTTATGTTTTGATTGACTAATTTTGAATGTGATGAAGTTTTATAGTTTCAGTTTATTATATATGAAAAATGTTTATACTATAGTTTTGATTTTTGTTTATTTTAAATGCAGTCAAACAAACATAGTGAGATTAGAATGAGAATCCACCTTGACTAAAAGGTTAAAACTATTTAATTTATATATTCTTCATGGTTGCATTTTTGAGCATCTCTTAAATAAGTATTGATGCATACTTCAACAATTCATAACAGGGTTTAATAATCCCCATCAATAACATCCAGCTTTGAAGTTCGCCAAAGGTATGCCAAAATTCAACACAATTTTTTCTTTTTTATATTACTACTTTGAGGTTTCATAAATTAAGTGAAATGATTTTACAGAGATTAAGCATTGTAATTTAATTCATTTGGATAATGTAGTTAGAAGTGTAGTTGAAGTGTTTGATAAAATGAGACTAAAAGAATATTCATACGCATTGTATACCTTATGAATTGCCTAATTTGTAGGATAATCTTAGACCCAATTATTGACATACATGCACACATAGATAAAAGAATATATTAGATTAAAAGAGAAAATACAAGCATAGGAGAAACAAGTACTTCCCCATCTTATAAAAGGGAAAAAATGCAAATATAAAATACTAAATAAAAAAAACTTCGCTCCCTATAAAGATTAGAAACTGAAAATTCTCTTAAGACAATCAAATATTAATTATAACCTATTCAACTCAACTTTAGTCATTGCGTTGTTATTGAAAAGTCTATATAAAAATAATTTATTGAAAAAAAGAAGAAGATATCATTCTCATCAAATATTTAATAAATTATTCAGTCAATTCTTCAAATTAACTTGTGCGTTGCACATGTTATCAATTAGGAAAGTCTAATTAAATGATCACTTAATCACAACTCAATTTGGAATTTTCCGTATATAAATTAAAGCACTAATTTGTTACATATAGATACTAGTTAAATGGGAAAAATCAAGCGTAGAAATGATTATCGTCGACTTTGGAGGAGCTTTTGGAACGAGATTTCCTATTAGGAAAACAGAGACATGAAAATGCCTTTTTTAGAATGGTGTTAAGAACTCGGCCTCTTTTTGGGATCCAACGCGGTGCAGTGCCGCGGGTAGCTGATCTTTCGAACCTTCTGAAATGCGGTGGCGGTGGCGGTAATGTGGTGGTAGTGGCAGTAACGGCGGCGGTGTGCGGAGCCATGTCAGCGATATTGCCTGGTTCTTTTAAAGAGTAGGAAACTTTTTGGGATCGTGCTTAATTAAACAATAGGTGCCGACTTGGAGTATGTATATATATGTGTGGAGTCCGCGTTTTCCAAAGAATAAGCGAGTTAGAAGCGTGTGGCTTCTTGTTCTTAAATAAAGCACTCTAAATTAAAGAGGAGGAGGAGGAGTTTGTAACATGTTTGGCTTGGGGTTTGGGAGCTTGACAAGAGACCAATTCTACGCATCTCGGAAAGTAACCCCAGCTCTAGGTGTTTCTTATTTCACTACTCTGAACCGGTCAGTCTACTCCTATTTGAGTTTTGTTTTTGTGGAGCCCAAACACGGTTTTCTTATCTTATGCTAAATTGTCTAAATTATTATCAATCTAGGAATCTACGCTCTTCAGGTACAAGATCCTCATCGAGTTAGAAGAATGAATTGTAAATATTCACTAGAGAATTGATATTTTTACGAGTTAATTTGATATTTTTATAAAAAAAATTCATTTAATTTTATAAAAATATTAAATTAATTTATGAAAATATTAATTCTTTACTTGTATATCAAAAAATTCACCATCAAAAAGTTTTAAAATTATAACTTTTTATTATACAAATCCAACTCGGACTAACTAAATGGATTGAGGAATCTGAATTTGTGTTCCATGATCCACCCTACGTAACAAAGGTAATCACCACATTTCCCTCTTTCAATCATTCTTCAAAAAAGGGTAAATTAGTAATATTAGTACAAATTAAAATTAAAATTATATAAAAAATTATACTCTTTTCTTTTTAAAATATAAAATCATTATTAACTTTATGAACATGAATTCTTTTAATTTTAATTAATATAATAATAAATAATGTAAATTATCTGAAATATACTAGTAATAATAAGATTTTTTATTTCTTAATTTTCAATGAATTATTTTAATTTAAAGTTTAAAAATATTTTAAATTTATTTTTAAAGATCAATAATGATTTTCTAATCAAAACTAATTTTTGACAGATTATCCATAGTACGTACATTTAACGCTGATGCAGACCAAATCCCCAAACACGGCGTCCTTTTTGTAAAACTACACGAGTAGTATTTATGAATAAGACCATGTCAACCTCACCAGAGGCAGCTTACGTAAATGAACCTTATTATGGTACTAATCATATAATAAATAAAATAATATAATTTTCTGTTCGAAAACTGATCAATTGAGATGCACATCATTACCACTAATTATAAGAAGATTAACTCCATTTAAACTCTTTTCTTTCTCTATGGATACTGACTATATATATTACAACTCAACATAATAATGTATATATATATATACTGAGCAACTAATATGATAATAACACAACCAATAAAAAATGATTTTTTTTAGAATGTGTCCTTAAGGCACATGCTAAGCACATAATTTAATACATAATATTATTTGTTTATGTATTTGCACCGAATTCAATGTGTAAAAAAATAATATTCTAGTGGACCCCATGTATTAAATTCAGTGTAAATATATAAAAAAATAATATTTAGTAGAGTCCATCTCTTGTTTTCCGCGCTTAATGTGAGCGGACCATAAAAAAATAGTACTCCAATGTATTTGGATACGAGAAAGAAAGATGAAACAGATTCCCCTGTTTCTTGAGCTTTCAGGTATAGATAAAAAAAATGGAACGTAGAATTAAAAGAAACAATAATACTTGATACAACAACAGAAGTAACACACATTACAAAAAATTAGCACGCGTTACAAAATAGGAAAACCAAACGGCAAAATCACATCCATAGCTCTCCATATCCCAAACATGTTATGCCTACATTAATCGAACATCCACCGGATTCATAAAACGCCGCAGGTGGTATAATCAGCGCTCACCGTACAAGACTTCCTAACTAGAACGGTTGCGCCTCTGCCGTGGGAAACAGAGACACAGAAAAGCCAATTTGAGTACAATGTTCCTAAGGATTTGGCCCCTTTTCGGAATCAAACGTGGTGCTGTGATTGGACGGATTCTTTGCGGTGGCGACGGAGCTGGGCTGCGCTCATCCATTTTTTGTTTGGGACGTGGAAGAATCCGTCACAGTATTGGTGGAGAAAGGACAATCACAAGTGTGGTTATATATAGGGGAGTGTTTCAAACGCGTTTACGAGTAGATCGCGTGTGTTCTTAATTCTTTCTAATAATGTCTATGTACATTTCCGACGTACTCTTAACGTTGCATGCTTATAATGGAATTCCACCTCACCTTTTTTTTTTTTCATGTATTATTTAATCCTGACGATTTAATTAATCTGTGAAATTTTAAATTGTGATGTGAATTTTTTTAAGTTTTCAAAATAACAATTTTCTCTGCAATTTTTTAAAAATAATTTACGGTATTAACAACGATTAATTAAAATCAAATAAATTCATATAGATTTTAAATTTTAGAGGTTTGCAAATTAATTAAGAAAACAATCAAATAAGACTCTTTTGTAGATTCAAGTTCTACATAATACAAAATTTCTCCATTTTTTTGTAATGAACTACTCATTAGTTGAATGGTGGAGAAATGAACCCACTTTGGCAGCATAAACAGCTGAGGGATTTCTGCAAGGCAAAAGGCAGGCATACATCTCAACAGATTACTACCCTTGGCTGCACTGGTTCCCCCCTAGGGTGACAACCGAGTAACGTGGGGTGTCATGTTTTGGAAGATATTGCCAAAGCTAAAGGACAAACTATTTTTCACATTTTTTAATTAAATTTTGTCCTTCACACAATTTATTTGACAAGACTATATATATATACTCCCTCAGATCCCATATTTATATGTAGGCCACGTTTCTATTTTCAGTTGCGCCGTAATTTTTGGCCAGCACCGAAGGTCAAGGAAGCAAAAATTGCATAAAACACAAGCTTGACTATGAAAGCAGAATATTGTAGATGTGTTTTAACTTATCAATATGAAACACAAAAGCTACAAGACTAGCTAGGAGAAAAATGCTAATCAATGAGCAAGCTTGAATCTTTTTTCTCAAGGTGAGAATAGAGTTTGTACTTTGAATCATGTGAATTCAAAGGTTTATATAAATGAATAAATAAATAGAGGTGGCTACATGCAGAACTACAACTCTTCCCGACGTAATTCTATGTCAGATTACCAATAATCCCCAAAAAAATCAACCGATGATCCTTTCAAAAAATGACCTAGCTAATGCCAAAAAGTTTCCTCAAGTTTGAGATTCGGGAACCAACAAGTATGGTGTGACCAAAATGAGAGCTTGATTTTTAGCAAAAGAATCTAAAGCATTCTTCAAACTACCTTCCTAACAAAAAGAAATCATAGACCTTTTCTCTATGACAAATAATTTGAGAAGCAAAAAGGGGGGGAATACGCCTTAAAGACTGACCAACTACTCACACTTGATAGATCGATATATGTGACGAACAAATACCAAAGCTGCCCGAAATCCAATAGCCCCAAGCATGAGAAAGAAGCCATAGCAGATGCAAGCCATGTATCCAAAGAAGAATGAGATTTGCATGAAACCAGACATATCAGATCTTGCATAGTAGTAGTACAAGCAGTAGCCATAAATAAATAAGCCAGTTGATCCACCACAAAGAAACGACCTGTTCCAAATAAAAACACAGATTATGAGACAATATAAGCTTTACATGTATATACCAATAAAAACAAATGACTTCTCACACATTAAGGGACTAAAGCAGAGTACTCATTAGACTGCAGAAGACCCACTGATGCCTGTGTTCAAATGCTCGCTTAAATTTGAACTGAGAAAACCTAATCAACAGTTTCTTGCCACTTGACAATTGTGTACTGTCCAAAAACTCTCTGAACTCTATATATAGGATAAATTACACAATTGATTGACAAAGATATCAAAACATGTCATGCCATGGGTCTGTGGAGGTTGAGGAATGCTCCTTAAAGAGAGAGGTCTGTGAAGAGGTGAAACATCCCAAAGAAACATATATTGTTGGATACCATTTCACCAAGCTTGTAAGGACTATTTCATATTTCAAACAACATTATGCTTCAGCAATAAATGATTCTTATCATAAGGAAAACTCCACTGAAATAGAAGCAACAACGATATAACATAGGAGCATATCATACCTTGCGAGATATATTAAAAAGAAAATGCTTTCCTAAATAATAGTATGCCGGTTAAGAACACTAATAAATGCTATCATTGTTGCAGAACTACGGAATAACAAAAGCTTGGATATAACAACAAACTTGTTACCTCCACCACCATTCATGATCTTCAGCAGCAAGTTGAAAGTATGTCAACGCCACAGTAATGAACGCAGTCACAATTAGAAGAATGAGAAAGACGATAAAAAGGATGCTGTATATTGTATAGATCCTGTGACCCCATACACTGGCAAATATGTAGTAAAGCTCGATGTAGATGGCACTGAATGGCAAAAACCCAGCCATTGCCATCTGAGGAAGAGTACTCCTGTACCAAGGGAGCTCTGGAATTTCTCTAGGATACTTTGTGGTGCGGCATGGAGCTTGGAACTCAGTTTTGCTGTTTTTCCCAGCAACCCCACCCAACACAAGTAATGGTGATGTTACTAAAGTCCATATAAGGATTATGACCACAATTGTTCCAAATGGCAGTGCTGCAGTAGAGCTGTAAGCTATGGCGACTGTATTAAGGAAGCTAAATGTAAGGAATAAAGGTCCACAGAAAAGGCAACCTGTGAGCAAGAGGTTCCTCACCTATCAAGAGAGATGCTTGACCCGAATTAGTTTATCAACTTTCGCTTAACAATGCATATATCTATAAGTGAAAAATGCTAAAATAAAGAACCATTAACTCGTACCCAGTTAGTTCCTTCAAGCTGGCAATAGAAAGAGGTAGCTGTATATCCCGCAAACCCAGAAGTTAATGCATACATGACCACCAGTGCAGTGAAAAGAGCTCCTCGGTTGTATGGATAAAATACGCCTACTAGTGCAAGCACAAATATGAAAACCGTACTGGAAATGGATGTAGTTAGTTAAGATAATAACAATCAATGGATAATTAAACTGACAAACTGGCTTCCAAGTTATGGCATTATAGGTTTTCCGGATACTTACAGAGCAAATAGCTGGGTGCCGGAGCCTAGGGCCGCAGCAAACAGTGATTTGTGCTTTGGGAAGCGGAATACATCACCATGAATGTACTTCCATCCTGTCTCCTCTTGATCATCAGCTGATTCCTCATCATGTGCATACCTTTGAGTAGATTCAATCATTTGTATTACAAGATATGAAGATAGAAGAAACATGTAAGCAAATGGCATGCGATTGTATAACCACTGCTGGTAAAAATATTTCTTACTTGATAAAATCATTCTTAAGGACTCGCATGAGGATTGTGGCAAGAAAACCAGTCAGGAGGAGAACTGTGACACAAGAATTTATAATTGAAAACCAATGAATCTCCAAGTGATGAGGCAAAGAAGAAGCCTGTGAGAACTTATCCATCCTATTCTCAAAAGTAATGTCTGTTTCCTTCCATTTCACACTGTATGTGAACTGAGCTTCAACTTCCTTGTCCTCCGTCAAGTCAATGACTGAATGAGGGTCCATCCGGGCATTCACCTCAATTACACGGTCCTTGTTGTAAAGGACATCAAAATGAATATGCTTGTACAGATAGTATCTGTACTCGCTTGGGTCGACTTTCCCTTCTCTATCAACCTTTCCTATAAAGCCCCAAATGGGCAAGTCATCGTAATACATCTGGAAGTAATAGTCTTTATCAACTGCACGACGAAGCTGAGCAACTTCTTTCGTGGTCAGCTTCTTTCGGCAGACAACTTCGGACTCTTTATCCGTCAAGAAATCAAGTGTATATGGAGCACTAACAAGACGATCCCCATTCAACACTTCTCCAAGAGCTTCCTTCTTCTCTTTCACATCATCTGTCATTGTGATCAAACCGCATTAATAACAAGTCTTAGACTCCATTCAATTCAAAACATTTCTGGAATCTCCCATATTCAAGTTCCTCATGTGCAAAATCTTTTGAGATTATTACAGTGTAAAGGATTGTTAACCAAATATGATTATGGTAAAATATATGCATTGAAGTTTTTTAAAACTGAAATATCTCTTTTTCCTTATCACCGGGGAGGAAAAAAAATCATAACTTCACAGTATAATGGTTTTGTAATTAGATTTTTTTCTTCCCAAAAAAGCATTCTGATTGCTATCAAAATGGAAAACAAACAAAGCATCAGTAACAAGACTCACAAAGGCCCAAGATAAGAAGGTAAAAACAGAAGTGAAGATAAAAACCTGGTAAACAGAATGGTAGGTCAAAATATCGGTATGTCTCACTGAAACAAAAACAAGACATGCAACAGAATCAGCAAATATCAAACAATAACTAAAGTTGCAGTCTAATTATCAGGTCCTCAATCTATGTTTTGAGAACTTACTTCTGAAACTTTTTGAAAAAAAAATAAGCATGTGTTGATTTCTAAAATGCCACTCTGAAGAAAAGCAAAACTGGACTATAATAAATAATTTTTTTGTAAAAAAAAAAAACTTCTTTTGCACATATCAAAGGCCTAGCAGCTCCCACAACAGTGTATTTGAAGTTTTTTGTTCATTCATGTGGCTTCTGTAGATCCATAATTTATTGGCTGATAACACTTGCCAAAAGTTTCAAGAAATGGGGTGTGCTCAAAACAATTTCTTAAAGGAAAAGCTGGGAATTTTTTTATATCCAATTCTTTAATTTCTAGAAAAGGAAAATAGAAGGGGATTGAATACAGGAGTATTACATATCCAACCATGTCGAAGCATACATATATAGATACTTTGCAAAGCTAACTACAAGTACACGTAAATCAAATAAAAACATGGTACATTCATACATATATTATAATGCAATAATAAAACGACCCTCCCCATCAGATGTCACAGATCCAAATAATTTTGTTGGGAAATTATTAATCAAAGAGAGTTTGATCATCACACAAAGAGATTAGTTAAATATAAATTAAAAAAAAATGGAGCAATGAATTGATAAAGATGAATTAATAATAATGGGGAATGTAGGTACCTACCTGGGATTGTGGAAGGGACCGACCTTATTGGAGTAGAGAGGGACAGAGTCGCCCGCTCTGAAACGGTGATCGGAGGCGTCTGATCTCACTTCCCTTATCATTTTAAATAAATCATCATTACTGCTGCTGCTCATTATTATCACTATCACCGTCATCATCAAGGCCTTAACGCGAGGAAGAGGAGGAGCCATTACCATTAATATATTTGCTCAGACAAATTAAGAGAGAGAAAAAGGTATTAGAGATTTGGAAATGGCGAATTTATAGGATTAGGAGGAGGATAGAGGTAACAAATAAATAAAAAAATTAGAAAAAAAATGGAGTAGGATACAGGTGTCGGACATGCACACACGTGAGAAGTTGGAATTCGGAGGGCAATCACTCACAACCCGCATTAAAAAGTGGCGATCTGTTCTAAATTATAGATATATTTATATTTTTAAAATATATAATCACATAAAAATTATAATATATCATTACATATATATTAAGTAGCTTAATATATATATATATATTAAATAAATTAAATATTATCATGTTATATTTCTAACAAATAATTTTAAAAAAATGAATTTTTATTTTAAATTTATTATTTCTAAAAGAAAATAACTTTAGAAAATTTTCAAAGTCGTCGTTAGGACATGGACCACGCACTCAAAACCTGCGAGGGCAAACTTCAACTCATTTATATGAAATCGGAATCGTTATTAGTTGTTAGTTAATCATGCGATGATTATTTTCGGGCCTTTTACACAATGAATGACTGCCGTAGTATAGAGATTGATCATGTTTGTATCTCTCTATTTTTAACAGCAAGGAGGGGGATGCCAAAGCCAAACATAGGGTTAGTGATTAAAGGGAAGTTGTAATATGATATCCGTAGGGTTAGTAATTAAAGTGAAGTTGTATCATGATATGTGAGACTGAATCATCTCTTTTTAAATGGTATACGGATTGAGTTAGTATAAAGTTGATAAATTAGTTCATAGATCAATACAATACAGTACTGACACATGTTACGGGACCAACGCATGTCAGCACTGTATTGGTCCAGGAGTGGACTTACCATGAAGTCCACCACACCATAACCGGATCCGAATAAATGTATATCGGATATTTTAGTTTGAAATTGTCTCACAATCTTAAAAAAGAGAGTTACGACTGAAATTTGAAGATAAAAGCTTTCTTTTATTAATTCACGATGAAGTAAGATCAAATTCATGACGCTATGACCATACAAAAAAAGATCCTACCCTGTAACCACTGCACAACACAGATCTCGACATCTATGTTTTAAGCCCACATACCTGGGCCTAGGCTTGTTAACGAGAGGGGAAGGTGAGTACGAATTTTTTTGGGGAATTTACATTTCCTAGTACATTTTTAGAAAAAAATCACAACAAAAGTGTATTTAAAAAATATTTACAGAATTAATACATTTTTAACATTTTATTTACAACAAAAATACATCTAGATTATATCTCTCATCTTCACTTTCTCTCTCCTCATCATCTTCTTCTTCCTCATCTATTTTTGTCATTGCCCTTACTTCCTCCAAGTATAACAAGTAATGTTAATTTTAGAGAGAGAAATACAAAGAGAAAGAATATGAGTTAGTGAATTTGTTGTATACGTATAGATGAGATCGCCGACAAGGAAGGTGTGGTTGGTCCAAAGGGTGTAGTTCACGCCGGGGTTCCATCCGCGGTTGGCTCCGACGATGTGGTCGGTGGTAGTATTCAACTTTCCACAATGTCACTACCATGGTTGGTGCTGATGTTCTTGGTCTCCCTTTCGCCATGTCTCAGCTTGGCTGATACTAGTTTAGGTAACCAAACAATAGAATAGAGGTAATCAAACACTAGTGTGGAGGTAACCAATTCCTGAATGTGTAGTAACTAGTTTTTTCGTTTGATAAATCTAGGTAACCAAATACTAGTCTTCTTCCTCCTTTTATTTTGTCTTTGTTAATGTGAGTTTGTTAATGTGAATTTCATAATGCAGTTGGTAGCCAAACCTTCATATCAAGGTAACCAAACCTTCATACCAAGGTAACCAAAAACACAATCAGCAGGTTTCCAAAACGGTGCTCTGTTTTTAAAACACAATCTGCAGGTTTCTGGAGGTAACTAAACACTAGTATGGAGGTAACCAATTCCTAAATGTGTAGTAACTAGTGCAGTTAAGCATGTAAACAGCAAAATTTACAAGAAGAGAATGACATCAAGAGCACGAAAATTAAAAAATTCAACATCCAAAAGATAGCGTCTGCAAGAGAGAATCCAGGGTCTAAGCCAATTCAGCTTGTTAAACGAGAATCATGTTGGGATAAAGGAAGTGGCGAGAGCTATTTAGAAGGAATGTGAGAGAGGAAATCTGAAGAGGAAGTTGTGGATGACCTATTTTCTGCGTATATGAATTTGGATAACCTTGAAACATTGAACTCTTTTGGGATTGATGACAAGCAGGGTACTGAAAATCGTGAAGATTTAGATAGTAAAACTAGTGGTACCAAGACAAACGGTAACAGCAGTGATAATGATTTAATAGGTTGGTTATTGTTTTCCTTGATTTAAGGGATAATGATTTAATAGGTTTATTCTTGTTGCACTGTTTTTGTAATTATTTGTTTAGTGCACTATTCTTGTAATTATTTTATAAAAATTGTATACTTATGTAAAGAACCCAATTTTTTTTGGTGCTCTAAATCCAAGGAAGGCCCAATTCTTAAGTCATGTTTTACAAGTACCATATGGGAATACATTTCATATGTAATCATTAACCAATCTTGTTCGAGAAAGAACAAACAAAAACCAGACCCGCAAAGCGTAATAATATGAAATAGAATTTGTGGAGTTGGTTTGGTTTGTCAATTTCAAATCTATTGAATTGCGTGACAAATTTGTTATTTATTTCAATTAAGAAAAAATAATTCATTACAATAACTTTTGTCGAGTCTTGACAAATCACAACAGTAATTTTTAAAACTTTCTAAAAGAAAATTCTAATGACACAAATTGGATACCCTTCAAATCCTTATTATTAGCAAAATTAATTTAATAAATGTTTCTTAATATGTTATTTAGCATTTTTTGCGATATATGTGATACTTGAATTTCTTTTTCGGAAAAGTTGGATATAATTTCTTAAATGATGAAGAATTACTCTGATCTAGGACTGGAGTTTAGGAACATCCGCAGCCAATGGCTAGAAGAAGACTCTTTTATATCATGTGACCAGTACTCCCATCACACCCCACCCCACCCTACCCTTCCCTTTGAAGTAACTTTACTTTATATACATACATACTCCATCATTTTCTTAAACAAAAAATTTAAAATAAATTAAAATGAGCATTAATAATCATTTCGCAGCTTGTTGTATGCGGTGGGAGTGTGGTATGACATGTGGAAAGGACATGATGAAGCCTTTTATTTTCAACTCAAGTCCCCACCTTAAATTCATTACTACAGTTGTAAAAACCATAAAGGATTTCAAAAGCTTCACTTAATACTTCTGGTTACTTACTTTTCTTACCTCCGTAGGAAAATCACCTTTACTTGGTCAATAATAGAGACAATATCCGTACTTTATACCTTAACATGTGTATGTATATATATATATATATATATATACATATCCTAGTTTAAGTGTAAAATTAAAGTTGTTGAAGTTGTATAAATTTAATGATATTTTTTCGATTGCTTTAACGATATATATATATGGCACGGGAAGTGAGAGGCTCCTCATGTTACTTTATGAGTTGCCCATCAAAATAATATTGCATTGAAGAATTATAAAACACCCATTCATATACAACAAAGGAAGAAGTATATGTTTTATACAGACAATTCGTTATACAATAGTCCACACAGTTATATATAATGTCTCTTACCTCTCTTTTTACCCCCATATATATATATATATTCACACACACTTAAGCATCTATAAGAAAAGGGAGATAGAAATTTAATATGTACTAAATTCCTAAAAGAAAAAAGGTAGATAGAAACCTAATATGTATTAAATTACTAAAAAATTCTCTACGTAAATGATAAAATGACATGAATATCCTAAAAAAAATATTTTGACTTTATATAGTAGATCACTTACCTCTCCTGGTCCCGAAAAGATATTAAAATATATTACTATTTGGTACGTGTTTGAAATATGTGTTAAGAATAAGTTTGAGATACAAAATCAAACACTACATTCATCTCAATTATTAAAAATTAAAACATGACACTGATTTTAATGTCATGTCTCATTTTTTAATAATTAAAATAAATATATTATTTGGATGTTATGCAATTTATACTTATTCATGTGTTAAACTTCTTTTAAACTAGAGTGATATATTATTATCCCCATTTGGTTCCACAAGGCAAAAACCAATCTTAACCAAATGACTTGAAAGTTTGCACGCCAATAGTAGCTTTCATCATTTGAAAACAATGTGCAAGAGAGGGAGGAATGGTAACCGGAGAGACACAAAGGATGGGGAAAGGAGGCGGGTCGGGTGGGCGGAGGGTTGGGGGTGGGGTCGGGATCATAACCAATCATTTGGATTCTGCCGAAAAAATCCGCTTAGTGGTAGTGATTTGGAATGTCGCTTGGCGTGCCATTGGCGACATTTAGTCTCCTATACTATTTCTTTATTCCTATTACTGTTTCTATTTTGTATTTGCATCAAAAGCCCCACCCCATTCATCCCAAACCCCAAATTCAAGGAAAAACTAACGAATTCTTTGAACAAACAGATCTAAAATTGGAATAATATGAATATTATTATTAATATTAAAAAGCATGTGAAACTCATAACATTATCATCAATTCCTATATCTAAAAGTAAGGAGACACGTTCAATTGAACGAGTTAATTTAGTTAATCAAATTGACTCAATCGAATTAATCTTTTATTTTTTATTTTATTCTCTCAATATCAAACTTTTTTTTTCTTATTGGATAGGAAAACTTAAAAGTCTAAAACCTTTTAAATTAATTAACACATATATTCACAAGTTTAATAGTTATAAATTAAAAAAATATATAACTTTTAAAATTTATAACTATAATATTTAAATAATATTCAAATAGACTTGTGCATCGCACGAGTCACCTACTAATCACTCTAAATAGAGTGAATATTATTTTCAGTTTTTTGACTTATAGTTGAAAATGTCATGATTAATTACACTTACAATGAATCATTTCTAGGTCTCAACAGAATGAATAATCTTGGTGGGATCAGTTGATCGATAATTAAACCGTGATCCCAACTTTTTTCTTTGCTATCCCTTTTGGAGTATCTATTTTTTACTTGTGGTAATCAGAACAATGCCATATATCAGAACAATGCCATGTTTATATATATATATATATATATATTTGAAAAGTTTTACTTTCAAGAATGTGAATGCTTTTCTTAAGAAAAAAAATCTTTCATTGTGGTTATAAATAATTGCAAGACTGTTCATATATCATATGCATTGACTGCCCAATGGATTGGTATCTTTTTTTTTCTTTTTTTTCCCTTCCTCATTATTATAATTATAATGAGAGGGAGAAAGAGGAGAGTGTTTGTCAAGTGAGGGCCGGCCAAAACCACCCCTTTAAGTTCTAGCTAGTCTCCGATATATAACCTGTCGTGTGGGTTGCCTTTGTATTATATAGGTATGAAATGTATAATTTGGAATTTGTGTCCCTAAATATGAACTAGAATTCTATGTAACATCCATTTCAACCAAATGAATAACTAAATCAGAGAAAATTTAAATCTTAAGATCGTCGTGGTGCAAAAAGTGAAGTTATTTTGAAATCTTTAAAATAAAGATTTTAGTTTCTGTACAATTAACTTATATATGTACAATTGGTTTATGGAAACTGATATTTTCATAGCATTTTTTGATATTTTCACATGAAAACCGTCATCATATGTCTATACCGATGGTTTTAACCATCGCTATAAGTCTGTAACGACGGTTTTTCAACTCCTTCTCATTTCAAGTTTATGCTTTTATTGGTCAAATGATTAAATTTTACACACAACAGAATGCAGCAACACTATGGAAAAATTGTTTTTGAAAACATTCACGGATACATTAGTGGTCATATAATTATGACAACACTAATAATAACAACTATAACATACTCTTAAAATGGTCAAAATGTAATCCACAACCACCATCATTAGAACTCACTCTCTTTTATAGTGCTGTCATATATAGCTTGCTTGAGTCCTAATGAAAGTAGTAGGGTTGAGAAAGAATATTGAGTACTGAATGATCATATCTTCATCTCTTTTATGGCCATATACTGTGTGCTGTGTGTATGTGGGAACAAGCGCATCAGACGGACTGATCATGGGCATCTACCTCGACCCTGCGCTGATACCACTTGCTAAACTTAACATCAATATATCATTAATCGCATCATTGATTTATGTCAACCTAATATGGCTTTCTCGATAATGATGCACCAAGCACGAGAGACCGACCATGCGTCCTTCCACTAGTCAATTCCTTGCCACTTTTTTTTTTGGGATTTATTTTGTATTTTTTAAGTTTTTAATCCCTTGCAATAGTTTGGAATATCCTGCTTCAAGTTTAATAGTATTAGTGGATTATTTCATATACAGGATTACATACTCTCTTTTTTATTTATAGTGACAGAGGGAAGACGACAACATGCCAGTGGGTCTATCAACATGTGGTTAGACAATGTATAGAGAATCTAACTCTAAAATGGGCCAATTTTCTTTTCCATTTTTGGATCAACAAAAAGTAGAGGAGAGTAAAGAACATATACACTTGAAGAACACAAAACTAACAATTCTGTCCAATTATTTAAGCTACAAATTCAATAGTCCATGGACAAGGTCACGGACTGGGATAATGATTTCTGAATATCCTCCAACACATACATATATTATATGAAATAATAATCATCAAGATAAATAGATCTTTCTTTCTGTGATACATTGAATACCCTTCCCTCCATGGCTCCATCTATATAATTTTCTTATCCTTTTTCTACATATATGTATGTATATCCAGCAGCAGGAAAGGGGAAAGACTGCATACAGATCAGACGGTCTAGAAAATCTTGAACATACTGATGTTAAAAATAAAACACAGATAGAGAGAATCTTAGCTAAAAGTTGGAGCTTTGATAACAAGATTAAGGATATGGTTTAATTAGATCGAGAAAGGGCTTTGGCATTTTTAACTTCAAAACCCACCCAGCTTGCAGCTTGATCTGCAAGACAAAATGCAAATAAGGTGGGGACCAAATCCAGGGACTCATCACCTCCATTGCCATTAACCACAAGAGCTCATTGATGTTGTTCCTTTGTGGGCCTTCAGTCACTTTTTTTGTTTATTTAAGTTTTTAAGCTAAGAAAATTATATTTATTTTTCAGCAGGCAATCACTAAACCTTATGCCCCATATGAACCATAGTAATGACTAATGATTCCCACTCCAAATACACAACCTGCCCCTACACCATACCCCTAGTTCACTTCTATTAATCCTATTCCCTAATTAAGCTTTTTCCAGCTTTTAAGGGCATAAAGATTTCTAATTACCAACAATACCAAGAAGAGATTATTTAGATAAAGATCATAATCAAACTAGTCAAATGCGTACTCTTTTCATATTTTCTCCTATCTTGAGTTCATCAGTTGCAAGGCATCACATCCTCTCACTGTCTCACACAATATCTAATATGGAAACATTCTCACGCTCACTGACAGAAAAGGACCATTGGATCAAAACACAGCTCGGTATATTTTTTTCCCATAAAGCGACCGATCTTAGATAGACCTCGTCTGTGGGTCCTATTCCTTTTGACCAAAAAATAAAATCCACTGACCTCAATCCAATTCCCCACTTTTTTTATTCCTTCCCACGTTCCCTACTTTTTCATTTATAAAACACAGAAAAGGAACCCCACCCCTTTTGCTAAAGCTTACTCTCCTGCTTTGCACCAACAAATTCTCATCATACTAAGCACGCTTTCTCCCTCCTCTGCCTCCCTTCCTTCTCCCTACATACACAGCACACTTCTCTCTACCAGTGATCCTGCAACTTGCTTTCATCAATGGAGAGCAACCCACCACTGCTTATCGTTCATGTTAGTATTGCATTAGTTTTCTTGTTATTTGTTTCAGTTTTGGCAGCCGAACAAGGTGGCTCCTCTTCGATCAAAACAGATGCTGAGGCTCTCCTAATTTTCAAGAAGATGATTCAAAAGGACCCGAGTGGAGTCTTGTCCGGGTGGCAGCTCAACAAGAATCCTTGCTCATGGTATGGAGTGACATGTACCCTTGGAAGAGCCACTCAACTTGACCTTGGCAAGTGTAATCTTGTTGGGACAATCTCTTTTGCTCCTTTGGCTTCTCTAAATATGTTAACTCTCCTGAATCTGTCTGCAAACTCGTTTTCTGTAAATTCATCCTCTTTGCTTCAACTCCCATATGGATTGAATCAGCTTGAACTATCTTCCACTGGGCTAGCAGGCCTAGTTCCAGAGAATTTTCTCACAAATTTCCCCAATCTTGTTTATGTCAACCTTTTTAACAACACTCTAACTGGTTCGCTACCTGAGAATCTTTTGTTGAATTCCGATAAACTGCAGCTTCTTGATCTCTCTTTGAACAATATCACAGGATCAATTTCAAGTTTGAAAATTGAGACCTGCAATTCTTTGTTGCATGTTGATTTGTCCAAAAATAAGATAACGGATTCAATTCCTTTCTCCCTTTCAAATTGCACAAATCTCAAAAGTTTGAATTTTTCGTACAATTTGCTCACTGGGAGCATACCGCAGTCTTTTGGTGATCTCAGCAGCTTACAGAGATTTGATCTTTCTCACAATCATCTCACAGGCTGGATCCCATCCGAGTTGGGTAATGCATGCGACTCATTTCTAGAACTTAAGGTATCTAACAACAACATTAGCGGCACTGTTCCAATATCCTTCTCATCATGTTCATGGCTACAAGTTCTTGACTTGTCAAACAATAATTTAACCGGCCCTTTTCCTGATTCAATCCTTAAAAACTTGGGATCACTAGAGAGCTTGATTTTATTCAATAACAGGATATCTGGAGCATTTCCTGTTTCCATCTCATCCTGCAAAAAGTTGCGGGTTGTGGACTTCAGCTCAAATATGCTATCTGGAATCCTTCCAGCAGATATATGTCCAGGAGCTGCTACGCTTGAAGAACTGAGATTCGCGGATAATTCCATCACTGGACAGATACCAGCTGAATTATCCATGTGTTCCCAGCTAAAGACAATAGATTTCAGCTTGAACTACCTCAAGGGATCAATACCAGAAGAATTTGGGAAGCTTGCAAATCTCGAGCAGCTGATTGCCTGGTATAATGGATTGGAGGGAAACTTACCGCCGGAATTGGGAAATTGCAAGAATCTAAGGGATCTCATTCTCAACAATAACCGTTTAAGTGGTCAAATACCAACTGAATTGCTTAACTGCAGTAATCTAGAATGGATATCCCTGACAAGCAATGGACTCAGTGGTGAAATCCCAACGAGATTTGGTCTTTTGTCAAGGCTGGCCGTCTTGCAACTAGGGAATAATAGGCTGAGTGGTCAGATCCCTTCAGAGCTAGGAAACTGCAGCAGTTTGGTGTGGCTTGACTTGAATAGCAATCAACTAACTGGGGAGATCCCACCTCGACTTGGTAGGCAGCTTGGAGCAAAAGCACTAAGCGGAATTCTCTTGGGAAACACGTTGGTATTTCTTCGCAATGTGGGGAATTCATGTAAAGGAGTTGGGGGTTTATTAGAGTTTTCTGGAATTCGACCAGAAAGGCTGTCCCAGGTCCCAACTTTGAAAAGTTGTGATCTCACAAGAATGTACTCTGGTCCGGTCCTAAGTCTCTTCACACAGTACCAGACTCTGGAGTACCTTGATCTTTCTTACAACGAGCTCCAAGGAAAAATACCGCATGAATTTGGGGAAATGATGGCCTTACAAGTTCTTGAATTATCACATAACCAGCTCTCTGGGGAGATCCCTTCGTCACTAGGGCAGTTAAAAAATTTAGGTGTTTTTATTGCATCACATAATCGATTGCAGGGGCACATCCCCGACTCATTCTCACAGCTGTCTTTCTTGGTGCAAATTGATCTCTCCAACAATGAATTAACAGGGGAAATTCCAGCAAGGGGACAACTAAGTACACTACCTGCAAGCCAGTATGCAAACAATTCAGGGCTCTGTGGTGTTCCCTTACATGAGTGTCAGACTTACAACCGCAGACCAGCAGCAAATCCAAGTGATGATGGTGGGAGGAGAGGCCGTGGAGCTGCGTCATGGGCTAATAGTATTGTCTTAGGCATTCTCATTTCTGTTGCTTCTATCTGCATTTTGATTGTGTGGGCAATTGCAATGCGTGCAAGACGGAAAGAGGCAGAAGAAGTCAAGATGCTTCATCAGTTGCAAGCATCCCACGCAGCCACAACATGGAAGATTGACAAAGAGAAAGAGCCTTTGAGCATTAATGTTGCGACTTTCCAAAGACAACTAAGGAAACTCAAGTTTTCACAATTGATTGAGGCTACTAATGGCTTCTCAGCAGCCAGTCTTATTGGTTATGGTGGTTTTGGAGAAGTATTCAAAGCATCGTTGAAAGATGGATCAAGCGTTGCAATCAAGAAGCTCATACGGTTGAGCTGCCAAGGTGATCGAGAATTCATGGCTGAAATGGAAACACTGGGGAAGATCAAGCACAGGAATCTGGTTCCCTTGTTGGGTTACTGCAAAATTGGTGAGGAGAGACTACTAGTTTATGAGTTCATGGAATTTGGAAGCCTTGAAGAAATGCTCCATGGGAGAACAAAGACACGAGATAGACGAATTCTTACTTGGGAGGAAAGGAAGAAGATAGCAAGAGGGGCGGCGAAAGGACTTTGTTTCCTACACCACAATTGCATCCCACACATCATACACCGAGACATGAAGTCAAGCAACGTACTACTAGACCATGAAATGGAAGCCCGAGTTTCTGATTTCGGAATGGCGAGGCTCATAAGTGCACTCGACACGCATCTCAGCGTGAGCACACTAGCAGGTACTCCCGGTTACGTCCCACCCGAGTACTACCAAAGCTTTCGTTGCACTGCAAAGGGAGATGTCTATTCATTTGGGGTCGTGCTTTTGGAACTCGTGACGGGTAAACGGCCAACCGATAAAGAAGATTTTGGTGACACCAATCTAGTGGGGTGGGTGAAAATGAAGGTTAGAGAAGGAAAAGGAATGGAAGTAATAGACCCAGAGCTGCTTTCAGTGACTAAAGGAACAGATGAAGCAGAAGCAAAAGCAGATGAAGTTAAAGAAATGGTTCGGTATTTAGAGATAACGCTTCAGTGCGTTGATGATTTCCCTTCCAAAAGGCCTAATATGTTGCAGGTGGTCGCAATGTTGAGACAGCTTCTACCGGGAAGTGGAGATGGAAGCAGCGGTTGATACAACCACGGCATTGTTGACCAAATTATGATTTGTGTAAACACATAAGAATTGTAAGATTTATTGTCAGGTTTTGAGAGTTTTGTGTATTTATATTGCATCATTTTATCTTCTTTTTTGTTATTTAACTACTGCCTAACAGTGAGTACAATGTGAGTGAAACCAGTGCATGAAGAAGCAAGCAACAGACTCATGAGCGAAGTTAAACAAAACTCGAAACAATTACATGTCAAATTCCTCATAGACAAGTTCTATGCATTGCAATGATATTGTTTCGCGCCATCTCAAACCCGAAAATTTGACTAAATCATGCAAATAACCATTATCATGACTGACAATCAGAGAAAATATTGTAAAAGGTTTGAACTTTAATCGTTACCTCTTGAAGTTGATTTAAGCCGAGTGCTTTGCAGTTACGTTAACTCAGACTACATCTTTCCATCCAGGACTGCAGGGTAGTGCTAACGTAGTCAAAGGAGTTTTTTTTTTCTTTTTTCAACTAATTATTTGGAAGCCAAACTTGAGGTTTCCTTGACATTATTTTGACTCCTTTTTTTTTTGTTTTAACTAGATAATTTGTCTAAAATTTACTTGCAATTGATGTATTATTACTAGAATTTTTAAATTAAATTTTGTCTTAAAGTTAATACTCTCTCATATCTACTATAAATTTTGGGGGTAATGAATACTAAGAATTTTTGAGTAGGAAATTATAGGATAGGAAAGGAGAGAAAATTTATTTTTCTTAGTTTCGTTTGTAAGTTTAGTTAAGAAAGTGTCATTATAAATAAGACATGAATGTCCAAATTTATTTTTCTATTTTAATATTAAGGGCAGTTTAGGAATAAAAAAGAAATTTTCTTATCTATTTTCCGATTCTTATCTTTCGCTCTTGATTAGGATCATCTCTATTACATATATCTTTTAATTTCTTCCAATATACATTTAGCGATATTGTTGATGCCTGATTCTGTCGGGCAGTCCTGCTGGCCGTCCGGTGAGTATACCTGCACAAAAGTCCGAACGACTTGGGTCGTTGGTGGACTCCTCCGGTGTGAGTGTTAGTGAAGGTATAGGGATAGTCAACAATGGAGGTCTGAGTATCTAGTATTACCAAAATGTGCGTTTCGTCCTTCACCCACGTGCTGTAAGCCCACTAGGAAGGTTACCAGGCTGACGGTATATTGGGTCTAGCCCAGTGTGAGTTCATGGATCAGGCCTGGTTAAATATTCATCCTAACATTGCCTCCCACTCCTCCAGTATATGAATGTGCTGGGGGAGTAGAATGAAACCTTCCGAAGAGAAAAGCTCCATTGGGGGCCCGGAGGCATCTGACCGATGGGAAATGTCATTCGGGAGCTCGGAGGCATCAGACCGAAGAGGAACTCCATCGGGAGCCCGAAGGCATCAGACCGATGGGTTATGTCATTCGGGAATCCGAAAGTATCAAACCGAAGAGAAACTCCATCGGGAGCCCGGAGGCATCGGACCAATAGGAAAAGTCATTCGGGAACCCGGAGGTATCAAACCGAAGAGGAACTCCATCGGGAGCCCGGAGGCATCAGACCGATGGGAAAAGCTTGTTTTTGGATAAGACATTGGGCCTTTATAATCTGGGCTTCAGATTTTGGAAACTATGTGCCAATCAAGCCCAAAGTTCTGCTTTTACAACCCAACAAATCTGGTCCAATAGCTTGCACGGCCGTTTCGTATAATAATTTATTTTTGAATTTCGAAATCCGCGTCCAATTAGCTAACGAAGCGTGCGCGGGAAGGAGCATTTATTACGCTGCAGTAAATACTGCGCGTGCGCCCCATCCGTCAGATCGTTTCCATCTGAACCGTTGCCACGCTTGAATCAAGATAAAAGGGGTCATTTCCAACAGATCGTCTTTTTATCAGAAACAACTTATCACGAGAGAAAAGACGTTTGAGAGAGAATAATTTCATTCCCAGATCAGATTCCATCGTTCCTGTTTCGTTGTTTTTCAATCGATCTCCTTTCTGAAATCAAGTAAGTTCTTTACCCCTTTTCTTTAATACCCTATAATGGCTGGCAGTACCCAAGATACAAGGGCTCAAGCTTCGTCTTCCCGGGTTGAAGACGAAGTTACTGTTGCCGAAACGGGGATCCCAGAGGGACAACCATGGAAACCCGTGGTAATCACCAGGATAAGGGATGTAGATGAGTATAATAGGAATAAGTATTTCAATATCCTGTATAAAGTAGCCAACATCCCTTCTTCAATCCGGAACCAATACTTCGATTTAGCCCCCACAGAATTCTATATCCCCGAAACATACGAAATCAAGAGACCCGGGGCTGGGGAGAGAATGTACTACCAGCTCGAGGGGGGATGGATTCCAATCCATAGGCAGTCACTAATCTATGGGGTCCGATTCCCTCTTCGCCCCTTTGTATTAGAGTTACTTCATACGACGGGGCTCAGTTTGAACTAACTATCCCCCAATTCCTTCATTCATATAAACAGTTTCATTGCCTTCTGTTTCTCTGAATCAACCCTCCCAGCCATAGATTTCTTTTTTCAATTCTTTTCCATTACCAATAATAAAGAAAAATGGTTTTTCACGGTGATGAAGAACCCTGGAAGGGATACCCTGATGGAGACCCCCCTCGAGCAATAAAGGGTGGCACGGGGATTGGTTTTTCATCAAGAGGCCGGACACTGAGGTGGTCGGACCTTGGTCAGACCCGAACAAAGACCAGCTAAATCCGAAGAAAACCTCTCGGGCAAGGCTAGAAGAGTTCGAGGTCTTATATTCCAAGAGACCATCTGTGAAGTGGGATCGGAACCTCCTTAACGACCAAGACTGGTTGTATTCCTTCGGTTGTAAGTTCTCTGCCATGCTTGCTCCTTTATTCTGAACATTTTTTGATATACTCATTCTTTTGTTCTGATTGCCTTGCAGTGGCTGACCAAGGAAAGCATCCCAATAATGAAGCCATAACAGAGGCAGCTGGAGTCCCGAGAGTCAAGATGAGTGCCGCCGATAAGCTGAAGGTGAGCCGAAGCTTGAGGGCTGCAAAGCCCAAGGACTCCACCCAGGCCGCTGCCAATCCCGAGATGGCCACGGGATCTTCTCAGGTGGGTGATATTATCAAGCCCACCGAAGGAGAGAAGTCTGCTGCCAAAGACTCGGGGGCCGGCAGACCAAAAATAAAGAGGAGAAGGCTGGTTCTAACGTCAGTTTTGGAGGCAAGAACCAAGCAAACTTCTGCTCCTCAAGGGAGTTCATCAACTCCTCCCGCCGAGCAAAGCGTCGCCAGGCAGTCAGAGGAATGTCTTGCTCCCCCTCCTCAGAATAAAGGGAAAAGACCCGCTGAAGGTCAAGAGCCCCCCAGTACCCAAGGCGGGCCGATGGATCCTCCAATGTCGACCGGGGGTTCAAGACCCGAGGAGGGGATCAATATGCAGGCCTTGGGTACCTCGATGATCCCGTTCGCCGAAGGTGGTACCGAGGGGGCCGATCTGAAGACACTTATGGAGATGCTGTTCTCCTGCCATGCAAAGGTAAGGATCTGCCTGCAAAGTTTTCTTATTTGAATTAGTTAACTTTCTGACTCATTCATCGTTCAACCGTTTCTTTTCAGGGAAATGCAATTCTCCTTAGGGTTTCTGATGAGCAGAAGGTTCTGGAGAGAAGAGCCGAGGAAAGCAGCAAAGGGCATGCTGAGGCTCTGAAGAACCATCAGAAGACCAAAGACCAGCTTAAGGTCATGCATGACTCCTTCCAGATTATGAAACAGGAGTATGAATCGGCCCGAGAGACTCGTCTTGAGAAAGACAAGGAGATCGATCGCCTGAAGGCCCGGGTGATCGATCTGGAGAAGGCGAATGCCCAAGCTATGGATTTGGTGCAGGCCAAAGAGCTCAAGAAGATCCAGCTTGAGAATAACAAGAACGAGCTCGAGGCCCAAATCCAAAGTCAAAAGATTCTATTGACCCAATCGGAAAATATCATCCAACTTCAGACTGATCAGATGAAGAATCTTAAAGACAACGTTGAACTGATCGTCGAAGGCTGGGGTGCTAAAGAAGTCGATTGGTTAAGAGGACCGATTGCCTCCGCCTCCCCGAGTGTCTTGATTCCCAAGCTCAAACAGAAGGTGATAGATGAATATAAGGCCTCGGATCAATTTCAAGCCGATATCTTATCATCTGTTGTAAATGAATTCAGCGATGGGTTCGAATACGCTCGGGAGCTTGCCAAGGAGAAGGGTCATGATCCCGATCAGCTGGGAATTGTATTTCCTGAGGACTGATTTGTAAAGTTTTTGCTATGTTTTTTTTTTTTTTTTACATCTTGTAAACCTTTCAACATTTACGAATTGAATGATTATGACTTATCTTTTCTCATGAGTTTTATTCCATCATCTGTATGTACAACTGTTCACTTATACTGCTTCGTCCCCCACTAGCCTGATCGAATGTAGATCCGATGAGGCTAGCGGATTAATTTTAAAGTGTGTATCAAAACAGTAATACAAAGACTAGATGATAAAAAATATTCTCATTAATATCGAAAAGATAACATGTGATCGGCCAAAAAGATAGCCTCAAAATTTGACTATGTACAAAATTCTATCGGCTTCAATGATAGCCTCAAAATTTGACTAAGTACAAATTGTAAATTACTGATAATACCTACGAAGCCGAACAGCATGCCAAGTATTTGGAACATTTTTTCCATCCATGCCCTGAAGCTTATAAGTTCCGGCCTTCAACACTTCGATCACTAAGTATGGTCCTTCCCATGTTGGCATCAGTTTGCCAGTTTCCCGAGGAGTAGATGCCTCGGCTTGTCGAAGAACTAGATCACCCACATTGAATGACCTTCTTTTGACATTTTTGTTGAAGTGCCAAGCAGTTCGTTGTTGATAAGCAGCCAATCTGAGGACTACTGAATCACGTTCCTCTTCCAATAAGTCGAGGTTTAACCGAAGACCTTCTGTGACGCCCCCAAATCTGGGCCCACACAACCCAAACTTGAGTCGTCAAAAGACTACAACAAAATTATTACAACAAAGCACAACGTACAACAATACAGTGTATAATAATACACAACTAAGTCTTCACTATTATTGCCACACTATTTTACAAAACGTGAAGACTATGATAACTATTCCTCGGACCCTCACTCCATTCCCCGGCTAGACCCTGTTATGTTTTCATCTCCTGTTGAAAAACAATGGAACAAAAGAAAGGGTGAGCTCAAATAGCCCAGTAAGAAATATCATGACTAAGATAATGACGAATAAATTATCATTAGCCTTCAACAGTTGAGTTCTTGATAGAATACAATAGAATACAAGGTTTATATCAAAAACTGCAGTTAAATTCTTAAACAATGTTCAAATCAATAATAGCAGCGGAATGAGCAATCTATTAGAAGAATAATGCAGACTATAATGTCCACTCGCTTCTCTTTTTCGTAAAAACATCATCAACTTTTATCATCTGAAATACCATTAGTCATGATAATATAAATTCACAGTTCCTGATCATAATCATGCACATCAACAGTTCATCTTTGCACTACGGGCCAAAGATATTCAATATAGCACCAACAGTCATGATTATACCAGATTCAGCCTTTGGTCATAATCATACCAAACAACAGTTCATCTTTGCACTACGGGCCAAAGAGAACATTCACCACGTGCCATAAAAGACACCGAACAGATGTATCGCCTTGAACCTATTATATCGCCTTTAACCTATCATCTGTTCAACAAATATATCACATCTGTGCCCCTGGCCACAGATATTCACAACAGCTTGATTTTTGGATGATTAGAATGATATAAATGATGAACAGAAGAAATAGGATAACAATAAGTATCGAAAGTTTACTTTGTACAGATTCAAATAATGTCCAAATTGTCAACATGATGTGGAGTGAAATTTAAAAATGATATTCAAGATCCACAGTTCAGAATAATGGTTACAATTCAATAGAAAGGTTCACGTAAATAGGAAGGTTCAGTTGAAATAATGAAGTACAACTATTATGGAACATATAATATTTTCAGGAATTATAGAAGCAATAGTTCCATAATAAATTTCGATTTAGGAGTATGAAAGAAAATAATATCCCTTACCGTAGCAGGTTTGATTAACAAAAGGTGAAGGAAATTAATACAAAGGGTTATTCACCAACAGGCGGCAATCCGCTCCGTAAGGTTATTCCCACAATTTAATAGAATTTGAGTACAAAAAGTTATTCACCAAACAGGCGGCAATCCGCTCCGTAAGGTTATTCTCAGAGATTAATAATGAATGAATACGAAAGGTTATTCACCAACAGGCGGCAATCCGCTCCGTAAGGTTATTCCCACAATTTAATACATGGAAATAAAAGGCACGTCTTATGAGTAAGGAAGAAACAATATTATTATCGAGAATCAAATAATGATAATCCCTTACCATAGTACGTTTGAATAATGGAAGATGAAAAAGATGGTATCCCTTACCTCAACACGTGACTGGATATTGATTTAAATGAGGTTGATTAACTTGAACAGTACACGTATACTTATAGATCTTCACAAATACTCAAGATGACTTAAGCACACTTAGAGAGAACTTTCACAAGAAGTATTTAGAGAGAGAAAGAAAGAACAAGTAAGGAAGTTTATGAAAAATCCTTAAGTTAAGGCTTCTATTTATAGCCAAAAATCTTATCATGCATTTAATCTAAACCATTCATTTAAAGATCATCTTTTAATCTACACCATCCATTTCAAATATTATATTATCTTTAATCTACACCATTCATTTCATATCACCTAATAATCACCTAACTTTATATTATAAACAAATCAATTTAATTATTCAACAATAATTCACACTTTAATCTACACCATTTATTTCATATCACCTAATAATCACCTAACTTTATATTATAAACAAATCAATTCAATTATTCAACAATAATTCACACTTTAATCTACACCATTCATTTCATATCACCTAATAATCACCTAACTTTATATTATAAACAAATAACTTTATCAATTCAATTATTATGACTAATTGTTATAAATACAGTATAGTTAGTTCTTAGATATCAAGTCAATAAATTAATGAAATACAACTGTTTAAATAACATCATAATAGAGATAACAATAATGTAAAATAAAGCATACGTTACTGTGTAATGACAATTATTGATTCAATAATGTGAATTACTGTGCATATGTTACTGTGACAATTATTAGGTTCAATAATTTTAAAAACAGTGCAACAACAATTATTGACTCAATGATATAAAATACAGTGTAATGACAATTATTAAATCAATAATGCAAAATACTGTGTAACAACAATTATTGAATTGATAATATAAAATATTATGCAGTGACAATTATCGATGAAATGATGCGTAACAGTTACGGTGTCAATTATCAGACCAATAATATGAGACACTATGCAATACCGTGTGTTACTGTAGAGTACCGAGTGCTACAGAAAATACCAATAACTACCGTATGCTACTATTCTTTTATCACCGGTATTTTAACAGTTCCGTTGACTATTTTTATTTAAAAAGGTTATTTCTGTCGTTTTCTATATCCGACAAATATTCCGTTGTGGGGTCCATCAATAATTTGTTATTTCGGCGCCGTCGGACCAAACGAATATTCCCCGACCAAACGAATATTCCCCGACAAAGCGAATATTGTCCGACAAAATAAAATTTGCACATAACATCCTTAACTTTTAACTTTATCGATTTAACCACTTTACTGTTTCAAAAAAATATATATATGAAGAAAAATTAAATTTTGTATTTCATAAAATTCGGGGTCTTACACCTTCGCTATTGAGGATTTCATCAAAGTTTAAGACTCTCGGAGAAGGTACTCCGATCTCAATAGGTATCAGGGCTTCGGAACCATAGGCCATCTTGAAAGGCGTCTCCCCAGTAGTAGTCCAAGGAGTTGTTCGGCAGGCCCAAAGAACATGCAAAAGCTCCTCGGGCCAGGAACCCTTCGCCTCTTCCAATCTTCTTTTAATGCCATGAAGAAGTGTTATGTTTGTAACTTCTACTTGACCATTTGCTTGTAGATGGGCTACTGAAGTTCGACGATGCTGAATATTAAGTTCTGATAAGAACCCTTCGAAAATTTTACCAACAAACTGAAGCCCGTTGTCAGAAACTAAGATCGTCGGGATACCGAACCGATAGACTACTTGTTCCTTGAAGAATTGGAGACATGTATGCTCGGTGATCTTGGCAAGTGGTTTGGCTTCTACCCACTTGGTGAAATAATCGATGGCGACGATCACAAATTTCACTTGTCCCTTACCCTGTGGAAGAGGGCCCAATATGTCTATTCCCCATACAGAAAAGGGGATCGGAGAGAGTATCGGAGATAGCTCCTCGGGAGGTTGGTGTGGTACGGACGCATATATCTGACACTTCTTTGACGAAGTCTTTGGCATCCTCAAGCATTGTCGGCCAAAAATATCCTTGTCACAAAATTTTATGGGCCAGTGCCTTTGCTCCCACATGGTCACCGCAGATACCTTCATGAACTTCCCGAAGAGCATAATCAGATTCCCTAGGGTCGAGACATCGGAGCAGTGGGGAAGAATAAGATCTTCGGTATAGATGGTCATTATGGATACAATATTTGGTGGATTTGTACTTTATTCTTCGGGCCTGAGACTTATCTTCGGGCAATTCACCAGTCAAAAGAAATTTGAAGATGTGGGTCATCCACGAATCTCCCTGTTCAATATCCATTACTGTATGAACGAGGGTGCTCGGATGCTGAAGATTTTCTAAGTATACTGCTCCATCTAACTCCCCTTGATCGGTGGTCGCCAATTTGGAAAGAGCATCGGCCATTGTGTTTTTCGATCTGACCACGCCTAATATCTGGTATTTCGGGAAAAATGTCAACAACGATCGAACCAGATGGAGATAGGCTTGCAAATGAACTTCCCGTGCTTCATATTCACCCAGCACTTGCTTCACAACCAGTTGGGAATCCTGTAAATTGTTAAGCTTTTTACTTCCAGACTTCGGGCCAATTTTAATCTTGCCACTAATGCTTCGTATTCGGCTATGTTGTTAGTGGCCATGAACCCAAACCGGATAGATTGCTGTACTTTGAAACCTTCCGGAGAAGTGAGGATTACCCCTGCACCGCTTCTTGTCCCGGTAGAAGATCCATCGACGTATAAAATTCATGCAGTCTCCTCGGGGGTTATTGTCACTTCCTCGGACTCAGATTCTTTCTCTTTGGTATCCTCGGGGAATGAACATTCGATGATAAAATCGATGAGAGCCTGAGCTTTTATAGCTGTCCGAGGACGGAACTCAATATTAAACTGACTTAGCTCGATAGCCCATGCTGTCAGCCTTCCCGAGGACTCTGGTCTATAAAGGACTTTCCGTAATGGCTGGTCAGTGAGGACGATAATAGTCCGCCCCTGAAAGTAATGCCTCAATTTCCGACTGGAGATAACCAGTGCGTAAGCCAACTTCTCTAAATTTGGGTACCTTGTTTCAGCATCCCGAAAAGCATGGCTTACGTAATAGACTGGTTTTTGCCCTTGTGAATCTTCTCTGATCAAAGCTGACCCAACTGCCAGGGATGTGGCAGATAGGTATATTTGTAGATCCTCCTCGGGCAGTGCTTTACTCAGAATCGGAGGTGAAGAGATATATCTCTTAATTTGTTCAAAAGCCTCCTGGCAATCTTCAGTCCATTGAAAAGTTTTCTGATTCTGGGCTCCCTTCAAAGTCCCGAAGAATGGGATACATTTTTCGGCTAGACGTGCCACAAACCGCCGAAGAGCTGCCAGCCTCCCAGTCAGCCGTTGAATTTCTTTGAAGTTCTTCGGCGGTTGCATCTCAATGATAGCCGATATCTTTTCGGGATTTGCTTCAATTCCTCTTCGGCTAACCATATACCCCAAAAATTTGCCTGACCCGAGGACAAATGTGCATTTAGTTGGGTTAAGTCTCATGTTGTTCGTTCTGACATTCTCGAAGCATTCTTTTAGATCGGACAAGTGATTATCTTCCTTCATGCTCCGAACGATCATGTCATCAACATAGACTTCCATGTTTCTCCCGATCTGGCTACTGAACACCTTGTTCATCATCCTCTGATAAGTAGCCCATGCATTAATTAACCCGAATGACATGACCTTGTAGGCATATATGGCTCAATGAGTGATTAAAGCCGTCTTCGGTATATCGCTTTCATGCATGGCTATTTGATTATACCCCGAGAAAGCATCTAAGAAGCTCATTATGGTATGTCCCGAGGTAGAATCGATCAATTGGTCTATGCTCGGGAGAGGATAGTAGTCTTTCGGACATGCTTTGTTGAGATCTGTGTAATCCACGCACATCCTCCACTTTCCATTATGTTTTTTGACCAACACCACATTGGCGAGCCATTCTGGGTAATTGATTTCAAAGATGAAGTCAGCAGCCAAAAGTTTATCAATTTCATTATCAATTACCTGTTGCCTCTCGGGAGCTATGTTCTTCCGTTTTTGCTTTACGGGTTTGGAGTTCGGGTTAACGCTCAGCTGATGTACGGCCACAGTTTTGTCAATGTCAGGCACATCGGCTGGGACCCATGCAAAGATGTCGGCATATTCCTGAAGAAGCGTGACCAACCGAGTTTTTGTTTCATCTTGAAGGTTTGTGCCAATCTGTACAGTTTTCTGATCATCATTTTGAAATAGTGGCACCTCAACCGTATCTTCAGCTGGTGTTGCTAATGGTTCAGTACATCCCTCAGTGAAAGGTTCAAGCTCGATCTTCATTGTAGCTTTCTGTTTGCTATCACTGGTAGAGGATGTCTGTATGGTCTGCAAATAACATCTTCGGGAAAGATCTTGATCTCCTACAGATTCCCCGATCCCATTTTTGGTTGGAAATTTCATTTTTAAATGTGGGATGGAAGTAATTGCTTTCAATGCCGATAAAGTGGTTCTTCCCAAGATGGCATTATAGTTGCTTTCTACTTGGACGACATAGAAGCGGACCATGATGGAAGCTTGTTTCGGGGCAGTCCCGAAGATCACAGGCAACTCGATCCTCCCCGCTATACGAACTGGGTTATTCCCGAACCCATATAAAGGGGACTCGTTGCAGATCTCCAGCTTCCTTCCCCCCAAGTCCAGCCGATTGTATGCTTGGCTATAGAGTACGTCGACTGAACTCTCATTATCCACAAGCATCCTCTTCATATCCATAGTACCGACCTGAGCGGTTATGACCAGTGCATCCTGATGGGGAGTAACCATCCCTGATGGGTAATCATCATCGGAGAAAGTGATGGGGTCGGTTTTGGGGTTCTGTGGTTTCCCAGACACTTGATGGACTTCTCTGCCGAAAGCTTTTCTCTTGCGGTTGGACAGAGCGGAGATCGATCCTCCGGAAATAACGTCAACCACACCTCTTGCTTCAGTAATAGGTGGAGGTGGCTCGAGGCGATCAAATGCCGATGGTCGGTACGAATCGGCAACATAACAGTCCAGGTTGCCACTCCGTACCTGTTTCTCGAGGAAGTCTTTGAGATGGTAGCACTCCTCAGTATCATGCCCTTTGGCTTCATGGTAAGTGCAGTACCGATCTCCTTCCTTTTGTCTTGCAAAAACCCGAATCTTCGGGGGCTTCTCATAGAAGGGTTTATTTTTTATCGCCTTCACGATATTGCTCTTGCTGGTGTTCAGGGGTATATAATCCTTGTCGGCACCTCTTCGATCCCTCGGGAGATCGTTCTTTTGTTGTCGATCCTTGTTGGAATCTCTTCGTTTATTCCCCTTTTTACCATTGCCGTTGGATTTCTTTTCGGCACTAACGCCTCCGGGGTCTCTCTGGTGAAAATCACCGGTGTTTTTCGAGGATCCCCGAAGATTGGCGAGAGCCTCTTCCAACTCTCCAAACTTGTCCACCTTCTCATAAGTCTCCGATAAAGTCTCGGGAGACTTCGAGATAAGCTCCTCAATTAACCTGCTGGATTTATCGACATTTAAACCCATGGTTAAAAACTGGATTACCTGTTTCGGGTCAATCCTGTTGATTTCTGACACAGCCTCTCTGAATCTTTTGACATACTGCCGAAGAGTTTCATTCGGCCTCTGTTTTACTTGTAGGAGAGATGTCATCATTCGGGCTCGTCGCTTGTTTCTCCCGAAGCGGTTGTGGAATTGTTCTTGTAGCTCCTCCCATGATTTGATTGATCCGGATGGAAGGGAGATGACTCATTCTCTGGCAGTTTTCTTCAGAGTGGATAAAAACAAGTGGCACATCACCACTGCATCGTGACCATGAAAGTCCATGGCCTGCTCAAAGGAATAAGTGTGATCATGTGGATCTCCCGTCCCGTCGTACATCTCCAAAGTAGGGACTTTTCGGGATCGGTCGATCTTGGTTTCTTCCAGATCCTTCGAGAATGGTGAGAATCGGGCCTTTTTAGACCCATAATATTTATCCGAAGCCTTGTTGAGGGAAGATTCGCCAGTGTGGCTCGCATGACTATGTCGGTCTTCCCGATTTTTCCTCATCGGCGATCTGACTCGTTTTCTCAAATCTGCTGTCCAAATCGACTTGGACCGAGCCGGTTCCTTCCCGCGGTTTCGGTTTCCCTCCCCTCGGAGTTCGGTGTGATTATCATCCCGTATAGTATAGCGGGTTGAGCGGGAGGCCGAGCCTCTCTGGCTCAAAAGTTCATTACCCGCCTCGGTTAACTCCTCATACTGTTTATCAAGCTCTTTCTGCTGGAGGTCCAGAGCCTTTTTCCTGTCGAGGATTATCTGGAGGCGGCGGTCTTTATCTGTCGCCGTCTCCTGGTGAGACCGAGGGGGAGGTGGTCGCCGTGGATGACTATGCGACTGCGATGTTTCCATATTAGCAACAGTTGATGGAAATTTTAGAAGCTCTCCTTCTAGCGTCAATGTTGACGCCTGATTCTGTCGGGCAGTCCTGCTGGCCGTCCGGTGAGTATACCTGTACAAAAGTCCGAATGGCTTGGGCCGTTGGTGGACTCCTCTGGTGTGAGTGTTAGTGAAGGTATAGAGATAGTCAACAATGGAGGTTTGAGTATCTAGTATTACCAAAATGTGCGTTTCGTCCTTCATCCACGTGCTGTAAGCCCACTAGGAAGGTTACCAGGCTGACGGTATATTGGGCCTAGCCCAGTGTGAGTTCCTGAATCAGGCCTGGTTAAATATTCATCCTAACAGATATAATTTATCGTTAAAAATAATTTATATATCACTAAATGAGTATTAAAAAAAAATCGAATAATAAGTATAGTAACGGAGCCCTTTCCTATGATTTTGCTCAAGAAAGTTTATAAGGGAAATTGAATCTAATTTTCCTTACCTTTCCGAAATTTTCTTAACTAAAACAACTTACAAACATGGGATTTTAAAGGAAAATTATAAAATAAAAATAAAATAGATTTCCATCCTTTCCTCAAGTGTCTTATTTCATTTTCTTCTAAGTTATTTTATAAAGTTTGAAAATTTAAATTTTTATGTAAATTTATTTTAATTTTTAAAAAAATAATTTAATACTTATTAATATTTTTTTAAATAATGAATAAATTTTATTTATAAAAATTTTAAAAAAAGGAAAATAATTTAAATTTAGAATTATATAAATGCACTTGAAAAAAAAATTAAAGAACATTTTTTTGGAATTGAGAGGAGTGGATTAGCATATCCTCCATTACACTTATCTTTCATTTTTTTTGCAAAATATAATTAACGACACAAATATTAAATTTAGCAACAAATTAAATTCGTCACAAATAATACTACATAATAAGATTCTGCGTAAATAATATGCGTCCAAAAATATCGTTAAATATAATATTTATATCACTAAATATTTATTAAAAAAAATTGGGCGATAAGATTAATGGAAGGATAATTCTGAGAGAGCGTATTATTTATTATTCATGGGAAGGGATTCCCTTGTATGAGCCGTCGCAATATCAGTAGCTTCCTCATGTACGTATTATGGATACTAGCGACGCGTATCTTATCCGTCACAATATTCACGATCAGTCGCTAATTCACGTATGTATCATGGATGCTAGCAATGGATTGCATCATTTTGTCGCTGATGATGAAACATTATCGAACTAGGTTTGGACAATTTCCTAATTATCCGTCTGCATGTCAAAGGGAGGGGTACTATTAAGCTATTAGTAAAATTACCTACTTTAAAAGAAAAGGAAAGAATAGAAAATCTTTTTATTCGGGTATCATTCTAGGAGAGTGTCCTATTTTATTCCTTAACTAAAGCGAAACCTAGTACTTATTCCGCTTACATTACATATGAGAATATCTTTTAATATTTATTTATATTATAAAACGTGAGAAAATTAGTATAAACAAAAAAAGTAAAATTTCTTTTTTACCCCTAAAACAAGGTTAAGTGATAAAAAATAATAATAATAATATTACGTTTTTAGTTAAACTGCATCTCCACGTTTCTTGTCAGTTTTAATTCATTCTTACTCTCTTCTTACAATTCTTTTATAATAGTTTGGGCATAATACAGTGTTTAAATAAAAAGTCGATTTACATTAAACTCGCACTGTTATTATTTTAACCAAAAATAATTAGACTATACCTTCAAAAAATCTTTTCATCTCATACTAATTCTCAAAAATAATTTAATATATTTTTCTCTCTAACATTTTTGCGTAGATGGGGGTAAAAAGCACATAGATTTATTCATTCGAATCACATTTATTTATCATAATTTGACAATGAACGGTATTTTGATCATCCTTATGTTTTTACTTTTTTGGTGTAAATTATATTTTGCTCTATTATATACCATTTATATTTTTAATTATATTTTTTTTGATCACATGCGGTGCACGTGGCCCATATACTAGTATATATAAAGTCAGAGGGGACTTTATATAGTGTTAACAATTTTTTGAAGTCTTTCGGACTTCCTAAAATACCCTTCAATTTTTATAATAATTCGTATTTTATCTTCATATAACTTCAACTTATCTTCTTGTTTAATTTCAAATTTAATTATTTTACTATTTAATATTTATAATTTTAAAATTAATAACATAATATAAATTAAACACGCCTATACCTCATAGTACTGACATATATAGTGATCAACCTCTACATGACTGCTAAGAGTGCCATGCCGGCCGGCCAATTGCTGACATGTAATTACATTACCGCCCAACTCGTGTAATCACCTCTTCCAATCTGGTAAATTGGTAATGTTCTTTTGGTTTTTCCTTTAATCCCATTTAAAAAAAAAATTAAAAACAGAGAAAAAAAGAAAAGAAAAGAAAAGAGAATCCAAACAAACTAGAATGAATTAGGAGTAGCTTGTTTGAATACTTTAAGCTGGCCAGCTCAAAAGAAAAAACCAGACGTCCAGGATGTATATATCGGAGACAAATGTAATCAAAATCTGATATTTGTAAGTTAGTCGGTGGCAACTATCAATAAGGTTCAAGGATTACGAACCACGGTCGATGAATTCGAGGGGCAAGGAATAATCAACATTCTTGGAATTAGACCATCGCATTATATAGTTGATAATTTTAATTTTGTCTTTTTTTCAATAGAAATATTTTATCAGATGACCAATTAGATGTTATTTCATTATTATTCTACTAGAATAGTTCAATTGTTCAAATAAAGAAAAGAGTACCACGAAGAAAATGGCCAAATCGAAAATCTGAGTAGTTATGTGTCGAGGAATGTACATTGCAAATGTTAATATATATATATATATATATATATATATATATATATATATATATATATATATATATATATATATATAATTCTTATTCTTACTAAACTGAGTGATTATTCAAGTATCAATCTTTAGTTGATCTAATAGTAAGTGAAAAGTTTATACAACTTTAAAATTTGGGTAGATTCCACCCACGTTCAATGGTTAACGGTAACTCTGGGTTATACATGTTATCCCAAGTTTCAACTCCGACAAGAATTCCCTCACATTCGGTGGTTAATGGTAACTCTATGTCCTATTCGTTATCCCAAGTTTCGACTCCAATAGGAATTCCTTCAAATCTGTATATGTTGTGAATATGTCAAATTCACGTTTTTAGATATAATCTCCCACTTGGGAGTTGGGGACTGAGCACTATATTTCCCAAAATATAATCTGGTTATTAACCAAGAAGCACTAGGCCTGCGATAATGTAGGTGAAAATTTTAAGGCATATGTAGTTGTCAGTCAATCATCGTAATCTACAAAGTGGGATGTACATCCAAGGGAAAAAAAACAAATAAAAATCTGGAGGTAAATGACAAAAAACTATGCACTAGAGTATAAATGGTAGCAAAATTTGTAGGTTATTGACAAGACAAGGTAGCTAAAATAGCAATTAGATAGAGAGATTAAGGTGATCGAGGAGGAGAAATTAAATGGCAGAACTCCAGTATGAAGATCCAAAGCCATCCAAAGAGCCGTTAATTACCCTTGGGGCAAGAATTGTGACAATTGTTTCACTTGTAGCATCCATAATCATCTTGAAGAGCGACAAAGTAACCTTTAAGGTCAATTCCCAGAAATACCACTTCAGCTACAATGATGCTACAAGCTACCAGTAATTAATTACTACTCTCTCTCTCTCTCTCTCTCTCTCTCTCTCTCTCTCTCTCTCTCTCTCTCTCTCTCTCTCTCTTGTTTTGATCATCTTCTGTAATGGCATGCATGATGCAGGTACGTGTTATTCAGTATGGTGGTGGGATTTGCCTACACATTATTTCAACTTCCCTTTGCAATCTATTATCTTAAAACTGGGAAGAGCTTAATAAATCATCACAGTTTTGCCCTGTATGATTTATTTGGTGACAAGGTAAGTATTCTTTCTATTCTACTTCTGGTAGTGTTGATATATAAATATATATTATGTTGATGAATAGATTAATTCAGTTTCATACATTTTTAACAGCTCGGTTTAATCCTACTCGCGACCTCAGTGGGTGCAGCATTTGGTGTAACCATAGAGCTTAAAAGATCCGCTGACAACCTCAAAACAATTGATGGATTTGATGCGGCTGATTACAGATCAAAGATGGGTGATTTTTGCAGCATGGCTTACCTATCTGCTGGATTTCTTCTAATTGGATTTGTGAGCACAACAGTTTCATCCATCATATCATCACTGGCCCTATCCAAGAAACCATGATTAAAAGCAAGGAAAAGTTTCAACTCTTTTTTACTATTAATCGGCGGCCATGAAAATTGCAACTAAAATTTTATATCAAAAACAAAGTTTAAACAAAAAATACGAATTTGTTTTGCTTCGTCTCACTCTTCAGTCAATGCCGAATGCTGCTGCTCACAAAGCTTTTAGCTTATGAATAAATTCAGTACATAACTCATTCGCAAACTGCCGAGAATCATTTCCAGACAAAATCCACAAGTAGACGTATATTTCTGTTTTTCCATTTCATAGCAGTCTCTAATATCCATGACCCATGTACAGAGAGATTTGAACACTGTTCATGGGGTGGCCAAAATGACAAGAAAATACTAAAGCAGGGCCGTGGGTGGGGAAGAACTTTACAGTTGAGCCTTTGGTCGCTGAGAAGATAGGATAAGAGATTGGAAATGAACTTTTTTGAGTATTATTTCCAACATTTTCTCAGTTTTCACAATATTAATCTAGTATCAGCCCAATAAACATGGAAACCCAAAGGTATTAGGCTTCATGACGTGCGTTTGTTTTTCCCTTTCTTTTCCAGAATATAAATGATTTAGGAGATTCAAAATTATGATTTCCATCTTCTACCCTTACGTCCCAGTGACCAAAGGAAGCACTTAAATGTAGATAGATAGATAGAGAGAGAGAGAGAGAGAGAGAGAGAGAGAGAGAGAGAGAATCAACGGACCAGGGGTAATACACCCCACTGATGTAGAAAACCCTCTCCTGTGGTCACTTCAAGGAAAAGTAGAACAAGCATTGCCAACATAGCTGCTCTTCCGTTCCATGTTTCTGCACTTTTTGTCCATCCCCATTCCCAGACTGTCACAGGTGGTGGTAGCACCCTACACTGCGAATCATATGTTGCTAATTCTTCTACGCTGCCTAGTGGGACAAGAGACTGCAGAAGGCATAGAGAAACCTCAAATTAGACCAAGCGTCAATAACAAATATTAGTCCACAAATATACTTTTAATCACCAAGTCCCATGTCATACTTTCTTGCCAACAATATAGGCCAATTTGTGAGGCAATAAATAATGATGAATATCTATTCCAATTCCCTTTTCCTTTCCAAAAGAACTACATAAGATGTTTTAACTAAAAATTTATGAGCGTCTCCCTTCTGTTTCTTTCTCTTTCTTGTGGTAAGGGCATTAGAGGGGATAATTCCGTAGGCATGTATGTAATTAGAACATCACACAATCAGAACCTCATATTCTTTAATATTGAATTTTTTGAACATTATTGGCAAAGGTTGTTGCTTTGGTGGACATTTGTTGATCCTCTTCAGCCTATTCACACCATCTCTTTGTAAATTAAGTATGGGAAAGAATAAGAATTAGCAAGATCCACTTTTCTTTTACACCTTCAGCAGAAACCCTCTTTCTTGCCACAGAAAAGGGAGGGGGGGGGGGGGGGGGGGGGGGGGGGAGCAAGAAAGTCCGTGGAGAATTGCTGAGATTCTAACAATGAAAATTTTCCTGGCTCTGGTAACAATCAGCAGTAATAATAGGCCCACTCTCTGAAGCATTCAACAATTTTTTATTTTTTTTAGAAAAAAGCTTCACATACATCAGGTTCCCACCAACAAACGATATGTAAGCTAAATTTTGATGGAGCTGCTCTTGGCAGAACAGGTTTAGGGCCCAATGGGAAAGACAAGAAAAGAAGGTAGCATTTCAGTTCCTACGGCAACCAGTATGAGTTTGACTACCTCTTCTATTTAAGTAAGGAAGGGGTGGGGAACGTTCGGTAAAGGTGTAGACAACAAATTTGTTGAGATCCAAAGAGGCCTGATGGTAGAGTGAACGAGGATATCCATTGCAGGTCAATCAGAAACAAGATCATCACTTCATGCATAAACTTATTGACCATTCCTGTTTCATGGTTACTGTCAATTCTTTGGTCATGGTTCTGATGGATAAATTAACTAATACGCAACCTGTCCTCAACAAGCTTTCAGACCTTTGTGGATTGTGAATATACTTATGGTGTAGAGTGCAATATTTATTATACCCTTATAGGTATGCAGACTTCATTAATACATTACCATACAACTCCAGAAAAAGAAACAATTTTCACATTACTCCTATTCCACTATTGTTGCAATACTTAAAAGGCAAAAAATTCTCATTGTACCTGTCGAGCTTCAAGATTTGAGACTGCCATTGCACCTACATATGGAAGGCTTTCAATCACTGCATCTGCCAGATCCGATATGAAAGTAGGCTGACATCCTAGTGCAGGCACACGTCCCCATCTCTCTACGCCAGATTTCAGAGCCAATTCCTTATACTCGACATCTATTTCCTCTAAAGTTTCAATATGTTCACTGACAAAGCTGAGTCAAGTGTAACAAAGCAACTTAATTCAACCAACACAATACACGTGAACTATGCAGAAATAACATGTCATGGTATTACAGGTCTCTGAGAGAGTAGAAGTACATAAGCTAATAAGCATCATTCCAATAATCATTACTTGACAGTAAATACCTAATTGGGACGGCTAGAAGACTTTTAACTCCTCTCTTCCCAAGCTCAACAATTGTCTCATCTGTATACGGTTTCAACCATTCCACAGGTCCAACTCTACTCTGCATCAGAATCAAGTAACCCATCAACTGAGTCACTGTCATAATCATACATGATGCATGATAGATAAATATGGGACACAAAAAAAGAGGGGAAACATAAATCTGTTTTCAAACAAAAAGAGAAAAAAAAAATGTAGATAAGTGACTGGAGACTACAGAGGCATTATTAATGGTTTGGTAGAAATAAATTAGTTAAAGAAAATTATGTAACTGGTTTCAACAAGAGCCGTCTTGCATGATTCTGGTACAAAACATGACAATTTACCAAGTGATGGGTCTCATAAGCGGGATAATCACTTTGTTCATTTATACGTGCAGATTCCATTATACCATATTATTTTCAAATTTATACGCCCTTCATTTCCATTATACTTGAGCTACTACTATCTGTGTGTAACTTCTTATTTAAATTACTCAATTTGTACCTTTCAACCATGATAGGTACAAACAAGCATGAAATAAGGTACCTGATAAGCAAGAGTATATGAATTAGTAAGCCTTCGCTTTTCTAGTTCTTCCATTATCAAATCCACACATTCCTCCATCTCAGCCTTGTATGGGTCACCAGCTTCTTCCACATAGGCAAGTGGCACCCCGTGAGCACTAAAAAATATCATCACCTATAAACTATTCTCCATTAAACTTGTTCACAGTAGCAAAAGAATGGAAAAATAAGGCTAGTTAATATCTGAAGCATTCATAAAGATGCAAAATTTATAAGGGATTCTAGAAACAGGGAGAAAAAACACGCATATGACATTATGAAAAAAAAAATTGACACAAGGTACACGACTTGCAAAAGCTCTCAACTATGATTTATTCTAAATATATTGCGCATTTATTGATTTTGCTTGTTTTTACAGGAAAGCAAGCCTGCAAATTATATAAATTTGAGCATTCCTTTTGACAGTCTTCTTCAAGAGGCCTTGTATTCTCTATATGATGACTGAATTTCGAGTCTCTTCAGATGAAACTTAAATACATAAATATATGACTACAAAAACACAATCATATGCCTATATTGGGCACACGTAACATGTAGAACCTGATACATATCAGATGCAGCTCATTCAATTGTCATTACTGTAGTTAGCATTTTAATGTGTAGACTACCCCAATAACATGAAGGACTAACGAAGTAAACTATCACTATTGTATCGTAATATGAAACCAATCTGAACATAGAAAGAAACAATAAAAGTGACTCGAATGAATCTAGCTTAGAAATTATTAGGGTTGAACCCCAAAATATATCAAGGAATGGAAGAGAGTGGGAAATGACTGGAATGAATCTAGATTAGAACTAATTTGGGTTGAAAACTAAAATATGTCAAGGAATGGAAGAGAGTGGGAAATGTTGTATGTAATAATCCTGAATTCCCAGTACATATGAAGCATTAAAAGTAATTTTATGTGCAATTTTGGAGTCATAATATTTCAATCTCAGAGGGGAGAAACCAAATAAATGAATTCCTGAAACAAACCAGCAAGAAGTTATATTTGCACGAAAAAGTAATACCTTTTCAGGATGATCAAAATTTCCCAACTCTTTTTCAATCAAGTTTCCCATGGCTTTTATATAACCTTCACGCTGATACCAGGACGGTATCACTGTGTGCTGCATATTAACAAGGTATTCATCCTCCCTAAGAATTCAGGAAACATATTTCCAAAATTGATTAGCTTTGGGAAAGTAATTCTGGTAATACATAATGTAAAAGTAACATGTTCATCACCGGAATATACTCTCCAATAGCCGAAGGCTTGATCCGCTAGTTGATATTGAGAATTGTGGATAAAGAGGTAGCACAACCAGCTTTGAGATTCCATCCTTTTTTATCTGTGGAAATGAAATTTTTAAAAGAAAATAAATCATTGGTAAGCCTAGACAGTCCAAAGAGTTTGCTTACAATTTCAAGCTATGATTAAAGAATGTTATATAATATAATTTCTAAATCAAAAGATCAAAAACAAAGAAACAAGCATTACATAACAGCTGAAACCACCATTCAGTCACACATAGGACAGGAGGAGAATATTTTAATAATAAATAGATAAACGATAGTGCTAGTTGAGTATGAATCAAACAATAGTGCTAAGTTAAATCAAACAATAGTGCTAAGTGGAGTCTGAATCAAGTGATATGTTCAAACAAATTTTGCGATAAAATATGCATCATGAATTAAAAACAAAGGGGAAGAAAGATGTGTCAGGTTCAATCTGGGAAATAAAAATAGCATATTTCTCACAATAAATCAATCTCAGGTTTTATACAAAAAAAAATAAAATAAGGTACTATCTGCGGATGCTCTTTTGAAGAACTTCATTAATTTCTGCTCTTTCTTCTATTTTATACATGGAAGAACATAGCTAAAGAGAAAAGAAATAAAAGTAAAAAGGTAATTTGGAAACATGACATAATCAAATGGAATCTAACTTCTGTGAAAAAATAGTATCAAAGCAGTAATAACCTGTAAATTTTATATACTCCTAAATTTCCTCTCTCTTTTTTTATATATGATATGCTTTCTTCTTTTTCATTTATTTGGTTGGTGTAAATTTTCTTTTGAAGTTTTTTATAATATTCTCTTTTTAGATACCAATGAATCTCCTATGAATCCGTATAAATAATTTGGGTAAATGACAATAACACTCCCTAAGATTCAGAAAACTGAGAATACTCCCTTTCTTTTTTATTGGCATAAAATTTTCCAATGTCATACTCCATTTTATAATATTGCCTAATTTGAAGATTGCAAAAGATAACTAGCTTATATTTTGTTTTAAGGAGCATCCAGGGGACCAAAATCAAAAAGGTTGCTAAACTTAATACTAAGACCAGCAACTTTGGGCCACAAAATTATAGAGTTCCAGAACCTTTTCAATAGCTTCCTCAGTGAATGGATGCCAATAACGCATGCCGACGTACACCTTTGCTGGAACATCCTTTGCACAGAGTACCTTTCTCAACTCTTCAGCCTGAACAAAGAAAATATTAGTCAATGAAAAGACATAATATGTACATAGGCTTATGAAAAGAAGACCATTGTCGACGGCAACACTAATCAAAGCCTAAATGCCTCGTACCACAGTACAGATTCCCCAAATAAATTAACATGACTGTAATTCTTAAGCAATTAAGTATTACAAACAAAATTGCAAAGTGAACTCTTTTAAATGTTAACGAAAATGGCTAGGATATTGAAACTTGAAACTACAATCTCTTATACTTGTACATTAACAGAACAGAAGGGGATTAAGAGGCTTTAATTCTTAGTTTCTTACTAAAGCTAGTGCTTCACCCTAGTCCCATTCCAAATGTAAGAATTACTCCGACATCCTGTCTCTTTTCATTTTTATTAGAAGGGAAAACTATAATATCTAAGTTATGTGGAAGATGTCTAGACTAACATAGGGAGAAAATATAAACCAAAAAATAGGCAACGAGAATATCAAAAATTTTGATAAGAGACGAAATTTTACGCATCAAAAATCAAACAAGGCATAGTACACCAACATTGCTGGGAATCCACAAGTGAGTTAAGTCCCACTTCGCAGAAAAATTAAGTAGAGAAGGACTAATATACATGGAGGTGTCATTCTTATCTAGTTTTGTTGATCCATGAATTGTATAGTCTGTTTTCCCTGATTTCCATATAAGTATAGTTGGTAGACCAACTTCTTGAGCTGCTATATAGAAATATTGCCTTTTTATTCTTTTCTTTATTTTTTGGTGCAAAGAAATATGGCATTCAAAAGTATGCTTTCCATATATATAATGTAAATTGCGGTTTTAATCACAATAACCAAAATATAATCTAGTTTTCTAGAGAAAGCCTTTCCCTAAATATCTAATCCTATAAATTGGTTGCTGTCTATGTTTTTCTTTTTACTCTTTTAGATAAAAGAAGAATTTTATTGAAAGAAGAGAAGAACAAGTCCTTAGGGAAAAACTACAAGAAACCAATAAAACTAAATTATACAGATACTCACTCTCTAAGTCTGTTTTATACTCCCTCCAGCCACCATGCTACTGCACCTAACATAATCAACAGAGAAAGCCAATCTCTTGAGTTCTCTCTCACTCCTAGTTTCTGAGATGTCCCAGCAACTTTTTCATTTAAATTCTAGCAACCTACAAACTTGAGAGGATTTTAAACCGTTTTCCATTTTTTATAACTAATAATTTCAATCCATCCGTTTCTGCTCACAAGTTTTTCAAATGAGCCTGATTCAGCAGAGTACTTATAAATACCCATTTAACAGAGTTCTTATAATAACCAAACAGCCATCAACTTTTGATAGGATAAGAGGATAACCAAACATCAATCTTGAATATTAGGCCACCAATAACTCGTATTTATGCCAGTTAGAGTGCAAAGCAGACTCCAAACCAAGTTTGTAAAGCTGGCACAAAAACAAAAATACTACAAAATAGCATACTGAATTAGTTGAGAACTGAAGATGAGTAGTTTTTTCTTTTTCATAGAATAGAAGAAATATAACATGCCTGTGCATCTGTTATCTGTCGAAGAGGAGAACCGCCCCCAATTGAAGCATAGCCTTCCTTGCTCTTTGGAGCTCTGGCAACAGATATGAATTGGGCCAAAGGCCTTTGAAGAAAACGAAACAATCTTGGCAATCGAATAATATCCTGTTCAAATGCAACAAGTCAAACACTGAAATGCAAAACACTACCAAGAACTAAAGTTTGACTTTAAGTAACAAATTAAGATTGGGAGGAGACCCATAAGCTTTAATTCTTAGAGGCAAGTTCAGATGCATGTATTTGCTCAACCCAAGGTAAGGTGACATTAAAATGGTACAAGCCCACAAGCAAAAAGCGTCCATTTATCCCTTTAATCAGAACATTTTGAAAAAGAGCCTTCCTTCCTTAATTCATAACAGCAAAATACAAAGTTTGTAAAGAGAAAACCCTTCCTTCAGTATTACAGAAGCTACAGCACTACATGGAGAAAATTGAGACACGTGATTAACATATTATAGATCAACAAGAGTGTATGAATTAGTAGAATAAAGAAATATTCGCTTCTTCATTGTACTATATAATTTACCGGGTCAGCAAAAAGGTTGAACAAAAACGGTTGCACGTCTTCAAGAGTGTCTGGGCCTCCAAGGTTCAACAACAGGACTCCTATCTTTCCATCATCAGTTGAAGGTGAAGCAGATATGTCATAAGTTTTAGATGTCAGTAATGCCCCCAATGGCAACAAGGACGTGTTGGTTGGCTGCTTTAAATATAAGGATTGGGTCCCAGACCATCCCAAGGAGTATCTGGGAACTAGAGAAGTTTTTGAGGAGTTAAAATTATTAAAAGAAGGCTCGAGTTGGATCCCACAGCAAGGGGATATCATTTGAGAAGAGCACATTGTCCTTGACAGCAACCTGTGAGATAATAGAACATTGAAATATACATTAAATTCTATTCTCTATAAGTCAGACATACAATACAAAACTACGTCATATATATCATAAAATATCAACGAAACAATATTCATCTATCCATCCATTCTGTTATTCAAAGAGAATGTGAGGTCTGGTGTCAAATATTAATTCTTACGAAATTAGTTATGATCACAAAATCCCTGCATGAGGTCTGAGCACATGACTTTTGGGATTAACCTGAGATGGTTAGACATAACGACCATTTGAGGTCTGTCTGCTTAAAGAAACAATGAGAAAAATTACAAAGGGAGAGTAAGACGAGGATAGAGAATGTCCGCATCTAGTGTTATAGAATTTACATGACTGAAATCTATATTATATCTTAAAAAGGGACCACTCCTGTTTTTCGTTTGGATTGAGATATTTCACATGAATCTCACATCAGACAAATTAAAAGTGATAAATGGGTTAAAAAGTACGGTGGAGCCTTAATTAACTTTTTAGATAAGGAGGTGATCCACTATACTTCTATATCAAAGTTCCTAATTCGCCATTACAATTTTAGACACACTGTAACATTTTTATCACAACTAAGATAAAGCACAATATCAAACATTCAAAAATTATGTGCCAGGATATAGCGACATTTTCACTAGGAACATGAATACTGTATCAATGCCCATAACATAATTTGAGATGCAGCTTAATTTGTGCGCGAATTCGCCCATCTGAAACCAGATTTTATCGTTGGGCGAACTCAACTCAGTTTTGGGGTTCGCGAACTGAGCTCATTATTTAGGATTAACTAGCAAGTATTTCTGGTTGAATTTCACACATGAACTCATAGTGTTCAGATTTACTACTCTAATAATGCTCGAAACGCAAGAAAGCAGCTAACTTATAAAAGTTGAATGCGCTTGGGAAATGAAGAAAGAGGAGAGAGAATTACTTACAAATCCACGTGAACGGAAGTGATTGCAAAGTACTGTAGCTTCCTTCTTCTTCTTCTTGAGGTAAAAGATCCAAGATAATGTTCGTAATTTTGGTTGTTGCAGGAAAATCCGACGTTCTTTCAATTATTTAATATATATTTATTTTTTTCAGAATTTCTTGTCTCAGTCGAGCGTTACCGTGCAAGTATTTGTCAGTGTCAGTTCCAGTTCAAAATAAAGATATTTTATTTAATCAAATATTACTAAATTAATAAAAATTATTAATGAAATTACGTAAACTATCCTAGGTTTACTTTATAGCAATTACGGTAGTTATGGTTGTCACGTCACCTTATATATAGGCACGAAGATTCATAACAGATGAGAAGTTATATGAACACTAAATCTTACGATATTTATTCTAATGGTCATTATTTTAGAAAATATACAGTTATTCTAAGTTTCTGGTGTTGCGTATACCTTTTTTTTTTCTTCATTAAAGTCATATTTATTTATAAAAATTATAATTTTAAAATTATATTTATTTATAAAAATTACACTTAAGTAGAAGTGTTCATTCAATTAATACATAATTTGTACCAAATTTATCAAAAGCTCAATACCGATATCGGTATCAGTATACTAAACCAATTAGCCGATTCAGTATCAATTATTATTATTATTATTATTATTATTATTATTATTATTAAATAAATAAATAATAGAAAATCAGTACGATTCGGAATATTTTGAACCCTCAAATCTCCAAACTGATATCGAATCGATTGGACCGATCACTTTTTGTACCGAACCGTCCAATCCGATATACACTAAATATCAATTGTACCAAAATTAATGAATAGCTCTACACTTAAGATAAAACTATTAATCCTCAGTATCTTGTTTGTTTTTAAATTTGAACTTAAGACTATTAGTCCAGGATTATTAAATGACTAATAGTATTGGGATTATAATCCTTAATTGAATATGGTATTAAATAGTCTCTCATATTAAGTCATTTTATAATCCTTGACTAATAGTCACAAGTCCAAATTTAAAAACAAACAAGACAATTGAAATTAATATTTTTTTCTTAAGTGTAATATATATAAATAAACATAACACTCAGGATGATAATCCATACATTGTGATTATAATTTTAAGATTATAATTCTTACAAACAAATGTGACTTTAGTCACTGAAACAATGAATTATTTATTTATTAACCATAAAAAATATATATATAGGAACAAACAAATAAACAAGTTTATAATATATACTACACTTTTAATTCATCCTTCCACCTATATTTTTTCATTGGGGGCGTTTTATGTTTTTTTGGATAACTTTATTTCTTATTAATATTTACTGAAATATTTAGAAAAAATAATATGTTTTTTGTTTCAAGTTAATTAATGACCTTAATGTAAACCGTAGTTTGAGTCGAATTTGAACTAAAACTTAATTTACTATTATTCTACGAGTAATATTATGTCATCGAAATTCATCGCGTGTCCTCTCGAAAAATTATTAGTTGCTCTTGGAACAAATAAATAGTTTATTCTAACTTCTCACAATACTATAAGGAGTACTATTTTTATACGAGTTTTTGATATTTTTATATAGTATTCTCTCACATAAAGGTGAGACTTATTTTTTTTTCATGTAAGAAAAAATCATATAAACATATCAAAAATATATATATAAATATCAGTTCTGCTCTTTTAGTAATAACATATAGTAACTTTAAATTTTATGTATTATCACAAAACATAATTTTATGTGAAATTAGAGTATTATTATAGTCATCATGGTCCATTCTTAAATCTAATGGTATCCAAACAGACGACGTAAAGCCCAGCCCACTATTATTTCTTTTATGAAACCCAAAGAATTTCAAAGAGGAAGGACTCTCCTCGTGGGATTTTCCAGTGGGCTTGGTCACAGTCAGTATCTGTATTGGGCTTTTAGTAGATTGTTATGCAATGAAAACTTTTATCGTCCTAGGCACAAATATGGTTTTTATCATTTTACCCAATGGGGCCTCTATGGGTTTTATTAACCTTTGGGTTCTAATTAACTTCTGTCCATTAACGTTGTCTAATTATATTAGTTAGATCACGACCCAAAAATAAGGAGTAAAACTACAGCAACAAAAATTGATTATAAAAAATAGACACAAAATAATATTTCAAATTATAATTAGTTAATGTTCTATTACCATACATGGATGGGTTTGATTATAATAATATTTTGGTGACAAAAGATTAGATACAAATAAAGGATATAAAATAACGTGAATGATAATTATTAGCTATAACTATTGGATACACCCACTCATGTATGGTAAAATATTCAGTAATTATAATCTAACGCATCATTTTCTATTCATTTTCTTTTGTCACCATAATATTGCTCCCAAGATTATTATCAGTCACTACCATTTATTTGGAATTTTTAATGAATCATATTAATTTTGAATTTAAAAATATCTCTAATTAACTTTTAAAAATAAATTATAATCTTATAATCTAAAATGAACGGAGTACTTAGTTTATATATATTAGTGTTATAATGAAATTGCAAAGATTAAAAAAAACAAACTATTTTATACGATTATTAGAAGAATATGTGATTATTTTTTTTGGAAATAGTATTATTTGATAGAAGGAGACGAACTATGGGAGTAAAAATAGAGGGGATCGAAGAACTATTAATTAACATTACTGGCCGCTGCAAAATGCCAAAAAAACATGGTGGCTGGACTTCTTTTTTACTTTTCATGAATTGCATGCCTTCAATAGTGCCTGCCTTACCCAAGGGATAGATAGCAATAATATAAATAATAGAGGCGTACAAAACGGAATATTTAGAGGAAAATTAATTAAGAAACAATTAAAAGGTGTAAGGTTTTTTTTTTTTTTTTGCTAAATAAAGGTGTAGGGTTCCTTAGTCCACCACAGTACTTTTATTATTATTTTAGATAATTATTGATTATTTTCCCCCAACATTACATGTGATGAACATATAATTCAAAAGCAACTTTTCAAGGCCATTGGAGCCTTTCTAAAACTTTATTACTTCTTGCAATTCTCCCATGAGAAAATGATTCTCTCGGCATCAATAAAGATTAGGACAGACAGACATATGGTGGCTCAAAGCCACTTTTTCTCTTACTAACTTTTTAAGTATATATAGTTATATACATCTATCTGTTCTGACCCATGACCATGGGGTCGCCGAACCAAAGGCTAAGGCTAAGGCTAAGGAACAGTGCTTTGGCTTATATTGGCATGAAAATGTTAAAAGATGTTAGAAAAAGAGAGAGATGATACAAGTAAGCCCTCAAGATTTATGTAATTTGCACACTTAGGTTATCTTTTATTTCAATTGATTAGTCCTAATAACAACAAATTTGTGGTGTTAATTAATAAAGGGTTTTTTATTCTTTATAGGAGTACATATTTTATATATTCGATCACTTCAAAAAATATAAAAATTTAGTCTTTGTGTCCTTGGTGTGAGGAGTTTGAGGTTCGACTCTCGCATGGTGTATTGTTGAATTGATTCTTAATTTGTAACAAACAATGATAATAATAATAATAATAATAATAATAATAATAATAATAATAATAATAATAATAAATAAATAAATAAGGTATACTAGTAATTCATTTTTCTTTGAAACCCTAGTGGGTATTGATATATCACTGCCAAATGAAAGAAACTACATTAGCCATATACATTTCTCTCTCTCTCTCTCTCTCTCTTCCACTGGAGACAAAAGGGCACCCTACATTAAAAAAGTGTCAAAAGAGTTGCACGTGGGTTCCAAAGAAAGCAGCAGTGGGGTGAAAATAGAAAATTAGAAACCTCATCAGATCGATACAAACCCCATAGTCCTCTGTTGGCTTTTTGCTTTGGTTTGAATTGTGTTACAAAATCAATATTTAGAAGTACTTGCTTCTTCTTTTTCTTTTTAGCAATTTGGTACTAGCTAGTTTTAAATTTACGCTTGAAATGGTGATGAGAACTGGGAGCGTGTTATTGGGTTTGTTTCTCTAAATAAATGAAAGGGAACAGTCTCATATTGATTATGGAAAAAGTGAGAAGAGAGTGCATGTTTCTGTTTGGACGTGTGTATTTTCCCTTGAGAGGGACGAGTGCCTGTATTCTAACATACAACTGTCGCACTGAAAAACATGGCGTGTAAATTATACGCATTTATATGGAACATAAATTCAATGACACATCTCTCTATACATCTCTCTCCGAGTACTCGTACATATCCATGCTTTCGGTACACATAATATATACTCTATATATAAGAAAATAATTTATAATAAATAATTTCTATAAACATTGTTATTAAATTCGGATTAAACCAACTGTCAGAACTATTAAAATCAAAATCCATAGACACTCTAATCCAATTTGACCCACAAAACTGATTTTTAAGTGAATCGGTTGAAACCTGGATTAAACAGGTTAACCACCGGTCGAACAGGTGGTTCAACCTGTTAAACCCGTTAAATTGATCCAGTGAATTAATTTTAAAGTGTTTTTTAATATTTTTTTGGTACAAAAAAAAATTAAAAATTAAATATTTTTAGTAATGTTGTAACATAATTTTACTATATTTTAACTTACAAAAAATTATATGTTTTAAAATTTTAATAATTCTTAATAATATATTTTTGTATGTATTTATGACGTCACTGGTTCAACAACAGTTCGACCACTAGTTGGTTAAACTAGTGATCTATCCACCCGGTACCTTTTTCGATTTAATAACCAGTTCGGGTTTGAAAACCATGGTTATAAGAATTATTCTAGTAAATGCATTTTACACCCTCCATAAATTGATCTAATGACCTAACATAAGGAATTTTTTTCCATGTTGTAAGAAGGAGTGACGGCAGACCTGAACTACCGCTACTCTTTCTAACGACATACTTAGCCCAGCTGCTACTCCTTCTGACGACAAGTATGACACGCATCGATCGACAAGCATCAGTATGCATTAACATGTATCGACTAATGCTTGCATGCATCGACATATATAGCAGGTATCGGTTGATGCCTACATACAACAGCTGACATCGACACTTCTTCTGGCGACATACATTTGCTGACATTGGTTGATGCCTGCATGCATCGGTAGCCGATGTGTGTATGCATTTGCAAACATCGACTGATGCCTGCATGCATCGGCTAGTGGCTACCGATGCGTGCCAATGTTTGTCGCATTTCGATACCTGCATGTATCGGCAGATGTGTTGGCTGATGTTTGCATGCATTAGCTAGTGACAACTGATGTTTGCCGATGCGTGCCGTCAGAAAGAGTAATAACTGGGTTTTTCTTTTTTGTCGCTAGAAGGACTAACAACATCTTAGGCCTATCGTCACTCCTAGAGAAAAAAATCTTCATTTTGAACCGTAAATCTACTTATAGAAGATATAAGTTGCATTTACTGAAATAGTTATAATAATAACCATTTGATATGAATCATTTCTCTCTCTCTCTCTCTCTCTCTCACACACACACACACACACACACACAGACTCGCAAATATTTGCATTCTAAACATGCGCTCTACTGTAAAACAAAATTTGTATCGTTTTAACATTTTAATAGAGCATGAATCAAAAAATGTATTGCATATATATCATTTTAATATATATATTGAAAAGTGATAAATGCGTTCTATTTTTCTCTATTTACGTTTCATTGTAAAATTAAATTAAAATAAAATAAAATTATTTTTATAATGAAGTAAAATTAATAAATAAAATTGAAACACATTTATCACTTTCAATGTTTATATGATTCAATTCAATAATACATCCCTGATTAGGTGACCCTACCAGCCTTTTAAGATTGCATTCAAGCACTTGCATCTTTTTTGATTATCCTTATTTAAGATGACAAAAGTAGGTTTCAGATTTCACGTGAGGATGTTCGCTTGCTTTTTATATATTCTAATTCATCATCCCCGCCCGCAGCTTACTTACCTACGTTCTTAGGCCGAATTATATATTAAATATGATTTAATAACCCCTCTTTCATACTATCAAATTAGGTTAAAATATAGTAATACTATTTTATGACAATTTTAGAGCATCAGTTGCATCACTAGCTACTGTAAATTCATGTTATAATGTGATTTTTTTTGCTAAATTATTATAATGTGATTTTTGCTCTCCAAATTGACATCGCAGTCTGAAAATTGGCCAATATTTCTGCCGACGGACCGTTTGATTGCAGGGAAAACTCTCCTTGCCGGCCGGACAGTGTCTAGCCTTGTGCGCACTTATTATTGTAGAAATTTACATAAAATTTGAGAAGATATTTAGTAAAAGTATATAGGGTCTAAGGTCAACAAAGAAATTATTAGGCAGGGCCCGAACCCCAATACTCCAACTCGTTTATGTATATGTATGCACTGCATGGTGGTGATGTAACATATCTCATGAGTAATCCATATGACGTAATTACAAAAAATTATTAAATATTTTAAAAATAAATAGATAGTATGCTTTATTTTTTTATATAATAGTAAAATTTATAAGAATTTCATCATTTATAAATTCTATTATTATGTAAAAAAAAATAAAATATTATTTATTTACTCCTAAAATACCGAATAAATTCTCCATAATTACGCCTATACTTTAATCATGCGTGAGTGCAGATATATAGCTCCACCCTTACTTTCGCAACTACATTTTAAGGCAGTCAAAGTAAGTGTCAATCAGTAACAATATAAGTAAAGACAAATATATACATACATATATATGTATATATATAGAAGAAACAATAGCTGTTGCTGAAAACTGAGTTTCATAGATTACGTTTGATACGCTCTTTTTGTTTCTTTTGCTTCGAAAAAGGAAAAGAAATTTCAAATTACTGTAGTAATGATGTAATAAAGACTGTTCCATCAGAACCTTACTGACCACAATAAAACTAGCTAAAACCTTAATGCATGGTCATGTATATTAATTTCCATTAGAAGATATTAATGAAGAAATATTCAACTCAAAACGAAAAATTAAAAATGAAGAAATTACAACACTCCAGCAATCCGCAGTTTACAAACTAGATCCCAGATCATAATAGCTTTCATAGGAGGAGATCATGAAAATACATATATATAAACAAAAAGATTAGGAGAGAGAGACGCTAAAACATAGTAGAATATATGATTATAGTTTTAATTACTCATGGTAATATTATTTCTATTCTCCTTCGCCTTCAGTAATAGCCGAGGACATATAACTCATGGCAAGGGAAGTCTCATCAGCAACAGTAGTAGCACTAGGAGCAGTGGCTGTGTGAAATTGTTGCTTGCAAGCATGGCAAGTGATTTCCAACATGGTGGAGCTGATCTTCTTTGTAGCTTGCTCCTTTAGAATCTGAGCCTTCTCAAACTCAGCCTGAGCTTGTTGCCTAATTCTCTTTGCGTTTGCAAACTCCATCTCGGCCAATTCAATCTGTCTCTTAGCTTGTTGTCTTGCTTCTTCTGCGAAAGCCTTCTCGGCCATCGCAATCTTTAGCTGCTCATCAGCCCCTTCTCTCACCACCCTTCTTGTTGCTTCAAATTTTCTTCCATTTGTATATATATCACTGGTTTCATTTCTAGTACTGCATGATGTCCCAATCGAGAGCTTCAAATGCGTCTCATGGTTTTCGTGATTGCGGTTGTATAATGAATAATTGGTGTTTGATGATGATGGCAATAGCTGAAGCTCTAAGTTGTGTTGCTGATGATGATGATGATCAGTAGGGAAATTCATATTATTGCGATTCGTAAAGACCGGTTGATCAGCAAGAGGAGGAGGAGTTTGCATTGACATGGAGAATGATCTTGGCAATGGGGAAATAGTACTGAAGTTGTTATCACTAGAAGGGCTGGTACTAGAAGCCGTACGAGACGAGCAGGCCGGTTGTTGCTGCTGCTGAAAAGTCACTTGTAAGTGATCCGGCTGGACTCGCCGGATAGTGCAAGCATCTTGATGCTCTATGAAACTCTCAACTCTGAAACATTTAAAAAAAAATAAAGGTATTTACATAGAATGAATGATTCAAAACTTGAAATTAAGAAGCAATTATGAGATATATATATATATATATAGGCTCGACTTTGGTGTCTTTAATGATGAAAGATGTAGTACGTAGTAGTACCACTGCAAGAGAGCAATCAGAGCTTCCTCTCCTCATGTAGGGCTACCAACTAGCAAACAATAAAATATTACTAATAAATGTATCAAGCTAGGATTTGGATTATGACTTGGTTACTAAATATTACTAAAATATTAAAATAAATAACTCAACAAAATCTAGCTAGCTAATGAGTTGTGTTTTGTGTTAAACTACTTTGTATTTTGGGTATCACTAGGGTATTATAGTAAATGATGATTCTTCATTAGCTGCTGTAAATCACATATATATAGCATGTGGTCATGTAAAACTACTAGTTTTGGAATCTGTTCTGTTTCTTGGGTTTAGCTAAAGATAATATTACAAGAGGATTATGAGAAACTCGAGAAAAGTATAAGAGATTTAATGTCAAAAGATGTTAAGTATTTTTCACAGATACCACATAACTAGACATTTTTGGGTTTCAGTGAATGTGAATGTTTAAATTATTTTATGAATAACGGATATGATCTTTGGAAACGGAATTCACACACACACACACACACACATAGATATATATATATATACCTTGCTACACAGAGAGAGAGAAAATAATGGTAGGAATTACTAGCTAGCTTAAGAAATAAAATACCTGGAAAAGACACGGCCACAGTCACAAGAATGGCCTCTGGTGCCACAAGTTTTGAGATGGGCCTTGTAATCAGACTGAACAGCGTAACCTTTCGAGCATTTCTCGCACATCCATTGTTTGTTATTGCTATGTTTCCTTCTGAAATGCTTTTTAATCCCAACCAGATCTCCCAGTGCATGGCACGGGTCATGGTGCAGGCAACTGGGTTCGGGGCAAACAAATACCCGTTTCCGTACCTCCGGCGACTCCCTCTTGAGCAACTTCCACGGCACCTTGTGCCGCCGGCGGTGCATCTGAAGGTTCTGGTCCCTCTGAAACCCTTGGTTGCAGATCTCACACACGTATCGGTCCGATTCCAATAACGTCTTTGGCGACAGAGATACCACCTCAGCATCTGGATCTGCACTATCAAATTAATTATTTGGATTTCGAATAATACAGTATCATACTATACTAATTAATTAATGCTAATTACTGTTTAATTTATTATATATACAAATACCTGGAGTACCAGCTGGTCTTCTTTTTCTTTTGTTAGAAACCCCATTTTCAGAGGAATTAGTAAAGGCATCAGAAGAAGACGATGGACCGGTTGAAGCCGTTGCGTTATTCTCTAACATACTGATCGATCTATCAAAGTAGAGAACAACAAAATTTGGTTCATTTTTGTTTGAGCTTTAATATATATTCTGCAACGTCCGGCCAGTTAATAATATTACTACGGGTAGAGAGAGAAAAGATGAAGGAAGAAGAAAAAGCAGGAGGTGCTGGTGGTGCTTTGTGAAAATCAGCTTTCAGTTTTGTAGCTTTAAGCTTTTATCTTTTTCTATGAACTTTCTTGCTTTGTTTTCATTGACCCCCACCCACCTTGAGCAGGTAAGGTTGAGGCAAGTCTTCTACTTGTATATAAAATAGCTATCTAGCTAGCTATGCCAGGCTAGGCCTTATTAGGGTGGGGTGACCCAATTACAGTGTTTCAAAATTTGGAGCCCACAGAGAAGCATTTAGTACAGAGAAACAAGATAACATCCCCTCCACAACAAAACAACCACACAAAACTCTCATTATTCATCCATAGATGTAATATATTTGCATGAATAAATGTAGCCTATTCTTACGACTTACACTAACTTGCACCTTCTCTTTCCTCTTCGATTCACGTGACCTTCCTTCAACCTCACGTGATCTTTCCATCATATTCAAAGTACAAAGTTTATTATTTTAATTATTAAAATAATTAACTAAATATAAAATAAATATTTAATTGAAATTTTAAGAATATAATTGTTGTTATTAAATTATTAAATATTTATTTAAATAATAAGTTATTAAATTATACATTATAAGTTATTTCGATCAATTATCAAATTAAACATTTGAATAGAGTATAAATTTATTTAGTTATAATTAAAAAAAAATACTTATTTTTATTTTATTTAAGTTTATAATAGAATTTTATATTAATGTTTATTTAGCGTTGTTAAGATTAACTCATACTTCTACAGATTCGACTAATGGACACTATAACAGGGTGGTCGGGGGTTGCAAGGAGGCAACGCCCCTTGGAAGCCAAGCACAAGGGTATAATTGGACTTGAGAATTTATTAGTAGTTCAGTCTTTGATTTACTAATGTATTGAGTTTGAGCTCATGTTATTATAGTTAAGATTTTCTAGTTACTATAAAAGTAATTGTTTGGTATGTGAATTATTATATAGCACATGAGACATCTAATTAATACATCAGACAAGCAAGACTAGCCAAATTGGTGAACTTGGGTACATCGAATGTTATTAATTTTTCTGTTCTTTATATAATATTTTGTGAGTTTGTTAACGTTTTATTATTCGATCTTAAATTCTAACAAACGCATCATGTATTCCCCTCGCTCCCCCCAATCGCAATACACATACACACACATGGAGAATGAGTCATAACAAGTATTTGTTATGAAACAAGATAAGAAAAATAACTTTCATATTATTTATTATAGAGATCAACTATTAAGATTAAAAAATTAAAGCCCATCGTTCGCTGTTATTACTAGCGGATGACTTAAACATCCGCTACTAATATATAGTATTGAACAATAATGATCATCGTCCGCTACTATTATTAACGGAGGATGATTTACGTACTAGTAACGGAAGTTCACTAATAGTAATAGACGTTTGCTAATAGTAACGGACATCCGCTACTATTATTAGCAGATGTCGCATTTCTCAGTTTAATCTCGATCATTGATATTTAGAACGGATGCTATATATAGATGGTGCATGTCCATTTTTGATCCATAATAAATACATACTATAAATCATTACTATATATATATATATATGTATTATGATTAACTTTACTTAATTTGATATTAATTTTGTTCCAAAATTAAATATATATTTTTAAAACGATAATTTTTAAGAATAATTTTATATTCTTAAATATATTTTTAAGATTAGACAAGAAGTTAGTAATCATGGTCGGTGCTTAACTTGATACAACTTAGGAATCTAATATTATTTTATAATTCTAAAATATAAATATAACTCTTATTTTGAGACAAATAATATATATATATATATATATATATATATATGTATGTATGTATGTATGTATGTATATGTGTATGTGTATGTGTATGTGTATGTATGTGTGTATGAAGAATGTTCTATAACCAAATGGGGATGAGAGCATTTATTCATCCAAGTCAATCTTAGTCATCCATTGCAATATCCAGTGGCCTAGGGAACTAATTGCCGCATAATTAATTGTTTGTAGAATTACCACACAATAGTTATGCAGTATATGACCCACATAAATATTGTCTATAATACCCCTTAGAGCAAAAATAATAATAATAATTTGGGGGCTACAACACGTAGTTATGTGGTACTCTTAATTTATTTTTTTTTGCTCTATTAAGTACCAATGTAGAGTTCCAAAATAAAATAAAATTTAGGGGGTACCGCACAATAGTTATGAGGTACTCTTAATTTTATTTAATTTTTGCTCTAATAAGTACTAATGTAGTGTTCGAAAAAAAATAAAAAATTAGGGAATACCACATAATAATTATACGAAACCTCCTAATTTTTTTATATATTTTTTGCTCTAATAAGTACTAATGTAGTGTTCCAAAGAAAAAAAACAAATTTAGGGGGGATTGCACAATAGTTATGCAGTACCCCCTAAATATATATATATATATATATATATATATATATATATATATATATATATATATATATATATATATATATATTTAGTGTAGTGTTTCAAAGCAAAAAAATAAAAAATTAAGGGGTACTGCACAATAGTTTTGCAGTATCTTTAATTTTATTTTTATTTTTATTTTTTTTCTCTAATAAGTACCAATGTAGTGTTCGAAAGGAAAATAAATAAATTAAGGGGTACTGCACAATAGTTATGTGGTATCCTCTAAATTTATTTTTTTACTTTAATAAGTACCAAAATAGTACTCTGAAGCAAAAAAAAAAAAAAAATTAGGTGGTACCACACAATAATTTTTTTTGTTTTTTTTGCTCTAAGAAATATTATGTGCAATATTTATATGGGTTATATATCGCATAACTATTGTACGATAATTCTACAAACGATTATGCAGTAGGTAAACTCCCTAGACCATTAGATATTACAATACATTGTTAAAATTGACTTAGATAAATAAATACTCTCATCCTCTTTTGACTATAGAGCATTCCTCGTGTGTGTGTGTATATATATATATATATATATATATATATATATATATCAGTCTCTTAATTTGTTCCACTTTGTTTGCATGAGTTGGTATTTAGATTTAAAAGTGAATTGGGTGAGGCCGGGAGGGTTTGTTTGGTCTTTTAAGTTAATGATCTCAAGGAGAGCTAGCTAGCTAGGAATTAAAAGAATGGAAGATGCTCAAGCTTTTGTTTATTTTAATGTTCTGAATTATGAGGTGGAAGATAAAAAAACGAAACGAAACAAAAAAAGAGATCTAGGAATTAATTACCCAACAAGAATCTCTCCCAAGGGTTCTCGATTCGAATCTAATCATTAATTTCTACTACTTACTTAATTAGTCTGAGCTAAATTAAACCTCTCACTCAACCAATTATTAATTAAGTTTAAATATCAAATTTATTTGTTTCAAAGTTCGTACTTATAAAATATTTATTTGACTTTCGGCAAAAGTCCACCCAATCAGATTCAAACTAGGTTCATGCTGAAGGATAATCACGTGCTATTGTAGCAACAAGAGCCTTTATATCAACGTTAGCTAGCTAGCCTTCAAAGATTAGTTAATTTCATAAAAATCAGTCGCTGCAGTTTTTATATATGTATGTATGTATATTAATATTAATATTAATATTTCTCTATAATTAAGTTGAAGGAAATTATATATAAAATTGGAAAATAGAAAAGATAAACTTGCTTGATAAAAGCATTATATATATATATATATATATATATATATATATATATATATATATATATATATAGCACTAGCTAGTTTTACATGCATGCACGTACTTCAACACGTAATTAAACATCATTTAGCACTTAAATTTATTTATTTAACCTGTCTTTTATGTAATCCAGATAAAAAGTTAAAAGTGAAACAAGATTTATAATTTGTAAATTATAGCTAGTTTATAGACAGTCACAAATAATTAATTAATCTAAAGTACTTGTATAATTATTTTAAGTATTAGTAGTCATTATTTAGTTGTTGCTTCTCTCTCTCTCTCTCTCTCTCTCTCTCTGTTTGTTGGCTTGATCGATTAATTCTTTAAAAAAAAAAAAAAAACTTTGGTATACATCAAAGATATTTTTTCTTTTGGCATGCATAAATGAAGGATAGGCTATGTATAAACTTCTACTCTGCACGTAAATCAGCAAAAGTTGGTCACTACATATACTTTTTTACATGAGATATATAGATAAATACCATATTATATTAAATTCTCATTAATTAATTATATACTCGGCATTTAATTCTCCACTATCGTTGTTTTCAATTTCTTTAAAAAATTTGTACTTTGGTTCGATTTTGATTTTTCTAGAAAACTTATTTTTTCCTTGCTCATATAAGTTGGAGGAGTTGAGTGTGATGAGATCTTTGCTTAAAATTTGTAAGCAAATGTTTCTTAGATGTTGTTTAATAAAATTGAATGAAAAATTCTGAATGATTGTATACGCGAACTGAATAAAATAGAGGTTTAATTGAAACTGAAAACTGAATGAAAGAAGTTATTTGTTATCTGATTCGTCTGAACTAAATGAATAACAATATTTCTCATTTTAACCCAAAATATGTATAAGAAAAATCACACTTACTTTTCTAAATATTAAGGTGGAGGTAGCATTTTAAATTGTGTAGTTTATTTTTTCATATTCATACTTTAAAATATTTTATACCATTTTTTTTCTCTTCTGTTTATGAGTATTAATTTTTACTTTTAATTTTATTATATTAAAAAATTAGTAGTAAATTTTTACCTTTCATAGTGATATAACAGATAATAAACAAATCATAGTACTAGACTAATTTTTTATACTTATATATGTTTTTTAATAAATAATAATTACTTATTTAAATAAATAATAAAATAAATAACAATAACAGAATTAGCACACATAAGCATGTATTTAAATAAATAATAAAACAAACATATAGAATTCAATTAGGACTCAAACGAACATATAAACTTTTGATTTTTTTTTAATGGAGTATACTATTAATAATATAATTTTAAGAATAAAAAACTAAAAATATTAATGACATTTATTAAACTGGTTACTAATTTGTTAAAGAAAAATCAAAAGCAATTTGTACATAATAAAATTTATTTACAATAATAAAAAAAATGGATATTAAAAATAATTTTTAATTGTCAATGAAAAAACATAAATAAAAATATCATTCAATACTACTTTTTAATGATTCAGCCACAATTTTTTTATTAAATCGTTCACATTTATTTAGACATATTTAAAATTTAATAACTATAAAATAAATAGTCTGAATAATTTATTCAAATAAATTCAAACTCATTCAAATATAAACAAATAGCACCTTAGTTGGTCATTATATATTTATGTCTCTTGCTACTTTTATCTTTTCCTTATATATGCATAATAATAATATTCTTCTTTAAGACATTCAATTTTCATGTGGGCCCTTCAAATTTTGTAATTTTCTTTTGATCCTTTCTTTTTGTCATACTTTTACATCAAAACTTTTGAAGTTTTCCTTTTTGACCTCAAGTAAAGTTTATATCATGCACCTTGCTCATTCATTCATTCACAGGATGCCTTTTCATAAAACAATACCACTTTACAGATCAGTTTACTTTGGCCCTTCAAAGCAAAAGATAAACTTTGATGTAGAATCCATATCTAATTAATTTTTCTTCGGGTTGAGGAATTCTTGATCACTTATGGTGAGGAGAGGAGGATACATAGATATGGTCAACTAACCATATTGCATGAAAGCTCCTTTACACAATTACACTTGAGCCAATTAATGTTTAGTTCTTCCTTGGACCTCAGTGAATTGGTTCCAACTTCCAACCAATGATAGCTAGTCTTTACAAATTTTCGTGTGTATATATGTATAGATATACATTCCATTTTAGTCTTTTTAGAGTATTATACACATCTAAGCTACATTTTATATAATACTCTCCGTTTAGGAAAAAGGAGTCCTAATTAATTTATTTGTATCTATCACTAAATATGGTACTCTTTTTTCGGGAGAGAGGGAATATTGTACAATAATCTAAACAAACAAGGTAATCAAAAAAGAAAGAGAACAGAGAGATATGAATAAAGGAGATTGTATATATATATGTGTGTGTGTGTGTGTGTGTGTGTATGTATGTATGTATACAAGCATTACATATACATATACATAGAGTACTGCATGCGAGGTTCAATAATTTGATGATGGTGGAACAAAGTAATGGCCCCTTTAATTGCACTGGATACCTGAAATATTCGTATGGTTGTTTTATTGGGATCCATTTGAGTGAGAAAAGTTGGCATCAATACACTCACTCAAACCAGATGTATACATACATACATATATATACAACAACTCAAATTAAAACAGTGGATCGGACGGGATCATATTGTACGTACACGTCCAACTATCTCTCTCTCTAAGATGCATGATCAGTGAGGATAATTAGCCAGAGAATATTTATTATATATATTTTGTTTGTTTCAGATTGTTTTCTTTCTCACAATTGATGGATTTTAATTTTTGTATTTTAGTTAAGAGGAAAGAGAGAGCTGACAAGAAGAATATTACTGTCGGAGACTGAAAACGCCAGCTTGCCTTGTTGATGCTCTCTATATATTTGTTTCTCACCTTCATCAATTATTTACATATGTATATATATTCATGAATTTACAAGTAATGATTTCTATGGTTTTTGCTTCTAGTGCGTAGCAAAATTTTCTTCCCCCGTAGGCCCACACTGCATGTTGTTGTTATCACTTGAATTGGTAGTATACAAGATATTATTAAGACCCGCACCTTCATTATTATTATTATTAAGAACTAGAGACTAGGGTACTACAATTAAGTTTTGAATATATCATCCATAAATTCCAATCTTTGTGCCCAACTCCTATTTAAAGTTTGTATTCCTATGACATCTCTAATATTAAGAACAATTATTAATTAGTAGTAATTAATCTTGGCCACCGATACTAATATTAAGGTAATAATTATATAACTAGAGTAATAAGTGCTGTTAATAAACATTGTTTAAAGGAAAAGAAATAGATATTACAAATTATGCCAAAGAAAGAAAAGATGAGTGAGGTTTTAGTAAAATAAACAATATATAGACTTATTTTGGTTTTAAAAAAATGATGTACTACGTACAATAAATAAGATCAATGAGAGGGACCTGGGCTTATGAAACTTCCAGAGTCATATTCAAATGGTACTATATACTAAATGGGGGTTAATACAAAACAATATATATATATATATATATATATATAATTATAAAAAATGAAAAATAAAAAAGGTACGTACCTTATCTACAGCGGCAAACATGCTCCTTCGAGAATGGTCTGAAAGATGCTATGCCAACTTTCCCTATTACTCTTCGTTTGGGGATTGTCGGAGACAAATATACCCTCTCCTCTTCCCACGAGTGAGTGAGGGAGTACCCTTCTAACAATATTGCCAACAAATTAAACGACCCCCCTTCCCTCCCTCCTTCCCTCTCTCTCTAAGACAACAGTGTTGTAGTATTACTGATCGATCTTACACTTGTACACTTATTACAAGAATATTGTTTGACCAAAACACCACTACCGTGTAAAAGATCATCTTCCCTTGTCCACTCAAAACGTTGTTCCAAAATGCCACCTGGCACCCGTTTTCATTATTAATAAACATTGTTCTTATCAATTTGATCAATTATGCATCTATTACTTGTCTTGTTTTTCTATTTTTCTTACATTATAAAAAATTGAAATATTAAAAATATTTAGAAAATGATGTGTAAAAATGTTGGTGATTTTTTTCAATAAGAATTTGGTCATATCATTTTGTATCCACTTTTAATGTTAAAAACATTTGTGCGCATAATACTATTGTTTTCTAATTCCCTTCGATTTAGCTGGAGAATTTTTTTTTTTTTGTTGTTGCTATTCTAAACGGAATTTAACAACCTAGCCAAGGTTTGGATCCCAAGACCTCTTAATTCTCCAGAAGTGGACTTAACCACTGTACCAAAGAGGCTTGGTAGAATCATTCATTAAGTAATATTCTATCCATTCCAAAATCCAAAATTAGATAGTCAATAATAATCTAAAATTTAAAATTAATATAAAAATTTTAAAATTTTAGATTTAGCAAATATGTTAATTAATTAGTGGTAATATTTACTAGAATTATAATTGTTCGTAAAAGCAATCAAATAAATTCTTATTTAACTTGAATTTTTGATTTCATAACTTTACTTATACAAAGTATATAATTTAGGCACAAAGGGAGTAATATGAAACTCTAATGCTACGTTTAAATTAAAATAATAAAATGAATGAATGAATAAAATAAAAAACAGCTCTTGGATACTCTTTACTGGGAGGCATGAGACACTTGAGCTGTCGCTTTAGAAGAAGAGCTCTTTATGTTGCTAACGCTTCTCGAAGAACCAAAGCTTAATTCAACTGTTGCCAGTGAAAATCTCTTTTTCAAGCTATATCATATTTCGTATAAAAAGCAGCTACCTAGAGGATGGCTAGGACGAAGAGCGAGTATCTCCTTAGTTTATTTCAAACCTCAGTTACTCTAGGAATGTTAACTGAAAGCTAACTTCAGAATGAGCATGACAGTCTCATGCCTATCGATTCATCTTATTACATTACTCGCCACCACCAACAATTAAACATATTTATACTTAAAATGTTAAAAGTACATTATTTTTAATCATTTCTTCTTTTATTTTATTCTTTCAATTATAATGTAACACAAAATTTGCATGAACCTTCAGTCTTAGAGAAAATCCGACCAGTTCTCATTTGGAGTTCTATATTCACAGCTTATCAACGCATAACAAACAGGAGACTTATACTTAGAGATAATAAATTTGATGGGTACAAATTAATGATGCTTATTTAGTTGCAGTGTCATTTAGGATGCAAAAAAAAACTTTACGCATCCATCGCAACTCCAGCAATATTTTTACAAGATGGAAACTTAAATAGGGTTTCGTGAAATGTCCTTTCCATAGTGCATCTCGATAAATGTCATCTTATATAGTTTATATGTGGAGAGTGAGATTCATATATTTAGTGAAGACTAGATAACTAGCTAGGTCCCTGTATGTTCGTAAATTATGAAACGTACAAATGCATAAAAGGCTATTTCCACAGAGAATCTTTGTACTGGCTACTTTTTGTCTACTATTAACTGGTATTGCAAACGAGAGAAATCCTCTCACCTTCTTAACAAGTTCCAATTGCTAGCTATGGCCCTCACTCTGAAAAGGTTTCCTGTAATTAAAGCTTAAGCATTTAATTAAAAATTAAATCATGGTTCATAATTATGAATTCTGCGCCAACAATCAAGCTTGATGGCAAATTGTTCATAATTTTAAATACAGCTACCTACCTAGCTAGTCATTTTAATAGACTAGTGGAAATTTGTGTATATATTTATATATTAATGCATGTGCTGCTATGGTAGACAAGGTAAAACCAATATATCTTGCTCACATCGGCTGCATAGAAATATATCTGGAATGCCGTCACTATTTGGAATTTGTACACACCGTGTGTGCTGCCAAACTTCGCATATATCACACGAGACCATCCGCTCGCCATCCTCGACTTTGGTTCCACAAGGACAGTCCATAACAAAATTATTGTTACGAAAACCTTCAAATATATTTTCATGGATCATTCTTTTTTCTCCATTAATGGTGCCTTCAAAAGCAAGTTTGCTACCGGATTTGAGAACCCTAGAGACTAAACCGGGTCCCTTGGCAACGTTCAAGTTAACGATGGAATCGATGATAAAATCCCTTAATCCAAAATATATATCTTTAAAACATTTTTCAACTTCTAGCATAAGCTCCTCGAATGTAGCATTGTTTCCCAATGTGATACACTCATATGGTGGCACCACCTTTTTTGTCACTAATTCATTCTCGGCCCCACCACTGTTGGATAATGCAATTGTGCAGTAGAGTTTTAATTTTTCTCCCAGCCCTACTTCAAATTTGGAAGGTAGCTCCTTGTAATATTCTTTAACGAGGTATTTGGAATCAAGGATTATCCTCGATGCTAATGAAATGGTAGCTGAAATCCCCGCATTCAAGGTTGGATTTTGTTCTTTAAATATGTGTTTGTACAAGTAAAACAAGTCCTTTGAGAGTTGAATCCTAGTAATCTTGTATCGAGCCTTAACTCTCAAATCATCCAATGAAAAACCCTCTTGATGGGGAAAGTTAGCATTAGAAATGTCCTCCAAACGATATTCCAAAACTTTTGTCACTGGATTTAGGCAGCGTCGGACCAAATAATTCCCAACTATATGATTCCCTAGTGACTTTAACACGAAATCTAGTAGGCCGGTGTCACCAATATAGGCACGAGCAGCATCCCGGACTTCTTGCCTAGAAATCCATCGAAATTCAGCTCTTTTTAGTGAATCAATGATCACCCTAGTGGCCATTTCGACTCGTTTAAGAGACCATCTACAAGTAGTGTCCACTAGGATTCCGGGGTTATAAGTATCAATGCTGCTTTCCTTTGAAAGGCGCGATTTGAGCTCTACCATGAAACGGAATATGTCGCTGAGGGACCTCATGGAATGGCCTGAAAGTGTTTGATATTTTGTAACTATGCTTGAGATTTCCTGATTGGAAGTGCCAAGGTGATTAACAAGCATGCATAATGGTATGGTTTGTATGGCTTCAATGGCTTTTTGGTGCATTTGTTGTGTAACACCAAAGCTTCCACGTCCAAATGAGTAGCCCCATCGAGCAAACCATGGCTCACTATAGGCTACTCCATAGAGTAATCTCAAATCCATGGTTTTCTTCTGTGAATTGTCCTGTAGACTCACTTTCCTACAAAATGTGACAATTAATAATCAATATCAATTTTTGTAGATAAGTATATACATGCAAATTCAAATTAAATTCCATACGAGTCATTAATTACTTTTTGGGCCCTGGTAATTGGTAGCCCATTTATAAAGGTTTTATCTTGCCGACCATAAAGCATAAAAACCTTGGGCAGGTATTGAGGGTCTTAATATATAACATGGGCAAACGATCCATCTTTAACTGATTAAAGGGTCTTTAGTACATGAAGGTCATATTCTTCAACATGTATTGCGTGTCACTCTTGGTCGCTGATTTTAGAAAAATTTAATTTTTTTTGGTGACTGGAAATTTGGAATGAAATAAAAAAAATGTAATAAATAATTGGATAATTTATCTCATTTTTGGCCCAAGCTTATACAAATGTATGGTGTCAAAGCTAATCAATTAAAGAACAAACTTGTTATATTTTCTAGTTGAAATTTTTTAACCATTGAGCTACTGGTTCCCCAGCATGCATGTTTGAGATAGATTCTTGAGTATTTGAAAAAATATATGAAGCATATAAAAAATTTAGATTCGATAAAATTGTAATATTGAAGACACAGAAGATGATATCTTGCTACCTTGCTTGCAGGCTGTTGCAGAGGCGATCCCAAAAACCCATGACTTGGTATCCAGGCAAGTCCGAGCCCATCTCCAACCCATTAATACATAGCAAATGCCCAAATCCATTAGAATGGAAAACACCATGCAATGTATGGCCCTGCAATTCCATTATTAAATTCAACTTACTAATTCCTGTATCTGTCCCCCCAATGCAGTTCCCCTCATAGCTCAAGCATGCTGCTAATGTGTCCTTAGATGGCACCAAAAAATGATACTTCTTATTGCAAATAATATGGTCTCCCCACCCTATAACATAAGCTTTTTAGCTAGTTAATTTGAGCAAAATAATAAATCAAAGAAAGTCAAACTTGTAATTAAGAGTACTTAATACTATACTTATACCTATATATAGGCAGTGCTTGCAGTGTTGATTAAGTGATAATTCAATGGGCTCTTCAATAACAAAAAGCAAGATATGAGTAGGAGGGTTTCGATGAACTTGAAGCTGAAATGACCAACTAGTCATTCCACCCCATAAAACAGTCTCCGTGTTTCCAAATTCTAAAAGGGCTTTCACATTTTGTGGAAATGAGTCGTAATTAAAGTCTACTGGATAACCTTGTTCACCAAATGTCTTGAACTTGAACACTCTTTCTCTAGACCTCTTCCTTTTCTTGCAGCTACTCGCCTCCAGATGTGACATAATTCTCGAAATTAGCTAAGCTAGCTCGCTAGAGATCAAGAACAAGAACACAAAATGCTTAAAGAGAATTTAAAGGTCGTTAATTAACCGTGTTACACGATAGATTGATCACACAAAATGTGCCTAGAGAGGTCATAATATATAGAAACTAATTAAGAGCGAATTAACGAGATCATTGATATATATATATATATATATGGAAATTGCTCGCCAGGCCATCTGCATGATTTGTTATGATAGTGCAGGATTTGCAAAGTTATCGCACAAAATGCATATATGCATTGACAAGTGGTAGTGCAGTAAAGTAACGGTAACATGCTTTTTATCATGCCACTATTCACCATTTCATTTCCTATGTGTTCCGCCAATTTTTGTGGTCAGCCGGGTCACGCTGTTCTGATATTTATATATCTTACTAGAGAATAGACGCATAATTTCTTGGCTAACTAATCTCTCTTTACTACTTATCAACTCAATTTTAATATAAATTAAATGCATATCTAGAAGATTGAAGATAAAGTCATTTTCCTATCATTTGATGAGTTGTCTAGTGCACATCAGAAAGGTGCTATAAGTCTTTCGGTTATTGAAAAAACAAAATAATAATAATAATAATAATAATAATAATAAAAATAATAATAATAATACAACTTGTAGAGGAAAAAAAAAGAATTGCAATTAACTAAGAATAATTAATAGGTCAAGGTAGCAGGATCTGTTGTAACAGGTTCTAATTAGACAATATTGGAAGAGCTATCATTCAAGAAGAGCTTCTATACTGCAATGCTTATCTAATCAATTAAGCTATTAATTAAAAATCTAAAATCCACATACTATGGTCACCAGCAAAACCATCTCGTTAGGTCATGCAGTTATGCACCAACTATAAGCATGTTTGCATTTTGGCTTTCTAAAATTTTGTTATTGCTATTTTTTAAGTAAAAATAAAATTTCAGACATTTTATTTTGTCGGGGTTCAAAGAATATTGGACAAAACCAGAATAGCATGAAAGACTGTTTTATTCTTATTTTTAGATTATTCATAAATAAATAAAAAACGAATTAGCCAGAAGCTTCTTAAAAAGGAATAAATATGCTTCTTAATATCTTGTGGACTTAACCGGACCGCTCAACTTAGGATTGTGATGCTTATAACTTCAAAGGATTATGTTCACATTTGGGCCGTTAGGCCCAAGTAACCTTTTCAAGCTCTAACCGAACTAATGATCAAGTGGCCATGTACCAATATTTACATGGATGAATCATATTCATGCTATTAGTTATGGATCATGAGGAGGAGTGGATTATGGAAGAGGTCGAAGTTAGAAAATATTTTGTTGATCATTTTAAAGAAATGTTTTACTATAAACCTGATAGAACTGATGCAAGTAGGTTGTTTGCATTGTTGGGTTGTGTAAATGAGGGTCTATCTTCTCAGCATACTCAGTTTTTGATGAGCCCGTTTACTGGGGCTGAGGTTATGTCTGCTCTATATGTTTCAAATTGGTGCTTGAAAGATGTCTGGTCCTGATGGAATTCCTGCAGCAGTTTATCAACAATGTTGGTCTGATCTTAATACGCAAATTATATCTGCAGTACAGCAGTACTGTCGTTCCTTAACTATGGTTATTTGCTCAAGGAATTTAACCGTACTTTCATTATTTTGATTCTAAAAAAGGATCATCCAGAGACGGTGCATGATTTTTGTCCTATTAGTTTATAACGTGATTTACAAAGTCATTGCTAAAACTCTTGTAAATCGCTTGAAAATAGTGTTACCAGATCCTATTTCTCCTTTTCAAAATACGTTTGTTCCGAGAAGACATATTGCATATAATGTTATTTTAGCCCAGGAAATGATGAACTTTATCATAATGAAGAAAAAGGGAAGAAGAGGTTATGCAATGATTAAAACTGATATGAGTAAAGCTTATGATCGTGTTCAATTGGATTTTATTGAGGCCGTTCTTGTAAAGCTTGGCTTTCCGTCCAAATGGATTTCATTCGATCACGCAGTGGGTAACTACTGTTTCGTACGTTGTTTTGATTAATGGGTCTTATACAGGACGTTTTGTGTGTGGGTTGCGTCAAGGAGATCCATGGTCCCCTTACTTGTTTATCTTATGTTCTGAGGTGCTTTCGGTAATGCCATTAGAAATCTGTGGAGGTTGGAGTGATTAAGAGTTTGAACATAGCTCGTAATGCAACTCCTGCAGTGTCTCACTTGTTCTTTGCCGATGATACTTTATTCTTCTTTCAATTCGATCTTGTTACGTATGAAGTGTTGAAAATGATACTGTTGCAATATTGCTCAGATTCTGGACAGTGTATCAATTTACAGAAGTCTTGCATGCATTATTGTTAGTCATAATTGTTGAAAATATAAACTTGATTTAATATTATTAATTTATGTTGGTACATGAATGAGTGAGTGTCTAAGTTCATGATACATGTATGTATATGAATGTATTTAGAAGTGTCTTGGAACATGTATGGCTAGATTCATGTACGGCTAGATTCATGTACATGTATTTGGTCATGTAGTAATTATTAAAGTGACTCTAGAAGTGTCCTAAGAGCCATATAAATAGTCTTGTATGTGAGTCATTTTAAAAAAAGTGAGTTGAATAAAGTATTGTAAGAATTAAACACTCTTTCTCACTTCTCTATAATTTATCCTCCTCCATATATTTTCCAACAAAGTGGTATCCGAGCCAAGGTTAAATACAAGGTATTTCCAAGCTTTAGACAAGTTATCCAAGGTGACGACAAGGGACAGTAGATAACCAAATTGAGGTGATTTGGTGCTATCAAATAGTTTCGCTGGGCGAATGCAAAGTGTGCACATTAGAGCTCCGAAACGCAATCTAGCGAATGTGCTAGTTGAGAAGAAATTTGAAAAAGAAGTTTGTGAGTGAAGCACGTCACAAAGGTAAATTATATTGATAGTGTTCGGGAGAGGGAAATTATAGAAAAATGATGTTTCCTATATTCGATGACAAATTAGTGTTCACAAATTACAATGTTTGGAGTATAAGGATTCGAGCATATCTTGGAGCTTGCAATGTATGGCGAGATGTCATTGTAAATCCAGAAAAGTGTATTTCAAAAAGAGTTCGAGAAATGAAAGAAAAAAGAGCAAGGGAGATTTTGCAAGGAGCAATGCATGAAGAAGTTTGGAAACGTGTTGCGAGTTTCGATTCTCAAGCTCAATTATGGAATGAGCTTAAAGAATTTTTTGAAGATGTCATGAAAGAGGAAGACAAAAAGATTTGTGTTGATATTACAAAAGTTGAAGATAAAAAAGGAGAGATTGAAGAGACGATAAGTGAAGAAGTATTTGAAGAGGTAAAAGAAGTAGAAAAAGAAAAGGAGGAGGTGATCAAAGAAATTGAATTAATTGACAAAATTGTCAAAGGTGAACTTGTTGAAATTATGAAAATAGAAGAAAAGATTGTTGATCAAGGCTATATGTTCAAAAATTTAGAGGAGCATGAGAAAACTATTTTGTGTGTCAAAATTGATTTGGGATTTATAGCAAGGAATTTTGTGGAAGACATTAAATGGGTCAACATAGAGAATTATTATGATCAAAGGGAGTTTGCAAATAGTAAAATGGAGAAACAACACAAGAAGTTCATGAAACATACAAACCATGAGAAGTTAGATTTCAAGATAAAGAAGATCAAATGGAAATTCCAAGCGTGCGTGACGAATAAATGTCGAGGCACAAAAGTAAAGACAAGAGATAAAATTCTCACGTCCAAGGAAATTGCAAAACTGATGAAAGTATTTCAACGTGCTAAAGACTCGAGTATGCCAAGACAATTATTTGTGCCATATACATCAATGAAGATGGCAAAAGAGAATCTTGCGATTGAAGACATCGGAAGATCAAAAAAGTTTTCCAACATTATTGAGAATTTCATAAATCAAGTTTAAGAGGGGATGTTGAAAATATAAACTTGATTTAATATTATTAATTTATGTTGGTACATGAATGAGTGAGTGTCTAAGTTCATGATACATGTATGTATATGAATGTATTTAGAAGTGTCTTGGAACATGTATGGCTAGATTCATGTACATGTATTTGGTCATGTAGTAATTATTAAAGTGACTCTAGAAGTGTCCTAAGAGCCATATAAATAGTCTTGTATGTGAGTCATTTTAAAAAAAGTGAGTTGAATAAAGTATTGTAAGAATTAAACACTCTTTCTCACTTCTCTATAATTTATCCTCCTCCATATATTTTCCAACAATAATATGCCCTATGGAATGGATTGGCTATTTGGAAAAGCTATTTAATATCCAGGTTTCAGCGAAATTTGAAAAATATTTAGGTTCATCGCTTGACATTGTTTTTGCAGAATTTGAATTTTTGAAAGTTTAGTGCAAAATGTTAAGGATAGGCGTGCGGGGTGGCCTTTTGTGCTCTGGATCTCTTGAATATGATCATGCTCGTTGGGTAGGATGGGACTTCCTTTGCGCTCCTCATTGTATGGGTGGGACTAGCTTGGCATAAAGGATACTAGATTAATTGAAAATAAGCTAACTAAAGGCTGCTGCCTATATTTTTCAAGAGAGAACTGTTAAGTGCGTCAAATGCGACTTTGCGACGCACCCGACCCCGGACACGGGCGGGTGGTACTTTGCGCCACATCATTGTGACTTGATCCAAGCTTTTCTTTTAGCACTACAAGTAAATTAAACTATTCTACTCATGCTTATAAAGTATTAAATAGTTTTACTTCTTATTGATGTGGTACTTAAAAAAAGTACTTTTGTAAACAACAATGCACATTTTCATATATCCACTTTGAATATGATTAAAATATAGTATATAATTCCTACTTGAATTATATTTTGTCCTCTCTTAATCTCCTTATTGTAGACTATCAAATGCACTTTTAATTTAATTTAAATTCAATCAACTAATGAGTCTAAATTAAACCCAAAATTAATCAAAACTCATATAATTAAAAATGAGCAATTTAACATTAATGAATCAAACAGCACTAGCTAAAACTTGTTGGCGAATGTTGGCTGATTGTTCATTGTTAAGAACTCCCAGGCGGTTTTCAGAATTTTAATCTGGAAAGGGCTATTATAGACGGTCGGAATGTATTGATTAAAGGTGTACGGTGGTAGATTGGTAATGGAGAGCGTATTTCGGCTTATTTGGTTTGGATCGCCTGCAAGTTGTTGTTTTGACAAGGATGTTTGTCAACATTTCTCAAAATGCTTTTGTGAGTGGCTTTTAAAGTGAAATCATAACAAAGTTCATTATCATATATATAGGTGTATTATTGTTTTGGTCCCTGTTATTTGGATCTCACATAACAAGGTAGTATTTCAAAATTCACAGTTTAATCCTTTTTCTGCGTTAAAGGAAACTGAAAGGATTATTGACTCTATTCATAAGTGTGGAGTAATCATCAATTATTTGAAAATAGTTATGATATGAAGGGTACTCAAAGATTATCTCATCATAATTATCAAACTAATCAGATATCAGTGTTTGAAACGTGTCAAATTATGATTGAATATCTCGGCAGTAGAGCAGTGAGGCTTCAAGTGTTCTGCGTATTAAGAACTTATAAGGTTTGGTGTGGGTATTGTTATTTGGGATGTGAATCATAATCTTATTTGATCGGTTTATTTTTCAGCAATTACTCATGAGGCTCTTGTTGTGCTTGCTTTGGCATTGGTTCTAACATTATAATGGATAAAATCTACTAATTTCATGTATGTAAATATTTTTAGTAATGTCACTAATTTAATCATGCAGTTAGCACGTGATATTGAAATCAGCTCGAAGATGGCACCGATATTGTATCATGTGTAATATAGGGAAAGATCTCTACTATCTTTCTATAAGATGCGCAGATAAAAAACACTTGAAGAAGGTTTGGGGATTAACTTATTATGCTGCAGAAGCTCGAATATTTGTTTCTCAAGTAATGGTTTGCATAAAAACCTCCTTGAGTATTTTAGATTTTTGTGTACTGGGTCTATAGGTTGTAATGGTTTGTATAGTTGGTTATGGTCTTTGTATGGTTTGGTTTCTTTCTTGAGTTAAAATTGGATATGTTCTTGTCATAGTTAAGTTTTGAACTATTGTTGATCCTATGATCTATGTTAATGAATTATTTTATATTTTATATGGAAAAAAAAGCCCAGCCGTATTAAAGCGGATAAAATAAAAAAGAAATAAAATAAAAAATAATAAAAGAGGGAGATATGGACAGGTGCCCACCTCAAAATTTAGAAGAAAAGAAAGATAAAACTTAGAGTGAAATTAAGGTATTCACCTGTAGGGATGGGATGTAAACGGATATAAACGAATTTGAGTATAGTAGTATTTATATTTGAATCTGAAAAATCAATTCATTATCTGTTTTCGTATCTGGTATTCGACAGATTTTAAAAATGCTATCAGCATCCAGTATTCAAAATAATATTTGAATACGGATAATATTTGTTTCCGTTTATTTTATTCGAATAAACAGATTATTTGAATATTCGAGTATCCGGATTCGTTTATCAGTTACCTAATATAAAATTTATTCAAATTATTTACAAAAAATAAAAAAAAATTGAATAATTACTCATAACTAATCACAATTTAAAGTTTAAACTATACATATTAATGAATGAATGTTAATTTATTTATTTTTAATAAATACAATAATCAATGCTCTAAATTACAATTTAAGTAAGTTTTCATTATTTTTGAAATCCTAAATTCAAAATGAATGATCTACTTATTAATGTTTAGATGTCCATTTTATGTCTTAATTTGGAGTAATACTGTAATGTGTATGAATATTTATAATATATAATTATAACATTTAAATAATATTTATAATATTAATAACACCTATTAAATGATACATTTTAGATATATTGTAACATTATAAATAACTAGAATAAAGAGGAAAAAATAATGAGTTTTAAAATATAGTTCATTAATGAATTAATATTAATAAATTTATTTTTAATAAATACAATAATCAATACTCTAAATTACAATTCAAATAAGTTTTCATTATTTTTGTAATTCTAAATTCAAAATGAATGCTCTACTTATTAATGTTTAGATGTTCATTAATAAGTAGATGTCCATTTTCTGTGTTAATTTGGAGTAATACTGTATTGTGTATGAATATTTATAATTTATAATTATAATATTTAAATGATATTTATAACACTTGTTAAATGATATACTTTAGATATATTGTAACACTATATATAACTAGATTAAGGAGAAAAAATAATGAGTTTTAAAGTATAGTTCATTAATGGATGAATATTAATTTATTTATTTTTAATAAATACAATAATTAATACTATAAATTTAAATAACTTTTCATTATTTTTGAAATCCAAAATTCAAAATGAATGCTCTACTTATTAATGTTTAGATGTCCATTAATAAGTAGATATTCATTTTATGTGTTAATTTGGAGTAATACTGTAGCGTGTATGAATATTTATAATCAGCAATTATAACATTTAAATGATATTTATAAAACTTGTTAAATAATATATTTTAGATATATTATGACAGTATATATAACTATAATAAGAAAAAAAAATGAGTTTTAAAGTATAGTTCATTAATAAATGAATGTTAATTTGTTTATTTATTTTTAATAAATACAATAATCAATACTCTAAATTATAATTCAAATAAGTTTTCATTATTTTTGAAATCCTAAATTTTAAAATGAATGCTCTACTTATTAAAGTTTAGATGCTCATTAATAAGTTGATGTCCATTTTATATGTTAATTTGGAGTAACACCGTAGTGTGTCCATTTATAATTTATATTTATAATATTTAAATGATATTTATAACACTTGTTAAATGATACATTTTAGATATATTGTAACATTATATAAAACTATAATAATGAAAAAAAATAATGTGTTTTAAAGTATAGTTCATTAATGAATGAATGTTAATTTATTTATTTTTAATAAATACAATAATCAATGCTCTAAATTACAATTCAAATAAGTTTTCATTATTTTTGAAATCCTAAATTTTAAAATGAATACTCTATTTATTAAAATTTAAATGTCCATTAATAAGTTGATATCTATTTTATGTGTTTTGAGTAATACTGTAGTGTGTATGCATATTTATAATCTATAATTATAACATTTAAATAACATTTATAATGTGACGCCTCCAAATCTAGGCCTACATAGCCCAATTTGAGACGCCATAAAATACACGATTTCTAATACAAACAGTACATAGAACAGAAATACAGAACTCAATAATACACAATTAAGTCTCTACTATTATTGTCACACTATATACAACATGTGAAGACTACAATAACTATCTCTCGGACCGTCACTCCATTCCCCTGTTAGACCCAGCTATTCTCTCTTTTTCTGAAAAATAATGGAACAAAAGAAAGGGTGAGCTCAAATAGCCCAGTAAGAAAATATCATGATTAAGATAATGACAAGTAAATTATCATTAGCTTTCAACAGTTGAGTTCTTAATTGAATATAATAGACAATAAGCTTTATGTCAAGAACTGCAGTTAAATTCTTGAATAAAGTTCAAATCAATTATAGCAGCGGTATGAGCAATCCATTAGAAATTAATGTAGACTATGATGTTCACTCGCTTCTCTTTTTAAGAAAAATATTATCAACTTTTATCATCTGAAACACCACTGGTCATGATGATACAAATTCACAGTTCCTGGTCATAATCATGCAAGTCAACAGTTCATCTTTACACTACGGGCCAAAGATATTCAATATATCACCAATGGTCATGATTATACCAGTATTCAGTCTTTGGTCATAATCATACCAAATAACAATTCTTCTTTGCCCCCAGTCAAAGAGAACATTTACCACGTGCCCTAAAGACACAACAATTATATCGTCTTTATCCTATCATCTGTGCCCCAGGCCACAAATATTCACAACAACACGATTCTTGATGATTAGAATAACAAGAGTAATATAGATGATGAATCAGAAGAAACAGTATGATCAATAAATATCGAAAGTTTATGATCTTTCTTTGTACAGATTCAAATAATGTCAAAATTGTTAACATGATATGTACTCAAATTCAAGAATGATATTCAAGATCCACAGTTCAGAATAATGGTTAAGGTTCAATAGAAAGATTTAGAAAAATAGGAAGGCTCAATTGAAATGATATTAGATAAAACGCAAACTATTAAAGAATATATAATTATTTCAAGAAACTTTACCAATAAGAGACAAATACGAAAAGTAATTCACCAAACATGCGGTAGTCCGCGTAGTCAGGTTATTCTCAGAAATTAATAAGAAATGTTATTCACCAAATGTAAGACCCCAAATTTTATGAAATACAAAATTTAATTTTTCTTCATATATATTTTTTCTGAAACAGTAAGTGGTTAAATTGATAAAGTTAAAAGTTAAGGATATAATGTGTAAATTATATTATGTCGGACAATATTCGTTTGGTCGGGGAATATTCGTTCTGTCGAGGAATATTCGTACGACGGCGCCGTACGAACCAATCATTGGTGGACCCCACAACGAATAATTATCGGATATAGAAAACGATATAAATAATTTTTAAATGGTCAATGGTACTATCACTTTTATTTGTTAAAATATCTGATGGTAAAAGAATAGTAATATATGGTATTACAAGTAACATACGGTATTGCACAGTAGTACACGGTATTGCACAGTAGCACACGGCATTGCACAGTGTTTCGTATTATTAAACTGATAAAGTGGTTATCGTACAATATTTGACTTTATTATCACATGCACAATAATTCATGTTATTAAACTGATAATTGTCACAGTATCATATGCACAGTAATTCACATTATTGAATCAATAATTGTCATGACACAGTAACGTATTCTTTTTTTTATATACTTTCTGCATTATTGTTATCTCTATTATGATGTTAATTAAACTGTTGTATTTCATTATTAATTAATTTGATATCTAACTCAGAGACAATGTATTTATAACAATTAGCCATAATAATGAATAAGTGTGAATTATTGTTGAATAATTGAATTGATAAAATTATTTGTTTATAATATAAAGTTATGCGATATAAAATGAATGATATATATTAAAGATAATATAATAATTATAGAATTTTAAATGAATGGTGTAGATTAAAAGATGATCTTTAAATGAATGATTTAGATTAAAGAAATCTTAAAAGATGAAATGAATGGTATGGATTAAACATTATCTTGAAATGAACGGTTTGGATTAAATTAGGAAATCTTAGTTATGATAAGATTTTTGGTTATAAATAGAGGCTTTAACTTAAGAATTTTTCATAAACTTCCTTACTTGTTCTTTCTTTCACTCTCTAAATACTTCTTTATGTAAGTTCTCTATAAGTGTGCTTAAGTCATCTTGAGTATTTGTGAAGATCTATAAGTGTACGAATACTGTTCAAGTTAATCAACCTCATTTAAATCAATATTCAATCACGTGTTAAGGTAAGGGATACCATCTTTTTCATCTTCCACTATTCAAACTTACTACGGTAAAGGATTATCATTCTTTGATTCTAAAAAATAATATCGTTTCTTTCTTACTTATAAGACGTGTCATTTATTTTCATGTATTAAATTGTGGAAATAACCTTACGGCGCGGATTACCGCTTGTTGGTGAATAACATTTCGTATTCATTCCTTATTAATCTCTGAGAATAACTTGACTACGCGGATTACCGCATGTTTGGTGAATTACTCTTTGTATTCATTTTTTATTTTTCTAAACATTTCTATTGAACTGTAACCGTTATTCTGAACTGTGGATCTTGAATATCATTCTTGAATTTTACTCCACATCATGTTGACAATTTGGACATTACTTGAATTTGCACAAAGTAAACATCCGATACTTATTGTTTATCTTGTTTCTTCTGTTCATAATTTATATCACTGTTATTTGTACTAATCATCAAGAATCAAGTTGTTGTGAATATCTGTGGTCGGGGGCACATATGCGATATAATTGTTGAACAGATGATAGGTTAAAGACAATATAATAGGTTAAAGGCGATACATCTGTTCGGTGTCTTTTATGACACGTGGTGAAAGTTTTATTTAACCCGTAGTACAAAGATGAACTGTTATTTGGTATGATTATGACCAAATGCTGAATACTGGTATAATCATGATCGTTGATGTTATATTGAATATCTTTGGCCCACAATGCAAAGATGAACTGTTGATTTGCATGATTATGACCAGGAACTGTGAGTTGTATTCTCATGGTCAGTGGTGTTTCAGATGATAAAAGTTGATGATGTGTTTCTTAAAAAAAAGAAGCGAGTGGACACTATAGTCTGCATTTTTCTTCTAATAAATTGCTCATTCCGCTGCTATTATTGATCTGAACGTTGTTCAAGAATTTAACTACAGTTTTTGATATAAATCTTGTAGTCTATTGTATTCTATCAAAAACACAACTATTGAAGGTTAACGATAATTTATTCGTCATTATCTTAGTCATGTTATTCTTTACTAGGCTATTTAAACTCACCCTTTCTTTTTGTTCCATTGTTTTTCAACAGGAGATGAGAACGTAGCTGAGTCTAGCCGGGGGATGGAGTGGAAGTCCGAATGATAGCTATCGTAGTCTTCACGTGCTGTAAATTAGTGTGAAAATAATCGTGAAAGACTTAGTTGTGTATTATTATACACTGTATTGTTGTACGTTGCACTACTTGTAATAATTTTGTTGTAGTCTTTTAACAACTCAAGTTTGAACTGTGTGGGCCCAGATTTGGGGGTGTCACACCAAAAATGCAGTAGTTCGCGTAATCGGGTTATTCCCATAAATTAGTACATGAAAATAAATTACACATCTTACGAGTAAGGAAGAAACAATATTATTTTCGAGAATCAAAGAATAATAATCTCTTACCGTAGTAAGTTTGAATAGTGGAAGATGAAAAAGATGGTATTCCTTATTTTAACACGTGACTGGATATGAAATTGATTAACTTGGTTAGTATTCGTACACTTATAAATCTTCACAAATACTCAAGATAACTTTAGCACACTCAAAGAGAACTTATATAAAGAAATATTTGGAGAGTGAAAGAAAGAATAAGCAAAGAATTTTTTATGAAAAATCCTTAAGTTAAAACCTCTATTTATAGCCAAAAATCTTATCATAAATCAAGATAATGTTTAATATAATTTCAAGATAATGTTTAATCTATACCACTCATTTCATCTTTTAAGATTCCCTTAATCTAAACCATTCAATTTACTTTATATATAAAACAACTAACTTTATATAAATCAATTAACTTTCTATATAAAAATAAATAACTTTATCAATTCAATTATTCAACAATAATTCTCAATTATTCATTATTATGACTAATTGTTATAAATGCAGTGTAGTTGGCTTTCTGAGTTAGATAAGTAGCGAAATTAACTAATAATAGAATACAACAGTTTAATCAACATCATAAAAGAGATAACAATAATGCTGAAAATAAATAAGCACGTTACTTTGTAATGACAATTATTGATTCAGTAATATGAATTACTGTGCATATGCTACTGTGACAATTATCAACTTAATAATATAAATTATTATGTATGTAAGACCCCGAATTTTATGAAATATCAAATTTAATTTTTATTTATATATATTTTTCTGAAACAGTAAGTGGTTAAATCGATAAAGTTTAAAGTTAAGGATGTTATGTGCAAATTTTATTTTGTCGGACAATATTCGTTTTGTCGGGGAATATTCGGGCCGTACGACGACGCCGAAATAACAAATTATTGGTGGACCCCACAACGGAATATTTGTCGGATATAGAAAACGACAGAAGTAACCTTTTTAATAAAAATAGTCAACGGTGCTAACTATTAAAATACCGGTGATAAAAGAATAGTAGCATACGGTAATTTATGGTATTTTACTGTAGCATGCGGTACTCTACAGTAGCACACGGTATTGCACAGTGTCTCATATTATTGACACCGTAATTGTTACGCATCATTTCATCAATAATTGTCACTGCATAATATTTTATATTATCAATTCAATTATTGTTGCTACACAGTATTTTGCATTATTGATTCAATAATTGTCATTACACTGTATTTCATATCATCGAGTCAATAATTGTTGGTGCACTGTAGTTTAAAATTATTGAATCTAATAATTGTCACAGTAGCAAATACATTATAATTTATATTATTAAATTAATAAAAATATGTAACGTGTTTCTTACATTATTGTGGTAACATTATTTTATATGTTGGACTCACAGGAAGAATAAATAAATAAATAAATAAAAAATAAAATAATTAATTTTACTATTTGAAATAATAACGTGAATAGTAACGTGAATAGTAAGAAAACATGTGGGACCCACTGTGGGGCCCACACAAAATGTGTAAAATGAGTTTTGGCTGGGAAGAGTTGGTGGAGGCTGCGCACCAGCCTCTGCTGAAAAATTTTATGCCCACCTACCACGCATAGTAACTTCTTTTCTCCTATAAATAGCTTGCTCAACTGAATAGAAAAATCACACCTAAAACATATAATTTTTCTATAAGAATTTTATGAGTTTTCTCTGAGAATAGTAAGGTTATTTTGAGTGTTTGAAAGCCAAAAGAAGTGCAGAAAATTTTCAAGTAAGTCTTTTATTAAAGAGTAGTAATTTCATAAATTTCTATTTTTCACGGTATTTATAAATCTTCCTTTAGAAGACTCTTCTTTAAAAAGATTCATTTTTAAAAGCTTTCTTTGGAAGATTTATTTTGAAATATTATTTTAAAAACTATTTTAAAGTTGTTATATTATACTACAAAAATTATGTTAAATATATATAATTTTGATAGTTCATAATATATGAATTATCATACACCTTGAAATTTATATGTGGTAATTACTAATTTTATTAAAAATATATAGGTTGATCAACCTCATTTAAATCAATATCCAGTCACGTGTTAAGGTAAGGGGTATCACTCTTTTCATCATCATAAATGGATATTATTTTCTTTCTTACTTGAAGGGATTATCATTCTTTGATTCTCGAAAATAATATCGTTTCTTTCTTGTGCCATTTACTTCCATGTATTAAATTGTGGGAATAACCTTACGGTGCGGTTTACCGCCTGTTGGTGAATAACCTTTTGTATTCATTCCTTATTAATCTTTGAGAATAACCTTACGGTGCGGATTATCGTCTGCTTGGTGAATAACTCTTCGTATTCAAATTGATGGGAATAACCTTACGGCGCGGATTATCGCCTGTTTGGTGAATAACTATTCGTATTCAAATTGATGGGAATAACCTTACGGCGCGGATTACCGCCTATTGGTGAATAACCCTTTTTATTTGTCTCGTGTGGAAATAATTTGTCTACACGAATTATCACATGACACTTTTATTCCATATTCGTAAGTAATATCATTTTCCTTTATACTCATAAGGGATACCATCTTTTTCATCTTCCATTATTCAAAATTACTATGGTAAGAGATATTAATTTCCTTCACCTTTTGTTAATCAAACCTGCTACGGTAAGGGATATTATTTTCTTTCATACACCTAAATCGAAACTTATTATGAAACTATTGCTTCTATAATTCCTGAAAATATTATATGTTCCATAATAGTTGAATTTCATTATTTCAACTGAACCTTCCTATTTTCTGAACATTTCTATTGAACTGTAATCGTTATTCTGAACTGTGGATCTTGAATATCATTTTTAAATTTCACTCCACATCATGTTGGCAATTTGGACATTATTTGAATCTGCACAAAGTAAACTTCCGATACTTATTGTTTATCCTGTTCTTCTGTTCATCATTTGTATCACTGTTATTTGTATTAATCATCAAGAATCAAGCTGTTGTGAATATCTGTGGCCGGGGGCACAGATGTGATATAATTGTTGAACAGATGATAGGTTAAAGGCGATATACTAGGTTAAAGGCGATACATCTGTTCGGTGTCTTTTATGGCACGTGGTGAATGTTATCTTTGGCCCGTAGTGCACAGATGAACTGTTGGTTGGTATGATTATGACCAAAGGCTGAATCTGGTATAATCATGACCGTTTGTGTTATATTGAATATCTTTGGCCCGTAGTGCAAAGATGAACTGTTGATCTGCATGATTATGACCAGGAACTGTGAAGTTGTATTATCTTGACTAATGGTATTTCAGATGATAAAAGTTGATGATATTTTTACTAAAAAGAGAAGCGAGTGGACATTATAGTCTGCATTATTCTTCTAATAGATTGCCCATTCCGCTGCTATTATTGATCTGAACATTGTTTAAGAATTTAACTACAGTTTTTGATATAAACCTTGTAGTCTATTGTATTCAGAACTCAACTGTTGAAGACTAATGATAATTTATTCGTCATTATCTTAGTCATGATATTTCTTACTGGGCTATTTGAGCTCACCCTTTCTTTTGTTCCATTACAGGAGATGAAAACGTAACAGGGTCTAGCCGGGGAATGGAGTGAGAGTCTGAGGAATAGCTGTCGTAGTCTTCACGTATTGTAAAATAGTGTGACAATAATAGTGAAGACTTAGTTGTGTATTATTATACACTGTATTGTTGTACGTTGTGCTTTGTTGTAATAATTTTGTTGTAGTCTTTTGACGACCCAAGTTTGGGCTGTGTGAGCTCAGATTTGGGGGCGTCACAATGTATGTGACAATTATTGGTTCAATAAAGTTAATATAGTACAATATCCTATTTATCAGTTCAATAATATGAAATACTGTGCAATACCGTATGCTACTGTGCAATACTGTGTGCTACTATGCAATACCGTATGTTACTATTCTTTTATCACCTGTTATTTTAACAGTTAAAAGTGATAGTACTGTTGACTATATTTATTTAGAAAGGTTACGTATGTCGCTTTCTATATCCGACAATAATTCGTTGTGGGGGTCCACCAATATTTGGTTATTTCGGCGCTGTCGTACGAATCGAATATTCCCCGACAGAACGAATATTCTCCGACAAGATAAAATTTGTACAAATATTTCTTAATTTTTACTTTTGTTAATTTATTCATTTACCGTTTTCAGAAGAAAATATATAAAGAAAAATTTAATTTGTATTTCATAAAAGTCGGGGTCTTACATATAACATTTATAACAGTTGTTAAATGATCCAAAAGTTATATTGTAATACTTGTTAAATGATATTTATAACATTTATAACACTTGTTAAATGATACATTTTAAATATTTTAACTTTATAATAGTAAAAATTCATTAACTATACTTAAATCAATTTATTTCAGTTTATTAATATTATAATAAAAGTGTTATTTCTTATTTTTTAAAAATGAAATGACATATTTTAAAAATAATTTTTGTATGATAGAAAATTTAATTATTGTATAAGGAATGCCACTTAAAAAAATTATTTTGCTTATTATATATATATGTATATAAGTTATTCGGAAACAGATACGAATTCGAATATCGAATTTTGGATATTCGTTATCTGTCGAATATATTTACGGACAGATATTAAAAATACGTCTATATCTATATTTGTATTTATTTATTTATAAATATCTTTAAATCGAATATAAATATATTTATTTTTTTAAAATATAAATAATATATATTTTTCTTTAAATACAAATACAAATAAATATAAAAAAATTTATTATCATTTACAACCTTAAATCACCTGGCATATGCACATGTAAGTAAACATCTATAGCGGCTTTGCATTCTTTGTATTTATTTATGGGTCCTATTAGTATGTGCCTTTAGGGCACATATTAATTGCGAAAAATAAGAATAAATTTTATTTGTTTATATATTTGTACGGAATTCAATATATGGGATCCACTAATATATTATTTTTTTATACATTAAATTCAGTGTAAATATATAAATAAATATTATTATACATTATTTTCAGCGCTTAAAATTTGTCCTTAGGGTACATTCTAAAAAAATTCTTTATTTATTTATTGTGAAAAGACATGTTTTTTTATTTTTTTAATTCAAAGTTCAAACACAATTTTAAAGTCTCTCTCCCATTTCTGGCTTTCTCGTATCTCTCTCTCTCTCTCTGCTTTCCTCTCTCTTTCGTATTTCTCTCTCCTCTCTCCTCTCTCCTCTCTCCAGAAGGACAAAAACCCTAAAAGAGCTGTTTACCAACACAAGTAAGTTCTCTTTCTTTATCTCTCTCTTTCACCCTCTCTTAAAAATAATCTAAGTATTTCATCTCTCTCTACCATTTATCCTCCGTCTTGTATCTCATTTACATTTTATATATATGTGTGTATTTATTTATATATAAAAAGCGATGTCTTTTTTCTTCTGCTGGATCTGAATTTCGTTCCTCTTTTTCTAAGATCTAAAGTTTAGCTTCTTCTTTTTTACCTAAAGATCGCTTTTTCCCCATGTTAGATATATTTTGACTAGTTCATATATATAATTTAGCTAAGATTTGATTTTCCCTTGAAATCCACATTTTGTTTTGTTATTATTTGGAATTGCTGCTGGATTTTCTCATATCACCGTTTGAAGCTTGTTGGTCTTTTATTTCTTTCTGCAATTTTACTGGGTTTGGTTTGTGTTTTATGGTAATTGGTTTCTGGATTGCAATATTAATAATGGGTCTTTTGAAATTGGTTAGTTACTGGTCTGGTTTGTTAGCTATTTGGAATCAGATCTACTATGCCATATGTTCAATTTCAAAGTTTGAAGTGTATATCTGTTTGGGACTGATACCAATTTCACAATTTGGGATGAAGTAGTTAATGTTTAATGTTCAATTTCACAATTTGAAGTTTTCATCTGTTTAGGATTGATGTGTTCAATCTCCTATCTCCTATCTCGCAATCTGAAGTAAGCATTTACTATTTGTGAATTTGTAGATTGGATGGACGAAGGAGGATTGAATATGCGAAATTGGACTTACTATGAGCAACATTATAATAAACCGGGGAATCTTAATCTGCACCTTTTCCCATCAATGGATAATAGAAGGATACCAATACCGAGACCTTTCCTTGGGCGCGAGAATTCTGTTACGATGAATCACAATGGGGCTTTTCACCCGCTGGTTTCTGAATCTTCTATGCATATGGAACCTGTGAGGGAAAGTTGGGTGAACTCCAGGGAGAGATTTGGTCAACAGATGATTTCGGGAAATTCTGGTTTTGGAGGATTTCACGAACATCCTGGAGTTCATTCCATGCAGATTTTGCCGCAGCCGCAGCCGCAGCCGCCCCCTGAGTCGCCCAAGGATGCACGGGTGGAAGTGGACGTGGAAGATAGAGTTGTGAAGAAGGAAGGTGGTGGCTCTATGAAGAAAAGGCCAAGTGTTGCTACACCAAAACCCCCAAAAGCAAAGAAGCCGAAGAAAGCCCCTTCTGTACCAAAGGAAAATGGCAACTCCTCTGGTCACCGTGCAAAACCAGCAAAGAAGAATATGGATGTGGTCATTAATGGGGTGGATATGGACATTTCAAGTATCCCGATACCAGTTTGCTCGTGCACTGGTGCCCCTCAGCAATGTTATCGATGGGGATGTGGCGGTTGGCAATCGGCTTGTTGCACCACAACAATATCCATGTATCCCTTGCCAATGAGCACAAAAAGACGTGGAGCAAGAATTGCTGGACGGAAGATGAGTCAGGGTGCATTCAAGAAGGTACTGGAGAAACTTGCATCTGAAAATTATAATTTTGGGAATGCAATTGACCTGAGGAGTCATTGGGCAAAGCATGGTACCAACAAGTTTGTCACAATCAGGTAGATTTAAACTATGGTTATGGTCACTGGACTGTCATCACACATGTGGCCTGTTTGACTGTATATACGTCTGTGGCCCTTTGCAGAATTTCTTGGTACTTCATAGTCCATGAATTGTAACGGTCATGATGCATGTTTTGTCAAATTCTAGATATGAGTTTCTTAAACATTGTTTTATTTCTTTGAATTTATATTAAAATGCAATTTCAGGCCACCAGATGGTAGGATTATGGTTTCTTAAATTTCTTAATTTGCATAGAAAGAGTCTGTTTCAGTTTACTTTAAGGTCCGTCAACCTTTTGGCAAGTAGTTTTAAGTAATCTTATTGCGTTCACTGAAGAAACATCATCAGCCTCATTTGCTTTTGACATTTTTTTTCCCTAGACATGACAGTTATAAGTAGTAGACACCCACTTTGGATCCCAATGGCGGCATGGCCCTATTGAAGGGCAAGTTATACCCCAGGAGTTATGAGTTGGAAGTGAGGATTTTGTGGCCTCTTCCCCCTTGCCTGCGGATAACTTGTAGTTGTAATCTTCATATTTGATCCTGGGCAGGTAAGATAGAGGTGTAAAAATGCCAAGTCTGATTATAGAGCTTAGAAATTAGGAGTGATAAGAGCATTATTCTATGCTTAATAAACAGAACCCAATACATTGGTACTTGTTTTACACTTGCCCTTGTGTTCCTTTCCTAAATTGGTTGATCTACAAGTGTTTTTATAAATTATAATTCCTCTGGGATTGGAAAGACAATCTTCTTATGTTCTTTAAATTTTCTAGCTGTTGATCATATGAGCTACAATTGCTGCTAGGTATTTTAGAATAAGTTTACACTCGTTTATTAGTGTTTCGTGTTTCACAATTGCATTAGCAGATTAGAAAAGAAATCTTGTTGTACCTTTTCCTGTTCTGCTAGCAGTTGATTCTCTATTTGTTCTTATGAAGTTCCCCCTCCCTCCCCCATTGTAATTGTGAAATTAATAGTACCCCAAAAAAAAAAAAGTTTTAGCTTCTTTATCTTTTTCTCTTTGTTAAAACTGTCCGGCAATCAATTTAAAATCACAAATTTCACCAAAATGCAGTGCATTTATGTTCAAATAAAATACTAGGACATGCGGATGCGGGTCTTAAATTGTTTTTGGTGCTGGTTTTGGATTGAATTGTAATTTCTTCTTACAGGTTTTATATCTTTTTTTTGTTTGTTTGCTAATTAAAGGAAAATTTAACAATCTTAGCTTTACCAAGATTGTATCCCCGACCCATGGATACCGTGAAGCAGGTACCATGAGGTTATGTAGTTTTATATCTTTGTATCACCTGGGACAAAAAAACATTAAATTAAAAAATATATACACACATAAAGGACTAAACAAATTTATCATTTAGATGCTTCTGTAATTTATAACAACTCAAAGCTGTAATACAAGCAACCGTGAGTGCAGAGGCAGCGAAGGTAGTAAAGAATTAAGGATACCAGTATATGCCTTTTGAGAAAATTTTGTAATAACTATTTCCGCAGATTTCAGATTTGCATCTCACTTTCAATTAAAGGGCTTCTTTAGGTAAATATATAAAGAAAATATATTTTAATTAATGCCCTATTATATAGTTTTCTGGATGTCCAAATTACGTAACACCGGCCTATAGGACAAAACAAATACAATAACAATGTGAAAATTCATAAAATATAAAAATATGAATCTCTACATAAATGTTCTAAGTTAATTAAATAATACTATTTCCATCTCTATAGAAATATTTGTATGTATTGTATATTAATGAATGAAACTGCAGATATCCATTGGAGAATGAACACAAGTTAATACCCAAGCATTTCACCTACTAGAAACTAATTAAATCTGGAAGTTCTTTGTTATTACCCTGCACGTGGAGATCAGGCAGATCAATCAACGGCAACAAAGTTTCTTCTTTTGCCTTGCAATCAAAACCAGGATTTTTCTGATAATCTTCATCGAACACTTCCCAATTATTCGTGATAATCGTCTGCAATTTATTGTTCATAGAATCCTGCTGTTCATGCACAATAATTTGAGTCTCGGATCTCACCGTAGTTAACTCTTTGTCTTTTCCTGGAGCTGGATCAAATTTCTCTGAAACGCTGTTGATGATCTGCTCCAGCTCCTGGATATCTTCTGCCGGGATTTGCTTCACATTTGGGCAATCTTCAGCATTAATAACACCAATCTCTCTGCAAAACTCAAAATATAAAGAAAGTTCTTCACTTTGAGAGGTTGCTTTCTGCAAAATCTTTCGTGCCATTGATGCCTCAACTTTCCCAGCTGAATAAATCCTGGTGAGAACCTTAGCAATGGCACTGCATATTCGGCTGTAAACATCGAAAATCTCAATCACAATGCAATCCATGGCTTCAAGAATCAGAACCCCGATCATCGAGTTGGCTTTTGGTTTTATCTGCAGCAACATATCAAGCAGGCCCTGCATGGTTTGCAGCCAAACAAGATCTTGCGTCATGGAAGATTTTTTCTCTTCATGATTTTTTATGAGCAGCTGCCCTTTACGTTGTTCCTGTGCGTGGAGGAAAATAAAGGAAGATTTCTGATCAAGAAACGTGTAGTAAGCCCGTATAAATTGGTTATGGCCCCAAGTATCCTCGGGTTTCGTGTGTCCGTCCTTGAAACAGGACAGATCGAAGGGTAACCGTCCGATCCGTTGAATAGAGGGAACTTTACAACAGAAAACGCCATGCAAGAGCATTAACCCTTTCAAGGCAACCACCCAGCTACGAGTTTTTTCCAGGCGCATGGAAATGGCCCATACAAGAGGCTTGACGTACGAGGGGGAGACCCGTACCCATGCAAAGACCCTTTGGGCATTTCGATAATCCACGGTGGAATCGTCATGGCTCGTAGATTTAATGACGGCGACCTCGATATCCGGGTTCCGGAGTGTTGTCCTCCTCTTTAAGGTGGCTAACCATATGCTATTACGGTCCTTGAGCACTCCGGAAGCCCTCTTCCATAGTTTCATTTCCTGCTTTGAGCGTCACCAAGCTGCAGGCCCGTACGTTTGTGTTCCTCCTTTTCTCTTCCTTTCACCCATGATGTTGTAGATATTCACTTGTTTTCCGCTTCTTTCTCTTGGACATCTATGCGTTGAACGCGTGGAAATCACTCATTAATTCCCAAACAATCCACACCCACCCAACATTGCCGGCCTATACTGTCTATTTTGTATTGTTACGTTAATCTATCTATTATATATACTAAATTGCAGTACATAACACCATATCTTGACAAATGGCACTTTCACAATTAACCACCTGTCCTATGCAATTAATGCCATGTTGCATTACTTTGCTTAAAAAGTGGCACTCTCACAATTACCCATTTATCCTGTGCAATTAATGTCATGTTGCATTACTTCCTAAATTGCTAACCATTACTAAACACTTCCTCCACCTTTTGAAATTTATAATATATCATATATAATATCATACCATAATAACAAATTCAGTACATAATATAAACTGTTTTGATAATATTAACTAATTAATCTGAAATTATTATTACTAATTTAATTATATTACATCGTAATATTATACATTTTAATAACAAATAAATCTAAATTTTTTTGATATTACAGCATAATATTGTACAATTTATTTACACTTATTTAACAAAAAAGTCTTCCTTAAACAAATAATAACAAATAAATTTAAATATTTCTGATAATGACTAAACACTACCTCCATCTTTTGAAATTTATAATATATCATTTGTAATATCATACCATACATTATATCATACATATATATATTACAAAAATAATAACAAATTCAGTACATAATATAAACTGTTTTGATATTATCCTTACTAATTCAGTACATATCTAAATTATTATGATAATCTTAACTAATTAATCTGATATTATCATTACTAATTGAATTATATTACATCGTAATATTATACAATTTATTTATACTTATATAACAAAAAACGTATTCCTTAAACAAATAATAACAAATAAATTTAAAATTTTCTAATAATGACTAAACACTACCTCCACCTTTTGAAATTTATAATATATCATTTATACTATCATACCATACATTATATCATAAATATATATATTACAAATAAAATAACAAATTCAGTACATAATATAAACTGTTTTGATATTATCTTTACTAATTCAGTACATATCTAAATTATTCTGATAATCTTAACTAATTAATCTGATATTATCATTACTAATTTAATTATATTACAACGTAATATTACACAATTTATTTACACTTATATAACAAAAACGTCTTCCTTAAACAAATAATAACAAATAAATCTAAATTTTTCTGATAATAACTAAACATTACCTCCACATTTTGAATAATATATAAACTATTTTGATAGTATCCTTACTAATTTTTCTGATAATATAAACTGTTTTGATATTATCTTTACTAATTGTCAATACTATATAAACTGTTTTGATATTATTCTTACTAATTTTTCTGATAATATAAACTGCTTTTACTATATTATCATTACTCTCCTACTAATTATCAATACTATATAAACTGTTTTGATATTATCCTTACTAATTTTTCTGATAATATAAACTGCTTTCTCTATATTATCATTACTCTCCCACTATCATTCATTTCTCTCTATTCCCCCCCCCCCCTTTATAAATACATACCAACTACTCCTCAACAACTCACACTGCAAATAATTATCTCATTCTTATTTAGATGACGACTAAATACGATTTTGTTGATGACATCAATCCTATCAAAGAGACTTGGAAGATTAAAGTCAGGATAACTAGACTCTGGAATATGTCAAACTTCAACAAAGAAGACCACGTAAACAGCATTGAGATGGTGTTATTGGATGAAAAGGTATACATATAAAACTCGAAATTACAACCTCTTAAATTACAACATCTTACCATATTCATATTTTACTTTTATAGGACGGCAAAATACAAGCGAGTATTAAAATATCGATTTTTACTAAATTTCAATCCACGGTCAAGGAACATAAAGTTTTTATTATCACCAATTTCGTTGTCAGTCAGAACGGTGGTTCTTTCAAAGCTACCAAACATCCGTACAAGATTAATTTCCTGTATTCTACTTCACTATGAGAGTTAGATGAGGCTCCTATTCATCTATATGGATTTCAATTCATTACATTCGAGCAAATACTATCAAAACCGGTTGATGATTCCTATTTAATTGGTATGTTTAATAATAATTAACCATTCCATTCTTTACATACTGAATTGTTTTACTGTTCTGCTTAGATGTTATTTCTACTATTTTGTTTTAATTGCTAATTTTAGTATGTAAGGATAAATTACACTTTCAGTAAACATAACTGGATTGAAAACCTAAACTTGAAGCAGTTTAATTGTAATAATCCTGGTTCCTCTGGTTCAATGGTAATGTGACAATGAGTTTATGTAGTTCTTGGCAGATTGAAATTTTTGTTGTCATGCTTCTCGCATTGTTTCAGGTCATTCGTGAATTTTTTTATGCTTACCACAACACAACTTTGCGCCATGCAAATCTATATTCTGTTAAAAGTGCAAATGAGTTAAATGAAGACATTCAGATTATGGTGACATTGCATTCAAGGGGAGGACCTATGATTTTTTGTGTGTGGATTATATCTCACGGTGTTTATATTTATGGCTTCTTGATCTATTAAATTCTATTATCTAGAATGTAGCTTTACATGGTTTGTTAAGTAATAGCATCCGATAAATCATTATTAGTTTTTCATGTTATTATGGTAATACTGTGAGTGCATATACAATTGTCAAAAATGGATAAAAAAAAAACTAATGAGGCAATGCATTCGTTCTTTAATTATAACATTGTGTTATGTATGACACGGTTCTATATTGTTATGTTTTTGGACATAGTGTTTGTACATATTGACATGAAGATCCAACATAATTATTAATGCTCATGGTTTTTAATTTTCGCATGTAATATGTGATTTCCCTTTTGATCTGAGAACACACACACACATACACATATATACACACATACCACGCACGCACACACTACTGCTATGTCATGTCCTATAGTTTGGTGATCAGATTAATTATATACTTGGATATGTATTTGCGTATAAATCTTTTATCCAAGCCTATGTAACATATGCTACCAAAATTTAAAATTTCACAATAATCTATCATCTTTCTATTATATTTTAATTTATTAATTGCATGTATAAATTTATTATTAACAACATGAATAATCCCGCCGCATCGCGCGGGTTTGAATCTAGTTGTTTTCCTATAATTATTTCCATATCTATATGATAATAGTATATTTAATTAATGTTTGATTTCGTCAAAATATGTTATTTTTGTTGGATGAATTGAGGCCCTACATTTGGCTTTTTTTGCTGTTTTAATAAAACCCAAAAATTCCTAACCATTACTAATTACCTCAAAAATGGGAGTATTTTTTTTCCAGCAACCATCGAATATTAGTTGCAACGGTCACATAATAACTGATAGAACTAACCGAATGAGAATCAAATTTATACTCCAAAGCAAAACCCACACTTTAAATATCGACTACTTCAAAATGTCGAAAGAGAGTACACGTTAATTTAACCAAATCAAAGAAAAATGTTTGTCCTTGCATCAAGCATATTCCCATTGGCGGTAAGAAACTATATATATATATATATATATACACACACACACATAAAAAAAACTTATCGATAACAACCGATTGCTAAGAGTACTATCCTTTAGGAAATTGCAAAAATTGACCCTGCCACGAGAGCTTCTAGAGCTAGCAGCATGGCCGATTTTTGCTATTAATTCAAACATTTGAATATTATGATGTACGGTGTAATATGTAATTGTTAGAATAGTATTTCCAACAATCAATTGTTATGGATGAATATATATATATATATTAAATAATTGAGCTGCACTATATATATATATATGTATTAAATAATTGAGCTGCACAGGGGGGTTACAAATGAGGAGACCACCCAATTCTCCCTACTAATCCACATATAAAGAATAAACTGTTTTAGATGCAGCAGCAAACTACTATTCTAATCCCTCTGCCGTGAGCAATATGCTCCCAGCTCCGAACCAATTTATGTGTGTAATACATTCCAAAATTATGACATGCGGACAAAAAAGAAAGCAAAAAGGGCCTCAGGACTAACAAAATGAATTCAACCATCCTCTATGCACGACAACCCCCCACTGCTAAGCCAGATCAGAGGGTTTCTAATTATCAATAAACCCTTGAATTGGGACTTGATCTGTATAACATTGAAATCTAAAACTACAGGACGTCCGATGAGGACGAACAAGGTTGTGAAGTAGCCACACTCACCAGAAATAACTTATCCAAACCCACACATTGGGAGGAATTGGGCACCTTTTTGAGTTCCCTAATTCTTCACATTTTCTCGTATGTGGAAACAGGACGGACATTCAACAAAAAACCTGACATCCAATGGCACTCAATGATCACCATAAACCATCACAAAACTACATCCAGACTTCATAAGAACTCTTGGTTTCACTACACCATAAATTGATGAATGAATGGAATAACCAAATAATTGGGAGTAAATGCAAAAATAGTGATTTTGCCGCTGAAATCATGAAGCAACCACAGCAGCCGACGCCTTCTCCAACTTTTCTTTCTCAATCTCAACTCTTCTCTGCTCAGCATGCTGAGCAACACCATTGGCAAGTGCTTGAAAATGGAAGTCGAGTGTTTGTGCAAGGCTCTGGAACCTTGATGGATCAGATGCTTGCAAAGCTAGATTCGAAGAATTGGAAGAAAAAGAAAATGAAAGTTCAAGATCAGCCAACTAACCCAAAATGTGTTCTTAACTAACAAATGAAAAGAAAATGAATGATATAAAAGAGGCCAAAGGCAGTTGTAGTAGTTTACCTTTGACTGTATCCACAAAGAAAACAAAGGGGTCAATGTCATCAATGGGTGATTGCAGTTCCTCATCATCACTGAAGTGATCATCGGATTCATCGTCATCTTCTTCATCATTTGAACGGAGAGCCCTCACCTGCAACCTCATATGTCAGCTTATGATAAGGTCATGATAAAATAATCAAAATGTAATAATGGCTATGGAAGAAAAATAACACATCCAAATAATTAACATGCACATCCATCACTAACCCCCGCCCCCCAAGCCAAAAAAAGAGAGCATAAACTTGTATTTAATGTTAGAAAAAGCATTAGGTAGATCTAGGTGTTGGAAGGAGTTTTGAGCGCCTAGGCCTTGTAGGCGCACCTAGGCAGTTTCCCTATGCGGGCGCTCTAGCCGGTGTAATTTTTACATTATTTTATTTATAGTAATGAAACTATAGCGGTGGAATTTAAAACTTATCAAACTTTAGGACTATTATAAGATACTTTGAGGCGGTTACTTTAGCATAATTTTTAAAAAGGTGACTATGGGCACCTACGGAATTTTATGGTGGTGGAATGTGCATATTTTTTAGGAGGCAACTATGAAGACATCCCCATGATGTATTCTTCTTCAATTCTTTTTATTCTTATTTTCTTGCTGGAACTATTGATGCTAAGTCGTGTCTGAGATGAAGTCTGAGCTGAGGCATGCGCCTCTAAAGTCACCTGTTTTATGCTCTACTTTATCTGTTCTCTGCGGTTCTATAGAGATGTAATAATATCTTAAACTTACCAGGGGCAGAAGCTCAACGATGTAAACCAACACATATCCCATTATCCTAATTGAATAAATCTTTAGAAGATAATGATAAAATTAATCCAGTTATTTGATTCTAGAAGTCCAGTGAATTGTAACACACCTGTGCAGCTAATTTTTTAAGTCTAGTGCTATTAGCTTCATCTCCATCCTCGACGTCATTTCCCATTTCTTTGTCGGATCCATTGGCATCATCACCATCATCATCTGCATCATCGGACAGTGAACCGTCCATATCATCATCAGCCTCTTCTTCTTTTGCAGCTTCTGCACAAATCAGAGAAATATGAATATAGTATGACAAAAGGAAGAAAAACTAACTATTCAAACAGAACTGGCAATACTCATTCCTACTGAAGGAACATCAAATTGAGGGAAAAGAGGAAGAAGAAAGAGAGCATTTATTGAGATACCAGCTACTTGATCCTTGTAGGCAACAAGCAAATCAAGAGTAGCCTTGAAAACACGCTCCAAGGAGTCCCCTGGCAACTGATCCACAGGAAGTGGAAGCAGTGATGTTAAACCCAAGCAGCAAACCTTTTTATCATGTTCTCTGTGACACCCATATGATAAGCATGTGATCAGAAACTAAATATTCTAAGATGCGGAGAGGGAGGAAGAGAAGAGGAAAGTTAGTACTCAAAGACAACTACAGGAAAGTGATTTTGCAAGAAAAACAGTTAATTACCTCTTAAAATTAGCTCGCACCCCACTCTTTTTAGTTTGCTGCAACATCTGGAACCAATGATTAAAAATCTCTGAAGCAACACCAAGTTTTTGCAATATGTCGAGTGTCAAAGATGCATTGTAGTAAAGGGCATCGGCAATCTGCAAAACAACAAAAGATGTTCTGGTTTTATATGTTCCACCTAATGAGATTATGTAATGTGTAACGCGATTATTTAATATTCCATTGATGATTGCTATGAAAGACTGCAATTCACAGGTTAAACACTAAATGAGGGTTGCAAATTTGTCGTATCAACCAGAGGTGATTGAAACATACTGTCAGATTTGCTTTATTTTTACATTTTTTGATAAGTGAAGTATTATAGTTTCATGTCATGCATAGCCACGAACAAAAAGTAACACTTTTAAGTGTAAAGCTTTAAAAATAGCAAGGGAAAGTGAAGGACCAAAGCATCATCAAGAGAAGCACGACACAGATTAAACAAATTGAGTTCAGCTTTCAGGCGTGGTCTGTCTTCACATTAAAAAAAAGGAAGGTGGGGTTGGGGGGTCAGACTTCGAGTTTCTTACCACTTGCATTAAAAGGCATTTCAAATACGGTCTCTTAGTTAGACGCAACCGCTCAACTGTGATTCTAATATATGGTTCAACCCAGTGATCCACCTGTCCCCTGCAGTTCTGGAACACCACTTCAATGAGCTTAGGCGCGGGCTCAATATCATTATCCTCCAAGTTTTTATCTCCCATGATCTACATGACAACAGAAAAAAAAAATCAGAGGAATTACATGATACAAATTTCAGGCAAAAGGCAACTCACCGATGAAATCACATTCCAGAGACTTTGCTGGTAATCTGGTTCCTTGCATATGAGGAAATGCATTGTACTCCTGGATATATAGTTGTCCAATGGAACCAGAATATCTAGACAAATAAAATCCATAAGAACGCAATGGCATAAGAAGGTACAGAGAAACTGCATCTACAAAGAACTACAAGGTATATGTACTATTTTCAAAGTAAAATTTTTGCCCTATTGTTCTTGCCAAAAATTATTCACATCTTCAGACGTGCATTTAACAAAAATTATAGACATTTTCAACGTCTTATTAATTAAATTTATCCTACTCTTAGATCTGCAATGGATCAGCAAGGAAGATTCTCTTTGTCCCAAATATAGGAGTCCTTGATCCAGAATGTGTCCCTTGGGAGAACTTAAACTATTACCCATAAATTTAACATCTACAAAAATAGGTGTAAATATCACATAAATTAGACATTGCTTCCCCAAGACATACATGAGAAATTTATAGCTGCATTAAGATTTTAAATTTCTGACTTTGAAGAGAGAGAGATGCCTGGTAGGTCCTAGAAAGCAACTCCAGTAAGTTTCTATAACAATCTTGGGTAAGTTTATCTTCGAGTGGAAACCCCCTAGGAAGGGTCACCAAACATCATTTGTTTCCTTAAACAAACTTGCAAGATAAAAAAATAGTTCAGAACTCTCTGCTGAATGCTACCTAAAAAGGCTAATAAGAAGAAACCCACTAAAAGGAACCCCCAATAACACAAAAAAAAAAATATCAGAAAGAAAACCATAATACAGGTCTGTAGGCAAGTTATTATGATTACAAAATAAAGCAATACAACATACTTGGAAAGAAATCAATAGCCCATTCAGCCAGGGCTTCCGTCAACAATGGCCAAAGGGACCACATATCCATGGATATCGTCAGTGAAAAAAAGGTCATATATGAGACAATTTCCAAAACTTCCTCAAAGACATCTGCAAAATATATTTCATTAATTAGAGATGCAAATGTGAACTTCCAACCAGAATATCAAATTGAACCAAGAAAGGAAAAGAAATATAAAATCTTCCCAATTGCTGAAAGAGAAACTGAACTCAGAGATAAGAAGACAAATGAGTAAATACATATCTACTGGACAAGGAAGCCTTTCAGCAATTAGCTCAAGTACCTTGTCCATCAATAGTCAGCATCCTACGCATTATTGGAAGCAGAGTTGGCTCAATGTGGACAAAAAGGGGAGGAAGGCTGCTCACTGACTCAAGAATTGTGCTTATGGCACGCAAACAACCAACTGCTGCCAAGGCACCTGGATCATCGGCTTCATCATCAGCCTCAGCAGTGTTCATACACTTCCAAAATGCAGCAGCCTAAAAGACAGTAATATTACAAATACAACCATTGAAGAGCAGTAAAACTAAAAAAGTACAAAAATTATAGTGTCACCAGATTCTGGCTCAGTCCAAGAGCATAAGGTGCCATCTCCTCTCCAAACTTGTCAACAATAGTCTCAAGAGTAAACACAAGATCCTCATTTTCAACTTCATTCATAAGTTTGAAAAACTCTGAAATAAAATTGAGGTAACATATTAGAAAACCCCCCATCACAAGAGTGGATGGGCATAGAATTACTGGTAAACAGTTTTACAAATTACATACCATCAAGTAGTTGAGGAAGAATAGGTCGGATTTCCCCCAAATCTGCAAAATAAAGAACAAAATCAAATAATTGAAGTAACCCAAGAAAAAAAAGTTAACAGAAGAACAAACAGAAATCTACCCTTGCAGGCTTCAACAAATGAACGTAATGCAAATACAGAGTCAACACGAACTGGAAGTTCTTGGTCGTGCATTCCAGCCACAACACTGTGTAGTGCTTTACGGAAATTATTCGTGTCTGAGAAGTTAATATGGGCATACTGTCCAGCAACCCATGCAGCCTAACATTCCAAATATAAAAAATTGGAACGAAATAAGCTAAAATGCTCAGATAAGAAATCATGCATAACTTCCCAAATAACTTGGGTGACTTTCAAATGCAAAAATTTATGCAATCAAATAAAATTGTGGAACATTTCCAGGATGAGAAGGCCACAGAAATCATAAAACTGTAGTCTTAGATATTTAGATATTATATCAAAACATTCCTCGACCACATGGAAGCCAATACCATAGTACAATCTTCAGTAAGAGTTAAGTAATTGAACCACCTATGAAACACTACACACTTTTCTCCATAAATCCGCACCATATATACAGTAATCCAAAGATTGCAGAAATATGATTAGGATACATCTGTCATGACCCTCACTTGGTCATGACTGTGGTGCTCAAATAACTACAGCTGCAAAGCAATTCCATAGAGGTTAAGAGAGAATTCAGATAAGAAATGGGGACTGGAAAAGAAGGGCAGGGAGAAGATCCATGTGACTCATAAACAAGCACTGGTTTTCAGATTATATTTCATCAAAATAAGCACAGGGTTTTCTGGATACATCATGATATTTATAGACTACATGGCTAAAAGACTGAAGTCCCCTTCCAACTACTACTCTCCTTCCCACAGAAAATAACATGCTCTTTATTTGCCAACTACCTCTGGATTTCTAATTATTTACTACTACTGCCACTGCACATAGATGACCCTGACCCAGGTTTGGCAACATTCTACATCATCCATGATCAACTAAACAATCCTGTATACAAATTTTGACAACAGATCTTATCATTAATATCCTGCATTTTATTACTAAATAGTACTCCCTTTGTCCCACAATTATTGTAACATACCTTTTTGCACAAATTTTAAGAAACTTTCATCTCATTTGGTTTCCTAATTGGACCCTATAAATTGTGTAGTTCAGAGTACTCCACAATGTGAACAACAAAAAACTTCATTTATCGGAGGGATCCACTATATATTTAAATGATAAAGTTGATCTGACTATGGGTAAATTGGTCATTTAACTTCACAAAAGTTACTCAAAAAGGAAGTGTTTCACAAAAAAAATTTGGGACTTCCTAAAAAGGAACGTCTTGCAATAATTATGGCACAAACTACTCAATTCAGATCAGTAACATCAAGCGTTATATTATCATTCAGACTACTCAATTCAAATACAATGTCTTCTGCAAATGGACACAAATAGCATCCTAAGAACAAAGTTATATTAGGCAATTTTGGTCCCAAGTACAGGGATAGGAACCAGTGATTTTACAGGTCATTCCTCAACGCCTTTGCCATTTCTCCCACTCCTTGGAGTTTTAACCTAAAACAAAGATAAAAATATGTTCCTTATATATTATTTGTTTCATTAAGTGACCAAACCTGAAGAAAATTCAATAAAAAAGGCATAGATGAGAATAAAAAAGGCAGATTTAAGAGGCCCTCCTGGCCCAACCCCAGACACTCTAAGATCCTTTTTCACAAAAAAGCTAGAATACACTGTTGTACGCAAAGTAAGAGCACATAATTTTAGCAACAGGAGGAAACCAATGAGAGGTCAGATGTAAAGCATAGTACCTTGGCTCTAAGATGACCCACAGGACTGCTAAACTCGGGAAAAACATGTTGCACCAACATCCTTTCAAGCTCAGACTTGTATGGTTCTGTTTGTTTCAGTTTATCACATAGTACTCCGATTGCAAGCAGAGCACCATCTTTCTGCCGATATGGTTTATATTGCACTGCTGCCTCATCATATCTGATAAGGAAAATATATTAAAGGAGGTGCATTATTATAACTTCTACTTGTTATATACTACCATAGATACCTCTTAAAAATCTCCACAATGTATAGTATAAACTTCTGAAGGTTCTCTTTTCCACGCTTTCTTACCAACTCACTAACGAAATCCATAGCAGCAGTCCTAGGACTGTATAGATCTTCAATTATATCTGCAAAGCAAGTAAACTTTATCAACCAAACAACCCAGCCTTAAGATAAACGCAATTATATACATACATTTGGTTTCCACCCCCCACCCCACCCCACAAAAAAAAATTGGGATTATAGTTTTTTAGGTAAAACATAAAAAAGTATGCTGGACCTCATAAAAACACAACCTGCATCACAAGCAAATCCTTATATATAAATCTCTAAAACAACTTTCATAGAGCAGCCAAACTAAACAACCCAAAATCCAAACCCCACATAAAACTACAGGCCCAGATAAACAAGATTCTCGCAAAAAACCGAAACATGTTCTCGGGCACCTCGACCTAAAGATTCTACCATCTATTACCTTTCCTTTTCACCATAACCCTTATATTCTTGCCAAAACCTCCTGCACAAAAGCTCTAGCAACTAAAGCTTCTCCAAGACAACGATAGAGCCACCACCCGAACAAGAAAATCTCTCGCACCACCCCTCTCCCTCACTCCACCAACCTAAAGCCCTCTTTCCCGTTCACAGGTCCTTCAATACGTCAAAGATTTTCCACAGTTGCTGGAACACAAGCTTCTCCTCCCTCATCCTCTTATCTCCCCTCCCCCCACAAAATTCCCATGCGGCTATTAATAATTTTTACTTTGCATCTATTAACATAAATATGATCATGTATCGATGACTTACCATAACCTTTCCTCACATATTCATGCGGGTCTTCATCCCAAAGTTTTTGATCATTGTCATTAAAGCACATAAGTGGAAAAATTATCTCGAAAAGTAGAATATCAAGTCTTGGTTGAAGCAGATTGTACATGTTACTCTTCGAAACACTGCATAAGAGTCGAGGATAAACAATTAATTATATATTTACAACAGATACGTAGTTTCATTATCCAAATAATATTATAACAGAGTAAATAAGTTTACTAGACAAGCAGATCTTAGATTAAAAACTTTTTCTATTATTCAAAAAATAAAAATAAAAAATTGAAGTTACCACATAATGGTAACATAATTGGCATCACCCCATCTTACCCTTACCACTTCATTGACATGTTTGCTAGATAATTGCCATACACGTTTTAGTGTGCCGGTGATGATACATAATGGAGTTCTGCAATACTAGTGGAAAATAACTGAAACCTTAAAAACAAACCTGTTGCTTAAATATTGCAAAATAAGGTTGGAAACTCTGTCAGGCAAATAACCACCAACTCTGATCAAATTCAACAAATTTAAATGGCATTCCAAAAATTTTCCAGCAAAATTCTTCTGGAACATTTGGGCAAAAGCTCTGTTTTCTTGGTTTTGAAGTTTCAAGTCTCCGAACCTGTGCAGAAGTAAATACTCAGGGAAATCAGACAGAGAATTCCAATACATAAATCGATTGATAAATTAAAATCAATGAACTCACCGGGTATAAAGGCGGTTTAGTATGTGGATTGTCCACTTTTTAACCTTCCACCACCCCCACGATTTCCTGAGCTCTGGATCAGCAGGTTCTCCTTCTAAAGGGACAGGTCTCTCCAATATATTTAAAAATAGAACCATCCAAGCGTTGAATACATTTGGATCAGACAACTGCTTCGGAATCTCCAACTGAAATTTTTTGAAAAGGACCAATATATGGAATTTAGTATGCAGGAACTTATTTAAATTAACAAATATAAGCCTGGCCCTCTTCTTTAAACTTAGTAGCTGAAATACTCAAAAAAGTAAAAGGGATACTAAGGAGGGGGAAGATAAGTATTTTATTAATCATTATCATCAATAAAACATACATGCTTGCAATTAGAAACCAAAAAGAAATGCTGCAACAATTTACCAATAAAATATTAAGCTATTCCGAGATGGGATTTTTCACAAGAAAACATCATGATATGCCTGTATTGTAAAAACATTTTATTTCTCCTATTCAGTTTAAGACATCATCCTTTGACTAGAAGGAAAAATAATCTTCATGTGAAGGCGTACTATAAAAGTAACAATGCTAGAACATACATATATGGATGACCAGAATATTTTGCAGATGAGCTTGATCAAGTCTGCTACTTCTATTGAAGGATTCGCGATTTGGACAAGCCTGTTAAATATATTCAGCAGATGAGGAAATGTCTCTTCAACAATGTGATAAACTGGTTTCCTCTCCTCGTCTGACTTGAACCTATAATTAAAAAACATGAGTACAAATGTAACAAAAGATTCATAACACAGGGAGCTTCGAATACGATAATTTAACATGTAACGCAAGCTGTTAATGATCAAAATAATTCAATAGCTTTTCAAGCCAAGTATGACCTCCGTATATTTGCATCACATACTTACAAAAAAACATCCATGCATCAAATACCTATAATGAAAATTAACTATCAACATTGACAAAGCTATAAAGGGAGCCTAGAATAACAACTAAGGCTATATTAAAAACAGAGACCAAACATGTTCCCCAAGCACTTACTCATATTTTCTAGAAAGGAGTCTCAGCACAAATAAAGCTCCATAAACTTGTTGATCTTGTAGATTGTGCTTCACCCAGTGTAAAAGACTGGCCCATTGCTCTGGGTAGTCTGCATGTATAATTGTCTTCAGGCACTCACCGAGTTGTACCCTTTTAGAGAAAAATGGACAAAATCTAAGAGCCTATTTTATACACAATGAATGGAAAAGCTCCTTATCTTAAAAAAATAAATTGAAAAACCCGTGGATAGCTTAAACAACTTACCTCAACAATGGGGGAACCTGGGCAATAAACACAAGAATATTCTGCCTGACCAGATCTTTATCACTGGGAAGGATCTTCGATTGCTCATCTACTCGGCAGAAGATTTCAAAATAAGCACCAGGAATTAGCAAAGGGTTCAAGAACACCCAAATCGTAATAGCATAAAACAGGCCCATACCTGGATCATGAGGTGACCAGTTCTTAGCTATGAAGTTCTTGAAATGTATACTTGCAACTTGTCGTACCGCCATGTCACAATTTCCGTCTACGATGATCTGCAACATCCTCACCAGATGCTGAGGTGTATATTGGAACTGTAAAACAACACAAAGATAAGAAAATCATAAATTAAAACAAGCTAACCACATAACGAACAAATATGCAATCAACTATAAGTGCATGAATTTTTTACATTCTACAATTCTCATGAACCAGCCACTAAAAGAATATAAAGTCCATAGCTAATTAAAGATTTACAGAATCAGAATCATATCAAGTGGAGATAAAAGAGCACTAATTATAATTCTTTATCAAGAATCAGTCACTTTTCAATCAATAAGAAGCTGACGGATGACTACAATGAAGTAAAGTACATTAATGTACGTTTATATGTACATACAAAAAATACTGAACTCTAGCAATCATTAAACATAGAATAAATTGCACAATAAGTAAATCATAATTCTAAACGCAAACACAATAATAGGATCAAATATTTATTACAATCATTTTACCAATCAATAATCAGCTAAACCACGTCAAATATTAAAGCAAATTAGATTAAGATTACATATATATTACCTGGTTAAGGCCTTCTTCAGCTGCTTTTCGTTCATCTGTATTGGGGCTAAGTGCAGCTTGAAGAACGATGGCCAGACTATTAAGATCCATTTTTTTTGCAGTTTTTTTGTAAGTATATATATAAAAAAAGGTGAAATTTGATGATTGAGGTTTTAGATTGATTGAGAATAAAACCCCAGAAGAATGACGACAATTTTGTGCAGTATTCTTCTAGGGTTTATTGAGATGGAGAGCAAATACAAGAGAGAGCAGAGCAAGGGGTACTGGACCGTGAGTGGTTTATGTATTAGTAAATCATTAGGGTTTTTGGTTGTTTAACCACAAATGGCTGTCAATCCAATAGGTTTGGACAGTGATTTTCACACGATGTTTCTAAAACAACTCCATTTCAAATTTGAGACATGTTTTTCTTTTCCATATTTGTTTTTCTTCTTTTCCAAACTTTTTTTTAAAAGGTGGCCTAATATTATGTTTTTTTCCTCCTTTTTTTCGTGTATAAATTACGTAAAATAAAATAAAATTATTATAAATTTTAAAAACCAAACAAAAAGATTAAAAAAATTTAATATAAAAAGTTAAAAAGACCTCAGAAAATTACTTATGCAAAATATCCGTCCGACTATATATATTAAATATTTAAAAAAATAAAAATTATCTAAAATCGTTGTTAGAATTAACTCATACTACTGCAGGTTCGACTAATGACCGCTACGACAAGGTAGTTGAGAATTACAAGGGAGCAATGCTCCATGAAAGTCGAGCGCAAAAGTGTAATTGGACTTAGAGATTTATTAGTAGTACAATCTTTAGTTTACTAATATATTAGATTTGAGTACATGTTATAACATATAGGATTTTTTAGTTATAACAAAAATAATTGTTTGGTATGTGAATCATTGTAAAACGTGTGAGACATTTAATAAATACATCAGACAAACAAGATCAGTCAAATTAGTGAATCTGAGTATATCGCACGTTCTTATTTTTCTGTTATTCATCTAATATTCTGTGTGATTGTGTTATATTTCGTTCTTAAATTCTCACAATCGTAATTTTAAAAATATAATTTTAATTTTAAAATAAAGAGTGTAGGTTTTTATTTTTTTGGACACACTTTTGATAGATTAAATTTGGGTGAGTGCTTTTTTTAAATATTTATATTTAAAGAAAATTATATAACTAAAGAGTTACCTAAACATTTATATCCGAGTATTATCGATACAAAACCTAAAATTTAAAAAAGTAGTCCACTTTATAAGCCGAACAAGTAAAAGACTCTTTTTTCTGAGGGAAAGAATATTACTATTACTAAGGCTCTCATTTACATTATCCGCTTTCATTTCCCCACCTCTGTATTGGGTTGGGCTACGTTGTCATTTTTCATTGTTCTTACCATAATTAGCACTTTCTATTTTTTAATGTCTGGATTTTCTTCAAAACATGGTTTAGTAGTATCTTTTATTCCATAAAATAAAAAGTTGTTTATAAAATTTAAAAAGGTAAAGGAAAATATATATTTCTTCCATCTCAGGATAAAAGTTTTTATTACTATTTTAGAGTAATCCCAAGTTAAATATCTACTTACTTTAAATAATTTATTTTTTTACAATAATTTGTCTATAATATCCTTACTATTAATTGTCATATTTTTATTCTCTATGCATATTTATACAGCATCACTAGTTATGTATAGAAAAGCTATGAAATTAAATAAGAATTTAAATATGGACAAGTTTATCATTTTATCTATTTTTAATATACGCAAAAAGTCTACCATAACTTTTATCTTGGGACGGAGGGAATATATATTACATATTTAACTCTCAAATTATTAAATGTTTAGTTTAATAGTGATAATATAATATTAATAAACTTTTGATGATAAATTTAAGAATATTGTCATTTTATATTATTATTATTATTATAATAAAAAATGAAATTCTTTTCTTAGAAGAAAAAAATGATAAATAAGACTCTTTTGTGTAGAAAAAAGTTACAGGCATGGCGGAGTAAAAGGCACACCAGAATTAATTCAAGCCTGCTGGACTCGAATGATTCAATTCCGTTTTAGGAGTCCTGTATAAAGACCAATTCTCAAATTAGCCCATCTCTAGTGTGGATTTTAGCTTAATACTGATTGGTCCAATCCTAAACAAAGCGGATCACTGAATACTCCTCAATGTTAAGTGGATCTTAGAAGGAAGTGAATGTCGATAGGGGTATAATACAGTTGGCTATACATGAAGGATGCAGTTGGCTTTGCCTATGCTCCTATTCCTATATATATATATATGTATGGTATGAATAAGTTATGAGTGAGTTAAAATAGGTACAGTTCACAAGTTACTGGTTATTAAAAATGAGTCCGATTTGTCTTGTAAATTTCTTAAAAGCTAAAGAAGTGAAAAGAAAGAAGAGAGGGCCAGGGGGGTCTCACTCTCTCTCTCCCAACAAACACAGTGTCAGGCAGTCGGGCAGGCAGGAACCCAGAAAAGTAAGAAACAGGAGTAAAGTGGGAGATGCATAGAGAGATTTTTTGGTAGAAGTCCATACCACATGGGAATCTTTTCATTTTTTTTATTTTTTTTTTTGCAGAGAATTGATATTTTCACAAAAAAAATTGATATTTTCACAAAAATTCACATAAAAATGGGTCTCATTTACTATTATGTGAGTAAATCCTCACAAAAATATCAATGTCTCTCGTAAAAATATCAATTCCCTTCTTTTACTGTTCAGGAGATCCCACCATGCTCCTCCTCCTCCTACCTCTTTATCTCTGCTGCTGGTAATTAATTATTTACTACTATACATCTCCCCTCCCTCTTCTTTCTGTCTGGAGTTCTACCACTTTTCCTCTTCCTCTGTTATTTTTCCACCCCTTAAATATTGGTTTTAAACACCTGAGGATGATTTAGTAAGTCTTTGTTCTCTCTCTCTCTCTCAGTCTTGTAAGGGGTCTGTCTTCATTTTGATACTAAGCTTATTACTTGGTTTAGTCATGAATATGTATGTGTTTGTAAATTGTAGCATAACAGAGAAAGCATAACCCCGTTCATAGATGAAACCACAGACAGAGGTTATGAATTTGATTTCGAGTTGTGGCCAATTGAGCATCCTATTGAGCCTTCGAATAAGGATCGCCCAGTCAGGTGCCTAATGATTTGATGTTCAATTCTAGTTTACAAGATGAATGTTATATATATGGAATAATTAATTCTATGTGCATTAATAATCACATAGATAAAATGGGTACGTCAGACCTACTCTCTAATTGGACTCGTCTACTATTTTCTCAGTTCATAACAAATCTCATTGCAAAAATTCGCAACTTTTTTACAAGTAATCAACCATTCAATTATGACATTTCATACATACCAAACATGAAAAGGATGGAAGCATGCATGAAGGGCAATCTTCAGAGAGCTTAGGGCAGAGAGCAGAACAAGAAATATCAAAGAAAGAGCAAAGGGTGCCAGTGGCTGCTGCAGAGCCCTCTCCTCCTGTACGAGCTTTGCGCAACAGGCATCACACACTTACTAGTAGTGTAGACCATGCAATCTGCCCTTTACTGAGAATGCCAACCCGAAATCTTACCATCTTCAATGTTCTTCAGCAGTTCAATAAATTCGATTCTTGACAGCCTGTACTCGATCAAACAAGTTGATTCCCATTCTTCAATGTTTGATCCTTTCCCATTCCAATTGCAATCACTTAGCTGGATTACATATCATTTAGCTATCTGCCTTGGAATCAGTCTTAGAAGCAGCTAAACTTCTTTGTAACTCTGTTATCATAAACTTCATAATTTTTGTATATTATCATCAAGCTCTGTTCTACCTGTACTTGACTCATAGTATTTATATAATAATAACAACAAATTATGTATCAAGAAGATAAGATCAAGTCTGCAAGGCTCTGAAAATTGTGAGAACCAAGGAGGGTCAAATGTACGTAGACAGACCCTTGCCACTATGTGAATACCATGCGGAGTTGTGCTCCTAATATTTTCTTATATTGGCACTGAACTTTTGAAAGGAACTTCTTAAAATTTTCATTTGCACTTCATATAAATTATTCAATGTTGAGTTGTTCATGACCCATGGAAGGTGAAATTTATAAAAAATCATTGTTATGTTTTGTAATATCATTGACCGTGTAATAAGGATTACTATATCAGCTGCCTACACTGCAAATGTTTCAGCTCCCAGAGCTATTGATGATGCAGTCAAACATTCAGTTTCAGCAAGTAGTAATGCACACAAGGATCACTCAAGACAATTTAAGACCTAAAACGATACTTTTAAATGAAGCCTTCTGTATTTAATACGTTATCCATTGACTTTTATGGTCAAATTGATCATTTTTCAAATCAATATATCTTATTATTATTTAATATATATGTAAAAAACCTACAAACATTATAAACTATATAAAATTTAGTATTAATCTCAATGTTTACTTTTTTGAAAATCTAAATATATATGTTAAATTGTTAATTTTCAAAATAGTCAATTTGACTACAAAAATCAATGGATGATTTTTATTTTGGGATGGAGGGAGTATTAATATTTTTTTTATTTAAATGAGGTTTTTTTTTAAACTGTTAAATTATTTTAGGTATTTAATATTTAGATTGTACTATGGGTCATAAAGGATTGATTGGGCTTATATTTTTATAAGGTCTTTTTTGCATGAGTTATTTATAATGTTTAAAAATTTGGACCTTCCTTTGAAATGAAACCTAAAGCCTAATTTTTTTTATTTTATGCCATAGGTGCGGCTTTGAATGCACAATGTGAGGCTAGTGATAATGGAGTCAAGCATCAAGGAGAAATGAAACATTCCTTGTATAAGAGCATACATTGCACAACTGTGCCACAGATTGTGCACATACCATCTGCAAATACTAAGTCTATATTTATTTGTAAAAAACATACTTAAAACTAGACTAATTGTTTTAATTTAATATTATTTCGGACTATTTTATCCCACGACGAGAGATTAATAATTTTTTAAATAGTCCTATGAACTATTTTTTTTTATCATTCTCAAGATTATTTATGTGGAATTATATAATCTCATAAAAAATTTGGGTTAAATAGTCCCTTCATTTTAAGCTATTAAATAATTTTATAGAACTAATAATTTAACATTAAGGAATTAATAATCCCTCATCAAAGGATTAAATAGTGCAAAATAGTATTAAATTAAGGTAAATAATTTAATCTCAAATATATTTTTTATAAACAAATATAACTAAAGAGTACACATGGTGAGTGGAGATACATAGGAAGTTTGTTAAGGCATTGACACTTGTACATGTAGTAACTAACTTATTAAACTGTATATAGTTAGGTTAATAAATCAGAGTTAGTTGACGGTTTGTTTAGAAGTTAGTTAGAAGCAAGTTGGCTTAATATGTACGCTCGGTATAAATAGCCAGTATTATTACATTTTCTGTAATGTGTTCAATTGTTTTCAAGTAATAAGATACTTCTTCTTCAGAGCTTCAATGAAGGTTTTCAATTGTTGTCACCATGTTCCCCTATATTCCTATAACACCTAAACATTTATAAATCATGTTCGAAATTAAGCACTAAGCGTCTCAACGTGTCATTGAATATGCAACTAAACACTTTTTAACGTACTCTTAACAAATAGTTTGAGTTTTTAGGAATTAGCATCCACTAATTGAATCTAAATTAAGAAAGATTATTGAACAAGACTCCCATCTCTCAGACCTAATCTTTGCCATTCCTTCCCAATATATGCATTATCTGAATTTTAAAATAACTGAATAAATTAAAATACAAGTGATTAATACTACTGGTTTATTTACAAAAATATCACTACTGTCTTCATCCGCTGCAATTAATACGCTCATGCATGCCGCCTGTCCAGTATAATGGTTTTACGTGTCCTAAAAATTAACAATGTGTGATAGTAGGTCAATAATCTGATTGATTATATAATGAATCATTGATCTGTCCCATAATTCACTTTATCTAGCAACACGAATTATGATCCAAATTCATCTATTTAAAAAATATTATTTGTACAATTATATTTATTTATAAAATGTTATTATTTACATATTTTATTAACTCGTGAAATAATATAACTTAATCTTTCTACATTTTTTCTTTCTAACTTTAAATATTTTTGAACTTTCTCTCACTAAGTTTTTTTTTTCTCTATCTAAAAAATTTCATGTTCAAAATCACTTTCTTAAAAAAATCATTTAATATAAATACAACATACCCATATAAATTCACTGTATAAATTCACCGTTTCCTTTTTCTTTTTCTCTATCTTTTTTCCTCCTCTCTGTGTTCCATCCACAATTTCTTCAGTCTCTTTCTTGTATGCATATGTATTTGTATACACATGCCTATTCACCACCACAACAGTTCACACACAAACACTAATTTTTCTTACTCCCAAACAGTAGCTTTAATTTTTTAAATCTGTAGGCCCATGGAATTAATTTTGAAAAATATTAAAGTTTTTTTATTTTTAAGAAGAACTGATGATGGATTGCTTTGGGGAAGGAAATAAATAGGCTTTAATGGTGACATTGATGAGCTAGATAACTTGATTTTGGCATTCATATTTCAGATTTAAACTCCATGGATGAACCTGTGAAAGAAAGAAAGGGGAAAAAAGAAGCGAACTACGAGTATACAACTGTTGCAATTCGCAAGTATGTTAAAGGTTAAGATTATGTATTAGCTGGATTGGCCAAACCCTTGGCCTTGTAGATGTATACATATCCAATTTCTGTTGCAATCGGTTCACCTGCTCCGAAAGAAAAAGTCGAGGGAGAGATCGAAGTAGCGGAAGAAAAATCACATAGATCAACTTATCACAAATCAATAAATAAATGAGGAAGTAATATTTTGTTATATGTTAACCTTACTATATATATATAGATAGATAGATAGATAGATATGTAATATAGACATACAAACACATATTTTCATTTTTTATTAAAAATATTTTATTTTCTATTTGTTTGTCAGGACAGAAAGATTAAAATGTAGTTTTCTCCCAACCCCTCCTCCCTCTAACTTCATGCATGACAGAACCAATATTGGCAGTGACTCCCAATTATACCAATGGCACTTTTTATGCCAATTTGGACATTTTGGTCCCCACATATCATTTTCATGCATTATGATCATATAATAAAATTAATTAAAGTGCAAGTTAAAATTAAATAGTCTCGATTGGCTGATATATTGAACCACTATTGAAACTCACCATTAAATACAAGAAACATTCTTAATTAATCATTCACTGTTTCATTGACTTCAGATTTGTTTTGCATGCATTTTTGCTGCATCATGTGTAAGTTTGTCGTACTCCTCGGCCCCTCCCAACCCAAATTAAAGCATTATGCTACGAAAATCCATGGCTACATATATAGACACACACAAATTACAAAGAGCGGTATATATGTTTTGTATATTATATATATATATATATATATATATATATATATATATATAGTAGTAGGGTGCATGTCACTGCTATGATAATATAGGGTACATGGTCCGATGGTCCAATATTAAACTAGGGCTAGCTGTGTCACTAATTATTCATACAAACGGTTTAATTAATTATGAATTAAATTAAAGTCCTGTGAGGTTTAGTTAGAATCTGTTCCAGCGTCATAGACTCGTTCAAACTAGTATATCCATTAATTACACCACAAAATCACACCGGCGATTAATGGAATATCCCTTATATTTAACTCATCTCTGTTTTTTTCTTAATTAATTAGTGTTATATATTTTGATTGGAGAACTTGTTTTTTGTTGTTGTTTAATTTTTTTTCTTTTCTTTTTCCCCTGAGAGGGACCACCAATAAACTAACTTGCGCTGGCTAGCTTGGACCTGAACACTAACTTGTGATAATCCGAGTGTTCATAGATGATACTACAGTCTTCGATCCACATGATAAATTAGCCAATTATACAAACTTGATCATGCCTGAATGTTGAAGAGTTGGGAAACTCTTTTTCAAATGTTACAAATGGCTTGGGAAAATAATATGGTATATATATTATTTTATCAAATTTTACATAATCTCAATTTTTTACATGCTTTTTATATTCGTACGATCAAATTATTAAATTAACGATCAAATAATGTTATGATGAGAATGATCTCAGATGACTTATATATATATATATATGATTAGCTAAAGGATTGTATATGTATGTATTTGAAAGATGTAATCATATTGAATAATCAATGTTTGACTTGGCAATTTTAAGTAAGAGCTAGATTATAAGTAGTAGAAAGGCCTAAACGGAGAACAATACTATTTGCTAGTGTGCTACTATAATTTTACTTTTGTTGGTCTAAAAAAGATCATATTTTTCTTCAAAATTATTGCGTAGGCTTATTTAATGATCATTAAAAAATATTTATTATTAGACTCACTTTGAGTTAATCCTTTAATATTTGACTACCTACGTACGTAATTTTACTATGTATATATAAAGAATACTATAAACATCTACTCCTACTGAAAATTATGGTGTAATTATGAGTTTAATTTGATGTCATTACGTCGTCTTGTTGAATTGATTATTCATTATATGTATATAGGTACATTTATATGTATGTATATATATTTGTATATGTTTTTATTTGGTTTGTCTTAATGAGTTTATAGGGAGCATTATTTTGACATGATTTTTTCTCACAAAGAGCTGAGACCTATTTCATGCTCATGTGAAAAATAATTATGTTAAAATATCAAAAACATATTTAAAAATATTCGTTCTCTGAGTTTATTGATCAGCAAACTATTTTTCAACTAATGAATAATCAAATTCAGTACATATATATATAACCTCCTCCCTCCAGTAACAGAGACCTAATTATAAAATTTAAGGATATTTTTTGTAACTCATCAATTTAGTGTTTAGTTAATTTAGTTTATACTCCAAATCTTATGGATTATATTCTTATTTCCAGAAATAAAAAATTTGTCTTTTACTTAGCCAAAAAAATGAAGAAGGTACAGCTCAAATGTTATGGTAATATATACATAAATTTGATTTTGGTGACAGAAACACCCATATGCTGCAACAATATAAACAAATTCATCTTGTAAATAGAAGATATTTATAACTATACATAACTAGGTAATTGGTGATTTTATTCAAATTAACTGAGTTATTTAATTGATCACCAAGTCAATCCATAGTTAATACCGAGTTTATCATCTCTACTGATATATACAATATATATCATGTTTATAATTATACTAAATTTTTTGTATTCTTTGTTTTAGTATTCCAATGATATGTACATGAAAGTATTAAAAATATATACAACAATTTTGAAACACATACAATTCTTTAATTTTATGTTCAATATATTATTGCTATTTATACTCCAGTATTTATACTCAAATTATAGGCTTAGATGCAGTACTTTTGACCATAAAGTTTTTTGAATTTTAGAATTTAAACCTTAATATTTTAATTTTAAAACATTAAACATTAATGTATCTAAATTTTAAGAAATCAAGCCTTCCGGCGACCGAAAAGTGAGTTAACCGTGATAGATTGGATATGGGCAAATCATCACATATTTAAGGGTATTATAGGTATTTTCCTTCCAAAATTAGTTCAAATGATTGTTATATTGTACCCCTTGTCATATATAGTAATTTAATTCCTATAATAAAAATAAATAAATAATCTAGATACATATTATTTTTATTTGTAAATTTAATATACTATAATAAGTTTAAATATTAATCCATTCATGGAAACTAGAACCAGGAGAGCATGGCAATCGCGCCACACACTATGGTGGTCGAAGGGGACTCAAATCGTTTGTTATTATTTTTTGTTTTATGTCTATATTGCAAGAGATATGAAAGAGATATATACAAATTTGTATCTCTAATATATAAATACAAACTTATATATAAATTTCATATCTCTTGGAACAAAGACATGAAACAGAGAATAGTAATAGAAGATCTCATACTGTCAAAGGGGGTGGTTCTAAACCAAATGAGGGGGACAAGTCTCCTTTACTCCCCCTATTTCTTGGTCGGTCACTACTGATATACTTCTTCTTCTCCTTTATTTTATAGTGAGGTTGAGATCTAAGTCGACAGTGCTTGCTTCGTCTTCTTCAGTAATCGAAAACAGCAAATTTGGTGGCCACTATTGTTGATGAGAAAAGAAAGCTTTTCCAAGGTCTGGGTAAAGATGGTTTGATGGATTTGGTTGTGGGTTTCCAATGATCTTGGGGTCGAACACGGTGAACAGTAACTATTTTTTTTAATGAAAAATTATTTTGAAATCTATATCAGGGCTTTGAGTATGTTTAAATGAATAATTTTTTTAGATGACGACGAGTCTGGAAGGTAAAACAAATTTAAAAGCAAAAATATATTTTATTACTGAAAATTCTATATCTATAAAAAATAGATAATGGAATACGAAAATACAAATCATAATCTGCAAAAATCACAAGCAATACATAATGGGAGGTAATTGCTGGGTAATGAATTCCAATTTTTCGGTTGATGGTAGATTATTGATGGGGGTTCAAAGTGCTTGATCTCTTTTGTTTTTAAAAAAAATTATAATGAATTATGCTTAACCCATGGATATTTAACCTGTTAACCCCTAATTACGTTTGCCTTAGTATGGCTATAATTTATGAAATTAATATTGAATATGTGCACAGTAAAAAAAACTTTAAATACCCTTATATTTTATCAGTTATTACACTTCAGTGATCAAAAAGTTTGATTTCACAAAATTTAGATACATCAAGGTTCAATGCCCTAATAAGTTAAAATATCGGGGTTTAAAACCTAAAATTCAAAAAACTTTAGGGTCAAAAGTGTGTCTAAGTCCAAATTATAATACTAAATATTATACATGACAAGTTTAAATTATATTATTGACACTAACCGAGTTATTAGTCTAGTTCTAATTTAAAAATAAGCCCAATAAACTTGAACAAATCTTGTGTACGTAAGATATACTACTACATTATGATTTATATCAAATCAGACCAACAAACCCTAAAATTCAAAATCATAGCATTATGATAATCCCTCCTCTCCAATCAGCTCAACAAACCTGGAAAAAAAAATAACACTTTAATTTCTATATATGAGCCATCATCATCCACGTCACGCTAATGTTTCTTCAATTCCAACTTGCAGGGTCCCTCTCTTCAGCATGCCCTCTCCCATTTCTTGATCACTTTTTTAATCCATTTGACCGTTGTCTAGCCAACCCCTTCTTAATTCCTAGGTATGTTTCTCCTCGGTCGGTCGCCGTGCCGATGCCCAAAAAACAAGGAGAAGTAAGTCTCTCTCTCCATATATATTTCTCTCTGTCAATCTTTCTGACATTGAATTTCATAGGTTGCATGCATGCATGGCTTATAATTAAGTAACTCGATCATAAGTTTGATGTTTTAACTTAAGGTCATGTGGCCTAGATTGATCGCTAGTAAACTCCTTGGTAAAAGAATGGGTACCAACAACATTGTTGCAGATTTTCCAAGCAGCTTAGATTCTTCGCTAGAACTTCCAAGTATGGATCTAGAGTCTATAAATTCAATCTTCAGCACTGATCATAAGGAGACACACAACTACAAGTAAGAAATTAATAATTCCTCCTTAGTTTTCTTTTCTTCCCTCTTCCCCTCCCACCCAACCCCCAAAAAAAAATCCTCTTAAAAATCTTACAGTTGTACTGCTCACCTTGTTATTTATTTTGCTCAATTACCTAATCATACTTCTATGTAGTATGTTTGTATGAGTGTGTGGAATTCAAACGAAGCATTTTCTTTCCTTTTTTTTTTTTTTGCTGATCAATTGTTATGTTTACTTTAGACTATCTTTTATTAATTAACATTTACTTTTTGAAAAGGGTATTTGTTAGTACATGGAATGTGGGCGGTGTAGCACCAACTGATGATTTGAATATGGAGGATGTGCTAGATACACGCAACACTGCTTGCGACATCTATGTTCTTGGGTAAATCGTAAAATATTAACTCCTCTTAAATTTTACTTACAGATTTTTATTCAGATTAACACATGCTTATATTTTTGGAGATATTCAGGTTCCAAGAAGTTATTCCTCTAAGAGCCGCTAATGTCCTAGGATTCAAAAAGAGTAAAATTTGCATGAAATGGAATTCCTTGATCAGAAAAACCCTAAACAAGAACACAAACAGCCAAGGTGCAAAGTCAATCAATAGTAGCGTACAAAATGACTACCGGTGTCTCCTTAGTAAGCAAATGGTTGGACTATTAATATCGGTTTGGGTTCGCAGTGATCTTCATCCATATATTCGGAACCCTAATATATCATGTGTAGGCTGTGGCATCATGGGATGTCTAGGAAATAAGGTAAATTAATTCAAATTCCAGTTTTTTCTCCCCCCCCCCCCCCCCCCCCCCCCAATTTTTTTTTTATATCTAGTAACTTCAACTACCTTTTACCACATTTTTTTTGGTAATACTTTTCCATTATCATTATCACTATGTCCTGCAAGTTATTGGTTTCTGATGTCTGCTATATTATTATGACTTGTAAGAGATATTTTCACCTAATTAGGAAAACAACTCAAAATATATGTATGTGTTGAGATTGCCGAGTCTAACTAATAGTCACTACGATAGGGTAGTTTGTCTCATTATTCTGCGAGTCCGACTAATGGTCACTACGATAAGATAAATTAGAGTAGCCCGGTCGTACGTAAATTTTAATGGTATATTAGGCTTGAGATCATGCATATTATAGCAGTTAGAGTTTTTTAGTTACTCTAAAATATTATTTGGTGCGTGGATCATTGTTGAGTGTGTGAGACATCTAATGACTAGCCAAATTGAAAAACTTGGGTATATCGTGTTTTTTTATTTTTCTGTCATTTAATTTATGCGTGATTGTGATATATTTCGATCTTAAATTCTAACTGTTATTTGCAGGGCTCCGTTTCTGTAAGATTTCGGTTACATGAAACAAGCTTCTGCTTTGTGTGCAGTCATCTAGCTTCAGGGGGTAGATTAGGAGATGAGAAAACCAGGAACTCCAACGCCGCTGATATATTATCGCGAACAAGCTTTCCTAGAGGCCCTGCCCTTGATTTGCCTCGAAAGATTCTCGACCATGCGTATGTAACTACTAAATACAGTATATTCATAATTTGAAACCGGCCAAAGCAATTCGTTAAAAATTAATTAATTATTTTCATAATTCTAAGAACTTTAACTAGTATTAAGTCATGAAAATAAGACAGAAGTATGCCTCAATAAATTAGTAGCTAAAGCGCCGTTTATTGTTTTTTTTTTTTTATGCTTGGAATTGTCGTTATTGATTTGAAGCCGCTGATTAAATATATACAAAGTTAAATACTTGTGATTAAGTTAATAACATTTTTCAGTATTTGGTTGTTGATGATTAACAATAAATATTTTCGGCCTATCAATGGAGCTAAATCTGTAGGCAACTGACTGAAAGTGATGGTTTCTTTGTCTTGGTAAACAATCTAACGCTAAAAAAATATAAACTTCACTAAACTAATTGACTTCTAATTAATCAAAAAGTAAAGTTTTATTTTATTTGTGCAAGTGAGAGAAGAAATTAATGGGTGGTCAAGTAATTACATATAATAACAGTAGTATAATGTCTTGAAAAAATCAGCTAATGACCTATGTTTAATTTATTGCAGGCAAGTAATATTGCTTGGAGACTTGAATTATAGGATATCCCTGCCAGAAACAGAGACACGATTATTAGTACATCAACGAGAATGGAACTGTTTGATCGAGAATGATCAGGTATATATCCAAGAAAATACGCCCTCACTTCCAAAAAAAGAGCGACTCGTTTGAAAAAAATTGTGAATATTAATGATACGTTTTTTTTAAACAAATATGTCCCGAATAAATAATAAATAATTAATTTAATAGTGTGATATGATAATGAAATTATGATTATAAAACTTTAGAATATTGTGCCATTTTTTAACTACTACCACTTTTTTTTGTATAGAAGGAAGTTATTTTTTAGAATTATGCAATTTTTCAAATTGGCCAAAAGATTGTTCTAAACTTGTGATCAAATTTTTGTTGGAAATTAAGCTAAGGAAAGAACTGATGGATGATCAAACATTTGAAGGTTGGCATGAAGGAACAATCAACTTTCCTCCTACTTACAAATATTATCCAACTTCCGATGCATATTATGGTAGTTATCCTGGCAAAAAAGGAGAAAAGAAACGCGCCCCTGCATGGTATCTTTTTCTAACTACGTAATTTAATTTCTTATTTAAGATTTTTTTTATTAAAAAAAATGGATATCATTGAGCTCTTATATTTTGACACTGAGGGACTATTACATTTGAGAACATTAATTAAGATGAAAAGAATCGTATCAAAATGATTTTTCTTTCCAGGTGTGATCGGATAATTTGGTTCGGGAAGGGATTAAAGCAACATTTATACACCAGAAGTGAATCAAGGTTGTCTGACCACAGGCCGGTCAAGGCAATTTTCACCAGCCAAGTTAGGGTTTTGCAAACTGTAAAAGGACATCAAAGTTTCTTCTTATCGGAGAGGTTTGATAAGATCACAAGCCGATCAGAGATGCCGTTGTTGGACAAGGAATACGAATATAGTGGCCGATCAAGCTTCCAAATACAATAAATGCATGGTTAGGCTCTCTCTGTTTCAAAATATTAAAACATTGTCGATTTAAGATATTTTTAAACTAAAAATTGATCTAAATTTCATTAATTTTGATTAATATAATTATAAATATTATAAATTATTTTAAAAATACTATTCATAATAATAAGATTTATTATTTATAATTCTTAATGAATTGTCTCGATTTTGTGTTAAAAAATAATGACTTTCAAAAATAATAATAATTTTATACTTTAAAGTGGAAAATTTATTATTTTTTGATTTTATAATTAATGGTATGGTGTGACATTTTATTATAATATAGTATATATAGTTGACGTGAAGAGAGCAAGAGAAGGTTCTATAGTGTATTATTATACCAACTAAATATGATGATGGTTTTACAGTGATGTTGATCATGCATGTTTGTCTCCATGTTCTAATTAAGCCATAAAACTGTCCAAATCACTCCGGCGGATTATATATAATATATTGTGAGGTTTGTTTTGGTCCATACTTATATTAATTTAATTAAATATATAATAGCAATTTATGATCCACCCAGTTTATAAAACTTACTACTATTTACAGATTTCTGGTTAGTGGCACTATTTATAGGCTAAATAGTACTCTAACTATTCAACAGAAAGCATTCTATTTATTTACAAATTCTAATTTCTAAGAATTTGTATTTTTATTTCGCTTTTATAATTAAATTTTATGAGTCTTTTATTTGACAGTGATTGCCTGATAATGAAATTAAAATTGATGCATGGACGGACACAAGGTGATCAGCCTACTTTAGTGGATCATTGTATTATGTGTTACTCCAATGAGTGGGATTGGCGTATGGAATTATGAGCTGATATATTTTGGCCAATAGTACTTAAACGATCGTGATCTAATTGTGGGTTTGGTGAAAATTAATCAATTATAAAGCAAATCTTTATGTTACCCATTTCACAATGAAAAGTACCGATACTACTGCTTATATAATTTTCTCAGGTCAAGCCGAAAAATAGAAAATTATAGTTTTCATTGAATTTAAGAAGAGAGAACGTCCACGGCCAGCAATTTAATTTACACCTTTTTCTTTCATAGGAAGATTATTATATTATTAAATATAGAAAAAGAATTAAAGTATGCCATATATAATAGCCTCCAATTTTTCACATGTTGCTCAATCTTTTTGAATAACTATGATTAAGGAATTATGGATATATGGAGAACAATTGAGGATATACCCAACTCTTATTATGGATAAATATTGGGTATGTCTTTCTGGTGATCTCTGTCTCTCAGCACAAGTAAGCCACTGAATTGTTATAGGTTTGCATTGCCACACTATAATACTCCGTATAACTTGTTGCTTGTTACAAATGCAAATAATTTCTTTTGGTATTTGAATTCCTTTAACAGTTTCCAAATTAAATATATATATATATATATATATTGTTCTGAATTAGATATATTTCTTATTTTAGATTGTCTAATGATTAATCAACAATTCGAAATATTTTTTTTGAGTCTTCTTAATAAATCAGTGTTTATATATAGATGTAGGAGGATCTATTTGGGAAGTAAGAAACTCATTTGATATCTCTTTATCTACAAATAATTCTCTATGTGAAAACATAGAGACGAATGGCTGATTTTTGAATAGAAAAAAGAGTGGATCTACATGGTCCTAAATGAAGGGGAATGATCCATAGCAAGCGTCTGTTATATTTATTATTTCAGCAAATGCATCTGGTACGGTTTAAATAAAGATTTGAGGGAGGAGATATATCTCCAGCTGCTAACTAAATTAACGAGCAGGAGAAAAAATAAAATAAAATAAATATAAGCCGCCAACTAAGTTAACAGGTAGAAGATTTTTTTTTTTCTTTTCTACAAGCCGCTAACATAGTTAACAAATTGGATTTGAAAATAATAATAATTTATGTACGGTCGCTAACATAGTTAGCGGGTGGAGAGAATTATTTTTTTTTAATTTATTTTAAAAACCAACTTTAACATGCATCGAAAAAATAAAATAAAAAATTCTCTTCCTACCCGTTAACTTAGTTAGCGGGTGGAAAGAAATATTTTATTTAAAAAAACCAACTTTAACATGTATAAAAAAAAAATTCTCCTCCAACCCGTTAACTTAGTTAGCTGATGGAGAGAAATAAATTTTTTTTTTAAAAAAAAAAGAAAACCAACTTTAACATGCATAAAAAAAATAATAAAAAAAAAGAAAAATTCTCCTCCAACCCGTTAACTTAGTTAGCGGATGAAGAGAAATAAATTTTTTTTATTTTTAAATCAACTTTAACATGCATAAAAAAAAAAAAAAAAATCTCCTCCAACCCGTTAACTTAGTTAGCGGGTGGAGACAATTAATTTTTTTTTTTTTTTAAAGAACCAACTTTAACATGCATAAAAATAAAAAAAATAAAAATCTATTTCAACCCGTTAACTATGTTAGCGGTCGGAGATAATTAATTTTTTTTTTTTTAAAGAACCAATTTGAACATGCATAAAAATAAAATTATTCCAATCCGTTAACTATGTTAGCGGGTGGAGAGAATTATTTTTTTATTTTATTTTATTTAAAGAACCAACTTCTTCTTATTTAATGCAAGCTCAAGTTGGTTCTTAAAAAAAAAAAAATTCTCCCCACCCGCTAACATGGATAACGGGTAGTTGGTTCTTTTAAAAAAGAAAAAAAAAAAATATATATATATATATATATATATATATATATATATATATATATATATTAATTCTCTCCACCCGCTAACTAAGTTAACGGGTTGGAGGAGATTTTTTTTTTTTTTTTATGCATGTTAAAGTCGATTTTTAAAAAATAAAAAAATTTATTTCTCTCCACCCGCTAACTAAGTTAACTGGTTGGAGGAGAATAATTTTATTTTTTATGCATGTTAAAATTGATTTTTAAAATAAAAAAATTTAATACTCTCCACCTGCTAACATAGTTAACGGGTTGGAAAAAAAAATTATTTCCAACTATAGTTAGCGGGTAGTACATAAATTGTTTTTTTGTTTTTTTTCAAATCTCACTTGTTAACTATGTTAGCGGCTTGTAGAAAAAATAAATAAATAAAATCTTTTACCCGTTAACTTAGTTGGCTACTTGTATTTATTTTTATTTTTTTTCTCCTGTACGTTAACTTAGTTAGCGGCTGGAGATATATCTCCTCTTTCGGATCTTTATTTAAACGGTACCAGATGTATTTGTTAAAATAGTAAATATAGCAATCACTTGTTATGGATCATTTCTCGTATATATATATATATAAAGTTACATTAAATTTTTAATATTTTATTATTTATATTTGAGGTAATTGTGATATCATGCCACCATCATTATATTGATAATTAATGTTAATGATATATTTAAAAATAATAATGTTATTCTCAATAGTGGTTGCTCTACAAATGTATTCCTTGAATGTTTCCCTCTCTTCCTTGTTAGACAACCTCGTAGCATTTATGTTTGTTTTACCAAGCATTAAATGCCGTAGTAGTAGCTTTGGACCTTCACCCATCTCGCATATGGGTGTGAGTCCAATCTTGTAATGGTTGGTAATCATATGGCTCACCATGTCGGTTGGTAATCAAAAACCCCTCCCCACTCACAGGACCCGTGATGCGACTTCCAAACTAGGGTACTGTAAAGAATAATTTCAGATTCTTGTGAGTAGATATAACTCTTAATCTCTCTCTTTAAACAATTAATTTTTTAAGGTGGGGCAAAAAAATCGACTAAGATTTGTATTATTGGTATTTTTATTGAGAACTCATATTTATGTGTTGGCACACATATGGGACTGACTTGTAAAAATGGCTATCCTAAAGTCTTGATTAATATACATATATAGATTTACAAGGTGAGTGTAATGCAAACTCTAAATTAAATATTTAAAATTATTTTATTTAATTTTATCAAACAACCTTGAAGATGATGTTTTGTTTGTGCTTTAAAGACTCTTAATAGCCGTCCATCTGATTAAGTAAGACTTTCAAGTTGTTTGATAAAAGATACTCGTACTTTTTAGTGCCTCTAAATCAATAAGAGAGAAATCAAATTCAAATAAATAAGAGCTGACTCTTACCAAAAAATTAAAATCTATAGACAAAAATTGTCTCAATAAATATTACACTTCTTTCATTCCAAATTTTTAAATCAATGATTGATTTTTAAAGAGTTAATTTATAATATTTTTAAAATTAAAATTGAGATGATTAAAAATTATGAAACCATAAATTTTACATTAAGTATTACTTTTTTATATATTTTTTAATATTCAGATACTATATATTTCATTCAAATAATTTAATTTATTAAAATATACTTAACTATCCAATTTTATTAAACACTCAAGCACAGTGCACAGAGTAAAAATTTAAATATAAGTTTGTGTGAATAGCCTTTAATTAAGTTGATAAAAACATTTTGATCATGTGACATCTCCCTTCCCTTATTATAGTAGAGTACATGCACCATAACCTCACGTCTCGTATATATTCGATTCTTCTTATTAACCTCACGTACGTCTCATATTCGATTCTATAAACAGATAGGCCTCGCTATCTCTCTATATATTATTATTGAAAGTTTAAAGGCTAGCTTCAACTTCCACAACAGACAACCACAAAAGAGAAGTTATAGTTTGTTTCTGTTCACCGAATCAGTGGACTGAACTGATTCGGACTGAAAGTGTTCCAATAGGGGGGGGGGGGGGGGGGGGGGGTGGGGGGGAATAATAAAAGGTGACAGACTGACAGACATGTACTAGAGTTTATCCGTCTGTAGCAAATAGCCAAATAATTATTAATGCAAAAAAGGGTAACATGGCATTCATGTTCCGTGTCTGATCGATCTCTACACTTAAGTTCCACCAATCAATTCACTTTGGCTGATGGATTAGATTTATAAAATTAAAATTTTAAAGAAAAAAATTGTAAATGTGTGAAGCTAGCTAGCAAGAAAAAGGCAAGAATCTCATATATAGCTAGACTGATCAGAAAACAGTCTGTTCGGATAGAAAGTTGATGGTATGGGTATGGCAGAGTTTTGAATGGTGTTCGAGTTTCGTTTCACATCCCCACATTTGATATTTAATTCCCTATCTTTCTGAACTGACGACTTGCCACAATCATGTCTTTCAGGGGCGGAGCTACAGGGGGCTAAGCAGGCTATAGCCTGGCCCCCATTCCTGAATGACTGCTTCCAGTATATGAGAAAGCCTCAAGGAGGTGGAATGTAGCCTAGAGCATATGACAGATAGACCTTCTAATCTAGCTATATATGATGTTTTCTTCTTTATTGGGGTATTAATTAATAGTATTACTAGCTAGTAACTAGCTTTATAGGTTAATAACTGCGAACCAGTTGCATGCATGCATGCTTTCTGTAGCTTTTTAATTACCTTTATCTAGTTATTTGGTTAATTAGTAAGCTAATTTCCGTTGTTCAAGTCTCTCTCTTGGCGGCGGTCCATATGTGACACGCATAAAGCAAACATATATCAAACTAGATGTTTTCTTGTTTTTGAGTAGGGTTTTCTTTTTTAATTGATTAGACTAGTTGTTTAGAAAAAGTTGAGCTAAAAGAGGTAAGGAAGTGCGACGGCAGGTACAATGGAGTGGAGCTGCAACATGTTCAAAATGCATAATGCAATTCAACATATATGCCAATAGGTAGGTACCTACGTTCGTTATAATTATAAGTATAGACCGAAGGGGGTGATACTTTGAATTCCATTTCTCTCCGGTCTAATCATGCCACCAGTATTACTATTACTACGTACTAAAGTACTATGTTTAACAATTCAATTTTAAGTTTTGTTTCAAGTTCAATTCTAATTTTGAAAATTGTATGATATTGAGTTGTCAAACATAACTAAACTAACGCCTTATTATATTAAGACTTCAAAAGGCTTATTTAACTTGAGATTAAATATAATTAGCAGTATATATATACTATCCATCTAGAAATGAAATCTCATCTAATTTTTACCTATTTCTAAATACATCGATCGATACTCCCTCTATTCCATACAAAGTGAGCCATATCTTTTGAGTAATATAAAATCACATAATATATACTCAGGTTTATCATCGGTGGCAGAGGGAAATGTAGGCTTTTAGGGCTGTAGTCTGGCCTATTTATTTTTTTTTACTAGATATACTATATAATTATGCAACCTAAAATAAATAAGTTAGAATAACTTTGGCTAACTCAGCCTAAATATATAATTTTGACAGTATAATATTCTTAGCCCGGCCCAATTTTTTTTCCTAGCTCCGCCCCTGATGTCTTTGCATATTAAAATATCTTGGAATAATATATATAATAAAAGAGAACCTATTTTAAATCTAAAAATACATAAACGATTTAAATTTTTTTAATTTAATTTAATGACTCATATTTTATTTCATAATTTTTTTTTCGCTCAAATCAATTTCACCCCTACACTATAATAATAATAATAATAATAATAGTAATAGTAATTACAATAATAATAATAATAATAATAATAATAGTAATAGTAATAACAATAATAATAATAATAGTAATAGTAATAATAATAATAATAATAGTAGTAGTAGTAGTAATAATAATAATAATAATAATAATAATACCGATAATAATAATAATACCTATAATAATAATATTTATAATTTTTATATTTTATAATTTTCTTAATAATAATACAGATAATAATAATATTTTTATTTTTCAAATTTTAATCTAATTTTAATATAATTTTTCATTAGTAGTAGTAGTAGTAGTAGTAGTAATAATAATAATAATAATAATAATAAAAATCACAATAATAATAATAATAATAATAATAACAATAATAATAATTATAATAATAGTAATAATAATAATATCGATAATAATAATAATACTGATAATAATAATATCCATAATAATACTAATAATAATAATAATAATAATACCTATAACACTAATAATAATAATAATAATAATAATAATAATAATAATAATACCGATAATAATAATAATACTGACAATAATAATAATACTAATGATAATAATATCCATAATAATAATAATACCGATAATAATAATAATAATGATAATAATAATAATAATATTAACTATAATAATAATAATAATAATAATAATAATAATAATAATATTTATTATTTTTATATTTTATAATTTTTTTAATAATAATACAGATAATATGTAATATCCCGGATATTTAAATAAATTAGAAATAAAATATTTAATATTTAATAAAGGTTGGAGTTTGATAACCTAGTAGTGATAGATAAATAGAGGTCCAAATTAAATTTAACGGACTAACTTAGATATGGTGATATCAAAATTTTTGATAAGTTAGCAAGTAAAGTGATAATTCAATAAACTTGACTAACAACAAGTCTAATTAAATTAAGAGAATTAATTAGTGGAGTTATGTAATTATGCGACGTGGTTGCATGTAAATTAAATATGTATTTATATGAATATATATATATGCGTGCATATTTAGTAACATAATTTAATGGTTAATTAAATTGTGATTAAATAGATAGATTAATATTAAATTAATCCGAATTGAATTAAAAGGTTTATTGTGGAATTAATTATATTCATTAATCAACAATTATGCAAATTGTTGATAAATTATTTGTGAGGAATAATTATGTAAATTATATAATTATAAATTATATAAAGTAGTTGAATTAATTAAAGGAGATTAGTAATTATATATATTGTACAATATTTAATTTCATATATATGTACATATATATAAAGGGTTTAAATTAATTGAGAAATTTTAAATAGTAATTGAATATATTAAATGAATATATTCTATAATTAAATAAATCATTGTAAATGATTTATGGGATTGAGAAATTTAATTATACAATTATTTGTGTAATATTAATTAAATAATTAAATAAATTATTTAAATAAGAAATTGAGTAAATATATTATTATTTTAATGTATTTTCGGGTAAATGGAATTATTTCCATAATTGATGAGAAATAAATTATTTAATGTAAATGTATTAAATAATTTAATTTATGGCGTAAATAATATATATTAAATTATATATTGTATTTATTTTTAATTTCATAATTTATTGTGAAATTGTTTTTGAGGTAAAGTAATGTGTATAAATAATATATATAGATTATATATATTATTATTAGCGAACACACTCTAAAGTTTTAATATCAAAATAATTGACAAGTTGTCATTAATTAAATATTCAATTAAATTGAATATAATGAGTGAATTAAATTTTATAAATTAATTAATATGATAATTAATTAATGTAAATAATGTAAAATATTATTAATAATATTATTAGTCCATTTAGTAATTTAATATTAATGGGTTAGAGTATTTAATTAATTAATCAATTCAATTATTATTTAATTATGGATTGAATAATTAATGTGTAACAAAATTTATAATTGATTATTTGGGTTATAATTAAATAGTCCAATGATAAATTAAATGGACTTGACTAACTAGTTGCCCAAACAATTTAATAGGAGCCCAATTGGTATTTTAAATAAAGCCCAAAGCTTGAGCCCACTTGAAAAATAATTATTCAACTTATTAATTCTTAAAAAGTGACTTTGGTCAATCTTTTTGGGACAAGAATCATAGAGGTTGCCGGCAAAGGAGTAAAAGTGGGTGAATTGATTTTAAAATCTTTTATTTTTCATTTAATTAAATTAAGGTTACTTGTATTGATTTTTTTAAAGTACTTGGACCATCCCTCTTCCACCAACTAAGTCATGGGCTAGCTTTCTTGAGTAAGTATCCAAGTAAAGAGCATCATGAATTATAGATATAATTTTTATATCTAAGAATTTTGCAAGTATACTTGAAATGGTAAACATTTCACTTCATTTATTTTCCAAGTTTCAAAAGAGAGAGTTTGAGAGAAATAGCTTGGGAGAGCATAATATTTGAGATACTAAGGAGGAAGAAGGGGAAGTTAGCTTTGTTCATGCCATTCACAACCTATTTTGGAAGAAAAATGAAGATAGCCATTAAAATGAGGTAATGGTTATTTTAAATGTAGTTTATTTTTTTATTAAATAAACCAACATGTGTGTATAAATATATTAATGTAGTTAATAATATGTAGTAGTAATATTTATGCCATGCTTGAGTTTAGTATGCTTGGTTTGTATTTTGGTATAATTTATATGCTAAAAACATGTGTTTGGTGGTGTTAAATCAAGTCTCAAAATAATGTCCAAAAATAATTTTTATAATATTTAGATTTAATGTTATAATATTATAGAACATTAAATCATGAGAAAAACAAAGTTTGAATCACTCAAAATTGAGTTATACATAAAAAGTTATGATTTGTGGTAGTTTATGTGATGTAAAAAATTTTATAAAAAATTTTTAATATTAAATCATGAAAAATTTAATTTTCATGTTATAAATTGTTGCTAAGTTATTGGTAATTTTTTTGGATTTTTATTGAGGAGTTAAAGTTTATTTGAAGGTATAAATTTTATTAAGTTGTGTATTAAAATGCACTGTTCACCTTCTGCGAGTGGGGAAAAAAAAAAGGGCTGGCCGCGCAATGCGCGCCAGCCAATTTTCTGAAAAACGCGGAGCCAAACGACGCCGTTTGGCGTAAGAAAATTTTACTCCGCGCGCAATGCGCGGAGGCCAATTCCTGTTCTCACAAAACGGCACCGTTTTGGTCCGTTTCTTTGTTACGCGCGCAATGCGCGGCAATAATTTTCCAGTGAAATTACTATTTTGCCCCTCCGGTCTTTTTTCTGCGAAATTACGATACTGCCCCTCCGTTCGGTTTTCAGTTTATTTACGATTTTGCCATTCTGGATAATTTAAATTAATTTAAATGTTTAAAAATTAATTTAAAATTATAACAAAAATATTAATAATACAAAAATGATATTTAGGTATTGAATATTATATTTTTCAAATATAATAAGTATTTAGGATTAATATTTAAATGTTGTAAATATTAATCTAGTTAGTTTAATATTATATTTTTTTCAAATATAATAAGTATTTAGGATTAATATTTAAATGTTGTAAATATTAATCTAGTTAGTTTAATATTATATTTTTTTAAATATAATAAGTATTTAGGATTAATATTTAAATGTTGTAAATATTAATCTAGTTAGTTTAATATTATATTTTTTTAAATATAATAAGTATTTTGGATTAATATTTAAATGTTGTAAATATTAATCTAGTTAATATTATATCTTCTGAATTTACGATTAAACTAATTATTATTTAATTAATATTAAATAATAAACAAGGATGATAAATTAATTAATTATTATTTAATTACTATTAAATAATAATTAAAGACAACTAAGATTGATTATTTAATTATTTATTATTTGATTAACTTTAATTAATAAATAAATTTAGTTAGTTATTATTTATTATTAAATAATAACTAATGATATTTGAGTATTTACTATATAATTTTATTATTTATTATTTAATTAACTTTAAATAATAAATGAATCTAGTTAATTAGTTATTATTTATTATTAAATAATAACTAAAGATATTTGATTATTTTTAATATAATATAATTATTTATTATTTGATTAATTTTAAATAATAAATAAATCTTGTAAGTTATTATTTATTATTAAATAATAACTAAAGGTAGTTAATTACTTACTATTTAATTAATGATAAATAGTAATTAAATGAAATTAGATTTAATGAAATAAAGAAAATGTCTTTTAACTCTTTTGTTTAAACAATTATAATAAATTGTTTAATAGTTTAATAAGTGTCCAACACTTAAGAAAAACATTTTATAATTTATTAAATTATTAACCTAATATGATTGAGGGTCTATAAGGTTAATAATATTGTTTTGACTGATGTAAATTATGTGTTAGTACTTATGTGTGGTAGATAAGTTTCTTAATGAGCGTATAGTTGTACAAATACGCTGTACTAATTATTAGACCAACTTTACTAATGTTAGGTCTTTCAAAGCCAGTTAGTTAAAGCTAGACATTAATTGTAGCTGAGCAGACAGGCAAGTTTCCTAAACCCTACTCAATTTATATTCGAGCAGGATATATTATTTTATTGTTCAAGTCCCTAACTCAAATTCAAGTTATTACGTTTCAAGCATGCTATGGTTTAATTTTGTATAATTATTCCACATCTTTAAATTGTTGATTCGTACATAGTGCTTGTTGCATGTGTTCATCAGGTATGAAAGGCTGATCACCTTCATTACCATAAGGTTCAGTTAAAATTGTTCATGGTCATTATTGACACTCACATTACTTGATTCAGTCATTCAATTATTGAAATTATGATTCGTACTCTTTCACAATTATTATATTGTTGAAAATCCGAAAGCTTGTTCTTTCTTTCAATCATGATATATCGTTATTGTATTTAAACTTGCTGAGCAAAGTCGTTGCTCACTCTTGCTATATCATGATAACAAATTTCAGAATAATACGAATGTCCGAGGAGAGACGGAGACAGAAGCAAAAGACAAGATTATAGTGTTATTCATTATAACTAAATTGTTATATGATGTAAGTAATTTTGTAAACCTTTTTATGAATCTAAAGGTATATATGTAGGTTAAGGTTAGAAACCTTGGGAAATGTTGTAGAATAAACAATTTATGTTTATATTTTCCGCATTAGTTATAGAACGTGTATGAAGATGATGTATCGTGACGTACCAAGTCTAGGGTTAAAGGAACCCGGATTTGGGGTCGTTACAAGTTGGTATCAGAGCTGATAGGTTATAGTTCTTAGGTAGCAGTACCTTAGGCTATAATCATGGAAAGATAATGAAGACAGTGAAAGGATAAACTCTGATAGAGTTTAGAAATGAACATATACAGTTCATAAATGAGGAAATAAATCTATATAGATACATAGATATATGAAAAGATTCAAAGAAGGATCTTCAATGAGTGTAATCCAAATAAATGGAATAAGAATCAGGGAACACTTGATTCAAGAATTTAAAAAGAGAAGGATCGTACAGTAAAATGATCAGAGATGAATGATAAGGTGATAGAATTAAACGATCCTAGAATAAAGGAGAAATAGTACAGTGAAATCAATTGCGTTATAAGATCACGATGATCATAGTAAAATCATGGAATGACAAATGGTCTATTAAATGATTAAAGAGGTGGTTTTGATAGCATGGTGCTATAACAATGAAGATACTGAAATAGTAACAAGTGGATTCTTGAAGTGTTGAGTGTGATAAGGTATGAATTGACAAAATTCATATCAAGTTAAGAGAAGTTAGAGGTTTGTAGGTTTTTAATTGAGGACTCATATTAGTGGCTGAGTTGTACAATTCCTTGTATGGGCGGGAAATTAGTGCTTGGTTTTAGAATCGCTTAGCTTTCTATATTGATACAGTGGTTGAGTTGAACAGTCCTTTGTATGGGCAGGAGATTTGTTCTTGGTTTAACGACCGCTTAACTTCCTATATTGATTAGTGGCTGAGTTGACCAATTTCTTGTATGTGCAGGAGATTGTGTTTGGTTTGACGACCACTTGGCTTCCTATAATGATAATCAACTGAAACCTGGTGTCGCGCTATTCACTATATGTATGTTGAGAAGGTGATTCTTTTCTCATGTGTATAACGGATAGGTAGAGGATGTTAAGATAAGTTCGTGTTCTGAGAACTGACACGCATAGTAAGTTCGTGACTCATAGTCATGTGGTGGAGCCCCTCAGCGAATGGGCGACTTTGGCCTGACTAGGACAAGTTCCTCAAACCATATGATTGTGGTAAGTTGCTGAGCCCAAATACGTAGTAAGTTTGATGAACAGTAGGTATGGATAGAGTTAAGTAGTCAGGTTAAGGCTATAATGGATATAGTTATTAAGCTGGAAAAGAATGTGGAGGAAAAATTTGAGGTGTTTTGAGGTTTTAGGCTATTCCAAATCTTCTAGCTATGCTAGACTTTGAAATTCTTAAAAATCTTGCCAAATTCGCACTTTTGTGCTTTTGAAAAGACAAATGTATTTTTGAAATCATTAATGCATTTAGTGCAGAGATGATAACCGATGGAGTCATCAATTGCAGAGTAACCTAGTGTTGGATGTTTAAAGCCACCTATGGTATGATGTAATATGACAAAGTCATAAAATGATTTTCAGTATTTTGAAACGTTTAAAGAAGAGTCTATGCTAATTATTTCGGCAAGACAAATTGATTTGAAAATATCAAAATGTATTTATAAAATCATCACACGCCATTAAAGCCATGGTGCAGAGATGAAAAAGACGGAATCCTCAACGCACTGTTGCAACGGTGCGGTATCATGAAGTCCTATAAATGAATTTTAGTACTTTAACTAATCTGAAATGATTTTTTTTTTTTGAATCGTAATATACGAACAGTTCAATGATGTGAGTCTATGTCATTTATTTTGACTGGACACTTTTGGTCAGAAATGACTCAAGTTTTATTTTCCAATCCAACTTATGCTGGAGCGGAATTTTGTAGTAAGTCTGAGGTGAACAACCCCGTAATGGGGGATATGTCAGAGTCATGAATAAAGAACCCGCGAGGGGGCGCCCAACAGTGGTGGCATGCTGATATGGGTTGGTAAATCCAAAGAGTTCGACCCCGTGAGAAGTCGTTGTGCACAACGCAGAAGTACGATAGGCTGATCACCTAGCGTACACCTATGAAATGTTTTCAGTCTTTGTGATTGATAAACACTCTGTTTATAAGTATTTACAGGGATAAATACTATTTATTCGGAATTCAGTTAATTCCATGTTCACAGTCTTGATGACCCCTCAGCATATTATGAAAGTTTTAATGAATATTTTGATTTTCAAATTATCCTTCTGTAAGATATTGATTTTCAATTTATTCTTCTGCAAGATATTCTATTGTTCTGGAATTATGAGTTTAGAAGTATGAACTTCCTAAAAAAGGGTGGTCATAGAATTTGATGAGTAAAGAGTTATACTCAGAGATGAAAATTGGTAGAAATGTGTATGAGATAATTTCGGGGACGAAATTTTTAGAAGAAGGAGTGAATGTAATATCCCGGATATTTAAATAAATTAGAAATAAAATATTTAATATTTAATAAAGGTTGGAGTTTGATAACCTAGTAGTGATAGATAAATAGAGGTCCAAATTAAATTTAACGGACTAACTTAGATATGGTGATATCAAAATTTTTGATAAGTTAGCAAGTAAAGTGATAATTCAATAAACTTGACTAACAACAAGTCTAATTAAATTAAGAGAATTAATTAGTGGAGTTATGTAATTATGCGACGTGGTTGCATGTAAATTAAATATGTATTTATATGAATATATATATATGCGTGCATATTTAGTAACATAATTTAATGGTTAATTAAATTGTGATTAAATAGATAGATTAATATTAAATTAATCCGAATTGAATTAAAAGGTTTATTGTGGAATTAATTATATTCATTAATCAACAATTATGCAAATTGTTGATAAATTATTTGTGAGGAATAATTATGTAAATTATATAATTATAAATTATATAAAGTAGTTGAATTAATTAAAGGAGATTAGTAATTATATATATTGTACAATATTTAATTTCATATATATGTACATATATATAAAGGGTTTAAATTAATTGAGAAATTTTAAATAGTAATTGAATATATTAAATGAATATATTCTATAATTAAATAAATCATTGTAAATGATTTATGGGATTGAGAAATTTAATTATACAATTATTTGTGTAATATTAATTAAATAATTAAATAAATTATTTAAATAAGAAATTGAGTAAATATATTATTATTTTAATGTATTTTCGGGTAAATGGAATTATTTCCATAATTGATGAGAAATAAATTATTTAATGTAAATGTATTAAATAATTTAATTTATGGCGTAAATAATATATATTAAATTATATATTGTATTTATTTTTAATTTCATAATTTATTGTGAAATTGTTTTTGAGGTAAAGTAATGTGTATAAATAATATATATAGATTATATATATTATTATTAGCGAACACACTCTAAAGTTTTAATATCAAAATAATTGACAAGTTGTCATTAATTAAATATTCAATTAAATTGAATATAATGAGTGAATTAAATTTTATAAATTAATTAATATGATAATTAATTAATGTAAATAATGTAAAATATTATTAATAATATTATTAGTCCATTTAGTAATTTAATATTAATGGGTTAGAGTATTTAATTAATTAATCAATTCAATTATTATTTAATTATGGATTGAATAATTAATGTGTAACAAAATTTATAATTGATTATTTGGGTTATAATTAAATAGTCCAATGATAAATTAAATGGACTTGACTAACTAGTTGCCCAAACAATTTAATAGGAGCCCAATTGGTATTTTAAATAAAGCCCAAAGCTTGAGCCCACTTGAAAAATAATTATTCAACTTATTAATTCTTAAAAAGTGACTTTGGTCAATCTTTTTGGGACAAGAATTGTAATGACCACGAATTTCATTAGTCATTGTAAATATACTTAATAAATATTTAGCAATGAATTTAAATTTTTCTCATTAATTAATTGTGCATTAGATAATTAAATAAATGTACTTATGTGCTTGTATATTTATTTAAAGAATTAAAGCAAAGTGTATAATTAATTAAAGCAAATCTAATTGGATTATATTTTAAATTCAAATGAGTTGATAAACTAGGTTAAAGATATTAACCTAGTAGCCCATGTAATTAATTTAATTACTAGCCCATGTAATTAATTAAACAAGCCCAATGCTTGATTTAATTAAATGTAGCATAGTTATTTAAATGCTAGCCCAATGTGGTATTTAAATTGAGCCCAAACAATTTAATTAAATGAGCCCAATAGAAGTTATTCCCAAGCCCAATGTGAAGTCCATTAAGGGTCAAACTTTGGTCAATATATATATATATATATATATATATATATATATATATATATGTATATATATATAGATGTATATATGCACATTTTTGCATTAAAAATAAAGGAAAAATGGCTTGGATAATCCAATTTGCTGAATTCTTGGGGGCCCCACATGGATAACTTGACTTCTTAGATTGCTTGGAAATCCATCCATGTCATATAGTGGTTGAACAACCCTAGTCATTCCATGAGTCAATCAAATGGTCATTCAATCAAATAGTAAGCATGATTAGCAATTAAATTGACCAACATGGGTGAATTAGTGAGTTAATGGTGTGTTAGTGGTTGGCTATAAAAGAAACACTCCACACTTGTTCAATGTTTGTTAGTTCATTTGAAGTTGCTAGAAAGAAAAAGAGAGAGAGCATTTGAGAGCATTTGAGAGCAAAACACCTAAGTGTTGAGAGAAAAAGCTAAGGAAGGTCTTGGTGGATGTCCTCAAGCTACACAACTTACTTTGGTAGAAGGAGAAGAAGAGCATCCAAGACCTCAAGGTTTAAAAGTGCTCTCAACTTCATCTTATTTCATTTTTGTAGTCTAAAAAGCTTTTGATCGGTTAAAATTAATTTTTAACCGATCAAAACTCGTTTTGATGATCTAGAAGTATTTAACTATGTAATATATGTATATTCATAGATCTATGTGTTTATAAAATGTTTTGGTATGTTAGAAATACATAAAAATGGTAGAAAAGTTCATAACACAATTTTACCGGTAAACCCTAACTATGCATGCTAGGTTTATGGTTGTATTTTGAAATGTACAAATTGGAAAGTGGATTTTTATGGCTAGAAAGCTAGATCTATGAGTTTTAAAGATAAAACCTTTTTGAACTTTTCAAAAATAATGAATAACAAAGAAGTTATGGCTTTTACCGCAAAGGATGTTGATTTTAAAACCCTATGTTGCATTGTGAGCCATTTTGAGTCTAGTTACGTTTGGAATTTGGATTTGTGGTCTAAAGAGAAATTGTAGAGGGGGAAATTCTGATGAGAATGGACTCAAGAATCACCCCAAAATGTTTTCGTATGAAGAAGTTATGGCTGTCGGAGCGTCGGAGGGTTGAACAGTCAAACAGTTGACTTTCGGATAAAACGGCTGACGCAGCCGCGTCAGGAGTGACGCAGCTGCGTCAGAACAATCTGCTAAGCATATTTTTGGTGCTCCGGGTCGGGTCGGGTCGGGTCGATCCGGGTCGAGTTTTCTTTGAAAAATTAAGTTGAAATAGGTGTAAAATGAATATATTTGGGTATTAAACAAATTTATATGGAGTCTATTTGTAAATCAATGCTATCTAAATGTTTAAATTAAATACTAAGGTTAACCCAATTTAAAAGTTAACTTTTGGTATTATTTAAAGAGTATTAAAATATTACTACATGGTTAATAATATTAATAAATAATCAAATATTATGAAATGATTGATAATATTAGTAAGAGATTAAAATATTATTAAATGAGTAATAATATTAATAAGTCAATAAAATATTATTAAATAAATAATAATATTAGTAAATGAATAAAATATTATTTAATGATTAATAATATTAGATAATGAATACAATATTATTAAATGATTAATAATATTAGATAATAAATAAAATATTACTAAATGATTAATAATATTAGATAATGATTTAAAATATTATTAGATGATTAATAATATTAATAAGATAATAAAATATTATTAAATGATTAATAATATTGGATATTAAATAAAATATTATTAAATAATTAATAATATTAGATAATGTTTAAAATATTATTAAATGGTTAATAATATTAATGAGGTAATAAAATATTATTAAATGATTAATAATATTAGATAATTAATAAAATATTATTAAATGATTAATAATATTAGATAATGATTTAAAATGTTATTAAATAGTTAATAATATTAAATAATAAATAAAATATTATTAAAGGATTAATAATATTATGAGGTGAATAAAATATTATTAAATGATTAATAATATTATAAGGATGATAAAGTATTATTAAATAATTAATAATATTATAAGGACAATAAAATGTTATTAATGGATTAATAATGTTAAGTGATTGATAAAATATTATTAAAAGATTAATAATATTAGAAGACTAATAATGTATTATTAAACGATTAATAATACTACAAGACTAATAAAATATTATTAAATTGTTAATAATATTATATAAGTGTATGAACTATATTAAATAATTAATATAGGTTTTTTTTGTGTTTGAAATATTATCAAGTAATTAATGATAATGTTTCCTATGTGTCTATATACCCATAATTATATAATTATGTGGTTCGTAAGGTTTATAAAGGTCATTATACTTACAAGTATAAGATACTAATTTAAGATCAAACTGATTTAATTGTTAGGTCCGTTCAAGGATTGTTAAATTAAGTTGGTTAGCAGTAAACGACGCACGAGGCAAGTCTTCTACCTTTAACTTGTACTTATTGTTGCAATTATTATTCAACTTTAATTACTTTGAGCAATTCAATTATTGTTGAGCAAGTATCTACACTCGTAGATATTTGACAGACCTTTGAGTGAATTAATTATCGAAAATTACTTCACATCGTTATTGATTATTGTATTCGCACATAGTGCTTTTGCAAACTGTTTAAGAACGTCTAAGCTAATTGTTTCGGCTAGACAAATGCATGTTAAATTCATTTAGTTGAATATTATAAAAGCTTATCCAAACCATTGGCTGGTGCGGATTCTTACAGTAAGACTGAGATAGAACAACCCTAGTTAAAGGGGATTTTTATTTGTCGGAGACCCGACAGCGCGCAAGAAAACTAAATGTGATGCATATACATAGGACATGAGAGGACTGATCCCCTCAAGTGTCCCGTTATTTTAACAAGGAGTCAGACATTGTATGTCTGTTCTACCTTAGTAGCAGTTCATGGTCATTAAAGACCACTCAGCAGTAAAGAGTCAATTCCTTCTTTTATTGAACATTGATTCTTGTTATCTTTCACAATTGTTATTGTTGAAACCTTGAAGTTATTTCCCTTCATCATGATATATCGTATGATTGTTGTTTATAAACTTGCTGAGCCATTTAGTTGCTCATTCTTGCTATATCATGACTTTATTTCAGCCAATCCCGAAAGCTCAAAATCGGATAAAGGCAAGGGGAAAGCGAATGTTTAATTTTAGTAGTTGCATGCTAGTTTAGTTTACTGTTATGTAATTACTGTTGTAAATCTTTTGTATTTCCCTTAAGATATGTAATGTTTAAGATTAAGGTAATAGACCTTGGGAAGTGTAGCCTTTTGATTAAGGAACCTTTTGTATTATTCCGCGAAGTTTGAATACAATTTATGTATTTCATTATTGTTTAGTATTGTACAGTGAGAACCAAACCCGAGGTTAAAGAACCCGGATTTGGGGTCGTCACAAGAATCATAGAGGTTGCCGGCAAAGGAGTAAAAGTGGGTGAATTGATTTTAAAATCTTTTATTTTTCATTTAATTAAATTAAGGTTACTTGTATTGATTTTTTTAAAGTACTTGGACCATCCCTCTTCCACCAACTAAGTCATGGGCTAGCTTTCTTGAGCAAGTATCCAAGTAAAGAGCATCATGAATTATAGATATAATTTTTATATCTAAGAATTTTGCAAGTATACTTGAAATGGTAAACATTTCACTTCATTTATTTTCCAAGTTTCAAAAGAGAGAGTTTGAGAGAAATAGCTTGGGAGAGCATAATATTTGAGATACTAAGGAGGAAGAAGGGGAAGTTAGCTTTGTTCATGCCATTCACAACCTATTTTGGAAGAAAAATGAAGATAGCCATTAAAATGAGGTAATGGTTATTTTAAATGTAGTTTATTTTTTTATTAAATAAACCAACATGTGTGTATAAATATATTAATGTAGTTAATAATATGTAGTAGTAATATTTATGCCATGCTTGAGTTTAGTATGCTTGGTTTGTATTTTGGTATAATTTATATGCTAAAAACATGTGTTTGGTGGTGTTAAATCAAGTCTCAAAATAATGTCCAAAAATAATTTTTATAATATTTAGATTTAATGTTATAATATTATAGAACATTAAATCATGAGAAAAACAAAGTTTGAATCACTCAAAATTGAGTTATACATAAAAAGTTATGATTTGTGGTAGTTTATGTGATGTAAAAAATTTTATAAAAAATTTTTAATATTAAATCATGAAAAATTTAATTTTCATGTTATAAATTGTTGCTAAGTTATTGGTAATTTTTTTGGATTTTTATTGAGGAGTTAAAGTTTATTTGAAGGTATAAATTTTATTAAGTTGTGTATTAAAATGCACTGTTCACCTTCTGCGAGTGGGAAAAAAAAAAGGGCTGGCCGCGCAATGCGCGCCAGCCAATTTTCTGAAAAACGCGGAGCCAAACGACGCCGTTTGGCGTAAGAAAATTTTACTCCGCGCGCAATGCGCGGAGGCCAATTCCTGTTCTCACAAAACGGCACCGTTTTGGTCCGTTTCTTTGTTACGCGCGCAATGCGCGGCAATAATTTTCCAGTGAAATTACTATTTTGCCCCTCCGGTCTTTTTTCTGCAAAATTACGATACTGCCCCTCCGTTCGGTTTTCAGTTTATTTACGATTTTGCCATTCTGGATAATTTAAATTAATTTAAATGTTTAAAAATTAATTTAAAATTATAACAAAAATATTAATAATACAAAAATGATATTTAGGTATTGAATATTATATTTTTCAAATATAATAAGTATTTAGGATTAATATTTAAATGTTGTAAATATTAATCTAGTTAGTTTAATATTATATTTTTTTCAAATATAATAAGTATTTAGGATTAATATTTAAATGTTGTAAATATTAATCTAGTTAGTTTAATATTATATTTTTTTAAATATAATAAGTATTTAGGATTAATATTTAAATGTTGTAAATATTAATCTAGTTAGTTTAATATTATATTTTTTTAAATATAATAAGTATTTTGGATTAATATTTAAATGTTGTAAATATTAATCTAGTTAATATTATATCTTCTGAATTTACGATTAAACTAATTATTATTTAATTAATATTAAATAATAAACAAGGATGATAAATTAATTAATTATTATTTAATTACTATTAAATAATAATTAAAGACGACTAAGATTGATTATTTAATTATTTATTATTTGATTAAATTTAATTAATAAATAAATTTAGTTAGTTATTATTTATTATTAAATAATAACTAATGATATTTGAGTATTTACTATATAATTTTATTATTTATTATTTAATTAACTTTAAATAATAAATGAATCTAGTTAATTAGTTATTATTTATTATTAAATAATAACTAAAGATATTTGATTATTTTTAATATAATATAATTATTTATTATTTGATTAATTTTAAATAATAAATAAATCTTGTAAGTTATTATTTATTATTAAATAATAACTAAAGGTAGTTAATTACTTACTATTTAATTAATGATAAATAGTAATTAAATGAAATTAGATTTAATGAAATAAAGAAAATGTCTTTTAACTCTTTTGTTTAAACAATTATAATAAATTGTTTAATAGTTTAATAAGTGTCCAACACTTAAGAAAAACATTTTATAATTTATTAAATTATTAACCTAATATGATTGAGGGTCTATAAGGTTAATAATATTGTTTTGACTGATGTAAATTATGTGTTAGTACTTATGTGTGGTAGATAAGTTTCTTAATGAGCGTATAGTTGTACAAATACGCTGTACTAATTATTAGACCAACTTTACTAATGTTAGGTCTTTCAAAGCCAGTTAGTTAAAGCTAGACATTAATTGTAGCTGAGCAGACAGGCAAGTTTCCTAAACCCTACTCAATTTATATTCGAGCAGGATATATTATTTTATTGTTCAAGTCCCTAACTCAAATTCAAGTTATTACGTTTCAAGCATGCTATGGTTTAATTTTGTATAATTATTCCACATCTTTAAATTGTTGATTCGTACATAGTGCTTGTTGCATGTGTTCATCAGGTATGAAAGGCTGATCACCTTCATTACCATAAGGTTCAGTTAAAATTGTTCATGGTCATTATTGACACTCACATTACTTGATTCAGTCATTCAATTATTGAAATTATGATTCGTACTCTTTCACAATTATTATATTGTTGAAAATCCGAAAGCTTGTTCTTTCTTTCAATCATGATATATCGTTATTGTATTTAAACTTGCTGAGCAAAGTCGTTGCTCACTCTTGCTATATCATGATAACAAATTTCAGAATAATACGAATGTCCGAGGAGAGACGGAGACAGAAGCAAAAGACAAGATTATAGTGTTATTCATTATAACTAAATTGTTATATGATGTAAGTAATTTTGTAAACCTTTTTATGAATCTAAAGGTATATATGTAGGTTAAGGTTAGAAACCTTGGGAAATGTTGTAGAATAAACAATTTATGTTTATATTTTCCGCATTAGTTATAGAACGTGTATGAAGATGATGTATCGTGACGTACCAAGTCTAGGGTTAAAGGAACCCGGATTTGGGGTCGTTACAAGTTGGTATCAGAGCTGATAGGTTATAGTTCTTAGGTAGCAGTACCTTAGGCTATAATCATGGAAAGATAATGAAGACAGTGAAAGGATAAACTCTGATAGAGTTTAGAAATGAACATATACAGTTCATAAATGAGGAAATAAATCTATATAGATACATAGATATATGAAAAGATTCAAAGAAGGATCTTCAATGAGTGTAATCCAAATAAATGGAATAAGAATCAGGGAACACTTGATTCAAGAATTTAAAAAGAGAAGGATCGTACAGTAAAATGATCAGAGATGAATGATAAGGTGATAGAATTAAACGATCCTAGAATAAAGGAGAAATAGTACAGTGAAATCAATTGCGTTATAAGATCACGATGATCATAGTAAAATCATGGAATGACAAATGGTCTATTAAATGATTAAAGAGGTGGTTTTGATAGCATGGTGCTATAACAATGAAGATACTGAAATAGTAACAAGTGGATTCTTGAAGTGTTGAGTGTGATAAGGTATGAATTGACAAAATTCATATCAAGTTAAGAGAAGTTAGAGGTTTGTAGGTTTTTAATTGAGGACTCATATTAGTGGCTGAGTTGTACAATTCCTTGTATGGGCGGAAAATTAGTGCTTGGTTTTAGAACCCCTTAGCTTTCTATATTGATACAGTGGTTGAGTTGAACAGTCCTTTGTATGGGCAGGGGATTTGTTCTTGGTTTAACGACCGCTTAACTTCCTATATTGATTAGTGTCATGTGATAATTCGTGTAGACAAATTATTTCCACACGAGACAAATAAAAAGGGTTATTCACCAACAGGCGATAATCCGCACCGTAAGGTTATTCCCATCAATTTGAATACGAAGAGTTATTCACCAAACAGGCGATAATCCGCGCCGTAAGGTTATTCCCATCAATTTGAATACGAAGAGTTATTCACCAAACAGGCGATAATCCGCGCCGTAAGGTTATTCCCATCAATTTGAATACGAAGAGTTATTCACCAAACAGGCGATAATCCGCACCGTAAGGTTATTCTCAAAGATTAATAAGGAATGAATACAAAAGGTTATTCACCAACAGGCGGTAAACCGCGCCGTAAGGTTATTCCCACAATTTAATACATGGAAGTAAATGGTACAAGAACGAAACGATATTATTTTCGAGAATCAAAGAATGATAATCCCTTCAAGTAAGAAAGAAAATAATATCCATTTATGATGATGAAAAGAATGATACCCCTTACCTTAACACGTGACTGGATATTGATTTAAATGAGGTTGATCAACCTATATTTTTATAATAAAATTAGTAATTTTCACATATAAATTTCAAAGTGTATGATAACTCGTATAATATGAATTATCAAAATTATATATATTTAACATAATTTTTGTAGTATAATATAACTACTTTTAAATAGTTTTAAAAATAATATTCCAAAATAAATCTTCCAAAGAAAGCTTTTAAAAATGAATCTTCTTAAAGAAGAGTCTTCTAAAGGAAGATTTGTGAATACCGTGAAAAATAGGAATTTATAAAATTACTACTCTTTAATAAAAGACTTACTTGAAAAATTCCTGCACTCCTTTTGGCTTTCAAACTCTCAAAATAACCTTACTATTCTCAGAGAAAACTCATAAAATTCTTATAGAAAAATTTTATGTTTTAGGTGTGATTTTTCTATTCAGCTGAACAAGCTATTTATAGGAGAAAATAAGGCACTATGCGTGGTAGGTGAACAGAAAAAAATTCAGCAGAGGCTGCTGCGCAGCCTCCACCAACCCATTCCCAGCAAACACATTTCTCACATTTCGTGTGGGTCCCACATGTTTCTTACTATTCACTTACTATTCATGTTACTATTCACGTTACTATTTCAAATAGTAAAATTAATTATTTTATTTATTTATTTATTTATTTATTCTTCCTGTGAGTCCAACATATAAAATAATGTTACCATAATAATGTAAGAAACATGTTACATATTTTTATTAATTTAATAATATAAATTACAGTATATTTGCTACTGTGACAATTATTAGATTCAATAATTTTAAACTACAGTGCACCAACAATTATTGACTCGATGATATGAAATACAGTGTAATGACAATTATTGAATCAATAATGCAAAATACTGTGTAGCAACAATAATTGAATTGATAATATAAAATATTATGCAGTGACAATTATTGATGAAATGATGCGTAACAGTTACGGTGTCAATAATATGAGACACTGTGCAATACCGTGTGCTACTGTAGAATACCGTGTGCCACAATAAAATACCATAAATTACCGTATGCTACTATTCTTTTATCACCGGTATTTTAACAGTTAACACCGTTGACTATTTTTATTTAAAAATGTTACTTCTGTCGTTTTCTATATCCGACAATTATTCCGTTGTGGGTTCCACCAATAATTAGTTATTTCGGCGCCGTCGTACGGCCCGAATATTCCCCGACAAAACGAATATTCCCCGACAAAAAGAATATTGTCTGACAAAATAAAATTTGCACATAACATCCTTAACTTTCAATTTTGTCAATTTAACCATTTACTGTTTCAGGAAAAATATATATGAAGAAAAATTAAATTTTGTATTTTATAAATTCGGGGTCTTACAAATATTCTCTACATCTAAGAAGTTAGAGAGAGAGAGAATTAGGGTTAGTCACCCATAGTTTGGAGAAACCATAATCCACTTCTTTAATTCATAGATATCTTGGTGGATCACCTCTAAAGGTTTCACACTTGGGGAGCTAACATTGATCCAAGGAATCTAATCGGTGAATTTGAAGAAGAACGTGAAGGATTAAAATGAGATGAACTTGTACCCGTGGAAGCTTAGTTCTACAAAGGTATAAATTCTTTTATCCTTCCTCAATTAATAATAGTCGCATAAGAAAGATCCGGGTTATTGGTTTGTACAAAAATTTTAAAATCTGATTTTTCTTGCTTCCGTTGCGCTTATATAATTTGATTATATGTATGCTATATTTTTGCAAACCAACAGTGACATCAAGAGCCAAACTTATGCGAATTATTAATTGTTTTGATTCTATATATGTATGAGTATATATTTAGAATAATTTATTGGGCATAATTTATTGTATAGAATTAATATATATGTGATTACCAATTGAAAAGCTTCCATCACTATTTCGGATTGTTGATATAAAGCAAAAATGCCGCACGGTTTTTTTTGTGCAATATAGCAGCCCACGGTTTTTTTTTTGGTTTCCGGATTTGGTGGGATGCTTTAGCATCACTGTTTCGGCAATTAGCAATTCTTGTTGTTTCGGGTATGATATATAAATAAGGCATAGCCCCACAAGAATTCAGTTAATATATATATATATATATAATCCGAATTTGAAAAGTTGTTTCAATCACTGTTTTGGAAAAGCATGTTGCTGATCTACCGAATTTGGAAAAGTTGTTTCGGTATATATATTAATTGGTTAATATATGCTGCTGCTCTACCGGATTGGATTGTCCCGAAATGGTTGTCCTGGATAATAATGTATATATATATTTCTTAGCAGGCGGAATTGATGTTGATCACTTCGGTCAAAGAATATATAGATATATATTTGTTAGCCGGCGTGAATTGATTCACTTTGTTTAATATATTATATATGTATCAGTTAGCTAGCCTGGGAGAATGCGTAATATATATTAGATAAAGTTAATGATATTAACTTAAGATGATTCACTTTCGTGAATCATTATACCACTGCTATATATATATATATATATATATATATTGTTAATTAACCAAATTGTTTGGTGATTTTATGCGGATTTTAAAATTTTAAAATAAAATAGTTTATTTTGGATAATTTTAAAATAATAAAAATAAATAGTTTATTTTTTACATGATTTTATTATTAAAATAAATAATTTATTTTAAATATGAAAGTGGATTTCATACAACTTTAAATTGTCCATTAAATGATATCAATACATATATGGAATGTTTTATTTAATTCATGTGATGAATATTATTTATTAATATATATGTTGATATATATGAGAATAAATGAGATTGATTATGGACTATTGACCAATATGATTGGATTTAATTTTAATTAAATGCATGAATGAATGAGTTTTAATAAATGGGGTCTGCGTACCTCGTATTTCTAATTTTTCTTATGTATAATTCTATCTCCCTCCTATGTACTTCCCATTGACTGTTGATCAAGGTTTCTATTTATTGTAAATAATTTGTAATAGGATTAGTTATAATTATTTTGAAGAATTGGAGTAAAGAAGCAAGGAGCGCATGAAGACCCATTTGTAATGGAGCCCGAATTTAAATGTAATAGTTACATTTAATTTAATTTATTCTTGCACCCTAGGTTTGACCAATTGATTTATTTGGTGGCTCGAATAAATCAAACTAGAATAAAAGTCCATAATCAATTCAAATAGAATATAGTATTCTATATGTGCATGCTTAATATATATTTATTATATATTATCCAAACATGCTTCGCATGTTAATTAATATGACGCGTATTTTATATATATGTGTGTGCATGTGCGCTAAACAAGATGAGACAATTAATATTAATAAACCCCTCATGATGTAGAATAAATATTATTTATAAAATGAAATAAAATGTTTAATTCATGAATTAAAGGAGTTTAATTCAATTAAATAAAATTTGAATAGTTCTAATTTATTTATTCTACTACTCATAATATTAAGTTGTAACGTTCAAAGATATTTATTAAAAATATTGAACGTCGCCTTCTAGCATGATAAAACGACAGAGTATCAAATAGTCAATATACGTTTGTTGTGCACACACAAGGCTTATATCGATTATTTGAGATGTTGTTTTTATCACATTTGATGCTTATAAAGAAATTGAACATTACTGTTTTGTTGTGCACACACAAGAACAATCTTTTTCTCTTTACTTATATGGAAGTGCTAGGTCGAACTTAACTTAGATAATTTCAATTTGGTTGTGCACACACATGATCATAATAATCTAATAGGCAAAATACAAAGGAGTTACATGTTGATGTAATTGACAAGGAGTTGTCTACCTATTGAATAAACTATAGTTTGTTGTGCACACACAAGGCTGCACTTATGTCGATAGGATCCTTTTCTCACCAGTAGATCTTTAACTAAATTTGTCGAACTATATATAGAGGGTAATATAATTTGAAGAAAATAGTGGGAGACACCATTTTAAATAAAGACATAATTTATTTTGGTAATTAATAAAACGAATGCATGTTAATGTTGTTATTAATTCACTTAAAGAATATTGCTATGTTTAATTCACTAACACTGCATAGCATATTAGATGCTAACAATTACTCGAACTGAATTGTTCGGATTGATTAAACAAATTTGAGAAAAGTTCTCAATGCTGAAAAGCTAGCAAATGTCCTTAATTTTCCTATTCCTACAAACGTTGTAGACTAAGCCTCTGAGGAAGAGATTGTTATTTTATGAAATGGCAAGATGATGCAAAGGTGGCTCAATACATCATGCTTGCATCCATAAGTATCGAGTTACAACGTCAACACGAGAAAATGGATGCACCTACTTTATTGCTGCACATTCAATAGTTGTATGGTGAGCAAAGTAGGTCAATTAGATATAAGATATCTAAGGAGCTCTTCCGATCTATAATAACCAATGACACTACATTAAAAGACACATGTCCTAAAGATGATCAATTTGATTGATCAATTTGGACAATAGGTTTTGTCAAGGATGGAGATTTGAGTCAAGATTCGATCTTGCAGTCACTCACTGACTCTTATTCACAATTTGTTGTGAACTTCATACATTATTAAGCTAAATGTCAGTTTACCTGATTAGCTCAACATGTTGAAAACTGTTGAGAGTCACTTTCCTTCCAAGAAAAATTAAGTCTTACTCGTAGATGAATCTTCTAAGCGGAGGAAGATGGCTAAAGGTATTTCTCAGGAGTCAGAAAGAGTAGAAGGCAAAAGAAAAGCTAAACAAATGACATAAGTAAAAGTGATCCCGATGGCAAATGAGTTTGCTTTCATTGCGATAAGCTGGGATACTGGAAGAACAACTGCAAAAGAGTTGTAGTAGTTAAGTAGAAGAAGTTTAATGAAGCTTCAGCTTCAGCTACAGATATAGATTTGTTCATAATAAAATAGAACTTTCTATAAGACAAGTTTCTACTTAGTCATTAGATACCGGCTGATGGTCTCACATATGCAAGTCGTTGCAGAGACTAAGCAGAAGTAAAAAACTAAACAAAGGATAAGTAATCCTGTGCTGGGGAATGAAGCACAGGTTGCTGCATTAGTCATGAGAACTTATAGTTTAGCACTGCCTACGGGCAAACCTATTAAGTTAGTAAGTTGTTACTAGGTTCTAGTTCTTAGAAACATTATTTCAGTTCCATGTGATGACAAGGAAGAGTTTTTGACATTATAATAATGAACAATCGTTGTTCTATTTATAATGATAATGTTTTATCTAGAACTGGTTTATTACTTAATGGAGACTTAAATGAAAAATATTTCAAATTGAACAAACTAAAGGCAAAAAGATGATATGAATCATACCTTCATGCAATACTGTTAACTCGGTCATACTAATGAAACAAGACTAAACAAGTTGTATAAAGATAAGCTTTTAGAGTTTTTTGATTATGAATCAAATACAACTTGTGAATCTTGTATCATGGACAATATGACTAAATCTCCATTTAGTGAACATGGAGAGCGAGTTGCAGAGTTGTTAGAGATGCAGAGTAGTATGCCCTCAAGCCAATCACATTTGATGTGATAAGCATATACTTTGTAATCTTGTTCATTTATAAATAAAAGTATCAAGGCATTTCTTTATTCATGATTAATTACTTGAATTAATCAAATGGATAAACCCATAGTTTTCGAGCAATGCTTTTAGAACCATGATGAGGATCATGCTAATGAGATCTAAATTGAAGATAGCTCAAAACTAAAATTGTTCCTAATCGTTGGATCACTAAAAAGGGGATTAGTAGATCTGGATAGATTGATACATACTATGCTTGCTCTTATGAAGAGGATGATTGATATCATAATCATTTGTGTAAAGACACTAAAACAAGTATGTAGGTGCTTATTAGAGAATAAGTTCACTGAACGTGACTCGCTCAAGGAACACCTAATGGAGTTTTACTTGTCTGTCAGTAGGAGTTCTTTATGTGATAGTCGTACAAGTGATCCTTATACTTGAGATCATCTTAGTATCTTGTGTGTACTAAGTTATACTTTGACATATTCCTTAAGACTTATTGGTCTATCAAAGGATATGATTGGGTATATTAAGGTACACATGGAGATAAATGAATGATCAACAAAGGATTTACCACTTCCAATAAAGGGAGAGAATGTCCTATGCGATTCAATAGGTGACAACTCAGAAATCCCTGGCCAGGGTTGAATGGAATTAGAAAGAAGTTTCTAATTTACATTAACTAGAGTTGTGTATTTGTGAATTGAAATGCATATGATCAAATAAATAAGACTTGATAGAAATTTCATGTCTTATATTTGATTGAGACATTGTATGGTTGAAGGATTGAATTGTACGGTAATTATTTGCTGAAAGGTTCTTTTACGATCAAATGTTGAAATCTATATTATCTGGAAAGTCGACTAATCGGTAAGGGGGCTTACCCTTATTGTAGAATAATTATTTATTCTGAATTAATGAGTTAATTCATAATAAATGAATTAGAATTATTCTAATTTATTTATTATACAACCGGTTTAATATGGAGAACCTAAAGGGTCACACTGCAAAAGAGTAATATTTATTTTAGAAATTGATGGCATAATCGTAATAATAAATTAAGTATATTTAATTTATACTATGGTGATAGAATAAATTAAATAGCTTAATATTTATAATTTAGTATTTTAGAAATACTAATTATAAATTAATAAGAGGAGTCTTATTATTATTATTATTATTATTATTATTATTACTAGTATTATTATTTAGTTCCTAAATGGTTTATGAATTAAATAATAAGTAGTAGTATTGTTGTAATTAATTAAGTTCCTAAATAGTTTAGGAATTATAATTATAAAAATTAATTAAGTTACTAAATGGTTTAGTAATTAATTAATAAGAAGTACTCTCATTATTAAATAATTAAGTTCCTAAATGGTTTAGGAATTGTAATTAATTAATTTAGTTCTTAATTAAATTGGGAATTAAATTAAAATCCTAATCCTAAATAGTTTAGGAGGGTTGACTAGATCTATAAATAAGAGGAGTCTTATCATAGATCAATGTTACACATTCTTTCATTAGAATAGAGAGTGTACTCCATAATTCTCTACATCTAAAGAGTTAAAGAGAGAGAGAATTAGGGTTAGCCATCCATGGTTTGGAGAAACCATAATCCACTTCTTTAACTCATAGATCTCTTGGTGGATCACCTCTAGAGGCTTCAAACTTGGGGAGCTAACATTGATCCGTGGAATCTAATCGGTGAATTTGAAGAAGAACGTGAAGGATTAAAGAGAGATGAACTTGTACCCGTGGAAGCTTGGTTCTACAAAAGTATAAATTCTTTTATCATTCCTCAATTAATAATAGTCGCATAAGAAAGATCTGGGTTATTGGTTTGTACAAAAATTTTAAAATCTGATTTTTCTTGCTTCCGTTGCGCTTATATAATTTGATTATATGTATGCCATATTTTTGCAAACCAACATCCCGATATATTTGACGGGAATAATTTAATTTTTACTTCTTACATATTTAATAAGTTAGAAATTTAATTTGTTGGTATATATCGTTTTTGTAGCTATAGTATATATCTTCACTGTCAAGGTCATCATTAGAGAATATTGGTTTTAGTAACTTGTTTGGAGAATGTATGACTTCAACATTGGAAGCAAGAAAAATACTTCCGATGTGGTAATACATATATATGATTTAATAGAATATTTTCTTATCATATTAATTTTAATATCATGTCACTTTTTCTAGAGTTAAGTAAAAAATAAAAATACATTGTTAGTGTTTGTAAATATTTTTATTATTTCATCTTTATAAAAAAAAATCTCAGTATATATATATATATATATATATTATGGTTGGACGTTTATAAATAATTAAATTCAATTTTTATTATGTTTGAAAAGGGTAATTAAAATCCTAACACGTTTCAACTTTTTACATAAATTTAGCGAAATTATTCTTCGACCTTGCAATCTATCGTGTTCATTTAACCATCTGACTAAATGCAGTTACGTGATGGTTAAATCAATGAAAAAGAACTATTGAATTTATACATGTTAGGGTGTGATTTCTTTGGGCTTTGTACTTCTCTTTTTGGGTCGGAGGCCCTTCTTTGCATGTGGTTTGGGTCGGGTCATGCTTATCTCCTTTTCTACTGGGCCCGGAGCCCGAGGTCTAAGATCTTTCTCCTCTTAGGGCGGTTGATAGGACGTTTGGGCCATTTTTGTCCACTTTGACGGGCTGACACAAAAAATAGCCCATGCTAATATCTTCCCCCAATGGACCAAGTGGAACAAGTGGAAGAAGACGTCATGTTTATACTCATGAGGGGATGACTGGACGTCGTACGATGCATGGATGAGATATATACAAGCAACTTCACAATAACGAGGGTAAGTCTTCTTTTTACAAAACAAACACTAAGCTATCGAACATCTGATATATTCCAGCTTACATTTTAAGGTCCTTCACTGTGACGTTGTTCGCCTGAACTTACTCTTACACCGGAGCATCCCCGGACGGCCCAAGCCGCGACTGTCTCGTGGGGTGATAACGGTTTGTTACGTGTGCAGGTATCTTGCTGACAAGTGATTACGGCAAAAGTGAAAATTGGACATCAACATTGGCGCTAGAAGGAGGGCCTGTTTGATACTTACGTCACCCTGTTGTTTTCAAAGAACGGTCATTCCCATGGAAGAAAGAGGCAACACAAATGGGGGACGTCAAGGGTCTTCCTTTGACCCCCGTGAGGAGAACACTGGAGCCTCGAGGAAGTGACGATCGGGGGTGCAACGGTCGGAGCGAACGCAGGTCCACGCCCATTCTGAGCCCGTTAGGAGGCGTTTGTTTACACCCCCCTTCGAAAAGACGGGAGCCGTATCGGAAGAGGTCAGAGGACGAGGTAGCACCTTCAGTAAGGGTTTTCCAACGAGAACATAACGAGAGAGAGAGGTGGTCCCGAATCAGAGAGGTTGAGATTGAGTTGGAAACTTTGCATCGTAAACAAATAGATTGGCAGAACCACTTGTTGGATTTACAAGAGGATCCGTTCGCGACTATTGACAGCAAGGAGCGAGCCGATACCCCGCAAAGTCGACCCAGGTCGGAACAAGGGAGGGTGAAACAGCTGGGAAGTAAGGATGCGCTTCCGTCTCGGAGGCATGACCGGGACGGTCGAGACGATATAAGGGGCACACACCAGCCTCAGGGTTATACGAGGCATGACCGGGACGGTCGGGGCGATATAAGGGGGATACACCAGTCTCAGGGTTATATGAGGCATGACCGGGACGGTCGGGACGATATAAGGGGAATACACCAGTCTCAGGGTTATATGAGGCATGACCAGGACGGTCGGGACGATATAAGAGGTGCATGCCCATCCCAAGGTTCCCTGGGGCACGTCGGCCGCATGGGTGAAGGTAGGTCGGAAGGAGTACACCCCGCTTCCCTCGGTCAGTACTCTCGGGAAAGGGCAAAGACCCCGGATTATGAAACTGGACAGGGAGGCCCAGGGGCAGTGTCTGGTTTGCAAGATCAATGCATGGTCCCTTATGTGCCCATAGCTGACCCGATTATAGAAAGGATCTCCGAATTGGAAAAAAGACTGATGATGGCGGAGGCAAGGCCAACGACAGGATCTGAGCCCGAGGCGTCCAGGCCTATGCCTTTAGACCCAAAATCTCCTTTCTTGACAGCTATTGATCAGTAGAAGGCTGATCCCAAGAAGAAATTGCCATATCTTGAAATATATGATGGTTCTGGCGACCCGTACGACCATATTAGTTCATATAAAAGGATGATCAGATATTACAATCATTTCGAGGCCGGGATGTGCCAGATCTTCGTGACAACATTGAAGAAGGGGGCCAAACAGTGGATGATGTCGTTACCCCCCAACTGTATTCATTCGTGGACCGAATTGAGTGTTCGGTTCCATAAACGGTTCGGCAGTAACAAGAGAAGAGGCAAGGTGACGGCTTCATTGATGCAGGTCAAGCAGAAACCAGATGAGTCGTTGTAAGACCCGGAATTTTATGAAATATAAAATTTAATTTTTCTTCATATTTTTTTTTTCATTAAACAGTAAGTGATTAAATTGACGAAATTGAAAGTTAAGGATGTTATGTGCAAATTTTATTTTGTCGGACAATATTCGTTTTGTCGAGGAATATTCTGGCCGTACGACGGCGCCAAAATAACTAATTATTGGTGGACCCCACAACGAAATAGTTGTCGGATATAGAAAACGACAGAAGTAACCTTTTTAAATAAAAATAGTCAACGGTGTTAACTGTTAAAATACCGGTGATAAAAGAATAGTAGCATACGGTAATTTATGATATTTTATTGTAGCACGCGGTACTCTACAGTAGCACACGGTATTGCACAGTGTCTCATATTATTGGTCTGATAATTGACACCGTAACTGTTGCGCATCATTTCATCAATAATTGTCACTACATAATATTTTATGTCATCAATTCAATTATTGTTGTTACACAATATTTTGCATTATTGATTCAATAATTATCATTATACTGTATTTCATATCATTGACTCAATAATTGTTGGTGCACTGTAGTTTAAAATTATTGAACCTAATAATTGTCATAGTAGCAAATACATTGTAATTTATATTATTAAATTACTAATAATCTGTAACGTGTTTATTACATTATTGTGGAATTATTGTTGTAGCATTATTTTATATGCAGGACCCGCAGAAAAAAAATTAATTTTATTATTTGAAATAGTAACGTGAATAGTAACATGTGGACCCTATGTGAGGGCCACATGTGAGATTAGTTGAGTTTGGCAGCCGTGCGCTGCCAATTTAGAAAAAAAAAGAGGCAGGCATGCATCACGCCTGTCGTTCACCTACCGCGCATAATACTTATTTTCTCCTATAAATAGCTTACTCAGCTGAATAGAAAAATCACACCTAAAACATAAAAAATTTCTATAAGAATTTTATGAGTTTTCTCTGAGAATAGTAAGGCTATTTTGAGTGTTTGAAAACCAAAAGGAGTGTAGGAATTTTTCAAGTAAGTCTTTTATTAAAGAGTAGTAATTTCATAAATTCCTATTTTTCACGGTATTCACAAATCTTTCTTTAGAAGACTCTTTTTTGAGAAGATTCATTTTTAAAAACTTTCTTTGGAAGATTTATTTTAGAATATTATTTTACAAACTATTTTAAAGTAGTTATATTATACTACAAAAATTATGTTAAATATATATAATTTTGATAGTTCATATTATACGAGTTATCATACACTTTGAAATTTATATGTGGTAATTACTAATTTTATTATAAATATATAGGTTGATCAACCTCATTTAAATCAATATCCAGTCACGTGTTAAGGTAAGGAATGCCATTTTTTTACTTATAAGGAATATCATCTTCTTTCATATTCTATTATTTAAACTTACTACGGTAAGGGGTATCATTCTTTTCATCATGATAAATGGATATTATGTTCTTTCTTACTGGAAGGGATTATCATTCTTTGATTCTCGAAAATAATATCGTTTCTTTCTTGTGCCATTTATTTCTATGTATTAAATTGTGGGAATAACCTTACGGCGCGGATTACCGCCTGTTGGTGAATAACCTTTTGTATTCATTCCTTATTAATCTCTGAGAATAACCTTACGGCGCGGATTACCGTCTGTTTGGTGAATAACTCTTTGTATTCAAATTGATGGGAATAACCTTACGGAGCGGATTACCGCCTGTTGGTGAATAACCCTTTGTAATTATTTATCTCTCGTGGAAATAATTTGTCTACACGAATTATCACATGACACTTTTATTCCATATTCGTTTGTAATATCATTTTCTTTCATATTCATAAATGTTATTATTTTCTTTTATACTCATAAGGGATACCATCTTTTTCATCTTCCATTATTCAAACTTACTATGGTAAGGGATATTAATTTTCTTCACCTTTTGATAATCAAACCTGCTATAGTAAGGGATATTATTTTCTTTCATACTCCTAAATCGAAACTTATTATGAAAATATTGTTTCTATAATTCCTGAAAATATTATATATTCCATAATAGTTGCACTTCTTCATTTCAATTGAACCTTCCTATTTTCTGAACCTTTCTATTGAACTGTAATCGTTATTCTGAAATGTGGATCTTGAATATCATTTTTAAATTTCACTCCACATCATGTTGGCAATTTGGACATTATTTGAATCTGCACAAAGTAAACTTCCGATACTTATTGTTTATCCTGTTTCTTCTGTTCATCATTTGTATCACTGTTATTTGTATTAATCTTCAAGAATCAAGCTGTTGCGAATATCTGTGGTCGGGGGCACAGATGTGATATAATTGTTTAACAGATGATAGGTTAAAGGCGATATAATAGGTTAAAGGCGATACATATGTTCGGTGTCTTTTATGGCACGTGATGAATGTTCTCTTTGGCCCGTAGTACAAAGATGAACTGTTGTTTGGTATGATTATGACCAAAGGCTGAATCTGGTATAATCATGACCGTTGGTGTTATATTGAATATCTTTGGCCCGTAGTGCAAAGATGAACTGTTGATCTGCATGATTATGACCAGGAACTGTGAATTTGTATTATCATGACTAATAGTATTTCAGATGATAAAAGTTGATGATGTTTTTCCTAAAAATAGAACGAGTGGACATTATAGTCTGCATTATTCTTCTAATAGATTGCTCATTCCGCTGCTATTATTGATCTGAACATTGTTCAAGAATTTAACTACAATTTTTTATATAAACCTTGTAGTCTATTGTATTCTATCAAGAACTCAGCTGTTGAAGGCTAATGATAATTTATTCGTCATTATCTTAGTCATGATATTTCTTACTGGGCTATTTGAGCTCACCCTTTCTTTTTGTTCCATTGTTTTTCAACAGGAAATGAGAACGTAGCTGGGTCTAGCCGGGGGATGGAGTGAGAGTCCGATGGATAGCTATTGTAGTCTTCACGTGTTGTAAAATAGTGTGGTAATAATAGTGAAGACTTAGTTGTGTATTATTATACACTGTATTGTTGAACGTTGTACTACTTTGTAATAATTTTGTTGTAGTCTTTTGACAACTCAAGTTTGGGCTGTGTGGGCCCAGATTTAGGGGTGTCACAGTTGGCATCAGAGCTTAGGGATATGGTCTTTAATGGAGATCTGGGGTTAGAACTAGGAGGGGAGAGACGAATAGAATCAATCACTAGTGTGTCCTACCTAAATTTGAATATAGGGACATGAAGTGATGAGTCAGTTTGTTTAAACTAACATTTATTTTGTGACCACAGTTAAGTATGAAATCTGGAAATCAGGAGGTTAACTATGAAATGACCGAAACAAATGTAGCTGCGAAACAAGAGGTGACGAATAATTTTCCTACAAACTCAGAGTTGAATCATTTGCCTAAGGCAAAAATTATGCGTGTTTTATCCAATAAGGATGAAGGTGAAAGCTCTACTACAGTCGTTCCAGATCCTTTCTTAGAAACAATTAAAGGATGTAATGAACTTGCAGAAAGTGCTTAATTCGCTCCGAAGCATCGTACGCGCTTAAAGAGGTCCATGAAGGGATATGTGGAGATCATATGGGAGCTAAGTCGTTGGCGTACAAGTTGGTTCGGCAGGGGTATTATTGGCCAACTATGTTCCAAGAAACGAAAGGGTATGTCCAGAAGTGTCCTAAGTGTCAGATCAACAGCTCTGTCCCTCGTCAACCTCCCGAAGAATTGTCGACAGTGCTATCTCCGATTCCCTTCGCCATTTGGGGAATTGACTTGTTGGGGCCTCTGCCCAAGGCCAAAGGACAGCTCCAGTACGTGATCGTAGCCATCAACTACATGACTAAGTGGGTCGAAGCTAAACCGCTTCGCCATATCACCGAAGATAATTGTGTGAAATTCATGAAGGAATCGGTGGTGTATCGATTCGGTATCCCGATGGTACTCGTTTCGGATAATGGTACGCAGTTCGTTGGAAAGAAATTTGAAGAGTTCCTCTTCAATCTAGGGATTCAACATTGAAAGACTTCGGTGGCACACCCTTAGTCCAACGGACAGGTGGAAGTCACCAATCGAGCTCTCCTTAGAGGGGTTAAAAGGCGATTAGATGAGACTAAAGGGCGATTGCCCGAGGAGTGAAAACTGTCGTTATCACTCCAAAATTATTCCTTACTTTCACTCTATCAACATAAAATTGGTATAATGGCAAGCAAGAGTCGAACCCATGAGAAGTGTGTTTTTTATAATTTATCTGAATGCTTCTAACAGTAAATATCAAGTAATAATAAAAAGGGAAGTTTTGAAACTATGATTCTAATAGGAAACAAGAAATATTAATTAAAATTATCCAATGATTTGCAAACTTCAGTTCTTCAGTTCAGTATCATCTTTTCATAAATATGATATAATTAAGTTAATCAATATCTTTCCTTCAATGAAATTAATAACCCTAGGTAACCACGGTCCGCGTTACCCGAAATTCCCCTTAGGTTTTAAATCTAATGTGACAATCGCCCCCACTAGACCCTAATTATCATACAACCTAGAACTATCAGTCTAGATTTAATATGACAATAGCATTAAGAATTAGGGAATTAGGTTATTCCAAGCAATAATCGTACAATCGCAGATTATTTAACCTGTCTTCTTGATATCATAGCAATATTCAAAAGCTTGACCACAATCAAACATCATTAGTCGCTACTTATGATCAGATATAACATCGTTTGCTTAATATTATACCTTAATCTAGCATATGATAATAATCAAATCAATTCAATGAGCCCTTATCAAATTAATCAAACCAATTATCATTAAGCAATTCTAATAGATCATCAAGAATAAACTCCACAAATGAAGGAAGAAATACTAATAACTCAATTAATTCATAAATAATAAATAAGATTCAACATCCCTTAGAACTGAAAATAAAGAACTTAGCCTGACATAGTCAAAAACGCCAATTAATCTTCAATGAAAATCTTTCTCTTCTAGTTATGTTAAAACCATCCTAATCTCATCTATTTATATCTCTAATAACTCTCCTAAAAGTTCCTAACTCGCAGCAACATTACAATCCTTCTTTTGCTCAACTTCTGGAAACGCACGAATCTTTTATTTCAAATCTGCAGACCACGGCCCCAGCCGCGGATTACACTGTAAAATCTGGCCCCGGCCACGGCTACTGTTCACAATTTACAAAATTGCCATTAAGCTCTGTTTTTACCGTTTTTACCCTTCAAAGCTATTTTCTGCAATATAAACATAAAAACAAGTAAAATGCAAATTAAAATACTCAATGATAGCAATTTATTAAACCCAAGAACATTCGATTCGTAAGTATAAACTACACTCATCAAGGAGTTACAAAGTGTCCTATGGTCCTATCGGACTACTCCACGTTCGACCACGGGAGATTCACCCTTTAAACTAGCATATGGAACGGACGCCATGATGCCAGTCGAGATCGGATCGTCCTCATTCAGGGTGTCTAATTTCAAAGAATTATACAACAAAGAGGGGCTCAGGCTAAACCTCGACCTGCTGAGAGAGGTCCGGGATGCTGCATTGCTGAGATTGACCATTTACTAACAGAGAACGGCCAAGTACTACAATCGAAGGGTTCGGATTCGAAGGTTTGAAGTGAGAGGCTTGGTACTTAGGGAAGTGGAGGCCTCAACACCTAGCAATATTGGAAAATTGATGCCTAACTGGGAGGGACCTTACGAAATCATCGAAGTGGTCAAGGAAGGGACTTACCGACTTCGGGACATGATGGGAGTAGATATAAAAAATACTTGGTATGCTGGTCGGTTGAAAAAATACTACCAATAGCGATACCTTTCCTTTTCCTTATCATCGGACATCGTGCCACATTGTTGTAAGACTTACTTTGTTGTTCTAATGTAATCTAGTTTTAGCGGGATAAAGGTTGTTACCTTAATTTTTTATTTATTTGAACATTCACACGTTAAAATTCTTAATGAAAGCTTTGTTGAAGTCATATTTTTGCAAAATTAAATTGGCTTAATGTGTCGTCTTCTTCGGCAAGCTGTTTATAAGGGAGAAGACGATTTACAGAACGATTGGTGGATAAGAGGATGGCTTGATAGAATATCATCCGCTTTGAACTAGGGTTCTTTGGTTTGATCCTTATCGGGCTAAAATAGAAATTCGCTTAACAGAGTAATGTAAAATAACTTTCATTTACTATTTATGAATTTGTTTTTGTACAGTGAAAATTGAAAACGTTACAAGTTAGATTGTTGGGTCTTGGGGAGTTGGTTGACTAGGGGATTCATCATCCTCGTCGGCGTCCTCGTCTGAGGAGAAGCCCAACGTGATTGGGTTCACCCCGGCGCTGGCCACCATGTTTTTGGCAAAGACATACCCCTTATTATACTGGTCCACGATGACATCGGTCAGCTCGTTGGATCTCTTGTACTCTTCGATGATCCTCTAGCGACTGTCTTCCCTAATTGTTGCTACTTGGGTCTTCAGTCTGAGGTTCTCTTCCTCCAGGAGCTTGTTGGTCGCCGTGGACATATGAAGGGCTTTGTCCTTCTTAGTATTGTCCTCCGTCAAGGCATCCACTCCCACAGCCAATGTTGGTCATCGGCCGGAAGGTTGAAGTAATTGTACAGCTCTTTAGGGAAGGGAGAGGAGGAATCAGATGGAAAGAAGGATAATTGGGGGAAGGGAGGTACTAGATTAGTAGGGTTGGTTTTATCGGGGGAAGATCGAGGCACAGATGAAGAGGGTTCGGCAGCAGAGGTCTTGCTGTGGTGCCTGGGTTCGGATGGTGTGGCCTCTATTGGGGAGGGTTCGGCTTCTGTATGTACTGTGGAAGGCAGTTTAAAGGGTGAAAGAATATGGGGCGATATATCTTTATCCCCTAATTCGGGGGAGGGAAAACGGGGAGGAGATGGAGAAAGGGGTCGGATGAAGTTTAAGGGTTGGACGAAAATGGGGTCGGCATCATTCTGGATACCTTCGGACGCCTTGGACAACCATCGGCGTTTCTTTCTGCGAAGTTGTTGCTTCTCGAGATCGGTTAGGTCCAGGGCGTTCTTTCCGAAAGGGGGTTCGGGGGCTATGGATTGGGTCAATTGAGGGGCTTCGGCTGAGGGATTGGTTTGTTTTTTGGAAGGTTCGGGGGCTTCAGTTTGTTTTTTGGAAGGATGGGAGGCTTCGGCTTGTTTTTTGGAAGGCTGGGGGCTTCGGCTTGTTTTTCGGGAGGCTGAGGGGCTTCGGTTTGTCTTGGAAGGGCCTAGGGAGCGGGTCGGATGCGTAGCTGTGTTCTTGGGACGTTCGGCTGGGTCTTGTAAACCACTACTGAAACACGAAGAATAGGGGAAGATTAGGGTGAGTAATAGAACAAAAGGGGTTTCCAGAGAAATAAAAGAACTTACATTCATGATCATGCAGCCACTGAAGGTTGGAGAGGAGGCCGATGTCCCAAGGCTCTGAGGGGATGGTCTGGCAGAACCGTTCGAATTCTTCCTCCCTATCTTCCGCGATGTCATCTATAACCGACTTTTCTGGGTTTCCCCAGGGTTGCAGAAGGTGGGTATCTAGGCTGGACACGAAGAACCAATTACTATGCCAACCCTTATTGCTAGAAGGAAGAAGCATCCAAGCCCTTTTGTTGGGGAGACGGTTGAGGGATCAGAATCCCCGTTCTTTAGTTTTGGTTAGGGAAAAGATATGGAAAAAATAGTCAAGACTGTGTTTGATGTCGAACTGCTTACAAGCAGCGATGAAGCAAACTAGGTGAATGTACGAATTCAAGTCCAGTTGGGCGAGTCCGATTCCGACGAAGTCATGAAAATCGGAAATGAAGGGATGAAGAGGGAATCTGACCCCGTTTCGAAGTACCTGAGTCGGAACTGCTAGTTGAGGATTGGTGGGTCTCCAGTACATCTTTTCATTTGCACTGGGAGCCCTTAGGGAATATTCTCCTGGAAATTGAAACTCAGATCTGAAACCTTCAACAGCTTCATTACTGACCGTCGATTGGATGTTAGCGTGTGAGTAGGTAGTGGTGTCTTCGAACATTTTTCTGATTTCCAGTTCCCTTGCCCTAATTTTCGATCCAGACAGGTTGGGAACTGGGGTGGTTAAGGGGGCTGGCCGGAATGGATTCCCCTCTGATGACGAAAAGGTTGCGGCCGCGGCACTAGTAGAGGAAGTCATTTTTGGTTTAACAGAGATGGAAAGATTCTGGCTATGGAGATTTGAGTAATCGAAAGTCGAGATGGGGAAACTTGAGGGGGAACCAAATTGGGGGTGCTCGTTGGTCGATTCTGCGGGTAGCGGTGTATAGTTTCAGGAGAGAGAAAGGACGGTCTATCGTTTTGAAGAATGTAACTGTTGTGATAGTGTTTAGTTTGAAAACGGGGTATTTAGATCGGAAGCGTGAGTGGGGTGACGTCATTCCTGTTTAGCCGTTACCCGGAAGATCGGATTTAATGTCCAAAATTTTGTGATAAATTCCTATATAATAGGAGGGGTTACCCTTTATTTTTACTTTAAAAAAGATAGAAGGGTAGGGGGCAATGTTGGGGTGTGATTTTTTTGGGCTTTGCACTTCTCTTTTTGGGTCGGAGGCCCTTCTTTGCATGTGGTTTGGGTCGGGTCATGCTTCTCTCCTTTTCTACTGGGCCCGGAGCCCGAGGTCTAAGATCTTTCTCTTCTTAAGGCGGTTGATAGGACGTTTGGGCCATTTTTGTCCACTTTGACGGACTCACACAGAAAATAGTCCATGCTAGTATCTTCCCCCAATGGACCAAGTGGAACAAGTGGAAGAGGACGTCATGTTTACACTCATGAGGGGATGACTGGACATCCTACGATGCATGGATGAGATATATACAAGCAACTTCACAATAACGAGGGTAAGTCTTCTTTTTACAAAACAAACACTAAGCTATCGAACATCTGATATATTCCAGCTTACATTTTAAGGTCCTTCATTGTGACGTTGTTCGCCTGAACTTACTCTTACACTGGAGCATCCCCGGACGACCCAAGCCGCGACTGTCTTATGGGGTGATAACGGTTTGTTACGTGTGCAGGTATCTTACTGACGGGTGATTACAGCAAGAGTGAAAATTGGACGTCAACAATACCAATGTTGACAATTAACATGGATGATTAATGTACATGAAGCAAAAATAATTAACTGTTCAAAAGCAAAATATCATTTTGAGAACATATTTTTCTTTAAAGCAAAATTACGGTGACGCGGTAAAATATCATAACTTTTTCAACTCTGATAATCCAGCTTATGTATAATAGTACATTTTCTAATGATCGAGTTAGTCCATTTCATGAATAATTTCACGAATAATCAAGATGACAAATGAAATTCACATTTTATCATATGCATAAAAGAATAAAATATAGATAATATAAATTCATTTTAAATGAAGAAAATTGCAAATGAAATGCATTTATTAAATGGGAATATATTACTTGATTTTTGGTTGTCAATGCTATATAGTTGGTTGTGATATATAAATTAAGGTCCCCAACGACGCAATTACATGTATTTAATTAATCAATAACATTGTGTTATTTTGCCAACTTTTATTTATATTTTTTATACTTTAGTCGCATATATATATATATATATATATATATATATATATATATATATATATATATATATATATATATATAGATAGATAGATAGATAGATAGATAGATAGATAAATATATATAAGAGTCAATAGATAACAAATGTTTGTTATGGACACTATTTTAGCAAACTGATTTCTTACATCCGATCCCAAATTTTAAGATTAAAAGTTCGGTCAGACAGAACTCATATTTTCTTAGATTTTGGATTGGCCGCTATTCTTACTAGCAGTTAAGGAAAATAGGAGTTCGACTTGACCGCTAATAAGAATTGTAGTTAGCGATATTCCTACTAACGGTCAGACCGAACTCCTAACCCTTAGATTTGGAATCAGATGATGAGAGATCAGTTTGTTAAAATGGTGTTCATAGTAAACGTTTGTTATGGATCAGCTCCATATATATATATATATATATATATATATATATATATATATATATAGGGGAATGATCCATAGCAAGCGTTTGCTATGGACACTATTCTAGCAAATGCATCTTGAATCGTTGAAATAATGATTTTAATGGATAAAAAAATCAAAATAAAAAAAATTCTCACTCATCATCTTAGTTGACAGGTGGAGTTTTGTTTTTTATTTTTTGTTTTTTTTTTAAATCTAAGTTTAACAAAAAAAAAATCAAAATAAAAAAAAAAATTCACCCGTCATCTTAGTTAACGGGTGGAGTTTTGTTTTGTTTTTTTAAATCTAAGTTTAAAAAAAAATCAAAAAAAAAAAAAAAATCTCACCCGTCATCTTAGTTGACGGGTGGAGTTTTTTTTTTTGTTTGTTTGTTTTTTTTTTTTAAATATAAGTTTAACAAAAAAAAATTCAAAATAAAAAAAAATTCCCACCCGTCAGAGTTTTATTTTTTGTTTTTTTTTAAAATCTAAGTTTATCAAAAAAAAAAATCACCCGTCAACTAAGATGACGGTTGGAATTTTTTTTTATTTTGATTTATTTTTTTTTGTTAAACTTAGTTTTTTTAAAAAAAAAATCCACCCGTCAACTAAGATGACGGGTGGAATTTTTTTATTTTTTTTATTTTTTGTTGTTGTTAAACTTAGTTTTTTTTAAAAAAAAACTCCACCCGTCATCTGACGGGTTGTGAAAATAATTTTATTTTTTTTTCATTCTCACCCGCTATCTTAGATGACGGGTTGACTGAGATTTTTTTTTTCCCTACCCGCATTATCTTAGATAGCGGATGAGACTCCATCTTATCTATTAAAATTATTATTTTAACGGTTTAAGATGCATTTATTGGAATAGTGTTCATAATAAACGCTTGTTATGGATCATTTTCCATATATATATATATATATATATATAATTAATGTGGAGAAGAAATAAAGAGAGAATCCATCCAAAAGATGGATGATCAATTGTTGGTGCCACTTGTAGAACTTTGGGCCAATTGTTGCTAGTAATTACGGGCAATTAATCGGTGATATATATTTAGCTGATTTAGGCATGCATAATTAAAATTAGGACATTTTTCTCTCTCATCAATAAGTCTCTTTGTCCCATCAACCAAGGCTCTCTCTGTGTCTGTATGTATAAGAAACAATTTGGTAGGCATATTCTACAAGTAGTATCACCCCGAGGAAGCTTCCTCTCTCTCTCTCTCTCTCTCTCTCTCTCTCTCTCCCCGAGAAATTAACATTAAACAGTAAATTCATGGCAGTGTATCATCATGAATACTTGAATAAGCTGATGATTATTCTTTTTAGTCTGTGTTTGGTGTTTAATAATCTTGGGGCGGCTGAGCTTCAAACAATATTCCATCACCCGGCAGCTGCTGCTGGTGGTGGTGGTTCACTCAGCCTTTTGGTCATTGGAGACTGGGGAAGAAAAGGAACTCACAACCAGTCTCTAGTTGCTCTTCAGGTATCATTACATATATATAACTATACCTATGTACATATGCATGCATATATTCTTTATTTTGTATAGCATTTGTTCTCACTCCTCATTAGCGCATGAATTCATTCTTGATCAGTTATTTGCTAATTTTTCTCTTAATTACAGATCCGATATTAAACGTACACTTAATATATCACATTTATGCACCAACCAATCTGCTATTAATTGAAATAAATTTACGAAATTCTAAAATTTAAAATTGATTTATGTTATTTGATTTGCATTAATAGAACAGTCAAATATTAAAAACTATCTAGGAAGTATATTATTAAATATAAAAATATTATTTGGAAATATAAATAAATTCATATTAAAGTTTGAATTTTAGTAATTTGGAACTATTTAGGAAGTATATTATTAAATATAAAAAATATTATTTAGAATTTAAATAAATTCACATTAAAATTTGAATTTTAGTATTTCTTTACAAATTAATTATAATCAAACTCAAATAAGACTTTTTATAGAATGGAGGGAGTATTATTAATTAGTGTCATTCATACTTATTCTCAAAGGTGATTATATATATATATATCAACTTAATGACATTCCTGTTCTCTACTAAAATAAGAAATTAATATCTTTTTTGGTAAAAACAGGTAGAGACTTAATTATTATTTATATTAAATCAAAAGGATTGGTTTATGAAATTAAATAATTACAACTCTTTAGTAAAGGTTAATTAAATGCTCCCTATATTTAAGTACACGTCGATTACAACTATCAATGGCCAGTAAAACATAACGTCATAGCCGTAAACTAGACAACAAGAAATGTGCGGATCGAGTTCTCACCAATAATTACATATTTTTATTTGAAGGAACTAGTGGCCAATACGTAACGTAGCTATCTTTTATTTTTTTTGCTATTAAGTTTCATGTAGTGAAGGTTTTATGTGTGTTTGTACCGTCTAATGAATCAATAAATGACACGTACATACCATTGATGTAGCTAGCTGGGTTTATATATATGAATGGACATACGACTTAATGACTCAAAATTTTAAATTAAATTGAATTTTAAACACGTGTGATAATTTTTTGTTTATCACTTTCCGGTTCTCTGGCTAAGGTTGCTTAGTTTTATGTAAAAATTATAATTCAAATTTTTTTAATATAAAATGCAAAAATAAAAAACTTAAAAATTATAATTATTTTTTTAAATATAAAACCCAAAAAAAAAAAATTAATCATATGAGTAGAATTACTTCGTTTTATTGAGATTTTACTATGTAACTTTAGCTAAATTTAACTAAGACATACCTTAAATTACTTTATAATAACTTACCATTGTCCTTATGTATGTTACGGCTTATTCGAATAAGTTATCATCAGATTATAATTTTAAATTGATATAATTCACTAACTATAAATGAGCTATTAACCTATTATAAATATATATATATATATATATATATATATATATATATAGAGAGAGAGAGAGAGAGAGAGAGAGAGAGAGAGAGAGAGAGCGTAGCATAACTTACCACTGGCCTTATGTTTGTTACGGCTTATTCGACTAAGTCATCATCATATTATAATTTTAAATTGATATAATTTACTAACTATAAATGAGCTATTAACATATTATAAATGATGCGTTTATTTGTTAATGTCTTTATATTTTATTGTCAAAAAAAATTTGTTAATTAAGACTGGTCATATTGTAAAATAAGTACTCCCTCCGATTACTTATTGATTTTTAAAAAGATAATTTAAAATATATACAATTCGTTTAAGTTTTTAAAATAATAAATTATATAATTAGTAGTACTTTTTTGATAGTTCATAATATTTATAATTGTATTGATATAAATTGATTGAATTTATGTTAATTTTAAATTTAAAAATATTTTAAATTAATTTTTTAAATATTAATATTATTTTTATAAACATTGAACGTCATCTTCTAAAAGTATTGTGTCTACATGTGCTCTGATCATATTCATGTGTGCGTGTTTGATTGAGGGGGCGTTGAAAGGTATAATTCCATGCAGATTCCAAATATGCCGAGGAACATATAGAGTAACTGTTTGGGAGAAGGTATAATTCCATGGAGATGCCATATATATATATAATATATGTATATGTATATATATATATGGGATCATCCAATTGTTTGTCGGAATATCCAAATTGATAATAGTAAACTCCGTCTGTCTGGACCCCTTGAGTCCACATCAACCTATTTATCCATAAACATTGCCTTACAATAATATTGTAATAATACTACTTTTTTACTTAAGAAACAATCAAAGATCCCCGCCTCTATCTTTATGTTCTCATCATCTGTTTCATTGAAGGGTCAGTATATGTATGTAAAATCAATTACTATTTTGACCATTAAAAGATAAAATTTTATATTTAAATTCGTATTATATTTTATTTTTTAATTATTAAAATTAATATAATAATTAATTTTATAATTAAATATTATATACATAGACTTATTTTTTGTTTAATTTGTCTTCAATTTTATTTCATTGCCTTACGTTTTGCATCACCAAAACAACAATAAGCCAAAAACAAATCAATTAAACAAAATATTCCTCTTGCTTAAAAATATTCCTTCCAAGCTACCGGATTATTGTGTATTCTAGATAACAAGTTTATGAACTTGATTGGCTCAAACACGAAGTTTACATCTATTATTATTACGTGGTGGTCCCTTACGTGGGCAGAAACAAACTTTAGGTCCTTTAATAATTATTTAAAAGGAGAGGTTAAGGTCTATGTCAACCTGCACTAACGGATGTAAGATTGTTCCTTACAATTAGTCTATCTACCATCCAAACATAACTTAAATTTTCTTGTACGCATTAGCTTTCTCTAATAATGACGTGTTTTGCATGCAGATGGGATCAATCGGGGAGAAACTGGATATCGATTTTGTCATTTCAACTGGTGATAACTTTTACGACAGCGGACTTACCGATGAAAATGATCCAGCATTTGAAGACTCATTTACCAATATTTATACAGCCCCAAGCTTGCAAAAGCAGTGGTACACCGGTACTAATTTACCCTCGCTACTATATTCTCTAAACTTCCATTAAATTAAATTAAAAGAAGAAAAAAGTCTGTTAGACTATTATAAACTTTAATTGCTAAAAAAAGTTTAAAAAGGAAAAGGAAAACTGATGATGAGGGAGAGATGCTTTGTTTGTTGATTGCAGTTTTGGGCAATCATGACTACAGGGGGAATGCTTTGGCACAATTGAGTCCCATCCTCGCACATAAGGATAGCAGATGGGTTTGCTTCAAATCTTTCATTGTAAATGCAGGTAAATTGTGAACCTTTTTTTTTTTTTTTTTCGTTTCATAAATAAATCGACAAAAAATAAAATTTTACTGAATATATAGAAATCACTTCTTTATGAATTCTTAATTATGAATTCTGAACACTTTTCCATTTAATTTTTAAAAAGAAAAATTTGGTTGTTGCAGAGATAGCTGAATTTTTCTTCATAGATACAACTCCTTTCCAAGATAAATATTTTACAGACCCTGAGGATGATGTCTATGACTGGAGAGGCGTCCTTCCCCGGGAAAAATATATTTCTAGCCTCTTGAAGGTAACAACTCCACATTATGCTTGATGGCAAGTGAAATTAGTTATTAGAAATTTTTAAATCAAGAAAAAAGATACAATTCACAATATTCTTTTCAAAAGTATTATCAAACCTTAGTTAGGTTTTAAAAGATGGTCGATTCCTCCACTTGTCATTCGGTGATGGAAAATGGAAAAGGAAGCGGAAAAAGCATTAAAAGTGAATTGCAATTATGAAAGAAAGAAGTTTAACCAATTTCATGTCATGGTTGAAGGATCTGGATATGGCATTAAGAGAATCCACAGCAAAATGGAAGATGGTGGTGGGTCACCATACAATAAAAAGTGTTGGATCTCATGGTAACACCAAGGAGCTCGTTTCTCAACTTCTCCCCGTCCTTCAGGTACTTCAAATCTGGTTTTGCTGAACTACCAGCTACAAGAAAAAATAAACTGCCATTGTTTCGATGGTTGCTCTAACTTCTACAAATTGTCACGAATTTTCAGGCAAATAATGTTGATTTTTACATAAATGGACACGACCATTGCTTGGAACACATTAGTAGTCCAGACAGGTAAATTTACTTGCCAAACTAGACTACGCATCCTGCATACGCAAACTCTTAATTCATACAAAATTTTGAAACAATCCAATCCCGAGTTTAATCCCAAAAGAAAATGATCAATAATCTAGTATAGATTCTAAAAAGTTTGCTATAAATATCATGTACATTTTATTTCGTGCAGTCCATTGCAATTTTTTACAAGTGGGGGAGGGTCAAAGGCCTGGAAGGGTGAGATGAGTTGGTCAGATCCATCGGAAACCAAGTTTTACTACGACGGGCAAGGTTTTATGTGGATGCATATTACTCAAAGTGAAGTTCATATTGTCTTCTATGATGTTTTTGGCAATCCTCTACACAAATGGAGTACATCAAAGTCGTTGTATGCTGCCGAATAGAGAGGTGTAATTGATGGAAGATATTGTTGACAGTTATAATAGTGGAAGATGATGATTAGTATGCAAATGATCATTATTAACATTTTCATGTGACCATGAATCTATATAGCCAACCTATTTGTATCTTAAGTATTATATTATATCTCCTTGTTCTTACTGTCTATCTTCCTATCATAAATGAAGTTATTCAAATACCTTCATTTAGTAACACATTAAAGACTCTGTAACAGTGGTTTTGGACAGAAATTGTAAGTAACCAGTTTCTACAGGCAAACAGAACACATGTATACATCTAGTTATCCACAAAGGTAAAAACAGAATTTCAAAGCTTAATGTTATTGAAATTCTATATCAAACGACAGCAAAAGAGCTCTTTAAATGTTCTTAAAGTGTATATTTTCTCATAAATTGGGTTATATTTGTGTTTCTCATGCAGCATGCTGATATTTTTAACTAGTTCATGTCAACAATCAAAAAATAAAAATAATTAAGTTAAAATTTTCAAATTACTTCCACTAAAATTCAAGTGATACGAACAACTGCACTCAAGTTTCTTTTAATGGATTGTAGAATATAGATTGATGCGTTTTCCAATCTGGTAAGTTCATAAGCATATCTTGGTGTAACTTACTGGTATAAGCTTCCCATGCAGCAACTGCAGCAGAAAAACTCATCCAGCCAAAAGACTGCTCTAAGCTCGTACCATGACCTCCGTAATTGAAAACAGTTTCTGCCCTTTGATCATCCTTTTTTAGACTTTGAATCCTCTCCAGCTGTGATTGCGATACTGGAACGACAATATTGGTGTTCACTTTAAATTCAGATGTCTGGAACTCGGTGCGCTTCCAACAGTAAAACTGCAACGCCTGTTTTAGAAAGACGTAGTAAGGGATTAATAGATAAAACAATTAGAGAAATGATATTTCCACGAGAAAATTTGATAAGTGGTCCCATATTAACATGAGAGAGGAAATATCAAATTTCCTTGTGAAAATAAAATTTCCGTACAATTAAGAACTTCAGTTGGGACATAATTGAAAACTGCAGGGTCTATGCCCTGATTAAACTTGTTCTCTATTTAACTCTTTTAATTCTGATCCATGCTTGATTCACATACTTTGCCCAAAGTGCAAATATGAAGAAGATTGAAACGAGAACATACCTATAGATTGATTAGAAATAAAGACATACATGGCTCTTCCAAGTTTCTAAAAAAAGTGCAGTGATCCTTATGGTGCAGAACCAAATTGTTCATATTAGGATAATCCATTGATTTGAATTGCATAATTACCCAATCCCAATCAACATGAATTGGCTTATAAATACTCCAATCTATAGCAGCAACTAAAACAACCTTTATGGTCTGTGAGCTAAATCAACTTTGAAAGAATTTCAGTGCACGACACAAAAAATGTTGGGTCGGTGCAGGGTGGATGGGAGTGACATGTTACTGAGCTCTATGTTCAAAACATTAGTATTTGTAAATAGAAGGTGAAGTATGAAAATTCAAGAGAACTTTCCACCTGTGGTCCTCAAGCTGAGATAAGATTAGGCTTATTTATGATCTGGGATCTACAACTCAAAAATATGAACTCAAGATACAATGGAAGGAATACCTGAAGGGCATGCAATCCTTGTTGAACAACTCATCTCCCCGTGGCAATTGTAATGGCTCAGTCAGTAGTTCTGAAAAACTGTCAGGTGAATCAACTGCTAAGGAACAACTCTTTTCTCGAGAACAATAAAGATCATATCCAATAATATATATTCTTGCACAGCGTAAGTCAAATCCTGACTGGTGGTTTAAAGCTTGTTCTGGAGGAAACCAGTACATGTTATTGGATGCAGGTGAAGATAAGAATAAATCAAACTTGGTTGCCAAACGATTCAATGGGCTCCGGGACATAAATGAAATAAGTTTAGCATCTTCATCACGAGATCCATCACTACTGAACCACAGTGTGAGTGCAAGTCTTTCTCCACCATTGATCTGTAGAATACATATTAAATGAAGATATAAAGTTTCAAAAAGGATTTATAGAGTAGAAATATTTATATATCAATGTGGGTGTGGGAACATCAGCTAAAGCCGCTTCCCAATATGGATCTATTACCTTTAGTAATCTTACACCAAGCATAACTCTCTTGGCATAATCCGTGATATATTTGTATAGTAGAAATCATTAGCTAATTGGATTTGATTAGACAAAAAGAAATAAGCATATAAAGGACCTCCTCAAATGGGCATTATTTATTTTCTACTTCTTGTTATCAGTTCTTTAACGAGCCTCTTTAAGTCAGAACCAACATTTTATACTACAAGTACATAGTTGTGTATACCTGAGTACATGGCTAGTTTTTGAGTTCATAACTGCTTAAGCCAAAACCTTTTTAGCAGCTTCACTCCCTAAATTCACTTGATCATTCACCTAGCAGAAATTAGGAATCTTTATCCCTATCGGAGTAGTACTAGTAATTCCGTAAGGACCAAGGAACTTGCATCAAATCAGTACATTAACTTGACATATGATTGGCATTAACTTCACACCTGCCATGGGCGCAACCATTGTAGGCATCCCATGCTGGAAGTGGAAAAGTCCTCCAACAAAATTGATACCATAAGTATTCAAGTAACATACTGCCTTCAACCAACAGAGGAAAAAGTCGGGAATACTTGATAAACATATTGTCACTGCCACATAACAACACAAGTAGTAGTAATATTCAGACAACACTGTCTAGGTAAGATCCTCAATTATTTTAGTGTGCAAACAAAATCACGATTCCTCAAATCATCACCAAAACACAAGGTAATCATGCTCGAGTAAAAACCACTTGATACATAACCAATAGTAGAGTCGGTTCAAAGCATCTGCCGAACTAAAAAATACCTACATGTTGCAATCACTTTTTTTGTTGCTGATTGAACAACCAAAATACAGTTTATGACATAATGCAAATCTCATTAAATATCATAAACACTAGAAAAATGGAATCTAAATGTTGGCGTGAAAGAAGTTGCGACGGTGGTCGTTTAAGATAAGGTCTGTTATCATCACTATGCCATCCAATACTTGCTCCTTTAGTCCACCAGCTAAATTGTTGTACAATATAACACCATGAATATCAGTATTAAAGGAGAAACGCAGGTAAAGAGGGGCGAAAATCTCTTGGAAATTCAAGATAAACACATAAGAGAGAGACAGAGAGACTATAATCCTCTTCTTCCAATTACTTCAATCAAATTTTATGAGAATTAAAAATGTCCTTAAAAAATAAAAAACACAAATAGAAGAAGTATCCAACCTGATCAAACCAGTGAATTCGATAAAGAGCTCGTATTGGCACCCAAAAAATTCCTCCAACCTCTCGACCATATGACAAATAAACATTCAAAACTAAAACTCTAAACAAAAGATTCAGTTTTTTATTATTTAAAAGTAAATTCCTCAGCTAGCAAACAATAGAGAAACCCAAATGAGGTATGCATCAATATATTAACATTGGTTGGGTGAATCACAAGCACTTTTTGTTTTATCTAATGCCCTATTATTTAAGAAACATTTGAAACTAAAAATTTGATATCCCTACCATTATTCTTTGCGAGTATAAAATTCAAAATTAAAGACCCAAAAAATAAAAACTTAATGTTGAGAAGTAAAATTACGTCTTTTTGTTAAGTAACTTTAGCCAAGTTTGATTAAAACATTGCCTTAGATAACATTTTCCCTTCTCTACTTTATTTTTGTCTTAAAAATTTCAGAGATTTTTTTCAATACATTATCTTTAAGGTTCATCCTCTCTGCTTTTTCTTTTCTCCTCTTCTCTGCTTTTGATCTTCTTCCTTTACCCTCTTTCTGTGCTTATATTTCATGCGTAAAATTTTGAAAGAAACCCTATTCAACCTTAACAAAGTAGGAGTATGTTAGAAAATGACATTCCGCGGATTGCTCTCTTCTTAGACAGACAGATTACATGAGCTAAACGTTATAAACATTAAGATTAAGATGGGTAATTATAATTTTACAAAGGATTATTATATTAGATGTAGCTTACTGTTCCTCGAATATCCTTCCCTTCACTACCAAAGGGATGATAGTCTGTCTAATTCATGCATAAAATCTTGCTCGAATTCTTCTTCCTCTATAAATGTCTCCGAGGAAAGTAAGAAGTATCGTTTACTGACGACTGGGCAGAAGTACCTATAATTCCTTTGCAAAGCTTGTTCAACAAATAAATAATGAATTAACCTGCTTAACAGCATATTCAACCTTGACTTTTCAGCAATAAGGAAACCACCAAAAAAGGAACCAAATTTTGGCTGTATAAATCCTCAAGATTTGCACATGTATGATGGAAGCAATAGACTATAGTTGTTATAAACCAGTTTTTAACCTACCAAAAGTTAATATAATAAGACAACAAAAATAACAGAGAACAAAAGGACATCAAAGAGAACCCACATGTTACTCTTTCCCTTTGCCCCGCTGCCGATAGTGTCGAATGATTACTCGAAACTTTTGCCGCTCTTTACACTTGCTTCAAACTCATTGCAGTTTCCAGCTTTTACCCTTTTGCTCAAAAGAATCTCTCTCCTCTCTCTCTCTCTCTCTCACTAAACTGTTTCAGCTGGCTCATTAGCCACATTTAAGTCAACACTTTGCAGCTGTTCTTCAGTCACCAGGTGTTCACCATTAGCTCCATCCATATTTCCATTGCAATATTGCCCCAGCATTTTTTCATCAAGTTTTCCATTTGCAGCAGGACTGCTGTTATCATTTGGTTTAGCCGCACCATTGTCCTCTTCTGACGGGACAGGTGTCTCTGTAGACAAGCTTTCAGTTGAAAATGTTTGGATTGATGAATTTCCAGAACCAGGAGGAAGGAAAACTCCAGTTCCAGGGACTGGTGGGCGAGGTGGAGGATGCCTCACCGGAGCCACAGGCCATCCAGCTGAGGTAGGTGGCAGAGCAACTGGTGCAGGCAGAGGCATGCCTGGTGCAACTGCAGTGCGCACAAATATTGGCTGGACACCACTGGGAGGCGGTAGCTGCGCACGCATGGGTGGAGCTGGCAATACCCCAGTTACGGGGACTGGTACATAATGTTTGGGGCCCACAGGATGGCGTATGTGGTTCGTCGATCTAGGTGGTGGGACCCATTGGGATAGCGGTGCTGCTGTAGCTGAAGAATAAAGATGACCGTCACTAGATTTTTTTGGTTGAGACTTGGTCAATGTAACAAGCACCCGGTGTTTCCGAAGGGCAGGAATTGCATGCCTGGCAAAATCCGTGGATCTTCCTTGCATTACAAGCATGGATCTGCAGTTTTGGCAGTGAAAAACTTTAATAATGGGAAGGAACAGCAGGAGCTAATTGAAACAAATATTGATTTAGTCCTCACCACTGCATGAGAGTCTACTTGCACAACATCATAGATAATCCCGTCTAAGTTTTCAAATACAGTTAAGTGAATATTCAGTTTTAGAAGGCAATGATGCCAATCAATCTTGGTTTCTAAAGATTTTCTGCCATGATGTCAGACAATTTATATATCAAAATAAGCAAGCGCGTTAGCAATGTTTAGAAAACCTAACCAGTTATTGAACTAGAAAAATTACCTGGTGGATGGGTCACTGGTCTAACCGGTGGTCGAACCGTTATTGAACCAGTGACGTCATAAATACATAAAAAAATATATTATTAATAATTAATAAAAATTTAAAATATCTAATTTTTTATAAGTTAAGATATAGTAAAATAATATTATAATATTAGTAAAAATATATTTGTAAATAAATTTAAAAAAATACTTGAAAACCGGGTCAACCGGTTCAACTAACTGGTTTTACCGGTGGTCAACCGGTTTTTGGCCAAGTCGCTGTCAAACCGGTTTTTTGCTCCAACCAAACCGGAAATCCGACCGGTTCCGGTCGGACCGCCTGTCCAGTCCGGTTTTCTAAACATTGCGCGTTAGACATGAAATTGCAGCCTGAATAAACTTGCCTTCCAGAGATACCTGAGCACCGAAAAGCTTCATGGGAAATAATTTTCCCAGCTTTCTCCCAAACACAAACACACGCACAAAAATACAACCTTTTTGGACTACTTGAGCTATGAGCCTATCACAATCCTTCAAGTCATTATTAAGAATAAACATGGGGGGAAAAGTCACTACTTTTTTCTAAAACAACATCCAATGTCATGCACATTACAGTCGAGTCAAAGTATAGACCACCCTCGCTACAAACTTGTTCAAAAAAGTTAATGTTCACAATAATAACTTTAGCTGAATTTTTATCTTTAATCTTTTTGTGGGGTGGGGCGTGAGGGGGAGAGGACACACGAGAGAGAGATACAGAGAGAAAGAGATGTTACCCGGATGTACAAGAAAGCCTGATAGAGCCTTTATAATCCCCAGGACGATCAACTGCAATTACCTTCCCAAAAGTCATGTCACATTCTGTCAAGAAAAGAACGCAAACAGGTCTTCCAAACCAATGCGGCCACGTATGAGGCTGTGAATGCTCACCCTAAGGAAATGTGTCAACCTAATTAGGCCTGCCTATCATTGTACAAGATATCCAAATCCTAAAGAAAATCATTTAATAACTACTAACCTCATTAAAGACATCAATGATGCAGGAGTCTGGCTTCACAGTAAGTATTTGTGAGGCAATCAAGCGTTCAATAACATCTTGCAGCAAGCCAGGAATGGGTTCAATCCTCCTATCTGAAATCCCCGGTCAATATTTCAACACATGTAATAGGCTATTAAGAGGTTTGATAACCATACTGATATTACATGTCCAAGTACTGCCAATAATGTTGGTATCACTACTGGTGCTAAGCAGAGTAGCAAGCCTAAGAAGGATTACAATTGTACAGCGCATGGCAGCTAAGGTGTCCATATATCGCATGGAGCTGATGTTTACTTCACATGGAGCATCCACATAGCATCTCTTAGTTACAATGTATAGATACACAGTATTATATGTATAGGGGTTTGGTAGAATCATATATATATATATATATTTCTCTCTCTTATTGTAAAACAGAATATTATTTGTTAAATAGATAATGCAATTCTCTCTTCCTCAGTTCCTCATGAGATCGTGAATGGATATACATTTCTCACAAAGTTCAATTATATTTCATATTCAAAGAAAAATATTAAAAATTAATTATTTTCACATCATAGAGAATGTTTTTAAAATAATTGAACATGCCTTTGGAGGTCCCAGCAGTGGTTTCATCTTCAGGAGGAGCATCTGCAACAGGACAGCCCAATTGAATCATCTCTCTTCCATGCCCCCGCATGGGTCTTTTTGAGATAACAAATGTCTGTCCTGCTTTTTTGTCAACCAGAATTTAAAAAATTATGGGCATTTACATGCAAGCAATCAAAACCTTAAAGCACAGAAACACTAATCTATGGTGCTAAAATTGGCACTTAGAACCTTCCTTCTTATACAGCGTGAGTATAAGCAACATAAATTAAGCATTATGCAAAATTAAGTTTCGAATTCACGGAGAGGGGAAAAGGGAGATAGGGAGAGAGAATCAGAGAAATTTTTATATTTAATAGTTACCACATCTATGAATCACAAGCATCTGCAAACACAAAACACAAAACAAAAACAAAATGCAAACAGGAATATCATAGAAATGAAATGGCTAGTTACTTTTTTCAACTTCGTTAAAAAAAGAGAAAAAGAAATCTGAACTTGCCTTGAAATTGCCCTTTTCTCCCAGCAGTTCTCAAATCATTAACCAATGTAACCAGATTGGCAACTTCAGAGCCATCCAAGAGTTCTTCATAAAGTTTCATTCCATCAACTGCATTAACCTATAAATAAAAGTGGTGCATAAAGGTAGAAGAATCAAACAAACTACCAGAAACTTATAGCTATGTTTGACTAAAACTTTAAGACAAAATGCTCGTTAAAGAGTTATTACCGCCTTTCCATCAAATATCTCAGTAGCAACAAAAGTTTTTACACTATTTGAGAGATTATGCTTCCCACTGAAAATTTGTGTGGTAGGAGAACTATTCTCCAGAGGCACATCACAAGGCCCTAAGCAGAAAAGCAAAAGAATCAGATATTCTTTTTTAGTAACTAAGAATTAGATATCTATCTATAGCTTGTACCATCAGCAGCAGCAGCAGCAGCAAAGAGAAGAGATTCATAAGGGACAAATGATTTATACATTCCCAATTAAATCAATACATGAGTTTTGAAGATCTCTTATGTTACTTGAACTATCATTACATTTACAAATTATGAATAATGCTACGGCGAAAATATACATCCAGATTATTTAAGCTACATCCAGATTATTTAAGCTAGAAAGTAACTTTAAATGATTTTAAGCACGAGTTCTGAAAAGCGAGACAGCCTTTTAATTACATTGCATTTGACAGGAGGTAAAGTGGAGAGTTGGGAGGGGTGGAGAGTTGGAGAAACGGAGAGGTGGAAGGGTGGAGGTAAAAACAGAAATAGAATGACAGTTTCCCTTCTTTAATAGAGGGGTAAGGGGAATGGAAGTAATAATGCTGGTGTATTTTCCCCTCCAAGGTCAGAAAACTCTTCGCTCACAAAAGTGGGATGAAATATGAAGAGAAGAGCTAAACTTTGTGGTTTGTAAGGCAACGGAAATAATTTCCCCTGTTATAGTTTATCATAAGGGAGTAAGTTTTATGAGTATAATAGTAATTCTAGAAAATTGAGTTCATTCTTCACGAGATTGGAGATCTCCTTCACCTAGGGATATCTATCCTTAAGAAGACATTCCCCTGCCTTCCCTCTTCATACCACAATGATGCATTAGTCAAGAAAACCTTTCGACAACACACTACCTCTAATCCCCACCTCCAAATTGAAAAATAGAAACAGAACATGGGGACAAAAATACAAGCATAATAGCAAAAAATAAGTACCTTTGGCATCAGAAGTCAATCCCTTATCCACCTCCTCAACCTGGCGTTCTGAAATGGCAGATTTGTTTGCTGGTGAGTTTCTGAAACTCTTGCTACTGCTATCTACTTGAGGTTCGGTGCTCACATCTGCTCCAGCACCAAAGAGTAATTTTCTCAAGGCATTATGTCAAATAGGGTAAAAAGTTCTCAAAGTTATGCAATTAGAGCCAGTAGCTTCTATGAAATTAGATAAAATATAATAGTACTTAAAAGCAATAGTAATAAGCATCTGTCTTCCAGGCTCAATGGGTTCTATGAAATTTCATGAATTCTTTGTGCCTTTGTTGCTTTCTAGCCCAATCCAAAAAATATCCATGATTCAGAAAACATAGTTTGTATATCACATAGACACGTATAAATATAGTCACACTAACATACTCATAGAAAACAAACACTGAAACTAAATGTTAAATGGTTTTATTGACAAAAACACCACATTTGCATTTCCTTTATTTTCCACAACTTAGTGGTAATGACACATTCCCTTCTTAATAACCCCGTTTATAGAAATATCTACAAACAGAATGTGTTCAAAATCTTCATATGTCATAAATGATAGGTAAGTAAAATCGTTAATAAATTAAGAAAGCTTAACCATCTAAATGCAAGCAAATTTATTACCAACAAGCTCAATTACAACTAAGAATTAATTAACATCACTTGAAAAACAAACAGTATAATCAATGATTACCATTTTTGTCATTCACTCCCTTATCATCAGAGTTTGCAATCTCAGCCCTCACTTTCCCTTCATCCCCTTTCTCACTCACTTTATCTCCCCTCTCCGAACCTGCATTTGCCTCTTGGCTATAACATTCTACACCCCTCTGATGTCCCTGCCTAGACCCACCACCAAATCTCTTCCCCGGCACCTTCACCGGATCAAAATACCGGTGCAGCTGCTGCTGCCTCCTCCACGCTGCCTGTTGCAGGGAATGTATCACCTCGGTCACGGAATAATATTGTTGCATATGCAAAACAGGGTACCAGTTAACCCTCCTCTGCTGAACAATCCCAATTACACCATCATATTCCCCTGGCTCACCAACCACCTTCAAGTGATGGCACATTGAATCAATTATAGCATTGGCCGCAGCAAATTCACTGCGTATCCACGAAATAAACCCATCACGTTCATCCGGGATCCACTGCCTGTGGTACTGGGGATGGTGCATCATCTCTGCTCCGCCAACAGCACTGCGGGCCACACCGCCACTGTGCATTTTATCGGGAATAACCACATTTCCCGATGGCATTGCCATATACAGAAATATAACTATAAATATAGATATAAAGATTGTATATTAGATTATATCTATGATCGCCCTATAATAAAAACTAGTAATTAGCTCATTTACCAGACCTAAAAATTTTAAAGATCCAAAGAACATAAATTAATTCATGAAAGTGGGTCAAAAGTGGTAGATCAGTTAAATTATGAGTGTAAATTTTGTGAATTTTCTTTTCAAAATAAGAACAGATAATGGGTTGGGGTTCAGATCTAGGTTGTGGGGATTGACATAAAGATGAGGAAATGAAAGTGTTAGGGTAGGGCTTGAAGATCTAGGGTTTCGGTGGGAACGTGTAAAATGAGGTGTAGGAAAGGGAATGGCTTATGGAGCACGCATTTATGGTCGTGAATGGTGGCTCTAGTCTCCCTAACACCTTTCTCTCTCTCTGTACTTCAGCTGTGTGTGGATCGGACTTGGAGAGAATATTCCTAGGGGTAATTTGGTAATTCGGGTGTGAATTACCCCATGCAAAATTCTTCGTCTGAGTGTTACCCAAATCAATGTTTAAGGACTATATTATTATTATTAAATTATTTTACATTTTACATTTGTGAAATTTAGAAAAGCAGCCTTATTATAATTTTTTTTAAAAGACTGTTAGAAAATACTTATTTTAAAATAATTTACAAGTTAAAATTTAACATGATTTTATAAGCTCTTTTACGTGATGATTTATAAGTAAATGTATTTTACATTATTTTGACTTATAAATCCAAAAATAAGTTAAAATTAAATACGAAGATATTTGGCTAAAATAAGGCCTAAATATAAATTAATACCTTGAACTTTTAATATTTTTTCATTTTGGAGATTGAACTCTTAATTTTTTCAATTAAGTGATTAAACTTTTAATTTTTTTCACTTTAAGAATTGTCTTATTAGTTTTTTTTTAATTAGAGAATTATATTTTTAATTTATTTCCATTTTGAAATTGTCTTTTCAATTTTTTTTAATTACGTCTAATTGATAATTATGTGTTTGTTCAATTTCTTTTTTTTTATTGAATGAAATTATGTAATTCCTCTGTCCCAAATTAAAAGCTTGTTATTGGCATTTGAAAGTTAATTTAAAATATTTTTAATCTCAAAATTAATAAAATATATTAAAAATTATGAAATAACAAAATTGTAATAAGTAGTACATTTATATATTTTAAATATTTAAAAATTATGAAATAACAAAATGTTATTGGAATATGTTAATGATGCGGTGAAACTTTCTGGAATGTGAAAAATAGAACTACCGCCGCAGCGGTAGTAATCACCGCCGCAGCGGTGATACGGACTATTTGAAGAAAAGTTATAATTTATTGAATCAATTTGAAGTATCAGTATGTATGAGCATTAGAGTTTTAATAAAATAAACTCAAGATATATTAAGTGTTAGTGATTTAATCGACTAATTCAATTAAGTAGTCCAATGGACTTATAAATAACAAGTCTAATTGGATTATATAATTAAGCTAATGTGTTTATTTAATAAACCCAATGCAGTGGCCGTATAGGATTTAATTAGTTAACCATATATGAAAATATGGTAAGTCTAAATAAACCTTGATCTAAGTTATAATTAATCAAGTCCAATGCTTGTTTTAATTAAACGTAACATAGGGTATTTAATGTTAGCCCAATGTAACAATTAAATTGAGCCCAACCAAATTAAAGAGATGAGCCCAATATATTTAAATACTAGAGTCCAATGTGGAGCCCAAATGATAGTCAAAATTGGTCAACATTTATATATATATATATAAATGTATATTTATGCTATAAAAATAAAGCAAGAATGGGGGATTAAATCTCATTTTGCTGAGATTTAGTGGTCCCTATAAGGGGGTGGCTTGATTTGCTCTTGTTGCTTCATTTACACACTAAATTAAAGTTGCTCAATAACCCCTGTCATTCACATTGTCAATCAAATGGTCATTCACTCCAATAGTAATTCTAATTAAGCACTAAATTGACTATGATGGTGAATTAGGAGAGTTGATAATAGATTAGTGAAGTCCTATAAATAACATGCTCCACATATGAGCTATGTTGGTTAGTTCATTTCCTAGCATTTTCTAGAAAGAAAAGAGAGAGCTCTTTGAGGGAAAAACAAGTAAATTTTGTGAGATTGATGATCCACCAAGAAAAAATACTAGAGGATAGCCAAGATGGAGTCTCTAGCAAAGATCATAGCCAATAGAAAAAGAACATCTATGTCCAAGAGGTTAAAAAGTGTTCTAAACTTTCTTTTGTTCATTTTTCTAGTTTAGATATGATTTGAACTGTTAAAATGTATTTTTAACCGATCAAAAGTTATTTTGATACTCTAGAAGTCTAAATCTATTATATATAGGTAGATTCATGGTTTAGTATGTTTAAAACAAGTATTGGTATGTGTGGTATGCAAATAAATAGAAGAAAATTTCATATTGCGATTTACCGGTAAAACCCTAAGGGGTTCGATCTTTAAATTTCGTGTCAAACGTTTTCAAAAATGTGATTGAACCATGAAATATTGTAAAACAAGAAGTTAGGAAGACAACAACACTAAGTTGGTGTCATTTGGATGTGTAGAGTTTATTTTATTCAAGTTTGAACAATTAAAACCAAGGATTTGTGATTTTAGTTTTCACTTTGTCCTTGTGAGCCGTTTTTAGTCCATTTATGTTTGGAATTTAGATTTGTGATACAAAGAGAAATTGTAGAGGGGGAAATTCTCATGAGAATAATCACCTCAAAATATTTTAAAATGAAGAAGTTATGGCTATCGGAGCGTCGGAGGGTCGGGTAGTCCTCAAGTTAGGGTTTCTGAAAATTTGTACCACCGCCGCAGCTGTCAAACATTCTGTTAGAAACAAGTTTTAGCCGTCCAGGTCGGGTCGAGTCGGTCCGGGTCGAGTCAGCCCGGGTCGAGTTTTTAGTGGAAATTTAAGTTGAAATACATGTAAAATGAATGTATTTGAATACCAAACCTATATATGTAGAGTTTATTAGTGACTTAATGGTATCTAAATGTATAAAATAAAGACCAAAGTTAACACAATTAAAAAGTTAACTATTGATAATATTTGAAGAATATTAAAATATTATTAAATGATGAATAATATTAGTATAAGATTAAAAGGTTATTAAATAAATAATAACATTAGTATATGATGAAAATGTTATTAAATAATTACTGACATTATTAAATGATTAAAATATTATTAAATGGTTAATAATATTAATAAGTGATTAAAATATTATTAAATGGTTAATAATATTACTATGTGATTAAAATATTATTAAATGGTTAATAATATTAATAAGTGATTAAAATATTATTAAATGGTTAATAATATTAACAAGTGATTAAAATATTATTAAATTGTTAATAATATTAAAAAGTGATTTAAATATTATTAAATGGTTAATAATATTAATAAGTGATTAAAATATTATTAAATGGACAATAATATTTATAAGTGATTAAAATATTATTAAATGGTTAATAATATTAATAAGTGATTAAAATATTATTAAATGGTTAATAATATTTGAATGTAGTTGTATATTATCAAATGTAGATAATATTTTGAGATATTTGGTAAATTGTTAAATGTCTAAATAATTAAGTTATGTAAAAGAAGAAAGTTTAATTGAATTAAACCAATGTAAATAGTCTATTGCGACTAATTTAGACAACTTATTAAAAGTGGGTCGTACGAAGAACGTGTAGTGAAGACGTATGATGGTTAAAGTGTACCCGACATGTCCAACTAGGTTTGGGCTAGGGTTTTTGTCCGGAACTTAAATGTTCATTTGTCGGACATCTTAAAAATTAATAATTTAAAGTTAAGGTCTTAAGTTAAGACTAATTAATAGTCATTGTAACTAATGATTATGTCAATTTTATATATAAATTGTAGGTTGAACGAATGACGCAAATAAGCATAACTGGTAGAAGCGAACCAGACAAATTTTTCAGATATTGTTGCTATGTGTATAATTGTTGTGTGTGCACTTGAAGCATGTGAGAATTTGAATTAAATGTGTTTTTGTGAAACCATATGAGGTGTGTTGATTCTATATGATAGAAAACCTGAATTAATTGAATAAGTTGAACTGTATGTCATGTATTCATTCCAATGCATGATCAGTATGTTGCATAAATAAATGCAAAGCATGAGAAGTATAATGCATTCATATAATGTAATGTATGAAGCATGAGAAGCATGTATAAACATGAACTATGTGTTATGTGCTATCTGTTAGACTTGCTGAGTCGTTGTGCTCACTCTTGCCTAAACCAACATTTTCAGATAGTGCAAATTATTTGAAGTTCTCGATAAAGATCAAGGAACAGGAAATCATATTACTTTCGCTGAAGATCTAAATATTTGTTGTAGATATCGGTCCGAACTGGACAGGTAAATGATTGTGTAGTATAATACTTAGTTTGTATATTATATGAGTGCTAAATACTCAATTTGATTGTAATAGAATGTCGTATCATGTATGATATTGAGACATATTAGAAATGTATAAAGATTGCGATTCTGGAATAAAAAGAGATGTTGTAAAATTGTAAATAAATGATTATTTACCAATTATAATATTGTTGTAATTCATGAACAATAAGGAAAATATTGTACTCGTGTTGAACCGGATCCGAGGTTCAAGGAACCCGGATTTGGGTTCGTCACATATTCGTTGTGGGGTCCACCAATGATTGGTTCGTACGGCGCCGTAGTATGAATATTCCCCGAAAGAACGAATATTCCCCGACCAAACGAATATTATCCGACATAATATAATTTACACATAACATCCGTAACTTTTAACTTTATCAATTTAACCATTTACTGTTTCAGAAAAAAAAAATTATGAAGAAAAATTAAATTTTATATTTCATAAAATTCGGGATCTTACAAAATAAGAGTAAAATAATTTTTATATTTGGTAAAACTTACTTATTTTAAAATGACTTATAAATTATTTTTTAAGAATTAAGAAACTATTATTTCAACAAACTACTTATAAATTAATTTATAAATTACAACTAAATATTTGAATATTAAGAAATGACTCATAAATTAATTTCATTAACTTATAAATTGTGGTCGAATATGCCCGTACTATGATAAACTTGTTGCTCTTAAAAAAATTGGGTCTCGGTAGTCAGTACATCATATCTTATACTTATGAATTATGTTAAATAATTTATGCATTTTATTTATTTTTTTGTTCGCATCCCTTGCAGTTCACTTTAAGATGAGTGATTCTACGGATCGGTTTTTGGGACTGAAAGTTGTCATCGGTCTTAATTTTTTAATTATTTTTATTTTTAAAATATTTATTTTAATAATTTTTTTATAAAATTTAATAATTTAAGTATAATTTAAATATATATATATATATATAAATAATGATATTATACAGATTATATAATATTATTATTTATATATATCTAAATTATTAAATTTTATAAAAAAAATTATTAAAATAAATATTATAAAAGTCAAAAATAAAATAAAAATTAAACTGGTCACAACTTCAATCCGGATTCTCTAGACTTTTTGCTTTAAGATTGGTCAGTTTGAAGTACATTTGTTATTTTATGAAAAAAGAAAAAGAAAAATCTTATACAAGGATCACATGATGAAGGTGAAACTTTTCAAACCAGCAAGGATTATCATGGGTAGCAACGTTGACCAAATATTGACAACGACATGAAGCCGTGAATGATATTAGTAATAATGCTTAAAGTTATCTGACACCATTAGTTTTACGAAAATTTTAAATTTATTCACATTTTTTATTTTTATTAAAAATAAATAAGTATAATCTATTTTTGGATTAAAAAATTTAAATAAGGTAAAGCCAAATTTATTTATTTTTAATACGAGTAAATCTAAGATAAAAAATATAGATAAATATAAATATACTTTTGATTTTATGTCCAAAATCAAACTAGTATTCTATTCGTACTTTAAAATATATTTTAAATATATTTTTTACACAAATTAAAAAAATAAAATAAAATAACCAAAAATAGAATATCTTTAATAACTCTATAAAATTACATAAACTAATCGGTATTTTATATTAATAGAATCTACTAAATGATATACTTATATTTTTTTTATATACTCTAGGTCTTCTTTTTTAAGAAAAAAAATTATATCTTAAGTCATTCTTTTAAATACGAATGAGTATACTTTTATAATATGTAAATGTCATCATTAATTTATTATTATTATTATTATTATTATTTGTATAAACTTTTTTACCTCCATACTTATTTAGTTAAAAGTTCTAATAATATATGTCACATTTTATATTTTATTCTGTTAATGTTAAGAATGTCAATATGTGGGCAAGGGACAAATCTACAACAAATTATTTTTATTTTATTGCCGAGTTTAATCGAATACATTTTGCTTGTTGTGGAGTCATGAAATTTACTAATATGTGAGAATATTTAATTTGAAGAAGAAAAAAAATCATTAGAAAATTAAAAGCTTTTGCTCAGGCGATTAGCCATTTCGTATTTTTTTCCTAGTAATTATACATCTAATATTTAAAGTTGGTAGCCTCTAAAAATACTCTTCCATTTTTAAGATAATTTTTATTTTGTTATTTTTATATTATTGTTTTTATCTTTCTATTTGGACTTTCAAATTTGTAAAAAAAAAAAAAATTACATAATTTATACATACAACACATATGTCATTAAGTGCTAATTAATATTACGGCATTATGTTTCTCGTATAAAAGGTATATAAAGCTGTTAATTTCACAAAAAGTATAATTTTCACGTGTATTTTTATTAATTCATATAATTTTCTCTCATGTAAAAAATTATTTAAATAATATACTGATGGTTAAAGAAAGAAAGCTAAAATCTTAACTTGGAGGGCCAAAATTCTCAAATATATAAAAGCATTAAAATTATTTAATACAAAATTAAAGTATACTCAATTTGTTCTTTTTTAATTAACGTTTTAAAAATATATATAAAAATTAAAAAATATAATTAATATTTTATTTAATCACTTAAAATTAATATAAAATCTTACTATCAACCCTTAAAATTTCAACATGAAGTAAGCCTTTAGTATATTATTATAATTATAGTTTTCTTTTGGGGTCCATTTGATAGTACCCCATTTGGGTATATATATATATATACACATATGAAAAAATGACCATTATAAATATTTTAACAAAATTCAACTATACGTATGGAAAAGTATATAAAAGAAAATTGATATTTTTATATAATTTTTTAATATTTTTAAATAAAAAATGTTATTATATGTTTATAGCAATGGTCAATATAAGTCTATAGCTATAATTTATATATAAAAATATTAAAAAATCTTATAAAAATATCACTTTCTTATATAAAAATATTAGAGTTAAAATTTGTAATTAATTTGAGAATACAGAGAATCAATGTTATAACCGTATAAAAGTCTGTTTTTTTTTTAACGATTTTAAATTTTTATGTATTATTATGACATCACTAAATTATATAAAAAAAAAAATTAAGACGATATTAGTACATGCTCTTTCATCAACATGGTCAATTTTTTCTAAACAAAATCCTAAAGATTTTTTAACCTTATTAAGAATCTAACTTCGATACCCAATTAAATAACTATCTTTTTCACCTTTTTTAAAAAAATTTATTTGATTATGGTAAAACCTCATCATTCGAATGCGCATTATTTTACTTTGCTTAATAATAGTGAATTTCGTAATAAATGCATGATGAATAAAAAATGGTAACAAAATTAAATTAATAATATTTTACCCCATTCAATCGTTATATTATATTTATTTTACCCCGGAGAGAGTCTTTATTTATCGGTTTTTATATTCTGATTCTTGTTATACTCTTTGTTTTTGAATGCACGTGTATTTTCAAGAACGCCGTCGACTCCTTAAGCTTAAAGATTAATGGCGACTTACGGAATATCTTATCAGTCCTCTCTAATTCAGCCAACATCTTCCCTATTCCCGCCTAAAAATACCCCAGAATGCCCCTCCAGATTCGTTTCTTTTCCTTTGCAGAAACCCGCCGGATCTTCTTCTTCGCCGACGTTTGGTCCCAAAATACCCCTGTCCGTATCGAGAAAGAACTCCCTATTATCAGATGTTGTTTCGGATGGGAAGAAGATATCCAATCCGATTGTTGTCATTGATAATTATGACAGCTTCACTTATAACCTCTGTCAGGTTTGATTTTGATACCCTCTCAATTCCAATTATTCTTTTTTGGGTGTTGAGAGAATTTCGATTTTGTACTTCATTTGTAGCTAAGTTGAGTACTTGATTGTATTTGTCCTAAGTTGCAGTTTTAAATTTCTTTTGTGTAATTTGATTGTTCTGTTTTGATGTTGAGGGATTGGGACAGAATATACTAAGAATATGTAAATGTTAGTTTAAACAAGTAAAAGGGACATAAACTAACTTCATTGCAACTTCTGTAACAAACAGTTGAAAAAATATATACATATAATTTAATTAGGTTGATAGTTGAGGATATGTCATTTGTTATCTAAAGAGGGATTTCACACCCGGTTGGACTCGGGAAACAGGAAGGGTAAGGCCAAGAAAAATAAAATTAATAGTAGAAATAGAATTAGTTTTTTTTTTTTAAAGTTTTGAAAATACTTATACTTTCTTAAGAATAAAATCAACAATCAAGTATATTACTAAATTTACTGTACTAGACGGATGAGAATTTTCTATCCTTTTTTGTTTTTAAATTCCTTTGCTTTCCCAATCACTTTCCTAGTTAAGAACAAATCACTACCTACATGTTATCGGCATTTTAATCTTTGCTTACATGTTGTTATGTCTCAAAGCATTGAGGGGATGGAAATAACCACTCCCCAATTATTTTGTTGTTTTACTGTAATGGGGTTGGGGGAAGTGAGAGAAGGAGGTTTCTTAAATTCTCTGCTCCTTTTGACTTCATTGAAAAGAGGCAAGAGGGATTAAGTTAGGAAAGGGAAAAAAAAGATACAAATCTATTGAACCTTGGTGTTTTCTATGCAAAAATGACAAATTTCGAAGAGAAGATAATTTTTTGAAGATGTTCTCCTCTAGTCATACAGATTTCTACATTGTTTTACATGGCAAAACATACAAATTCCAATTTGTTCTATTGTCCAACGCCTGCATTTCTGCACTTGTAACTTTCTACTATTATCACTCCTCTTGTGCCACAGAGCTTGGAGCAACCTATTAAAAAAACATTCTTTGTGATTCATGGATTATGTGCATCACCACTAAAATGTTATGCTAATACATTCCCGCGTGATTCCTGAAGTATATGGGAGAGCTGGGCTTTAACTTTGAGGTTTACCGGAATGATGAGCTCACTGTGGATGAACTGAGAAGGTAAGGATATTATTTTTAAAATATAAATAGAGTTAATACTTGAGTTTCCTGATAGGATATCAAAGAAACGGGAAAAAGAACTCTGTTTCCTGACTGAATTACATGATGTAATCTCCTTCTTGCCGGTGCAAAATTGTACTAGAATATTGGCTCTTTACAGATCAACAAAACTTCTAATGTTGAACTTTTTCCCCTTGTCATTTCATAGGAAAAATCCAAGAGGAATTCTTATATCTCCAGGACCAGGTAAGGTTTGTCATGTAGTGATGCTTCTGTGTTATGTTTTTGTAAATATAGCAATACATTATTATATTTCTTTCGTCATAGGTGCACCTCAAGACTCAGGAATATCATTGCAAACTGTGTTGGAACTTGGACCCACCGTACCATTATTTGGTGTGTGTATGGGTTTGCAGTGCATTGGTGAGGCTTTTGGAGGTAAGTCTAACAAAACAAAAGCTATGAATTACTTATGTTTACATTGTGTCAGTTAATAAAAAATTGACGTGGGTATGTTCTGTAAGTAATTTGCATATGACAAGACAGAATTAACATGAGATGTAAACATTGTATATTTTTTTTGATGAGATTATTAGAAGTAAAATAAATAAATGAAAATACACATAATATGGAATATCATGGGCATACATAACAAATAAAGGAACCTATCAGCATAAAGACCTCTTGAATACTATCAAGATTTGATTTCTTGTCAAGTATTTGCAGCTATGAGTCCTTCTCTTTGTAGATACTTTTTATAGAAAGTGCCTTATGAAAAATTAGCAGCATACAAACTGTTAGAAAACATAATCTAGCTCTAATCTCTCTTTAAATTTGCCCTTTCTGACACTTTTACCGTCCACATCAATTTTGCTAAAGAATTCTATGCTAATTTGGAGTATATGTAATAATCTATGAGTAAAGAGAAAAGGAACTGTTAAATTTTTTTCACAAATCACAAGTTACTATTGTTTTCTCTACTTTTGGTTATTCTGTAGGCTTCTTACAATCTTACCTCTGTTTGTTTTATTTTTATTTTTTTAATATACAGTGTTTGGAGTTATTGTTTGATAGGGAAAATTGTGCGCTCTCCTTATGGGGTTGTGCATGGAAAAAGTTCTCTCGTGTACTATAATGAGGGTGAAGAAGATGGTTTATTTGCAGGCTTATCAAAGTAAGATCTTTTCTTGAAATAACATCTACTGAATAGTTAGTACTATCAGTATTGTGGTTATGTTATTTCTGTAGTTTCTTTTCCTAATCCTTAACAAGCTTTTACATCTTTATCCTCATCTTCTGTACTTGAACAAATAATTAACATTTCAAGCGGTAATCTTAAGCCACCCTCTTACTGCTTTCTTAGCTGCTGACGTATTCTTTCCTCACTTAATGAAATATTCTGATATACCCTACTATTAGGAATATGGACTTTCCTATTCTCTCTCTCTCTCAATTAAATAATTTATGCAAAAAAAATCGTGTGGGGGTTAAGATTACGAGCCTTCCTTGTATGGCCAAATGATTAATGTAGCATGGCCAAGTAGTTGGTAACGCTAAAGGGTAAGGGCTGATGGGGATCCTACTTTTTAACTTTTTTTCTCCCTTAAGATTTGCTTCGTTATTTTTTTGTTTATTTTTTTCAAACAGAATAATCTGTATAATGTTCTTTTTATAGTGGTTATTGTTCTATTAGATGGTAAAAGCATAGACTACACAGCTTGAGAATATGGGATCAAGTTACACGGAGCCACATAAGCATTTAATTATAGGTATCTACATCCAATCCACTTTTTGTGACAGCAATAAAAAGCACCCCTCGTCGATCTTAGGAGCATGTGGTCTTAATAAATATATTACACTTGTTGATCACAATTTTTCCTTCTTGTTGAAAGCAATATGATCATTGATTTCAATTATACAGGAGATTCACCTAGGCTTATTTTTTAGTTAAAATATAAATCAATAAATTGACTATTAATTTACATGAATGGACATGACCTTTACATTTAGGCACTGCCTCAATTTTCCAATATACGGAAAGTGAATAAATTCTGCATGAAATTTAGGTTTTAATTTACTAATCAAAAAAATAAATTTGGGTTCTACTATTATGTTGAATGTTTTTTTTCCCAGCCCTTTCACTGCTGGTAGATATCATAGCCTTGTGATCGAAAAGGAAAGTTTTCCTAGTGAAGTACTTGAGATGACAGCATGGACAGAGGATGGATTGATAATGGCTGCTCGTCACAAAGCATATAAATATCTACAGGTAAGGTTTTTGTAGCCCTTTCACTATAATAATCAAATGGGGAGAACCATATGATTTAGATAATGATATCAAAAGTATCTTTAATTAATCAAATGCATCTTATTGCTGAATTGAAAAGAATTTTAGTGAGGCGTCTACATAGTGTTACCGAAGTCTGCATACATGAAACTCCAAATTGGTACCCTTTACCCCGAATCTTACCGGTTATTCGTTCTAAACACCTCAGTTTCTTAAATAGAAAATTTTAAAAATTAAAAAAACTGGACTCCTGAACCTACCAGTAGAGTTTTATAGATGGCAATGTGATTGTGTGGATGGTCATTTGGAATTCAGTTACATAGTCTTTCCGTTCCACAAAAAAGAGTGCCATTTGCTATATTTTCCAACGTTAAGGTTTCTTCCATGTTTATCCTTTAAATATAACAAGTGTGTAGTTTGGTGGTGGTGACATGGTAGTGAACCTGTGATGTTAAACTTTAGGTCATTGTGATTTGTGACTATATACTATCATCAACAAAAGCACTCTTTTTGTGGAACAAATTCATTTTATAAATGGAACAGAGCGAGTATTTGAGATTGCAAAATATTGATTTACATCTTATTTTGCTTAGTTGAGAGAGTTTGGAGGAGTTACCAAATATAGTTAGAGCTCAAAGCCTCAAACTGACAGTCAGGATAAATGAAGAGGATTGACATTTCCACAAGGGAAATTGATATTTCCGCAATACTCTTCTCGCATGAATAGTAAATGGGGTCCACCTTCATTTGAGTAGAGTCTTGCGGAGATATCAATTTCCCTCGTGGAAATATCAATTCCCTAAATGAAGTGTCTGGAAAGGGTTAATAGCTTTTGTCCTTGGGAAGCAAAGGAGGGCTGGAAATTGTAAAATCCTTTCTTCTCAACTCTTTACAGATCACATTGCTTTAATGAAGGGGAGACAGAAAACCAATGCATTCCCCTCTCTCTGATCTCAGTTCCCGTATATGTTCAATTTCTCGTGTTTCCTCTATTTTAGTTGTTCCCTTTAGGCCGCATACATGGTGTCTGTACCTAGCCAGTTGACCTATGAGAATGAGACTTTACTATTTCCCCCTGAAAACCAATATCAAATGCATGGTTTGGGCTTCTGAAAGTATTAGTATAACAAATATAAAAACTACATAACAAGAGTATAGCTGATATTGCTTTTGTTCTTAATTCTAACTCGACAATTATTAGCCTTTCAGCCGTACATACCTTCTCTTTTTTCTGTCTATCGAATTGTTGATTCATTTTTGTTATGATGTTTCCAAATAATTGTTTTTCTTTTACTGCATGGGAAATGCAGGGTGTACAGTTCCATCCAGAAAGCGTTATAACCACTGAAGGGAAGGCGATTGTACATAATTTCATCAAATTGATAGAGAGAAAGGAAGCCAAGTCCCCAAACTAGAGGCACTAATGGTGCAATCTATATGTCTCAATAGTAATGGCGGCCTTCAACAATTGAAGGCATCTGGCAAACCTAATTCTGTCTCTCTCATGAATTATTGTGATTCTAAATTTTTGGACCATGTTCTGGCGCTGTATTTGCTGCTATGAGGGATTATGTCAACTTTATTAATGGGAAAGTCCTTGAATGCGTTTACTTAATGCACAATGGTCCAGTTTCACCTGTTTCTTTTTTCTTATGCTCGTATCTAGTACTACTATAATTATTGTGATTCTTATTTTAGCTAATGAATAAAGATGACATGAATCTGTATCTCGGCCAATCTCCGACCATGGAAAATTTTCCACCGAAACCCACATGTCCCTAAAAATTAAAAACCAGCCCCTTCCATGTATTTGTTTTTACTAATCTAGTCCTTGTCTCAAGGCTCTTCCTCTCTAATGCTGGTCTAATGGCCGAAAAACCAGCACAATATATCTAATTTACATAATTTTTTTCTATAAAAAAATACTGAAAGACGGGTGAAGAAAGGAAAATATGAAAGAAAGAAAAGGCAGCTTCAAAAGCTATTACCATTTAAATTGCTTATGAAGAGAATGGAGAGTAATAGCACTTTTTGGAGTGCCCAAAGAATCTCAAATTAAATTATGTGACCTTTAAACGCTTAGGATTCTAGATTGTCGTTGCTAAAATGCCCCTTAGAATATGACACATCTGACCAAAAACACTAATTAGGCCTGACATGAAATCCTGTCCATAATGTAAAAAACAAACATACTTGCAAAACAAAACTACAATCTACTCCACTTGATAATACATTAATACCACTCATCTCATCTGAAAAATAGATTCCTTAAAATAAATAAATAAAAATATTAATGTAAATCCAATTCCAAGAACCACGCTTATATAGTAATAATAACCAGATGACACTATATTTATTTGAAACCATGATGACACTGTCCAACACACCATTAATAACCAATATTATGATCAACTTTTGACAGCCAAAATACAACATGAATAGGAATATTATGGCTTGAAACTTTAAGGTATGAAATATATACATACCCCAACATGATCTTCAAATGAATACCCACAATCACCCTCAATTAATCTATGCACTCCTCTATACACAAAAACTAAACCAAACTGGAATGGACAACGAAGGTAATGTTCATGTGACAAAATAGAAGATACAGCATTTTAAACTGGGGTCACCCCATGTAGGCTTGATCGGCTCGGGTGGTGTCGTTTACCGTGGTGGCGACGGCCTCCGCCGAATGTGACTGGGTTGAACCCTCGGAGTCGCTCGGCTTCGTGGAGATCAATCACACACTCGGATGGAGGAGCCTTGTATCGGGTTTTATCGTAGCAATAGGAGTACTGCATGTGTTTCCTTCTAAAGTTCTGCATTTTGGTTCTTTGTTGGCTAGTGATGCCAATAGGAATGGAGTTGGACTTCGGCGCGTTGTCACACTTGGATGATTGCTCAATGGGGTCGACAGCACAGCCATGAAGGACTAAGTCTGAGAACTCAGCGATGTAAGGGGCATATTTGTAATTGACCCTATATCTACCACCATTTGTGGCCCAATCAGACCCATCCCATATGGTGGCATACAGAGTCATTGGTTTGGAAGGGAAGTCCCCACCCATTGCCTCTGTCCTCTTGATCTCTCTTATGGGAACATTGTCCACATAAAAGCTGCAAGATAACATAAAAACACCCACAAACAAAAAAAAACAAACCTTATTATCAATATGTAGGTATGTTTGATCTTTAGATGAGGGTAAAAACAAGGGGCTAGTGGAAGGAGGGGGGGGGGGTTGACAATTTAAATAAATGCAGAGGATGATTCTCTCTGCTGCCCGCCCCTCCCCCTCTTGCAGTTATAGAAACAAACAAGACAAAAAAAAATCAAAACCTATCTCCACCACTAATATCTACTACTGAGAGAATCAGCCTGTATAGGAATTAAAGGGAATTCAAACAAAAAGATTGAAAACACTGATCAGATTTAAAAGCTCGGATGAAGGAACACTTTGAAATTACATAGAAGTATTTAGTAGCTTAACTAAAATTAGTTTTGCATAGCTAATTAGGTTGTTGTGATATTTATTATCAGAACAGGGGATATTTATATTTTCTGTATGGCGTAGACATATATCAATGTAAAGAGAATAAGTAGAACCACATGCTTCAATGCTAGGAGATATCATAGTAAAAATTAAATTATCGTAACAAACCTTAGTTGAAGAGTAGTTATTAGATTATGCTAGATATGATAAAGTAGCCCAATACGAAATAAAGTGTGCAACTAAATATAGAAAAAAGCGCAATTATTTTTGGAAGGTATTGATTTCTTACATGATCTGATTCTCAGTCCAGAGAATACTGTATTGGTGGAAATCTTCTGAAGGATCAAACCACAGACCATATCTCTCCTCTCTGCCTATGCTTGTGCTACCATTGCCATAAACATTAGTCTGAATCCTCCAGTCTTTGCCTCTAATATTCCCCAAAAACTCAAAATCAACTTCGTCGTGGTTATTCGCAAAAATGTCTCCATTTGACATCTGTAATCATCCCCAAAAAAATAAAATTAATATGTTGGGAGATTAATTCAAAAGATGGAACTGCCAATGAAAAATAAAGGAATATCATAAAAATGCAGGCGATCATTTATGATTGAGATGATTTTAAAATTTGCAAATAATTTAATAAAAATAATTGTAGCTAAATTTTGCTTATGAGAAATATAACTAAAGTAAATATACGAGGAATGAATAAACCCAGCAAAAATTTCATAACAAGGATTGTTCTTCGATAATCAAAATAAACAGGCTTGCCCTCAAGCAATTCACCTAGGCTTTATCAATTTCATCCTATTTATAAACCTCAAATAACAATAATGTAAGCAGCGATATTATCAATATGAAAGACCCATCTGGGTTTAACTAATTTTAACATATCTACATAGCATAACATCAAAATTATTACTTTTTTGAAGAAATCTATAGGTTTGATAAAGATTTTAGAATGCATAACAGGAAGCTGAACCCAGAAATGTAACTGGTAAACCAAATTTGGGTATGTTTAGATTTGATAGAAGAAGAAAATAAAATACGCACATAAAATGCAACAACAACGCCAGCAGTGTAATCTGCAGGTAGCTTGATTGAAGCACTAAAGAATCCGTGGAGGTAAAGGTCATGTGACACAAATCCGGAACCTGAACATTCATACCCAATAAAAAAATTATTAAAAACAAAGAACGTATCGAAATACAATAATAATAAAATTTTAAGAAATATAGAGGTGGTGGAAACCTGTTCTTTCATCTAGAGAAATGTGGACTGATTTTCCATCTTTAACAAGCATGAGATTATGATATCCAAAGAGTTGCGAATACCCTTCATCAAACGATATGATTGGAAGGTTTTTTGAAGAATACCCAGAAGCCAAAACAAGAACAGAGCATATCAGAAACAATTTCAGATAAAGATTCCCCATTTTTTGTTTTGATTATTAGTAATCACTAGCCAGCCACTGATGAGTGTTTTAGCCGTTGATGCCTGATGGTCCACAGTTTCTAATTTGTAATGGTGTTGGTGTTTTTGTACAAAAAAGAAGCGTATTGTAGAAGGAGATTAGATACATAAATATATATAGAGAGAGAGTCTCAATCTGTAGAGCAATGGAGGGATGAGAGAGTGAAAAATGAGGAGAAGGACAAAGGGAGGTGATTTTATTGGGGTGTGTGAAACTCAAGACAGGCGTGAGCTGTAGACAACATCTACACATTTGGAAAATTGTAGCTGTGTTAGTGGTTATCCATTTTCTTTGACTAATGACTTAATTAATTAAGGGGTATTTAATTAGGATTTATAAGGACTTATAAAGATTTTAAAAGTTTAGTTGTATTCAATCAAGACATTTAAAGAGTTTATAAAAATTTAGTGGTATTCAATTACAACTTTTCTAATATCTTTAAAAGTTATGTGGTATTGAATTAAGACTTTTACAAAATCTATAAAAATATTTCGGTATTCAAAAAGTCATAGATTTTAAAGATTTCTATCAAATGGTGGAGTTTAATAGACTTTAAAATAAGATTTATTCATATTCAAAGTCTTCCAAAGTCTGCCTCATGCCAAAAGACTTCCAAATATTTGCCAAAAACTTTCAAATATTTGAGAAAGGGAGAAGATGAAAATAATATAAAATAAATACAAATAAAATTAATAAAAACACATAATAATAAATAATTTTCCTAAAATAATAAAAATACTTAAAAACTAACAAATAAAAATAGTGTAAAATAACATAAAATAATATAAATAATATAAATTAATTGAAAACTCACAAAATATATCAAAACCAAATTAAAATAAATATTAATACATTTAAGTACAAAATAATTACAAAAACTTAACATTTAGGGAATAAAAATATAGCATAGTTCATCCTCATCAGTTGTGTAAGCTTAGATCTTAGTGTTGATTTAATATATTTTGGGTGTCATTTATACTGGTAATTTAAAAATGCCTCATATAAAATTTTTGATAAATAATGATATACTAAGTAAATTGTCTAATAGAATTGTTCGCATTTTAGCAATTGTTTCTATGGATAATTTTTATGAATAACCCCTCCTTTCATTTGGTTGCGAATGTCATTTTATGTTGTTGAGTTAAAATTGTAATTACAATATTTAGGTACTAGCAGTAAAAAAACAATAGAAAATTTTAAAGTTCTATGTGGTTTATAAACTTTTTTGATTATAGGGCAGTGTGTAATTTTCTTTAAATCAGTTATCCCCTTAATTTTTTTATCCATTTGTGATCATTGGGTTATGTGATACTCTATTATGTCAAAGGTATAAAGATGGGGATGCTTCCAGACCAAACTAATCTATCAAGTTCATCATCCTTCTTTATTTTTTTCTAGTTAAAAGAATAAGAGGTTAGAGAGTAAAGAGAGGAAAATTAAAATAGAATGATGAAAAATAAGAATAAGTATATATACACAATATTTAAATTAAATATAAAATTAAATATTATATTTATTTTAATTATTAAAAAATAAGACATAATACGAATTTTATTTTTATATTTTATTTTTTAATAGTTAAGATAGATGCATTATTTCAATATTGTGTACTTATATTTATTTGAAAAATAATAATAAAATATTAAAAAAAAGTAATGATTTTCTTTTCTCTCTTTTAATAATATAGATATACTTTGACTAAGATTTTAGCGTTCAAGTACTCCGCCACTATTTGGAGACTTTGAAATTAAAATCTTGATGCCTTCAAGGAAGGGCCAAAGTGACCAAACGCAAAGCTAAAACTTTTTAAAATAAAGTATTACTAGAAAGAAATACCAAGAAGAAGAAAAAAACATAAAACTTTTGGGACGAAAAGAGGGTTCCCTTTTTCTTTCTATTATAAATAAAAGAAATTAATATTTTTAAGAAATTAATTTAATATTTTTATAAAATTAAATGAGATTTATTTATAAAAAATATTAAATTAATTTATAAATTTTAATAATTTTTTTATAAAATTAATAAATTTTATTTATAAAAATATTAAATTAATTTATAAAAATATCAATTAATTTCAAGTAGTAGTAGTAGTACAAAAACGAAAAGAAAAATTTAACGTAAGGAAAAAGAGGAGGAGCCATTGTTGCTTTCCTGACCAGGTTAACTGGCCCAGGCGCCGCCTTTTTTTGAAGGTTTAGTCATTAGTGGTTACTCTTCCCGAAATACCCTGTAACATACTCTTAATTTACGGATTGGACCCAACTGAAAATGGAAGGTCAGATAGTAAAGAAGGGCATTTAATGGAAACCCAAAAAATAGAAGTAGAATAAAAATAAAATAGGATTTTTTAACTTTTAATTAACCTTTTTTAAGGCTCTAATTAATTGGTATCAAAATTTAAATCTAGGTTTTTGCCAATTAACTTAAGAAAGATAAAATACGATTTTTTAATTCTTTTTATGAAAATAAAAAGTATTACTTACTCAACCACAAAAATTATTTGTATTGCATTTTTTATATGCAATCGTTTTAAAGATAATTAATATTTTTACAAAAAATTAATATTTTTACAAGATTCTATTTATATGAAAGTGGGCTCTATATACTATTCATGTGAGTGGATGAAGTTTTGTGAAAATATCAATTTTCGTTTTAAAAAAATTAAAAATATCAATCTTCTTTTTAAAATAGAATAAGTATAAACACATAATAACTAAATATTATATTTATTTATATTATTAAAAAGCGAGATATGATATTGAAATTCGTATTATATCATATAATTTTTAATATTATAAATAGATGTAGTATTTAATGTAGTGTTTAGTTATTATGCATATAAACTTGTCATTTAAAATAGAAAATTAATATTTTTATAAGTTAATTTGATATTTTCACAATATTAAATGAGATCCATTTATAAAAATATCAAATTAACCTATAAAAATATTAATTACCATATAGAATTAATATTTTTATAAATTAATTTAATATTTACTAAAATTAAATAAAATATATTTATAAAAATATTAAATTAATTTATAAAAATATCAATTCCCTTAAAATATAATGGTCCCCTCCTCCGTCAGCATCACTAGCCGTTGTTGTCCATGTTTGACAAAGTCTACAATTTTGGAGAGAGAGAAATGTCAGTGCGAAATTTATGGAACTTTACAGCAATGTTAACGGCATCAATCTTGGAAATCAGTCCCAACTGATATACGGTCATTCAAGAACGGCGTTACACTTTTCCCCTCATAGTGGTGGACCCCACCTCTCACGAGAAAAATATAAACGTAATTTAGGTAAGAAACCAGTCTTATTATATATAGATAAATTTATATCTAATTATAATTATAAAACAAATTAATACGTGAAATAAGATATAATTATAAAATTATTCTATTTATTATAAATTTGTCTTTTTTTAAAAATTATTATTAATATTTATTTATATAATTGATAATCAAAATCTTAAAATAAATATTTGTAATATATATATATATATATATATATATATATATATATTTTATTGTATTATATATACGTGGGAAAATTTGTATGGGCAAGTGCGCAAGTTTTGCATGGGAAAAGAAACGACTCAAAACGGCCGAGGGAAGGCCTTAATTAGCTCATACTGTTGGCTATGGACTAACGTGCGCAAAGTGATTCAACTGCCCCCGGAGTGGGATTGGGAATATATATGGAGATCCAACGCGCTTTGTGAGGGCTGACGATTCCTCTGCTTTGACATCCGACACCTGTGCCCATCAATTCATCATCCCAATTCTTCCTGTAAATTCCGTGAAAGTAAAATAATCTAAATTTGGGATCAAAAAGTTTTATACAACAATTTTAAAATTGTATTTAGTTATTATCCAATAAAAAGAGTTGAATTCGTATAACATGGTATTTGGCTCGTTCAACATATAATTAATTATATTTTTATTTTTTTAATAGAACAATTAACCGAGCAATTTAGACCTAATTATATTTTGCTTGCTTAAACTCGACTAGAATTTGAGTTTGATTCGTTTGTTAAACAATCTCAAATTCGTTTAAAGTCAGTCCAACTAGTTCAGTTTTTAAAACGAATTCAAATTCGACAAGTCAAAACTCATAAATAATGAGTGAGAATTAGATTAAAATATAATGATTTCAAAAGTCAGGCCAGAAGTTTATTAATACATAAAAGGTGACTTTTTTGACTTATATATATAAATATTAAATTTGTTAATAAATTTAATTGGTTAAAACTTAATATAGTGTACTTGCATTTATTGAATTTTCCTCAAGTAAATAGTAAAGGAGCAAATATGTATTTCAATTCTCTTAAAAAGTTTCACATTGTAAGAAAATACTCACAGAACTTCATAATCAGCATAACTGTGTCGTTTCATAATAAAAAAAATCACAAAAAGAGACGAGAGAGAAATACAGGTCACACACATATTATTATTATTATTCATCGTGATTGTAAAATCTACCGCTGGGGTGATTTAGTCTCGGAGAACACTTTGGGGGCCCGAAAAGAAGATGATTTAGATATACAGTATATAATTGGGGGCATGTTTGCCTGCTGCCGTCTAAGAAATCGAGTCGACCACTCCACTTTTCTCGCTTAAGCTTTTAAGTTTCAGGTGGGACCTACTCAACTATATTTCCACCACATGTCAAAAGCATTGTGGTCCATCGGCTTTTGGGCCTGTTGCCTGACGTATTGACCGGAGATAAATTTATAAAGAATTTTCTTAGGTATATGCTAAGTGTAAAATTTAAGGTATAATATTATTTGTTTATATATTTATATTGAATTTAATGTATAAAAAAATATTATATTAGTGGACTCTATGTATTAAATTCAGTGCAAATATAAAAAAAAAATACATTAAAATTAACGTATATTCTTAAGACACACATTAAACAGATCTATTTATAAACACAATAATCTGACATAATATCAAATATTATATTTATTTTTATTATAAAATATTAAAATTTATGTCATATAATATTATTTAATAATAAAAATAAATATAATATTCGAATATTATCGCTAATGATTATGTTTGTATACTTATCCATTGACCGGATATATATATGGATAAGCCACGTCCGTATGTGTATTACAGCCTTGCGGTTTCATCTTTTGGGCCTAATTTTGAATGAGATCTTATGTGAAAAATGATAATTGGATATAAAAATTAAAGATAAATATTTTATAATTTTATTTATTTTTATTTTTAATTCAAAATAAAAATAAATAAAATTATAAAATATTTATATCCAATTATTAAGTCCGCATTAAAATTTTCATTTTGAATTTATCCATTCACATGTGGCTAACCCACATTACACATCATTTCCTCCCATACAAATAGATATCTATCTCTAGAATTAAACTTTCAGTATAATAATACTACAAAATTTTCTGCCTTCTAAATTATATATTTATTGTTAATTTTTAAAAAATAATTTAATATATTTTAAAATAAAAATTTAGATAATTTATTAAAAGTTATGAAATAATATAATTTATAATGACTAATATTTTTATGATAGTTTACGATATTTATTATTATATTAATTAAAATTAAAAGAATCTATATCAATTTTAAATTTTAAATTCTCTTAAATTAATTTTGAAAAATCAATAATAATTAAATAATATAAAACGAAGGAAGCTCGATAAAATATATATATATATCTTTTAATAAAATATTTTTATTGAGAATTTTAACTTGTATCGGCATTATTAAAATTTAGTTTTGAAATACTATTATTCAGAAAAAGTATATACTCCATCTAATTTTACGGAGTAAAAGAAGAAACTCGTGAAGCCTAGTAGTCTATCAGCCACCAGGGCCTTATAGATTGTTTGGGATTTTACTACTAGTTGCACTTGTAGACCTGCTTATCCCAATATATTATTAGCCATTCAAGTATAAAGGACGTGATTAATTATCCCAAGTATATAGCCAAGTTGTTGAATAAAATCTTACGGATTAACACGTTCAAAACAGTTGCAAATCCGTGAATATATATGTAGGGGAAGAATTTAATATTAAAAAAAAAGTATCATTAATATAGTAAAAAAATAAATTTTTCATTTTGAGACGGGGCGATATGCAATTAAAAAAATATTTAATGCATTACAACTCATTCAAATTCTCCAAATAATTTACCTACAACGTACAGCATTGGTTATATATATATATAATTGGATATGTGAAAATTCAAACCATCTTAAGCTCGAGTTCATAATTAGGAGAGAAATTAATCATGAAATTGAAAAGAAAAAAAAAAGACGATGATTGATGGTAATATACAGGTGTGTTGACTGGTGAGGTGAGGTTTGGATTAAAGCAATCGAGTATGGAATCACGGTGTCTTTCGGTGCAAAGTTTTTAAGTTGAGGGTTTGTCATCGGTACTAGAAATCACCAGACAATAAAAATCACCGAATATGATTATCTTGATTTAAAATTATCTCTCTATATATATACGGAGTAATAAATGATTTTTTTTTTTGGAATTTTATCTATTTTAAAATTAAAGATATTTTTTTTTGTTTCCAAAAAATTTAAATATATGTGTAAGTTATAAAATTATTACTTTTATTTAAAAGCTTAAATATATTTTATTTTTCAATTCAGTGATTGATCTTTAAATTTTTTTAATTAGGTGATTAAATTTTATTTTATTTTTATTTATGTTCAATTACAAGTGCCACTGACGACCTGATTAAATGACAGTGACAAAATAGTGTGTATGTATAATTAAAAAATAATTTATTTAAAAGAAATTCTGCCATGTTATTAGATTAAGGGGCAAAGATGTAAAGTACAAATTGAACCAATCAATCACACTACTAAAACAAATTAAACAACTATCAAAAATTTTAAAAAAAATCATTATCTCTTCTTCCGTATTTTCATCTTTATGACTCTTTTTCTTCAATCCGTTCGGAGACCACCATCACCGAAACCGCCGCCGCCGCCACCACGACGCAGCCACCAACTCACACCACCCAACAATATTAGAGCTACTGACATTCATTCAAAAAATTTCATCATCCCAAACTAACGAGTAAACTAATTTCAAACCACAAAATAATGCAAAATCTCAAAAACCTAAATTAAATTGTACCCGACATTAGCACCCAATTACCATGAATTTCAAAACTCTAAACGTTAAGCAAATTTGTTGTAAGAGAGAACTAGACCAGCAACAAAGGAAAAACACAAACGATACCACAATCGTTGCACCGTCGGATCTCGATCTCTGTGAAATTCAAGTTTGCTTAGACGAATGAAAGTCAGTCCCCAAGGATTTAATTGATGAAGGACCAGCTATGTTCGTTCTGTACCTTCCAGTTTGACTTATTCTGATAACCAGCGACCCGATCTGAAGTTGCTAAAAGGGGTTGAAGAAGAATGTTGAAGATGGAGAGTGAAGAAGAAAAGAAAAGATTTGATATTTTGGAACTTTTAGCCAAGAATAAAATAAAAAATATATTTTAACTTTTTAAAGTCGATGTATGTATAAAATTTCAATTGATATAGTTCATGCAAAATTTGTAAATAATAAATTTTATAAATAATAAAATTTTAAAGATAATTTTTACTTATATTACCTAAAATCATATAAATTTAAAATTTTGCATAATGTTAAATAGAACCTTTTTTAAGGGAAAAGTAATACGGAGTATATGCATGCATTTCGTATCATGTCACCCTAGAAATTAGCAGCTTTTGGGTCCCAAAAAGGTTTTCAGTAGCAGTTCGCGTGAACGAGTGGGAATATCAATTAAAGGTCCCTGGTCCACAAATAAAAATGCATGTGAGGAGACTTGAGGTCCAAGCAAATTAATTAGTGGAGTATTTGGGCGCAATTGACTTTAAAAATATGTTGTCCGATGCCACAATACAGCAAGTAATAAAAAATTGTATAATTAATGAGAATTGAAATTTTTATAAGTAAAAATAATAATTTTACAAGATTTTTTTAATATAAGTGTGAAATTTATTTATTTTTTGAGATAATTCATAGAATTATTATTTTTATTTATAAAAATATTAATTCTTTAATTAATATAGGGGATCGATTATGAATTACGAAGAGCTTGAGAAATTTTCATGTATATTATTGCCATATGGTCAATTAAAGAAGAGCATTCATAGAGGACTAGACGTTGCATGCTTATAAATTAAAGCAATCAAATCCAATCTACTGTAATAGTACTATTACTTACAACAGGAAAACTTAACATGTGTCCTAAGGGTATATGTTAAGCACATAATTCAAGAGAATATTCTCTTGAACTGAGTGTGTATTTTTTTAATTTCTGCATTTGCACCAAGTTCAAGAGAATATTCTCTTGAATTGTGTGCAGCATGTACCCTTAAAACACATATTAAGAGAACCCTATATATATAGCCAAGTCAAATTAAAAAACTACCTGCAGCTCTGCTGGAACCTTTAATTTGTAAAACAATTAATACAACTGCTTTGAATTCATCGATCATAATACATAGATTCTCCACTGCTAGCAACATTGAGTTGAACTGAACACGCTTTCCTTGGAGAGACTAGACAAGCCATGTGATTGTAAATTGACCTGTACATGGAGTACTGCATGTTTCATTATATTTACAGTAGTAAAATGGTTGCCGCCCTTTGCTTGAAAAGATTATCACATGGCACCGGTTGGATAGCGCGTGCCAAACAAATAATCAACTACTTTGATTTTGGTGACAGCTAGGCTAGGGTGAATAATAATAATAATTCATTTTTTCAAAATATAATAAAGCTTTTTCTTAATGGGCAATATTCTGCATATTATTTATTTCATCTTGTATTTTAAAAAGGATTATACATATTTTTCGCGAGCTTTGGAAGAAAATCGTGTAAATTTTTTTAAATCGGGACGTGGTGGCTGGTGATATATAATTTTAGGGAGTTCAAAGACGTTGGCAGGGTTCGGGAAGTGACTCATAATTAGTCACTCAATTTTTTAAACTTGATTTCCATTTTTTTTTATTGAAACTTTGATAGATTTCCTTGGTTTAGTTTGTAAAGCTAAGGTATAGATGTTGAGTCTTGAACGATAATATCACCTTATTTTTCTTCGTTTTGGGGTTTGCATTATTTTTTATTTTTCCAATACAAATAGGTAAATATAGTCTCAAGTATAGCATCATTTAGAGCTACGTACGGTACGTGGACTATATTTGTATAAGATCGAATCATTTGATAATTCAACCTCACAACTACTAGGACAAAAGTGATATATTGATTTACAAATACTGTTGTTCAAACTTTATATGCAGAGTACGTACGGGTTGAACTTTATATGTAGAGTACGTACGGGCTATAATGAAAAGTGGTACAAGAATAGTTTGGCAAGTGTTGGTCACTTGAGATGTAACAAGAGTTACTTTTACCAAATGGTTAAAAGGTAGTCGTTGGAATTTACAAATATGGAAAACCCAATAATAAAGTAGTTGAATTTGCAATCTAGATTATCTCGTCTCTTTGAATAGCGTAATGATTCCATTCCTCTTGATGTTTGAACTGATCAAAAAACAATGGAAATTGGAAAGATGGATGAAGGAAAATAGAAAATTAGAAACTAGAACGGACTTGTTACCATTACTGATGCAACACAAACAATATCTATCGAGTTGTTTTATATATATATATATATATATATATATATATATATATATATATATATATATATATAGTCTCATCATAAAGTTTTGAGTAAATACAACTAACACAGTATAAATATCATTAACTACGTAAATATTTATTAGATTTTATTTTTTCAATTATTAACAAAGTACGTCACTTGATCTTTCTCCTCTCATTATCTACGTATCTATCTATCTATTTGTAGATATTAGGCGATATGCATATCACAACTTGGATATATAGCACTATATTATATTCCCTCTATAAAAGTTCTCTATTGATTTTTATAATCAAATTGACCATTTTTTAAATTAATATATCTTATTATTCTCTTATATATATGTAAAAAATTATAAATATTATAAATTACATACAATTTAGTACTAATCTCAATATTTTTTTTGATATATATGTTTAATTATTAATTTTAAAAATAATCAATTTGACCATAAAAGTCAATAAATTTTTTTTTATCTTGAGACGGAGGGAGTATTTAGATATAAATGGAAATGGAACATCATCACGTACAATTTTTAGTGGCTGTCATTATTAATTTCCGAGCTTTCCTCTTCATCGTAACACCAACAACTTGTTTGATGAAGTCATTCAATATCATGTCCTCGGGTTCTATCTATTCTTGAGAAAGTATAAAATTAAACGAATCAAATGTCTATTTACTTTATATTCTACGAAGAAATCGCAACTCAGCTTTCCTCTCAAGTAGACTACATTATTAAAGCAGCAAAGCTAGCTAGCACCTTCCATGTTAGAAGAAAAGAAATTTAATCGTCTTATCCTTTCCTTGCCGGCCACTTTTTCTAGAGGAAGGGACAATATAATTGGACAGATTTTCCAATTACCAACTACTCCCTTCACTTCCAAAATATAAGATACAATTTGATTTTTTTTAAAGTCAATTCTAAATTCAACTTTTAAAAATAATACATATTATAACTAATAATATTTTTTAAAATTAAATAATTTAAATTTTTTAAAAAAATTAATATTAATCTTATTAATATTAACTCGTGATACAATCTAATCGTGAATACCTAACTCGTTATAGAAACAATGTTGTGCACTAATTTACACATTTGATGAAGTAACACATCATATTTATGTACACCTTCAAAAATATTCAACTTTAGTTTTCAATAAATTTCGCCAATCCCATAAAATAATTAAGAGACGCACAATATTAAATTTTATTTTTTTATTTTCCTTTATCTATATTAATACCTCACGCACATACGATGCGTGGGCATAATTTACGGTTAGATTTTATAATAATTATAATTTAAAATTTAAGAGAAAATAAAATATAACTGTTGTTGTAACTATATATTTTTTAATCATAAATTGTGATATAAAATTATCATGGAGTGAGTACAAAAGAGCTGAACGCTTTATTAATAGAGATTTAGCATTTTGTCTTTGCGACTCTCCTTATGAAAAATTCGTAGTATCAAGTCCGACTAGATAGATAGGGAGGGCCCAATATGTAATTTTCCGGTTAAGTCTGTACAAATTTCCAGTTTTTGGGCTACTTTTGAAGCCCATTTCTCTAGTAACGAAACTAGTCTTTACATCCGACTCAATTGTGGACAAAGAAAACAAGTACAGAATGCAGCAACAGCCCGCTCCACCACTGGCACCGGCGGTTATGCCGGAGTCAAGTGAGTCAACGGTGGAGGCGCCGCCGAAACAGGTGGCTCTAGCAATGGATCGGTTGAGTCAAGCGTCCCGTCTCATTGCCGATATCAGGCTGGGAGCGGACCGGCTCCTCGAAGCCCTTTTTATGGCTGGACAACCTCACCAGTCAACTAAACCATTGCATTTGATACTCAAAGAGGAAGCTTCTATGCGCCAGTACCTCCAAGACCTCCGGACCATCGGTAACTCTCCCCAATTCTCTGTCTCTGCATTTTTCTATATTTGCTTTTGTTTTGAACTGTTTAGGTTTTACGGTTTCTAGTTCCTCTTTTATATGAAATACGTTTGTTTGATTTTATAATTTGTTGCACAAATTACTAATTGTTTTGCTAAAAACAAATTTGTTTGGGGTGCTTGTTAGAATGCATGTGGACTGAATTTACAACTATCTAATTTGAATTAGGATTAGGCCTACAATATTGATCAAACAATTGTAATAAGGTTGCAGGTTGGATAGAAGAAGACTAAACATTTACTAATCTGCAAAAACATTTTATAAGACTTAAAACTTTAATTTTGAGAAGAGAAAGCAACAACACATTACTGTTTCAGCAACATTTCCAGCTTCTAAACTCTCTGTTATGCCTCTTGGGTGCTCCTATGTCAATCTAATATTCAATGACTCATCATGTTTACTAATCAAGGTGCATTTAATGAGTATATCATTAATATCTCAATTGGCATTGTCATAAAACAGGAAGAAAATTTTGCATGCATTGTTCCAAAATTTTGTAATTGGCACACGCACACGGGCTGATACTGTTAGACATGTTGATTGACAGAAACAAAGATTTGTTATAATATACCCCATCTGTGAAAAGAGTCCTACTACCGTGTTGACCTTTTCACCCTCCTCCAAATATTAAGTATAAGACACGCTCAGACATAATCTTTTTGGATATTTTCTTATTAGACTTTAAGACTTGCATTAAATCATTAGTAAAAAAAATATTGGATGAAATTATGTCCAAGTGCGTCCTCTGCAAACCTTTATTTTTTGAAAAAAGTAGAACTCTCATATTGGATGGAAGGGTTGAGGGTCTTATTTTGTGATATCTGCTGGTATGTATAAGTAAATCTTTTTGCTTTTATTAGGAAGGCAGTTGGAAGATTCTGGGGTTCTCAATGAATCTCTTCGCTCTAGAAGTAATTCTTGGGGCCTCCACATGCCTTTGGTTTGCCCAGATGGTGCCGTTGTTGCATATGCTTGGAAACGTCAACTTGCTGGTCAGGCTGGTGCATCTGCTGTTGATCGGACCAGGTGGGATTTTTACACATTTCTATGAGCTCTAGATCGTTATTTCCTTATTAAGTAAACTGGCTCTGACATTTAAAAAATGAAGAAGAAACTGACTCTGGTATCCACCTGTCTCTTAATATTGACTGGGCTAGTGTTTAGCCTTTTAATTTGATAGAATTCTTGCTAGGAAGATCCTACTGACAACAAGGAGTATCACATATGTTGGTGAATGCTAACATGAACATAATAAGTTGTAAAAGTCCCACCACAAAATTAAGGGGAAGTTTCAGTTACTTCTCTATGGTGCATGTGTGCGTCTGCATGCTATGTTTGACAGTATTTGGTTTTCCTATTGCCTTCTCTGTCGTAGTTCTGTAAATGAAAGAAAAAAAATACAAAAATTAAACTATCGTACAAAGCTCAATTGTTGTCCAAACAGCTGAATGATTAATTAGCAAAGTAGGCTTTGACAGTTTGACTATATTGATTAGTAGCAGAATAATTCATTCCTGTGTGTTATGCAAATTTATCGGCAGACTGTGCTACTTGTGAACTGTTAAAAATCATGGACGAGAAGTAACGACAGGCCATGCCTATCTTTGGTACAAAAGGGGCTTAGTGGAATAAGGCCAAACTATGGGAGGAAATGAAAATTTCCCAAAAATTAGCGATACACGACTTTGTACCTATTTTTAAAGAGCTCTTTGACATCAAGACATGAATTAGATCTAGGTTGACCTCCTGCTATAGATCAATTGAAACTTTTAACTGTTTTTAGGGACTTAAGAGGTTCTCTTTCAATGGTTAGTAAAGTGCATCCTTTAATGACAACCAGATTATAATATCACGAGTTCAAAACTAAACCATCCACCACAGTGCGCGGTAGCTGTTCTCTTCTGTGAAGTTATTGTAAGGGTTGATAGATGTTTGGTAATCCAAACTGATGTTACTTATCAACAGGTGTATCATGCCTAAAGATGTGTCACTTACTAACCAGTAACATTATGATGACTAATTGACTATTGCTTTATCTGATATTATACTAACTGAGCTCATGATTAGAGATAGTTTATGTTGTTGTAATCACCTGCTTGATTTAGAAGGACACAGTTGATGAAGTTTTGTTTTACAGACCAAAATCATTGGTGATGTCAAAACAATTTAATTGATTGTATGGGTGAATTCATTATTTTGCAAGAGCATTTCTTTCTTTCCTCTCTCTCTCTAGGATTGATTATGAACTCTGTTCTACATATTTCTGAATGTTTGCAGATTGGCTCTGAAGGCATTTACTGATCAGAAGAGGCGATTCTTTCCTCATCTGGATGATGGCAGTGAGACTGAATCAACATTGAAGAAACGCTGTGGTAACCAATCATCGACTGCCAGACATGAAGAGGAGCTTAGTAATTTGGGAACAGTATCAGATATTCTATTGTACCTGGGAAAAGAAGTGCCAGATGTAAAAACTTTTACATACCAGAGATTGGATTGGCTAAAACGAGTGACCTTGCTACCCACTTCATCCAATGAGACATCGATAGAATCATCAGAAGAGCATGACTTTCATAGTTCAAATGATTTAAGACAAGGAGTGGTGGAGGATGCTGCTGCAGATAAGATTGCTGTAATTGAGTTGTTGTTTCCTTCTGTTTTTAGAGCTGTAATATCCTTGCATCCATCTGGTTCTGTTTATCCTGATGCTGTAGCTTTCTTTTCACCTGATGAGGTATTTTTCATTGGTGGAACAATTTATTTCTCCTCTTTATTTTCTTTGGGTAAAAGCTTTCTTGATTCTCATGATTAGCCTATTCTAGAATTTGCCATGATTAGTTAAGTTGGTTCACTTTTAGAATAATGTTACATTGGCAGAACTAAGGTCTTGAATGTTGCTAATGATAAGAGGAAATTATTCTTTTTCATGAAACTAAAAGTCAGCCTCTTTGAGATATCATTCGAAGCTTTCACTGCCTTTTCAAATTATCAAACGGCCAATAATTATTAGTAGTTAGGTTAGAGTCAAGTGGTAAGGGTCACACTAAATTTTGTAAAACAGACTGATCTAATGTATCTGAGCGGTTGAATTATTTATGTGCTTCTTTCTTCTTTAATATGTTATACATTCAGTGTGGGAGTAGCTTATTTGGTCTAAGCCATGTTATTTGCATATTTTTATCATTTTGCTTTTGTTTTTTGCTTTCTCCTTTATACTTGTAAGCTACTTCTTATGCATTACCCTTGTGACATTGCTCTTAAGGGTGGCAGCTATATACATTCAAGGGGGTTTTCTGTTCATCACGTATTCAGACACATCACGGTAAAAGCTTTTGCAACCTTAACTACATCTGTGTATATTTCTGAGCTCATATGGCTGATGCCCTGCATGGTTAAGTTTTAAACATTTCTATCATTATTACCCTATTGCAGGAACATGCTGCTATGGCACTGCAGTATCTTACCGGTATCAATACTGAAACAGCCCTACATTCCCTATTGGTATTGTATCTTGCATTTCCAGGGTTTACAGTATTCACTTAACATTAGCTCTGACATTCTAAAGTTTCTAATTTCTTGTATTAATTGTTGTAGCAATGGATATGCAGCTATCAAACTCTATTCACGAAAGTTTGCAGGTACAGTTATCTCCTAATAAATTATGTTGATACTTATTACTGCTCTGACGAAACTTGCATATTTTTGATGCAGTAAATGTGGACGGCTACTGTCAATGGACAATCAATCTGCTTTGCTGCTCCCTCCGGTTCAGCGTTCCTACCGAAACTTTTCTACTAGTAAAACTCCACCAAGTGAACAAATTTCCATGACGAAGGACCAGGGCATGGATAGCATCCAGGCCTATCATATAGGTTGCTCTTCAGAGGAAGTATAGTTGTACTTTTACTGATGCAGGTGTGTCCACACAGCCTTGTAGTTTTGTGCAGAAATATTTGAAGTGAGTTTCTTCTGTTTCCAGAATTTAAAACGTGTTTTGGTAGGTAGCAACTAATTGTAACATGGATCCAAGATGTATATTAAGGTTATCTAACATTACTTCATATGTTTTTGTTTTGTTTTTCCAACTGGATTGGAGAAAGTAGTTTTTATGCAAATGTGGCCTCCCTGTTCTGCTTAATCTTTAGAATGCTAAATATTCCATATCAAGATAGGCCTATTGCTTGGGATGCCGAATGTAAGTGTATTAACAAAATAAACTTTGATGTTCATTTTTTCCCATGAAATATCAGACTTTCGTACTAGGTTGTATATCAAAATTATATAGAAAGATTTTTTTCACATTCATATATATATATATATAACTCAAAATAATGCTTCATCCAGAACAAGTATAGTACAAGTTCTAAGAAAATGAAATGAAAACCACATCCTCAAAATTTGTTATCGGCTTTGCAACTTATAACTGGACTAGAAAACAGAGCCATCATATGTAACATGCTAGAGCAACAGAGATATCAACTGTGATGCTACTCCGAGGACGTTGATCAAATGAGATTCTCTGTTATCGCTGAGCTGCAAGAAGGTTGATTTCTGCATCAACCCAGTCTCGGCTGCACATATGGCCATGTATAAGAGTGCTCTACCCCCCATTTACGTGCAATGGGAGAGCCCTTGCTCTTGTCAATGCTGAAGCTTCTGGAAACAGAAAGACACTAAACCCAAACCACCACTGCAAAAATTAAGTCCAAATAATTGTAAGTGTCATCTTGTAGATGAGACTCATTTTGTGAAACTGAGGGAGTAATATATTATATACTTTCCCACAGCGTTGTGTTAATTAACTTCTTTACAGGGTTACTTGTAAGATGAACAAGCATAAAGTGGCCAGGCCTATCCATGAATGCAAGCTAGTCACGTCCTTTTAGTTGAGCTTATCATGATACTTGAATGCCGCATGAATCCCAACAATTCCCAGAACTATTGAAATCGGGTTAAAGGACGTGTCATCAAACTTCTGCACTTTGTGTGTCGCTGCTACTGTCTTGTATGCCATCATCGCTGATCGAAATTAAAACACGAAATCATACCTAATCTTTTTGAGCTAGTAGCAACCTCAAAATTTCTAGTTTAAGCTGGGCTTTACAATTTCAAGTGATAGAAAAAGAAGACATGTTACAATGAGTTTATACCTTCAGCAGCGAAAAAGATAAATCAATCCGAAGAACATAAGGAATGGATGAACCTGCATGTCCAAAAATTATGAAAAAATAAATAAAAAATCATATAGTTGCTAGGGGAGAAAGTGATGGAGATGTGATTTTATTTACATTGAAAATGCGACTCGGATTATCTGAATCCAGGTCTAAACCCAAGCAAGCAAGAGGACGATTGCTGTAACACCAAGCAAGTGTGCTACTGATAGACACATAATTATGCATTTTAATATTCCCATTTTTATTATTTAATATGTTTATTTAATTTAATTAATACATTTTATTTTGTTTTGCAGGAGATAAATAAATAATTGAAGTTGAGTTGGAAAAGGATTCTAGAAACTTTCAAAGTTGATTTTTATTTGGACTCCAATAAAGATTACCATGTAAAAGTTGAAGTCAAAAAGGAAAGAAGAATTCAAGCTATTTCAAATTAGATTATGGTTCAATTTATTTTCTCTATAAATAGGAGTCTTATTATAGAGAGTAGGAAATAATTTATTTTCTTATTCTTCTTCTAGGAGTAGGAGCATGGAGTTGTTTTGCTACTTTTATAACAATTGTTCATTAGTTTAATAAAGCTTCTTTTTAATATTATTCGATTAGTTTTTATTTTGTTTCATGTAATTTATATTAGTAGTTTTAAATTTTATTTTTCTTTATTATGAATTCTATGGATAGCTAAAATTTTAATATATAGGATGATGATGAAATTAAATATTGCATATTAATATTTTCTTTCCGTTTCGATATTAATGTCTAATTGTTTATTTCTTCAATTTTACATTCGCGCATAATTCATTTTGGTTCTAAATTAATTGCGAGGTTTTGATAGGTTATTGTTAAGATATGAGTTTTTCATAATTCATGCTTGCTCAATGAAGTTTTGATGAGTTATAGTTAATCCTTAAATTTTCATAATCTATATTTGCCCATATTAATTATATGAATCATTATTTTTAAAGGGAAGGAAAAATAATTAAAAATTAATCAAGGAAATGAAAAATTTAATTATTATGTTAGTATTTAATATATTCAGATTTCTAGGTAGTTTTTCTCATTACTAGTTTTCGTTATTAATTTTTAATTTGTATTATTTAGTTAATCAATCATTTCCATCACTTTTTATTTCTAATTTGTTTGGAATATAAATTAAGAAAACATTGCAATTAATTTAATTTATGTGGTTCGACCTGTGCTTGTCCGTTCTTCAATTTAACGTTGTGCACTTATGATTACTATTTTTTATCACATCAGCTACCACTGTTATTCTCGAGGCAGAGCGCTGAAATGTGTTCCTGTTATCCATGGTTACTGAAGAGAAAACAAAGTTGTTATTATGATTGGGACAGTTCGTACTTGCAATTGTTATGTTAAATGAGTTTTTATAGGCAAGACTTTGAACTCTAGCCAGGAATCAAGGAATTTACTAATCTAGTGAATTCACACTTTTGATTAATTAACGTTAATAATTTTAATAAATCATTCAAAATTGCATCTATTATTAGTGAAACCTAATCCAAATTTTAATGTAAAGATAATTGTAAAACTACCCAAAAGTTAATTGGGTATCTTCCTGGACCTATCCTCTTATCTAATTACCTTAATTTATTTTAAATCTGTCTTTATGATATCCTCTTAAATTATTTTTTTAAAGACGGTGAGAATATATTTGATTACAGACGAACATTAACTTGGGGGTTTTTTGAATACCCACCTAAACAAAAATTACTTGGTATCTGAGTATCTAATTATTGGTAATAAAAAATGGTCATATTATGTTATTTTTATTTGATAAAAGATATGTCATTACCGATAATTGTTATTGTGAGTATTTAGTATAAATTCAAGATTTTCGGATATATTTTTTCTAATATTGATCTTTTACTAAATATCTTTGTACTAATTTAATTGAATGATTCAAGTATTCAGCCATACGGTTATTGTCAAATAGAATCAACAATTATCAAAGTACTATCAAACTAATTAATTCAATATTACTTAGTAAATCGTTAATTTTCTTTAATATGTTTATAAAATAGTAATTCATGATTTATTCAATTATTAAGTATAAAATTTTTAAGTATGTCGTCAATAATAAATTAAAATTATTATAATAAATAACAAATAATATCACATACTTTATATGGACAATAAATTTTTTTAGTTAAACTAAATATGTCGACAAAGAAAAAAATAATTAAAATAGTAAAAAAAAATAAACTCAAATAAAAGCAAGAATAAATATCCTAAATTGTACTTCTTGCATTAATAATACACCATTCATAGGTTAAATCATCTATTTCCAAATAAATCAACTAAAATGTTGCCAAGATTATCAATTAAACATTTCACATAAATCAAACTATTGTCAAATTTTTAAAAAATTGCTAACAACATTCCTAATATGATTGCCTAAATATCATCAAAAGTTGGACGGCAAAATCATTAACCTGCTAGAGAGAACAAAGACCGAGACGACTTGGTAAAGACCTATGATATATGTATATAGTTATTCACTTGGTAAGTTACGTGATTAATAAAGATATTTATGTTTTAATTATTAAAATATAAAAAATATTTTTGTTTAAATAAAAAATTTAAGATGATCACTATATAATAATATCAGATTATCATTTATTTTTGGTTATTTAATTATTAAAAATCTTGATACTTTATTAAATATCTAATTGTCTATAATATAAGATTAATAATATAACAAACACTATATATAAAAATAACTAACTTATATTATCAAATATTTAAGAACAACATTTTAAATGAAGTCTAATAAACGCCCCCTAAATGATATCACCGTGTTTTTACATGTTATGCGTTTGATTTTCTTCTCGATAAAATGTTACTAAGTTATTGCATTGGGAAAACAAGCTATACGATTTTTAACCCATAACATCCCATCCCATACGGAAGATAACCGTAAATAATACATCTACCTCAGTTACCGCATCGGAATTATACGGTTAATCCATTCAACCACCGCAAAACAGTAGTATCTTTTTAAAATTAATAATACACATTTTTTTCTATTTTAAAATTTAAAATATATTTATTATTTTAAATTATAAAATGATATAAAATTCTTAATATTTCCACTGCTATTTACATTTATTGTTAATTTTAGAGACAATTTTGAAAAAATAAATATTTCTTGAAGATCGTCATTTAATAAACATATATTTAATTTTAAAACCAATGAAGAAGTGTGAAATTAAAAGTATACAAGGGTATATACAAAATATTTTTATTTTGACTTTAAACAACGGAGTACTACACACAGGGGTGAAGCCACACCCAACCTTGTGAGGTCAATTAACTCCATTAATTTTTTTTTATTTTATAATATATGGAAAAATTTAAAAATATTAAATGTTATATATAAATTGAGCATATTAAAATTTTGTAAAGTTTTTAATATACAAGGGGTCAAATTAAAATTTTATATGTTTCTCACTTAAGTCTCAATCTCATATATTTCAAACTTTCTCTATATATCTATATTCAAATAATCTTCTTAAACAAATTAATAACTTATTTTATATTATTTTTTGAAGAATTAATTATTTATATACAATTTGTCTTTAAAAAAGACTATTAAAAGTCAATAGGGTGTGTGTGTGTGTATATATATATATATATATAGAGAGAGAGAGAGAGAGAGAGTTAATAATTATTATATTATCATTATAATCACATATATGTTTTATATACAACTTAATACCTAAAAATATAAATTTATTCAAAAAAATTGGCTCCGGAGCGCTACCACCGAACCCTTGTTAAATTACCGGTAAATTATTTATAGACTAATTTGACCCCACTGACTTTTTTTTCGCTACTGTACACAAGTAAATTTTTTTGATATTCTTACAACTAGATTTTTTTTTTGTGAATATATCAATTTCTTCAATAGAATAGTAAATACATACCGGACCAACTATAATGTATACTCTCATAAATTGACTATTTTCTACTAGCATCTTGCCCAGCCGCATGAATGAAATGCTTCCAAAAATTCACCATTCTATAGTATAAATATCAGGCTAAAATATGGGTAGCCGGCTAGCTAAATCCAATTTTCTGTCACCTAGATTTAATTGATGAAAACTAAGCAACTTGTGCAATATTTGCATGGTCTACGTATTTATAGAGCAAAAGATTTTACGATTATATATATCAACTAGCTGTAACTAGCTCTTAATCTCTTCCACTTCATTTTCTTTCTTTTCAAGAAGGTCTGTGGCATATCCAAACATACTAATTGATGGGTGCTAAGGATCGTTCAATCTTCGGTTTGACTGCGCTATAGGTCACTGTATTTGCTCACTTGTTGTTCATAGCAGTGACTACCCCTTTTCTTGCTTGGCTCCTACATATGCGCGAAGGCCTTGCTTTCAAATCCGATATTAAGAACAAGCTTTTTAATGTACTTTATTTAGTTTTTTTCATTCACTCTCATATGTCGTCGTCGTCGTCATATATATATATATACACATACATACACATACATATAAAGTTTTTAATGGTCAATAATGATTTAACTTTTTTAGCTATATTTTGCCGGTGCACCCACCCTTGATGGTAATTGGACTTATTTTGATTCCAGGAGAAGGCAAGTAAACATTAATTGTAGTTTGTAGAAAAAAAAAATATTTTCTTAAATCATACATTTTAATTAATAAATCTGACGGTAACAAAATCCAAGTGAACGCATGAACTGACACATGAATATGATTTAATTTGAAGCAGCAATCATAGCATATAAGACGATCCCGGGGGCGAGAAAGACTCAGAAATTAATTCACCTGATGTTGCTTTTCGTCGGTCTAGTTGCCGGAATTGTGGGGATTTACGTAGTTTTCAAGTATCTTGATGAGCGTAATGTTCCAAATCTCTTTACCTTGCATTCCTGGCTTGGCATCTCCACCATTTGCTTATTTGCTTTGCAGGTGATTAATTAGTTGATATTTGATATATCTTAGTGTGTATATTATGTTACAAAATTTAAATTATCCGTCTAAGTAGTTACAACTTCAATATGAGATGGGTTATAGTCAAGGTTATTAATATTGATCACACATTATCTTTTCAAAAAATTTACTTACAATTTCAGAAATTGTTTATATTGGCTTGTAGTTTGGAATAATTTGGATTAATTTTCATTTTGAAGCAATCTTTGCTACTTCATATTAGTCCAACCATACACAATGTGGAAACCCTTATAATTATACTTAAATCTTTAAAAATGTAACCAATTTTAACTTCAACTACATTTTTAGAAAGGAAAAAAAATTTATATGTACTCTTTTTTAAGATAGGTTTGCAACAATTTCAAATTTAATGCAGACTTGTACCTTATAGACTCATATTAACCGTAACCTTAAATTCCAATTGTTTCAGTGGCTCTAGGGATTTCTGTGTTTCTACTTCCCTGCTGCATCAATGTTTACAAGGGCAAGGGTGGCTCCGTGGCATGTTTTCTTCGGCATTTTTATATTTTTCATGGCGATATTGTGTGCGGAAACGGGCTTGGCGGAAAGATTCACTTTCCTACGCCTACGGCACGGCCAAGAAGCACTAATTATGAACTTTATTGGGCTGTTAATACTCATCTTTGGAATCTCCGTCGGTCTCAGTGTTTTTCTTCCACGGGGCGGGCGTAAGGGTGGACAATTGGCCAACTCAAATGTCTGACAAATTCTACTTAATTTGTCTCCTGGTAACATAGGGCAATTTTACTAAAAATCCTTTAGATTTTATAATTTTGACTTACATATTGGCAAGTTTTCGTTTTTCCCTACGAAAACAGAAGGAAAAATATATCTTGTCATGTTCCTTTTTTTAGTGACTTAATTGTTATGTTTGTTGGATACTATTAAGAATAGAATATAGGAGAATTATAACATATTTAAGAATGGATTCTTTTTATTTTTGTGGTTCACGTGTAAGTATTTGACAAAGGTATTGATAAATGCACGCACTATGGTTATTGTTGCATGCTCAAAGCTCTCATTAGTTGAAGATAAAAAGGAAGGGGTAGAAATACATGTAAGTGATGTTGCAAGGAGGTCGATTGAAATTTCTAGCAAATCAGATCACAATTAAACTTATTATGGATAATAAAAATAATAATCAAACAAAATAAAGAGACGCAACTAAGACAAGGTTTATAGATCAAAATTCAAAAAATGATATATTTTCCAAAAAAACATGTTATTTTTTATTACGAATACTATCAAAGATATCAATGAAAAATCTATAAAACTTTACTTCTATTCAACACAAAAGTTTAACGGGCTTTTTAGAATTAAGGGTGGTTAAGGAATAAGAAATTAATTTTATAGGTAAAACGATCTTCATATTTTATAAAAGAAATTTATTCAGAGATATACTTTCGGGTCTGACGGTAAGAGTTAATTAGTTCATGGCCAGTGTAGACAATTGCCTACGCTGACTTTTTGAAAAATTATTATTTTTTATGGATATATATATATAGTTTGATGACATAGATACAAAGAGTTTTGGATACCAAAAAAAATAAATAGAAAACTTAAAATAGGATGAAAAAAACATAATAGATAAGTTATAAGTATTCTTTTGTGTGTTTGTGTATTTATAAATGAGAAAAAGAAAAACAATTTAACTTATAAATATAGATTACCATTTTATCCTTAGATTAAATCTTTTGTTTGTAAACAAAAAATAATGCAGAGACTACTACAAAAGATTCAAGTACTAAAGACTTTTTTATTTTTTTCCCTTCAAATTCGGCCCTTTACTTCTTAATGGAAAAAGTGGCTAAATGTTATGTTTATTTCTTTTTTCCTTTTCCTTTTGTTTTTGAACTTATAAACAGTAGTAATTTTTTTTACAGTATAACATCCTTTACTAAATTCGTAGTTATATTTGTGAATATAAAATTATTTTTAAAAGTCCTCATTTTAAAATTGTATGTCAAATTTTGAAACAAAGTGAGTTTATTGATTGTATTTTAATGATATTTATTTCACTCTATGCTGGATCAGCAATTGCCTGACGGCAGCAAGAAATTGAATCGGTGTTATGGATCAAAGGGAGCTTATAGAATTGTACCTTGTCATGCATAGTTATTATACTACATGTACGTATTCAAATGCAACTGTTTATGAACTAGGTGCAATCAAAGCAGGATTATTTATATTTACGATTTACATTTATTTTTTATAGAGTTGTTTATTAAAAGGAACCGCATGGCCATCTTTATCAGCTTTCATTGCCTTTGCAAATGACTTCACTAATACTGCATACAGAAGTGGGTGCATAACGGAACTAAAACTCATAGGAAGAATAGTAGCACCATAGAGATTTCAAGATATATACTCCATTTGACAAGTGTTCCTAAACAATCTTAGCCAGTTTATTTATTTGAGTAATTAACCGAGAGCGACTCAAACTTAAATACATTGCAAACCTGATTCTGATTAGACTTCTGTGCTAATTTATTCTTTTATATGGCATCATACTTAATTATGAAATAATTTTATTATAATTACCATAAACTTTGTCCCACATAGCTTTACTCGAGTGCTTCCAAAAATTCACTAGTGTACAAAACAAATAAAATTTGACATGTTAATTATGGATTATTATAATTCAGCAAGCAGGACGGTATTTATTAAATCCCATTATTTCATTAGCTACGAAACTGTCTTTTTATACAGCTAAATTTGATACCATCAACTGCTTTGACCAAGATTGATGAAAACTATACTCCTTGTGCATTTGCCTAACGTAGATATCAATGCTTTTAACATAATAATCAACTTACTTTAATCTGTAACTCTGTTTCCTTTGTTTTGTTTCTCATAGACGCTAGTGCTGCTGCAATGGCAGCTAAGAATAGTTCAAGCTTCCGTTTGTCAGCGCTACCGGTAACTATATTTGCCCATTTGCTGGTCATAGCAGTGACTACCCTTGTACTTGTTTGGCTCCTACACTTTCGACAAGGCCTTGCTTTCGAATCCAGCATTAAGGAGAAGATTTTCAATGTAATTTCTTTATGTACATATGTTAAGTCTTGTTCATACTTATAATTACTTGTGTTGGAGTCTAAATCGCTCGTGCTTAAATTTCTGCCCTCTCTTGTACAGCTGCACCCATTGTTCATGGCTGTTGGGTTCGTTTTAATTGTAGGAGGAGGTAAGGATTTAGAACTTAGAACTTAGTTTCCTGGAAACTATGAACTTGACAAGACTGCATATACAAAAGTTTGTTATAATTTTCATAAATAAATTGCATTTTATTTTTCTAAAAAACTTAACAACTAACTGAATATGATTTTTGAATCAGCTATCATGACATACAAGACAATCCCAGGAACAGGAAATACCCAGAAAAATTATTTCACTTGATATTGCATTTCATTGCTCTAGTTGCTGGAATTGTGGGGATTTACGCAGTTTTCAAGTTTCACAGTGACCTTGATATTCCAAATATGTACACTTTGCATTCCTGGATTGGCATGTCCACCTTCTGCTTATTTGGTTCGAAGGTAACACCAACACTTTTGGTACCAAAAATTAGTTTAAATCATAACTTCAATATGAGGCTACTTTGTCAAATTTATAAAATCTTGATAAATTTACTTTTTACAAAATATTAAAACATAACATCTTATATTAACCATAGATAATCTTGCAATTATTTTTCAGTGGCTCTTGGCCTTTTTCTCCTTCACGTTCCCTGGTGCAGAATCCAGAACAAGGTCTAGGCTGGCTCCACGGCACGTTTTCTTTGGCATAGTTATTTTCTTCATGGCAATAGTTACTGCTGAAACTGGTTTGGTGGAGAGGTTCATTTTCTTAGGCCTGCGGCAAAGCCAAGAAGCACTAATTGTGAATTTTACGGGACTGTTAATTCTCCTCTTTGGAATCTCTGTTGGCCTGGCTGTTATTCTTCCAAGAGGTCACTAGTAAAAAAAAAATTTAAGATCTTACCTATGCGATCAGTAACTTTATTTATTTATGTTTGTTTCTTCGTTGGTTTTGCTAAAATTTGTCATTTGTTCATACTGAGTTACTGACGAGAATAATTCCACTAGATGAAATGTTTAACAAACGGTAACTGAGAAGATGGTCATGGAACACTATTAAGACTTGGATGATTCATGTAATATGCTCCATTATTTTGTTCAAGGTTTGTGAAGGAGAATAAGAATTCTTCCAATCTGATAGTGGGAGAGAGATGGCTTGTGATTTTTCTTTATTTTTGTGAATATTGTTGGACAAATGAAAATTTAAATTTTATACTACATTAAAGATAATGTTTAGTGTTAGCTTTTAGAAAAATTATGATATCCCTTCTTTTTCTTATCTTCTTCAATCTTCACTATGTTTCATAAATCTTCATTTCTTTAGAAGAAATATTAAGCACTAATCTTGCCATTGATTCTTGTGATAGTTTTCTTCTAAATAGCCAATGGGCTTTAGCTTACTTATGGACTTTACCATTGTTTACTCTCAAGATTCAAAAAAGTAGGACAGTGATGAAGGGAAAGAATAATAAGCCGTGTGGGAGGTGTTTTCTTGATCTATCTGTTAAGGCACTAAAATTTCTAATGGAATGTTGCTTCATCTTATCATTGAGAAAATCCAACAGCATCCCCACCGTGCAATAATTATAGGCTCAATCATATAGTAATATTTTAGTGCAGGTGTTGATAAGCTGTTGTGATATTCCTTGAATAAAAAAAACAGAGGGAGGGAGATAAAGAGAGGCCCATTACAGGTAATGGGGACAGTTGACTAAACCAATGGATATATAAATAATCAATCCATATGGCATTTGCCCAATTATGTAAACAATTAGTTCAAAATTTCAATTGAATTTTGTCCAGCACTTACGTTAAGATGTGAAAAGTAACTAACAAAACTAAACGATATCTCCAAACAAAACAACCATTCAATGTTAAACAAACAGAATCCAAAATGTCGACAACAAAAAAGATTGAAATGAAAAACTACAACCAATTATGACACCAGCGTGCAATCAATGTCACTAGAAAAGGAAACGAAAATGGTTACACCCACTGCTGCTTTGTGTTCTCCATTCTCTCCAGTAACCCTGCAATGTCAGCTTGCATTCTCATTTTCATTTTGTAATAATCGCAATGCGAATTTTCCAAGATCTTGAGGTTCTCCAATTTTTTCCTCTGCCTTTCCTCAGTTTCCTGCAAACACAATTTAGCAAGCTTCTCAGCATACTCTTCTTCCAACATCTCATTCTTCATTCTTACCATCCTTCTGTAACCTTCAGCTTCTTTCCTTGCTTCATCAGCCCTACTCTGGAACATTCTGGCTTCCGCTTCCTTAACTCGCACAACACTTTCTAAGCTTTCAAACCCATCTTTTTTTGGTAATTTTACAGACCACTCATCTTCAATTACTTTCTCGCTCATGAGAGAAGCTTTTAGATCATTCTGATGGAGATCTTGTGGCAACATATCCCGCCTTCCATTTGAAGAGCCAGTGTTGTAGAAGGAGGATTTTGGTGGGAGAGAGTTGGATATTGGAAGAGGTGCTGCATCTTTCCGAAGGGTGCCTTGAATTGATATCAAGTTCTTTGAGGGGACACTGGAAGCAGGAAAGTCTGACATGCCTTCTGCATCTATTAATCACAAAAACAACCAAGTTAGGCAAGCTAGTGCATTATTATCAAAAATAGAATATGAAAAAATATCATATACAGACTCAGAAGTTGTAAAAGCAAAGGGATTGTGTCAAAATTCAACAAGGATACATGCAAAGGTTTCTATGAAAGTTTTTCGAGGCAAAGGCTTGAAAAGAGTTTACGATTCATATGTGCAGTTTGTAGATGGTTCTTTTCTTTTTTTTTTTGGGGGGGGGGGGGGGGGGGAGGGGAGGAAACCAGGAAAGTTAATTAACTAACGAGAAGGATGAATCTCAAGTTCAGTGCGCGCTTGGCTTAGTTAACAAAATACCAAACTTTTATGACCCCATGTAAACTTACACCATACTGATACCATTAATATCAAGTAAAAGAGAATGGATAGCAGAACTGCAGTTGTTCAAATAAGTGAGACTGCTAATGAGAATCTTGTCAAGAGTGAAACGTGAATGCTATTGGATTTAGCAACAACTTAAAATATTCCTTTTCAAAAAAAAAATCTGGAAAAGAACATACATGAAACTGATCTTAGATGATAACGGTTTGCAACACAAAGTAATGGTTTCTTGTTCCAAATGATTCAAAGCACTGTTCACGAAGTTTGTCTCACATAAAGTGTCCACTTCAACCTAAGTTCCAAAACAAAAATGTTTACATCTCAAGCATCTAGCTTAATCACCTACTCGCTTTGACCATTAAGGTTAAGATATAACCAAATACCACTTAGGATGAAGAAATATAAAGCACGTGCAATTCCTACTGTACGCAAGGACACACCCCAAAACTAGTTTTATGTAAAGCATTTTGACATCTACTCTCATAGTTCTCATAAGTCACAGCATAGACAAGTTTTGATTGAAATAGCAAGAAGGTTACGTGACTAATTTAAGATCACGAGGACTTACGTTCAACACAGTGTAAACAACAGGGATGTCAATTATATTTTATTCCTCCCAATGTCATTTATTTCATTTTCTTTTACCCATCCATTTAATTTAACTAAGTCTATTGTTTGACTCTTCATCTACTGACACAGACTCTTTGATTAGGCCAATAGCCCTGGTTCATGTCCTGCTGTTTATTGCATTCAGAGTCTTGTACTTACAGCCTAGTTTCAAGACTAAAAACAAACATTTTCTTCTTTTAGATAACAATAAGCCTTGGAGCTTCACGAGGCTTAGAACATATCTGCTGTTCTTCATTTTCAACACAACCAAGTACATTTTTGTACTACGTATTTAAGAACAATACTAATGAATAATCAACAAGACGACACCAACAAAGCGCCTGTTCGGGATCGACTGATAAGTTGGTCAACCCAACTTATCAGTCATTCCCCCAAAAAATGTGTTCGGCTGCTACTTAATAATAGACTTATAAGTTAACTTATAAGTAACAATTTGTTACTTAAAAAAAATGACGGTCAACCCAAATGAAATAACAGAAATGCCTTCTTTTATTTTTTTAATGTTCTTCTTACTAAATGACATTTTAGTAATCTTTACATTTTACTTAATTTATAAGTTATTAATAGCCGAACACATCCATAACTATTACTTATAATTTTCAACTTATAAGTAAAAGTGATGCCGAACACTTTTAGTTATAAATCTCTAAAATGTTGACTTATAAATCTACTAAAATTTTAACTTTAAGTCAAAAAAAACAAGTCATTCCCGAACGGCTCCAAAGTCTAAAATTTAAGAAAGGCAATTGTGAAAAGCTAAAACACACCCAAACGAGACAGAGAATCAAGCCAAATCATTATGTTGAATAAATTTTGGTTCACATATTTGTGTAATTTTCAAACACTCTTACAAAGCACCCCCATTACTGGCTCAAAATAATAAGAATAAATATAATAACTTGAGAATCAAATGCAGTAATATTTGGTCTGGATACTTACAAGTGAAAAACTGAAAGATGAAACTGCAGCCATCTGAAGGAGACACCATCTTATTCTCGAGCTTGGATATCATCTCATCAGCCTTTACATGCAACTCCTTGCCTTTAAAATCTTCGCTTCCCCTAAAGATTTTTCTAACACAGTCCAGCTCTTTTACCAAGGTCTCTAACCCCCAGTCCTTTGCACATGACATAAACACATCCTTGACAAACCCAAACATCTCAGAAGCATGACCACAGCCAAGGCAGTGAAACTGTACTTCATTAGTCCCTGATGGACCTTTCAAACTAGGACCAGGCTTTATGAGATTTCTCTGGATACCACAGACTGCATGGCACCAGTGGGAACAGACATCACAACCAACCCAACTGCAAGTATTATTGGCACAGTCAAAGTTCAAACACACAGGACACATGCACTCACTGCAGAATCCCTTCTTAGTTGAACAAATCCTGCACTCACAGTCTTCAACTGGTAATAACCTCCTACAATTCACATTTCGACACCTTTCTAGTAAGAAAATTTCCACCAGTTCAGTTATGGGAAGGCGATTTCTGCTAGATAAGAAGCTTCCAAGACCCATTTTTGTTGCAACCAAAATTTCAAGTTGGTTTTTGTTGGACTTTGAGAGAGTTTCATTGTTAAAATCAGATCTTCTCATGAGCCTATTCTGAAGGCCCACCAGTTCCTCTCTCTTATCTGGTGCAGCGATTACAGTCTTCAAGTATTCCTTTGTGGATTCAACTATTTCATCAGACAGCTCCTGAATTATCTGAGCCATGACAGGAATAGATTCCGATACTATTTCTCGAAGAATCCTCTCAGGTCTAGAAAGCTTTCGGTCTCTCCCTCCATCTAAAATCTCCAATCCTCTTAACTGATCAGATCCTCGTCCTCTTGAATCTCCTGATTGGGTGTCCACCTGAGGCTTCGCAGGCAATTCAGATGGGAAAAATGAATAGTTGTCGGAGCTTGTTGTTCTATAAAAACTATTAGAGGAGTCCTTATTGACTGGGTGATTACCTTGCATCAATGGGAAAGCTCCACCACCATGATTGGATATTGCAAGGCCATCACCAATTGGCCTAAATCGACTATGAACCGATCCATTAGTGCCCTCTCCAGCATTCCATATATAATCGCAGTCTCTCCTATGACTCCCCACCGAATTCTCATAATATTCAGTTGAATTTCGGGTTAGTGAGCAACTGGCGTTATGCGAAAATGGGTGTGAATATGAATAAGACATTGAAGCAGCAGTAAAATCATTGGAGTAAGCGGTTTGTGTGTTATTATTTGAAGGTGCTAAAGATTGTGCACTTCTACTTGGCTTTGGACGAATGGGAGGATCAGCATTTTGCACCGGATTTGATTCAGCTAGAGAGAGTGATACATCAGGCAAAGCTAAAGAAAGATTAAGAGTTTCTAGCTTTGGCTTCTTTTCTCTATTGATTTCTTCTTCCTGAACATCTCTTTTAGAAGAATTCCCCCTACTATCATTCAATTGTAGAAAATCTCTCTCTACCCATCTAGGATCATCTTGAATCTGATCCTCAGAAACCACTTCTTTACCTTTGTAACTCATTTTCTCAATGGAATTCAGTAAATTTCTCCCGGTAATCTCTTTATCAAGAAAACCCAATTTGGAATTATCACACAGATAACTAAGAGTCAGCTCCTGAAAGCCAGAATTCCCAATTTTTAAGGGTTTTGATTGAGACCCATCAAAATCCATCTCTGATTGTCTAAGAAAATCGTTACCCTTCTCAGAAAATCCCATTTTATCATCTGGGTTGTCCCGATTTTCTCCAGAAATATGATTTGCGAGCTTGTTTTGAGAGCTCTCTCCTCCTCCATAGACACAATCACTTGAACCTTCTTTTTCTTTCAACATAATTAAACAGAGAGAAATACAAGAGAGGGATCAGAACATACCAGAGCTAAAGAAGGAGAAGCTAAAAGGTAGAAACTTTTGTAATCTTCAGCTCATTTCCACTCACCTATCTTTCTTTGATTACTTGAGGACTCCATGGCTGTTCTTTCTGAGTCCGTCTTTGCAACGGGTGTGGAGTATTTTTCTTTTTTCTTTCCGGGAGTTCAGACGGGGAAGAGAGAGAAACAGAGATGCTTCTACAAGCTTTAATCTTTGGATAAATTACTTCTGAGTGCTATATTGTTCGTTTCCTGTTATTTATTTGACTCTCTTTCCGTTCCAATTTTTGCACACGGAGATAGAAATATTTTGATGCCAGTATATTGCGATTTGCCCTTAATCATCCAAGTTCTAACCCACTCACATTTTCCTTGTTTTGTTTATTATTAAACATATAGAAGAGTGAAATATTACGGAAAATATTTTTTAATAGAAAATTATTTATATTTAATTTTATTTTTCTCTTTATAAAAATAATTACACCACTCTCTAAAAATTCTTAATCCACCACGTGTATAGTCCATAGATCATAGTCAATAGTAATATATTGCATACTCACTCATTTTTATTATATAAATCATTTAATACATAATTATACATATTAAAAAAATTTATTAATATTAATATTAAATAATTAATGTTAATTTAAAATTTTATTACTACTTTACATTAATTAATTACTCATCTTCCTTCCTCTATCTCAATTATTCTATTTTTAAAAGTAAAATGAGAAATAATTAAAAAAAAAAATATATATATATATATATATATATATAAAACATCTTATATTTTTAAAAAAAAAATTAAAATAATTTATATAATGGAGTAATATTTATATGTCCCTAATAAATAGGTGCGTGTGAAATTAATGGTAACCTTCAAACAACTTTTTTCAGAGGTCAAAAGCCAACAAGTAAGTAGGGTCCTCATTTCAATTTTTCCTTCTTTTTAGGTATGCTGGTAAGTAGTCTTGTTTGCAGTGTTGACTAACCATTATGCATTCAATTTGTCAATAATTTAAAGAAATTTATGTTTGGCAATCCTTTTGATATTTATTATGCCTGAAAATAGTTGTATCATTAGTTAAATTAAGCGTGTTTTGTACTCGATAAAGATGAATGCAATTAGGAAGGATCCTTTTCTTTGTTGTTGGGTAGGAAGTAAAAAACCTTTTGAACTTGCACAAACTTTCCTCATAGTCCTAGAAACTCGATGATGGGGAGAAAAATGAGATAGAACGTGACCGGAATCTTTTGAGTCCGGTTATGTATTGTGAAAATTTTTAATTAAATTATAATTACGATATAAATACATAAAATAGTTAAAAATTAAGGATGATTTAATTCTAACTTCGTCGCATAGCCTTTATTTCTTTAATCAGTAGCCGAACTCACGAGTTAAATAAAATTTATAATTTTTTGAATCTTCCTCCTTTATTGACCATAATACTTGAAAAGAATAAATAATATTATCATCCGAGATGAGAGAGATACTCAACTGATTATTCTAATATGAAATAACAATTAACAGGTAACGATCCTTTTCTTTGTTTTATTGGGTAGGAAAAAACCTTTTGAATTTACACAAATTTTCCTCCTAAGACAGCTCCAAGACGAGGAGAAAAATGGGATAGAAAGTGACCGGCATTCTTTTTAATATTTTTCCTCCTTTATATAACCCTCTTCATCTCCTATTTGATTCATATAGACTCCATTCTGCTCGTACCAAGTTATCCAAAATCATAAAAATAATTTATTATTCAAAACTAATTTTTAGGGGATCCTATATAATTAATTTATCCGTAACGGTCTAAAAGACTCGCGAGTTAAATAGTATATCTTTTAAACTCTTCCTCCTTTATTGACTATAATACTTTAAAAAAATAATTAAAAAATCAAATAAGACTCTCGTCCGAGTTAAGAGATTTGCTCAACTGCGGTTGGTTCTTCTAATATTGTATATTTTCAGGCACCATAACAGCTACTATGTAATAACAATTAACAGGAAAGCTACCGGCTGAAATTAACAAGATTAAGAGTTAGCTACTACTCTGTATCCATAGGAAAATAGATAGAAGATGCCTTCACTTTAATCTCAAAGAAGAAATTTCAGTATGTGGGAACGCAGGCTCAAAATTCAAGAATTATAGTACTACAAAAGTCTAAAGTTTGATGCCAAAGGGAGCAGACAAACCCCACCGATCTCCACTTGCCAAAAAAGTGACAAACACTTCAATTTACCAAGACTTTCACTTTAAACTTTTTCTTTTTCTTCTCTTTTTCTTCTTTTAATAGTGTAGCTTTCACTTCAACCTTAATTCACACATCCTATAAATGCTTATGCATAATATGTAATTTATAGCACAGCACAACAACCCCAATTTTATTCTTCTGCATAGTACTCTGTGGAAGAAAGAAAAATAACATTAGTTAAAGAGTTTTCAATACTAGAGAAATGGCTGCCACTGTTGTTGATTTCATATTAGAGGACCTGCAGCAAATACTTAGCTATGGTGGCAATTCTAAAAAGAGTGATGAGATGGAGTCTCTTTATGAGGAGCTTCAAATCATAAGAGCCTTCCTCTCTACTTCTGAGGAGATACGTAATGAGCATGATCATGAAGAACTCAAAATGCTGGTGACACAAATCAAAAGAGTGGCTTGTACAGAGTTAAATTATTTTGACATTTCTGTGCTACTTACTCTCAGGCAAAACCACTTCATCGATCATTCAACTAAGCACAAAAGCTTCATACAAGATATTAGGTCCATCAAGAAAAAAGTGGACATTTACCGCAACAATTTACCACAAGGCATTGGTTTGCCACCAGCTGAAGTATCATCTTCCCTTGAGAATTTGTCGATTCCGAGTCTAGAGGAAGAAGAAATTGTTGTGGGATTCGATGATGAGGCAACGAGAATCATGGAGCGACTTGTTGGAGAAAAGAAGCAACTACAAGTTGTTTCGATTGTAGGAATGGCTGGAATTGGGAAGACGACTTTGGCTAGAAAAGTATACAATGACCCTTGCATTGTACATCACTTCTATATTCGGGCATGGACTTATGTCTCTCAAGTGTATCGAAGGAGGGATTTGTTGCTACGAATTTTAAGTTGCATTGTCGAGAAAGATATTTGTGGCTTAAGTGAAGAAAAGCTGGAAGAAGAACTGTACAGGAGCTTAAAGGGTAAGAAATACCTTATTCTTGTGGATGATATCTGGAATATTAAAGCGTGGGAGGATTTGAAAAGATCCTTTCCAAATGACAATAATGGAAGCAGAATTATGATCACCACTCGGCTCACAGACGTGGCGTTGAGAGTGAGAAAGGACGGCCCTCCTCATGTTCTTAGTACATTAAGTCCAGATGAAAGTTGGGACCTTTTACAACAGAAAGCGTTTTGTGGAGGAACTTGCCCTCCGGAGCTGATGGATATTGGAAAAGAGATTGCAGCAAAATGTGGAGGACTTCCTCTTGCAATCGTTGTTGTAGCAGGAATTCTTGCAAGGAATGAGAAGAATCAGGAATGGTGGAAGCAATTTGCTGAGAATTTGATTAGCTCGAAGAGCGTTGTTGGTGATGCAACAGAGCAATTCATGGACATACTAGCACTTAGTTACAATCACTTGCCTCCCCATTTGAAATCATGCTTTCTGTATCTTGGAGCATTTCCTGAAGACTATGAAATCCCTGCATGGAGATTGGCCTGGCTGTGGATTGCTGAAGGATTCGTGAAGCAAACGGGAAAAAGAAGCTTGGAGGATGTGGCTGATGATTACTTGAAAGATCTAACTAACGGATGCCTAGTAATGGTTGCTCAGAGAAGTTCTAGTGGTGGAATAAAGTCTTGTCGAATCCATGATATGTTACGTGACTTGAGCCTAAGAAAAGCGAAGGAAAGACATGTTTTGCACCAAATAGACTGGTATAAACAAGTGGCTTCTCCTTCAACTCCCATCTTATCTACCTCTTTGTGCTTGCATTCTCATGGTTTTCATACTCTTTCTGGAAATTCTTGTGAGCCAAATGTCCGTTCTTCTGTCTTCTACTACGCCTCCTCTGAAGAGATGTCGCGCCCTATTTTTCTGCAAGAAGAGATTCCACGCCCTAAGTATACTAATTCATGCATCTATAAACTTTTGAGGGTGTTGAATCTATGGTACATCATTCTAACTGATTTTCCTGGAGAAGTATTACAGTTGTATCATTTGAGGTACTTGGAACTTCAAGTTCACCATCTTGACTGTGTACCCTCCAAAATATCTGACCTTTGGAACCTAGAAACTCTCTGTCTTGGAAAAGAAGATTGGAGCATAGTAATCATGCCACGTAGCATTTGGAATATGGTCAAAATAAGGCATATACGCATGTCAGATGCAATCAAATTTGAAGAACCTTGTGCCACAGAGAACGTTGATTCCCCTGTACTGGATAGTTTGCAATCAATAATTGCACTGCCCCTTTCTCAGCCTAGCAATGTTGAAGATACCAACTTTGTCTTGGCAAGGACTCCCAAGCTAAGGAAATTGGCATTATATCGAGGTCCAAAAAATTGTGAAGAAATTTGTTTTCCTGATCTGGGGAATTTAATTCACCTCAGTAACTTGAGGTTAGTTGACAACTGTTGGGAAGGACTTGTACAAAAACGTCCTCAAATGATTAAGCCTCCAAGAATTCCTCACCCAAGTAAGTTCCCTCCATATCTCAAGAAACTAACTTTATCAGGTGGGCGTATACGTTGGAAAGAAATTTCCAAACTTGGAAAATTACCTAACCTGGAGATTCTGAAACTACGACGTAATTCCTTCTTGGGGCCGAGGTGGGAGACAAGTGATGGGGAGTTTCCTCAACTCAAGTACTTGAAACTTTCATGGATGAATCTCAAGGAATGGAGTGCGACTTCTAGTAGTCATTTTCCGAGACTTGAGAGATTAGTTTTGCATGCATGCAAGGATTTGAAGGAAGTACCATCTTGCTTAGGGGATGTACCTACACTGCAGATGATTGAGATTTCTTGGTCAAGCCATTCTGCCTCAAAGTCTGTCATGAGTATTCAGCAAGAGCAGCAAGACCAGGGAAATGATGGGCTCAAGATCTCTGTCTTTCCAAGTGAAGAGGATGAGGGCTGAAGATTAGTATTTTAAGTGAACTGTGTTATGGATTTTTATTTTTTTTCCCTTTATTTTCTTTTGGGTTTTCAGCATTGATTGTAGATAATCTGTAATGTTCTTTGGTATTTTACGAAAATTTGTAGAACCACTTAAATGTTTTTATCTGGTTTTATTAATTCCCTTTCATATTCTATAACTTGACATTTTAACTTAACTCCATTGTGTTCCATTTGTCGCAGCATTTTGTAAATTTTTAGCTTACTAATTTAGATTTGGACTACTTTAGATCAGTCGTATGTTTGTTGAAGGAAGATAGAAGAATCAAACATTTAGAAGAGTCTGTAACAAAATTAAGAAGAGGATGCTCACTAATTCCATTCACATACAATTAAAATTACCATTACCTAATGCCCTGAATCTTATACAACAGTAAAAAAAATATAAATTATAGACTAAAGTTGGATGAAAAGGTAAGATTAACCCATCTCAGAACTTGTATCACTGTACAAAGAGAGTACCGGATTCAGAGAAATTAACATGGAAGAAAAAAGAGTAAAATAGTCAAAACTAAGATTAATAAAATCTAAAGTTTTAAAGTAAGGTCGGGCGAGGATGAATCTGCTTGAGGTGTTGGAGCCATGGTCATAAAATTAATGTCTGAATTTGGTCGTAATTCAAATCCAGAAAGATTATCACTAGTTCCCTGTTCAATTTGCCTAAAGCTACCAGGCCAAAAAAGTTCTGCTTCATCATCCTCCGCAAGCATTGGCAATCCACAATAACCTTGATCAAATCTTGCTCCACCCCTGGTCCCATGCAAAGGAAGTCTGTCTGGCGGGACAATTCCCTGGTGAACCGAGGCATGAGCTTCAATGCCTAGAGACCTAAATGCAGAACCATGTAGGGGCAGAGATGCCAAGCTTGCGTACCTATTTGTTAACATTCCCATCCGCATGGCCCACTTTGCCATTGTCCTCTCTCTTTTGTGGGCATTTTGATGCCCTCCCAGAGCCTGGGAGCTGTAAAATTTGCGCCTGCAATAATTGCAAGAAAATACCCTGGGCATTGTTCCTGATGGCATATGAGCAGCAAGGTCAGTACTATTGTCCTCATGCATAGCCTTCATCACGGTATCACAAGCGTTGAATCCAAGGGTTAAGTCAAGAGTAGTCAGTCCTGGATCAGTTTGAAGCTGTATGGGATTCACGAGGCACGAGGTAGTGGTGGTGCTGTGATTAGAAGGGCCGGGAGACATTTCTTAGATTGATACGCTAGAGGCTACTTTGTAGCTAACTTCAGACATCTTCAGATTCGAAGGTTTCATTTGGAGGCTTCATGTTGGACAGAGCAGTTATGTCAGATCAGATGGTTGGCCTTTTCCACACGAGAAACCACCGGGGTGATTTATCAAACTGAGAGCAATGGTTGCCAAATATTCATCAGCAGCTATGGAGAAAGGGATAGTTTTTAGATGGGGAAATTCTAGCCTTTTATCAAAGAAACTCAGAAATACCTATTTGACAAAGAATTTTGAATCAAGATTAAGAGTCATTTGCAAAAGGCTCCCATTTCAGAAAAATAAACAGTTTAAAGTTCGAGTTAATTGTACTTCATGTATAATGTAGTAAAGCAAAATCAGTGGACATATATAACAAGTGCTCTTTTAAAATTCGTTCCCCTATGAACATAACTTTTATTATCAATAGCTACTGAAGCTCCCTGTGCCTGGGCTCCCCTAAACTCTCCCTCCGGAACTACATTACCTCACGGAACACCAACTTGGCACGCATGTATTTTTGTACATAATAGCTATAACTGGATGGTAGGAGATATCATCCAACATACGAACATATCTTTGTTGAATTAATACCCAAGTTCCACCATCTGATAAACATATTAAAATATAAAATCTCAATAAATATTCACATTAACCAGGGAACTCATGTGAAGAATTATATAGCTTTTAAAGCTATTGCCAAATTATAAGCCTGTACAGTAAGGCTATGTTTGTTTATAAAAAACATGAGATTAGACTATTTGTATTAATTTAAAACTATTTTATCACATGATGGGGGATTATTAATAGTCCTTTAAAAAATAGTCTTATGGACTATTTTTTTTTATCATTCCCAAGGGTATTTATGTGGGATTAGTAATTCCCTTTATTTTAAGTTATTAAATGGTTTTATGTGATTGGTACAAAGTAGTATTAAATTAAAATAAATAGTTCAATCTCAAACATGTTTTTTTCAGACGTTCCTTTATTCTCATATAAATAGCTTCCGCTGAACATTTTCAGCATACCTTAGAACCACTTACCATCTCTTGCTGGATGAATTCTACACCTATTGTTAGTTTAATAATATCGTATGATAATGAAATTATGATAGCAAATGAGACCCTTTGTCTGGAAGAAATTGCGTCCTCATACTAGTATTACTAAAAGGTTGGCAAATGAGACCCTTTGTCTGAAATGGAGGGAGTACCATACTTCAAACAAGTAATGGAAAGTTCAAGAGAAATCAGATACGTAACAATCCATTAAAATCATAGTCCTCAAATCAAGTGGAAAATCCATCTCTAAAGAAACCCTAAAAGAATTAATATTTAAATGGTCTAGGCAAAAAATTTATACCAGCAAAGCATATAGTAAAACCGTCAAGCACAAGAAGTAACTAACAATATAATCTTCAAATAAACTTATTACAGGAACTCCAGAATCCACTGTAATTAACTCAAATTAACAACCTCATCGAAATGGTAAATCACCTATAGAAGATAATCGACTGAAAAAGAGAAACCCAGATCACCATATGATCAAAACAAATTTTGAAGCTAACTAAGAAAGAGAGAGAGAGTTCCATACTTGGTATCTTGAAACTTCAGAAATCAGCTTCAATCTTCTAGATGGGTAAATATTACCAGGGGACAAGACAGGATTGTTTGTATTTATTAGTAGTAGTATTTTTACCAAATAAAAATAACTCAACAATTGGTGCAAGTCCCCACCAAAGGAGATATAAGTCTCTGTTGTGCAATCTTCCTATGTTTCATCCACTAGTGAAAAGTATGTTAATAAGGAGAGATATAAAATCTACTCCATTAAAAAAAATTGTCAAATAGAAACCCATAACTTTTCCATTCCCATCATCAATTTATGTGTTTGTAAAATGAGAAGCAAAGCAGAGAGACCTGTGTAGCCCATAATATCATGTACTTCACTTATTCACCACCAGGCAATTAGCACCACTAGGCCTCCAGATAAAGGCCATGGACCATACCCACTTTTAGAATTGACCCCACTAGCTCTCCATTATATTTTCCTTGGTTCGGTTCGTGCTAATCTAACTCCTGTGGTAATAAACTAAAACAACACTTAGACCTGGCAAAATGGGTGACAACCTAATGGGTGGCCCATCTTCGCCCATATTAATGCAAACATTTGCTCAAATCAACACGAGAAAATAGATCAAATGCTTGAGGGACTAAGATGAATGAATTCCATTTCACTGAATTACTAGAATATTCTTATTACAGTCGTTACTTCTATACAATGAACATCTCCCTATATTTATACAGCTAGAACTATCGATATACATTTTGTATCTATACATAACTGCCCAGGCTCAACTATCCACGCTATCTGTTAACTAATCCCTCAATGTATGGAGAATCAACACGTGTCATAGCCACTGTATATGAAAATCAACTCCATTATGTTTAGCTGACCCTGTATATTTGAGACCACTTAATATTGAGGCTTTAATTCCTTGACTCTTGATGCCAGCCTTGATTACTGCTGAAGCCACATGGTTTGAGTCTTAGTGCTTGGTTGGCATTGGTCTTGGTGTTGTTGCTGAGTGTAATTAGAATTATCAATAATACTTTCATCAATTAAATGGGTTTGGGTTGGTAGAAAGTTATAAATGATTTTGCGCCCATATTCACTCACATAATAAGTGAGTAGAATCGGACCGTCCATTGGACCTTAATTATATATTTATCCATAAAAAATAATTCATTTTAATATCTATTTATTATACTTCTCAATATTTCACCCTCTCTTAAAATTTTTATATTTTCTCCTTCGAAAATATTTACTTTTTTACTTGAGTTTATATATAGGCATCAAGTATCATGGCTGTTAAGAACTGTTGAGTTTCAGCTTGAGATGCCCCCGTATATTTGATTATTTTTCGTATTTTGGATGAACATGTTACGGAGTAGTTTTTTTTTTTTTTCAATTGCACAAAATCTTAACCCAAGGTGGAAGCTTCAGCTTTGCCGTATCGAAGAGCCAGGGAGCTTGATTTTGCCGTCAAACCATAAATATTTTACCCCTAGTTTTCCCCGTGGTAAAAATAAAATAAAAATTACCTGAAGCATATTGCACTTTCCATGCAAGACGGTGAAGGAACCAACCAATTAACCGCCAACCAGGACTTATAAAATTTTAGAAAGAGAAAATTTTATAAAATTTTAGAGAGACTAAAAAACGATTTATTGTTATAGAGAATATCATAAATCTATATATACATTAATTTCTGCGTATCCTGATATATGAGTTAACCCATATTTATTTATAAACGTCTATTTATAATTCACTCAATTTTTAACCCATATAAACTCAAACTCATTTAAGTATGCCTACACCCATCCATTTGTCGGGTCTAACAACACTAAAGAAATGATATCGTAATTGCCAAAAGTGAATGGTTCAACAATGTCCTATAATATGGTTATTTGAACATAATTTATTATAAAATTCTCTTATATACCTTATTTGTGAAGAATTGCGCACGTATCTACTCAATACTTGAACAATAGTGATTATGATCCAGAATATGTACTACCATATTCTATTCTCATTGTTGTTCCAACTTAATTGGATCTCTCCAAAGGAAAGATTCTTCCTTACTTCTTAACATTTATTTAGACAATCATTCAAGCCCGACTTGTAAAAGAATCTGGCTCTCAACTAGCTTTTTTAGACTTAGTCAAGGTGAAGTCTTTTTTTCTTTTTTTGAGAAATACTCACGGTGAAGTTGAAAATTAACTTTATTATATTAAGTCATAAATTTTTTTATCACATTAAATATATATTGATAATAATATAATAAAAAAATTTATAACTTTCAATTTCACCGTAATTAAATTCAACTTTTTTTTGACCAGTAATGGTACATGCATCTGAAAATTATAATGATATGACAGATGCATATTAAAATTATAATGATATGACAGATGCATATTAAAATTATAATGATATGACATTGAATTGTGACTTATGATTGTGGTCAATTTCAGTATGATGTCCTTCAGGGCCAACATTACAAAAGTTTAGTCGTGTATCATCCATCACCACTCACATAACATAGTAAGTATAGTAATCAACTAAAGCACCACTCAATAATGGCAAAGTTTGTTCGATCTAAAGTTGTGCATTTTAAATACTATTTAATTAAGTATTCACTAATCGGGCAAAGGTTTTACCATAGACAATTTTCTTTTAAAATGATAATCTCCCTTTCAAAAACTAAGATAACTTTGTTTAGGTGGTCTAGGGAGAAAGAAATATTCGAATAAAGGCAAGCAATGATGAAGCTTCAATATCTCCCCCAATTATCAAGAATTTTAGAATAAAAGAATAAACCACCATTGAATTTGGTTCAAAAGTGTTACAAAAATCTTCTGGAAATAATATAAATTCAGAAAATTCTCGACCTTGTTTACCACATTAATAACCCCATTGAGTTGCGTGAATCGTGCAACATAAAGAAAAATTAGTTTTCATATGAAGTGTTATGCTTGATATAATTTTGCCGAGAAAATGTGAATATTTATTTATCTAAATTAAAAATAAATGAATGACTTCATGCACCCTAAATTAGGCATGAACAAAAAGTTCATCTGCCTGATGCCCGCCCTACCTGTTTCGGCTTGGGCTTGGCCTAAAAAGACCTGACCTGATCAAAATCTTTCTTCAAGGCCTTAATTAGACCACATTTTTTTTCTTTCAAGCCTGGGCTAGTATGACTTGAAAAAGATCTGAGATTGGCCTGGCCTGAGGCTTGGGATCGACCTAACCTGCAGACTTGGTCAACCCCAACCCCAACCCCTGCCCCTGCCCAACCAAAACAAAAGAAGATAAAAGTAAAAGAAATACTTGGACACCCGAGGTCCCCAGTGCCCAGCTCAACCACAACCTCTTTTGCCCAGGGAGTACCCCAAGATCAGCCTAACCCTCCCCCCCAAAAAAAGGGAAGAAAAAAGGGGAGAGCTTGGTCAAACAAAAGAAGATAAAAGTAACAGATCACTATTTTAACTTGATTGTCCGGCCTGAGTTTGATCCAGCATGGTCAATAATTAAAACCTGACAAGTCCGAACCAGACTAAACAATCCATTTGTGCATGCCTACGGCCTGAATAATTAGTGGAAGGGGGCAAAGAGTAGTGCAGGAGGGCGTGGTTGCATGATTATGCACTACATGAAAAAGGGAGAAATTATGGTCAGAAAAAAATGGTACGTTCTGTTTCATCAGGTGATATCAGAAATTTAATACCAAGTGTAAGGTTGGAAGACAAGCATGCCATTTACGAGGGCTGCAAACAAACTAATAGTTTCAAACCACTTTTATATATTTTCTGGTTAATCAAAATGTCTGAAAATTAAAAATACAAATTAATAATTATAGGGACTTTAAGAAGTGACATGAAAAATAAGTTGCAGAAAAAAGGTTAAAGAAAAGTATGTAAGAAGTCAGAAACTTACCTTCAGTGTAGCTTCAAGAAGTGCTTGGTTGGTGAAAATAAAACTAAGTACCCTGAACCAATAGGCTAGCTACAACAAAATGAGAGTATAGGAGGAGTAGATACAGATCGAGTGGTTACTTCTGTATACGTTCTCGATCTTGACACCAGCAGTTCCATTGTTATTGTTCTAAAATCCAAAACATATATACATGTACTGTTCCCTGCATGGCATGCCTGCCTTTTCTTATCTTCACCCTAGCTAGCTAACTAGCTAGCTCTCTTTACTCATTATTTGGCAAAATTCCCTATTTCTACTCCTTAATTTAGTTTGCTTGATTAATTCTCTTTTTAAGCTATAGCGCATGCATGCAGTCGAATTAATTTTAAGCCAGAAAATGAAATTTTGTCAAAAGTTGTACTGTCATTGCCCGGACATTACTCCTACTTCAAATTTTAAAAACATATTCGATCGGACATAAAAAAAAAAAATCATGTCTCCCCCCCCCCCCCCCCCCCCCCCCCCGTTATCCATTACTTTCCAGGACGGACAGGGAGTCGGATTATTATTTTCACTAATTTTATTTCTACAACTATCATAAGCAGGCTTTTGACCCGTTTAATTTGCTTCCTACTACTACGCATAAAGTGGTATTACCATGTGCCTTGGGACTTATTAGTCCACACTCCACGGTGTGTGTTCTAGAGCAAGATTTGACTTTAAAGAATAAAACATATAAAACAAAACAACACATCAACTTTCTTTCTTCCTTTTTTTCCCTGCTTTATATTATCAATAAATTCTTTACTTTGTAGTGGTACATATATATATATATATATATATAATTAAGGTGTTGGTGCATTCATTGATACTTTGAACTGCTACTACGATTACTACGTCAGATCTTTGACCAATAAATAAATTGTATTATTATATTCGTAATTGATCCTTTAAAACATACAAATGTAAAATCAAATAACGAACGAACGAACATTATTTGATTTTATGCATATCAGTCATTTTTCTTTATAAATCTTATATTCGTATCCAATATTTGCAATCATCAAAAGTCAAAAGCAAGAATAAAAGTACCTCACACACCATTTAAATTTAAATTCGAATACTAATTCCGTGTTTGTCTGTAAAAAAGTATGTTTAAAATTAAATTATTTATCTTAATTTAATTTAATTTTAGATTATTTAATTTTTTAAAGAGGAATTAATCCTTTGATATGAGACTAGTAGTCTTATGAAGTCATACGATAACTTAAAATGAAAAAATTATTAATTTTACATTAATCATAAAATTATATAATCTCTTATAAATAGATTTTAAGAATGACAAAAAATATTTTATAAAATTATTTAAAAGACTAAATAATTCGAAATACTATTAAAATAAAATAAATAATTCAATTCTTAGTATACTTAATATAAACAAAAATAACTTACAATTATATACATAAATTTGCAGTGGGATTTATAAGCAGCCTAGAAGTGATTTATTTACTTATTTTTTATTTGCAGTGGCAATTTCATATAAACCGAAAGAAAAATGACAGATATCTTCTTAAAAATATATTGACTTTTCGGTTGATAAGATGGAAAAATGCCTACATATACATAAGACATGTCTTGCCTCTTGTAAAAATATTCACTCTTCTTCAAATTAAATTCATACATTTTTACGCTCAAAATTAATATAAATTTATTTAGTTTAAAATATAATAAATTATCTAAAATATATTATTAATTATTTTTAAAATTTAAATAAATTATATTAAATTTAAATTTAAAAATATTTTAAATTAATTTTTTAAAAATTAATATTAATCTTATCATTTAAAAAATATATATATATATTTTTTCAATAAATATAGCATGATTCCGACGAGGATATGAATGAGCTGGTGCATCTCATGCAATTTGGAGTTACAAGGAAATGAGCTGGCTTATATATATATATATATATGATTTTATATACATATTCGACTCCTAGACGGAAAATGGAAGATCATGTTAGGATTTCAAAGTAGATGCGATAAGATTATGCTACGAACTTTGAATTTTGACTTGGAGTAAAGAGGACTTTTTGTACAAGACATAAAGTCTTTCGGATTCCCTGGACATTTAAATAAATTAGAGATGTATTTTTAAAATTATTATTTTATATTTTCATACGTATTATTGTTATTATCTATGAATTTAGTAATAATAGTGTGTTAATGATAAAAATTATAGTAAATACAGAATAATGATAATCTAGAAATATTATATTATTTTATAATTTTAAAATAAAAAATATATTTATAATTTTAAAATAAAATAAATTAATATATTTTTAATTTTAAAACGAATGGAGTATTATTAATAATCATTTGGAGCCTTGGAGGCTTAAAAACATCATCCACACAACCACAACAAAATAACATCAACCAAATCAGAAAGAAATGGACAAAGTCGATATGATCAAAGCCAATGGTGGTGAAGTTTCAAAGAAATTTAGCCTTCCGATTAATATTTTACCAGCCAATCAAACGGCTAACGTGACCCGAGGTGGGACCACAACATAGACTAAAAAGCTGAGGGGGGAAATGGAGAAAAGGGCCGTGCTTTGCCGGCCCCCTGCATATATGATGTTGGCCGTGTGAGTGGGGGATATATGATGTTGGCCGTGTGAGTGTGAGTGTGGTTTAATAGTTTTAGTTATTTTATTTTATTTTGAATGCATTCGATAATATTCTTCCAATATATCCCTGAAAAACAATATGATATGAGTAGCGGCAGTAGGTATTTATTTGGCAATGCTAGAGGACAAAGAAAAGAAAGCAATGGTGTGTGATGGTCCCCATGCAATCTTCTCCGTATTCCAGCCAAAGATATCCGTAGTTGCCTATTTGGACAAACTAGTATTTCCTGCGGTTCTTTAAATAAACATAAGTTTTAAAACATAAAATTAAATATTATATTTATTATAATAATTAAAAAATAAAATACGATACAAATTTTTATATTATATTTTATTTTTTAATAATTAAAATAAATATAATATTTAAATATTATACACTTATTCTTATTCATTAAACAATTCAATTCAATTCAATTCATTGCTATATCACACCCAACTAACAAACATATATCATCAAATCAAATCAAATCAATTACTATTAGTGCTGTTGCTATAGGAGAAAAAGGATTATTTAGGTCCAATAATTAAAAAATCGGATAGGATCAGCGATTCGACCGGAATCGATCGACTTTTCAAATCGATCAACTTAGAAAATCAATTTGACATCGACTCGGTCAAAAATTTGTTGCCCGCCAATTTAACCGGTTGACCCAATTTTCAAGTTTTTTTTTTTTTACAAAAATATTTTTACTAATATTATAACATTATTTTACTATATTTTAGCTTATAAAAAATTAAATATTTTAAATTTTTATTAATTATTAATAAAATATTTTTTATGTATTTATGACATCACCGCCTCAATAATGATTCGACCACTAATTAGACCAGTGACTAAACTTGACAAAAAGGCCCGGGGCCGGGCCGGGCCAGGCTTTGGACTTAAAAAATACAAGCCAAAAAAATTTGGGCCGTTTCTGGCCCGGCCCGCAGGTTTTTTTTTTTTTTTTTAATTGCTTAACATTGTTGACAACAAAAAAAATTATTGATTATATATGTATATATATTGTTCACATCTAGAATTCTTTCCCAATTGTTAGTGGATTGCCTTCTCCTAGTTGATTGGTTTGAAAACTTTTACCTGAAGAGGAAAGGTAGTGGTGACACAAGAAAGACAAATTTCTAATATATTTTTCTCAATTGCTCATCTCCAAATAAGTTAGTGGTCAACTTAATTCTTCAAGCTGACACTAGTTGCATAATTTTTATGTCTCATGCATAAATATATTTTTCTGTGAAGGACAATGGAATCGAGACATGAATTAAGAAGAATATTTCCTTTTGTTCTTGGGTTATGTATAAAAGGTAGCTAGTGTGACAAGAGTTTTGGTAGGATCAGACCATCAGTATTGAATATCATGACTAATATACAGTAGTGGGAGGTTTTGATTTTTGAAGAAAGTTTGGTTTTAATATAAAATTATTGATTGTTTTATTTTATTTATTAATAATATAATATGATTATATAGAAATTATGTGTCATAATTATAAATAATTAGTGTTAGTATTTATTTTAAATTATAAGTCATAATAAATATTTTTTTATAATATATATATATATATATATATATATATATATATATATATATATATATATATATATATTCAAATGGCCCGCGAGCCGGGCCGGCTCGCACGGGCCACAAGCCTAACATTTCTCAGCCCGCAAAAAGCCGGGCCATTTTTAGCCCGGCCCGTTTGGTCCAGCCCGACCCGTTTGTTAGGTCTACCAGTAACTTATTCAACCAGTAACTTTTTCGGTTCGATGACCGGTACAATTTTTTAAATACTGATTAGGTCATATAGATAGATCATCACCAACATGTTCTTGTTGCCTTCATCCTAATTATATAATTATATAATCAAATTTTACACAATTTTTTTCCTTCTTCAAATATAAGCCATTGTTTCCTAATATATAAAATTTCATATTACTAATATAGGTTTCTTTTTTAAAATTAAAATCACTATAATTTTTAAGTGAAAATTGTTGAGACTGAGGGCAAAAGAACAAGTCTACATACATAACATCTAAATATAAAATAAAATACTACATATATATTAACTATTAAAAAGTTGAGTATGACACGAATTTTAATATTATGTCCCACTTTTTAATGATTAAAAATAATATAGTATTTGAATGTTGTGTTCAGTGCAAAAATAAATCAAAAGTTAGAGTTTGGAATCTTTTCATTAATCGTTTGTTTTATTTTTTTTAAGCACAAAAAGGATGTGACGCCCCCAAATCTAGGCCCACACAGCCCAAACTTGAGTCGTCAAAAGACTACAACAAAATTATTACAACAAAGCACAACGTACAACAATACCGTGTATAATAATACACAACTAAGTCTTCACTATTATTGTCACACTATTTTACAACACGTGAAGACTATAATATATATCCCTCGGACTCCCACTCCATTCCTCGGCTAGACTCAGCTACGTTCTCATATCCTGTTGAAAAATAATGGAACAAAAGGGTGAGCTCAAATAGCCCAGTAAGAAATATCATGACTAAGATAATGACGAATAAATTATCATTAGCCTTCAACAGGTGAGTTCTTGATAGAATACAACAGAATACAAGGTGTATATCAAAAACTGCAGTTAAATTCTTGAACAATGTTCAGATCAATAATAGCGGCGGAATGAGCAATCTATTAGAAGAATAATGTAGACTATAATGTCCACGCGCTTCTCTTTTTCGTAAAAACATCATCAACTTTTATCATCTGAAATACCATTAGTCAAGATAATACAAATTCACAGTTCCTGGTCATAATCATGCAAATCAACAGTTCATCTATGCATTACGGGCCAAAGAGAACATTCAATATAGCACCAGCGGTCATGATTATACCAGATTCAGCCTTTGGTCATAATCATACCAAACAACAGTTCATCTATGCACTACGGGCCAAAGAGAACTTTCAATATAACAACAACGGTCATGATTATACCAGATTCAGCCTTTGGTCATAATCATACCAAACAACAGTTCATCTATGCACTACGGGCCAAAGAGAACTTTCACCACGTGCCATAAAAGACACCGAACAGATGTATCGCCTTTAACCTAATATATCGCCTTTAACCTATCATCTGTTCAACAAATATATCACATCTGTGCCCCCGGCCACAGATATTCACAACAGCTTGATTCTTGATGATTAGTACAAATAATAGTGATACAATTGATGAACAGAAGAAACAGGATAAACAATAAGTATCGGAAGTTTACTTTGTGCAGATTCAAATAATGTCCAAATTGTCAACATGATGTGGAGTGAAATTTAAAAATGTTATTCAAGATTCTCAGTTCAGAATAACGGTTATAGTTCAATAGAAAGATTCAGAAAATAGGAAGGTTCAGTTGAAATAATGAAGTTCAACTATTATGGAACATATAATATTTTCAGGAATTATAGAAGCAATAGTTCCATAATGAGTTTCGATTCAGGAGTATGAAAGAAAATAATATCCCTTACCGTAGCAAGTTCAAGAGTGTAAAAAAAAATGACATTTCTTACCGTAGTAAGTTTAAGAGTGAAAAAAAATGACATTTCTTACCGTAGTAAGTTTAAGAGTGAAAAAAAATGACAAGACATTTCTTACCATAGTAAGTTTAAGAATATGAAGGAAAATGACATCCCTTACCGTAGTAAGTTCAAGAGTGTAAAAAAAATGACATTTCTTACCTTAACACGTGACTGGATATTGATTTAAATGAGATTGATCAACCTATATATTTATAATAAAATTAGTAATTACAACATGTAAACTTCAAGGTGTATGATAACTCATATATTATGAACTATCAAAATTATATATATTTAACATAATTTTTGTAGTATAAAATACCAACTTTAAAATAGTTTTAAAAATAATATTCCAAAATAAATCTTCCAAAGAAAGCTTTTAAAAATAAATCTTCTCAAAGAAGAGTCTTCTAAAGGAAGATTTGTGAATACCGTGAAAAATAGGAATTTATAAAATTACTACTCTTTAATAAAAGACTTACTTGAAAAATTCCTGCACTCCTTTTGGCTTTCAAACACTCAAAATAGCCTTACTATTATCAAAGAAAACTCATAAAATTCTTATAGAAAAATTTTATGTTTTAGGTGTGATTTTTCTATTAAGCTGAGCAAGCTATTTATAGGAGAAAATAAGTTACTATGCATGGTAGGTGAACAGAAAAAAATTCAGCAGAGGCAACGCGCAGCCCACGTTTTTTTTTTTTCTTCTTTCTGCGCAAAATTTCTTCAATTTCAACTTCACCAACTCATGTGGGCCCCACCAATGGGTCCACATGTTTCTTACTATTCACGTCACTATTCACGTTACTATTTCAAATAGTAAAATTAATTATTTTATTTTTTATTTATTTATTTATTCTTCCTGTGAGTCCAACATATAAAATAATGTTACCACAATAATGTAAGAAACACGTTACATATTTTTATTAATTTAATAATATAAATTATAGTGTATTTGCTACTGTGACAATTATTAGATTCAATAATTTTAAAAACAGTGCAGCAACAATTATTGAGTCGATGATATGAAATACAGTGTAATGACAATTATTGAATCAATAATGCAAAATACTGTGTAACGACAATTATTGAATTGATAATATAAAATATTATGCAGTGACAATTATTGATGAAATGATGCGCAACAGTTACGGTGTCAATTATCAGACCAATAATATGAGACACTGTGCAATACCGTGTGCTATTGTAGAGTACCGCATGCTACAGTAAAATACCATAAATTATCGTATACTACTATTCTTTTATCACCGGTATTTTAACAGTTAACACCGTTGACTATTTTTATTTAAAAAGGTTACTTCTGTCGTTTTCTATATCCGACAGATATTCCGTTGTGGGGTCCACCAATAATTTGTTATTTCGGCGCCGTCGTACGGCCCGAATATTCCCCGACAAAACGAATATTCCCCGACAAAACGAATATTGTCCGACAAAATAAAATTTACACATAACATCCTTAACTTTCAATTTCGTTAATTTAACCACTTACTGTTTCAGGAAAAATATATATGAAGAAAAATTAATTTTTATATTTCATAAATTTCGGGGTCTTACAAAGGACCTTATCTAAGGATAATAATTAATTTAGCTTATATATTGATTTCATAGTTTATTAAGGAAACTAATATTTTTACATGAGATTTTTATATTTTTACATGTGAGATCCACTACAGTATAGTCATAAATGTATAACGATGGTTAAACCGAAGTTGTAAACTTTACATATGGGTTCTATATGTGAAAATATCAAAATCTCATGTGAAAATATCAGTTTATTTTATTAAATCTAAAATTAACCATCTAAACACTAACTGATGGTAGGCAAAATGATTCGAGTAAATGTTGACATACTAACAATTTATAAACAAACTCACACAATTAATGGAGAACAACTAGATTTTTCAACATAAGATTTGAGTCATCGAATATTATTAGGGGTAAGCATGGTGTAATTTGAAACTCAAACCGCACATGAAATAACTTATGTGCGGTTTGATAAATTTAAAATCGCACATGAAATTGTTTATGATTGGTGTTGTACGATTTTGAACTGTGCTGTACGGTTTCATTTTATGTGATTTCGGTTTTAAACCTAATTGAAATAATTAAATTATATGCAATTTAAATTAATAATTTAGCATTGTACAATATTAAATACCACTTTTATATCACGCGATCATACATAACTTTACTTTTAATGTTTTGTCAAACAAAAATAAAATAGAACTTGAAAATATGAATGATATTATCTCATAACATATGAAAATTCTAAACAAAGATAATTACAAATTGAGATAATTTTAAATATTTGTACATTATAATAATGCTTCTTGATATGATCCATTTCGACAGTTTATGGTGCGATGCAGTTTATTGCATGCGGTTTTGCCTAAAAATTAAACTCAAACTGTATTTGCTTTTTCAATACACTTAAAATCGTCACATATGTCGAAATCGTTGGTGCAATTTTAATTGATGCGATTTTTTGTATGATTTTGGGGGCAATTCGATTCTTTGCTCACCCCTAAATATTATTATAGTGAAAAATCTAATTGTTCTCACTAATTGTGAATTTGTTTATAGTATAAGTATAAGTGCACATACATTTAAATATTACATTCATTTTAATCATTAAAAAGTGAGACATTTAGTTAAAATTCGTGTTATACCTTATTTTTTAATAGTTAAAATAGATGTAGTATTTGATTTTGTGTTCTTAGACTAATTCTTATTTATAAATTATTAGTATGTAAAGATTTATTCAAAGAATTCTTATTCCCCAACTAGAAATTAGTTACGGATAGGAAAAAGGATTCTCATTACCCAACTAGTATTCCCTCTTATTTATAATGAGATATATTTTGATTTTTAAATTAATTTATAAAATTTTAAAATTAATATAAATTTATTTAATTTTAATAAAATAATAATTATTTAATCTACTTAAAGGTACTATTTAATGTCAAACATATCACACACACGAATAAGTTTACAGTAATTTATTATTTATATTTAAATCACCTCCTTTGAGAAGATTGATTTTACTTATTTTTAGATTCATAATCTATAAATTCGAAGACACTAATTATTTGGCTAATTACTATTTTTAATCATTAGATTGTAAGTTTGATTCTTGTTATGTGTTTTTAATTGTGAGATTTTTTTCTCTCTTTAGAATAAAATATTAATTGCACTTTAGACTTTATACGTAAAACATCTGTCACATTTTATATTTTAAAATATTTAATTTTGCACCTCAAACTTGTAATTTTAGTTGTAAAATACACTTCTTGGACTTTTAACCGAAGTCACACACTTTTGTTTTTTTTGGGATAAATTGATCAATTCTTATAGAAAACAAAAAAATAAATCTAAACATTAAAAAATTTAAACATAAAAAATAAAAATCTAAACATTAAAAAAAAATCTACACTTCTCTCTCCTAATTCACCCACCATTTTCACCATTCATTTCTTATCAAATCTATAATCCATGAATCTGTCATGGCCACAACCAATCCACCACTGAATTGTTCTAATAAGCTACTGGGTATTGATTTTATTCAGTTATATGCTAATTTGGAGCTAACATTTTGTTCTTAAAGTACCCAAAACAATTTAGACTAAAGTACAATTTAGACTAACCGCTCGAAGGAAAGGAGGAGGTTGATGTTCCTTAACTCTCCGTGAATTGGGATTTGTTTTATTTACTCCACGTAATTTTGATTTGGAAATTATTTATGTGACGCCCCCAAATCTAGGCCCACACAGTCCAAACTTGAGTCGTCAAAAGACTACAACAAAATTATTACAACAAAGCACAACGTACAACAATACCGTGTATAATAATACACAACTAAGTTTTCACTATTATTGTCACACTATTTTACAACACGTGAAGACTATAATATATATCCCTCGGACTCCCACTCCATTCCTCGGCTAGACCCAGCTACGTTCTCATATCCTGTTGAAAAATAATGGAACAAAAGGGTGAGCTCAAATAGCCCAGTAAGAAATATCATGACTAAGATAATGACGAATAAATTATCATTAGCCTTCAACAGGTGAGTTCTTGATAGAATACAACAGAATACAAGGTGTATATCAAAAACTTCAATTAAATTCTTGAACAATGTTCAGATCAATAATAGCGGCGGAATGAGCAATCTATTAGAAGAATAATGTAGACTATAATGTCCACGCGCTTCTCTTTTTCGTAAAAACATCATCAACTTTTATCATCTGAAATACCATTAGTCAAGATAATACAAATTCACAGTTCCTGGTCATAATCATGCAAATCAACAGTTCATCTATGCATTACGGGCCAAAGAGAACATTCAATATAGCACCAGCGGTCATGATTATACCAGATTCAGCCCTTGGTCATAATCATACCAAACAACAGTTCATCTATGCACTACGGGCCAAAGAGAACTTTCAATATAACAACAACGGTCATGATTATACCAGATTCAGCCTTTGGTCATAATCATACCAAACAACAGTTCATCTATGCACTACGGGCCAAAGAGAACTTTCACCACGTGCCATAAAAGACACCGAACAGATGTATCGCCTTTAACCTAATATATCGCCTTTAACCTATCATCTGTTCAACAAATATATCACATCTGTGCCCCCGGCCACAGATATTCACAACAGCTTGATTCTTGATGATTAGTACAAATAATAGTGATACAATTGATGAACAGAAGAAACAGGATAAACAATAAGTATCGGAAGTTTACTTTGTGCAGATTCAAATAATGTCCAAATTGTCAACATGATGTGGAGTGAAATTTAAAAATGTTATTCAAGATTCTCAGTTCAGAATAACGGTTACAGTTCAATAGAAAGATTCAGAAAATAGGAAGGTTCAGTTGAAATAATGAAGTTCAACTATTATGGAACATATAATATTTTCATGAATTATAGAAGCAATAGTTCCATAATAAGTTTCGATTCAGGAGTATGAAAGAAAATAATATCCATTTATGACGATGAAAAGAGTGATACCCCTTACCGTAGTAAGTTTAAATAATAGAAGATGAAAGAATATGATATCCCTTACCGTAGCAAGTTCAAGAGTGTAAAAAAAATGACATTTCTTACCTTAACACGTGACTGGATATTGATTTAAATGAGGTTGATCAACCTATATATTTTTAATATAATCAGTAAATATCACATATAAAAATTCATGGTGCGTACTAACTCGTATATTATAAATTTGTTAAAAGTGATTTGATCAAATAGTATAATATAATAACAAAATAATAAAAACTTAAAATTAAATTACTATTCTCGAAGTTACTATTCAGGGGTTACTGTTCACTCGCGGGTTACTATTCATCCCGGAGTTACTATTCATCCCGATGTTACTATTCATTCCGAGGTTACTATTCATTCACGGCGTTACTATTCACAGTATATAAAAATATATAATTTTTCAAAATAAAGTCTTCCAAAAAAAGTCTTTTAAAGGAAGATTTGTGAATACCGTGAAAATAGGAATTTATGAAATAACTACTCTTTAATAAAAGACTTACTTGAAAAATTCCTGCACTCCTTTTGGCTTTCAAACTCTCAAAATAGCCTTACTATTATCAGAGAAAACTCATAAAATTCTTATAGAAAAATTTTATGTTTTAGGTGTGATTTTTCTATTCAGCTGAACAAGCTATTTATAGGAGAAAAGAAGTTACTATGCGTGGTAGGTGAGCAGAAAATTTTTCAGCAAAGGCTGCTGCGCAGCCTCCGCCAACTCTCAGCAACCAAAATCACATTTCTCACATTTCATGTGGGCCCCACGATGGGTCCCACATGTTTCTTACTATTCACGTACTATTCACGTCACTATTCACGTTACTATTCACGTCACTATTCATGTTACTATTTCAAATAGTAACATTTTTTTTATTTTATTTTATTTTTATATTTATATTTATTCTTCCCGTGGGTCCAACATATAAAATAAAATAATGCTACAACAATAATTCAACAATAATGTAATAAACACGTTACAGATTATTATTAATTTAATAATATAAATTACAGTATATTTGTAACTGTGACAATTATTAGGTTCAATAATTTTAAAAACAGTGCAACAACAATTATTGACTCAATGATATAAAATACAGTGTAATGACAATTATTAAATCAATAATGCAAAATACTGTGTAACAACAATTATTGAATTAATAACATAAAATATTATGCAGTGACAATTATTGATGAAATGATGCGTAACAGTTACGGTGTCAATTATCAGAACAATAGTATGAGACACTGTGCAATACCGCGTGCTACTGTAGAGTACCGTGTGCTACAGAAAATACCATAAATTACCGTATGCTACTATTCTTTTATCACCGGTATTTTAACAGTTAACACCGTTGACTATTTTTATTTAAAAAGGTTACTTCTGTCGTTTTCTATATCCGACAAATATTCCGTTGTGGGGTCCACCAATAATTAGTTATTTTGGCGCCGTCGTACGGCCCGAATATTCCCCGACAAAACGAATATTCTCCGACAAAATAAAATTTACACATAACATCCTTAACTTTCAATTTCGTTAATTTAACCACTTACTGTTTCAGGAAAAATATATATGAAGAAAAATTAATTTTTATATTTCATAAAATTCGGGGTCTTACAATTTATTTGTTTCATTTGGGGTTTCTCTGGTGAGTCCATTTGTTTGCTTGCTGCTCTGTTTTCTTCAAGAACAAGAATACCCATTTAAACTTACATCTTCGGGTTTGTGTGTTCTTCTATCAAAATTGCTACTCAATAGATAGTAATTTCGCTTATTGGTTGTATGTACAGGGTTGTTCTCTAAAAGATGGCCTTTGTGTTGTTAACCCATTGTCTGTCTATCTTATGTGATTTGATTGAATTGTTCAAGTATACATTCATTTTTCGGAAATCACAGAGCAAGTTTATGAATTAATAGTTATTTAATTCCCAAAAAATCATGCAATATACAGCCGTTCTAAGAATTTCTTTGGACTGTTGTTCAGAAAATCTGTAAATTTCTTTGGACTATCCATCACTTTGCCTGGACTAGTCTTGTTCAAACACCCAGAATAGTATTAAGCGTATAAATCATAAACAAACCACCTGGTTCATACTAGTTTTGATTATTATGGAGATGGGGCTAGAGAGTTTTCTGCTTATGAATAGAACATTCAGTCCTCAAATCATCAGTCATGGCCAAATTAAGAATAAGAACTCCAATTCTAGAAATTGGGATAAGAGCATGAGGAAGATGCATCAGATTCTATTCAACAGAGACGAAAAGTAAAGTATGTCTACAGATCTAAAAATTATCCTTACTCACTATTATAAATCTCAACTTAATTACTAGATCCAAACATTTCTCTTGTATACATCTCCTTTTCTTTCCTTTTTTTTTTTTGGGTTGAACGAGAAAAGTTAAAACATAAAACAATTTTTCTCTCTATATCTACAATAACTAATATGTATGGGAACAAACTATTGATTCAAGCGACATGTAAGGTTGATCGAGTTTTTGGTGTGGAAGATTTGGAGAATTGCAACTTAATAGATTCTTACAGTTTGACAAAATTGAATATTAAGATTTAAATAGCAAATCACTAATACAACTTTCAACCATCACTATCTGCAATCGCCGATACACCGCCGCCACCCCGCCACCCCGCCATCATCACCGCCCTCCATCAACACCCTCAAGTCCGGACACCAATCAAATTCACATATATACACAATATGGAGAGAGAAAAAGAAGCCACCCACCAGTCCACCACCTATTACCATCAGATCTAGTACAATCGCCATATGGAGAGAGAAAGAGAAGCCACCCACCAACTGTCACCATCAGATCTAATATTGTTACCATCAAATCTACCGCCATGACCACGAGATCTGTCATTCTCAGCCATAAACCACTATGTCGCTACCATCAATCAACATACACCACCATCGCACCACATCCACCGCCATGAATCTGGAAGAAGACAGAATAATAAGAAAGGGTATTTTTGTCCAAAAATTAGCTCAATTCGCTCGGATACTCCCCTAAGTACTTTAAATTTAATTTTCTGTCTCAACTATTTAGACACATTCAGAAAATTTTTTTTTTTTATCAAATAATTTTATATTTTTTAGTGAATAAGAGATGAATTGTTAAAATATATTTAAATGAAATCAAATACTACTTAAGATTGGGACGAAGAGGATGGAGTAGAAGTTGGAAAGAGAAAATGCTATATTATTTTTTTACCATTTAGTTTAATATATAATCATTCTTACAACGTTTTGACAATTTATCCCCAAGAAAGTTAAAACAGCAGGTGAATATCAAAAGTCCCGTTAAAAAGTGATCGATTAAAAGTCTAGAGCAATGTTTAGAAAATTAGACTGGTCATCGAATCGAAAAAGTTACGGGGTGAATGGGTCACTAATCCAACCAGTGGTCGAACCGTTATTGAACCAGTGACGTCATAAATATATAAAAAAATATATTATTAATAAAATTTTAAAATATTTAATTTTTTATAAGCTAAAATAGAGTAAAATAATGTTATAATATTATTAAAAAATATTTTTATAAAAAAAAAAAATACTTGAAAACTGGTTCAACTACCGGTTGAACCGGTGGTCAATCGATTTTTGACCTGGTTTTGACTTTCCGATTTTTTAATCGGACCGGCCCGAAAAGTTGATCGATTCCGGTTGAACCGCGGTCCAATCTAATTTTTTCAACATTGGTTTAGAGAGTGTAATTTAAAACTTAAATTATAAATTTGAGGTGTAAATGTAAATTTTTTCAAGTATAGAGTGCGACAGATGTCATACATACATAATTTGAGATACAAATAGTACTTTAGTCTGCTCTTTATTATTGTGAGTTTTATATTTTCACCCATAAAATATGACATTTACTTAATGTTGAGAGATTTTAAATTTGTTGAGATTATTATAAGTTATTGTTAATGTTAGTGTAATAATTATTCTATTAAAGTAATAAGTATCTTTAAAATTTTAATATATTATAAAAATAAGTATAAAAATATTGTTAAATATATATTTAATTTGATATTATAAATATCATTATGGTATTATTAGTAATTTTATTATATAATTATATTTGTACTCGTATCCCCTTAAAATGAGAGGGTTCAACAAAAAAATTAGAAAAAAAAAAAAGAATAAGGTTCTACTCGCCAATGGACCCATTAGGCTTGTAAATGAATAGACTCGGTGAAGCTGAGCCGACTCAAATTAGTCCATTCAGATTTAGATCGGTTTAAAGTTTAATTTAAGAATTTTGATATATATTGTGATAAATTTATATTAAATTATAATTATTAAATTTATTAATATATATTATATAAAATTATAAAAGAATCTCACTTATAACTCATAATAAAAAAAATTAACGTAAACATTTATAATATATATTATTTTTTTAACTTAACTTCTTTAAATATTAATCAAATTTTAACTCAATAAAAATTAAAAACACACTTCAATTTGGCTTGTGTTTATTTACAACTTACGACACACTTGAGTTAGCAAAATTACTTTAATTTATGGTTTTATACTTGTTTGCCTAGGATAAATGCTATGAATATTTTGAATTTGACTAATTAAAAAAGTGAATATTAAGATTTAAGAATAGATTACGAAAATAAAAGCAAACGCAATTAGAATTATTTAACAAATCATAAAGCATGCGAACCAAAGTTATGTTCTTAAAAATTGGAACTATACTAAAAATTAGAAGGACGAAAAGCAAAACCTTTAATTAGAGGTGAAATTCTTTATAATAATTTTTTTATTTATTTGTATTAAGATTTATAACTACGATTTTTAAAATTTATAACGATAGTGTGTACTGTCGTCATAATTTTATTTTTTATAAAATTATGACAACAAAATATACTGTTATCAAAAATTTTAAAAAATATTATTCATAAATCTTAACACAAAAAAATACATAATTTTAATTACATAAAATCTAATGCTTTTAATTAGATGGGGGTAGAATATGATTATTAGGCACATTAGAAATTGGTCAATTGGCTTATTAATTAGTACAACTAATAATTAATGTTAGAATGAGATCTACGCATTGTATCACAGTCATAATCGCAAAGATATGTGATTGTGATGTGTTATTATTTAAATTATATAATGGAGTATAAATCGCTAAATTAAAAAAGAAAAAACAATTGAGCTATTCAGACAACTCAATTCCCCTTTTCTCTCTCCTCACTGCTTTCTTTCTCTCTCTTTCAAATTTCCACATGAATATACACAAACGTCTCCCTCTGCAACTTTTTCTTCTGATCTTACTAAATTCAAACTCACCCATTTTAGTGAATAATTAAAAAATCTAAGCTTTCATATTCAGAATTCAGACAGTTTGAAGCAGAGCTCTATAATAATGGTGAACAAGAGGTTGAAATACCCATAAAGAGAGAGAAGGAGAATAGTTTATATTTTATTGGGAGACAAGAGCGTATCTGCAAAAATCCTCAAATTCGATTCAGTTGCTTTAAAAAGTTAAGGTAAACAAGACATCTCTGAATATTATTTTATTTTTTATTTTGTTTTATAAATAAATTATTTTGCACCCAAAACAAGAAGATTGAGAGTTGAGATCAAAGATTTAAAACAACTCACATACAGTTGATTGTACCCAAAAACAGGTTGGTCCTTTTCTCTCTTTTTCTCTCTCTCATGGGTTTTTAGTTTTATGTATTTGTGCTTTGCTGGTCAATGTTGATTTTGATTAATTAAATTAATTTATGTACGTTAAACAACAGAGAGAACAGTGAACGTGCTCTTCTTTGTCTGGTCTCTTCAAATTAACTTCACGCTTGCAGGCAGCACACACAGAGAGAGAGAGTACATGATTAGATGTCTCATTTTCTATTCCATTCAAATCCAGAAACCCCATTGAAGAGAGAGAGAGGGTTCCTTTGGAATGTGGGCTTTGTCCATCTTTTGAGAGAAGTAGCAAGCCATGCTTGTTCCATGAGGGAATTGAGAAATCGTTCTTTAGGGGTTTATATTATGAATTGTGGAGAGAGAAGAATAGGGGGAAAATGTTTGTTTCTTGCTAATTTGTTCTTGGTGGATTTTGGGTTGTGATAATAATTAGTATTATCACGCAAAACAATGTTGCAACGATAATTTAACCCTTGGATGAGTACTCACCTTTTCTTCCTAGTACATAAAATGTAATTCTGAAAAAATCTCCTTTCCTTTGAAAAAGTGATATATTTACTTGGATCTTTGTCTTTTATTAGCTTGGATATGAACTGGGAAAGAGAGGAAGAGGAGAAGAAGAAAGAGAACCAGAGGAAGAAGTTTTGTGTTGATGGGTTTTAAGATGCAAGGCCATCATTTGGTGGCTGTGAGATTAAATGATCAATTTGGTACAAAAAGAAAGTACACATTTATCAACAAATCATGGCTCCCCAAAATTCTATTGCTCTGGATCATGTTAATGGCCTTTGTTAGCAGAGTAATCTATAATAGGATGGATGCTGAAAACAAGGAAAGAAGGAAGGAAGTTCTTGTGAGTATGTGTGATCAAAGGGCTAGAATGCTGCAAGATCAATTCAGTGTTAGTGTAAATCATGTTCATGCACTTGCAGTTTTGGTCTCCACTTTTCATTATTACAAGAACCCATCAGCAATTGATCAGGTTTGGGCTTATATAATCTTCTAGGGTTTCAATTTTTGATGGTATTTCTTCTTCTTCTTTGTATTGACTGTTCTTTTATTTTCTCTGCTTACTTGTGGCAATGCAGGAAACTTTTGCCGAGTACACAGCCAGGACAGCTTTTGAAAGGCCACTGTTGAGTGGGGTGGCATATGCACAAAGGATTGAAAACGGAGAAAGGGAAGAATTTGAGAAGCAACATGGTTGGACAATAAGAACAATGGAGAGAGAGCCTTCACCTTTTAGGGATGAGTACGCCCCTGTGATTTTCTCTCAAGAAACAGTTTCCTACATTGAATCACTAGATATGATGTCAGGAGAGGTAATTTGGTTCATTTTTTCAATTTAATCTTTTGCTAAATCATTCATTTCTATATTTTGTTAGTGTTATTTGTGAAGTTCTCAATTCTCAAGATTAGATTAAATGGGTGTTTTATTTCAACTTTTATGCATCCTCTATTTGATGCAGGAGGACCGTGAAAACATATTGAGGGCTAGGGCTACTGGGAAAGCAGTTCTTACAAGCCCCTTCCGATTGTTGGGTTCTCATCATCTTGGGGTTGTATTGACATTTCCTGTTTACAAATTCAAGCTTCCCCCAAATCCATCTGTGGAACAGAGAATTGAAGCAACTGCAGGGTATGCCCTTTGTATGTTATTCATTCTTAATATCTACTCTTTACTTTGTATTTGGAGAATTTTGCAAAACTTTTGAAGATTCTTTCGATTCACTTTCTATTAAGTAGACTTTACAATGCCCGTATAGAGTTATATTATGGGTCAATGCCCCATATGCAATTGAAGGAGTCCTATAAACTACGATAAAAGATAATTTGTGTGCTTTCGCTGCTAGAAGTACAAACTGTAGTATGTAAAATTTGAACAATCACGTAGCTTTCTGAGCTTTGATTTTTCTCCTGCTGACAAAATTGAATGATTGGAGGTTGTAACATAAGGCGAGGTTATGGAACAATTCAAATTCTTTTAATATGTAGATTTTATTAAGAGCCAGAAAAAGGGAGTGGTGAGGAAAACACATACCTTTGTATCCCTTGTATCTCCGGGAGCCCCTTGTACTGTATGCTTTATGATAATTACATTCTTGTTGTCAAGTTGCAAAATAAAAAGAAAATATTAGTTGGCTAGTCTTTCACATTTTGTGCACATGGAGATGCTTGCTATCTATTTCATTTATTCCACCCAACAGCAGAATGAGAACTTTTAATCTCTATCAAGCCTTATCTGAATGTGCAATGTAACCCAACTTAACAGTACCATAATATTTACTTTCTGAGCTGAAATCTTTATTCCCTTGTCCCAATAAACTGCTAGTGGTTAAGGATTTTTTGAAATATATATTAATAATACTTTTATAGGTCTAGGATGCCTACTTATTTTTTTGACAAGTTGCCTTACAACACTTCCTCTACTTGTGAGTTCGAATGATGTTCATTTTTGACCTTGATGCTGGAGCGGTGATATCAGACTTACTTGTTAAAATATGTTTTAATGTATAATTTAACTTAATAAATAGGAAATATGTAATGAGTATACATCTTATTATATTTATTGACATGTCATCATGTGTTTGTCCTACTTTTTGAAGATTTATTGTGTTGGAAATGTAACATCCCCTATTTTTTTATATATATTTTCTTTTCTCTTAAATAATTAATTAAAACAGAAGTAAGGTCTAATTTAATGTTTTATCTAATTAAAGTGTTTTGGGCTAATTTGATTTGTTATAATATTAGTGGGCTTGACCCAATTCAGTTTAAGAGATTTATATAATCGTGATAGGAGGAAAAATAGATTATGTTGTGTTTTATTTTCTTTTAACGAAAAAGTAGAAGGAGAAGAATGTAAGAATATGGAGGATGATTGAGGATAAGGTAAGAATATTGAGGATGATTGATATGGTTCTTAGTTTTAAGGTAAGAATGTTTACGTTTCATGTTTTCGTTAATTCCTTCAATCTTTTCAATCTTAAATATCTATTCAATTGTACATTTAAGTTAGGATTTTTGTCATTTATTAATTAGGGTTCTTGAGAAATATGATTGAAGGCAAATTTGGGATATTTCAACTAATTTAGGTACGGATTTTCGCCTCTTTAAATTAAAATTTGCACAAAATTTGTCAAGAATTTTCAGTATTGTTCGAAAAATTATTTTAAATTCGTTTCTAGTCCGATTTATTTGATTTTGGACTTTCATTCTTTAAGTTTTTGATAATTTTATCGTTTAGTATGTCAAAACCGAGCGTAACAGATTTTCTGTAGCAAATTCGGATTTTCAAATATTGATAACTCGAAGATTTTAAATTTGACTTGAGTTTCTTGAGACTAAATTGGAGCATTTGAAGTTTAGATTTTCATATTATTTTTATATTTGTGAAACAAATTCTAATTGAGGGTGTTATCACCAAGATAGTGGATTGAGGTCTTACGTATATTTTGTCAAGTTGTGTTTTATTTTTTTGAGAATTTCCTAACTTTTGTGATTTATTTTAATGAGTGTATGAATGTGTAAATGTATACATAAATTATATTATCTCACTAGTAAGACCTTTTTGGTAGCAAAACTAAAGTTATATTATTGTGATTTTTAATATGGCTCCAATGTAAAGTGTTCTCTTGTGTGTAAAATAGGATTTCATATATTTTGTGAGTTGTAAGATTATGAGTAAGTTTGAGTAAGCGTGAGTAAGCTATTATAAGTATCTTACTTTCATTAAAAGCTATTTTTGCAAGCGTTTTGATAGTATGCAAGTTATAAGTGGTGATTAAATATATTTGAAAAGTATTTTATTTAGTAATTTTTGAATATCTTACATTTTTATATTTGTGGTGAAATACGTTGTATCTGATAAAAAGATTAAGTTAATGTACTAATATTATGAAAGAAATTTTATTTTAGTAATTTGTAAAAATAATATACATCTCTCTTCTTTTCAAATAAGGTTATATGGTAAGTTGTTACACTTGATTCATCATATTATCAAATAGTATATTTATTTTCATTGTTTGTTTGTATATGAGCTTTTCACTCACTGCCGGTCCCTTTCTTTTTCTCCCGGTAGGTAACACAACTTAGTTGGGATACGTATGTCTGTAAGGAGCTGCTCTGTAAGAGTTAGCTACTACCTGAGCTTTAATTTTGGAGTTATTAGACATAATTAATTTAATATGTATTTAGTTCTGGACCATTGTTTTAGGAAATTAATATTGTGATTAAGGTTTTTAATTATCTTAACATCTTTGGTAAGGTCTTTTTAGCACGTGTAAGTTAGGTAACGGGCCCTTTAGGGTGAGAGATGTTACAAAATGAAAAACTAGACTACAAATGCTCTAAATTAGCCTCAAGAAACACTCGAATCGAATTTAAAATATTCAAGTTATCAATATTTGAAAATCCGAATATGCTATGCTAATTTTAGACCAATTTTAGAAATGCTCTGTTTTGACATACTAAACGATAAAATTAGCAAAAACTTAAAGATTGAAAGTTTTAGAAGGCTTCAAGACTTTTTTAGATTGTTAAGAATCATTCAAATCGATGTTAAAATGAATTTTATACGAATTTTATAAGATGTTGATTAGATTTTCGTCACAGAATATAGTGTTTGTAAAAAAGGGCTATTTCGTCCAAGTTTGAGTCAGAATACAAAAGTTGTAGATAACATTTATACGATTCCAGAATCGGATTAGAAACGAATTTAATATGATTTTTTCAAACAGTACTAAAAATTTTAGACAGATTTTGTCTGAATTTAATTTAAGAAAGCGAAGATCTGTACCTTAATTAGTTGAAATATCCCAAATTTGGCTTCAATCATATTTCTCAAGAACCTTAATTAATGATTGACAAAAAATCCTAATTTAAATTTATAATCAAATAGATATTTAGGATTGAAAAGATGATAGGAATTAGCAGAAACATGAAATGTAAACATTATTACCTTGAAACTAAGAACCCTAATTAATGATTATTCTTTTGTATCAATATCCTCCATATTCTTACTTTCTTCTTCTACTCCTACTCGTTCGTTAAGGAAAATAAAACAACGTAATCTATTTTTTCTTCTATCACGATTATATAAATCTCTTAAACTAGACTAAGTTGGGCCAACCCGCTAATAAATTATTAAAACAATCACATTAAATAATAGTAAATGAATTAGTTAGGCCCAAAACACTTAAATTAGATAAAATATTAAATTGGACCTTACTTCTGTTTTAATTAATTAATTAGGAAAAAAGACAATGTATATAAAAAAATACGGGATGTTACATGAAATTTCCTTCTTGTACTTCATAGGAGTAATATCAATCTTTGCCTGTGTTTTGATATGCTTTGAAAATTGTACGCGATGAGAATATCTCTTCAACATATTTTATGGGGCCAGATATGTCATTTGTGCTTTCTTTGCATTATCTTTGTAAGTGCTTGAATTCTGCCATGTTTGTGTATAAAAGGGTGTATAGAGTTCCTATGATTTGTTCATACTTTTCCTCGAAGAGGATTTGTTTGAGGAGAATTGTTCCATGAGGCTAAATTAGTTCTTATCCTAAACAGATACATTGGTGGAGCCTTTGATGTTGAGTCCCTTGTTGAAAATCTACTCGGCCAGCTTGCTGGGAACCAGGCAATAGTAGTGAATGTATATGATATCACTAATTCTTCTGATCCCCTGATTATGTATGGACGTGAATACCAAGACGGTGACATTTCCCTTAAACGTGTGAGCATGCTTGACTTTGGGGATCCATTCCGAAAACACCAAATGATATGCCGGTGAGCACACCTAATTATTCTTTCTTATAGTATAAGAAATAATTTAATGGTTCGACCCTTTCTAAAACCAAAGAAAGTAAATGTTAAAGTCTCATTCTTGAATTCTTATTTTCTGGGTCCTAAGCAGGTATCTTCAGAAGGCACCAACATCATGGACAGCAATCACCACTGCATTCCTATTATTTGTCATTGGTTTATTAGTTGGCTACATGATATATAGTGCAGGGATTCACATTGTTAAAGTTGAAGATGATTTCCACCAAATGCAGGAACTGAAAGTGCGAGCAGAAGCTGCTGATGTTGCCAAATCCCAGGTTCCGTATCACCACTTGTTTTTGTGAACTCCAATTGTTATTTTTATCAAACTAAACCTTTTGATCTAAATTTCCCTCTTTTTCTGTGCCAGTTTCTAGCTACTGTTTCACATGAAATTCGAACTCCAATGAATGGCATCCTTGGTTTGTTCTAAATCCTTTCATTCTTTATGGTTGAAGGGAGTAAAGGGAACTTGTATAATTCTTTATTTAGAGATTCCATTTATATTATATATATCTTATTGCAGGGATGCTTGCATTGCTTCTCGATACAGATTTGAGCTCAACTCAAAGGGACTATGGTCAAACTGCTCAGGCTTGTGGAAAGGCACTAATAACCTTAATAAATGAAGTCCTTGATAGGGCGAAAATTGAAGCCGGAAAGTTGGAGCTGGAGGCAGTCCGATTTGACCTTCGCTCCATACTAGATGATGTTCTCTCCTTATTCTCCGAGAAGTCTAGGCACAAAGGTATTGAGGTAAAGATCTACTGAACAATTATATAATTGGTTTATTTTACCTTACCTTATTAGTAAAGCCAACGTTAACTTCTGACTTATGTTGAACTGGCATTTGATTCAACATGCATGTGCATGAAGTTTACTTGTTTTGTTTCTCTTTTTTTCTTTTCTGACCACCCTATTTTGTTGTGGGTCTTGGGTCAATGTTCGGTGGCCTTCGTGATGTACTTTATGTCAAATCTCCTCTGCGATTGGGGAAGTGAAGTTGGCCGTGTTTGTATCTGATAAAGTTCCAGAAATTGTTATGGGAGATCCAGGAAGATTCCGGCAGGTGATTACAAATCTTGTGGGCAATTCTGTCAAGGTAAGTGAACTTATGCAGAGCCTTTTCTACACACTCTTTGAATAAGTTAGTTTTCCAATGTAAGTCTTGCTCTCAATTTTTATTTCTCTTAAATGATATATGTACTTACCCATTCATATCCTTATATAGTCTAATTCTCATTAGATCCACCTTATGACAGTTTACGGAACGAGGACACATATTTGTTCAAGTCCATGTTGCTGAACATGCTCGAGTTGTACTGGCATCAAAAGCGGACACCTTCTCGAATGTAGGATCTGAAGGTGTAGTTTTATCTGGTAGCAGTCAGTTTAGAACTTTAAGTGGTTGTGAAGCTGCTGACGACAGGAATAGTTGGGATACCTTTGAGAATTTAATTGCTGATGAAGAATTCAGGTGCAATGCTTCCAATAAAGTGATTGCCCCTGATGAAACATTTCAGAATGTCACGTTGATAGTATCCGTTGAGGATACAGGGATTGGAATACCCTTGTGTGCACAAGAGAGAGTGTACATGCCATTCATGCAGGCAGACAGTTCAACCTCTAGAAATTATGGAGGAACTGGAATTGGATTGAGCATTAGCAAGTGTCTAGTTGAGTTGATGGGTGGTCAGATAGACTTCATTAGCCGTCCTCAAATAGGAAGTACATTTTGGTTCACTGCTGTGTTTAGAAGGTGCCAGAAAATTGCAACTGGTGATATGAAAAAGTCTCTCTCCGGTGATCTTCCTACAACATTTAAAGGACTGAAAGCAATTTTAGTGGATGGGAAACCACTTAGAGCTTCTATAACAAGATACCATTTAAAGAGATTTGGTATCCGTGTTGAAATTGTAAGTAGCATCAGGATGGCAACCACAATATCTGGAAAAAATGATTCCATGAGATCTAAGTAAGTATATTTAACCTTATGCTCTCCTTTCTTTTGCATCTTTCTGTAAATGTATAATCTTGTGTTGTTAAGTAAACGTGCCTAAATATTGTCTCAAGTTCCGACTCCCTTTACAAATCGAAGAGCCCGAGCCCCAACCCTCCAAGCTACTTGGACAATGAAAATCTCACCAAGGGTAAAATCTGGTATGCAGAGAAATTCCCAAGTTTTTTGTGTGTAATCTTTGCACACTTTATTCCCACAGGACAAGTTCAAAGAAATTATCTCGAGTCTAAATATCCAAGACACTAATTAACCAGGTTATGATTTATAATTCATAGGATTTGTGTAGTTCCACTTCCTGACTTGGACTACTACTTTTTTATTATGACAGAACTGACTGGCAGCCAGACATGATTCTCATTGAGAAGGATTCATGGTTATCTGGTGAGGATGGCTGCTTGAATCTAAGACCATTAGAATGGAAACAAGATGGCCAAATGTATAACTCGCCAAAGATGATCCTTCTTGCAACCAATATAACCAGTGCTGAGTTTGACAATGCAAAAGCTGCAGGTTTTGCAGATACTGTGATTATGAAACCTTTGAGAGCAAGCATGGTGGCAGCATGCCTACAACAGGTGTTGGGAATGGGAAAGAAAACACAGCAAGGGAAAGACATGCTTAATGGATCTTCTTCTTTCCTTCGTAGTCTGCTTTGTGGCAAGAAGATATTGGTGGTTGATGACAATAGGGTAAACCGCAGAGTTGCTGCTGGTGCACTCAAGAAGTTTGGCGCTGATGTGGAGTGTGCTGAGAGTGGCAAAGATGCTCTTGCATTGCTTCAGTTGCCACACAATTTTGATGCCTGCTTCATGGATATTCAAATGCCAGAAATGGATGGGTATGTTCTCAAGTATTTTTTTGCTGCTTTACCATACGGCGAATTGATTTTTGTTTACTTAGAAAATCACGACACGAAGGTATTCGGTAAAATTTCGTATTGCCTGATTTATTAACAAATTAAAATCAGTTGTATTCAAAATTTTCATTTTCCTTGTTTATTGCAGGTTTGAGGCTACTCGTCGTATCCGGATGTTTGAGAGCAAAGCAAATGAACTGATGAATGGAAGATACAGCAGTGTTGATGGAAGTGCAAAAAGGGCAGAATGGCATTTGCCGATATTAGCCATGACAGCTGATGTTATCCATGCCACATTAGACGAGTGCCTGAAATGTGGAATGGATGGTTACGTCTCAAAGCCTTTTGAGGAAGAGAATCTCTATCAGGCAGTTGCCAAATTCTTTGAATCTAAACCGATATCGGATGCATAGCTGAGGTGAACAGGCTTCAAACTTTCTAATGGCTTGAACAGTATCAGCAATTTTTGCATATTCTGTTGGTACTGTTTAGCGGAGAATACCAGTGATTTCTAACCAAGTTAAGCTGTATAGCGCTACTCCTATTATTAGTATATGCTACAGAATCATAAATTGTTTTAAGAATCCCTTTAATGTGTACTCTCTATTTCTATAAAAAAAAAATTCCATTTGCAAAATTTGTGAAAATTAAGGATATAATTGTGTTACAAGTATATGCCCTTAAAAATGATAAGTTAATAGTACAGTATGATAACAAAATGATCTTAAAAAATTGATGACGTATTATTTTATATTATTATTATTAAAACAAAAATAAATTAATAAAATGTTAACAAGTAGGATGAAAAATTTTCAAGAAAAAAAGTTTTCGAGTAGAGTTACGCAATGGGTATAATTTTGGGAATGGATATTTCCGCAATCGGAGGTGGCGGATTAGGAATTAATATTTTGGCAATCTTTTGATAAAAGTGGGATTTAGTTGTGAAAATATCAAAAATAGGTACAAAAATAGTCATTTCTTATAATCTTAATGGGTACAATTTTCTCTTATCATGACGACACACAACTATGACCTTAAAATGTAACCTAATTTTTTAAATCATATCATATAAAGTTAGGGTTGATATATGGGATATAAAGAGATCTAACTAAGGGTGTCCAATTAATTTGATTTTATGGATTTTTGAGTTAATTGGATCGGTCCGAATCAATTGGTTCGGTATAAAATGGATTGGTTTAGTATCGGTTCGTTACTTTAAAGTTCGGTGTGTACCGATTTTATTATTATTATTAATAATAATTATTATTATTATTATAAATTTTGATAAAACCGAAATCGAACCAGTCCAACAGGTTCCGATATAAGAATTTAGATAATTTTGATATCGGTTTAGTTCGATACCAATTCGATTCGATTTGATATATACTGAATGAACACCCCTAAATCTCTCCATCTAGCTAACAAAGAACTAAACTAACAGTTCAAACACAAATCAACTTGGTTAAGAGCTCCTTGTGTTTAAAATAATCAAATATAAAAACTCAACCCTCCAAAATCTTAATGAAACCTAATTTTTTAAATCGTTATATAAAGTTAGGGTTGATATATGGGATATAGTGAGGTCTACCAACTACCATCTATGGGATATAGAGAGATCTAACCATCCAACGCGGAATGCGGCATATCTTCGCAATTATTTTTTAATTATTTTTTTATTCATAACGCGGATTTCAAGGGTAAATATTCCCTCAACTATATCATATATGTAATTAGTCTCTTTCATTGAATAAATTAATCTTTCCTGCTGGTCATGTTTTCAGAACTTATCAAAAAAAGAGTTCTTCGTATTTACTCCTTAAGCAAACAGCAAAATATATCAATTACACGTGAATTAAACATTTAGTTTAATTGTTTATAACAAATAGATCAAATGTAAAATTAATCCCTCAATTCCACATAAAAATTATTATTTTAGGTTGATCTTAATTAATTTATGAAAATTTAAAATTTAAATTGTGATATAAATTTATTTTAATTTTTGAATTAATAATTTTGTTACTCGATCGATAATACCTTTTAAATAATTTATAATATTAACTATTACATTAATTATAATTAAATAAATTCACATCAATTTTAAACTTTAGAATTTTGCTAATCAATTATATAAAAAAAATCAAATGACATTCTTTGTGTGGAACAAAAAGATATCATTATTGTTTTATTTAATCCCAAAAACTTATAATCTCAAGACATGAATTTTTAAATTATTTAAACTAGGAGTAATACATACATACAGGCGAAGTATTAACTGTCAAAAGAGGACGAGCCAAAGAGGCAAAAACGTAAACTTGCCAAAGCGTTAGCTAAGCGCAAAATATCATTTACTCATAAATAATTATACCAACCAAACAAATCCAGCACCAAAACAGCTCAAAACCTCATAAATTTAGTAAACGTTACGTTAATGCCAACCGTTTACATTTAAAACACATTGACGTAATTAGATATTTACCTCCTACTGGCTACTCCAAACATAATTTCCTTTTATTTTTATTACTATTTTTTAGCACAAATTCGGGTTGGGAGACGAATCTACTTATTGATTCTTATATTTTATAAATACTAGTATATTAGGCCATGAGATGCGAGGGATATCTCACGTTTTTAAAAAAATAATATTTTAAAGAATTATAAAATTTAATTTTGCACCCCACACAAGAAGAGGCGTATTTAATTATAAAAAATAATATTATTTTTATACGATAATTTACGTAGTTATATACCATCTGTAATATCCCGGATATTTAAATGAATTAGAAATAAAATATCTAATATTTAATAAAGGTTGGAGTTTGATAACCTAGTAGTGGTAGATAAATAGAAGTCCAAATTAAATTTAACGGACTAACTTAGATATGGTGATATCAAATTTTTTTTTTATAAGTTAGCAAGTAAAATGATAATTCAATAAACTTGACTAACAACAAGTCTAATTAAATTAAGAGAATTAATTAGTGGAGTTATGTAATTATGCGACGTGGTTGCGTGTAAATTAAATATGTATTTATATGAATATATATATGCGTGCATATTTAGTAACATAATTTAATGGTTAATTAAATTGTGATAAATAGATAGATTAATATTAAATTAATCCGAATTGAATTAAAAGGTTTATTGTGGAATTAATTATATTCATTAATCAACAATTATGTAAATTGTTGATAAATTATTTGTGAGGAATAATTATGTAAATTATATAATTATAAATTATATAAAGTAGTTGAATTAATGAAGAGAGATTAGTAATTGTATATATGTACAATATTTAATTTCATATATATGTATATATATATAAAAGGGATTAAATTAATTGAGTAATTTTAAATAGTAAATGAATATATTCTATAATTAAATAAATCATTGTAAATGATTTATGGGAGTGAGAAATTTTATTATACAATTATTTGTGTAATATTAATTAAATAATTAAATAAATTATTTAAATAAGAAATTGAGTAAATATATTATTATTTTAATGTATTTTCGGGTAAATGGAATTATTTCCATAATTGATGAGAAATGAATTATTTAATGTAAATGTATTAAATAATTTAATTTATGGCCTAAATAATATATATTAAATTATATATTGTATTTATTTTAATTTCATAATTTATTGTGAAATTGTTTCGAGGTAAGGTAGTGTGTATAAATAATATATATAGATTATATATATTATTCTTAGCAAACACACTCTAAAGTTTTAATATCAAAATAATTGATAAGTTGTCATTAATTAAATATTCAATTAAATTGAATATAATGAGTGAATTAAATATAATAAATTAATTAATATAATTATTAATTAATGTAAATAATGTGAAATATTAATAATAATATTTATTAGTCCATTTAGTAATTTAATATTTATGGGTTAAAATATTTAATTATTTATTCAATTTAATTATTTATTTAATCATGGATTGAATAAATAATGTGTAAATTATTAAATTAGCCCAACATGGGTCAATTAGTAGCCCAAGTGGAGAATAATAAAATTTGACAATTTAGTAGCCCAAACAAATTAATAGAAGCCCAATTGGTATTTTAAATTAAAGCCCAATGATTGGCCCACTTGAAAAATATTTAATTAAACTATTTATTTATAAAAAGTATGCAAGTGACATTCATTTTGGGACAAGAAGATGGAAGTCAGCCGACCATGTGGTGAGAAAGAGAGAGTGAGATATTGATTTCTTATTTTATTTTTTATTTATTTAATTAGTTTGCTTGGATGGTTTTTTTTTAAGTACATGACACCATCCCTCTTCCACCAACTAAGGCATGGGTTAGTTTTTCTTGTGCTAGTATCCTTGCTAGGCTCTTGATTGCTAGAATAGATAGATATATTTTTATATCTATAGAAATGCAAGAATACTTGCATTTGGAGGCTAAAAGATTTAGTCATTTTTATCATCTTCATTTTTCAAGCTAAGGAGAGCTAGAGAACATTTGAGAGAGAGAAAAAAAAATATATATATATTTGAGAGCATGGATAAGGAATGAGAAGGAGTTCTTGGTTCATATTCTTCAAGATTCACAACCATTTTGGAAGAAAAATGAAGATAACCATTAAAATGAGGTAATGGTTATTTTAAATATAGTCTTGTTTTTAAATTAAATAAATTATCATGTTAGCATAAACATGTTAATATAGTTAATAATGTGTGGTAATAATATTTATGCCATGCTTGAGTTTAATATACTTGGTTTGTATTTTGGTATATTTTATATGCTAAAATATGTATTTAATAGTGTGTAAATAAGTTTTGGAATTTATGTCCAAAATTATTTTTATAAAACTTAGGTTTGATGTTCTAATATTATAGAACATTAAATCATGAGAAAAACAAAGTTTGAATCACTCAAAATGGAGTTATACACAAAAAGTTATGATTTGTGGTAGTTTATGTGATGTAAAAATTTTTATAAAATTTTTTTAATATTAAATTATGAAAAATTAAATTTTCATGTTATAAATTGTTGTTAAGCTATTGGTAATTTTTTTGGATTTTTAAAACTTACTTGAAGGTATAATTTTTATTAAAGTGGTGTATTAAAACCACTGTTCATAATCTGCTAAGGGGGAAGAAAAGGGCGTGCCGCGCAATGCGCGCGACCCTGTTCACTGTCGGCCGCGGACCGAAAAACGACGTCGTTTTGGCGTAGAAAATTTTTACACCGCGCGAAGGCGCGGAACCCAGCAGCCTTTCGTCGAAACGGCACCGTTTTGGGCCGTTGAAATTGTCGGCGCGCGCAATGCGCGGTGCACCGATTTTTAGCGAAATTACATTTTTGCCCATCCGGTCTTTTTTCTGCGTAATTACGAAATTGCCCCTCCGTTCGTTTTTCGGCTTATTTACAGAATTGCCATTCTGGATAATTTTAATTAATTTAAATGTTTAAAAAAAATTAATTTAAAATTATAACAAAAATAATAATAATACAAAAATGATATTTAGGTATTGAATATTATATTTTTCAAATATAATATGTATTTAGGATTAATATTTAATGTTGTAAATATTAATCTAGTTAGTTTAATATTATATTTTTCAAATATAATAAATATTTAGGATTAATATTTAAAGGTTATAAATATTAATCTAGTTAGTTTAATATTATATTTTTTTCAAATATAATAAGTATTTAGGATTAATATTTAAATGTTGTAAATATTAATCTAGTTAGTTGAATATTATATTTTTTAAATATAATAAGTATTTAGGATTAATATTTAAATGTTGTAAATATTAATCTAGTTAATATTATATCTTCTGAATTTATGATTAAACTAATTATTATTTAATTAATATTAAATAATAAACAAGGATGATAAATTAATTAATTATTATTTAATTACTATTAAATAATAATTAAAGACAACTAAGATTGATTATTTAATTATTTATTATTTGATTAACTTTAAATAATAAATAAATTCAGTTAGTTATTATTTATTATTAAAATAATAACTAATGATATTTGAGTATTTACTATATAATTTTATTATTTATGATTTAATTAACTTTAAATAATAAATGAATCTAGTTAATTAGTTATTATTTATTATTAAATAATAACTAAAGATATTTGATTATTTTTAATATAATATAATTATTTATTATTTGATTAATTTTAAATAATAAATAAATCTAGTAAGTTATTATTTATTATTAAATAATAACTAAAGGTAGTTAATTACTTACTATTTAATTAATGATAAATAGTAATTAAATGAAATTAGACTTAATGAAATAAAGAATATGTCTTTTAACTCTTTTGTTTAAACAATTATAACAAATTGTTTAATAGTTTAATAAGTGTTTAACACTTGAGAAAATTATTTTTTAACTTATTAAATTATTAACCTAATATGATTGAGGGTCTATAAGGTTAATAATATTGTTTTGACTGATGTATATCATGTGTTAGTACTTATGTGGTAGATAAGTTCCTTAGTAAGCGTATAGTTGTGCAAATACGCCGTATTAATTATTGGACCAACTTTATTGATGTTAGGTCTTTCAAAGCCAGTTAGTTAAAGCTAGACATTAATTGTAGCTGAGCAAACAGGCAAGTTTCCTAAACCCTACTCAATTTATATTCGAGCAGGATATATTATTTTATTGTTCAAGTCCCTAACTCAAATTCAAGTTATTACGTTTCCAGCATGCTATGGTTTAATTCTGTATAATTATTCCACATCTTTAAATTGTTGATTCGCACATAGTGCTTGTTGCATGTGTTCATCAGGTGTGAAAGGCTGATCACCTTCATTACCATAAGGTTCAGTTAAAATTGTTCATGGTCATTATTGACACTCAACATTACTTGATTCAGTCATTCAATTATTGAAATTATGACTCGTACTCTTTCACAATTATTATATTGTTGAAATTTCAAAAGCTTATTCTTTCTTTCAATCATGATATATCGTTATCGTATTTAAACTTGCTGAGCAAAGTCGTTGCTCACTCTTGCTATATCATGATAACAAATTTCAGAATAATACGAATGTCCAAGGAGAGACGGAGACAGAAGCAACAGACAAGATTATAGTGTTGTGCATTATAACTAAATTGTTATATGATGTAAGTAATTTTGTAAACCTTTTTATGAATCTAAAGGTATATATGTAAGTTAAGGTTAGAAACCTTGGGAAATGTTGTAGAATAAATAATTTATGTTTATATATTCCGCATTAGTTATAGAACGTGTATGAAGATGATGTATCGTGACGTACCAAGTCTAGGGTTAAAGGAACCCGGATTTGGGGTCGTCACACCATCGTCCTGCACCTCCCTTTTATCATACTATATTAAAATTAAAGAAATCACGTGTGAATATTATATTTTCATAATGTTTATAAAATCACATTAAAATGTTGAAATAGAAAAAAGTATCATCACTTAATAGAGCGAACAAGCAGTTTTTATTTTATTTTATAGAATTTTAAGAAAAATGTCACCAAAAGTTTTTGTTATATGGTCCTTTTGATTGAGAGAATTAATATTTTTATAAGAAAAAATAATATTTTTATAAAAAAAATAATATTTTTATAAAGTCTCAATTACATGAAAAATAAATAAAATTTATTTTTATGTGAGTAAAAATTTATGAAAATATCATGAATTCTCTTGATTGAACTTAAAATAAATTTTCAAATCATAATTAATAATAGGATGGTAAATCATGGCAAGGGAAAAAGAAATGGGGAGTCAAGAGAGTTGCGTGAGTGAATTGTGAAGATAGTTGAAGTGTGTTAGTAGGCAATGATGATCATCATCAACATGCAAGTTGTTTACAGTTGTACAAATATTAATTTCAGGAAACAAACAAGAGATAATTAAGGGAAAAGAAAAGGGTATAGATTGAGAGCAATATTTAACTTGAGTAATAAAAATCTCCAATTTGAACTACTTTTTTCTTCTTCTTTTTTTTAAATAAAAAAAACTAATAATAAAGTGCATAAAGAAAAATAAGAATCTATACAATATTTTTTTTAATGAAACCTCAAACCTGAAATTACATATTTTAAAATTTTAATTATCAATCTAAAATAGCATTAGCTTGTTGATTTGAAATTAACATGAAATTAGGGCTATTGCAAAAATACCCTTAAAATTCCACAAAATTTTATTTTTAGTCTCAAAATACTAATCTTTTCAATTGTGTTATTTCAAATTTAATTTTCTTATAAAATTATTCCTTTTAAAATATTATTGAAATTATCGGTCATAAACCTTCACATACATGTTTAAAATTATTGATAATTGTATTATTTACGTTTCATATAAATATATATATTGTTATATGCTTTATATTTATACATTGAGAATGAGCCAAAAGTACATATATGTTTAAAATTATTAATAATTATGTTATTTATATTTCATATAATGTATTGTTTTATATTTATATTTATACATTTATAATGAGTTAAAAAGGTGTATTTAATTATATAAAATGTGAATTTTAACAATATGTTAAAAAAATAATTTTGTAAAAAAATTAAACTTAAAAAAAAAAAAATTTAAAAATTTAATATTTTAATACTAAAAATAATTTTTTGTGCAATTTTAAGACACACTTTTACAATTAACCCTAAAAATTAAGTTTGACTTAATGGCCCAACTTATTAACTACGACTCCCACTAATAAAAATATGAAATTGATATCTACCGTCAATTTAGAACTACTACCAAATACTAGAAATATTTTCTTTAGCGATAATAGAGATCTTAAATTTTTAATTTTAAATAATATGTCAATATAATATTAATTGAATAAATTTCATATAATTAATTACGTAATAAATTATTTTTAATATATTTAATTTAAAGTTTATTTAAAATTAAAACTCCTAATATTATTGTATTTATTTTATGAAAAAAAAGAAGAAGCATATTGATGAGCCTATAGAGTATAGCCTATATATAGGCTATGACACACCACTAGCTAAGCAGCAGCAGTCCAGCGTTGTATGGACCTAATCCTGTATACGCAGGTCCATGTAATATAACCCATCGCGGGTCCCACGCGCATGTGCCAACTGTATTTTCCCTCTTCTCCCCCACAAAAACACTCGCACTCTCCAGTCTGCCTACCTCTTATGGAAACCCGCGCCCTCTGTAGCACTTCTTTTCTCTCTTTTATAACTCTCCATTAATAAAACTCTATCTTCTTCATTTCCATTTCTCTCTCCTAAACCCTCTATCACTGCCGTTCCATTTGTCTCCTCAAGTACTAATTAAAACTCCTTTCCCCAATTCCCCCCATTTCCCCTCTTCGTTGTTATCACATCTTTTATTAACCTTTTTCCTACACTTTCAATCTCCACTTGAAACCCTAGCAACACCTAAACAAAAACCCAGTCTTTCTTGCTTATTCTCCCCCATTTTCTAAACAAAATGAGGAATTCCCATCTGGGTTCTCGTGTTCGGCTCCGTACACTCCTATTTCTCTATATTCTCTCTGCTTTTCTCTCTTTGGTTCACTCTCAGTCCGATGATGCTTCAGTAATGCAGGCTTTGAAAGAAGCCATTAACCCACCGACTTCACTCGGCTGGACCGACTCAAACCCCTGTAAGTGGGAACACGTTCAGTGCTCCCCAGACAATCGAATTACTAGGATCCAAATCGGGAATCAACGGCTCAAGGGCTCTCTCCCTCCCAATCTAAACAACCTCACTTCCTTGCAAAAACTCGAGCTCCAGAACAACGGATTTACTGGGTCGCTCCCGAGTTTATCCGGGATGAGCTTGCTCCAATCACTCTTACTGCATAATAACCAGTTTACAACTTTACCGGCGGATTTCTTCAATGGTATGTCTTCTTTACAGGAAGTTGACTTGGGTTACAATTCCTTTAATGTATGGCAAATACCTGGAAGTATTCGTTCCGCAGTTACACTCCAAACTTTCTCAGCAACTTCTGCTAATCTTACTGGAAAAATCCCTGAATTCTTTAATAGTGATACGTTTCCTGGTTTGACAACATTGGAGCTTGCGTTTAATTTCTTGGAGGGTGGTTTGCCTGCTAGCTTTTCGGGTTCTACAATTCAGACCCTTTGGTTAAATGGGCAGCAAAGCAGTTCCAAATTGAATGGCCCAATTGATGTTTTACAAAATATGACACAATTGACTCAAGTTTGGTTGCATCAGAATTCGTTTTCTGGTCCTATACCAGACCTTTCAGAGTTGAAACAACTGAAAGATTTGAGCTTAAGGGATAATATCTTAACGGGTCCGGTGCCTGAGTCTTTGGTTAATCTTCCATCACTTGTGCAAGTGAACTTGACAAATAATATGTTACAAGGGCCGACGCCGAAGTTTAAATCGTCTGTTGCTCTGGATATGACTGATAATACTAATAGTTTTTGTTTGAATGGTCCGGGTGTTCCATGTGATCCGCATGTGAATACATTGCTTGCTGTTGCACAATCTTTTGGCTATCCTAACAGGTTTGCCGAGAATTGGAAAGGAAATGATCCTTGCCAATGGTTAGGCGTAACTTGTGAGAGAGGGAATATTACTATTATTAATTTCCAGAAAATGGGTCTTACGGGTAATATTTCTCCAAGCTTTTCATCTATTACTTCGTTGCAGAAGTTGATTCTTTCAAATAATAATCTAACTGGTGTTATTCCGGATGCGTTGACAAGTTTGGTTAACCTAAAAGAATTAGATGTTTCGAATAATCAGCTTCATGGTAAAATTCCATCATTTAGGGCTAATGTGTTTGTCAAAACGGATGGTAATGTGAATATTGGGAAGGATAGTGGTCCTAGTCCAACACCATCTACACCTTCGGGCAATACACCAGGTGTTCCACAGACTTCTCTAAGTGGTGACAAAAAATCTTCCACTGGGGTGGTTGTTGGTTCTGTTGTAGGTGGTGTTTGCGCAGCTTTCTTTGCAGGCTTACTGGTTTTCTGTCTCTATAGAGCCAAGCATAAGCGTTCCAGGAGAATTCAGTGTCCTAATACAATGGTTATTCATCCACGCCATTCAGGATCAGACCAAGATGCTGTAAAGATCACAGTTACTGGGTCAAGTATTAATGGTGGGGCTTCTAGTGAAACTTTGAGTCTTAGAAGTAGTGGACCTAGTGACATGCATATTGTTGAGGCTGGAAACATGGTAATTTCCATCCAAGTTCTGAGGAACGTTACTAACAACTTCAGCAAAGAGAATATATTAGGAAAGGGTGGGTTTGGAACTGTTTACAAAGGCGAGTTACATGATGGGACTAAGATTGCGGTTAAGAGGATGGAGTCGGGGGTGATGAGCGAGAAGGGTTTGGATGAGTTCAAGTCTGAGATTGCTGTTCTTACTAAGGTTCGACATAGGCATTTGGTTGCACTTCTAGGATATTGCTTGGATGGAAATGAAAGGCTACTTGTTTATGAATACATGCCTCAAGGGACACTTAGTAGGTATCTTTTTAACTGGAAGGAGGAATGTTTAAAACCTCTTGAATGGACGAAAAGGTTAACCATCGCATTGGATGTTGCCAGAGGTGTGGAATATCTTCATGGTTTGGCCCAACAAAGTTTCATTCATAGGGATCTTAAACCTTCCAATATTCTTCTTGGAGATGATATGCGGGCTAAAGTTGCAGACTTTGGACTTGTTCGCCTTGCTCCAGATGGGAAAGCTTCACTCGTAACTAGATTGGCAGGAACTTTTGGTTATCTGGCGCCAGAATATGCAGGTATTTCATTTTCTAATCCTCCTGCTTTTAAGTTATGTCATTAAGATATGAATTTCACAACTTTCTTGCTCGCCCTTTGTAATGTTTAAAACTCTTCATGCTCTAATTTCCGGAATTGCATAAGCAAGGATATCAAAATATAAGGTGTCACTCTTAAATAACCTGGTAACATTAAATCAGACCATCAATGAAACATTGCAGCATTAGTTAGTGAGGGATTGATGTCACATACTTGTAAGACTGTTAATAAGACTTTATATATGGTGCATGATACAGTTTTGTATGAATTCACTTAATTTAGGATATGTGCGCACAATTTTTAATTTTTTCCCCATGCCATAACAATTAATATAAATTTTCCTAGAGTAGGATCAGTCCGGACTTCTATTGTTTCAAATGATGACTTTATTTTAGACTATGAATATCGCTTCCAGTCATAAGCTTTGTGGAAAATTTTGGATCTTTATATTTAGCTTTCTAAAATTTAAATCACCTTTAAATTTTTAGCTGATATACTCTTTTTACAGTTCTTTCTAGTCATTTTGTTCTTACTTGACCTTCTTTTAGTAGTATGCAAATGACTGAATTTCAAGTTTTAATATTGAAATTTAAATGTGACTGACAGTGACGGGCCGAGTAACTACAAAGATTGATGTCTTCAGTTTTGGAGTGATTCTAATGGAGCTGATCACTGGAAGAAGAGCACTAGATGAGACCCAACAGGAGGAGAGTGTGCACCTTGTTCCATGGTTTCGTAGAATGCAAATCAACAAGGACACATTCCGAAAGGCCATCGACCTGACAATTGATCTTGATGAGGAAGCCCTCGCCAGTGTAAGCACAATTGCTGAGTTGGCTGGTCACTGCTGTGCAAGGGAACCTCACCAGAGGCCCGATATGAGTCATGCAGTCAATGTTCTTTCATCTCTTGCTGAGCTCTGGAAACCAGCGGACCCAGATCCTGATGATATATACGGAATCGATCTTGATATGACGTTACCGCAAGCAGTTAAAAAGTGGCAGGCTCTTGAGGGAATGAGCGGCATCGATTGTTCTTCTTCATCTCTTATTGGCAGCAACGACAATACCCAAACCAGCATACCAACAAGGCCTTCAGGATTTGCAGATTCATTCACTTCAGCAGATGGGCGGTGAGAGTGTTACAAGGAATGGGAGGACTGCGAAGTAGAGTTCTTGTTAATGCCTCGTCAGAGGTTTGGTTTGTTCATTCTTTCTGTTTCTTCCTTGTTTGTAGTTCTTGCAGTGTTTATTTACATTTTCCCATACTTTTCTAGGGGTGTTATTTCTTGTAGTTTGGATTGTATCGACTTCCCTGTTCCCTTTTTTTAGAAGTTTTGAAATGCAAATAGATAAGAGTTGGGCATTATTGTGATTTCTTTAGTTGATTCATTTTTGGGTTACACTGATTTTTATTCCGGTCTCATAGCTTCCATGAATCTGTTTAAGTTCAACCGAACCTGTATATTGGCATAGCAGTAGAGATCACTCTGGAGTTTTTGTCAGGGATAGATCTCCAAAATTAAATAAAAAATACTAAGAAGTTTTTATGGCAACAAACCATCTTTACAAATCCCATCTTGATTCAAGTATGTTCTAGAAAAGGACATTAGAGCTTGGTTCAGCAATCAGCCAAATTTTGCATGTTAAAAAAAAAGACATCAGAGCCTCCATGTAGTTGCAGGAAAGAATTCACACCATTTCAATGGGAATGTTATTTCTAGGGGTGACATGTGGTCCTGTGCATAATTGAGATTGGTTTGAGTAAAAGGATAGAAAACCCCATTTGAGAATCTAGAATGATTATGCTCTCTCTAGAAAAAATGAGAAACGAAACACCAGAATCAACTTTTGGTTCTCTTTTTTATCGACTTCTATTTGATGTTATGTGCAGAAATAGTTTTCAACTCTAGTACTAGTACTTGGTTGTGCCTTCCTTTTCTATGTTGGCATAAATTTATGCCTTTGATATATTTATCAACTATAGATGGTGATAGAGTCACAGTTGTCTTTTTCTTGCATTATCCATGTGGTTAGGCACAACCAACCATAATGTTGGTGCCATATGTTGTGATCACATTGGGCTACAAAGTAGAAGGCAGAGGTCCCTTCCATATATTATTATTTGTAGAGAATTAAGTCAATGAGGGCTCATTCATCAAAGTTTAAGGCATAGATTAACCCGTTCTTGTTGCTGCTAATCCACGCTCATAAATATCTGATTCTAAAAACAAATACTTCTGTAGTATTCACATAATTAAGTGATGCTATTATAATATTTGTACGGTGGTGGTCCTGGTGTATAACAATATTATTTTGCTTGGTAGATGCGTATGTATTTTAAGAAATGGTTGTTTTGATGTGGTTTCCAGCCCAGATGGATGTTGATATATTAGCAGGTAGTTGTTTACTTGGAAGGGCTGAATATATATATTCTATTTATGTAACAATGACTACTACTACTACGTGGGTGCCTCCACCCACACATGTCAAAACCTTTGTCCACTATTCCTCATTATTAATAATAAAATATCATACTTCTATCTAATTATTGCGGATTTGGCGATGGTCATCTCTGCTATTCATTGCTGCTGACTCCTTTAGTCAGATTTGTTTATATGCAGCCCTGTTATAGTTTATTTCTTATTTGGTTTTTATAAGCAGCTCAGTTATAGTTTTTCTCTTCTTTGGTTTTCTTTTATTCTTCTGGGGGGCAGCTGGGAGAGAGAACTTTTTAGGTATTTTTGTCCCATGGATTGGAACCCATGAGCTTTGGGTAATTCCCAAGGCAATATTTTGGAGATCAAATTTCAATTAACTAGGTGCCCCATTATTGTTCCACCTTGTTCAACAACGGGCCTCCATGTTAAGGCCATTTAACTATGAATAAGAATATATTTTAATGCATTTTTTCTCCGTATAAGCATGCAGTTGATGTTTTCTCTGTATAAGCTGTAGTTAAGCTACTACATTAGTACATTTCCGCATAAGCACGTAGTTGGTTGGGCTCATTACTTGAATTGAGTCTTAAGACTAACAGATACTCTGGCCAGATTCTTAGTTGTGTTTTATGCTTGGATAATTCTAATGGATATCCACGTCATTATTGCATAGGATCCATGATGTTGCATAATAACCAATATAATGTAATAATTTTGGCATTACCTTTTACGCCACCTCTTTCAAAAGAGAGTCGACTTTTAAAGAAAACATAGACTTATAACATATTAGTTGCTTTATATTAAAGTTTGGACGCTAAATTGTAGAAGAGGAATCATTTAACTTTCTTCCGCCTCAGATGTTAGATTAGAAAAAAATTATTTAACTGATGCAATTAATTAAAAGTATCGCTTACAGTGGTGTCAAATGGATTGTTTTTTCTCTAATCCCTACGTGTGATGCACCTCACCTCATTCTGCCGGAATCGTGTAATAGATTATAGAAGTACTAGTTAATAGTCTGTTCCTTTTTTGGGTTTGTCCCTCTTTGGAAATAATGGTTTACAGCTTGCAAAATCATTTCTTATATCCATCCTATTCCTATAGCTTGGTGCCACAAGACAAAGTACTACAATTACAATAGAGAGGGTGAAGTGCATGTATTGAAATACGTTAGAAGAAGGAATAAAATTTTAATCACTGCCATGGGGAGCAATGTGTATGTGGTAATTGGTAAATGCTTTTCTTCAATGCATAAAAGAGTAACATCAGAAGAAAAAAAAACACCCATACTTGTCCTGCTTATGCTGTCTAAATAGATAAGATAAATGTCATCATCTATTACAATATATTTATATATATGGAACACTTGGTGTCTGGATTGTTTCGAAATGAAATAAAAATAAAAGAAAGTAAGTAACGTATTGATGGGCAGGTCGAATTTGGGCCTACCAGTCACATGATTGGTTATTATATAATCCTAGTAAAATTTTCCTTGGTTGGTTTGTGTTTTGTTGCCTGTCACCCCTCTTTCAATCCTTCTTGTTCGATTTCCTTCCCTCTCATTTCGCCTTTAAACCCGTAAAGGTTTGACTTTAACAATCAACTAATTAATATTATGAAAAATAATTTTAACCACTAAACTAACACCTCATCAAATGAATACTTAAATAATATATATAATTAGGTGCACTCATTTTAAAATGATGGCAAAAATTAAATTTAAAAAAAAACAAAAAAAGACCCTTTTTTATTGATGGCGCAATATTTTCAAATTTTATTATGGAATTGATATTTTCACAAGTTAATTTGATATTTTTATAAGTGGATCTTATTTAATTTTGTAAGATATTTTCACAAGTAAATCTCATTTGATCTTGTAAAAATATCAATTCCCTTTTATTATCATGCCATTGTTATTAAATTAACAACTTTTATTTCAAGAGGTAAAGAAGGGTACAAAATTACATATTTGCTATACCTAGCGTTCTACCTAAGATCTTCATGATTTTTTTTATAAAAGGTGAAGCATCTTGGGAATTCCAAGACATATGTAGGCAAAAGTAAGGTTTGGAATGATTATAGTATCAATTATCGAACCGATTCAGTCCACCTAGAAATTTAGCCTATCCCGGTGATCATCAAAAAATAAATAAAAAGTTTATGGCTACTTTATCTGAAACTATAGCAAGGCTACTAGTAATTAGTTGAATCTAGACAAATTCCCTTCAGCCCAAATTAGAGTTCCAAGTTGAGACTTTTGTTTTGGAGCACACAATAAAAAATACTGAAATTGGTATAGTTGTAACTCTTGGCCCAATAATCAGAAATACTTATCCACAAGTTGGCCCAATAATCAGGGGGGCGAAAATTGGTATGAGTAATTATCAAGTTATATAATTATATTGTCAACCCAGTTCATTAGAGTATTTTCTCCCGTAAAATGGGGAGATAAAAAAGAAAGACAATTAGAGGAAGTGGAGAAGAAAATAAATTATCTATTTTGGATTTGAATCCAAAAATTATGTATAAGTTATGTCTCTCAAGTTCCAACAAATTTACTTATATATTTATTTTTAATTATTCGTTAAAGTTAATAAGTTGCCTGTTAGAGTTTTGTATTTTTTGTGTTATAGTTGTATTTAACTTTCTGTTTTTATAGTTGAAATTATACGAAAATACATATAGTTTGTTTGGTTTATAATGTTTGGTGTGTGTAAAACTTCAAAATATGTATTTTTGCGTTAAATAAGTTTTGTTTGATGAAAAAATTATTAAATAATATGATGCGTTTATAATTAAATTATAAACATATTAAATTTCGATAGACGAACGATATATACACAATTCTCATCACAACCAAAAATAGCAGGAGAAATATTCAATAAAAAAAAAAGGTAACAAGAGGACAAAGATGATGTAGACAATTCGATACATCTTTTGCTTCTTTAGATTTAATCCTTTGTGAGCATTAATTTGTTCCTCGTTGACCTGTATAAGATAACTCAGAACATTAGTTCAAAACTTGGAAGGACGAACACAACACGAATAACAAGTTCAAATAAAACATAGCATGGCAATTCGGAACAAACACAAACAATAATTGACACCTCCGTTACCCTGAGGACAAATTCATTCAAGTTTACCCATTAAAGAGAGGCAGACATTTTTCTTTTCTTAATAATTTAAAAAATACGGTTAAAACGTATCATACCATTCGCCTAACTTCTATTAATCGCAATTTATTTTTAAAAAAATATAAAAAAAATTGTCATCTCTTGTATTTTTTTATCTAAAAATTATGGCTCGTTATTTCAATTTTTCTAAGTCTAACTAGGCTAAGTGAGTATTTTGATTCATACATGAATTAAGAAAAAAACCTTACTTTTAAAATTTTAATCATAACTCTTAAATGAAGATATAAATAAAAGAAAAGACTCTTTTGCAAATCATACTACCATTTAAACCTAATACACATACCTTTAATTAATTAATTCAAGTCCAAGTTTAATTCTCACCAAAAGTTGGTACACCACTGTAGACAGCAGCAGACCACGTCTACCAGGTCATACTAATCAAAAAATTCAAAGCATGCGTGCGTGTTTGGTCCCCGCGTCTGAAGGACAAAATTGGAGTGTTAAAAAAGATCAAAATATGGAGCCGTTGTTGGTCTTGACACTTGCCAGTTGCCACCGGCTTCTTTTGACCACCCTTTCGGTCAAAGCCTTTGATTCAGTCATTTCCATTATACTATTATATAATATAGTATATACTAACAATACTGTTACAAAAATAGTCTTTGCAATTTCTACATTGAATGGTGGTCAACATTCAACCTTCCTCTCCCCTCCTACAGCGTTTATTTTATTTTCAATATTTTTCCTTATCTACGTGTTTCCAATGTTTGAACCGCGTAACACTAACAATATATATATATATATATATACCAATCCATTCCCAACTCATTCTACCCTTAAACTCAACTAAACATTTCTATAAACTCTCTGAACTTCAAATTTCTCTCTCTAAAAATTTGATTCTACTTTCTAGCTAGTCAATATGATTTCTTCATGGAGAAAGATAAGGGCTGCCCGCCATGCCAACAAGAAGCAAGATTTGGATGAAATTTCCAGCATGGAGCTGTCAATTCCCAACCATTATCGCTGCCCGATTTCCCTCGATTTGATGAAAGATCCGGTGACTTTATCCACCGGAATAACGTATGATCGCCATAGCATCGAGACATGGATTGAAGCGGGTAACAAAACTTGTCCCATAACCAACCAAGTACTGAAGAGTCTAGAGCCAATTCCAAACCATGCCGTAAGAAAAATGATACAAGATTGGTGTGTCCATAATAGCTCCTATGGCGTTGAGAGAATTCCAACTCCTAGAATCCCCGTCAGCTCGCATCAAGTCTCTGAGATTCTCTCCAAACTCGTGACAGCACGACGAAGAGAGGATGCTAGCGCCTGTCAAGAATTGGTAGCCAAAATCAAAGCTTTGGCTAAAGAAAGTGAAAGAAATAAGCGATGCATTTTGGCTAATGGGACAGTTAATGTTTTAGCCTCTACTTTTGAGGCCTTCTCAAATGTCCCATTTGATAAAAATGTTGTTGCCTTTGAGGAAATATTGTCTACTTTATCGATAATGTCACCTTTGGATGGGGAATCCAAGTCTTTTCTTGGGGCAAATTCTTCTCTAAAATGCTTAGTATGGTTTTTAAGGAGTGGAGATTTATCGGCCCGAACAAATGCAGTTCTAGTTCTGAAAAATGTTCTTTCATCGGATCAACAAAAAATGGATGAGTTTTCGGAAATTGAAGGTTCATTGGATGGATTAGTGAACTTGATCAAAGAGCCAATTTGTCCAACAACTACAAAAGCCTCCTTATTAATCCTTTACCATATGATTTCGGTTAATAAGGTTACTAACGAGAAGGCAATAGAGAGATTTGTTGAGATGGGATTGGTGGAAAGGCTATTAGAAATGATTGTGGACTCAGAAAAGAGCGTTTGCGAGAAGGCTTTGGGCATTCTGAATAGAATTTGTGTGCACAGCAAAGGGAGAGAAAAGGCCTACGCAAACGCATTAACGATGCCAGTTCTAGTCAAGAAGATATTGCGAGTTTCGGATTTGGCTACGGAGTTTTCAGTGTCGATTATTTGGAAACTGAGCAAGAGTGAGGAAAGGGAGGATGGGGCTGGCGTTCTTGTTGAGGCTCTTCAAGTGGGGGCTTTTCAAAAACTATTGTTGCTATTACAGTTTGGTTGTAGCGAAAGGATTAAGGACAAGGCCACGGATTTGTTGAAATTGTTGAATTTGCATAGGGATAGGTTGGAGTGTATTGCTTCTACGGATTTCAAAAATCTGAAAATGCCTGCTTAAATCATCAAAGCAAGCACTACAATTGATTAGACTAGTTTGATTTTTGGTAGGAATAGATTTTTTTTACATGTTTGTACAAAAAATATACAGAAATTGTCAGTGTATACTACATATTTATACCATTGAAATTATTGTTTATGAGATATATGGTGTGTTGAATTCTTGCTTGTGAGGAGTGCACAATAAATTCAAAGTAGTTTTATGTCTTTATTGAAGGGACTAGGGCTACTTGGAGAGCACATCAAACGTGTGATAAGAGTGTAGTGGTGGATCCAGAATTTGATATCAACGTAGGTAATATTAATTTTTTTTATTAGAAATTTTTATTTTTTACTATTCAAATTTAAGTTTTTTATTCTTTTCTTTATTATTAAAAACTTAGAGCCAAAGTGTTATAGAAAAACAAATTAATTAAATTTTTTTAGTACAACATACTTGTAAGTCTTGCAATTACACATAATTTATAATAAGATTACAACATTGACAGCAACATTTTTTGAGATTTTATATTTTGAAATAAATGCAAAATATCTATCGTATTAATTATTATGAGCACTTATTTTTCAATATATGTTACTAAGCAATTATTTATTCAAGTATCCTCACCCGATTGCATAATACATTTTTCACGATAATTCATTGCTGAAAATATTATTTTGACAGTTATAATTGCGACCAATGAATGTTACCTTCATCAACAAATAAACCAAATAATAATTAATATTTTTCCTATTATCAATAAACTTTTGAATATTAAACTATTTAGTAAATTATGTATCGACCCTAAAATAATTATATATTTTTTAAATAATTTATTTTATTTTAAATCTCTTTATTTTGCAAATGTACAAAAAATAATATACCTAGAATGAAAAAAAAATATCAAAATTGCAGAATTGGCTGCTATTTATATATGCCAAATAAAAGGTACTCCATATTTATATGTATCCAGAATCGGCTGCTACTTAAATCTCTGACTCATCTTTATTCTCTACTTCTTTGTGTTATTTGGGGCCACAAATAACACAAAGAAGCAGGTAGATAGAACGCCACCTCAGGCTTGCTTTATCTTGGAATGCATAAAATAGTGTCTGTCTTCTTTCCTCTTTCCCTTTCATCTCTTTGATTATTGCCATGTGTCATTGTATTAGTTGCTCAATAATTCACGCTTAAACACATTGTTGGGCTCTAAAAACCATTCAGTAGTTTCTATAAAATAAAATGTTGACAAGTATTAGCTTTTATCATATTGAGGCAGGTCCAAAATTAAATGTTGGTGTTCTGCAGAGTAGAGGCCCATTTTGAACGACATTTTTTGGTTAGTAGTAGCATAATCCTCCATTTACTTAATTAGCACGAGTTATTTATTTCTTTAGTAGTTATTAGAAAACTCAGTTTGAGATTTAATAATATTTTTATAAAAATAGTTTAATATTCATATTAGAAGATAATTATTATAAAATAAAAATATTTTCAATGTAAATTTAATTAAAAGGACAAATCAATTGAGGAGGAAACAGGTTTGAAGTAGGATTAAAGTATTTTCACGGTTGATTTTCTAAAAAGTGATCATTTTGCTTTTGAAATTAGGCGTGTCAGATGGTCGATATTCAAAAATTATAATATTAACCGTTTACTTTTAAATTTAATATTGAGAAAGAGGAGATAACTTTATTTTAGAGAAATTTGTAACACACGGTGTATTTTTTTAATAATATTATTTTAACTTAAAAGATCATAATTGAATGTATTAATAATAGTATTTTAAATTTTTATAGACATATTTAAATATATCATATTAACCGATATAAAACCGGAGTGTCACAACAATTTAACTTTTTATATATTTTTTATTTTGTCTTCCAAAATTGATAAAATTTATATGTACTCATACGATAACCACTAGGACCAGTGATAATAAAACCTTGAGTAATTATATGATGACTATCTCAATTATTTTTATTTTTTATATAAAATATTTATTAAGAACAAAAGAATTAATAAAATATTGACGAAATATTAAGGTTTGGTTTATCCTGAATTAAGTTTTGAAATTCCATTTGCCCCAGCGTAGATTTTTACAATAAAGTTTGCAACTCCCGTATCAACTTGAAGGGAAGGGGCATTCGTATACCCGCCCGGACCGACCTTACCAAAAACCAGAGCGAGACAGGCAGCGACGGTTTGAGGAAATCGCAACAATCTCAGATTCCCAAACCCCTAAATTCGATCAGCCGAAACCCTAAAAAGCACATTATATTATCACTCTCCTAGCTCAAGAAACCTCCACGGAAATTTATGATTTTGCCAATTACTCGCCATTATCTGTAAAGTCGCTCAATCAGGAAAGGAAACCTTAGGGTTCATTTTCACTTTTCCATTCACAAATGTCTCTGCCTCCTGTAGAGTGTATATACATAACTGAAGACTGTATCAGAGAATGGAAAAATGGAAGCCCTAGTTTCAAGGGTCCGGAATCGGTCCCAATGCTTCGTTTCCTCTATGAGCTTTGCTGGACAATGGTATTCTATTCTTATTAACGTTTATGATGATGGGTTTCATCAATTTCCTGAAGTTATATTAATTTTATGCCTTTCTGGTTGTTAGGTTCGCGGTGAGCTGCCCTTTCAGAAGTGTAAATTGGCGCTGGACTCAGTTGAGTTTTCAGATAGAGATTTGGATGAAGACATTGGCTCAAATTTTGCGGATATTATTACCCAAATGGCTCAAGATGTGAGTTTTACTTGTATATGATGCATACACAATTAGTGACTGGTTAATTTATGTATGGATATTCATCTCTAACAAATACATCCTTTTCCTTATATATTATATAAGCACGATATTAAGCTCATGTTATTTATTTATTTTTTCTTTTTCATGGAGCTAAGTTTAGCCAGTGATGCCTAAATTCATTTTTATACTGTTGGGTCTTGGTTTTAAGTTATGGTAGTGTTTGGTAGGATCATGGCGGGTAATTTGTTTGCCGTACAGCCTCCATGATACTATATCATTCAGATAGTGTTAAATATAATTACAGTTCAAGTAGTGAAATTATGCAAGGATGCTAGAGGTTAAAAATGGAAAGTTGGGTTACACAGTTATATCATCCTGTAAACATACTTGCCCAATCTTCATATAATCTAATTTATAAAAGAATGAACTTTATTCCAGTTTGCAGAGGTTTTGTAACTTTATTCCCATGAGCTGCATAAGCAGTATCCCTTCTCCCTTCCCATCTTATTCACTGGCCAAAATAAAAAAAATAATCTTAATAATAAGAAAAGTTGAGCTTTAAATTATATAGTGTGGACTGCCACATTTATGTGCCCAAGTGAGTATTGATAAGTTGAATAGAAGAGGTTGGCTACCTTTGTGGCAACATCGCCCTATTTTTGATGTGTGCTGTATTAAAATAGGTTAACATCTTAAAAAGAGAAGTTGAAAAAATGTTATCATCTCCAAATAATTTTTTTCCAACACTCGTAGTACAACAAATAATATCTGTGCTGTGGATGTTTTAGCGGGCAGGAGAGAGAGTCCTTTGGCACAGAGTTTAAGACATGCTGAAAACGTATTATAATTTTACACACTATTTCAAAATATTCGCTGTATTTTCACTATATTCTATAAAATATATCATTGCCATGACATGGCATAAGTTATTGGTTATTATTATGTATTCCTCATAGCACTCGTTTAACATTTTGTAGCTTACGATGCCCGGAGAATTTCACGCCCGCCTCATCAAACTGGCAAGTATCTCATTGAAAATGCTTTATCTTGTTTTGTTCATATATTTATATGTATTTGTTAACTTAAGGTATTAGTTGTGTTTCTGTTTTTGTGCTTGACATATTTTACTCAATTCGATTCTTACTTTGGTGCATTATTTCCTTTAAAGGTCTTCGATTTATATCTTAGCTTTGAGGTTGAATTTGGGTAATTGTGTTATGGTGCAACTGTTGATTTTTTGAGAAGTTGTTTCTTCAATTGAGTAGGGTATTACTTTTGGCGTGAACAACATGAATTAGTAATGGATCGAAGTGAAAAACATTAGTTCTATTAAAAGTGAAAATGAGGATGTTCAAATGGTCAATAGTTTGGTCATTTTATCGTGGGCATATCCAGCTTTATTTGAGTGATAATTATGGGAAAGTATTGAAGTTGTCAATAATTTGGTAATTTCCTGGACAGAACAAACCCTAAACTAAAAAAATATGAAAATTTAATTTGATGGAATATTCCATCTTTTATTCTCGGATTCATTTTTATCACACTTCTTTGTCTTCCAAGAAAATTTGATCATTAAAAGACCGTAGTTTAGAGTGTAACTCCTTTCTTTTTCCACTTTGCTTCTATTATTTGTTGGGCGTTCGGGACTAACTAAAACGGACTGGTGGCCAGATAAGATAATACTTCATCCGACGATTGTACAAGGAAGACGTAAGGTGGGTTTGCACATATATTTTTAGTTAATTATGAGTTAACATTTACCCTAATTTTGTTAGTCAAGAGATAATTATGGAATCTATCAAAACTGCAATTCATGACACATAGTTGTATAGATCATGATTCAACACAAATCTTTACTAATTTGTATTATCAATGGAAGGTGGAGTAGAGCTTCTTCACGGTTTCATATTTATGGTAAATTCACCTAATGTAATATCTTCTTAAGAAGAGTTCTTAAAATGTGTAATTTCCTAATAGAAAAGGTTCTTATCCTCCTCACCTTTCTATTTCTTGTTCTTTCTATTAAAATTTATTCTTTTATCTAGAACGTTTTTTTTAAATAGAGAAGCTACATGCTGTAGTATGACCTTTATTGATATATCACATTGTCATGTAACTTTATCCATTTATCACATACTTTTGCCTTCGGTCATCCAGTATTTACATTTTAGATTTGAGTTTAGGGTCTGACTTTTATCTTATTTTTATAGCGTTATATTCATTTAACTCCTGTAAGATGAATCTTGACCATGTAAACTCCAGCTATTCTGAATTGTGAAACAATAAATAATGCTTGTTGATGGGGTAGTTTTGTTTTATACTATAATGATGAAATAGGTTTATGAATACTGAGAAACTTGTGGTAGGGAAGGACCCAAAATGATATTTATTATGAGAGCTTGTGAAGAATGATTTCTGAAAATTTGTCTCATCCTTGGTAGTATATTTGAGACTTGGATCTGTTGACTGCTCCACATTCTAATATGTTTTCATTGTTATATCTGTTTTTTCTTTTCCTGTCTAGGCAAAATGGCTGGTGGAATGTGCATTGGTTCCATTGAGGCTCTTCCAGGAGCGCTGTGAGGTTGGTTGTACTAAATTTACTTTTTCTCCTTATTCTTCCAAGAAAACAGGGAAAAAGGGTTAAAAATAAAATAAAATGAAGAGAGTAACCTTACATCTTTTCTTCATATATTGCAGGAAGAATTTTTGTGGGAGTGCGAAATGATCAAGATAAAGGCTGCAGATTTGAAATCAAAAGAGGTACGAAAATCAAAACTGAAGGATTACATACTACAGCTATATTGTCTTTGTAAGAATTTCAATAGACGCTACTTATACTTGATCCTTATGATTCTATTTAATGTCAATGGTTTTCCAAGATTGCTCAATCCTCACCTGGCAGTAATGTTGTGGGATTTATTTTGAATCTTTGATGTATGAGTTTCGTAAATTGTCCTTACTATTCAATAGAACTTGTCAGGTGATGATATGCTGAGGTGCCGTATAAAACAATTACTCTTGCAACTGTATGGACCATTAACATTATAGAATCTGATAGAAGAATATGACAGTGAACTTGTACATTGTGCTTCATTAACTTAACTGCTAGTCGAGCATCACGTGTACTGACATTTAATCATGAGATCTATACTATGACTTTGAATCCAAGGTTCACTGGTTTGGTTGATGGTACTGATGTTCTTCTGCTGTTAATTTCAGGTCAGAGTAAACACTCGCCTTCTTTATCAACAAACAAAATTTAACCTTCTTCGTGAAGAGAGTGAAGGCTATGCTAAGCTGGTATGACTGTCTTTCCTTTTTCTTATTTGAATAAGCTACATCATAAACTTTTCTTTTGTTCTAATTTAAAGGCATTTTATCCATCAGGGTTACTGATTGGTTTTCTATTTAAACCTTCGAAGGGCTTAAATTTTGAGTTTTGCCATTACCTGTGCCTTACATTTTATGACACGTGACATCTTTGAACCAAAGCTTAGAGCCCGCTTTTGCGATGAGGAATTCATATTCTAAAGTGTACTTGTTTGTGACTGTAGGATCTTCTGTAATCTTGTTTCCTGTCTTGGCTTAAATTGTACTCTTCTCATAATTGATTCATCTTAGTTTAACTTCATATGGATTATAGGTTACCCTTCTTTGTCGGGGTCCTGAAGATTCATCTCGAAATGCATCAGCAGCTACAGTTGGCATAATTAAGGTTCTAACTTTGAGTTAGTTGTTCTAATCCAATTCTTTTGTCTTGCATATTTTCTAACTAATTGATGGCATGCAGTCATTAATTGGACACTTTGATCTGGATCCGAACCGTGTTTTTGACATTGTAAGTTACCCCTTCATTGTAATCATCTAATATAATATATCTAGGACTTGTCAAAACTTAAAAAAAAAAATTGGTTTTATAGTCAACTCGTATTAAAGATTTTTTAGGGATGTATTGAAATAAAATTTGTCTTTTACTGTTATTAATTCGTGTTTGAGCCTGTAGGTTCTGGAGTGTTTTGAACTTCAGCCTGATAATGTTGTCTTCCTGGATCTGATTCCTTTATTTCCCAAGGTTTGGATATACACACAGATGCACACACGCACACATCATATTGTTCATGCTTAATGGATGCATTTCTTTTACTGATTCTTTGCATTTTTTTGCAGTCCCATGCTTCTCAAATACTTGGGTTTAAGTTTCAATATTATCAGCGTATGGAAGTTAATAGTACTGTACCATTTGGACTCTACCAGCTTACTGCTCTGCTGGTTAAAAAAGACTTCATTAATCTTGATAGCATGTGAGTATTTTGAGTATTCTAGACTTGCAAAATGCCTAAGGTGAATCAATTTGGTTCATGTCTGGGAATATAATAAAAAAAACTGACTACTAACACTTTACATAGTCTTGGATTTCTGGTGGACTCTGGAATTTCTTATTTTAAAACGTTTCAGAAATTGCTTTTGCACCACTTTTGATGATTTGTTATTGCGGTTCTTAAACTATATATAGTGAAGTGCGTTTCTTCTCTTTCTGACCCAGTCAGTTGATCTAATATCACTGCCACATTGTTAAACGACTACTTCTTAACTATTTCAGATATGCACATTTACTTCCCAAGGCTGACGAGGCATTTGAGCATTATAATGCTTTTTCTGCGAAGCGACTTGATGAGGTACATTAACTTTTGTACCATGTGGATTACCCTTGTCACGTATGAATATTTTCATTTAGTTTTCTTCTTTCTACCCTTTTTTCTTTTTTTTCCCTACAGATTTTTTCATAGCTTCATTGCTCTTATAGCAGAATCACTTTCTAACCATGTGAAATGTTTAAGGCAAAATTTTACTCCGGTTTTGTTGATTAACCATGTATGTTGTTTTCCTTTCGCATATAAGACATGTTTATTTTTTGTTACATTTTTTATGTTGTAACAAGTAGATGTCATTATGCTTGGCTTTAACCAAGCCTTGTATCTTTGCTTGGGTTTCCAGTAGAAGTGATATGTTTCTCTAAGTAGTTTTTGTAGTTGGAATTTGGTGGTAACAAATGCTAAATTGTGTATTTAGCTCGTTATGTTGGTTCATATCTACAGGCTAATAAAATTGGAAAAATAAATCTTGCTGCCACTGGAAAGGATCTTATGGATGATGAGAAACAAGGGGATGTGACTGTAGATCTATTTGCTGCCTTAGACATGGAAAGTGAGGCGGTTGATGAGCGATCTTCAGAGCTTGAAAATAGTCAAACTTTGGGTTTGCTTTCTGGATTTCTTTCAGTGGATGACTGGTGAGTTTGGATATAAAGTTCTGCTGTTGTGCTTGTTAGCCACTTATCTAGGTTTATGCCTGCATGTTATTGGTGTGCTTCTGTCCCGCGTATGATATACATATTTCCTGTTTCTGTATCTGCTTTAGAACCAATGTTGGCTTCTAGGTTTCCTTTTGCACTTATATTTTTGTTATAACCTATGCACTCAAGATAAAATTTATCTTCTGGCGAGATTTCACAACTTAATCAAATCTTTGATTTTCCTCTTAATAGTTAAATTCAGTAATTTCTCCTAAATTATCCCAACTTGACAATGTCAGCTTGATCATGTTCATATTGGCAGGGATCAAGCCCATGAAAAGAAAGACCTTTCCATTATAGAGCTAATTCCAGAACATATTTCTCCCCCTGTGCGGCTATTCCCCTTTCCTTGCTGCCTAAGTTGTGTGTTATAGATGTAATGTGGGCAATGGTGATGCACATCAAGCATGTTTGAGAATTCTTTTCTTATTGGTAGTCGATCTTCATAAATATCTATCTTGGTTCCTCTTTGTCAAAAACTTGAAGATACAAGTAATGTTTTTATTGTAGTTTATTTTCCATTAATGAGTTGTTAATTTTTATGTCTGTCACATGGAAGATAGTTTTAAATTCCGAAGTTTTTACGATTTCATCAACTTTGACCAACCCTTTTCTTTAGGTTATTGAAGGATTAGGTAGCTGATATTTTATTCTTCGGCTTCAAATACATATTCTGTAGAAACATTAATCGAACTAATCATATATGATCACATCATTTTTCAGTTCAGCTATCAAGTTTATACTTGTTGATTATCATATTTATGTAGTTCTATGTTTTTGATTTTCCAGGTATCATTCGCATATACTATTTGGTCGTCTCTCTTCACTTAATCCGGTGGAGCATATTCAGATTTGTAACAGATTGTTTAGGTAAATTTAAAGTGTTTTAACATATATCCATTTTGTGTCAATATCCCCTGTTTGTGATGTTTATCCATTTTTTATGTAAATCTAATGTTTAATATTGTGTTATGTATGTCCAGGCTCATCGAAAAGTCAATCTCTTCAGCATATAAGCTTGTTCGTCAGGCGCAACTTCAAAACTCTGGTTTACCTTCAGGAGTTGGGGTCGATTTTGTGGAGTCGACAAATGCGTCTGTCAGTCGATTTTTTATTGATCTTCCTAAAGAGCTTTTTGAGATGCTTTCTTCTGCAGGACCTTATCTTTATCGTGATACTCTGTTGCTGCAAAAGGTATATCTCTACGGATTTTTAAATTCCATGCGTTTGTTTTTACGCCTTCATTTTTTTAGTAAATAATTTCTTTTTCTGTTTTTATTTAAAATATGGTTACTTTTTGCTAAAGAAGTATAATTTATGTGGTTTCTTGATGAGCAGATCTGTAGAGTATTAAGAGGCTATTACCTCTCTGCACTTGAGCTTGTTAACTCTGGTGATGGAGCTTTTAATTTGCAAAATGGTGTTTGTGTAAATAAAGCTCCTCGTCTACACCTAAGGGATGCTAGGTTAAGGATTGAGGAAGCTTTAGGAACATGTCTACTTCCGTCTTTACAGATGATACCTGCAAATCCCGCAATTGGGCAAGAGATCTGGGATGTGATGAACCTCCTTCCATATGAGGTTGGCTTTGCAGCACAGATCGGTTCTTTTGTTTGAAAGATTTATTGTTTGGTAGAATATATGCCTTGATAAATTTTTTCTGCTCAGGCACGATACCGTTTATATGGTGAATGGGAAAAGGAAGATGAGGTTATTCCAATGGTTTTGTCTGCAAAGCAAACTGCAAAGGTATATTTCGAATTAGTTTGTGTTGTTGCTGCTTTCCAAATATAATGTGCTAGGTCATTCTATTTCACAGTTGGACACCAGAAGGATCCTGAAACGGCTTGCTAAGGAAAATCTTAAGCAGCTGGGGAGGATGGTTGCTAAACTAGCTCATGCCAATCCAATGACAGTTCTCAGAACAATTGTCCATCAGGTATTGTGAAATAAGGGCGCAAAACATGTAAGTTGTTATTATTACTGATATTTATTTCATTTGGTCGGAAGATAACACCAGGTTCTGTAACTGTGATGTATAGATAGAGGCGTACAGGGATATGATTACTCCTGTTGTAGATGCATTCAAGTACTTGACACAGGTGTGGCTAATTGGTTTTTTAATGATTATTAGTTACTCTCTCCCCCCCCCCCCCCCAAACTCTTTCCCCATTTTTTTCTGCTGCTTATGATTGTGTTGACAAGGTTATTAATGTGGTTTACTTGAGGAAGGCAAATTAAAAGTGCGCTCCTGATTTATAACATTAACATGAATGATTTGCATTAGTTTGTTACGGGTTCAGATTAACTTGGGCTGACATAGTTTTCATGAGCTGGCCATAAAGTATGTTCTCCTCATTGTTAACCCATTATTTCTTGATATAGCCTCTGTGAAGTTGATAGAAACATCTGAATCTCTTGTTGTGAAAATAAGATTTACATTCTTTGTGAAAGGAGAATTTCCTTTGCATCATTCTAGTTGGGTATTGTCGGAACTTGGAGAAAAGTAGTTGTTATTTAAAATATATTTGAAGTAGTTCCACATTTTATTTATGACATTTTAAATAGGAAGTTAGCTTCTTGGTTATCCACTTCTATTTCCTCTGCTCCTCTTAAAACAGGCGTAAAGATCAACCTGGTTACAAAAATTCTTGACATTTCAACTTCTCCGATCTAGTTTGAAGACACATAACAAAAATACTAACCCAGTATTATGTAATAATCCCTCCTTTCCATTATATAGGTTGTTTACAAGACATAATCACACATATTAAAAAATCTCATTAATACTAATGTTAGATAATTAATGTAGGCTTGAAATTTCATTACTACCCATGCACTAATTAATTACTCATCCTCCTCTCTCTCTCAATTACTCTATCTTTAAGGGTAAAGTAGGAAATGATTAGATTTTTGTTTCCTAGACATGTGTAAAATGTCTTATATTTTGGAAAGAAAAAAACTTCTAAAACGACCTATATAATGGAAAGGAGGGAAAGGAGGGAGTATAAGCTACAATAAAACCTTTGGAGCTAGGACTTCAATGAAACATCATTATGCTGTCTGCTAGTTGATTTGCTTCAAGTACAGCAGGAAGTAGGGGGATTTTTATGTAGCATGAAATGCTCAAATTATCACTGCCTAGTTTCTGAAACATTTTGGAGCTGGAAATGCTCGGAACGTCCCCAAAACATAAAAAAGAGCTTTTAATTTAGTTGAAAAATATCGAGTGTAGTGACTTCTCATGCCGTATCTAAATGTGTCAGTTGTTCCAATGAACACTTGTTCATGTAGGGTCACTGGATTGTTGGATTTTATTCTATTCTTCTGTAATTGTTTTCTGTTGGAGTGTTGAAGGTGCCTCTTCTGCTAACGTGTTTTTAAATAGATAAAAGAAGAATTATTTTTATAGATGAAATGAGAGAATACAAGTATAGGGGGAACAAGTAGTCCACCCACCTTTAGAAAGTAAAATAGTTACTTAAAAGAGAACAGCTCTCCGAAGATCAAAAACAAAAAGGCACCCATGGCGATGGCCCATAAAGAAGTGAATAAAAAGAAAGAAAAATAGTCATCTTTAAAAAGTTGAGCATTATGCTCAGAGCAAATAAAAAAAGAAGAAGAAAAAACTGTGCACAACCGAGCCCTTTTACCTATTAAAACCTCACACAACACCCCACCCTCCTCGGGCCTATAAATCTCCCCCACCTCCCTCATAATCAAGGTCTTCTTCTTTCTTCACATTCCCAAACACCTTTTTATTCCACTCTTTCAATTTAAGCTTCACATGTCTCAACTTCCTCATAAACTCATAGCCTTGCCATCCTCCGTAATCAACTCAGAGAATCACGGATTCTCAAATCGAAAAGGTGCTGGCCATTTTAGAGGGTTAAAGTCTATAACAAGCTGAAAATGGATGGTCAGAAACTACCTGAGAAAGAACCCCCCCTGGAGAAAAAACAACCTTGAATCAGCAAAAGTATCCTAATCAAACTTCCTCATACTTGCAGTAACTTTCAATCCTCTTATTTTTTCACAAGAAGTCCTGATAACAATAAAATCACCATGCACACACCACTGTGGACAACTGCTGTTTTTTTTTTCTTCCAGATATCAACTGAATACCCATTAAATGCATGGTTGTATTGTAAATTGATTTTCTACAAAGTTTCGTTATTTGCTTTCTTCAACGTCTCTCACCTTGCCCCTTATGTTGACATGCTAAATTTTTGCTTTACACAGCTGGAGTATGATATTCTTGAATATGTGGTGATTGAGCGCTTGGCACAAGGTGGGCGTGAGAAGCTAAAAGATGATGGCCTTAATTTGTCCGACTGGCTTCAGTCCTTGGCTTCCTTTTGGGGTCATTTGTATGTATCAATTACTTCTTTTTGCTTATTTAAGTTTTTGCTCTGATGTTATTCCATTTATAATGCTCTGATCTTTTTGTGGAACTTTTTATGAACTGTTTGTTTGCTTGCTTTGATTATGCTTCTTATCAAATGTCTATCGTTGTAAGTAGTAGAGAATTGATTCAAAACGTAATGAAAATACAGTAGTTTAAGAGGTTCTGTATTGATTCTGCTTTTTGTTGTTTCTTGTCAATCTTGCCGTGCTTACACCTTTCTACATGATTTTTTCTTCTTTTATATTCTTCCCTTCTCTTCTTTGGGTTGCCTGCCTTTCTGCTTCTGAATAATTCTTTTGCCACTGGAACTGATTTAACATTTATATTAAATAAAATCTACCGTAGCTCCTTATCTGTTTAGAATTCATGGGATTCTTCACCCAGTTTCTGGGTTGCAGATTAATCTCAGCAGCAGGGTGAATGGAGCTGGGAATATTGTGGACATTGAAGAGTTTCTGAGCCCAATTTTTAATTGGTTTGTGCACTCCAAAATCTAATCTTGGCTTGCCATTTGGGTGGTGGTCATTCGGTTACCTACATGAGATTCAGTTAGGCATTGATAAAATCTTGTCATGATTGGCTAAGAAAATGATGTCTTGTGGAATAGAAGGGGAAGTAACCTTTGGAGGAGTATATCAACAAAACTTTCCATCCTATTTGGTCTCTATTTCTATACTGAAGTTGATATTTCTTTCTTATTTTACTTCGGAGTGGGTGGTTGTTTTTTTCTTAAGCAGTTTAGAGGTCAAGTAATTCAAGTTCTGGATAGAAGGAAGACACTCTTTAGTGCAAAATTAGGCTTTTTTTGGAAATCTTGACCTGGGCCTCTTCATTACAGGCATATAATGTTGTATATCAATTTCAAAGACGTGTTGCTCAAGGTGATTAATGGTAGAGAACGAGTACGTTTATGTCAAAGTTGGGACAAGTGAGACTGCATTGTGGAGGCCATGGGTGTGAGAAAATTTGTGGAGATCCAGAAAAGACATTTCAATGGTTTATAAAGAAGTTTATAATTAAGTGCAAGATAAGACGAACCTCAGAGAAATTGTTTCTAGGAGTAGTTGAAAGTCTCTTGATACTTTACTTTGAACTGAGAAGCTGTGGATTGATGCATGTCTTCCACCTAATAGTAAATGCTCATGTGTTGATGACGCCACACTCATTTTGTTGATCTATCAGGAAGCTTAGATTTAGTTGGAAGGTGGTTGATAGATGGCGAGTATCATATTTTTGTCAATGTTGGTTTGCTTCTTAAGGATCCTACCAGTTTTTCCATTGCACATTTTATTGCGGTGGGACTGGGATATTCCACAAAAGTCATCCTTTTAGTGTTCTGTTGAAAGCTGTTCGTTTTAGCATTCCCCATTTATCAGCCCCACAGAGGACTGTGCTTGAATAGGAGATGCCTTTTTCTGGCGAGAGAGTTTAAAGAGCTGCTTTTTAATTAGTTGTAGCTTCATCAGAGTGGTCTGACTATGGTTCTTTGATATTCAAGATGTTATGATTTCATAATGATGCAATTCTGTATACTGGAATATGCCCACCCCCCAGTTTATCAAAGAGGGATGAACCTTGTATAAAGCTGCTTCGCCTGTCCTAGTGTTACTTGTAATGGCTCATTATTTTTGAAGCAAACTTCGAACTATCTAGAAGTTGCGATTCAAATGAATTTGAAGGGGCGCTGTTTGGAGTTTCATCCACCAAAGCTGTTGTTGGTGCTGTGGCTTCTCAATATACAGTGAATAGGGGTAGTCTTATTATAGATCTGAATAACTTTGTATTTCCTTTCGTATTTTTCAAATGGATAATCACACTTGATGTATGTTGTGGCACCAAATGTTTATGAAAACTTCCCTGCTTTGTTTAAAAAATAAAAAGGTGGTCGATGTTATTATTTTATTTTTGGAGTCCTTGTTTGTGTCACACTAATTTGTATATTACTATTATACATCTCATTTGCATTTGAAGAATTGTCAATTCATTTTAATTTGTTAACTTGCCCCTCCTACTTAATATCACTTGCCATCCTGTCGTCAGATTCTTTAAAATTAAATAGGTTAAAGTAGGAAAAAAAAAAAAATACTCTCACCGTTCCAAAATAAAGATCATTATTGATTTTTTAAGTTAATATGAGACATTTTTAAATGCAAAATTGACATAATTTCATTAAAGTTTAGTTAATACAATGATAAATATTGTATACTATTTATAAAGTACTACTAACTATAAGATTTATTGTTTCATAAATTTTAATAAATCATATCAATTTTGAGTTTGAAACTACTATATTGATGCTTGGACCTTATTTCATCATATATTGAGGTTGTGGCATGGGTCGCAGTAGTGAGACAGTTGTTATGACTGATTTTTATATTTTAACTATAAGCATTTTTGTTGCGGAATCTGGTAATGCTTTCTTTTTATATACTAAATCCATTCAAATTTCTTGTAGATGTAAGAAATACCCTTCAATGGAACTGCGTGGTCTTTTCCAATATCTAGTAAATCAGTTGAAAAAAGGAAATGGGATTGAGCTTGTTCTTTTACAGGTATTTTCAGGTTCAGAATACGCCATTAATGCACATCTTATTTCCCCTGGCTTTCTAATTTGAAGATTTATTGCAGGAACTTATCCAGCAAATGGCCAATGTCCAGTACACAGAGAACATGACTGAGGAACAATTGGATGCTATGGCAGGAAGTGAGACTTTGCGGTATCAAGCTACTTCTTTTGGGGTACCCCGAAATAATAAGGTGCTTTTCGAAGTTTAAGCATTTGCTGTCATTGATCAATTTTCCCAAAAAAAATCATGGATAACATCTATGAAGAAGATAATCATCTTTGTAGGATTTTTTTATTTGAGTTAGAATCAGAACCACTCTTACATCTATTCAAATTATAATATGACTAGCATTTTAATTTACTATTTACTTTTTTGTACGTAAAATTTATCAAATAGGTACCCATTCTTGAGTCTAAAAAAAATATTAATGAGGTGCCTAGGAGTGCAACACATGTCCACCTCTAATTATGCAAAATAACCAAAAATAACAAAACCTATTGTAGCAGGTCTCATTTTTTTGGCCACCTGCTTTTGTTCTCCTCCCCCCCCCCCCCCCCAACCCAAAAAAAATATTTGTTGTCGTTGTGTGTGTGTGTGTGTATATTTTTGTGTGTGTGTATATATATATTAATACTTGTCAGAAAAAAAAACTATACTAAATATAACTATTGGTTTTGCAAATTTTCCTAATGTTGCCCATAAATGAAGGAATCTCCGTAGAATCAGTAATGAACTCTCCAAGTATACCTTATGCTTAGATGCAAGATATATATAACTGTAATCATTTTGAGATATTTTTTTGAAGTATGGAGATATTAACATCTAATTGTCATTTGGCAGGCTTTAATTAAATCCACAAACAGGCTAAGGGACTCCTTGCTTCCTAAGGAAGAACCAAAGTTGGCAGTTCCCCTTCTGCTGCTAATTGCTCAGCATCGTTCTGTGTAAGTTGTATATATTGCTGCCAGTTGTATTGGCCTTATGCAAGTGTTTGTGATGTCAATCATATGTATTGATATGTTTAACATGCCATGGATGCAGGGTTGTTATAAATGCAGATGCGCCTTACATTAAGATGGTCAGTGAGCAATTTGATAGATGCCATGGAACCCTTCTCCAATATGTGGAATTCTTATCTAGTGCAGTGACACCAACATCAACTTATGCTCAGCTGATTCCAACTCTTGATGATCTTATACACTTATACCACCTTGATCCCGAGGTTTTTACAGCAGATTAAATAATTTTCTTTCGTCTTCAAATGTATATTATCTATACAATGTCTCCTGCTCCACGACCTTTCTCACGATGGTGATTTTTTCATTTTTTAGGTGGCCTTTTTGATATATCGACCTGTAATGAGGCTGTTCAGGTGTCAAGGTAGTTCTGAAGTCTTCTGGCCTTTACATTGCGATGAAATTGCAAACACTTCTATTGCAGAAAAGGATTTTGCAGCTGCGGATTCATCTAGCAAACTTGTTCTAGATCTTGGCTCTTCTAGGAAGCCTATTACGTAATACTCCTGACCTTATTTTATTCTTTATTGCTTATATTCATAGCTATATTACCCTGATGTGAAAGTTTTGGTATATGCATAAATAAATTTGTGTCAATTTTCATTTTACTCTGGATTTTATTCTCTTTTAAAAATCTCTGTTTGCCTTCTATTAAACTATCAATCTGAATTTGCTGTTTTCTCTTTCTCCAAACACTCCCCATCATGATGTGCAGGTGGTCAGCTCTTCTGGATATTGCTAGAACAATGTTGCCTCCAAAAGCCTGGAATAGCCTCTCTCCTGATCTATATGCTACCTTTTGGGGTCTTACACTCTATGATCTTTATGTCCCTAGAAACCGCTATGAGTCTGAAATAAGCAAGCAGCATGCTGCTCTGAAAGCTTTGGAAGAACTTTCTGATAATTCAAATTCAGCAATTACAAAACGAAAGAAAGACAAGGAAAGAATCCAAGAATCTTTAGATCGATTGACTAGTGAACTCCAGAAGCATGAAGAAAATGTTGCATCAGTTCGGAGACGGCTCAGTCATGAAAAGGATAAGTGGTTGAGTTCCTGCCCTGATACATTGAAGATAAACATGGAATTTCTTCAGCGATGTATTTTTCCACGCTGTACATTCAGTATGCCTGATGCTGTCTATTGTGCAATGTTTGTACATACTCTTCACTCCCTTGGGACACCCTTTTTTAATACAGTCAACCATATTGATGTTCTGATATGCAAGACATTACAACCTATGATATGCTGCTGCACTGAGTATGAAGTGGGTCGACTTGGAAGGTTTTTGTTCGAGACACTGAAGACCGCTTATTATTGGAAGGTAGATGATTCATTCATGCTTTGCTTTGGTTAATATTTTTGAAAAAATTAGTTTTTTTTTCCCTTGGCTTACCTCAAGAAAATCTTTCTGGCTGGATTGGTCTTTGTGACTAGTTGGTTCCTTGTTTATCTGATATTTTTAATCACCGTTGTTGTGTTTTTTCAGAGTGACGAATCAGTATATGAACGCGAGTGTGGAAACATGCCAGGGTTTGCAGTATATTATAGGTATCCAAACAGCCAGCGTGTTACATTTAGCCAGTTCATTAAGGTAAGTTCTTTGAAAAACTCGCTAAAATTTTCTCTTTGTTATTATGCTCTAAATTTATTTCATAAAATTCCATTGAACCTTGCCCACATGTATAGCCAGTTCATGAAGGTGTGCTGTTTTTTTCTTTAAATATCTGAAATTTATCTCAACTTCATAAAAGTTTAGAGGACCAGGTCTTCGTCCTGTAACTGTAATTTTATCAGTCCTTATGAGACTCTTAGTAATGACGTACTGTACTTTACAATTTCTCACAACTAGCATTCATGTTACTTTAATTGTATGGTAAAATGGATTTTAGTTTGCATCCTTAACTCCAATTTGAGCAACATTTTGAGGTATCTTTGCTTGCTGATAGGTACACTGGAAATGGAGTCAAAGGATAACAAGGTTACTTATACAATGCTTTGAGTCATCCGAGTACATGGAAATTAGAAATGCTCTAATCTTGTTGACTAAAATCTCAACTGTTTTTCCAGTTACCCGAAAGAGTGGGATCAACCTTGAAAAACGGGTAAGAATGTTCAAAATGATAGTACATATGATTTTATATTCTTATTTGAGTATCATCTGGTTACTTAAATCTTCGACCCCCCCCCCCCCCCCCCCCAATACACAGGTAGCAAAAATAAAAAGTGATGAGAGGGAGGATCTAAAGGTGCTGGCTACAGGTGTTGCTGCAGCTTTGGCTGCAAGAAAGGTAAATTGTAAAAGCTAAAACTTGATACTATATGCTCAGCAAGGGGAAAAAATAGCTATTGTTGTTCGTATGTAATGACTTAAGATGTGCTATCCAATGTTCCTTCCTGTCTTTACATGTTCAAGTAATTTTTATTTAATTGTTACACTATTTTGATGTGTTTCCTATATTTGCAGCCATCATGGATTACAGAAGAAGAATTTGGTATGGGACATCTTGATTTAAAGCCTGTACCCCCAGTTTCTTCGAAGTCGTTAAGTGGTAATATAGCTCCTTCACAAAATGGTTCAGGCCTAAACATTTCTCTAAATGAACCTGCTGGAGGAAGAATTGTTGCCGCAAGTCAGCATTCCGATCTCGGGATTTCCATCAAAGACCCGGTATTAAGAACAAAACCTGTTGATGGGAGATTGGAAAGAACAGAAAATGCATCACATAAATCTGATACAGGACATGTTAAACCAAGAGGTGGTTCATTAGTAAATGGTTCAGATTTTCAATCATCATCAGCCGCTGTACCATCTGGAGCATCCAGATCAGTAGATAATCAGAAACAGGCAGATGAATTTGTGGATAGAACATTAGAGGAGAATGTCATGAGAGCTTCTGCAAAGACATCTGTAGAATCTGAGGTATCTTCTATTATTTTCCATTTGGATGTTATTACAGAAAATTCAATTAAATATTTTAATAAATCATCACTTAGTAGGTAACTTAGAATCGAATTCTCCTTAGGAGAAGTGAAAATGTGTTTTGCCCATTGGAGAAGTGAAAATGTGTTTTGGTCATTGGAGAAGGTCAGGTTGCGAGTTGTTATACAATAGGGGTTAAATATATTTTTTGTCACGTGAGTGTGAGTGTGAGTGTATTTCGTAGATTCTCCTCAAGTCTTGACATGTATTTCCTGTATGACAGTAACTTATGTCGTGTTATCTTACGGTCCTTGTGAAATCACTTTTAGTCGATCTTCTCTTTCCGTATTTATGGCTTTCTTTTTTAAATTGTTGGTTGGTCCGGCAAGTAGATAGACAGTTGTTGATCGCTTTGTAAATTTATCTGCAGAGTCGAACTGCAGCTGTTGATTTGTCTTTATATCCGTTATATAAAAAACAGATTCTCTGTTGAATTTTGATTATTTCAAATTGATATTAAAATATGCTCCCTCTGTCCCAAGATGAGAGCCTTATTTGCATTTTAAACTTTCCTCTCACATATTTTAAGGTTTGCCAAGGATCCTGTTAAACGTTTGCTTCTAAAATTGTAGATATTTATAAAGTTGCCTTGTTATTTATTACTATTATTACAACATATGAGGGTGTCCTTTTTCTTTCAATTATTTTTTGCATTTTATCCTTATTATTATTATTATTTATTGTTGTTATAAAAATTTTTTTTTTAAGAGGGTTTTTTTTTCTTTCTTTTGGGGGGGGGGGAGGGGGGGGGGGGGGGAGTAGGAATCCTAACCATAAGGCCATACAGGAAAGCAAGACCATATCAGCTACAAGATAACAATATTTGAGATTTGAGTCTCTGGCAGTCTGACCACTCCCATGTTAGGGAGGTTTGATAACTCTTGAGGTAGATGTTACTGGTTATTGAAGTAGTTGAAAATTCTCCATGTTTGACATTATTTCTGCTATTCCTTTTCAATTTTTTATTTTGTGGAGTATTGTTTACATATTTGGTAGCTCATTTGATTTTTAAAATTTCTCCAATAGCTCAAATCTTCAAACTTTTCTTAGGCTGATATCTTTTCCTTTGTATGGTTCAACTGTAATGAATCAGCATGTATAAGTTGGACATTTTCTGTGCTGGTGGTTCAATGATAATTTTTCTTTCTTGTCAGGGGAGAACCGCGGCTAAAAGGTCACTGGCTTCTGGATCTCTTTCTAAGCAACCAAAGCAGGATCTTACAAAAGATGACAATAAATCTGGAAAAGCTGTTGGCAGAACAGTAGGGCCATTTTCTGCCAGTGACAGAGATCTTCCAACTCATCATCCTTTTGAAGGCCGACAAGGGGCGACGGTTAATGTTATTTCTGTACTCCAAGGCAATGGTAACACAAATTCAACTTCAGCCAAGGGATCAACTTCATCTACAAGATCTTCAGATATCCATGGCAGTGAACTTAAGTCTGAGAGTGGAGCTGTGAAGTCTTCTGATTTGAGGTTTCCTTCTGTAAAAGACGATGGTAATGAAGTTTCTGATTTGCAAAGACAGGCCTCTTCTCGACCAGTTCAATCTCCTAGGCATGAAACTGCTATTTCAAAATCTAATGATAAACCTCATAAGAGAGTCAGTCCAGTTGAAGAACTAGATAGACTGAGTAAACGCAGGAAAGGGGAAATTGATTCACGAGATTTAGAGGCTGATGTCCGTTTTTCTGATAGAGAAAGATCAATTGATCCACGAGTAGCTGATAAACTTCATTCTGTTGATCTTGAAAAAACAGGTTCAGACGATCAAATCAACAGGATTATGGATAAATCGAAAGACAAGGTCAATGAAAGGTATGATCGAGACTACAGGGAAAGACTGGAACGTCCTGAAAAGTCTCGTGGTGAAGATAACCTATCTGAAAAATCAAGAGATAAGTCAATGGAAAGATATGGAAGAGAGCGTTCTGTAGATAGATCACAAGAGAGAGGTAGTGACAGGGGTTCTGATAGGCTTACTGAAAAATCAAAGGATGAAAGAAACAAAGATGACAGAAGTAAGTCACGGTATAATGACACATCTCAAGAAAAATCTCATGCCGATGACCGGTTTCATGGGCAAAGCTTGCCACCACCACCACCTTTACCTGCACACATGGTCCCCCAATCTGTTAATGCAGGCAGAAGAGATGATGAAGGTGATAGAAGGTTGGGAACTGCTAGACAAAGACTTTCCCCCAGACATGATGACAGAGAACGGAGGCGATCTGAGGAGGAGAATATTTTAATATCACAAGATGATGCAAAACGTAGAAGAGAAGATGAATTTCGTGAAAGGAAGCGGGAAGAACGAGATGGGTTTTTAGTAAAGGTATGTTTTTTTACTTGTGTTGTGATGACTTCGCATCTGTCCTACAAACATGGTACAAATATGTATGTGTAATTTGTTTATCAAACTTATGATGGTCCATGTATTCTCTACATGAAACAATTTATGGGTGCTTTGAGAAAATTTGGCTCCACAATCCTCTGCGTCTCACTTGTTACCATTGTTCTCGGATTTCCTTTCTATCTTTGGAGTAGGACAGTAATTAATCAGGGCTAGCATATAAACTAGTGTGCTGAGAGAATTCTCAGTGTTTGGCTTTTGTTCAATCTCCTACTTTTTCATAACTATGCTGGGGGCACTGCTCACTCTTCTACACCTTATCAGATCTTAAGTATGCCACGTAGCTTCTGTGAAGTAAAGTTGGACCTCCAAAAACATTAGATTAAAAAAATTCGAGGAGGTATCATTGTTTCTTGTCTTCTACCTGAATTTAAGAGTCCTGCTCACAAAATTAAAGCCATAAACCAACCAAGTATTGTCATGTTAGATACTACCGGTTAATCTTGAAGCTCCCTGCAAATTCGGGCTAAATTTTTCTTTCCTGTGTGAAGCTAAATACCTTTATGTCACAATCTTAAAATATGCAGGGATCCAACCTTCAGTGCAGCATTCAGACATGACCATGTTGGTAATCTTTTAATATTGCTAGCTTCTTGGCAGGCACTTTTCCATGATATGAAACTAAGATGTGCTAGTGAACTGTGAAGTCTTGGGTGGCGTTAGAATTTGGTGCAAGTTTCGAAAATTTATAGTTCGAAGTAATTCTGTATGTAAAGGTTATTGCGGTCGAGAATCATGATTGATTACTTAGACTGCAGATATCATAAACTATAGGTCCTGGTTTTAACTTTTAAGGTTACCAATTTGGCATGTAGTTGAAGTAAATCAACTTTTCTCATGACCTGGAACTAGTAGTTTAATCATTTGTCAATTGTTAATAACTTATCTGGCTTGAGGCATATGATAGCCGGAAGAAAGTGTTTTTAGATTCTGCTGTTGAGTTTATAGACATGTATACCTTTAAATTATATGAATGTTGTTGTTTGAGGATATATAAACCTCTTGCTTAGGGGATCTTTTTAGGCTTTTATATTTTGATTGTTTGCTTAACTCCTGATTATTTCATTTAGGTGGAGGAGAGAGAGAGGGAGAAAGCAAACCTTCTGAAGGAGGACTTGGATGCAAGTGCCGCATCTAAGAGACGGAAACTCAAAAGAGAGCATCTACCGGCAGAAGCGGGTGAATATTTACCAGCAGCCCCTCCTCCTCCTCTTACTATTAATCTGTCGCAGTCCTATGATGGGAGAGAAAGGGGAGACCGAAAGGCAGCCATGCCTCAGCGTCCTGGTTACATTGAAGAACCTGGCCTAAGAATTCATGGTAAAGAAGCGGCCAACAAGATGACACGTCGTGATACAGACCAGTATCCTAAAAAAATCTAATTCGTTCTTTTCAAGTCCAATATGATATTGTGCCATCTTGCTGTTTTTGTTGTGTTCTTTGCATATACTGAGACTGATATCCACCAAATAGTTTCCATGAAGTCTTTGCAGCTCCTTGAAGTTCTTTAGTTTGTCATTTTCAAATAATTTACCTCCATTTTAGCATGAAATAGTGATTGTTTTCTTTTTGCTTCATGAGGACAGGCAGCAAGTTTCAGCTGAGTGAGGTTTCCCAACTTATGCTGAAATTACCTTCGACATGATGTGTGCTGTGAATGTGATGAAAACTGTAATTTAGGGCAATAAATGTCTATGTTGGTCAGGCATTCTGGTTAAAATTTTGCGTATCCTTAACAGTCCTGCTTTAGAATGTATGACAGGGAGTGGGATGATGAGAAGAGGCAGAGAATTGAGCCAAAGAGGCGGCACCGGAAATAGTTTGCAAGGATAAAAATGAAGATTTGTCGACTGTTATTTCACTAAACTATATAATACGTTACAAATTGTAAATTCGGAGTTCTGTATTCTGGGTGTTAAGTACCTGATTTTGTGTTCTTCCTAAACTTCATTCAGTAATTTGACAAGAAATGTCTAGGGGTTGTTTTTATTTGCTATTTTTTCCCCAGGGACTTGTACCCTATTAGATTGGTAAAACATTACAGGCTACCATAGTCAATGGCAATAGTTGTTGGAAATGGAAATCATTATTAGAAATGAGATGAATAATAGTCGTGCATATACTATCTGGAGCAACTGTCCTCCCTTTTTCTCGTCTCTATTATCAATATTTTTAGGTATTATTTCTTTTAGACTTCGTAATCGCTTCGGAAGAAGTGTTTTATAATGAAGCGCGGAGCAATACTTGTGCGATAAGGAACACCATCTTGAATATTTCTCTGCTACTTTTTTTGTTGAATAATCTTTTAGTTTTGAAAAACAAACAGCCGACTGCATAGGTCGCAACTCTTATTATTGATATTTTCCGGAACTATAATCTCTATTATTGCCTCCCTCTCATAAAAGGGACTTTTTAATGATATTTTAAGTCAAAATTTGTGTTGTTTTTTAATTATTTTTAGTCTATAATAGCAAATATTGTAAACCATTTTATCACTACAAATTTATTCTTGTGTGAATCTAATGTTTTGCATTAATTTTAAGATTTTATGATTTGACTTGTAAACTAAAAAGAGAAAAAATGAAGAAAAAATTCCTAAAAAGAAAAGAGCAAACAGAAAACTAAACCAACCTGTATCTGTATAATTGAACATAAATTGAAGGAAAAAAATGTTGGCTATATATATATATATATATTCTAAAGGTATGTCCAAGTATTATTTGAAAAAAAAGTTGAGTTAGCCAATAATTTAATGTGGTGGATAAGGATTCTTTGTTTTCCCATTTTATGTAATTTATTCGTCACTTATTTCCCTTATTCATTCCGCTCAATTTATTTTACTCAAAAAATTGAAAAGATAGAAAATAAAACAGAAAGAGAAAAATTACCTCCCCCGGGGCCATGGAAACTGTTTACGTCTTATAGGAAATTTGATCGGTGAAATATCTGCCATTGGAGTAGCCAACCAAGTACTAAAAAGGCACGATCATTGCATTTTCAGACCGACCACCACTTGTACTTGGTGCAATTATCCTATGGAGGAGGCAAATGCAAAAAAATATGCAAAGTGCCAAAAAGATATATCCAGTCATTTGGCCGAAAATTAATTAAATACTTATATATACCTTAAGAAAGGGGTTTGACAATTAAATACACCTAGTTAATTGTAGAGAATTTTGGCTAATACTTGAATGTACGGACAAAAACGTCACTAATGGATAAACTTGGGGGACATTTTTGTATTTTACTATAGATTAAATATTAATGTTTTTTCTCGTGGTGCAAGATATGTTTACTGCTGGAACTAACATTTCTTCTGCCGTAAAAAAATCCTAGAGTAATCAAAAAGGTGCAGGCCGAAGTGAGACAGGTTCTCAAGGGAAAAGAAAATAGTACATGAAACTGATATTCAAGGAATGAAATACCTAAAGGCAAGCCCCAGGAAAGTATAGGCTGGCTCCCAGCTCCATCTCGGCCGGCATCCTGCTCTATTAAAGAAACTCTACGCATGCATGCACCGATTCCTTTATTGCTCCCTAGAGAATGTAGAAAAGAATGTGAGATTGATGGATACACTTTACCCTTTAAAACCAAAGTCAGTGATCAGAAGGAATCCTGAATATTGGGTTGATGCTGAGAGTTCTGTGCCAAAAAGATTCGAAAACATCTCTATAGATTTCATTGGACCTAACTTCGAGTGTATCCCATTTGGCACAGGAAGGAGAACGTGTGCAGTCAGCTCTTTTGGTATAGTCCGTATTAAGCTTACTATTTCCCAATTACTTATATCATTTCAGTTGGAAACTTCCTAATGAAATGAAGCCGGGAGATTTGGACATGGATGAGACATTTGGAGCCACTACTAAAAGAAAGAATAAACTATTTTTAGTTGCAACCTCTTACACTCCAATTATGCCATGACCCAAGTGGAACAAACCGGCCTGTACAGGGATTAAAATTGCATACTTAACCCTGTTGCTCAAAATAAATGTCTTACTCTATTTCCTAATTTCTTGTAATCTTTGTCTATACCGTTGAATTATTTTGTCAATCAATTTCACGGAAACTATCAAATGAGTTTAAAATTAATGAAATGATAGCCCATTTCATAAGAAATAGTAGCGTATAGAATTCAAAGTAAGGAGGAAAGAGAATTTTTGGGACGTGTGTTTGTAAAGAGGGAGAAAAATAAAATTAAAAAATATGTAAAATTGATTATGAGAGAGAATCATTACTAAAATTAATAATTACAAAAGCATAATTAAAAGGCCAAGTTTAAAATGTTAAATTTTCTTAATCATAATATAAAATGAAATTAGGATGTTTATCCTAGGATAGGATCATAGGACAGAAGGAGTATTATTCACTAATCCGGTTGTTGACAACTAGTATTCTTTTTGTGGAACGGAGTATTATACGTGTAAATATAACTTAATTCTAAACAAGCCATAAATTCATATCCACAGAAAGCCAGATGAAATAATCCAACATTTATTTTAAAAAATCGATGAAATCCCCAATCCCCAGCAGTAATCTTACTCAATTTTGTTACATAACTGAGCATCAAAGGCCCCGTGGATAAGCTGAATAACTTGAATATGATCCATGGTAATTAGCTGCAGCCATGTTATCGGTCTGATAAAAAGGATTTACAATATGAGGATTATACACTTGCATCTGCCACCCATTTGCTTCATCCCCGCTAATATCTGCTGAATAATTGTTACCATATCCATAGCCATGACCACGAGGTGGGAAAACGAAAAAATTCTTCGAAACCAAGCACGAAGAATTAATAGAAGCTTCTAAGAGAACCTCCCAACTAACATTTTCGTCATCATCAAATTGTATCAATGGCTTCATATCTTCACTATCCTTCTTAGATTTTTCCGTGGTACCGTTTTCTTCCTCATTTACGCAATTATTGCTAGCAAAATACTCCAGCCTAACCACCTGCTTGTCGCGATCATCTTCATTTGAACTCGATGGAGACTCCAACGTTGATGCTATGGAATTATATTCCATTGAAGAGGATGACTGATCAGTTAATTGCCACATTCCATTAAGAAAAGTCTCAAGAGCTTGAATCTGAATCTGTGGAATCTGATCAATAAAAGGGTACTCATATAACCCACAAAGCCACAAAGATTTACACCAATCATAAAACTCACAAAGTTGTTTTGCTTGCAGTGCTGCCTTTTTGTAGATACCAAAAGCAGCTATACAACTCCTGTATGGCATCTGAATTAGATGCTCTAAAACCACAACAATCTCCCTTCTAAAAGTTGTGTAACATATGAAACTATCGCGAATTATATGTTTCATCGCGGATTGCACAACAAAGTTCTTAGCAGCCGCCCCATTAGGCCTGCAGTCCATCACTCGATCAATAAGGCTCTGAACTTGTGGCAAAAGTTCAAGCATTGTATCGATCTCCTTCATCTTATCAGGTAGTGCTTGATCATCTTCTTCTGCAGGCATTTCTTCGACTATAAGTACTTCAATTTCTTTACCAATGGATAAACAATCGAGAGCTTCATCAAGTAGCTGAGCATAAGATCTAATAAAAAGGGTGTAATCTTCATAAGCTGAGGAGGAACAATCACGAAAGTGACAAGGGTATAGCGATAAAAATCCATTGGATCGGGTCCAAAGGAGCTCGTTTTTGAAGGTGGTGTTATCGGGTAATGACCGAAGTAAACGATGGAGCAGGACTAGGCATTTGAGAGCAACTCTCCAGCATCGAGTCTTGCCAAATCTCCTAGTAAAACTTACTGCAAAATCGCGGTAAGAGGAAGGAGAAATGGAGAAGATTTTGAGGAGTTGATGAACATATCTATCTGGCAATGGTAAGTCATCCGGCGATGTTGCTTTCACAACTATTAGGTCAAGGTCACAAAACCCTCCGGCAGTTGCCATTTTTGCATAACTAACAAAGGTGTGCTCTCTTAGTGACGTAAAAACTTGTCGGAATCGCCTCTGCATTTTGAGAAAAGGTTGGCGATACAGAGAGAATTACACCGGGCCGGAAATGATTGATGATAATAGAAAATAACACGAGAAAACTCAAGAAATAGATCAATGCACGACCACTAGTTGACGTTTTAGTGTTTCCGGAATAATATTCAGCCGTCCTTTGCGAGATAGAAAGGTTAAATCTTACACGAAAAGGAAGAGGAGAGCCGGAGAGGGGGTTTTGTTTAAAGGTAGTGTAGCATAAAACATAACGAGATGAGTTGGTTGTCTATAGTTAGCATTTGTGTTTTTGTGAGACGTGACATTTGGATGTCAGATAGTAACGACGGCTACAAAGGAAATTTTGTTGTTGTCACAAGGTAATCAGCTGGATCATGATTTTAAAAGAAGACTAATTTGAGAAAGGGCCATTTGATTCATTGGAATGTGCTATATATATAAAAATTGACCATCCACCAGCTCATTGTAGGATTCTTTGTAGTAGATGCATATCCTTGTTGTTGTCGTCAATGGCATTGAACGTGGCCAAAAAAATGTGTCAGTTCATTTAGACGTTTTCTTATATAAATTTGTGACGTTTTCCTATATAAATCTCTGTGAGATCCTAAAATTTAATATGTAAATTCATTTGATTTTGATTAATTCAATAGTTAATATGACAAATTAATTTTAAAAATCTTATTGAGTATAAAATTGTTATTTCAAAATATAAAATAAATCCATATCACCATTGAAAGTTAAGATTTTATAATTAAATAAAATTAAAGTCAACTGAAACTCTTTTTTGTAAGAGACGGTTATTATTCGGTGTTATATGCTTAAAGAATGAATTATTCGTAGGTTATATATTCAAATACTATACAGTCCGAAATTTCTTTTACTTGGTGTACTTTTTAGGTTTATGTGAATTAATGCGTGGATCGACTTCTCTAGTCAAAGTTGAAGACCTGTCTATTCCTCCAATCAGACATGTTTGGAAATTGGAATGCCGGAAATTGGAGGAAATTGGAACGCCGGAAATTGGAGGAAAAGTATACATACATACATACATATATATATATATATATATATATATATATAAAAGGATGATTAGACATGTTTAACGTCTCTATTTAGCTTTCCTCTTAGGTAAATGTTATCAAGTTTTATAAGGGATTACAGAAAGAACTCAAAGGATGCATGATACATGTTTTTCGGCTAATCTCAAATTTACACTCATATAGGTCGACCTCAAGACTTCAAATCCTCTGTTGCCACTCTCCGTAGCAACCCAAAGACAACCCACATGCGTTGCACGTGTCGACATTTAATTTGCTTTAATTATTTTGGGCACATTATAAAAAGGAAATATATATTTAAAATTTTAATATTTGGTGTACCCCGAGAAATGTGGGCTACTGTAATTCATTTTTTTAGTATACGTACCGTACGTACGTAGAATAAAAATAGATTCAACGGGCTTCTCCTTCTTAGTTTCAAAGGTTCACACAATTGGGTATTAGTATTATTGGACCTCCTGGCCCGTAAAAGTTCAGGCAGGCCCCTGACTACCGGCGGCTTGATAACTTGGTATTTTAGAACCCCTACCCCTGTCAGAAGTTGAAGGAGAACGACTGGAAATTATGGAAGACCTCCTCCTAGGGGCTATGTCCATATATCTCTTCCTTTACAGTTTCTCATTTTTCACTCTCTGATTGGAAATAAGAGTTCATTTGGCATATTTTTTTATTTTTTTTTTAAAAGTTTTCTTTTTTCTATGCTTTTAAAACTTAAATTTGTTAGTACAAAATTATTAAAAATAGTACTCCTATGTATTATTCTGACTTAATAGTCTTCTTCTTCCTGTAGTTATTTTGTTAGATGTCTCTCTCTTTTATCTCACACTGTTATGCTGAACTTAAGCAATTTCAAATATAAAGTTTTGAGGGGGGGGAAAATAGCTTAACAGGTTAAATCAGATACCCAAGAAAAGGAAAATGCATTTAGTCATGTTATTATTATTTTTTGAATAAATATAAACACATAACAATTAAACACTATATCCATTTATATTATTAAAAAGTAGGATATGATATTAAAATTTATGTCATATTTTATTTTTTAATAATACAAATAAATATAATATTTGATTATTGTGTATATAGAGAGACTTGTCCTTTTTTTTTTTCTCTCTTTTAAAATGTTATCCAATAAATTAGATGAAGTTTATAGCTGTTTATGATTAGAGACTTTGGGCCAATGTTTCTCTTTATTTTTGTCATTTGGAAAATATCATCCATAATTTTATGGTTTCAGCAAAGTTCGATCATCGATGGCAACAAGAAACCAGGTCAAAGTGGGCCAAAGCAATAAATTGAGGAGGGAGGTTTATCCTTTACGCTCTGCTTTTGAATTTTAAAATAGGCAGAAAAAAAAAAACAAAAAATTAAAATTTTTTATTTAATTTTTGTGTCTTTGAATTTTTTAACAAATAGAAAAAAAAAATAGATAGAAAATTTAATCCACTTTTTCTGTCAAAAATTTCCATCCAAAATTGACAAGATTTAGACGAAAAAGAAAAACGAGATAAATAATATTCTTATAATTCTCATATTACCCTTAACTTTAAATATAATAACTTTTTAATTATAATTCATATCTCCATCTACAAGCAAAAATAAAAATACCCCTAATTCACAATTTTGTCCGGTATATGCCTCTCTCCTCCTTTGGATTAAATTACAGAAAACTAGAAACAAAATGGTTCTCTCCTCTCCTATTTTAGTTGGAAGAAAAAATTGATTCCGTCAATCTACAACTCAGAAATCAACAAGAAACAACAAAATTTAACCATCATTTCATACCGATCAAGTAAAAACTATTAATTCGTATGAAACTAATTTGGTGTAGTACAGAAAGATGATTTCGTCAGACTAACACTCAAAAATTAACAATTTTTATAACAAAATGAAGAAATCGTGACTTAATTAATAGAACGTAAAAATAATTTACAAATAACATATTGCGTATCATTTTTATTTCATCAAAATATTTTTTGAGTTTTTTTATCTTATATATGTATGATATTATATTAATAGAAGGGTAAATTTGTACAAATATTTTTTTCTTTTTTTTTCATTAGAACTCAGAAACACATGAAAATAAAAATTTTAATTTTTTTATTCTTTTTTATTAAAAACTCAGAAATAACACAATTTTTTTAAAATTTTTTATTCTTTTCTTTTTTATTCAAATTTTAATTTTTTATTCTTTTTTTTTCGTTTAAAATTCAGAAAATAAAGTGTTAATATCGAAAAATTTCTGACAGTGACCGTAAACTAATCAATTATTTGTGCTGCATGCATCCCCTTTTCTGGTGGGTGAGATTCTTTATTATTAAAATATTTTATTTTTTTATATCGAAATTTATAATAATAATTTTTAAATTTTATAATAAAATATGTATTATTGTCAAAATTTTATTTTTTTATAAGATTATAATAATAAAATATATTATCATCATAAACTCTAAGTTATAAATCTCGGCATAAAAAAATATTTTGGTTAGAGAGTACGTCATGCACTTCCCTACCTTACCTTTCAGTTTCAGTCAATTATCTTAATCTAATTGGTCAGCATCTACTTGATGAAATATAAGAAATTAGAGTAATATATAATATATAATTATGGAGATCTGTCGTAGTATAGTACAGTATATTAAATATAATAACAAGTGTGGAATACTAAAATAGACGTTCACACGTCTTGTTGACATTTCCAATTACCACTAGTCATACTTTCTAATTTAATAATGAAGTATACATTTGTTCTGGTATTTCTAGACATTGTTAATTAAAGACACAATATTTGCTAGATATATTTCTACTCGTCTTTCCAGTAAATTACACTATATATATATATATATATGTGCGCGCGTGCGAGCGCGCGCTCTAAAGATGTTTAGATATTTCATTAGGTAAATCTGAAAGTTAAACACAAAAATAATGTGAGATCTCATATTATTTTTCTCTTTTTCATGTCTTTATTAAAAAAGACATGACACACATACACACACACGAGTGTGTGTATATATATATATATATATATAACAGGAATTTGAGCCCCACAAAAGCAGCTATACAACTACTGTATTTAATTTTCCTTTAAAAAAAAAAGATTTGTACTATAAAAACCTCTTTCCGCATTATTAATAATATGTAGAGCCAAGAAATTCAGGCCTTTATTTTACTAGCGTGTAAAACCAATAATACTACTGGTAGTCTGGTACAATTCCACAACGACCAGGAAGGCCTATTCCAAGTCAATACTAGTGCGTCAAAGAGAGCCAGCCAGCCAGCCAGCCAGCCTATCAGATTCAAAGCTTCCTAATATCCAAACACAGCCTTCTCCATCTCACAGCCCACAACACCATGCCTCTCTCTTCTTCCTACATTTTCTCTCTCCCATTGTTCACCTTCCTTCTCCTCTCAATCCCTCCATCATCATCAGCCCAAAGACAGCTAGAAAAAACCATCACTTCCTTCTCTTTCTCAGACAGTCCATGGTTTCCAGACCAGAACCAAATCCTTCTCTCTCCAAACTCAACCTTTGCTGCTGGTTTTCAGCCTCTTCCCAATTCACCAAAGCTCTACAACTTCTCAATCTGGTATTATAACATCTCCGTTAAGACCGTAGTTTGGTCGGCCAACGATAGAACCCCGGTCAACGGAACACTCCCACTCGTCATCACGCGCTCTGGCCAGCTCTGGTTAAATGGTTCTTCCGGTCAGAACTTATGGCCGTTTAACTCGAGCGAGGACGCAAACACTACAAAACTCATTCTTGGTGATGATGGGAATCTTGTGTATGGAAAGTGGAAAAGTTTTAATTATCCAACAAATACTATTCTTCCCAACCAACCCATAAACGGAACAGTAACAACACTATCATCAAAGAATGGGAACTACAAGTTTGATGGTTCCAAAGGCCTTTACTATAATGGTAGTGAGAGTTACTGGAATGCATCAAACGTGTTTCTGCAACTTGATGATGATGGGAAAATCATCAAAGAAAACGGTGATTCTTTCATTACATCGGATTTTGGTGAAACCAAGTTGAGAAGATTGACTCTGGATGAAGATGGTAATCTCTTAGTTTATGCTTTTGATCCGAGATTGGGTCAATGGACTAGTGTTTGGCAAGCAATGTTTGAATTATGCAGAATACAGGGTAGGTGTGGTCCTAACTCTATTTGTACTAATTATGATGGTTCAAACTCTACCTCCTGTGTCTGCCCACCGGGGTACTCCGCCAAGGGTGGGGATTCTTGTGAAATTCGACTTCCCATCAACGACCCAAAAAACAGCATGTTTTTACGTTTAGACTTTGTGGCTTTTAGAGGCAGTTCAAACCAGACAGACCTAAAGGCCAGGAATTATTCAACTTGTGAAGCCGAATGCTTGATTTCCCGGAATTGTCTTGGGTTCTCATTCAGGTATGATGGGAGTGGTTATTGTGTACTACAGTTGGATAGGCTACTATATGGATATTGGTCTCCGGGTATAGAAGCAGTCACTTTTCTCCGGGTCTCTAAATCCGAAACTGAAAAATCAAACTTCACTGGCATGACGAACGTGCTCGAGACAACATGCCCTATTCGGATCAGCCTCCCTGAACCACCCAAAGAATCCACTTCCACGACCCGAAACATAGTGATAATATGTACCCTCTTTGCTGCTGAGCTTATTAGTGGAGTAGTTTTCTTCTGGGCTTTCCTAAAGAAGTATGTAAAGTACAGGGACATGGCTCAAAACTTTGGGCTTGAATTTTTGCCAGCGGGCGGACCAAAACGGTTCAGCTATGCGGAGCTCAAAGCTGCTACTAATAATTTCTCTAACATTATTGGAAAAGGTGGGTTTGGGGATGTTTACAAAGGAGAATTGAGCGATCACCGGCTTGTAGCGGTTAAATGCTTGAAAAATATAACAGCGGCTGAAGAAAAGAAAGGCGAATTTCGTGAATTTTGGGCGGAGGTTACAATTATTGCCCGGATGCACCACCTCAATTTGGTCCGTCTATGGGGCTTTTGTGTTGAGAAGGGTCATAGAATACTTGTTTATGAATATGTGCCTAATGGTTCACTTGACAAGTACCTCTTTCGTCAGGGACAAAACAGATCCGCAGGTGTCGAGTCGGATGCGGATGTAGATGCAGACATGGAAAGAAAACCAATACTTGACTGGAATATTAGGTACCGAATTGCTGTAGGTGTGGCAAGAGCAATTGCTTACCTCCACGAGGAGTGCTTAGAGTGGGTGCTACATCGTGATATCAAGCCGGAGAACATACTTTTGGGGGACGACTTTTGCCCGAAGGTAGCGGATTTTGGATTGGCTAAGCTGAAGAAGAAAGAGAGAGAGAATGTGGTGAACATATCAAGAATTCAAGGGACCCCGGGGTACATGGCACCCGAATGGGCCAAATCAGACACAATCACACCCAAAGCTGATGTTTATAGCTTTGGGATGGTATTGTTGGAAATTGTTAGTGGGGTGAGGAATAGAGAGATCCAAGGATCTAAAATGGATAGTGAAGACTGGTATTTTCCTATGTGGGCATTTAACAAGGTTTTCAAGGAAATGAATGTGGAGGACATTTTGGATTGTCAGATTAAACACACCTATGATAGCCGGGCACACTTTGATATGGTGAATCGGATGGTGAAGACTGCGATGTGGTGCCTACAGGATCGACCGGAGATGAGGCCGTCAATGGGGAAGGTGGCTAAGATGCTGGAGGGGACAGTTGAGATCATAGAACCGAAAAAGCCAACAATATTCTTCATAGCAGAGGACCAGTAAAGAAGTTGTACTCGAGGCAACTCATATGAATTGTAACATGTTAGTAATATAAATTTAAATTAGGAAGATTAGATGTGAGATGTCAAAATGTTATCCTACTATGTATTAAATGCACACTTGAATATAATATAATCCGGTGGCTCCAGCCAAGCCACCATTATATATTTTATTTTCTGACTCTGTTAAGCATGCAACTTTTATCCTGTAAAACATCTCTATTCCTATCAAAGCATAAAGTGGGTGTCTGGCATCTTTTTTGATACTTCACCTAATCTTCAACAATATATCCTTATATGTAAGCTAGAAGTTTGCACATATATGGAAATAAACTGAATTTGCACAAAAATCTAATGGTTCATGTATCAACTACTTCACCGAATTAATATATCAGACATAAGAAGAAGGACCAAACTTGCTGAACTGAAACAGAGATTATTTCCCCGTCCAACAAAATAAAATAAAATTGAGCATATAGAATGAGTTTGTATCGCTTCCCTTATCCAATTTAGTAAAGTGACCATTTTTCACGATCAAAAGCTAACTATTCGATCTCATGGTCTCCTCTGTCAGTCTATAACATTACAATCTCGGTGATATTTAGACTAAACGAATTTGCAAATTACATAGAAATATTTCTTTTATACACATGTTCTACGATCAAACAAAATTTGAATCTACAAAACATTTTAGATCCATAACTAAGTCCTTTTATATCATTTAGCAAACTTTATAAGGACTGTATAAAAATTATCTTTACATATATACATTAGTTCATCATTAAATTAAAATAGGCAATAATAAACTATAAATAATCAACATATAAGTACTTACAAGATATGGATATACCCTCTCCGTCTTGTCCCCAACCCGGTTATGTATATGCATAATTATTTTTTAATAATCCGCACTTTAATAGTGCTTATGGCAAAGGATATTTTTGACACTTTTGCAATCAACACAACTAAAGTGCAGACGTCCTCATACTATAGTACGAACAGTGTATTATTTTCACTGTCAGATTCGCGATTAAACGACCACGACCTGTTGTAAGGATACTTTTAAGTTTATAATGTTGGTTACGGATTAACCTCTCTCACTCTCTCTCTCTCTCACACACACACACACACATATATATATATATAGGGAATGATTTACTATAGACACTATTCTAGAAAATTGATTTTATACCGTTCAGCAAACGATCTAAAAAAAATAAAATCTACACTGGCTATTTCTCTGCCAGTGAGAATTTTTTCTTTTGTCCCAGCCGCTACTCCTAGTAGTGGCAGGCAGACGACGACGTTTTGATTTGCCCCAAAATCAAAATAACGTCGTTTTGTTATTGGCCCAGAGTAACGACATAGGAAAACGATAATAACGGCTTGGCCAAAACCAAAACAATTTTGGTTTTGGTTTTTTCTCATGAATTCAAATTTGCAAAAAGATAATTTAACCATTTTTCTTATTAGTCAACAAGGACATTTGGCTTAATGCTCTCAAAAATTCGAGCAATTATGGAGATGTAAATGATCAGTTGTTTTTTCAATTCTTAAAGTCATGGTATCCATTTCACAAATTGATCATTCCTAAGTAGAGAGAAATACCTTAGTTTTCATTTCGTTGTCAAATTTTTAATTAAAAGGGCAACATCGGATCGAAATCAATATTCACATTGCAGGAAAAAAAACACACAAAGACAATGGATTGCGATACTTTTATCCATCAAGATAGAAGATTGCCTTATTTGGAGAGGAAGTAGTGCCTGATTTGAGGATATCTATATGTTCTAAGTTGGAGAGATATGATATTTGATTTGGGAATATCGATCTGTTCAAATTTGAATTCACGAAAAAAATCAAAACGAAATCGTTTTAGTTTTAGCCCAGCCACTACTTAGGGAAAACAAAACGATGTCATTTAGGAGTAATGGCCAAGCAGACAACGATGACGTCGTCTGCCTGACAGCTACTAGGAGTAGCGGCTGAGCCAATATAATACGGTGTAAGATCAGTTTGTTGAAATAGTGCTCATAACAACCTTTATTATGGATTATTTTCAAATATGTGTGTATTTTATTTATACTTTTGATTTTGTGTATATGATTGTGGATGCATAAAAGTAAGTAGTCCTTTGGTTCCCATTTAAAGTTACATATTAGTAGATATAATTATTCTAAAAATTAAGACAAAAATGTTGATCATTCTTCAGCATACTCCTACGATAACAAAACCAATAATTGTTTATAAGTTTCCGACGCTCAATCACTTTAATTTGGCATTTGTAGTTTTAATTGTTGATAGGAATGGAAAGGCATACATATAAAATAAATGGTGAAAAGGCTACACATTTGAATCCCCGTCCCTAATCCAAAGAAATGATGAAAGCAACAAAACTAAATTAAGGCACAGTTTGTGAAGCTTGTGGGAGGCACATCCAAGACTTGCCTAATCGATTATGCTCTATTGCCTGCAAGGTATATATTATCGACTACATATATATTGACTACTGCATGTTGTCTTCTTCAAATATAGTACTAATTACTTATATCACTATAATAAAAAAAAAAGTTATTTCTAACAAAAAAATTAAGGTAATTTCGTATGGAAAAATCCGTGTTGAAATTAGCCCAGTAAAAATTAATTCCGTCAAAAATCTGGTAAAAATTAATTACTCTATCAAAATTAGTCTCATCGAAATTAATTCTGTCAAAAATTAGGCGCTGTTAATTTGATAAAACTTAATTAATTTCTAATCCTTTTCTTTTTGAAATATATGTGGAACAGATACAAGTTGTGTTGGAAACGTCGACTATAGATGAAAGCCACCAGATGATGTCCATTCCAATTGATCATAATGAATATGAAATTGGAAGAAACCGAAATACTATGATGATCCCAAAGAACATACTAGTATAAAAATGAGGACGAATTTTCTCTTTCTAACCCAACAGAGGAAGCCGGCTGGTTGAGTTCAACATTATTAAAGCCTGAGAAGCAATTACACGAGAGGAGGAATAGTGTCCCCCGTAGGGCTACTCTCGATCCCTTAACCCCACAATTCTTCAGTTTTCTACCTATACACCACAAACTTGTTGATTTTTTGAGCAAATGTGAAGTTATGTATTTGTTGACGTCTAATTTTCACTCTTGTCGTAATTACCCGTCAGCAAGATACCTGCACAAGTAACAAACCGTTACCACCTCACAAGACAGTCGTGGTTGGGACCGTCCGGAGATGCTCCGGTGTAAGAGTAAGTTCAGGGGAATAACGTCACAATGAAGGACTTTGAATGTTAGCTGAAATCTCTCAAGAGTTTGATAGCTTAATGTTGGTAATGTAAAAAGATCGATTACCTTTGTAATTGTGAAGTTGCCAGTATATAACCATCCATGCATCGTAAGACGTCCAGCCATACTTTCATGAGTGCGAGCATGACGTTCTCTTCCACCTGTTCCACTTGGTCCGTTGGGGGAAGATACTATCGTGGACTGTTCCCTGTGTCAGTCCGTCAAAGTGGACAAAATGGCCCAAACGTCCTATCAACCGCCTGATTAAGAAAAAATCTCAGAACTTGGGTCTCGGACCCAATAGGAAGTTGGAAAGAAGCCTGACCCGGCCCAAGCCACATGCAAAGAAAGGAACCCCGGCCCAAAAAGATAAGCCCAAAGAAATCACACACCATCAGTATTCATAGGGAAATTAAATGATATTTTAATCTCCTACTTCTCCATTTGATCGAGCTCTACCGGACGGTAAAAATAGTGCATATTCTGTTATTCGCCCAATGTGATCGAATGGTGCAGATTCGTAAAATGATATATCGAATGGTGAGAATCGATTGCACTTACGAGCAAGAACACTGCTTTGTTGGGCATGTGTACACTGTTGTACATGGAGGACCAATTATATACACATCTCTCTCTCCCTTTTGGCTTTTGGGACAGTTTAAGGTAAATAAATTGAATGGCCATGGCCAATGACAATGCTCTAGAGGCACAAGTACGTACTACATGTTCATATATAGACGAATCCTTTTTCGGTTTTTTCAGTAAGTGGCCTGGGTCGAAATGAGCCAACACCCGGGTACACACTATATTGAATATATTCTATAATTTAACGCATCGAAAAAGTCTACATTAAATTATGTTTAGATGTCCCCAAAGTAGTGGCTCATGCATTTCCTATATATGTCCTTTCATTATCACATTGATGGCATGAAAGAACGTTGCGCAGCCCAAATGCAAAAGATTGTAACTTTGTGTGTGAATGACTTGATGAATTATTTTCCCTTTTCCCCGAAGATCAAAAATGGGAGGAAGACTTAATTTCCAAAAGCCAACTAGCTAGCTAATCTACTCATATGATACTCTGGCTCGGGGGCTGTTGACCAAAGGGAATTTTATCAATGCTAGCTAGCTTCATATACTGATCTTTGCATGCCGCCTCCATGAATGAAATAAAGAAATCTTCCTTTGAACAACACTAATGTTTCCAAAGAGTTTTTAAGCGTCTTCACCTTGGAAATGCGAGCTGAAATCTTATCAATGTTTTTCCTTCTGTCAAGAACAAAAGTTAATAAAAAATTTATTTGAAGATTTTTAGGACTTACTTTGCGTCAAACTTTTTTACTTAAGTAATGAATAATCCCAATTTTCCAATAGAAAAAAAATAATAATGAAAAAGTAATCTTTTTTCTCTATGTAATAGTCCGCTTCAAGTTCAATTTTGGCTCATTTAGCACGACTAAATAGATGTAGAAATTTCGCAGGCTGCAAAACTGTTAGGTTTGTTATTTTTGGGAAACATGTTCATGATCAGATTATTCACCCAAGGCATCAAAATCATAGTATTATTTTAATCTTCTGCATATATAGAATATTATTTGGGAAGTAGCTCAAATGCGAGAACGCTTGCTCTGCATGCGATAGGCAGAAGGTTTGATCCCCTGCATCTCCATTCCTAATTTTACTTTCCCTAACTAAATTTTTGTTATCAAAGAGGAAGACGAAATGGTGGTTTTGATGTTGAATGGAAAATTTTCCTTTTATTTTGGCCTTAAATAAATAACACTATTTTTGTTTAAATATAGGACAAGTGTTGTAGATAAGCTTGAACAACAGGGTCTATTACTTTCAATCCTCTCCAAATGAAATGAAGTTACATTTTGCAGTTCTAAAGAAGAAGAAGAAGAAGAAGAAGAAGAAGAAGAAGAAATCTTTTGCCATGTTTTATTTTGGTCATATCACGCTAAGCAACCTTTTAACACTAATAGTTCATGCGGCACAAACAATGCATGTGTAATTTATATTTTAAAAAGCTGTAAAAACTTTAATTTGGAGAATAAATTCAGAAAATCTTTAAATCTAGGGGTATATATATATATATACCCACTGCAGTGAATAAACTAGAAAATCACATACATTTATTAAGAGTTCTACATAAAATCGCAAGTATTAAACCCTCACTCAATTGCAAAGCATTGAGTTTCGTTTGGTTGTGTCACATGCGTCTGTCTGTTCTGTACTGCTGAAAGCACTGTTACATCCTTAAATTCCCTCACAAAACCATACCCAACCACGACCAAACAATTATTTAACTACAAAAACAAAAGAAATTATTACCAGTTTCTTCTCCCTCGTGATCTATCATCTTGTCAGCATATGCAGTCACAATATATGGCCACATCAAAATCTTGAAAATGGCCAACATGAGATCCAATAAATTCACATACGACATTGACAACTTATATAATTAATGTTATGTTCAATTCAGTGTAATATATAATAGGGCTACTGCTATATATCTTTCTCCATCCCTCTTATCTTGTTAACAACTTAATTAAAAGAGTAATGTACACCATGAGTTTTAGCTACCTTTTATCAACACTACTTCTATCTAGAGTACTAGTTCTCTCCTCTTCTTACATAATCCCTACTCAGCCCTTGGACCCGGAAAACACCACCACTGCCGCTGTGCTCGATGTAGAAGGTCAGGAGGTTCAAGCTACCACAAAGTACTACGTACTTCCAGCCGTCCAGGGTAACGGAAATGGAGGTGGGCTCGCCCTTTCATCACGAGATGGGACGTGCCCGTTTTATGTGATGCAGGAAAGTCGTGAACTGTCCAACGGCCTACCGGTCAGATTCTTGGCAATGAACAACAGGCAGGATGTGAATATAAGCTTGTCGAGTGATGTGAATGTAGTGTTCCATGCAGCGACAATTTGTGTGCAGTCAACAGGGTGGAAAGTTGGTGGGGTGGATGAGATAACGGGGCGGAGATATGTGAAGAGCGGTGGGCTAACGGGGCGGCCCGGGGTGAGTACGGTGAATAATTGGTTCAAGGTTGAGAAGTATGAGAATGGGGATGGGTACAAGATTGTGTTTTGTCCAAGTGTGTGCAGTTTTTGTAAGGTTGTGTGTGGGAATGTGGGTGTGTTTTCTGAGGATGGGAAGAGATGGCTTGCTTTGACGGATGATATTCCACTTATTGTTACTTTTAAGAAAGCCATAAATAAATCTATTGCGCCTGTAAATTATTCCGGAACACCTAGACCTTCCCGGAACACCGTCGTGGATGGACTGTGAGACAGTGACGTGAAAGGTCCGGATGTTCCAAGCATAATATTCTTTTTCGGGCACCGTAGCACTATCCTGTACGTATACTGTAGTAGGTCAAGTCTTGTTTAGGAGGAGATAATTAAATCATCATCCTTTGCTTTGTTTTAATTTGATTCTAGCTAGGTCTACTCTACTATTTGATGATGATCATCATCATGATATAATTTGGCTTGTATTTTGGCAATAAAAGTTGCAGGTGATTAAAGAATTTTTCCAATTTTATCTCAGTAATTACGTACATATATATATATATATATATAAAATTCAACAACACTTGCCCATTCCTAATCTCTCCATAATAATTATTCACAGACACTTCCCCCTTCCGATCCACAATATAAGAGTGTCATCTATAAAATTCCTAACCTTTTAACGATATATTTTTATTCGATTATTACCCATGTATATAGTAAATACAGTATTTGATTCAATAGTAGTGACATATATAACAATGGAGTTATAATCATTTGAAATGAGATTATTTATGATTTGGAATTAAAAAAAAATTAATAAATGGAACTGTCATTATGGAACAGCCTGCGTACCATGCTTCTTACTTTTCAATCAATAATTATTTTAATCTCCAACAAATTAACACAGTATATAATTATACGTTACTATCATTTCTCAACCAAACCTAAAAAAAACTGTGTTATAAACATTGCAGGGCATACATAAGAAATTTTAAAATTGAATATTTTACCTGCACCGATCATTGGAATTTCCAATCGATAACAGGCTTCAATTAAGTTTGAAAAATGAATAGTGGGTCAGACGCGGGTCCATCAACATTCATGCATGCTGGCGTTGCACCACACACTTGTAACACAGGAAAAATGAAGGCGCGGGTTCATCATCATCGATGCCTCTGCACCTTGTGTGCTGCCACACGTCACATTCATCACAAGCCACCATTCTCTCTCCATCGTCGACTTTGGCCCCACAGACACAATCCAACTTCCCATCGTCAGGCCCACCTTCGTACCTCAATTTGGTATCCAAGTCCAGCCCATTTCCTCTCACCCAAACCTGCGCACCCGACTCCACCGCGCACGATATCATCCACTCGTCATCTATTCCCTTCAACCCGCCTATTTGCGTCACAACCAACTCTTCCATCACGCAGTACGTGTCCCTCAGTGCGCACTGCGCCACCAGCTTCAGCTCTCCAATTGTCATCCCAGGGGGGACCATAACTACCTCACCAGGACATAACGGCCGGGTCAACTCGGTTTCCAACTCGTCAAAACTCGGAAGAACTCGGCATGTTAGTGCCATTACCTGACCCATCTCATTTTCTTTAAACACCCATTCCTTCACAAAATGCTTGCTGTCCAAGACCACCCGAGTCGCCAAACTCACCGAGTCCCACTCGGGGTAACCCAGCAGAACATTTTTATACAAAAACAGGACGTCTCCATACACATCCAATCCTGGTTCATGAGCCATACTAGGTGACTCCACCATGTTTTCTTCTCGAATGGCGAATTCGATCAATCTTGTTGATGGGTTTTTTGAGCGAGAAACGATCTGATTTCCAATCATAGAACAATTGTTGATTGATTTTAACACAAAATCAATGAGGCCAGTGTCACCAATGCACTGCCTAGCCCGGTCACGTAATTCTTGCCGTGACATAGTCCCATTGCCAGGGCCCACTGCCTTGTTAGCTTTCAATATATTTACAATCACTTGTGCAACATGCTCTAGCCTCTGCTTTGGCCATCTGGAATCAAGTGAAGATACAAATGTATTCGACTCTCTAGCAGATTGATCTGCTTCATCAATAATGTCATGAATCCTGAACTCAAACACTTTGGTTAATGGATTGATCGAGCGAGAAACAATTTGATCACCAACAGCAACACAACTAATTGATTTGAGCACATAATCTATTAGCCCCGTGTCTCCAATATGATTTCGTGCCCCGGAACGAAGTTCCTGCCTAGACATAGCACTTTTACCTTCATCACTTTCCTTGTTCTCATTCAAGAGATTTACGATTACTGTAACTGTAAATTCTAGCCTCCTAGCAGGCCATCTGCAATCGCTCTTGGCAAGAGATGAAACAAATGTCAATAAACTGATTGGCTTGTCCAGTATCTGACCGTCTTTTTGATCAGTTTTTCTTGACGAAGCATGTTTAATCATAGGCAATGTTACTTTCCTCTGAGTTGGGGCTCTAGAATTGAAAGCAATTATAAACTGTAAAAGGTCACCAACTGTAACCAATTGGGTTTCACTCACTTCTCTATAACCTCTTACCAAATGTTCAATTTTTCTGCCTCGGACTGTGTTCTTGAAATCATTAATGACCTTGTCAAGGTTTAATTTGCTCAAAAATTGGATTGCTCTATCATACTTATCCTCAGTTACTCCAAAACTTCCATGCCCAAATTTATAACCCCATTTCCCAAACCAAGTGATCCCATATGCCACACCATGAAGCAATCTCAACTCCACTGATTTCTTCCTGGAAAAGTCATTCACAGAAATTTTCCTGCAATTTATTATTTTCAAATTCAGAATCATATGATCAAACTGAAACTGAAACTTCCAAATGACTATTTAGAAATTCATTATACTTGCATAGATAGCCAAAATAATACCTAGTTTGAAGAGTTGTACAAATACGGTCCCAAAGATCCATGATATCGCTGCCATTAAGAGAATTTGAATCCTCATTCAATCTGTTGAGGGAGAGAAGATGGCCATAGCCATTGCAGTGAATCAAACCATGCAATAGATGGGTTCGAAGCCCAATACAATTCCCCTTCAATGGCTTATTCCAATTATCATCTGCTGGAATTATGATATGATACCTCCTTTTGGAAACAAAATGGTGACCCCATCCTTCAAAAACAAAAGCAAAAACACATCTCAGTAAAACACTTCACAACATCAAAATTCAAACGCAATCATAATCCATTTCCTACATACATCAGTTTGAATGTATAAAAAAACACCAGACTCCCATCTAAAAGTTCACACACAATTCCAATATTCAATTACAATTATGTGATCAAATTGTATAAACAACAAGAAATCATACTAAAATTCAAACGAATTACGTAAGATTGGAGGTGATGAGGGTACTAACCAATGAATTTACAGTGATCGCAAAAGGGGCGGGGAGAGTGGCGAGTGGTAGTTTCTTCTATTATATATAGAGGGAAAACGGAGTCGTTTGTATCGCTGAAGAGCAAAGTAGACCAAACCGGCAGCCCAGAAACAGTGTAATTCTCATAGTCTCCAAATTCTTGGAGAAACAATTGGATGTTATCTCGAAACGGGCGCTTTAGATGATGATCCATCACCGACCCGAAATTCTGAAACCCAAATACTCTTCGTTTTCTCTTTCTGCTCTTGTAGGGCTCAAGAATCGCGGTCGCCATTATCAGATCAACAGGGAAAAAATGTATATATATAATAGAGAGAGATACAAAGAAAAGAACGAAAGAAAGAAAGAAATGGAGAAAAGAAGAAGAGGGGAACAATCTGTTGTGTTTTTCCCTGGTGCGATTCGCGCTCGATTGAGGGGGGGTTTTGGAGTGAAATGACATGTATGTCTGCATTGAGCGTGGGAGGCTTGGAGGGTTTAAGTGGGGCTTTTCGTCATTTGCTTTGGTAAAGACAAATTTTCTTATGCTTTGTTTTTGCTTCTGTTGATCACATGGTTTGGGGGTGAGAGTGAACCGACTTCGACACAGGCTAGGATTATATGCGGTGGGTATTTGAATAGTTTTTTACAACTTAAAATGACTATGTATTACGACAAATTTGTATTAAAATATAATTGTGAAATATATTAATATATAAAATTGAATAAAATTATATAGGAATTCACTTATTATAAATCTCTCCAAAAAAATTACTGTTAATACTACATTAAACATTTGCATATATATTATTTTTCTCAATTTTATTTTTCGGTTTATCTTGTGTGTTTTTGATTAAAATACAAAATTGTCCCTATATTTGTGTTTATGTAACTAATTATCAAACCTCTCCCTTCAGACGCACAATTGTTTATGTAAACTTATCCCTCTGATAAATCAGTTGACTTATATCGAACAATTTTGTACAACTAATTGAGCATTAAAGGAGAGTTTTATAAAAACTGATGAACAAAAACATCGTAAGTGAATAAATTAGAGCGACATTTTTGCGTTTTAATCCTTATTAATTTTCATTTTTCATAAGAGGAGAGATTTATTTATTTTCTATTAAAATGACTTGTTTTCAGCTATATATCCAATAACCGATATCTTATTATCTGTACTCGGTCACACAAATTCTACTGCACAATCAAACTCTCCTGTCGCTCTCATCCGCGAACGGGAAAACGTGATTTTCCAGCTTAGTCAGTTTCCAATATTCCCGCCAAATCCTTCCTCTGTTGTTAAAGAAATGATTGTGTTATTTTGATAATCCCTGCAATTTTCCAAAAAATTAATGTTGTGCTAAGCTATTTGCTCTTTTCAGTTACTGTTGTTAAAGCTTTAATTGTATAGCCCTAGATGTTTAACATTGAGTTCCATTGGTTGGCTTACTTGCATCACAACACAACATATTATGGGTAATAATGAACGTACTAATATGAACTTACTAAAAAAGGGGGAAAAATAAAAATAAGTACTCATACATGGAGCGAATATTCCAGTTGAAATTATAAACTAGAAATGGCAACAGAAAAAGAATAGCACAATTACAATCAGAATAATGCCTCTACAAAAACAACATTGGTAACTGTTCCCAATTAACAAGCAAGAGAAACTAGAAGAATTGCATATAGGAGATGCAAAGAATTGCATAATAATGTAAATGTCTACTGGGATTAGCTGAGCTGCTTTTCCTTATTTCTTTTAGTATCTCCTGTACCAAGTGAAAAGGAGCAATTGATAAGAATTTATGTTTACTTGCACACAGAGAGAGAGAGAGAGAGACACACACACAGAGAGAGGTAAAATTGGTGCTGTATATGCACAATGCAATTAGACATGCATTACTAGCAAGCTAATAATAGCCTTTATCAGTTGTAATTCATAGTAACATTCAAAATCATATTCACGGTTGCTTAAAGAATGACAGAGTCGATTTCTGTACCAAATAAAAGACATAACTAACATCAGTATATACTCAACAAATAAGGGCAGAGGACTGTTCAAACAAATTGGCATCAGAAGCTTCCTAAGCATGAAAAGCATCATTACTTAAAACAACAGTGACTAGCTTTTTGGTGGAACTGAGATAATAAAAGTTAACACTTAATCTATAATCATTTACATGTTAAGGTGATTGGAGATCAGCTTATTAAGGTAACTGGTAAAAGGAATCAGAAAAGAAACAAGGGAAAAGTCTGTTCCTTTCATAAACAAATGATGCAACTGTATCAGCTCTGACCAGACTTGGGTACCTACTCTGAGGCTGTTTTGGGTTCTCTTAGTTTCTTATTCTCATCCACATATAGGCATTATTACGACCCTGCAGTACCCATATTTGGTAAAGACAAATTTTACAAAAACTAGAAAAGACAATATTAAGAAAATAAATAATAATTATTATGAAATACTAATATGTTTACTCACCAGTCATAATAGAACAGATACATTCGCGGTGAAGTTTTGCTTAGACATCTGGAGGATGGATGAGCAGCTTAAACCCATTTTTTACCATGCCATGCTGTTGCTGTTGCTGTTGCTGTTGAATTACCCTGGCAGAAGCTGCAGCAGAAAGGGTGGGCCACCACAACTCCATTGTCTGCAATGCAGATACACTCCCTAAACCACAGGGGATCGCTTCTAACCTTGTGCAGTGTTTGAGAACGACCCGTTCGAGTCTAGGGAAGTGATGAGAGGAAGCTTCCCACTGCACCAAATCTGTTCTGCCAAGTTGCAAGACTTTCAGAAGTCGAAAACCCCCATCAAGTGGTTCCCACCATTCTCCCTTGAAAGCATATTCTTTTAGTTTGAGCACCTCTAGGTTTGGCAACATCCCAATTGTTGACATGTGCTCCCAATCCAGTAAGGTGTCTGACAAAGTTACTTTCTTCAGGTGCGGTGGGAATTTGTACCATTGGGGAAGGCGTGGTAGTCTACCTTCAGCAGGTGGGCGAGGGAATGTGTCATTCAACAATTTCAATGTTTCAAGGTTATCTAATTTGGCAAAATTGTCGAACATGCTAGACCCTCCCTTCACCTCCATCAGTGTGAATAGCTTCCCACGAATTCCTAATTTTTTAAGATTGGGAGTCCTTGCTAAAATATTCTCAGTACAGCTATCTGGCGAAACAGTAGAAATGGTTTGTATATTTCTCCTTACAAATGGATCTTCATTATCCTTCCGAGTTTTGGCAGGAGGCCCATGTAAACGACTCGACCCACTTGTATGCAAATGCCTAAACTGCAACATTTTCCAAATATCTGCTTGAATGTCTAGGTTACGTTCTGTAGTTTCAACAATGAGAGTTTGTAGATTCCAAAGCTTGGAGATCGATGCAGGAAGAACCTTGAATTTACCAAACAGGGCTAAATACCTCAAATGAACTAGCTGTACAATTTCACTGGGAAAACGGGAGAAACTAATGGACTTTACATCCAACACTCGAACCAATTTGAAGGTTTCACGGATGAATGATGTATGTTCTCGGGGCAATTCACTTTCTTCTATAGCAAAACACAAGAAAGAACGGACTTGTGAACAAGAAGGCTTTGAAGAAATATAGTTCAGAACATGCGAATGAATACAAAGGCGGCGATGGTAATTTTGGACTGGAGTCAGAGAAGCATTTTGAGCATTGCCTTTGATCACCTCTAAAAACTTTTCTTCTGCACCCTCCCTCAAGCACAAGTCACGCAACATATCATGAATGCGACACGCCTTTATTCGACCATTTGCCCTCTTCTTCGCTACTAATATTAGATTTCTCTCAACAAGGTCTTCCAAGTACTCCTCTGCTATATCTTCCAAACATTCCTGCCCTATTTGCTGTATGAATCCCTCAGCAACCCATAACCTGAGCAATTTCCACACAGGTATGGCAAAGTCTTCAGGAAATACTCCAAAATAAATGAAACAAACTTTCAAGTGATCAGGTAAGTGTTTATAACTTAGTGCCAGAACATCCATACATTGCTTCGGGTCTCTAGCAACATATGAACTGACACTATCAGCCACTTTCTTCCACCAATCACGTGTTTTGTCTTTCCTTAAGAGAAGCCCCGCAACTACCACAATTGCAAGTGGTAGTCCATAACATTTTTTTGTAATTATCTTTCCAAGATCCTCCAGCTCTGGAGGGCAGCTTCCTTTCCGAAAAACCTTCTTATGTAATAGCTCCCAACTTTCATCATCAGTTAGGAAACGCAGAGGATGAGGTGGGTTATCAGGGTTAGCATGATGTGCTACATCTGTGTTTCTACTTGTTAACAATATCCTACTTCCATAATCCATGTTCGGAAAAGCCATTCTAAGATCATTCCATGCATCTATTGTCCACACGTCATCGATTACAATGAGATACCTACCACTACTTAAATGTTCTCGTAATTCTTCAGCCAACCGTTCATCACTAGATTTGAACATTTGGTCGGTGAGCTGGGTAAGGGAACTTAAAATGGCAAGAAACACCTCTTTTCTACTGTATTCTTGAGATACATATACCCATGCACGAATGTAGAAGTGGTACTCAATAGAGGGATCCGTATAAATTTTTCTGGCAAGAGTCGTCTTGCCAAGGCCACCCATGCCAACAACTGAGATGACTTCAAGCTGTTCTGCCCCATTAGTGAGTCGATTCACTACTGTTTTTGCCTCCTCGTCAAACCCTACTACATTATCTTCCTCCACCACGGGAGTCCTTTTCTGTGATGAACGTTTACTGGAGGACTCTCCACCTTGAAGAACTTCAATACCAAATTTCTTTTTATCATATATATCCTTTACCTTCATCTTGATGGTTTCAATCTCTTTCGCAACATTACGAAGCTTTGCAGGATAATCGAGGACATGGACAATTCTGGCCAGGGTGCCTCTTGCCTTTTGCATAGCTGCATTAACCACAAATGTATCGATGATGTCTTCTGCTTCATAAGCCACATCTCTGATTTGTCTAACAATCTCTCTTACTGTTTCATACTCACTGCGCTTTTCCTTAGAATCCCTAAGGAAGGCTTTCATCAAACTAAGCTCCCTGTAAAGAGATTCAACCTGATCCTTCACCCCAGATATCAAATCAACATTATAGAGCAGTAGCTGCTTTAGATTGTCTAAGAGAAACTCAACTACAGCGTCAGCCATCTATCTCTTTTATCTTGTGCTTTTCTCACCCAATTTTGTTCAGTTCAATTGAGGACGATTTAGGAAGATGGAAGTGGCTGACAGTGTTCATTGTATCTTCTTTCCATGCCGACCTGCAATTCCAAGAAGGCAGTCGCTTAAGGTGTCTGTAGAACAAAATAATGCTACCGCATTACAACTCATTTTCGAATTATACCATTGCTTAGGATTAATCATCACGTAAAAACAATGTCCAATCATCACTGTGTTACATAACTGCAGCCATAGCTATATCATCAAACCTCAGTGGTGCAGACACATAGCCGATCAGTTGCCAGGCTTAAAAAACACACATGCTGCTGAATGAAACAAAATATAATACTCCCTCCATTTCACAAAAAGAGTTTCATTTGATTTATTTTCATAGTCAATTTACGAAATTCTAAAATTCAAAATTGATGTGAAGTTATTTGTTTTAGATTAATGAAAATAGTTAACATTGTAAAGTACTTAAAAAGTATTACTAAGTACAAAGTTGTTATTTCAAAAATGAAAATAAATTCACATCAGAATTTGGAACGTAGGATTTCACAAATTAACTATAATCAAAGTCAAATGGAATTCTTTTGGCGGCAGGTGAGTGGGCAAATGACTATGGTGCTTTCCTTTGGAACATGACTCTTTTTGGCATCAGGTGATTAGAAGCAAGTATGGAATTTAGCAGAATGGGTGAGATGCAAATCTTTATCCTTCTTGTATTACTTATTCTAGTCCCAGGAATGCTTTGTGGTCCTAGAATTAATTCTAAAAAATGTAACTTTAATGGACGACGACCCACGGTGATACTCTTAGCCCATAGGATTATGCTGTTTTACCCAAAATGTGAACTTATTTATCAGGAAGTTGGGGGAGAAGTAGTGGAGATTCATGAAACTAAGAAGATAAAAGTACATTGATATTGCTAAATGTTAATTAGGTTTCAAAGCAATGAAAATTTTGAGTTGCTTAAACTTCACATAGATCAAGAAATAAAAAAAATGCTCTTTCTCATTCCATTTCTTTCCTTTGTTTCAATTTTTCGGAAGAGTAGCTTTTGGAGGTGGCGAGTATTTAGCATGCTAGAGTATTGTATTCTGAATAAATCTGTACATTAATTGCTCACCTTATATTTATAGTATTCGCTATACTCAACAGGACCATGATTCCATCATGTATTGGAAGCTATGTTAAAGAAAGTAATTGCCATACTAATCAATGCTGGATACTAATTAGTATCCGAAATGATAGGACATCGATTCCAAACCTATCGGACTTAGGAATCCTCTTGTGCACGCAGCACTAGGCCTAATGGGCTGTGAGGGTTAGGCCCGTTATAGGCAGCCCATTTGCGCTAGTTAATATGCAGCTCAACATTGTCCCCAACTCTTTCAGCATATGAAATGGGTTGGAAGAGTAAATAGGAAGCTTCGGTAGTCCGAAAACTACAACGACCGAAGAGGAAGAGAGCATGCTTTCGAGAGCCCGAAGGTTGCTGACCGATGAGAAGGCTCTTTCGGGAGCCCGGAGACATCAAACCGAAGGGATAGCTCATTCGGTAACCCGGAGGCATCAAATTAAAAAGAAAGTTCCTTCAGGAGCCCAGAGGCATCAGACCGAAGGAAAAACTCATTCGGGAGCTCGGAGGCATCGGACTGAAGGGATAGCTCCTTAGGAATTCCAAGGACATCAGACCAAAGGAAAAGTTTCTTCGGGATTCCAAGGATTTCGGATCGAAGAGAGTTTAGAAGAAAATCAATTCACTTCAATTGGGCAGATTGATCACTTCTCAAGCATATAATGGGCTTTCTTAGAAATGGGCTTTTCTCAAAATTACTGTCTAGGCCCAATTTTCAGATTTTGAAAGGAGGCTCCAAAACTTAATTTTAGGAGGCTGTCTCGAGAATTTCAACCAACTTTGTGGAGGAGATCATGCACATGAATATATGCAGTCATCATGACTCTCTATAACCTCTGAATTGCGATCTTGTCCGTTAGATCTAATCAATCTAGATCGTCGGTTCTCGAATTAAATAGGATAAAGAAAGTTGTGCTTTGTTTACTTTCGCCAATCTTCAGACTTACAAAGAGGGAAAAGAGCCCTAGCTTTCGCCGTTACTCAAATCGTCGTCGATTCTCTTTCCTTAGAACAAACTTTCTTCGATTTCAGTAAGTTTTTGTCTTTCTTTTACCTTTCAGATGGGGAATAACTCCAAGAGTCGTGTCTCGGCTTCATCCTCCTCGGTTGAGGTTGAAGTTATTGTAGTTGTTCTTGGAATTTCGGAAGGTCAAACATACAAACTTTTGATTATCGAGCGTATCAGAGATGTGGAGGAACATAAATATGCAAGCTAGTTGTATAGGACGACAAACACCCCCTCGACATCTCAAATGCAGATATACAACTGTTGATGCTAGAGTTCTACATCTCGGAGGTGTACAAGGTTAGGAAGCCTCTACCGGAAGAGAGGATGTACTGACAACCGGAAGATGGGTGGACCGTTTTCAAACAACTACTCGTTTTCGGGATCAATTTTCCTTTTCATTCTTTTCTCTTAGAATTCCTTCACACCGTTGACCTCAATCTGAACCAACTAGTGCCCAATACTTTCATCCATCTTCCCAGTTTCATGGCGTTTTGCCATTCTAAGGGCGTCCAGCCCTCACTAGACTTCCTTTTCCAATTTTTCTCTGTGGATGCTTGAAGGGACAAGGGGTTCTATTAGTTTAGCAAACAAACTAGTAGGGATGTGCTGATGGAAACCCCTTCTAGCAACAAGGGGTGGCACCGGTATTGGTTCTTCATCAGGGGGCCCGATACTGAATTGATTGACCCCTGGGTAGAGTCGAATCGATCCCAATTGAACCTCACCAAAATCAATGGGGTAATATTAGAGGAGTTCAATGCTCTGTACTCCAGGAGGCCGTCGATGAAGGAAGATCGGGAGCTTCAGAGTGTCCAGGATTGGCTCCTCCACGCCCATGGCTGTGAGTGTCTGTCATATATTATATTTGCTTCTTTTTTAGTTATTCTGAGTACTAATCATTTACTTGTCTTGTTTGCAGTGGCCACCCAACCGAAGAAAGCACATAATAAAGTAATTTTGGAGGTAGCATAGGGATCCAGAAGTCCCATGACCCCTGCTGAAAAGCTCCTGTTGGCGAGGAAAGGAAAGGTTGCAGCGCCTCCGACTTCGAGAAAGGGGGATAAGAGGGCTACGGTGCCACAACAACTTGAGAAACCAAACAAAAAGATTGCACCGCCTTCGGCTTCGGGGTGATGGAGGTGGTGTCTGCTATTACTGACCTACTCCTACTGAAGTCGACACTGTCGGTGGTGTTGCTTATTCTTCTTCGGTGGTTGTGGATGCTCTGTTCCGTCTTCTCTTGAGCTCCAACCCTTCATTCAATATCGGCCCGGAGGAGCCTTTGCAACCGCCACATACTGAAGAGACGATGACTTCAGTTATGGAAGGAGCTGGGATGGAGAATCCTGAGGGCGAGAGCTCATCAAACCCCAAATTTGCCCCCAAAAGGCAGAAGGTGACGACCAGGGGTTCTAAACAAGGAATTCCCTTCGATGCGTCATGTTTTAGTGAGCCTCGGGGGTTCCATGTAGAAGCTTTCAAGAGTTGATGAGCCAAGGTATGAGGGGGCAAAAATCTTCAAACCCTCGTGCAAATGTAACTGCAATATCAGGCTCAGGTATTAAGCTCTTTCCCCTGTTTGTTTTCTTAAATTTCTTTCTGTCAACTGACATCTGAAATGTTTTGTACAGGCTTGATAAGTGAATTTTTTCCCTATTTATTAGGTATTTTCAAGCTTAATTATTTGTGAGTTTTTAAGTATTTTTAGTATTTTAGATCATTTTATACATTTTATACATTTTATACATTTTATTTAATTTTAAGCATTTTTATTATTTTTAGTACTTTTATATTATTTTTATAATTTAATTTTGTAGAAAAATAAAAATCAAGTGGCAATTCTGTAATTAAGCTGTGCTGGATGGCAAAATCGTAATTAAGCTGAAGTTGGCGACCGGTGACAGTTTCATAAATAAACCATCCGGACGTCCGCACAATGCGCAGTAAGAATTGATTGAGCATATGCCGGGTGCGACGTCGTTTTGGTTGTCTGATGGAATTAAAAGAATAACGCGCATTGCACGGCCAGCAATGAAGGGACGCTGACGTCGCCAAGGGCGTTCGGCCAGCTGTCAAGGCGCAGGGTCTGTTTGGCTTACGCGTTAATTCTGGAAACATGATTATTTTGCGATTTATTGCTTTAATTTGATTCCAAATTAGATTTTAATTCCACATTAACTTAGGATTATTATTGTACTTCTATAAATATATTATGAGAGCACATTACATTATATTAGAGCAGATAATTAGCAGATTATTAGATATAATTAGGAGCTCTCTCTCTCAGGTTTTTCTTATATATTATTATTATTATGTTTGGCTAATTTGATTATTCAGTTTTAGGAAATTTCAAACCCGATTATAATTAATGGTTAAATCAATTCAGTAATATAATTTATTCTTCCTTATATGAAATTATTTATGATAATCTGTTTTAATTGTTTATTTGATATTGGGTTTAATTGATTTAATTTTGGCATGTTGAGTTGATCAAATTATTATCAATTGCTAGATTTAGGAATTATATTACGTGTAATTGATATTGTTCTTAATCGTTGGTAGTGAATAGTGATGGATGATTGTGGTCAAGCTTTTGTTTATTGCTATGGTTATCATAATATAAGTTGAACAATCCGAGCTTATGAGGTTATTGCTTTAAATAATCTAATTTCCTTGTGATTAATGCTTCCATTATATTAAATTTAGAGAACTTGTTCTAGGTTGTATAATGGTTAGAATCTAATGAAGAGCTTGTTTTGTTAGATAAAATTAAGGAAAATTTCAGGTAGCAAAGCTTGTTGTTGCCTAGGGTTATTAGTTTCATGGAAGGATAAAAATATATTTTGAAAGATTGAATTATTAATTGTAAGGGTGAGATTGAACCGAAGAACTGAAGTTTTTAATTATTTGGTTAATCTTATTAATTTACTTTTGTTTATCTAGTTGATAATAATTAATTCAAAACCCCCATCTAGTTTACATTGCATAAAAATAAATTAATCATTCTTTGTGGGATCGACCCTTACTTGTTATTATACTGAATTTATGATTGAAAGTAAGAATTAATTTTGGAGTGTTAACGACAGCTTCCAAATTTTGGCGCCGTTGCCGGGGAATGATTTTAATTTATTTTTGTGTTTTTGTAAACTTTATTTTAATTTAGTAATTTTTCTTATATTTTATTTTTATAATTTTTCATAGTTTAATTGAGTTTTGCAGGTTGAGGATGGAAGTCATGCCTGATTATGTTAATGAGGTAAATATTTCTTCTCATGAGCAACAAACTGATAATCTAACTTCTTTTGTTTATCAAATGGCTGTAGGTACTTGTAGGATTTGTGCGACAATAGGACACCCAACTGATATGTGCCCAATGCTTCAAGAGGAGTCCTATGAACAAGTCAATGCAGCTGGTGGTTTCTTTGGGCAATTAAAAAGGAGATATGATCCCTATTCAAACATGTATAATTCAGGATGGAGGGATCATCATAATTTCAGCTATGAGAATTCACCAGTGAATTGACACGCAAACCAAAACTTTCCAAATAATCCACAATACAAGTAACCATATCCCCAATAATAACATGACCAATTATCTAATTCTAATATGTCTTTAGAATATATGTTTAAAGCTTTCATAACTCAAGCATAACAATTCCAGCAAGAGAAAAATTTCCATATATAATTCGGAGAATCAAATGAGTCAGCTTGCTACTACAGTTGGTCAATTAGATTCTCAAGGGTCATTCCTTCCATCGCCGATGCAAGAGGAAGCAGACAACATCAGTGCAGAAACAGACAGTATTAATGTAGAAAATGATGTTCTTTGTGGTGATGTCATGCCTAAGGTGGAGAAATTTTTTGGAGAAATAGATAAAGAGAATTTAGAGAATGCAAGTACAAACAGTTTGAAGTTAGAAGAAGAAAAAAAAATTGAGCTGAAACAAGATTTGAAGGACGCTGAAGCTGCATTCAATTCTTTGCCAATGATTTTATATACTAATGTAATTATTTCCATTCCATTACATGTTACTCACGAAAATTTTCTATCTTTTGTTTTGCAGGATTCCATTCCGAATATAAAAACTCTCCCCAATCATCTTAAGTACTTGTTCGTTAAAGAGGGAGTAAAACGTTCATGTACAATACAAGGGAGATTGAATCTACCGATGGAGTGTTAACGACAGCTTTCAAATTTTGACGCTGTTGCCGGGGATTGAACCCGCGTCACCCGTGTGACAGGCGGGAATACTCATAAAGTGCTAATGCTAGTCTCCTTCACATGATTACCGTCCAGGAACATCTTATAAAGCATTGCGAGAAGGTGGAACAACGACCGAGTCTAACTGCAGTCGAGTCTGCCGAAGCTAAGCTGTTTTCGTAAAAGAGACTCGAATTTCATAAGAAGTCTTTCCAAGCGCTCAAGGCTTCTGAGCTAGAGCGTAAGAGACTACCTTGAAGGAGAAAATAAAAGTTGAGGCTGCTATGGAGGAAGCCGAAACCAAGAGAATAAAGGTCGAAGCTGATCTTACTGAAGATGAGGCCAAGAGAAAAACAACTAAAGTCGCTTTGTAGAAAGCTGAGCCTGAAAAAATTGAGGCAATAAAGAACGTGTGAACTGTTTAGAAGGAGAGAGCCAATGCCGAATACTTTGCCACCAAACTCATAAGTAAGCTGAGGAAAGGAAGAGGCAATAATAGAGGAAAATCTGCAATCATACGAGATCGCTACTCAGTCATAGGTCGAGAAGATACAGAACTTGAAGACCAACATTCAGAAGGTCATCGAAGGCTAGACTGCAAGGAAGGTTGAATGGACGGAGTTCTTCTGCCCCAATATCTGCGAGCTTCATTCTCTCGAATCTTCGTCGAGAGATCATAGCTGAGTACAAGGCTACCGAAAAGTACTTTGCAGAGTGATAAGTGAATTTTATACTTATTATTAACTACATTTTTAGCTTAATAATTTGTGAGTTCTTAAATATTTTATATTAGTTTTATATATTTTATGTGTGTTTATGTGTTTTGACTTTGTTTTATAGGAATTGGAATAAGGTTTGGTGATTGAAACTTGGAATGACTATTTGGATTTTTAGCTTGCGATTTACTTAGCAATCACTTCGGCTCAATTTCGACCTTGATCCGAGCATAATTTGTCAAATCCTAAAACATAAAAGTTGTAGATCTACTTCTCAGCTTTCCGAAACATCTTGAATCGCCTCAATCGGAGTTCGTATGAAAAAGTTATGGCCGTTCTATCAAAGAACGTCAGTGTAGAAAATGGGCCAACACCGGCAGCGCTGGAAATGACTTGTGGCCAGAGTCGGCGGCTCTGGTAGGCAGAGAGTTGAGTGTCGGCAGCGCTAGTGCAGCGCCGACAATGCTCTGGGACTCAGCCAGACTTGGTTTTGACCTTTTTTTTTTAATGTTTTTGACTCTAAATTGGATTAGGTTGTCCATATATGCTAGGAATTTGATATGTAACTTATAAATACCCATCAAAACTCATATTTTAGAGGGATCTAACATAGGAGAGAGAGGAGATTGAGATTTAAAGACTAGATTGAAGGCATGTTTGGCTAAGTTTTCTTATTCAGTTCTAAGGGATGTTCAACCTTATTTACAATTGATGGTTTAATTAAGTTATCATTATTTATTCTCTTTTATATGAGATTTATTATTGATAATATGTTTTAATTGTTTGAATGATAATTAGTTTGGTTGATTTGATAGTGGCCAGTTGAATTGATCTAATTATTATCATCTACTGGATTAAGATATAGTATTAAGCAAACAATATTGTATTTGATCATAAGTAACAATTAGTAATATATGATTGTGGTCAAACTTTTGAGTATTGCTCTGATTTGCTATGATTATCAGAAAGCAAGTTAAATAATCTATGATAGTATGATTGTTGCTTGGAATAACTTAATTCCCTAATTCTTAATGCTACTCTGTTGACTGGAATGACTCGTGAAGCTGAATCAGTTTTATTTGTTGCTATTCTTTAGGATTATGACCATTTCTTCATCTATTTTTAAGTACTTAGTTGTTATGCTATTTTCTAGGCACTTAACTGTTATGCTTATCATGTTGCAGATTTTCTGCAATTCTGTTTTTATTATACTGTATAAATAGATGGTGGTTGCTCAATAATAATATATCTTTAGCAGTTCCTAAATTAGCTTCCTCTCATTATCTTTAGTTCTTGATTTTCTAAATATCCAACAGATTAGTATCAGAGCTATAATTTTGAGGGACCTGTGAGATTGAGTGACCTCAAACACAATTCCTAAACACTTATCCTTCCATAAACATGAATTTAGGAAATTCATTCACTGCAATTGCACCTCCAGTGTTTGATGGAACAAATTATCAGGTGTGTGCTGTTAGAATGGAAGCCTATCTTGATGTCAATGATTTGTGGAAGCTATTGAACAAGTATATGAAGTTCCGCCCCCACCAGAAAATCCAACTCTTGCACAAATCAAAAATAAAAAAGAGACGAAGCAAAGAAAATCAAAAGCAAGAGCAGCCTCGTTTGCAACAGTCTCATCCACCATTTTTACCAGAATAATGACACTGAAAACAACCGAAGAAATATGGGATTTTTTGAAGCAAGAATACGAAGGAAATGAAAGGGTCAAAGGGACGTAAGTGCTCAATTTGATCCGAGACTTTGAGATGCAAATGATGAAAGAATCAGAAACGATCAACGAATATTTTGACAAGATTCTTGGTATTGTCAATAAAGTAAGACTCCTTGGTACTGATTTTTCTGATTCTAGAATTGTTCAAAAGGTCCTAGTCACAGTTCCTGAAAAGTTTGAGTCTACAATTTCATCTTTGGAAAACTCAAAATATCTGTCAAGTATTACCTTGGCAGAATTGTTGAACGTGCTGCAAGCACAAGAACAAAAGAGACTTATGAGGAATGAAGGATCTGTGGAGGGTGCTTTCAAGCCAAATCATAGATCAACAATGGTGGAAAAACTAACAAAAAAAGGCAAAACAAAAGCAACAAGCCTGAAGGTTCTGCAAGCAACAACAGAAATAGTCCAAACAGCAACACTCAAGTCTTTCCACCTTGCCCTCACTGCAAAAAATCAATGATCCACAGAACAAGTGTTAGTGGAGGCCAGATGTAAGATGTCACAAGTGTGGACAATTAGGGCATATAGAAAGGATATGCAAGACTCAAGGAGAGACCAAGGCTGCTGAGTATCAACCTTAAGAGGAGCAGTTGTTTGTGGTATCATGCTTTGCCACTAACAGCTCCACAGAAAGTTGGCTTATAGATAATGGTTGTACAAACAACATGACTTATGATCGAGAGCTCTTTAGAGAGCTTGACAAGACTGTTTTTTCTAAAGTCAGAATTGGAAATGGAGCACACATTGCAGTGAAAGGCAAAGGAACAGTAGCAATTGAAGGTTACACAGGTCTAAAATTAATTTATGATGTTTTATATGTTCCTGAAATTAATCAAAATCTTTTAAGTGTTACTCAGTTGTTGGAAAAAGGCTATAAGGTATTGTTTGAAGACAAAAACTGTGTGAATAAAGATACAAAAGGCATAGAGGTGTTCCAGCCTTAGATGATAAATTGAAGATAAAGCTAAAGAGCAAAAATAAGTAATGCATTAAACAAAATGAAAGAATGACGCAAGGACAAAATCATCATTTTATTAATATCGAAGAGATAACATTATCGGTTAAAAATAATCTTAAAAAATTATAAGTACAAGACTACTGATAATGTTTACGAAGCCGAACAGTGTGCCATGTATGGCTTTCCATCCATAGTCTGAAGCTTGTATGTGTCAAACTTCAATACTTCGATAATCATGTAGGGACCCTCCCAAGTAGGCATAATTTTGCCTGTATCTTAAGGTGTAAAGGTTTCGGTTTATCGAAGGACCAGGTCTCCTACTGCAAAAGTTTTGTTTTTGACGAAGTGTTGTGTTGTGCGTTATTGATATGTAGTTAGCCTGAGTACTGCAACATCACGGTCTTCTTCCAAAAGGTCAAAGTTTAGTCGAAGTCGAGATGAAGGAATCTCAATCTCAACAGGTATCAAGGCTTCGGCTCTATAGGCAGCTTAAAAGGGGTCTCTCCTGTAGTGGTCCGAGGAGTGGTTCAGTAAGCCCATACGATATGTAAAAGTTCTTCGGGCTATGCACCTTTTGCATCCTCTTAGCTTTCGCTTTACCCCATTAAGGAAAGTCCTGTTAATAACCTCAACTTGGCCATTTGCTTATGGGTGGGCCACAGAGGTTAAACGGTGTTGAATGTGTAACGCTTGAAGGAACCCTACAAATTTCCGTCCTACAAACTGTAACCCATTATTAGAGACCAAAACCGTTAGGATACTGAACCGGTAAACCACACGCTCTTTGAAGAACTACGTACAAGTCTATTCGGTAATACAGGCTATGAGCTCGACTTCTACCCATTTAGTTAAGTAGTCAATAGCCACGATCACGAACTTCAGTTGCCCCTTTCCTTATGAAAGTAGCCCCAGCAGATCAATCCCCTAGACAACAAAAGGAATCAGGGATAAAATTGGAATGAGCTCTTCGGGGAGGTTAGTGTGGCACAGAGGTGAAGAACTGACACTTTTGGAACTTCTTGACAAAGTCTTTGGCGTTCTGCACTTTGTCAGCCAATAATATCCTTGTCGAAAAATTTTGCATGTTAATTAATGTCTTTGCCCTTATGTGGTCTCCACATATTCCTTCATATACTTCCCAAATGGCATTCTCAGCATCTCTAGGTCCCAAACAAAGAAGTTGTGGGGATGAATAGGACCTTCTATAGAGTTGATTATTAATAATGCAATATTTTGAGGACTTGTATCTGATTTTGTTTTCGGGAAGTTCATCATTTTTCAATAAGTTAATGATGGGAGTCATCCAGGAGACTTTTTGATCAATGTCCATTACTTCCTGAATCATCGTGCTCAGCTTTTGAATAACTTCCAAGTAAACCGAGTCTTCCAGATCTCCTTAGTCAGTTAGTTGTCAGCTTAGAAAGAGCATTGGTCTTAGCATTATCAGCCCTAACTACACCGATGACTTGGTATCTTAGGAAATTGACAAGTAGGCCATTTACAAGCTGAAGGTAGGCTTGTAAATGTGTTTCTCAGGCTTCATACTCTCCTTAAACCTGCTTGACAACCAGTTGAGAATCACTATAAATAACTAATTCTTTTACCTCTAGGCTCCGTACAAGCCTTAATCCTGCCAGAAAGGCTTCGTATTCTGAAATATTATTCGTAGTCATAAAGTCAAATCGTATGGCCTGCTGAACTCTAGGCTCCTCAAGTGCTGGTGTTTTGTCAACCATAGTAGATTGTTCCTGCTCCGTGCCTTCGGGAAAGGAACATTCTGTAATGAAGTCAATTAAGGCTTGTGCCTTTATTGCTGTCCGAGGACGGAACTCCAAGTTGAATTAACTCAGTCCTACCGACATGCTGCTAGTCTTTCAGAGAGAGCGCAGCGATAAAGAACTTTTCTGAGGGGTTGATCTGTTAGAATGATTGATCATCCTCCCCTGAAAATATTGTTAAAGTTTCCTGCTGGAAATGACCAATGCAATATGTTAACTTCTCAAGGTTCGGATACCTAGTTTCGGCATCCCCAAGAGCACGTCTTACATAATAAACTGGTATTTGTCCTTTAGAATCTTCACGGATCAAGGTTGCTCTGACGGCTAAATAAGTTGCTAATAAATACAGGTATAGATCCTCTTCAGGTAAAATCTTAATCAATATGGGAGGAGAGGAGATATACCTTTTGATTTGTTCGAAGACTTCTTGACATTCCTCGATCCACTAAAAAGTTTTTTGATTATGTGCTCCTTTAAAAGTATTGGAGAATGGGAGACACTTCTCAGCAGATCTAGCTACAAACCGCTAAAGAGCTGCTAGTCTTCCAACTAATCTTTGTACTTCCTTGAAGTTCTTCGGAGGCTGCATATTAAGTATAGTCGATATCTTTTCAGGATTCACTTCAATTCCTCTTCGGCTAACCATGTATCCCAGAAATTTGCCTAACTTGAGGCCAAAAGTGCATTAGTGGGAAGCGCCGTAAGTTCTGGAAACATTCTCTGAGGTCAGTTAGATGGTTTTCAATCTCCATGCTTTTGAGTCTAAGTAGACCTCCATATTTCTACCTATCTAATTCCTGAAGACCTTATTCATCATGCGCTGGTAAGTTGTTCTAGCGTTAATAAGGTCGAACGGCACGACTCTGTAAGCATATATGGCTCGATTAGTGATGAAGGTTGTCTTTGGGATGTCTTCAACATACATTCTGATCTAATTATATCCAGAAAAAAGTATCAAGAAAACTCAGCGTTGTATGGCCAAAATTAGTCTATCAACTGATCAATACTTGGGAGGGAATAGTAATCTTTGTTCAAATCGGTATAGTCGATACACATCCTTCACTTTCCATTTTGTTTCTTAACAAGCACCACATTAGCAAGCTATTCCAGAAAGTCTATTTCGAAGATGAATCTTGTAGCAAAAAGTTTGGCAATTTCTTTATCAATTACCTTCTGATGCTTAGGGGCTATGCTTCAGCATTTCTGTCTAACCAGCTTCACATGAGGATTTACATTGGGCTTATGAATTGCTACGCTCTAATTTATCCCCGACATGTCAACTAGAGTCCAAGCAAATATATCTGAATATTCTCTTAGAAGGGCGATTAGGCGGTTTCTGAAATCTACCTGTAGTCCAACCCAATCTGTATTGTTTTCTCATCATCTCCTGAGAACAATTCTATCTCTTCGGTCTCCTCAGCAGGCATTGTTATCGGCTTTGTCTCCTTCCGCAAAGGGTTCCAATTTTTCAATTTTCATGGTTGTTTTTTGTTTGCTGATCCCTACAGAAGTAGCCTGCATAGTTTGGAGATAGCATCTTCGGGATATGTCTCCAGCGACTTCTTCGATCCCATGTTCAGATGGAAATTTCAACTTTAAATATGGGATAGAAGTGACTGCTTTTAATGCTGATAAGATGGTCCTCCCTAAGATAGCATTGTAATTGCTTTCAACATGGACCACATAAAATTTTATCGTTAGGGAGGACTGCTTTGGGGCTGTGCCGATTATTACCGACAGCTCAATTGTTCCTGTAATTAGGACTGGAGCATTACCGAAACCGTAGAGAAGCGATTCATTACAAATCTCCAGCTTCTTACCCCCAAGTCTAATTGATTGTATGCATAGTTGTAAAGTATATCGACTGAACTTCCAGTGTCAATGAGGATCCGTGTCAAGACCATGGTAACCACCAGTGCAGTTATAACAAGGGAATCATCATGAGGTGTAACCATACCTGGGCGATAATCATCGTCAGTGCATGTAATGGGACCTGTCTTAATATCCATAGGTTGTCCAGACATGTGATAAACAGCTCTAACGAAGGCTTTTCTCTTCCTGCTAGACATCGCTGATGTTGATCCGCCAGATATAACATCCACAACTCCCCTTAGAGCTGAGAAAATGAGTGGTGGTGTTATACGGTCGAAGGCTGACTACCTATATCTCTCAACAACGTAACAATCCAAGTTATCATTCTTCACCTGGTTCTCAAGGAAGTCCTTCAGTTGGTAACAGTCTTCAGTATCATGGCCCTTCGCCTTATGATACGTGCAGTACTTATCGCTATTATTCCGCCTGACAAAAACTCTAATTTTTAAGGCTTTTTTATAGGACTCATTTTTTATTTCATTCACAATGTTAGCTCTGTTAGTGTTTAGGAGGGTGTAGTCTTTGTCACTATTTCTGTTCACCCTATCTCTGGAACTATCATTATGTTGCTAACAATCTCACCTGGAATCCTTCTTGCCATTGCCTTTCTTGTTATCATATTTTTTATCAGCTCCATCGCCTTTGGGGTCTCTCTGGTGAGAATCACCATTATATCTCGAAGAACCCCAAAGATTGGTAAGGGCATCTTCCAACTTTATGAAGGGAGATGAGTAGGGTTTCTTCGGTTTGGATCCAGCACTTTTCAAGAGTCCTCTAGGAGACGATTCTGCAGTATGACTACCCTCGCAGTGCTTTTTGTTTCAATCATCCATGTTACGACGTGGGGGAGATCTTGACCTTTTCTTTCGGTCGTTAGAAGTCATCGATCGGTCGCTGGTTGTTTTACGATCATGATGGCATAGTGTGAGCCATGACGACCTAAGCGAGAGGTCGTGCCTCACTTGCTTAGGAGGCTATTTTCAGCCTTAGCCAGGTCTGCATACTGTCTATCAAGCTCTTTTCGTCGGAGATCAAGCACATTCTTTCTGTCAAGCATCTCTTGGAGGCGACGCTGCCTATCAGCATCGGTTGTATAATGTGACTGCGAACATGTCTTTCCCTGGGAGTTATTCTGGCTCTTTGGGGGTAATGAGGTCGCCATGCTAATTCTTTTGGTTGAAAGAAGATCTCTACTAAATACTAGAAGACTCTCCTTCTAGTGTCAATGTTAACGGTTGAATTCGTTCCCGCGTTCAACCACCGACTTAAACGTGAACCTGCACAAAAGAAATAACCAGAGAGTACTTGACGGCTAGAGCCGTCAGGGGATACTTTCGGTGTAAGAGTAAGTACATAATTCAAGATGTGTTAATAATGGAGGCGGCAAGTATTTAGTAGATTAAAATATTGTATACTGAATAAATTTGCACCTTCATTGTTCACCTTTTATTTATAATACTTGTTATGCTCAACTACACCTTCATTGTTTAACTTTTATTTATAATACTCGCTCTGCTCAACAAGACCATGATTCCTAATGGGAATCATGTATTGGAAGCTCTGTTGGATAAGGTAATTGTCATACTAATCGCTGCTGAATACGGTAACTATCATACCAATTAGTTTTGAATGCGGTAATTACTTAGTATCCGAAGTGATAAGACAGCGATCCCGAGTTTATCGGACTTAGGAGTTCTCTTCTGCGTGCACTAGGCCATTCTGTGAAGGTGAGGCCCATTATGGGCAGTCCATTTGCCAACCCACTTATACTCTTTTGTGGAACCCAAGTACTATTACCAGGAAGTCGATGGGAAATTAAAGTGATCAATGACACCCGACAGTTACACACTAATTGTTGGATTTTTTCTATAAAATCCTATTTATCTATTTATTTCATGCTTATTAATGTTGGACATTTATTATTAATAAAAGTACATCATTCGTCATTTATTAAATGGTCATTTATTATACTTATATAAATCTCCGAATTTATATATATTATGATTTATGTGCATAAATAAGTATTATACACAAAAGATATAAATCATATGTAATATATATAAATAAATAAATAATGGTTTATAACCTATGATAATTATAGAGGTATTATCATGTAGGTTATAGTGCTTTGACAAAGATGATTTATCTTAATCATGGAAGTTGGACTTCCAATTAAAGTACTAGTGCATTAATGGTGTGCATTAAATGGATCATGTGATAATATTTTATTTATAAAATATTTTTACATAAATACTAATTTGTTAATGTTTCTTAATTTTGAAATAATAATGGACTTAATATTGTTAAATATATTAATTTAATATTCCAACGAGTGAAATTACATTGTGTTAATTAATACTTCGGAATGTTAATTAATATATTTAATTAATACTAGGAACATTATTATTGTCAAAACATCTATAAAAAATTTCATAAGATAATTTATTATTGATCATAGAATCTTGACCAAGTCTTTTAATATTTATTATTAAAATGATTGATTTAATTGTTAAATCAATTTACGATCAAATGAAGATAAATTATGGACTTGTGAAATTAGTTGAAATATATTGGGATTATATTTAATTCTGAAATATTTATGTACATCTATAGAGAAAATATTTACAGTTTATTAGTAAAGGGTTTATTTTATTTAATTCCTGGACTGAAGTGTAATTACAATTATTTAGTGAAATTAATTATAATTAATATTTATTTAGTATATTATTATTAGATAATAATATATGAATAAGTATTGGAATCATAATAAGAATCTCTTATGATCCCCGTCCTAGCCTAATATAAATCAGGTTTATAAGAGAGGTAATGATTAATAGTGATATATATATATATACATATATATATATCATTGATCAGATAAGTAAAAGAAGGTTATTAATCCAAATCAGAGGAAAGACCAAATAGCATGTACTCTCTCCCTTCTCTTAGAAAAAACACGTAAAGTATTTTTTGAGAATGGTGTTTTGGATACCACACTCCAGATTCAGTTAGAAAAAACACGTAAAATATTTTTTGAGAATGGTGTTTTGGAAACCACACTCCAAATTCAGTACAAGGTCGTAGGAAAGAAGATCTTGAGGATACTTGAAGATTCAAACGTGTTAATCCAACTAAGCACTAGGTAACAATTCATACTATAGATACATGATATATATATATAATTGTTGGTTTATATAAAACCATGAAGATAATCCTGTTTTATTAAATTTTTAAAACTACCTTTTGGAGAATTTTCCCAACACTAATAAGTAATAACCAAACAACTCAACTACAAAATGCACAAACATCTGTACGATCTGATGCACTCTTAGGCATTTTAACCATAATTTTTTTGTAAGTGCTCAAGCTTCTAGATCAATTTGTAGGAGATACCAAAACCCCAAATAGAAGAACACAATAAACAATCATTTCAACCAAGATTCTACACAAGTTCAATTACATAATACAGAGCAAGAAACCCTGCTTAAATCTGAAAAATGCGAACTTTTTTTTCAAGGACCCAAATACGCATAAACAACGAGTAGAGCTAAACCCAAGAACAGAACATAGTTTAAACAGCATCAACACAAATTTATTGTACTAATACAAGAAAATAAATGAGTATAAAACACTAACCAGAGAGGATCTATGTTTCTTCAAAAAATTGAGAAAAAGTAAAAAATACAAGTTCTCTCTTTTCTATCCGTGTAATGAAGGGTAGAACGATGGTTTCCCAGAAGATGCGAGTCTACTAGGTAGCAGCAGAGTCAACTGCGTCTTGCGTGTTTAAACTTTAACACAGAAGTTGTGAACTGCTTTCAGACAAAAAAAAATTAATTAACACAAATAAAGTAATTAAACTGCTTTCCATATTAAAATATCATCTTCAAATAAATAAATATAATTGCATAATATTTAAATTTTATTTTTTAATAATTAAAATATTTAATTATATATTTATATATTATTTATGTAAATTTATCTAAATATAAAATTTTATTAGTATTACTTTTTTAAGAAAATAAATAAATTAGTGAACTCCTTTTTGTAAATTTATTTAACCTTGAGAGCTTCTAGATCGAGAATAATACGAGAAAAAGTAGCCGTTCAATATCTGACACGAAAGAGAATAATTTTTTAATTTCTTTGTTTATAAAAATAGCCACCCTTAGTGTAGGTGATGCGATGATCAAAAAAAAGTATTGCAGAATTTATTGGGAACGACCGTTTGTGAGTCTGGAGAAAATAATAATAATTTTTTGAGAAAAAAAAGAGTGATAAAAAAAATTATTTATTTTTTTCTTTTATGTTCCACATCTTTCTTAAATACATTCAAAATAAAAGTTAATATTTTTACATAAAAATACGATACTTTCACATAATTTTTTTAATGAGTATAAAATTTATAACTATATGAGATTGCCACAAATAAAAATATTATTATTGTGTGTAAAAATATGTAATTCTCTTTGAAATAAATTTAGAGCGAGTCATCAGGACTCAAACCTCATCCTTCCTTATAATAAATATATATATATATATGTGTGTGTGTGTGTGTGTGTGTGAATAAATTTGATAATGAGATTAAATTACAATTAATATTAATTCTAAACGATAAAATAAAATAATAATATATGAGTTTCTCTTGAATTTTCTTTTATCCCCGATATCTACATACATCAAGAATTTGAGTGGGAGGGGATTGAAATTTTTATGATTTTTTTTACAAACTAAGGCTATGTTTGTTTGCAAAATACATATTTGGGATTGGACTATTTGTATTAATTTAAAGTTATTTTCGATTTTTTTATCCCATGATGAGGGATTAATAGTCCTTTAAATAATCATTGGACTATTTTTTATCATTCTTAAGGCTATTTATGAGGGATTATATAATCCCATGATGAATTTAGGATTAATAGTCCCTCTCATTTTAAGCTATTAAATGACTTTATGGGACTAATATTTCAACATGAAGGGATTAATAATCCCTCATCATGGGATAAAAAAGTCGAAAATAGTTTTAAATTAATACAAATAGTCCTATCCCAAGTATATATTTTGTAAACAAACATAGCCTAAAAGTATTATAGTATAATGTTATAATTTATAATAATTTTCTTTTTTTATATTACACTTCACTTTTTATTTATTTTTTGAGACTCTAAATTTAAAAAATAAAATTAAAATATAGCAACATTAAGATATCTAAATAAGTATAAAAAAATTTACATTTGTAATGCATAAATATTACTGAAAAGTAAAGAATTTAGCGCTCTACATATTTGTTGGTATTTATAGTGTAGCCTTATAGAACATATAGGCAAGATTTTTAGACCCGCATCGACTATCGAACCAAAAAAAGGTACCGAGTGAATAGATCACTAATTTAATCAGTGATCGAATTGTTATTGACTAGAGGACGACATTAATATGTAATAAATAATAAATATATTAGTTATTATTATATATTATATATAATATTTAGTAAATATGTAAAATTAATTAATTTATCTACAAAAAAACCTAAACCTATTTGCATAATATTTACTTTCTACAATTCAACTAAATATTAAATCTATATGAAAATAAATATATTAAATCATGTTCATAACTCAAAAGTATCAAATTAAACACAAATAAATATAAACAATTATAAAATATATTCAAATTCAAAAATTCAATCATAAGTTCAAATGTTTGATTAAATATGAATGTAACATCTCTACAATCGAGCGCAAGTAACAACAGAAAGTCTAACAACAACAAAATTGTATATTAGAATATATCATTTCCCATAATATAATTTTATCTTTAGTTAATCAATTGAATTAGCTTATGAAATTTTAACTTAGTGGTTAAAATTAAGATTTTCATTAATTATATTATAGTCAAATTATTTACGGGTTTGTTAATTTGTTTATTTCCTCTATGTGAGATTTGATAGTTATTGATATTATAATAGTAAATTTATAATTGATATTGTAATAATATGATGTATTTAATTATGAAATTATATCGTATTTATCAAAATAAGAGTTTAATAAAAAAATTTAAAAAAGAGTCAAATTGAGCTATAAACCTCACAGCAACGAGTGATTATTCCATGCCCCTGGGGCATGGATGAATAGTATGCTCCCCCTCTCACATGAGGGTGGGCTCCACGCGTTGTGGCACGGATCCCACCGCGTGTGGAGCCCACCCTCATGTGAGAGGGGGAGCATACTATTCACCATGCCCCAGGGGCATGGTATAATTTTTCCACAGCAACCCAACATGTGGGTACCCACTCGCACACGACCTGGTTGTATCCTATTCACTGTATCACTCTTCTTCCTTTCTCTCTCCAAATTTCACTAAAACATGGTTGAAAATTGGAGTGTGGAAAAGTAATACTCCTGATACTGTGACGCCCCCAAATCTGGGCCCACACAGCCCAAACTTGAGTCGTCAAAATACTACAACAAAATTATTACAACAAAGCACAACGTACAACAATACAGTGTATAATAATACACAACTAAGTCTTTACTATTATTGCCACACTATTTTACAAAACGTGAAGACTATGATAACTATTCCTCGGACCCTCACTCCATTCCCCGGCTAGACCCTGTTATGTTTTCATCTCCTGTTGAAAAACAATGGAACAAAAGAAAGGGTGAGCTCAAATAGCCCAGTAAAGAATATCATGACTAAGATAATGACGAATAAATTATCATTAGTCTTCAACAGTTGAGTTCTTGATAGAATACAATAGACTACAAGGTTTATATCAAAAACTGCAGTTAAATTCTTAAACAACGTTCAGATCAATAATAGCAGCGGAATGAGTAATCTATTAGAAGAATAATGCAGACTATAATGTCCACTCGGTTCTCTTTTTAGGAAAAACATCATCAACTTTTATCATCTGAAATATCATTAGTCAAGATAATACAAATTCACAGTTCCTGGTCATAATCATGCACATCAACAGTTCATCTTTGTACTACGGGCCAAAGATATTCAATATAGCACCAACGGTCATGATTATACCAGATTCAGCCTTTGGTCATAATCATACCAAACAACAGTTCATCTTTGCACTACGGGCCAAAGAGAACATTCACCACGTGCCATAAAAGACACCGAACAGATGTATCGCCTTTAACCTATTATATCGCCTTTAACCTATCATCTGTTCAACAAATATATCACATCTGTGCCCCCGGCCACAGATATTCACAACAGCTTGATTTTTGGATGATTAGAATGATATAAATGATGAACAGAAGAAATAGGATAACAATAAGTATCGGAAGTTTACTTTGTACAGATTCAAATAATGTCCAAATTGTCAACATGATGTGGAGTGAAATTCAAGATCCACAGTTCAGAATAACGGTTACAATTCAATAGAAAGGTTCACGTAAATAGGAAGGTTCGGTTGAAATAATGAAGTTCAATTATTATGGAACATATAATATTTTCAGGAATTATAGAAGCAATAGTTCCATAATAAATTTCGATTTAGGAGTATGAAAGAAAATAATATCCCTTACCGTAGCAGGTTTGATTAACAAAAGGTGAAGGAAATTAATACAAAGGGTTATTCACCAACAGGCGGCAATCCGCTCCGTAAGGTTATTCCCACAATTTAATAGAATTTGAGTACAAAGAGTTATTCACCAAACAGGCGGCAATCCGCTCCGTAAGGTTATTCTCACAATTTAATAGAATTTGAGTACAAAGAGTTATTCACCAAACAGGCGGCAATCCGCTCCGTAAGGTTATTCTCAGAGATTAATAATGAATGAATACGAAAGGTTATTCACCAACAGGCGGCAATCCGCTCCGTAAGGTTATTCCCACAATTTAATACATGGAAATAAAAGGCACGTCTTATGAGTAAGGAAGAAACAATATTATTATCGAGAATCAAATAATGATAATCCCTTACCATAGTATGTTTAAATAATGGAAGATGAAAAAGATGGTATCCCTTACCTCAACACGTGACTGGATATTGATTTAAATGAGGTTGATTAACTTGAACAGTACACGTATACTTATAGATCTTCACAAATACTCAAGATAACTTAAGCACACTTAGAGAGAACTTTCACAAGAAGTATTTAGAGAGAGAAAGAAAGAACAAGTAAGGAAGTTTATGAAAAATCCTTAAGTTAAGGCTTCTATTTATAGCCAAAAATCTTATCATTCATTTAATCTAAATCATTCATTTAAAGATCATCTTTTAATCTACACCATCCATTTCAAATATTATATTATCTTTAATCTACACCATTCATTTCATATCACCTAATAATCACCTAACTTTATATTATAAACAAATCAATTTAATTATTCAACAATAATTCACACTTTAATCTACACCATTCATTTCATATCACCTAATAATCACCTAACTTTATATTATAAACAAATCAATTCAATTATTCAACAATAATTCACACTTTAATCTACACCATTCATTTCATATCACCTAATAATTACCTAACTTTATATTATAAACAAATAACTTTATCAATTCAATTATTATGACTAATTGTTATAAATACAGTATAGTTAGTTCTTAGATATCAAGTCAATAAATTAATGAAATACAACTGTTTAAATAACACCATAATAGAGATAACAATAATGTAAAATAAAGCATACGTTACTGTGTAATGACAATTATTGATTCAATAATGTGAATTACTGTGCATATGTTACTGTGACAATTATTAGGTTCAATAATTTTAAAAAAATAGTGCAACAACAATTATTGACTCAATGATATAAAATACAGTGTAATGACAATTATTAAATCAATAATGCAAAATACTGTGTAACAACAATTATTGAATTGATAATATAAAATATTATGCAGTGACAATTATCGATGAAATGATGCGTAACAGTTACGGTGTCAATTATCAGACCAATAATATGAGACACTATGCAATACCGTGTGTTACTGTAGAGTACCGTGTGCTACAGAAAATACCATAAACTACCGTATGCTACTATTCTTTTATCACCGGTATTTTAACAGTTCCGTTGACTATTTTTATTTAAAAAGGTTACTTTTGTCGTTTTCTATATCCGACAAATATTCCGTTGTGGGGTCCACCAATAATTTATTATTTCGGCGCCGTCGTACGGCACGAATATTCCCCGACCAAACGAATATTCCCCGACAAAGCGAATATTGTCCGACAAAATAAAATTTGCACATAACATCCTTAACTTTCAATTTTGTTAATTTAACCACTTACTGTTTCAAAAAATATATATATGAAGAAAAATTAAATTTTGTATTTCATAAAATTCGGGGTCTTACAGATACCATTTCTCATCTGCCACTTCCGGTTAGCTGAAACTAAAGGCCGACACTATGGCTTCTTCGCGTGATGACAACTCGAAAGCTGCATCAAGAGAGGACAATGTTCATCCGATTTTCACCGTCGTCATTATCGTCAGTATTGAATCTTAAATCAATCAAACTCGTGAACTAATGACTGGTTCACTAGGTCAACTGATTCGACCACTAATTTATTAGGTTTTAGTCATGTTTGGCCAAAATTGATTAAATGGTCTAAATCAGACGAGAGTGCAAACCGGTTTTAATTTTAACCGGTTCAACTGCTTGTTCAATCCGAGTTTTAAAACATTGCCGGTAGGAAGTACAAGATAGATTTTGAAAAAAGAGAAGTCATGATAAGAAAAAAACTACCATTAAGCCAATTGGGAGATAAAGAAAAAGATTGCGAGCGAAATTTTAAAATTTTAATTTATTTTCTTAATTTTAAAAGTTACAAGTGGGCTTCAATATGCGTTGAAACATAAAAATTAATTTGATATGCTATTTGGATCATAATATAATACTTTTTCTATTTCAAATTATAAGATTATTATTATTTTTTAAATTTTTCTTGAGATATTTTTTAACTTAAAATTAACATTTTCAAACTCAATAAAGATCCTTAGGTGTGTAACGATTCACATAATATTACCAAATTCATGTGTTCCTTTGGAAGATTTTCATGTTTTTGATTTGATTTGATTTGTCTGTAACACAAGATTATCCTCAATCTGATTGATTTCTGATATGGATTTTACGTTATTTTTTGATACTTTAGCTATACTTGAGTTGCATTTCAATATAATGGTTTCACTTTTGGAATATATGTAGAGTAAATATCATTTCCTTTCTGAAACTTATTATGATCATCAGATTCCTGATGTGGGTGATTGTGTGAAGCAATGTTATAGCCTTATAGGTTTATTGGAACTGAAAGAATCGTTTTTCTATTGAAAGAAAAGTTTACTTTGATATATATGTTGTAGAGAAATTTATCATTCCTTTTTTTATTGATGTGTGATGTGAACACTAACATTTGAGTTCGTCGATTTATTAGTTGCTTCTCATATTAAACTATTTGGATTGAATTTGTAGGCATCCATATGCAGAAAAGACTAAGAAGTTTAATCTGTATTCAGAGCACGTGTTCTGCTCCTTATAATTAGAAGTGGGAAAAGTCATTTCAAGATTTGAGTTAGCATGTGTACCAATTACATAGAATGAATTTTAATAAAACCCAACATAAAAATTTGTGTAGGGATAGCTCATGTTGTTATGCATTTTTGGGGTTTATCATTATAATTGAAGCTTAGATGCTCATGTGAGGAATTAAACATATGCATTCGAGAGATTGCACTAACTTTTTCTGATTTGCCTAGTCATTCAAGTACCAAATAAATGTATCAACTATCAAACTCCTTAGGAAGCAGAAATTGATTTCTCGCTCATCAAAATGTTGAAATTATAAATTTCTGTAAGTGATGGAAATTTCTGGAGGCCAACTTTATCTTTACCAAACTCAGTTCAGTAACAGATAGAATCTTTTATTTATATTTTATTGTAAAAACTTTCAATTTTCTGGTTTACCTTGTTTGGGAAGTCATTCAGCTGCATGATAAATAGCCAACATCACAATTTATTTAACAAGTGAAGCCGGTACAATAATTTTGAAATTGGATTCTCATATTGAGGCAGAGGGAGCATGAACTAGTTTAACTCGGTGTCAAGTGTAGACTCGAGAAAAATAAAAAATCAGACCATGCTTGTATGAACTTCTGCCTAGCTTAGCTCTAATCCTTAGTTGATTCATTATGTCACAATTGAATGTAGTTTACGAATTTTCATCTTAAGCCATAATTTAATCTCAAGTAATGATGTGAATTTTTTTTTCTTTTGTTTTCATTATTTAAATCATGAAAACATATAGAAGAGTATATTATCCACCTATTCTCTCTCTATCTTCATCTTAGTGTGTACGTCTTTAATGGCTGTTGTTCTCCTGTTCTAATTTTCTTGTTAGATTCTAACATTTATTTGCAATTACGTTATCCAGGAAATTGTTTGTGATCTTTTGGAGGTATATGTGATATTATTTAAATAAAATCATACATGTTGCCTCCATGCTTTTCTGATTTGGATTATATATGGGCTGAGGTGTGCATTTCATGGGAGGTGTAGAGGATGATGAACCACCCTCAAAACGTGTGAAAGTATCCTCTAAGCAATTGAGAGGCCTTGCAAATGGTAAATCTGTCAAGGAGACTGCAAATTGCTCATTGAGTTTCTCGATGGCTCAGCCCCTGTCATCCGAAGGGGACAAAGAGATTGTTGGTTCAAAAGGGATTGTTAAGAAAGTGGAACTTGTCCGAATCAAAACTGAGGCATTATATGCTCTTGGCTATGAGAAGACTGGGGCACCTCTAGAAGAAGAGCCGGGGGTTCGTTTACAGTCATCTGTAGTAAAAAAAATTATGCAGTAAATTCTTGATGGAAATTGGGATGAGTGTAATCACATTGCATAAAATTGGCCAAATTGATGAAACTATTATTAAGTTGGCATCTTTTCTAATATTAGAGCAGAAATTTCTTGAACGACTTCATGGGGAAAATTTGATATCTGCTTTGAAGACATTGAGAACTGAGATTGCACCTCTTTGCATAAACAGTAACAAAATCCGCAAGCTTTCTCCCTGTATTATATCTCCGGTAGGGATTCCTGCTCAAAATGTTGTGAGGTTGAAGTCTCGGTCAAAACTACTAGAGGAATTGCAGGAGTTGCTTCCACCAACAGTGATTATACCAGAAAGAAGATTGGTACATCTCGTTGAGCAGGCTTTTGACTTGCAACTAGATGCTTGCATTCTTCACAGTTCTCTAGTTGGGGAAATGTCACTATATTTTGATCATCAATGTGGGCGGGATCAGATTCCTTCTCAAACTTTACAGATGAGGTCATAATTTACTCTTTGGAAGTTGTTTCTACCTGATCCAAGAGGAAACTAACAAATTGGGATATGTTTAATGTAACTAAAACCCTTTCAATAAAGGACAAAAAGGAAAGAGAAAGAAAAAAAATGAAGATAAGAAAAAATCATATTGGACTTTTATATATATATATATATATGTATGTATGTATTTTTTATTTATATTTGGGTGTGTTTTTATTTTATTTATCTCCATTTATTTCTATTCTTTTATTTTAAATTATTTATTTTATTTATTTCTTATTTTTGTTTTGTCTTTGTAGTTTTTGTAGTTTTCTTCTTGGCTTCTACGTTTATGCTTACATATGGGATTCATTTCAGCCCACTCCACTAGTTTGGGATAAAAGGCATTGTTGAGCTGAGTTGGATAGAGTCGAGTGAGTGTGTTGTGCTGCTCTCACAACTTATCAAGCAGGAGACAACTACTTTTCACATGTCATGGAACACTCCGACCATAGTATACTTTCTTTTTGTGTAATTCTCCATTTATTAGCTTCGACACTGTTGTGGGGGCGTTCAAAACTTGATTTCTTGAATTTTATTTATTTATTTATATATTATTATTATTTGTAACACGACTGACTGGGAGGCAGATGGTTGTCCTCTTTCCATCTTCTTATTACTCATTATCCGTTCTTCCCCTCATAGTTTCCGAAGGACTCTCGGTCCGTCAGGCCTTTTTGCCTACCTTATCAGCGACCGTTTGATAGGAGTTCTTCGGCTAGTTACATCTGGATGGCAATGAATCCCAAGATTTGGGTTGATATGTTCAGTACTAATATTTCCTTTCCATATATATGCTGGTGTGATGGGTACGACTTCTAGTGAGACTAGTTCTCACATTTTTCTTCGTTGTCTTATGGCGTGCCAGCTATGACGTTCTTTATTTGGGGTGTTGGGAGTACATTATAGTGGAGAGTTTCTTCTAATCAGATTGAGAAAAGATCTTTCTGAGGGTAAGTATGGGAAGTTTTTTATGCTGTGGGAAGTTTTCTTATTCCGAGGTAATGGACGAAGCTGAATGCCTGGAGCTTCAGTGGCTGTGTTTTCAGATTTATGTTTAATTTTGTATGACTATTGTCCTATATAAGACGATTTTACCTGCTTTTGTTCATTTTCATGCTTAAATGCCTGTATTCTTATTTATATTTAAGGAAATTTCTCTCTGGAGAACGTAGTTGATTGTTATGACATATCTGTTGTATTTCTGTTTCGATACTGCAAACATTTGATTTTTTAATACTCCTAATGGTGCAGCCGTGCAGGTACTACAATAACACTCTGATGAAGTTTGGTTCTTGCAATTTTCTCATAACGGGAAATACTTAGCGTCAGCATCGAGTGATTGCTTAGCAATTGTATGGGAGGTAACATTGTCTATACGGACTTCTATTCTTAAACTAGTGTTCATAGTCCCTGTGTTCATTTGCAGTTGTTCCCTTATATTTCTGTGCTTGGGGTGACCAGAGTAACTTGCATTCCAAGTTCTACGATCAAATCTTGGTGTATGCATCATGGTTTTTCTGTATATGCTTGACACCCATGAATCTTTGCTGTTGTTGCTTGCTCTGTACTGAGCTCCTCAATATGTGACTTGTGTAGCGTGAGGACTTCTTATATGAGTTGCGTCAGAAAGCTAGATGAACACCCCTAAAGTTTCCAACACTCTATTATATATTATCTGTTCTTTTCTGTTGCCGTTTCATTTATTCAAGCTTGGTTATTTTTCATAACTTGTTTAATCTATTTTTTTATCCGATAAGAATCTATTTAATAACTTTCTGGCATCATCTTTCACATAATTTATCATATATTTAATACTTTATATGAGGTTCATATATTTTTGTGACGTTGGTGTTTATGTGCTTTGTTATTTAGGATTGGCTTCTCGTCTTTTAAGTCTGCAAGTCCCAAAAAATCTTTTGTTTTAATCATATAAACAGGTCAATGTGGTTCAACTTCCTTTTTTCTTGGGTAGTTTCATTTTATTTTGACCTTGCCTTGTTTTGTCCGAATCTTTTAGGAATTTCCTTGTGTGCATATCATTATTGTTAGATTTATGCCTTAATACCTCGCCGATGTCAAAGGACCGCTTACCAGCAGTGCGCCCTTTGTTGGCTTTTGTACTCAGTTTATTGATGCCTTTTTTGGTTTATGGTAAAAACTATGTAATAGTTTGTTGTCGTCGGCACTCATATTTGAGTTGGGCGGCAGTGTTTTGGCTACAAACTTCTGTCAATTCTTGAGAAAGTTGTTGCAACATTAGGGATCCTGTCGGCACTGGCTTAAGTTGTGCAGCCAGCACTCAACCCTGAGAGGTGAGGGTTTGCTTCACATATTTTTTCTTCGCAGTTATAGTGAATTACTTTCTTTCTTGCCCATAGACATACGCCCAAACCCAAACTGCATAAATCTCCGATATATTCTCTTTCTGCTTTTGTTTTCATTGTTGATTGTGGAGTAATTAGTCGTAACAATTATCATTTTGATATTGTGTCCTGCATCTTTGTTTATTTGTGCCACCTCGGCCATTTGGGACATGCTCATTTGAACTTCAAAGGGTGCAACCAAATTTTGGTTTAGTATTATATATAGCCATATAGGTTGAATCTAGGGAAGGCATTCTTTTGTTGGAACCCAAGTTTTATGTGTTCTGTGTTATGAGAGTCTTAGCTTATCTACTATGAATTTGCTCTCCGTTGTTTCACCTATCTGTCATCTAATTTCTATATACTTTCCCTCTTTTAACAGGTAAGTGCAGATGGTAGAGTTTCCTTAAAGCATAGATTATCTGGTCACCAGAAACCTGTTTTCTATGTTTCATGGAGCCCTGATGACCATCAGCTTCTCACTTGTGGGGTAGAGGAGGCTGTCAGACGATGGGATGTTTCTTCTGGTGAATGCCTCCATTTTTATGAAAAAAGCTGTGTTGGTTTGGTCTCTTGTGGATGGGCTCCTGATGGAAAAGGGATATTCTCAGGCTTTTCTGATAAAAGCGTTAGCATGAAGAATTTGGTAGGGAAAGAGCTGGAATGTTGGAAAGGGCAAGAACTCCTAGGATCTCAGACTTGGGAGTAACAAGTGACGGGAAGCAGATCATTACTATTTGTAGGGAAACTGTTATACTACTGCTCGACAGAGAAGCAAAAGTAGAAAAATTTACCGAGGAGGATCAGCCAATAACTTCATTCTCATTATCCAGCGACAGTAAGTTCCTCTTGGTTAGTCTTTTGAACCAAGAAATCCATCTTTGGAACATAGAGGGGCACATAAAGCTTGTCGACAAATAAAAAGGTCACAAGCGTACTAGGTTTGTTGTTAGAGCCTGCTTTGGTGGATTTGAACAATCATTCATTACCTGTGGCGAGGATGCACGGGTATGACCTCTTTATGCTTAATTCTTTGAACAAAGTTGTTCGTGTACCATCATCTTAAATAGAATGTAATACTTGATTGTGGTGAATAGCTCTTAGCAAGTAGTATTAGTTGAGACTGTCTGCATATTCAGTAATTGTATTGTGTGGAAGATACCACCTGTACAAGCCAAGTAGTTTGATGTTCCCTTTCCATACCAAAAAAATGAGTGGCTTGAGATCTGTTAATGATTTTGTGCAATAACATCCTAGGTTTTCTTGCTTTTGTGGTCTGTGTCATGAAACAAGCCTATGAAGTGTTTTCAGGGATTTACTGTGCAAGTGTAGCCACGTGGCCCACGTCAAAGGATCTGTGGCAGTTAATGTTAGTTAGAACATGTTAGTTAGAACATCAAACGTATGATCTCTGACATTTTTTATACCTTCTTTCCATTTGGTTAGCACTTCACAGTAATTTCTTGGAATCTGATTATAACATAATGCAAATCTTATACAACTTGTGTTTGAGTAAACAATTTCACGTTCGTAAAGATTTGATGGGACTTATACCTACAGTAGTCAGTAGGGTTTTAGATTTTAACTCCACTTTTTATTTTTTATTTTTTATTTTTTCATATCTGGAGTTTATACAAATATTTAGATGGCCAGTCTCTAGTAGCACAAGTTAATAATAGTTTGTCATTATTTTTTTCAGGTATATATATAGCATAGAGAGGGTCAGGTGAACTCATTGAAACACTAACAGGTCATTCTGGAGCTGTCAACTGTGTTAGCTGGAATCCAGCAAACCCCCAAATGTTGGCGTCAGCCAGCGATGATCGCACAATTCGTGTCTGGGGCTTAAATCAGGTAAACGTGAAGCCCAAAGGGTCGCACTGCAATGGTGTTCATTATAACAATGGAGGAACTCCGAAAGATGAGAAAACACAGAGTTTCTCGAATAATTGATGTTTCTTTCCTTGACAATCATTGCTTTCATGTAAATACTTTTACTCCCCATATCTAGCAGACATTCATTACAAATCTCAATCAAAAACGTGCATTAACTTTCTGATAATAAACTGTTGTACTGATTTGTTATAGGGGGGACTCGAGCCATATTAACAAATTTGTGGATTATGGGAATTATATATTCAGCTAGTCCAATAATATTTAGGGGAGGATAGATTTGCGAACTGGAATACATTGCTTTCGCATCCGAGTCACTATTTGTAAAACTTTTAAATTATTTTTGTTAACGCCAATTTTTATAACCCGTTGAAAATCACAAAACAACTAAGTAAATTAAACGTCAAACACCAATAAAACAGGAGAAAATATTATTGAGACACAAGTATCCTTTTGGAAACACAACTGGGAAAAAACCCCAGATCAGAGAATAATTTTAGTGATGGATGGTCAAGTGTTTACAAACTTTCTCAAATATAACAGAGAGCTTTTTTGCTGGAAAATATTGGTTCTGAATATATAATTCGTGAGGGCGGTTTGATAATAATAATATCTGCCTTCACTCCCATGCAAGCCTCTATATATATGAGTGTACAAATGTTGGGAAGAGTGTAGGACAAAAAAAAAAGCCTCAACTTGTAAATGGGTCTATAATAAAAAGAAAACTCAAGCCCCAAGAGAGTCCAATACTTGGTTTATGAAAGAAATAAAATGCTGAAAGGAAAGCTCAGCCCAAGCCTCAATCTAATACATGGAACCCAACATTGTCCCCCACTCTCCTACTTTAAAGGCTTTAAATAGGAGAGTAATTCAAACGCCCACATTTCCCTCGTTGCTGGTTGTACCCAAACAATCCTCAATCCCTTCGTCTGACGCATAACTATCATTACCTTTCCACGATACCCAAAACAGCCGTCTGTTGAACTTCGTGCACCGTTTTCCCCTCAATAAAAACCCACAAAATTTTTCTTAAACCGCACAACTTACTTTCTGCAAATTTCGACTTCTTCATCTTCTCATCCTCAAAACAAAGAAAAAATCCCCAAAGTCACTATCCCTCCAAAATCCATGGCAGTCCAAGGTCATGCCTCTTCATCCCAAGCCCCGATTAGTCAGAACCCTCTGTTTGATAGAGAGAGAGAGAACACCATTCGTAGAAATTATAGAGATGCTCCGGCAGCAAACACCCCATCCTCCCTAACCCAGACCCAACTCGATTCAATTCGGGTAGATTACCAAATTCCCCTTCAATATGAGCTCCGTGTCCCCAAACCCCATGGGAGGTAGGAAACTTCATTTTAAAGTGGGCAATAGAAGTGACTGCCTGAAGGGTTGATAAAGTCGTTCTTCCCAAAATAGCATTATAAGCTGAGTCTACCTGGACTACAAAGAATTTAACATTAATCTTCACCTGTTTGGGAGCGTCCCCGAATACCATCGGCAACTCCACCGTCCCGATTACAGGCACGGCCTCATTCCCGAATCCGTATAAGGGCGATTCCTGTCCCACTTCCAGTCTGATCCCTTCCAAATCCATGCGTTGATAAGCATGACTGTACAATACATCGACAGAAGACCCGTTATCGACCATTATTCTCTTCATATCCACAGGCCCCACCTGGGCGGTTATCACCAAAGCCCCTTCATGCGGTTCCAAGGGATCAGCCGGGTAATCCTCATCAGAAAACGAGATGACCGTCCCGGGATACAATGGGGTTGGTTTGGTCGATTGTTCTGCTAGACGCATTACAACTTCAGAAGTGGATCTCCGACGCTTTCCCCCTGGTTCCTGGGTAACCCTCCACTAATGACATCAATTACTGGCCTCGGCCTACTCGCACTAGCCTCATTCTGTTCACGCCTTGGCGGTCGTTCCTTTTGAGGAACCACCCGCCCAGCGACATAGTGTGATAATCGGCCGCCCTGAACATTCTTCTCTATCAGTTCTTTCAAGTCATGACATCTTTCCGCATCATGTCCTCTTGACTGGTGGTATTCACAGAATTGACTCGAGTATCCCCGATAACCCGGAACTGTTCGGGGTGGTTCATACAATTGGGTACCTCTGATTTCATTCAATATCTGGACCCTATCCATATTTACAGGAGTGTAGGCCTTCTGTTCAAATCTACTCTGGATCGGCGGTCGGTTTGCTTGATTACCTCCCCTCGGGCCAAGTCTATCCAGCACGTCAGATTTTCCTTCCTTAGGCCTATACTGATCAACCCCCTTCTGGTTTTTCGTCAGAGTTACCATTGCTTCCTCAATTGCAATAAAATTTTCTGCTCGTTCATATGCATCAGCCAGGTCCTTCGGAGGTTTGAACATGATGTCCTTCATCAACTTTTTTGATTTGCTGATGTCCAACCCTGTGGTGAAGAATCCCAATGCCTGGGTCATATTCAGGTTAATCACAGCCCCTGCAGGCTCCCTAAACCGTTGTACATATTGGTTTAAGGTCTCATCGCCTCTCTGTTTGACTTGCATCAGCGACGCCGTTAATTTCCCCCTCTTCCTATTACTGCCGAAGCGGTCATGAAACCTATCGCATAAATCCTTCCATGAATTAATACTCCCCGATGGCAAGGATATGATCCACTGCTTCGCTGCTTTCTTTAGAGTGGTTAAGAAAATCTTACACATCCCTGCATCATAGTGGTTATAGTATCCCATTATAATTTCATAGGAATTCGTATGGTCGTAGGGATCACCAGTACCGTTGAAAGATTCTAATGGTGGCAACTTCATCTTCGGGTCAGCTTTTTCCCTATTAATATTGGTTGAGAATGGAGATTTGGTGTCCACAGGCTTAGCTCCTGCCTTAACTTCGGCCAACTGCCTTTCTAAGTCCGCCATTCGTTTTCTGAGCAAATCATCATCATTGACTTTCTGAGAGTCAAGTGCAACTCCTAAACCCCTTTTCGGACTTCCGACTTCCCGATGATCCGATATATCTTCTACATGTTTCTCTGGGCCCCAAGCTTCACGATCGGCAGGCTGATACCCTGACCCCCTTCTCGGGCTCCGAGCTACACGATCGTCAGGCTGATACCCTGACCCCCTTCTCGGGCTCCGAGCTACACGATCCTGGTCTTGGCTATGCCTTCGCCTCGAGGATAGAGAGTGAGTCCACCCATCCGAAGAAGTTGACCTTCTATCCCGAGAGGTGGTTGAGCCTTTATTTGTGCGTCCCGAATATGGTTTTGGAGGGCCATAGCTTCCCCCTGCTCTCCCAGCCCAAGGTGATGAGGGTGGATCGTTTACCCTCCCTCACCCCCCCTCATCTGAGGTGTCCTCACCCCCGACTCCTGAATCGTATCTTGAGGTTTATCATCCTCCTTTAATCCTTCTAAGAGATCGGCCCATTGTTCCTGTTGATGTCGGAGAGACCGAATAGCCCCTTCCACCGTGTGGATCCTCTGTCTCTTAATAGAGTCCTCTTGATCACAAAAACCCCTCTCACCTGATTCATGCTCTCGAACAGAAGATTGACGGTTCGAATCCCTATCACGGATCAAGCCTTGAGGAGCAGAGGAGAATAACTGTCGTCAGACTGAGTTGGAGTGTGGTACAGTCGAACCTCCCCTGTGAACATATGGACCCAATCTATCCCTAACCGAACCTCGTGTCACAGAAGGTGCTGATGAACCAGTCTTCTCCATCCGATCACCCTGATGTTCCATATCCGGTATATTGCTGTGCTAAAGTCACGCAGTGATTTTAAAACAGAACCAAAGCCCTCCTTCTAGCGCCAAATGTTAACGCCAATTTTTATAACCCGTTGAAAATCACAAAACAACTAAGTAAATTAAACGTCAAACACCAATAAAACAGGAGAAAATATTATTGAGACACAAGTATCCTTTTGGAAACACAACTGGGAAAAAACCCCAGATCAGAGAATAATTTTAGTGATGGATGGTCAAGTGTTTACAAACTTTCTCAAATATAACAGAGAGCTTTTTTGCTGGAAAATATTGGTTCTGAATATATAATTCGTGAGGGCGGTTTGATAATAATAATATCTGCCTCCACTCCCATGCAAGCCTCTATATATATGAGTGTACAAATGTTGGGAAGAGTGTAGGACCAAAAAAAAAAGCCTCAACTTGTAAATGGACCTATAATAAAAAGAAAGCCCAAGCCCCAAGAGAGTCCAATACTTGGTTTATGAAAGAAATAAAATGCTGAAAGGAAAGCCCAGCCCAAGCCTCAATCTAATACATGGAACCCAACAATTTTTATGTGCAATAATATCCGCAAAGATATGTAATAACCAAAGCTTGTTTTAATTATTATTTTTTGGAATAATACTTAAGTGGATTAATCTGGCATTTGAAGTAAAGCCAGAAAATCTATCTGTATTTCGGACCCTTCATTCTAAAAATTAGAAATACATTTATAAAATGACAACTTTTAAGCATAATTTTATGTTTTCAAATAGAGACTTATAATTAGTTAGGAATTCAGTTGTGGTGGTTTGATATTGAAATTAATTGTAAGACCCCGAATTTTATGAAATATAAAATTTATTTTTTCTTCATATATATTTTCATGATACAGTAAGTGGTTAAATTGATAAAGTTAAAAGTTAAGGATGTTATGTGTAAATTATATTATGTCGGACAATATTCTTTTGGTCGGGGAATATTCGTTCTGTCGGGGAATATTCGTACGACGGCGCCGTACGAACTAATCATTGGTGGACCCCACAAAGAATAATTGTCGGATATAGAAAAGGACATAAACAATTTTTAAAATGGTCAATGGTACTATTACTTTTAATTGTTAAAATATCCGGTGGTAAAAGAATAGTAATATACGGTATTACAAGTAACATACGGTATTGCACAGTAGCACACGGTATTGCACAGTAGCACACGGCATTGCACAGTGTTTCGTATTATTAAACTGATAAAGTGGTTATCGTACAATATTTGACTTTATTGTCACATGCACAATAATTCATGTTATTAAATCGATAATTGTCACAGTAGCATATGCACAGTAATTCACATTATTGAATCAATAATTGTCATGACACAGTAACGTAATCTTTCTTTTGCATACTTTCTGCATTATTGTTATCTCTATTATGGTATTATTTAAACAGTTGTATTTCATTAATTAATTAACTTGATATCTAACTATACTGTATTTATAACAATTAGTCATAATAATGAATAAGTGTGAATTATTGTTGAATAATTGAATTGATAAAGTTATTTGTTTATAATATAAAGTTAGGTGATATAAAATGAATGGTATAGATTAAAGATAATATAGAATTTAAAATGGATGGTGTAGATTAAAAGATAATCTTTAAATGAATGGTTTAGATTAAGGAAATCTTAAAAGATGAAATGAATGGTATAGATTAAAGATAATATAGAATTTGAAATGGATGATGTAGATTAAAAGATGATATTTAAATGAATGGTTTATCTTAAAAGATGAAATGAATGGTATGGATTAAACATTATCTCGAAATGAACGGTTTGGATTAAATTAGGAAATCTTGGTTATGATAAGATTTTTGGCTATAAATAGAGGCCTTAACTTAAGGATTTTTCATAAACTTTCTTACTTGTTCTTTCTTTCTCTCTCTAAATACTTCTTGTGAAAGTTTTCTCTAAGTGTGCTTAAGTCATCTTGAGTATTTGTGAAGATTTATAAGTGTACGTGTACTGTTCAAGTTAATCAAGCTCATTTAAATCAATATCCAGTCACGTGTTAAGGTAAGGGATTATCATTATTTGATTCTCAAAAATAATATCGTTTCTTTCTTACTCATAAGATGTGCCATTTATTTTCATGTATTAAATTGTGGGAATAACCTTACGGCGCGGATTATCGCCTGTTGGTGAATAACCTTTCGTATTTATTTTCATGTATTAAATTGTGGGAATAACCTTACGGCGCGGATTATCGCCTGTTGGTGAATAACCTTTCGTATTTATTTTCATGTATTAAATTGTGGGAATAACCTTACGGCGCGGATTATCGCCTGTTGGTGAATAACCTTTCGTATTCATTCATTATTAATCTCTGAGAATAACCTTACGGCGCGGATGACCGCCTATTTGGTGAATAACTCTTTGTACTCAAATTCTATTAAATTGTGGGAATAACTTACGGCGCGGATTATCGCCTGTTGGTGAATATCCTTTCGTATTCATTCATTATTAATCTCTGAGAATAACCTTACGGCGCGGATTATCGCCTGTTTGGTGAATAACTCTTTGTACTCAAATTCTATTAAATTGTGGGAATAACTTACGGCGCGGATTATCGCCTGTTGGTGAATAACCCTTTGTATTAATTTCCTTCACCTTTTTCAAACCTGCTACGGTAAGGGATATTATTTTCTTTCATACTCCTAAATCGAAATTTATTATGGAACTATTGCTTCTATAATTCCTGAAAATATTATATGTTCCATAATAGATGAACTTCATTATTTCAACTGAACCTTCCTATTTACGTGAACCTTTCTATTGAATTGTAACCGTTATTCTGAACTGTGGATCTTGAATATCATTTTTAAATTTCACTCCACATCATGTTGACAATTTGGACATTATTTGAATCTGCACAAAGTAAACTTCTGATACTTATTGTTTATCCTGTTTCTTCTGTTCATCATTTGTATCACTGTTATTTGTACTAATCATCAAGAATCAAGTTGTTGTGAATATCTGTGGCCGGGGGCACAGATGTGATATATTTGTTGAACAGATGATATGTTAAAGGCGATATAATAGGTTAAAGGCGATACATCTGTTCGGTGTCTTTTATGGCACGTGGTGAATGTTCTCTTTGGCCCGTAGTGCAAAGATGAACTGTTGTTTGGTATGATTATGACCAAAGGCTGAATCTGGTATAATCATGACCGTTGGTGCTATATTGAGTATCTTTGACTTGTAGTGCAAAGATGAACTGTTGATGTGCATGATTATGATCAGGAACTGTGAAATTATATTATCATGACTAATGGTATTTCAGATGATAAAAGTTGATGATGTTTTTACGAAAAAGAGAAGCAAGTGGACATTATAGTCTGCATTATTCTTCTAATAGATTGCTCATTCCGCTGCTATTATTAATCGAAACATTGTTCAAGAATTTAATTGCAGTTTTTGATATAAATCTTGTAAGACCCCGAATTTTATGAAATACAAAATTTAATTTTTCTTCATATATATTTTTTTTGAAACAGTAAGTGGTTAAATTAACAAAATTGAAAGTTAAGGATGTTATGTGCAAATTTTATTTTGTCGGACAATATTCGCTTTGTCGGGGAATATTCGTTTGGTCGGGGAATATTCGTGCCGTACGACGGCGCCGAAATAATAAATTATTGGTGGACCCCACAACGGAATATTTGTCGGATATAGAAAACGACAGAAATAACCTTTTTAAATAAAAATAGTCAACGGAACTGTTAAAATACCGGTGATAAAAGAATAGTAGCATACGGTAGTTATTGGTATTTTCTGTAGCACTCGGTACTCTACAGTAACACACGGTATTGCATAGTGTCTCATATTATTGGTCTGATAATTGACACCGTAACTGTTACGCATCATTTCATCGATAATTGTCACTGCATAATATTTTATATTATCAATTCAATAATTGTTGTTACACAGTATTTTGCATTATTGATTTAATAATTGTCATTACACTGTATTTTATATCATTGAGTCAATAATTGTTGTTGCACTGTTTTTAAAATTATTGAACCTAATAATTGTCACAGTAACATATGCACAGTAATTCACATTATTGAATCAATAATTGTCATTACACAGTAACGTATGCTTTATTTTACATTATTATTATCTCTATTATGATGTTATTTAAACAGTTGTATTTCATTAATTTATTGACTTGATATCTTAGAGTTAACTATACTGTATTTATAACAATTAGTCATAATAATTGAATTGATAAAGTTATTTGTTTATAATATAAAGTTAGGTGATTATTAGGTGATATGAAATGAATGGTGTAGATTAAAGTGTAAATTATTGTTGAATAATTGAATTGATTTGTTTATAATATAAAGTTAGGTGATTATTAGGTGATATGAAATGAATGGTGTAGATTAAAGTGTGAATTATTGTTGAATAATTAAATTGATTTGTTTATAATATAAAGTTAGGTGATTATTAGGTGATATGAAATGAATGGTGTAGATTAAAGATAATATAATATTTGAAATGGATGGTGTAGATTAAAAGATGATCTTTAAATGAATGGTTTAGATTAAATGAATGATAAGATTTTTGGCTATAAATAGAAGCCTTAACTTAAGGATTTTTCATAAACTTCCTTACTTGTTCTTTCTTTCTCTCTCTAAATACTTCTTGTGAAAGTTCTCTCTAAGTGTGCTTAAGTCATCTTGAGTATTTGTGAAGATCTATAAGTATACGTGTACTGTTCAAGTTAATCAACCTCATTTAAATCAATATCCAGTCACGTGTTGAGGTAAGGGATACCATCTTTTTCATCTTCCATTATTCAAACGTACTATGGTAAGGGATTATCATTATTTGATTCTCGATAATAATATTGTTTCTTCCTTACTCATAAGACGTGCCTTTTATTTTTATGTATTAAATTGTGGGAATAACTTTACGGAGCGGATTGCCGCCTGTTGGTGAATAACCTTTCGTATTCATTCATTATTAATCTCTGAGAATAACCTTACGGAGCGGATTGCCGCCTGTTTGGTGAATAACTCTTTGTACTCAAATTCTATTAAATTGTGGGAATAACCTTACGGAGCGGATTGCCGCCTGTTGGTGAATAACCCTTTGTATTAATTTCCTTCACCTTTTGTTAATCAAACCTGCTACGGTAAGGGATATTATTTTCTTTCATACTCCTAAATCGAAATTTATTATGGAACTATTGCTTCTATAATTCCTGAAAATATTATATGTTCCATAATAGTTGAACTTCATTATTTCAACTGAACCTTCCTATTTACGTGAACCTTTCTATTGAATTGTAACCGTTATTCTGAACTGTGGATCTTGAATATCATTTTTAAATTTCACTCCACATCATGTTGACAATTTGGACATTATTTGAATCTGTACAAAGTAAACTTCCGATACTTATTGTTATCCTATTTCTTCTGTTCATCATTTATATCATTCTAATCATCCAAAAATCAAGCTGTTGTGAATATCTGTGGCCGGGGGCACAGATGTGATATATTTGTTGAACAAATGATAGGTTAAAGGCGATATAATAGGTTAAAGGCGATACATCTGTTCGGTGTCTTTTATGGCACGTGGTGAATGTTCTCTTTGGCCCGTAGTGCAAAGATGAACTGTTGTTTGGTATGATTATGACCAAAGGCTAAATCTGGTATAATCATGACCGTTGGTGCTATATTGAATATCTTTGGCCCGTAGTGCAAAGATGAACTGTTGATGTGCATGATTATGATCAGGAACTATGAATTTATATTATCATGACTAATGGTATTTCAGATGATAAAAGTTGATGATGTTTTTACGAAAAAGAGAAGCGAGTGGACATTATAGTCTGCATTATTCTTCTAATAGATTGCTCATTCCGCTGCTATTATTGATCTGAACATTGTTTAAGAATTTAACTACAGTTTTTGATATAAACCTTGTATTCTATTGTATTCTATCAAGAACTCAACTGTTGAAGGCTAATGATAATTTATTCGTCATTATCTTAGTCATGATATTTCTTACTGGGCTATTTGAGCTCACCCTTTCTTTTGTTCCATTGTTTTTCAACAGGAGATGAAAACATAACAGGGTCTAGCCGGGGAATGGAGTGAGGGTCCGAGAAATAAGTATCATAGTCTTCACGTTTTGTAAAATAGTGTGGCGATAATAGTGAAGACTTAGTTGTGTATTATTATACACTGTATTGTAGTACGTTGTGCTTTGTTGTAATAATTTTGTTGTAGTCTTTTGACGACTCAAGTTTGGGCTGTGTGGGCCCAGATTTGGGGGCGTCACAAATCTTGTAGTATATTGTATTCTATCAAGAACTCAACTGTTGAAGGCTAATGATAATTTATTCGTCATTATCTTAGTCATGATTTTTCTTACTGGGCTATTTGAGCTCACCTTTTCTTTTGTTCCATCGTTTTTCAACAGGAGATGAAAACATAACAGGGTCTAGCCGGGGGATGGAGTGAGGGTCTGAGGAATAGTTATCATAGTCTTCACGTTTTGTAAAGTAGTGTGGCAATAATAGTGAAGACTTAGTTGTGTATTATTATACACTGTATTGTTGTACGTTTTGCTTTGTTGTAATACTTTTGTTGTAGTCTTTTGACGACTCAAGTTTGGGCTGTGTGGGCCCAGATTTGGGGGCGTCACAGTTGGCATCAGAGCTTAGGGATATGGTCTTTAATGGAGATCTGGGGTTAGAACTAGGAGGGGAGAGACGAATAGAATCAATCACTAGTGTATCCTATCTAAATTAGATTTTTATCTAATGAATCGATTTGAATGTAGGAACATGAAGAGATGAGTCAGTTTGTTTGAACTAACAATTATTTTGTGACCACAGTTAAGTATGGCATCTGGAAATCAAGAGGTTAATTATGGAATACCCGAAACAAATGTAACCGAGAATCAGGAGGCCCCAAACAATCCTCCTGCCAACTCAGGAAATAATGTTCCTGATAACATGATGAACGATGGATTCTTTAGGAATTTCATGCAGTTCATACAGAATCAAGCAAGAGGAAATCCAGTCAATAATAACGGTAGAAACGCTGGTAATTTGAGGATAGTCACTGTCAAGCAATTTAAAGAATTGGGACCACCTGAATTCCACGGAAAGCCTGACCTACTCAAAGCGGAGGCATGGCTGAAGCAGACGACAAAAATACTTGATGTCTTACAATGCGTTGATGATCAAAAGGTGCCATTTGCCACTTTTATGTTACGAGGTGAGGCGGACCATTGGTGGGAAGCGGTAAAACGTATCCAACCTTCAGCACTCGAAATGTCTTGGACAGAATTCGAAGAACTGTTTAACGAGAAGTATTTCCCAGAAAGCATCCGCCATATGAAAGAGGTGGAATTCATTAAGCTGGAGCAGGGAAATATGACAGTCTCCCAATATGAAGCTAAGTTCGCCGAGTTATCTCGTTTTGCCACCCATCTAGTGGATGACGAAACACGAATGAGTCGGATGTTCCTAAGAGGTTTGAGACTCAAAATTCGTCAACAACTTAGCTCTTATAAATTCAGTTTGTATTCAGATGTTGTGGATAGGGCTCAAAGGGTGGAGCAAACAGATGAAACATTGCAGCCAAGAGTTAATGATCAGCATAGAGAAAGGAATGACAACAACCACAGGAACGAGAACCATCGAGGAGGTAACCAACACTTCGGTGGTAATTCCACATCAAATAACAGAAGAGGAGAATCCAGTGGGAACAATTTCAAAAGAAAGAGATTCCATAATAATTATGGAAGGGCACCAGTACCAGCACCAGCACCGACCCCAGTTTTAAGGGGAGAAGATCGACCACCAGTGAGATGTTATAGGTGTGGTCAGGAAGGTCACATCAGCCCAAACTGTACACAGCAGTCCAAAAAGTGTTACAGTTGTGGGAAAGAGGGTCATCTTGCGCGGTTTTGTCCTGCCACAAAATCGAGTCCAGCTGCAATGATGATACCAAAAGCTAGCATGGATAAGGGAAAATCTGTAGTTCAAGGAAGAGCTTTTGTTGTGACATCCCAAATGGCACGAAACTCGAACGAGGTGATAACCGGTAAGCTATTCTTAATTCTCGTGAAGTCTACGCTTTGTTAGATACTGACTCTACCCATTCTTTTATCTCACCTGCATGTGCTCAACGTTTAAACTTAACTCCTGAAAATTTGGACTTTGACTTATCAGTTGAAACCCCATTAGGAGAAATGACCATTACATCTACTGTCTATAAATCTTGCCTAGTTCAAATCAACAACCTCACATTACCTGTTGACCTTATTTCTTTGGAGATGCATGAATTTGATGTGATTTTAGGAATTGATTGGTTGACTACCCATCATGCTAAAATTGATTGTTTTCATAAGATTATTAGTTTTCATATTCCTAATCAACCTGTCATGCAAATTCAAGCAACTAAACCATTGAAATCTATAACTGTTATTTCTAGCCATAAAGCCATTCGTTTATTGAAAAACGGATGTCAAGCCTTTTTAGCTCATGTCACTGATTTGAATAAAAATACATCAAACTTGAATGATATTCTCATTGTTAATGAGTTTCCTGACGTTTTTCCTGAAGAACTTCATGGCTTACCCCCAAACCGTGAAATTGAATTTTGTATTGATCTTGAACCCGGTACCAAGCCCATTTCCAAAACTCCATACCGAATGGCTCCCATTGAACTTCAAGAGTTAAAAGTCCAACTACAGGAATTGTTGGATACCGGTTTCATTCGTCCGAGTGCATCACCTTGGGGTGCTCCTGTTCTATTTGTGAAGAAGAAAGACGGGAGTATGAGATTGTGCATTGACTACCGAGAATTGAACCATGCCACCATAAAAAACAGGTACCCGTTGCCTCGGATCGATGACATGTTTGATCAATTACAAGGTGCTCAACATTTCTCAAAGATTGATCTCCGTTCTGGATATCATCAGTTAAAGGTTAAAGCTGAGGACATTCCAAATACTGCTTTCAGAACTCGTTATGGGCATTATGAGTTTTTAGTCATGCCTTTTGGACTAACCAATGCTCCTGCAGCTTTCATAGACATGATGAACCGAATATTCAAGGAATATTTGGATCATTTTGTGGTTGTCTTTATTGATGACATCCTCATATACTCCAAGAGTCGCGAGGATCATGAACAACACCTGAGATTGATACTCCAAAAGCTCCGTGAAAACAAATTATATGCCAAGTTGAAGAAATGTGAGTTCTGGCTTGAGGAGGTCACGTTTCTTGGGCATGTGATTTCTAGTCAAGGAATATCAGTCGATCCTGCGAAGATTGAAACGGTACTAAATTGGGAACAACCCAAGACAGTAACCGAAGTCCGAAGTTTTCTGGGCCTAGCTGGTTATTATCGGAGATTCGTAGAAGGATTTTCTCGAATCGCCACTCCATTAACTCAGCTTACTCGGAAAAGCACAAAATTCATATGGAGCGAGGAATGCGAGAAAAGTTTCCAAGAACTCAAGAGGAGACTGGTTTCAGCTCCTATTCTGACCATTCCATCAGGATCAGGAGAATTCGTCATATATAGCGATGCTTCAGGCAAAGGTCTAGGCTGTGTCCTTATGCAACATGGAAAGGTTATAGCCTATGCCTCTTGACAACTCAAAGATTATGAGAAAAATTATCCTACTCATGATCTAGAGTTGGCAGCAGTCGTTTTCGCGTTGAAGATCTGGAGACACTACTTGTACGGAGAAAAAGTGGATATATATACGGATCATAAAAGTCTCAAGTATTTCTTCACCCAGAAGGAACTCAACATGCGACAACGACGTTGGCTTGAGCTGTTGAAGGATTATGACCACACAATCCAGTATCACCCGGGAAAGGCGAACGTTGTAGCTGACGCTTTGAGCAGAAAATCTTATGCGAGTACAAGTGCACTGCTGACAACACAAAAGTGTATTTTGTACGACTTGCAAAAGATGGAGATAGAGCTAAAGACACCAGGGACCCACTCGAAGATTGCTCACGTACGAGTAGAACCAGCTTTAATCGATAAAATTAAAGCTGCTCAAGCTACCGATCTGGAACTGATAAACATGATAAAGAAAGTACAAGAAGGTGCCATTCCCGAAGCAAGAATCGACGAGAAAGGAATACTTCGAGTCAACTCTCGACTCTGTGTTCCTAACGATCCTGAATTGAAGTATAAAATCATGATGGAGGCACACAACACGCCATTTGCAATTCACCCAGGGAGTACCAAGATGTATCGAGATCTTCGACATACATTTTGGTGGAACAATATGAAAAGGGAGATTGCAGAATTTATCTCAAGGTGCCTAACTTGTCAACGTGTCAAGGCAGAGCATCAAGTACCTAAGGGCCCATTACAACCACTTGAGGTTCCCGAATGGAAGTGGGAACACATCAATATGGATTTCGTGACGGGTCTTCCCAAAGTTTCTCAAGGCTTAGATGCAATTTGGGTCATCGTAGATAGATTGACCAAATCCGTTCATTTCTTGCCTATACGAGAAAACTTTTCACTTGAACGTCTTGTCGGTATATACATAAATGAGATCGTGAGATTGCATGGCATGCCAGTTTCCATAGTTTCTGATCGAGATCCTATGGGCACTGAACTACGTTTTGGATCAGTCTACAAAAAGCTATGGGCACTGAACTACGTTTTAGTTCTGCATACCATCCTCAAACGGACGGACAATCGGAAAGGACGATCCAGACCCTCGAAGATCTTTTGAGACTTTGTGTATTAGACTTCAAAGGAAGTTGGGATAAGTACTTGCCATTGGTGGAATTTTCTTACAACAACAGTTACCAAGCAAGCATAGGCATGGCTCCATTCGAGGCTTTGTATGGAAGGAAGTGTCGCTCTCCAGTATGTTGGAATGAGGTAGGAGAAGCAAAATTGTTGGGACCCGAGTTGGTACGCTTGACAACAGAAAAGATCCAAATGATCCGACAACGAATACAGACCGCACAAGAACGACAAAAGAGTTATGCTGATCTTCATCGGAGAGACGAAAGTTTCAACGTCGGAGATCATGTATTCTTACGTGTTTCTCCATGGAAAGGGGTTAGGAGATTCGGAAAGAGAGGAAAGCTCAACCCTCGATTTATTGGCCCATTTAAAATCCTCGATCGGATAGGAACCGTAGCCTACAGACTAGCCCTACCACCAAGTATGTCTCGCATCCATAACGTTTTTCACATATCTATGTTACGTAAATATGTGAAGGACCCAAGCCACGTCATTGAGTTAGAACCAGACGTTATAGCAGAGGATTTAACGTACGAGGAGGTACCTGTTAAGATCCTAGATAAGAAGGAGCAGATCCTACGCTCAAAGGTTATACCTCAAGTTAAGGTTTTATGGAGGAACCAAGATACTGAGGAAATGACTTGGGAGCTAGAATCTAAGTATCTTTACCTCTTCGATATGCCAGGTACGTCAATTTCGGGGACGAAATTTCATAAGGAGGGGAGGTTGTAAGACCCCGAATTTTATGAAATATAAAATTTATTTTTTCTTCATATATATTTTCATGATACAGTAAGTGGTTAAATTGATAAAGTTAAAAGTTAAGGATGTTATGTGTAAATTATATTATGTCGGACAATATTCTTTTGGTCGGGGAATATTCGTTCTGTCGGGGAATATTCGTACGACGGCGCCGTACGAACTAATCATTGGTGGACCCCACAAAGAATAATTGTCGGATATAGAAAAGGACATAAACAATTTTTAAAATGGTCAATGGTACTATTACTTTTAATTGTTAAAATATCCGGTGGTAAAAGAATAGTAATATACGGTATTACAAGTAACATACGGTATTGCACAGTAGCACACGGTATTGCACAGTAGCACACGGCATTGCACAGTGTTTCGTATTATTAAACTGATAAAGTGGTTATCGTACAATATTTGACTTTATTGTCACATGCACAATAATTCATGTTATTAAATCGATAATTGTCACAGTAGCATATGCACAGTAATTCACATTATTGAATCAATAATTGTCATGACACAGTAACGTAATCTTTCTTTTGCATACTTTCTGCATTATTGTTATCTCTATTATGGTATTATTTAAACAGTTGTATTTCATTAATTAATTAACTTGATATCTAACTATACTGTATTTATAACAATTAGTCATAATAATGAATAAGTGTGAATTATTGTTGAATAATTGAATTGATAAAGTTATTTGTTTATAATATAAAGTTAGGTGATATAAAATGAATGGTATAGATTAAAGATAATATAGAATTTAAAATGGATGGTGTAGATTAAAAGATAATCTTTAAATGAATAGTTTAGATTAAGGAAATCTTAAAAGATGAAATGAATGGTATAGATTAAAGATAATATAGAATTTGAAATGGATGATGTAGATTAAAAGATGATATTTAAATGAATGGTTTATCTTAAAAGATGAAATGAATGGTATGGATTAAACATTATCTCGAAATGAACGGTTTGGATTAAATTAGAAAATCTTGGTTATGATAAGATTTTTGGCTATAAATAGAGGCCTTAACTTAAGGATTTTTCATAAACTTTCTTACTTGTTCTTTCTTTCTCTCTCTAAATACTTCTTGTGAAAGTTTTCTCTAAGTGTGCTTAAGTCATCTTGAGTATTTGTGAAGATTTATAAGTGTACGTGTACTGTTCAAGTTAATCAACCTCATTTAAATCAATATCCAGTCACGTGTTAAGGTAAGGGATTATCATTATTTGATTCTCAAAAATAATATCGTTTCTTTCTTACTCATAAGATGTGCCATTTATTTTCATGTATTAAATTGTGGGAATAACCTTACGGCGCAGATTATCGCCTGTTGGTGAATAACCTTTCGTATTTATTTTCATGTATTAAATTGTGGGAATAACCTTACGGCGCGGATTATCGCCTGTTGGTGAATAACCTTTCGTATTTATTTTCATGTATTAAATTGTGGGAATAACCTTACGGCGCGGATTATCGCCTGTTGGTGAATAACCTTTCGTATTCATTCATTATTAATCTCTGAGAATAACCTTACGGCGCGGATGACCGCCTGTTTGGTGAATAACTCTTTGTACTCAAATTCTATTAAATTGTGGGAATAACTTACGGCGCGGATTATCGCCTGTTGGTGAATAACCTTTCGTATTCATTCATTATTAATCTCTGAGAATAACCTCACGGCGCGGATTATCGCCTGTTTGGTGAATAACTCTTTGTACTCAAATTCTATTAAATTGTGGGAATAACTTATGGCGCGGATTATCGCCTGTTGGTGAATAACCCTTTGTATTAATTTCCTTCACCTTTTTCAAACCTGCTACGGTAAGGGATATTATTTTCTTTCATACTCCTAAATCGAAATTTATTATGGAACTATTGCTTCTATAATTCCTGAAAATATTATATGTTCCATAATAGATGAACTTCATTATTTCAACTGAAACTTCCTATTTACGTGAACCTTTCTATTGAATTGTAACCGTTATTCTGAACTGTGGATCTTGAATATCATTTTTAAATTTCACTCCACATCATGTTGACAATTTGGACATTATTTGAATCTGCACAAAGTAAACTTCTGATACTTATTGTTTATCCTGTTTCTTCTGTTCATCATTTGTATCACTGTTATTTGTACTAATCATCAAGAATCAAGTTGTTGTGAATATCTGTGGCCTGGGGCACAGATGTGATATATTTGTTGAACAGATGATATGTTAAAGGCGATATAATAGGTTAAAGGCGATACATCTGTTCGGTGTCTTTTATGGCACGTGGTGAATGTTCTCTTTGGCCCGTAGTGCAAAGATGAACTGTTGTTTGGTATGATTATGACCAAAGGCTGAATCTGGTATAATCATGACCGTTGGTGCTATATTGAGTATCTTTGGCTTGTAGTGCAAAGATGAACTGTTGATGTGTATGATTATGATCAGGAACTGTGAAATTATATTATCATGACTAATGGTATTTCAGATGATAAAAGTTGATGATGTTTTTACGAAAAAGAGAAGCAAGTGGACATTATAGTCTGCATTATTCTTCTAATAGATTGCTCATTCCGCTGCTATTATTAATCTAAATATTGTTCAAGAATTTAACTGCAGTTTTTGATATAAACCTTGTAGTCTATTGTATTCTATTAAGAACTCAACTGTTGAAGGCTAATGATAATTTATTCGTCATTATCTTAGTCATGATTTTTCTTACTGGGCTATTTGAGCTCACCCTTTCTTTTGTTCCATTGTTTTTCAACAGGAGATGAAAACATAACAGGATCTAGCCGGGGGATGGAGTGAGGGTCCGAGGAATAGTTATCATAGTTTTCACGTTTTGTAAGTAGTGTGGCAATAATAGTGAAGACTTAGTTGCGTATTATTATACACTGTATTGTTGTACGTTTTGCTTTGTTGTAATACTTTTGTTGTAGTCTTTTGACGACTCAAGTTTGGGCTGTGTGGGCCCGGATTTGGGGGCGTCACATTAATAGTACAAAAGTAATAGCAAATTATAAACATTATATCACTTTATACTCTTCAAATAGAAATATTTTTCTAATTTTGAAACAGACTGAAGTGAAAAATATTTTAAGAACTATATATAGTTTATTTTTTGGGTCATGTTAACAAATTTGATCTCTAAACCTTTGTACAATATATTCATTTAGAAGGGATGTACAAAATTAATTGTTTATACATTAATAGTTTTGTCAATTCATTTGTTTAATATCATCTATCACAACATTATATTATAGTATTATATTGTTATCATTAAATTCAAATATCCAAAATAGGCTCACACATAAATGTACTAATAGAATGAGAAGGGTGAATAATTTTAAAGTTAGAATGAGTGATCATGGGAGAGAGTTCAACTTTCACTATATCAATAACTCCATAACTGAATGGTGTAACCGGAAGAAAGAAAAGAACATTAAAGAAGAAAAGACACTTTTGACCATCAAAATATCAAAATACTATTAAGATAAATATGTCAAGATTATCTGTTTTATTTAAAAGAGGTCTCTCATTCATTCAACGATTAAAAAAAATACCCTACGAGCTTTGAAAGAAAAGAAAACCAAATTTTGGGTATGTGCGCATCTTAGGTGTAAATATTTATCCTCAACAATCGGTATAAGTTACCTGATAATAATACAACTTGCCATGTGTTCACTAAAGGATTGTTAACTATATTTTTTTAATATTGTTGAAGCTAACAATCCTGAACCTAGAAAAACTACTACAACTTATAATTGTAAAACAAGATGATATAATAACCATCGACCCTCCAATCTTGGAAAGGGAATGGTCTCCTAAGCACTCTATCTACAAGTTGGTTACTTTGTTTACCAAGAATGCGAAATCCATTAGAGACACTTGGTTTGCGTGTTGGGACAACAGAAGCAATTGAGAACGAATTCACTCAACTTGCAATCGATGGAGACATTGTGGAGCTTGCTGCTATGCTTATGGTACTGGCCTAAAACAGGCTTTATGACGTTATGGAAGAAGTTAATAAATGGTGTGTCTATTAAAGAATGTGTTATGCTGAATGAGGAGGATCAGATAGATAAAGTAGAATCTGTGCTCCAGTTAGTTCGTGTTTTTAAGGAATTAAGCGGGAGATGACATTGTGGCATATGTCAAGGAAGATAAATTCAATGTTACTAAACATGAAGCGATTGAAGATATCACATGTTTGCTTCAGGGAAATGGATTCCCTTTGGAGCTCTGGGACACTGATTTGAGTGTTTATAGCTAGCTGGTACTGTAATGAGGAACATTCGTACCCCACAGAAGCTCCATATGAAAATGTAAGGCTCTTACATGACGTTGGCGTGACACACTATTCAAAAATCAAGATTTAGATGGAAGGTGTCAAATAAGAAAATGAATACTTGGAGGTCCGCAAAGACAGAGGTGAATAAAGCAGATGGAAAATGAGCTAAAGCGCTTGAAAGAAGAGATAACAAAAGAACCGCGACAACAGGAGTTGACGCCTGCAACCTTTGGTCGCCCATATATTTTCCGTCCAGGAGTCCCAATAGCCTCCTCAAGCTTCATTTCTCATGATGCCATGCATGAAAGCTAAAGTAAAGAAAAAGACGTGTGGAGCATCGCTTAATTTGAAAATTTTGATGTCAACAAGAGGAATGATGTAGCTGGCGTCACCTCTAAAGGGCAATGACATCAATGACATTACTTTTAAAGCAAATCATGAAACACACATGAAATTTGAACATAATTATTAGTTTAGAAAGAACTTATGATAATTATTGTCTTTGTCGGAATAATTACAGATGAAGTGGATTAATCTGATATATATTTGAAATAAAGCCAGAAAATCTATATGTGTTTGGGAAGGAGGGTTCTTGGCTTTACTTGGACAACAAGGACAGGGATTTCATTCATCAAAACTGTAGTGGCGGTTAGAACTATACCACAAAATAGCATTGCCTTAATTGATGTTTTGAAAAAATTTAAAATATATTACTTGTTATAGTATATACACACTTAGACCCGAAATATAAGATCAAAAAAGGAATTTTTAGTATTGTTCCAAAATACAATGATCAAAATGACTTTTGAAAATATAATTAAATATACAAGTACATCGTACAATATCAGCCTCAAAATATAATTAAGTACAGTACCAAAATAAACACTGAGCTAAAATTTGGTAAAAAAAAGTGGCCTCACTGTTCACATGCTCTTGGCACATGATTTAAAATAAAATTTTACTGTATATTTTAATTGTTATATTGTATAAATATATACTTAGAGACTAGCTAAAAAACTGAAAAATATTAAATTAGTTTAAAATGCACCCACAAATTAACACACACACACGCACACACACACACACACACACATATATATATATATATATATATATATATATATATATATATATATATATATATCATATGAATGAATTATTATCCTTAAAAAGATAAACCAGGAGCTAGATTCGCCATAATCCTAAATTAATAAACTAGAAATAAATAAGTACTTTGGTCAGATTTATCACATATAAATATATTAGTAATTGCCCGTACCTAAGGCATTGTATAACGAAAAATTAAATTAAAATTCAAAAAATAAAAGTATTATTATTAAGAAAATTATAAAATATAAAAATTATAAATATTATTATTATTATTATTATTATCATATATATATGAACGTATTATACTTAATGAAATAAACCAGGGGCTAGATTCGCCATAATCCTAAATAAACAAGAATTAAATAAATACTTGGATCAGAAGTAAGAGTTACTATATATAAACACATACCTCTAAACCCTATTCACGTTTTGTTATCTTTTACTACTCCATAACCGAAAACTCCCCCATGGCATTAATGCTAAACCTACAAGCACTTGAGCAGTTCCCCCAACCCCTCTTTCCTAACTCAGAGTACTCCGTCAGTATCACCAAAACTTGTCAAGAAGTTAGCAGTCTATCTGAACTTGAGAAAGTCCAAGTCCTTGGCAAAGGAAGGGAAGGCACCGTCTACAAAGTACGTCACAAGAATACTGGGGCCGTCTACGCTTTAAAGATGGTTTACGCCGCTTATTCTTCTAATAATATTCGTGATGTCCTTCAAGAGATTGAAATACTTGGATCCTTGGATTCACCTTTTGTTGTGGGATTCCACGGAGTATTTGTGGAGCCCTCGGGTGATGTTGCTATTCTAATGGACTTGATGGATTCCGGGACACTCGACGGTCTGGTCAAGACTAATGGTACTCTCTCCGAAACCATGATCGCTCACGTAGCCCGACAGACGCTTATGGGGCTTGACTATCTTCATAACACAAAGAAGATTGTTCATTGCGATATCAAGCCATCCAATCTTCTTGTAAATCAGAGCATGCAAATCAAGATTGCCGATTTTGGGGTTAGCAAGGTGATGATGAATTCTACTAATAATTGTAGTAATGATCCTCCACACTTTGTAGGAACTATTGCGTATATGAGTCCCGAACGATTTGACTCGTCGGGTTACATGAATGGCGATGGCGGTAGGCTTGGTGCGGGTGATCATGTTTTTGTTGGAGATGTTTGGAGCGTGGGATTAACGCTTATGGAGATGTATATTGGCTACCAGCCGTATTGCCCACCGGGCCGACAATTTACAACTGAGTTTGACCTGATCGCTGATATATGTTTCGAAGACCCACCCAGACTACCGCAACATGCATCTCAGGATTTTCAAGACTTTATTCGGTGTTGCTTGCACAAGGAGACAACTACAAGATGGACAGCGCCCCAGTTGCTATCTCACCCTTTTCTCAACAATTAAGCCGCGCATCAGATATGTTGCATATTAATTCCTCATGCAAATTCTTTCCTTATGTTTATATACGGACGAGGAAATCAATACATACAAAAATTTCAGTCCTCGATCTTGTTTTTTTTCTGGGATATTGCTTTCCTTTGCTCGTCTTGTTTAATCCCTTAAGCAAGGTTTTGACATTCTATATTCATGTGTACGAACTTGAAAATTTTCAAGAAAATGAAAAATATCATAACCAGCTTGCCATGTATCAGGTCCCATATATATATATATATATACAGACTCCATCATTTCAAAATGTATTTGATTCATTTAACTGTATACATATTTGAATTTCTGCTTTAAATAATAAAAATTCAAACTGAACTGTTTTTCATATAATATTAACTTTTGTACTTCAAATTTGTGATATTTTTTCATATAATATGACATTTTCTAATTATGTCATTTTGTGGTGTCTATTAGTATTAAAAAAAAATACTTATAATTTATATAATTTCGTAGGGTTATTATAGATAAATTTAAAATATTTTTTTCTCTCTTTTCTTTAGTTTACATTTCTTAATATGTGTGAAAAATATACTTTATTCATCATTTTAAGAAAATATGTACTAAAATAATGAAAATGTGAGAAATTATGAAAAATGCAAAGTTCTTGTACCCAGACCGGTCATCGAATCAAAAAAGGTACCGGGTGAGTGGGTCATTGGTACAACAAGTGGTTGAATAGTTATTAACCCAATAACGTCATTAATATATAAAAATATATATTATTAGTAATTAATAAAATTTTAAAATTTACAAACTAAAACATAATAAAGTTGAGTTACAATATTACTAAATGTGATTAATTTTAATATTAAAATTTTTTGGTACAAAAAGAAAAAAAAACAAAATAAACCCGGGTCACTAGGTCAATAACCTGTTTTACGGTTGAATTACCGGTGGGTCAATCAAGTTTTGACCACAACTAATTTTTTTGATTGAATCGTATCGGAATACCAACCAGTTATGATTTTTACGGATATAACCGACAGTAGGGTCCAATTTTCAAAACCATGGAAAAATGTATGTTACGTTGACTAAGTCATTTATTAGAACTCACCAAACCCATAGTACTTCAAAGTAAGGAGATTAATTGATTAATCCATCTTTTAAATACTTTTATAATAAAATATTAATGGATAAACTTTGAAATTAATACTCCATCTGTCCTCAAAATAATGACTAGAGAAAGAGAGTAGAAAATTACAAATCAGATCGCAATCGCACTGATATCGACAAAAGTTACACAAGCGGTGCGGTATGGTACAATTCATTTTTAAGTAGTGGTCTTTGAAATTAGGAATCGTTATGGTTGCCGTTGTAGTGACACTCAGAAACCGCACCTTAACTGCATTTGCAAAACCTATATGTGTGTGTGTGTGTGTGTGACGCCCCTAAATCTGGGTCTACATAGCCCAATTTAAGACCCCAAAAATACACAATAATTATTACAAAATAGTACATAGTACAAAAATACAGAGCTTAATAATACACAACTAAATTTTCACTATTATTGTCACACTATTTTACAATATATGAAAACTAGTACAGCTATCACTCAGACCTTCACTCCATTCCCCGACTAAACCCAGGTATTCTCTCATTTATTGAAGGACAATGAAACAAACAAAAGGATGAGCTCAAATAACACAGTAAAAAATATCATGACTAAGATAACAATGAGTAAATTAGCAATAGCCTTCAACAATTGAGTTCTTTATTGAATATAATAAACAACAAGTTTTAAATCAATAATAGCAACGGAATGAGCAATCTATTAGAATAATCATGTAAACTATGATGTCCACTAGCTTCTTTTTTTCAGAAAAATATCATCAACTTTTATCATCTGAAACACCACCGGTTATGAGCATATCAACAACAGTTCTTCTTTGTCTCAGGCCAAATAGAACATTCATCACGTGCCTTAAAAGACACCCCTCATTATATCGTCTTTATCCTATCATCTACACCCTAGGCCACATATATTCATAATAATTTAATTATTGATGATTAGAATAACAACAGAGATATAAATGATGAATAGAATAACATGATACTTTGTCCTGAATCAAATAATATCCAAATTATCAACATGACGTGGACTCAAATTCAAGAATGATATTCAAAATTCACAGTTCAAAATAATGGTTAAAGTTCAATAAAAAGGTTCAGGTAAATAGGAATGTTCAAATAAAATAATATTAGATGAAGTGCAAACTATTAAAGAATATATAATAATTTCAAGAATTTTACTGAACAATATTTATCATAGTAAATTTAAGAGTATGAAAAAAAAAAGATATCCCTTACCTTAACATGTGGCTGGATATTGATTTAAATGAAGTTGATCAACTTATATATTTATAATTTAATTAGTAACTACCACATATAATTTCATAGTGTATACCAATTCGTATGAAATTATCAAAAGTGATTTGATAGTAAAAATTTGTGTAGTGTACAAAATAAAATATAATAAACTTCAAAATAGTTTTTAAAAATATTATTTCAAAAAAATCTTCAAGAGAAAGTTTTTCAAAATGAATCTTCTAAAGGAAAATTTATAAATACCGTGTGATGTGTGTGGTTATTTGACTAATTATTATGAAAATACTTATTTGAACAATATTTATACTCTTACTGATCTTCCCAAATACTCACGATAGCTTAAACACACACAGAGAAAACTTAAACAAAGTAATATTTTAGAGAGTGAAAGAAAGAATAAGCAAGGAAGTTATGAAAATTTCTTAAGTTAAAACATCTATTTATAACCCAAAAATCTTATCATAAACCAAGATTTTCTAAATTAATCTGAACCGTTCATTTCAAGATAATGTTTAATTTGTACCACACATTTCATCTTTTAAGAATTCTTTAATCTAAATCATTCATTCAAAAAAAATTTAATCGAAACCGTTCATTTCATATCTTAATAAAACAACTAATTTTATATATAAAACAATTAATTTTATATATAAAACAATTAACTTTATATATAAAACATTTAACTTTATATAAAGTATATAATACAAATAATTTTTTAAATTCAATTATTCAACAATAATTCACCAATTATTCACAATTATGCATTATTATAACCAATTATTCTAAATACATTATAGTTGATTTTCTGAGTTACATACTCACAATACAAGCAAAAATATCAACTAATAATTAAATATAACAGTTAAATCAACATCATAATAGTGATAACAATAATGCAGAAAATAAATAAAACAAAAAACACGTTACTGTATAATGACAATTATTGATTCAGTAATGTGAATTACTGTGCATATGCTACTGTGACAATTATCAGTTCAATAGTATTAATTATTGTGCATGTGATAATTATTGGTTCATTAAAGTCAATATTATATAATAATCAATTTATCAGTTCAATAATATGAAACATTGTGCAATACCGTGTGCTACTGTACAATACCGTATGTTACTGTGTAATACTGCATTCTACTATTCATTTACCATCGGGTATTTTAACAGTTAAAAATAATAGTACCGTTGACTATTTTTATTTAAAATGCTTATGTCGTTTTCTATATCTGACAATATTTTGTTGTGGGGTCTTTCAATGTTTGGTTATTTCGACGCCGTCGTACGAATCGAATATTTCCCGACAGAACGAATATTCCCCGACAATACGAATATTCTCCAACAAGATAAAATTTGTACAAAATATTTTTTTTTAACTTTAACTTTTGTCAATTTATCCACTTACCGTTTCAAAAAAAAAAATATAAAGAAAAATTAAATTTGTATTTCATAAAAGTCGGGGGTCTTACAATATATATAATAAAAAAGCATATTATCAAATAAATTTAAATATATATAATACGATACATCTTTTTATATTTAATAGTCTAATAATTAATATTTTTCGTTCCAAAGTTTAGAAATATAATTATCATTTTTTTCACATTTTGTTAAAAAGTAAAACAAATAAAAAGTCATTCATGACCTTTTTTATGTTTCTGCATTTGATAAAATTAGAAAGAATACAATAGAATTAAAAAACAATTCAGAGAGCAATATTTTATAAGCTATGTTGTTAACTGTTACTTCTTTAATTAAAACATCCTATTATTGTTAAGAACACTATTAATTCACTTTTAATTTAATTTGAATGAAAGTAGTACTAATTAAAAAAAAAAATTATACATATATATATATATATACTCTCTAGTAGTGGTTTTGCATCCGCATCCACAGCTCAATCCCACCACAACTAACGGCAAAAAATTGCATTGGCGTGGTTGCTAAAAGTTATAAACCACATATTTGCAATTTCAATTGTAGTGGGAACTTGAAATCTTACCAAACTGTACTGTGCTAACCCTTGTATAATTTTTTTTGTCTCAAAAAAATGAGTTAAGTTACGTAAAGTGAAAAGTAATTATGTCATTTTGTGAGGTTTATTAATATAAAAATAAATAAATTATTCATCATTTTATATAATTTTATGGGACCACTAAAAATAAATTTAAAATATTTTTTAGTCTTTTTTCTTTACTTTACGTTTGTGTTAATATGTGTAAAAAAATGTACCAAGTTCACTTTTGCCCAGTGAGTTTTGAGTTTTATCATTATTATTGGATGAAAAGAGATATATGTGAAATAATTTCATGGATTAGTTTTCTCCTTATTTACATCATTTAATTTAATATTTAACTTTTATTGAAATAGGCTGAAGTCCAATTGGAACTCTATAGTTTACGCTTAAAATTCTAATTTGCATGCACCCCAAAATTTTATTTTAATTAAATCACCCTAAACTTAATCTCGCATGCAAAATGCACCCGTCTCTCTATTTTTCGTCCCTTACTCGTTAAAATGTGGGATAAAATGGGCAAAACATTATTTTGAAAAATTACCAATATAACTTCATAAAAAAATAAAAAAAAGAATACGCAACAATTCATATTTTGTAATTGACATAAAAAATCAATTAATATGAATAATGATAATCCTACCCCAAATATACTCTAGTTAATAATTAGGAATATGATTTTTAAAATCTTCCGACATCAACTCCAAAATATATTTCAATTACAAAAATAAACACTAAGCCAAAATTCAGGAAAAAAAGAAAGAAGCAGTGGTCGAAGTAATCATGCTCTTGGCACATGATTTAAAATAAAATTTGATTATATATTTTAATTGTTATATTGTATAAATATATACTTAGAAACTAGCTAAAACTGAAAAATATTAAATTAATTTAAAATACGCGCGCGCACACACATACACACACGTGTGTGTATATATATATATATATATATATATGAACGTATTATACTTAATGAGATAAACCAGGGGCTAGATTCGCCATAATCCTAAATAAACAAGAATTAAATAAGTACTTGGATCAGAAGTAAGAGTTACTATATATAAACACATACCTCTAAACCCTATTCACGTTTTGTTATCTTTTACTACTCCATAACCGAAAACTCCCCCATGGCATTAATGCTAAACCTACAAGCACTTGAGCAGTTCCCCCAACCCCTCTTTCCTAACTCAGAGTACTCCGTCAGTATCACCAAAACTTGTCAAGAAGTTAGCAGTCTATCTGAACTTGAGAAAGTCCAAGTCCTTGGCAAAGGAAGGGAAGGCACCGTCTACAAAGTACGTCACAAGAATACTGGGGCCGTCTACGCTTTAAAGATGGTTTACGCCGCTTATTCTTCTAATAATATTCATGATGTCCTTCAAGAGATTGAAATACTTGGATCCTTGGATTCACCTTTTGTTGTGGGATTCCACGGAGTATTTGTGGAGCCCTCGGGTGATGTTGCTATTCTAATGGACTTGATGGATTCCGGGACACTCGACGGTCTGGTCAAGACTAATGGTACTCTCTCCGAAACCATGATCGCTCACGTAGCCCGACAGACGCTTATGGGGCTTGACTATCTTCATAACACAAAGAAGATTGTTCATTGCGATATCAAGCCATCCAATCTTCTTGTAAATCAGAGCATGCAAATCAAGATTGCCGATTTTGGGGTTAGCAAGGTGATGATGAATTCTACTAATAATTGTAGTAATGATCCTCCACACTTTGTAGGAACTATTGCGTATATGAGTCCCGAACGATTTGACTCGTCGGGTTACATGAATGGCGATGGCGGTAGGCTTGGTGCGGGTGATCATGTTTTTGTTGGAGATGTTTGGAGCGTGGGATTAACGCTTATGGAGATGTATATTGGCTACCAGCCGTATTGCCCACCGGGCCGACAATTTACAACTGAGTTTGACCTGATCGCTGATATATGTTTCGAAGACCCACCCAGACTACCGCAACATGCATCTCAGGATTTTCAAGACTTTATTCGGTGTTGCTTGCACAAGGAGACAACTACAAGATGGACAGCGCCCCAGTTGCTATCTCACCCTTTTCTCAACAATTAAGCCGCGCATCAGATATGTTGCATATTAATTCCTCATGCAAATTCTTTCCTTATGTTTATATACGGACGAGGAAATCAATACATACAAAAATTTCAGACCTCGGCAAGGTTTTGACATTGTATATTTATGTGTACGAACTTGAAAATTTTCTAGAAAATGAAAAAGATCAATATAACTACAAATTTCATTACAATTTTCTTAATCATCCATTACGTTACAATACATTTTTTTAACTTTGTTCTCGATATTGAAGTTAATTTTACTTACATTGAATAAAGTAGTTTTTTTTTTTTTGTTAGAATAAGAAAAATAAAAAAATTTAGTCATGAGATAAATAGGATTTTGGAATAACGTGAAAGGTTCATGTTGATGTCGGCTATGATTATTCACATTATTACCCTGGCTTTGGTGGGACAACTTTAGCGCCAAGGTTTCAAAGTCGAGAAGAAAGAGAAGTAGCTGTTGTTAGGGCCAGGCAAACATCAAATGCAGTTAATAGGACTGATTGTGTTGAGTAATACATGTATAAAGCTCTGTTAAAACTTCTATCTGTATTACAAAGAGCGGTAGGGTTTCTATATGCTACATATTTAAATGACATGCCTTGGAAATGGAAAGAATATATGATGAAGGTACCATGTGACCTCCCCTAATCCAAAGAAAAAGCTCCACTGCAATACCTGCATAATTAAGAACAGCATGTATTATTAAAAGACAAATGATTTCAAATCAGTGGAGAACTCATGACAAGGCGTTTAAAGCATTTCAATTAAGTTTGTTGCAAGCAATAAACAATAGATGGGAGACAAGATAAAAGAAATCGCGTTAAAAGTTCCCTATGCTTAGGGTTTTGTAGTAAACAAAATACAATTGCTGCCACTAGCATTACATGTATAGGGTAAGTTTTGGTCGCTATATATAAAGTTGTTCAGGGAGACTACAAATGAGGCTAGAAATGGGTAAGCCGCAAATAATTATAGCTATTTCTTTAAAATTAATTTAGTAGTCGTTGGTTAAAGCAAATCTTCGAATAATAACACAAGAAATTATAGCTTTAGATGCTGCAAACTCAACTTGGTAGTTCCAAATTAAGTAAACCGAAAGAAAGTGAACAAGCAAATATGTTTAACACTTGGAATGCAATGTAAAGTTGCGGGAAACTAAAGGGAAAAAAATAAGTAATGGAGAATGGCAATGGACAGAAGACAGCTGAAGAGCAATAGCAGATGCACTTGGTTGTTTCAAAGCCCTACAGACTTAAAGAGTATTTTTTAAGTTGAGTAGAGATCAGATTCTGACATTTACAAAATTTTACTGGCTGACCTGTTTGTTTTTTGAAGCGAGACTGTGAGAGATCAAAATGAAAAGAACTAAGGAAAAGGGGGAGTGAGGGCTAGAATCCTCAAATAAATTCCAGTTTTTATATATTAATCATTTAGTATGTGAAAAACGGATATAATTTTTTTTTGCCAGTTCTACAAAGTTGAAAGGTGCTTCCTTAATTCCATTTCAAGTCATGTAAACGTGCAGTATTTCATTAATTGTAATTAGCTTACTTGACTGCAAACGACATAATAGAGAAGAAAAAGTCTTACTTGTTGCTAAACTTCTCCACAGCATCAGATGCATAAAGAAGTGTTTCATTGGCTTTTTCAAGAACCATATAAAGCTCCTTGCCTCTTGTAACCCGTGCGATCACCCATGCATTATTCTTTGCTCTAATGCATATTTCTAATTCTTTCTCATGTTCTGGGTCGTCCCATTTGGCTCTGCCCTTCTCCAAATCAACCTCGTCTCGAAGTTTACTTACAGCAACTAAAGATTCCTGTGTCACACCGGATAATTGGCTGATTAAAGTCCATAAGCTTTTTCCTTTTCGACTAACTTGAGTTAGTGCTATATATAACAAATATGCATATTTGTTCTTCAAAAAGCTTAATTAATTCAATCCCCCCTGCGAATAGGTAAAACAGGCTCCATAGATTTAAAAATATGCATATTTGTTCTTCAAAAAACTTAATTAATTCAATCCCCCCCCCCCCCCCCCCCCCCCCGCGGCGCGAATAGGTAAAACAGGCTCCATAGATTTACAGGTTAGTATTACTAACAAACAAAACATTATTAGGTGCAACTGTAAAATCTTGACCAAGAATCACGAATCAAACACTTCTTGCAAAATAATATGATAAGATTTTGGTCTTCTAAGTGGTCCAGCACAATGTGACCTCTTTCTTACAGTCATCAGTTTTAGGTTTAGGTTTAAAACTGGCCTAAAAATGTAAGAATAAGGAGATAGTATTTAGCTAATAAGGTTTTAGCCTAGGCCAATCCAAACTACCTCAAGCCTCAGGCCACCTATCGCTTGTTCCTATGTCGCATCGAATTTGTATAAAGGAAAAAACTATATTTTTTTGAGTCCTATAATGAGCAATGTTTTTTGTATACTTTGCCCAGGAAAATATCTTAATTAATTCTGTAAACTTCATGCAGTAGTTTGACCACGTGTCCACTACTCCCCACGGCTTACATCCAAAAATTTCAAAGACCCTAGCAAATCTCATACCATCACATTAAAAACTCCCATTAAATGTCACAATTGAACCTGAGATATTGAGGCTATGTTCCTTCCACAAAGCCAAACTTTTGTCCTACCTTTTGAGTTCTAAACCTAAAAGCTCTCCATTACCTCCTCCATTTAAAACCTAATTACGGGTTGACTTATTTATACTTGTTCTTTTTCTTATGATATTTATTGTACACTTTAGAGAGGCAAAAAAATTATTCGATCAAGGGGTTACCCAATAAGCTTTATCAAAGGTTCACACAACGAACAATATGATAATCAAATGATATAAAACTTCAGGATACATGTAAGGTCTAAAATGTAGGCATTAAGCCTTAGAAGCTTTATTTTTTCAACCAATATAAAAGTGATCAAAAAAGGAAACGCATAGAGAAGCAAAGACAAAATCTAAGACTCACTATTGCCTATAGGTAGGTATAGGGTATACAGCTCCTTGTGCATAGAAATGGATGCAAGAGGAATGACTAAGATTAGAATAGCTGGTGAGCACTTCCAGTTTTAAATTGAAGCATGGACAGCATGTGTACAATGAATGTTATATTAGAAAAAAATATTGTTGCCGTACTAATTGAAGGAGAAGTGCTGACCTTAGTTAGGGTTGTTACTTTTCCAGGTGGTGAAGCCCTAGATATACTGCTATCACCATCCAATAGTAAGTAACGATAACCACTAACATGATATGCATTCTCACCTGCCCATCCTTTTGATAGTTTCTCCTCAACTCTGAATATCTTCGCCGAAGCCTGACATTTAAATGGATGATAATAAGCATACATATAAAATTTCAACCAGTATCTGATATACAAAATCCAAGATGAGTTCTCAGAGAACATTTCAGCAAGTTAAAATGAAAGTTATTAGAAGTTGGACTCCATAACAACAAAGTGGCCAAATTTACAGTAAGCTATGCTTAAAGAGATTTATCATAGCGAGGATAAGTATCTTAGATAAGTTCAATCCCAGACATCAAATCATTAATTAAGACAGGAAACTGACATTTTCAAGAACTTGCTGCTTCACCATGGAGACCCCTAGTTCCCCATTGAGAATGGACGTCACAGGAATAAGTAGGATTATGGTAAGGCTTTTGTGCTGGTAAGCACAGAGATACATCTTTTCCCCTGTTTGCTGAATCCAAATTGCTGGGGTGGTATGAACCAAGCTACCAACCTCAGCACCCCAAATATCAGTTAAAAGAAAACCATCCTTCCCTCTCAACCACTTGTCAAGCCGTAGGGGCCTCACAACATCATAATTGTTATCTCCAATAGGAGGAGAATCATGAGGACCATAAAATTGATCCAAACCTGAACCAGTGTTTGCCAGCATAGATGTCGGACCAGCAGCATGAGAAGCAGTATGTCCTTTACGTAAATAAGACCAGGAACTTGCTCCAGAAGAAAGGGCACGTGGAGACAATCGTAGTATCGCGTAAGAAAATAGGTTTATAGTGTCATCCTGACAAAAATTATGATAATGATTAGTGGAGTGACCTAGAGACAAATGTTCCCTACAAATTCAATCAGACCAACTATCAACAAAAGCTATTATTTGGTTCCCAGACATCTCCACTTTGTGGAAAGTCTAAATAGATTAACATAAAAAATAAAAGTAAAATAGCCTAAAGAAGAAATCACTAAAAATAATGGTGAGAGAGAAATAGACAGATACATACATAATACAGAGATTCAAACACACGCATAGAGATAGAGAGAGAGACAGAGAAGAGAAATAGGCATTAGAGATCAAACCATACAGGAGAAAGTGTGGTTGACACCAGCAGGTCCTGGAACAAGATTAGGGAGTAGCATGACGTGCTCCCCGTACATGATTCTAAGACCCTGACAAGTGACTGCCAACACAAGTTGTAATCAGTTAAAACATGCACAAAAATAAAATTACAATAATTATTGAGTGGGCAAATAAGCTATCTTTTTTCCATTATTCCTAGCAGATATCTAGGAGTTTACTCAACTAAGAAATTAAGTATTAAATAAGTAAATATAAAAGCTATTGCTAGCCATGTGCCTTTGTCTGCAAAAGCAAGATAGTAAAAAGGCTTTTGGCCATGTCAACAGAAAGTTGCTTCTATACATTTCCGAGAGGAATGGTTTTTTGGGCTGGATCTGGGGAATTAAATTACAACATTAACTGGTAAACATGGTTTAATGAAAATAATTGATGACTATCTTAAAGGTTCCTTTGCCTTTGAAGTGTTCTACACTTCTACTTCACTTTCCCTACTTTTTAGTGACGGAAGCAAATACCTTGAGGAGAGAGGGGGAGGAAGGGGCATCAGGAAATCCTTTTGTATGCAGTAGAGGTTTTGTTGTAGCAGTTCAAACTAGTATAGAGTTGAAAGATAAGTTGATGGTGATGGATCTGGTGGTGAAAGCAACAATACTGGTCCAAATATTATAATCATTGAAGGTCAACTACTCACAGGAAAAACTTATAGATGCAACCAAATCAGGTACAATACAATATTTGATTCTCAGTACATGTAACTACAAAAGGGAACTTTTCGGCGAGAGAGTGCGAGTTCGTGAGACTAGTGAATCTAACGTCCTAACCAACATTAGCTAGCTGCTGCAGCATACCAAAACATGAAGCTTACCTAAATTTAGAGAGAGAAGTTTGACAGACTGCTCTTTCTAAAGTTAAAATGCCGTGTAACGTAGGGAATGTAGATGGGACAGAACACAATAACTGACTAAAGAACAGAAAGGAACATACAGAAGACATACCTGAACTTCAATTGCAGCCTCCCGGCTTACAGTCAACATCTGTACAGTTCCACGCTCCTTTAATGAGTCACGAAAGTTGGGTAACTGGATTTTCTTCCCAATAAGAAAATCTGCCTCAAACACAAAATTCATACATAAGGTGTGAGATAGAGCAACTTTACATTGCTCCAGTAGCAGAAATCCAATCAAAATCAATTGATACAGCAACTGCAGCATTACCCCAGCAGCACAAATCCATTGGTGTCCGCTTTTGACATGCTGACAATTAGGGACTTCCAATGAAATATTTTTAACTTCAGGTTTATAATAAAATGGATTTAGGTAATATAGACAGCATATTATTCAGTAACGTCTTACCGTGTAAATAATCCATGATGAAAGAATACAAATGTGCTCGAATAAGTCCTCCACCAGGTTCTCTATCAAGCAATGCTCTTATAGATCCGTGAAACATCACAAAAAGAGAGTGTATTTCCTTAAGAACTTTACGCAATGCATCACTGCGCCATATGGCTTCTGTCTCCTTACTTTTTTCAACTACCTACAATAATCATCAAGCACGGAAAACGTAAATGCCGTAACTTTCATTAATTTGTAATAATTTACTAAATAGTGAAAGGTAATGATCAATTTCCATAAAAAATCATAGACTAGGTATACACTATACATGAAATTTTATTGATGCATCCTCCAGAGTAAGTATGTATAAAGTGAACTCTAGATATATACACAATCATGATTTAAAGCATTTGATGATAAATAAGTACTCAAATTCTATGTTCTTTAATTATTTTATAGAATGTAAATCAATTTCTTCAGTTTAATCTTACAACTTCAAATTAAGATTCAACTTCTAAATTTGTAATTAGAGGACATAGTGGATATTATATGTATGAATGATTTTTGAAATATTACTGTTTATGCATACTTATGCATAATTTTGTGAGAAGAGCATTATGCTAGTACAGAGGTCAGGCCTAAAATAAAGAAGTATGAGGTATCTAAACTCTACAGTACCAATTATATTAATCATCGTCCAGTAACCCTTATAGAGCATACAGTTTAAAACAAATATACACCCAAAGACAATTTATAACATAAGCAATTCATCAAACTAATTATTAAATGTATTGACAATCATACAATTTAAGGGGAACCAATCATACCAATACCATCCAGATATCTGGCTCTGCCTCGTAAAAAATATGAGAGTGCATCTCTGCTTCTATGACCTCACAAGCTGCTTCTGGAGAGAAAATTCTGCAAATCACTAATTCAGGCTTACAAACCAGAAAGCATATGAATACAGGGGGAAAAGGAACTAGTACAACAAACAGAAACTGAACTAATCCACATTCATTTTTTAGGATTAATATGAAACAAGACATTATTGTTATTAAAAAAATAAAATAAAAAAAGGAAGAAGGGACAGGGGGTTCTTTGGGTTCAAAGAAGAAGAAGATAGAGTAAAGGAAAGTGAGTATGATCAGTCTTGGATTGAAATCTGTCAAAAATAATAGGTCTCAAAATGCCAATATAGAAAAAAATGGAAGGGACTTGCCCATATTACTGCAGCAAAAATCATCTGGGAATTGTCCTAAAAATAACTTGTCAATTTCTCTTCTGCCTAAAGGGGGTTGGTTGCCATTTAGAAAGAAAGAAAGAAAATTTCCAAAGCTATCATTATACATAAGAGTGGCTACTGACCTTGTAAAAGTGATAAGTCCCTCACTAAGCCCTATCACAGAAAGTTGTGTCGAAAATGGCATATCAACAGGAAAGAAAAATAAAATCTTGTCCAACTCCTGTCCTTCATGCTGTCCACGTCTCAAGTCAAATATGCATAATTTCAACGCTTCACTGCTAGAGGTGGCTGATGACAAACCCATTATAGTTTCCAATTCATACACCTTCACAAGAAAAACAGAACAATTAACAATAAGCCATACATATACAAAACTACAGCATAAGAAAATGACATCAAATTCAGAAGTAAAAGAATGTGCATAACATTAAATAAATATTTCATAGTTCCACATCAAATAAACAACATCATGGCTTAAAAATGACAAAAAAATTGGTGGGATGCCAACAAAATCAATGGAACAGTACTATATTACCAAAACTATAACAGTCTATAAAGTGAGTTGATAAAACATTTTCAAGATGAAAAGATTGGGATGCAACCATGATTTGTTGTATAACTGTTAGGTAGTTAGCCTTAACTTTTACTATTGCTTGGTTAGTTACTAACCGAATATTCAAATATAAAATCTGGTTTATTTTAGGCTTTGATATCTGTCTCACTATGGTCAATGCATCCTTGAAAAAAAATACATTCAAAAATTTTATTACCTACTGGAGTGTGAACACGATTGCCCCAGTTTACCTTTGCAGAACAAACAAATTGCCAATGCACAAGTGAATAGATTTAACAAGATGGTATCCCTTTTTGAAAAGATGGTATCGAGCTATAGTAATATAGAAATGTGCCCGTTTGGACCTTTTAACAGTAACATGAAGCTTAACCCCTCTTAATGAGATGTTCTCACAAAATCATAACAATCAAATGAGTTATTAACTAAATAGTTCAAATTGTGTATTTCAATGTGAATAGTGTTTATTTTAACTGCAAGTACATGTAAAGCAAACGCGCATAAGGGCATAAAATTGTTGAATTTTATTCAAAGCAGATAATCCAAAAAACAAGTGTAAATTGAAGAGACAGATTGCAAGGAGCGATTAAGGAGAGAGTGTTACCGATATACGAGAAGATCTGACCAGAAGGCTAGGGCCTAGAATTAGACTACAGAGGGAAATCGGGTCACTGGACCTCCGGCAGGCGAAAACGGGAGCCAACAAATTGACTCAGCTATCGTCGACTGAAGAAGAGGGAATAAAAATGGCCGTGAGATGTTCTTTTTTCAGTTTATTTTTTTGGTTGCCCAGAAATAGCTGATTACGAAGCTTTTCAACGAATTTTAAAGAAATGCGTCAAAAACAGTGTTACAGATACCAAAAGATCTTATAAGTAGGGCAAGGAAATAATGAAAATAAATAGAGTAATTTAACAAGTGACATAGGTTTTAAGTTCAATTTTTATCCGAGAAAATTAATATTTTGGGACACTCGCATATTTTGTATCATAAATTTTTTGATAAATAATAGTAGAGAGAATTAATATTTTTACAAATAAAATTAATATTTTTATAATATCTTTTTTACATAAATATGATATTTATCTACTATTCATATAAGAAGGGACTTATAAAATTATCATTATTTTTTATAAAAATATTAATTTTTTAAATATATTATTTTTATAAATAAATACAATGATCATTCGATCTAAATATTCAATTCACGATTTAATTGAATCGGCTTGATTGGTTCAATATTTTATCATATAAATATAAATCCTTTATATATTAAGAAAAACAATGTGATATATATATATATATATATATATATGTGTGTGTGTGTGTGTGTGTGTGTGTGTGTGTGTGTGTGTGTGTGTGAGAGAGAGAGTGAATTCACAACAACTGGTTGTTGTTGGCATATTGTCATTAGAGCATATAACGGCAGACGTTAAAAAAAAAGTTGGCCTACTGCTAGAGACAGATACTTTTACAGCCAATTTATTATTTGTATTTAGTTGCTACAACAGTACTCTCAATAACCGATTATTGTAGATACAACCCCTATATATATATAAGGTGAGATGTATAAATGATTACTTAGTTGATGCTCTGTTAATAATGAAAAAGTATAAACACACAACAACTAAATATTATATCTCAAACATTGTATTCGTCTATATCATTAAAAAGTGATGTATAATATTAAAATTTGTGTCATTCTCTACTTTTAAATATCGCAGATGAATATAATTTTTAATTATTATATGTGTAGACTTATTCATTAATAATTTCTTCATTTATTTAGATCTTTTCCATTTCATCGATGTTATCTCAAAAAAGGTTAATCTCATTTATATAAAAGCGAGACTTATTTATTATTCATATGGACAAAAAAATTATAAAACTATCAATTTCACTTTTAAAAATACTAATTCACATAGTTTAGTGATAAATTTCTAATTGTTCCACAAAGTAAATTTTTATATTTACGCAACCTCCTTATTTCAGTTTTATATTTAAAATTTTACAATTAATTAAGATTAAAATAAAATAAAACTCTTTTTATATAAGGAATAAGTATGTGATTGGAGGATTTAGTATGACATGAGTTACAATAACGTATTGAACTCTAGAATTTTCACCCTTTATTTTATGTACACCAAAAACAATACTAATACAGTTCTCGAAAATTTATCATCTGAAACACATAACACCCAAAAATGCTTTAATGTATTATATATATTAATGTATTAATAATATTTTGATGACAAAAAAATAATTATAAAAAATGGATACAAAATAGTTAAATCACTTTTTACTCGTTCAATTGAACTCTAATTTATATTTTATTTTTCATATTTGAGTCATTGAACTATATTTTTTTATAAATCGTTAAAAAATCCGTTAAATTGTTTAACTTTTAACGGAATGACTAGCATGTAAGAGAGAGAGAAAGATAGTATCCATGTCATATAATGTCCACGTGGCATGGTAGGAAAAAAAAAATACTTAAGAAAAAATAGGATTATATATTATTAATTAAAAATTAATTACAATTTTGTATAACAGATAAATTGAACTTCTCACTAAACTCTATTTTTTTCCCCTTTTGACAACTGATAACGATGGTGTTGGGGCATTTAGATCTGAGATGAATGGTATATAAGAAGATGAACGGTGGATTTTTTTTTGTCTCTCTCGTAATTAGTGCTGAATATAAGATTCACTGAGTTTGAGTAATGGGTTATGAAATAGAGGATTTTTCTCTTGAACAGATCTGAGCTTTTGGATGGAATTTTTATGGTCTTTCTTTCTCTCTTAACTGGTACTCCATTGAATATCTGATTCACTAATTATGGAAAATAGGTTATGGAACTGGGGGAGAAAGAGAGGATTTCTCTCTTTAATTTGATTGAGACAAATCTGAGTTTTTACAGGTTCATGATGGGGTTGAGTTTTGATTAAACTTTGGTTGTGGTTTAGTTTAGATTGTATGTAAATGATGTGGTGTAAAAATTTGGATTGTCAATGGTGGTGGTTATGGTTAATATGGAAGTTTCCGGGGGAAGTGTTCACGAAGAAAATTAAGGCTTTTAGTTATTATTATTATTATTATTATTTTAAAAAAGGAAGATCTTGACTATCTCTACCTCCTCTGTAACAACTATCTCGACTATCTCTATCTCATCTGTAACTTTTTGCCAATGATATGAGTTGTGGCGAGAGAGATGTTGATTTATTTATGAATGAAAGAGAGACAGTAAGATTAGATTTGATATATGAATCTATGATTTCTACTACATGGCATTTAGATTTTTGTTTGATTGATTTTGGGCAAATGAGATTTTTGTTTGTTATGGTGGGTTTATTTAATTGTATTATTTGTTATTTTTAGTTAGTATAATTTAATTTATTTATTTAGTTCTTTGCGAATGAAAATGGTTTGGTTTTAATTTAATTTAATTATCCAACTCAGTTTCTCTCTCCTTGCCAACATATCATGAGGTGCCACATAAATTCATGTGAATAGAGGAGACGATTTTTTAATTTTTTGTAAAAAATTACACTTTAATCAGTTGACTGGAAAAAAAAATTAGTTTAATAATAAAAAGATAAATTGGAGTTCAATTTAGTATGATAAATTTAATTTAACCCGAATACAAAATAATATGGTTAGTTGTGATTAGTTTATTATCAATCGACTTATCCATTTAAAGTAAATTATCAACTAATTATATTTTAACACATTATTTTATAAGCCACTTTTTGTAATATTTTTTTATTACCATAACGTTAGTCTTAATATATTTCCATTATGTTCCATGTAATAAATTTCGGTACATGATTTATAGAACCTAAAAAAAAAACAAATCATAAAATGAAAAGAAGAAGAAAGTGTTGAGATACCGTGTGATAGTAAAGTTTCAAATTAAAATATAAGGAGAAAAATTAAAAATATATACACTCTAATGGATCATAGACCTAATAGGTTAATCTTTTAAGTCAAAATATACTTTCAGATGAATATATATATATATATATATATATATATATATATATATATATATATATATATATATATATATATATGTTAGATATTCTCAACAACCGGTATCAAAGTCATTAAGAGATATTGAGAGAACGTTAAGGAAGAGAGGTTGATAGATAAGTATTATTAGACAGAGAGAAACTCTTGGTGGATCGAACAAATGAGACTTTAAGAGAGAACCATAGACTTAATAGATTAATTATTTGGGTCAATATATGATTTCAAATGAATATATATATATAAACTGAATATTCCCAACATAAAATGTTGAAATGAATTTTAAGATAGATAATGATAGAGGTCTTAAATGTGTCTCAAATGATATGATATTAAATAAACATATATATATACTCTAATGGATCATAAATTTATTAGATTAATCTTTTAGATCAAGATATAATTTTAAATGAATATACAAAATAAGTTGAATATTCCCAACAAAAAATATTGAAATGAATTTTAAGATATATAATGATAGAGGTCTTAAATATATCTTAACTAAGATAAAATATATTTTTATTTTGCATCCAATCACAAGTAACTTAACTAACTAAGTCACATATTATTTGAGATACTATTTATTACAAGAATAAGTTGTTAATGTCAAAAAAAAAAAAAAAAAAAAAATTCTCCCTTTAAAGGAGAAACATAAATCGTCGTATGCCTATCTAACGGCAGTTAAGCAAAGTACAACTTAAATGACCAAAACCCTAACGCATTGTTTATGAGTTTTGAACGAATTTTTTTAAAAAAAAAACTTAATTAGAATAAAAAAAAATTTAAAGTTTTATTTTGTGTTTGTTTTTGAGTTTTTAATATAAAAGAATAAAAAAATTAAAATTAAATTTATTTTGTGTTTCTAAGTTTTAATGAAAAAAAAAAAAATATCATTTTTATAAATTTATCATTCTATTATATATGAGAAAAATTATATATATAAAAAAATATTATTATATTGCAAGTAAGTATAAAGACAACCCAAGACACGAGTAGTTGTTTCTTTGTAGTGATGCTGAATTGGAGTTTCTGATAGTGTAATGGAGTGAGTAGGAGGATGATTCTTTTGGTTAGTTGACCACCTTGTAGTATTTAGACGTTTAAAAAGTAACAGATCATATCCCATTTTGCTTAGCAATTTTGAGATCTGAAATTGAGTTGATGACTAACTGTATTATTGGTGTCCCTCTCATCCACGACGACAACAACAACAAATTTTCATTATCTTTTTATGTTTTCTGAATTTCTCGGCCTTCTCTTTTTTAATTATTTATGGAGGTTAGATACACGGATGTAGATTATCTTGTATTTTTTGATACATCTAAATTATTTTAGACATACTGTTCTGGAGTGAAATTGAAGGATTTTAATAATATGTATGTTATCACATGTTTACACAAATACATTAACGAGAACCAAAAATCATACCCTCAAAACGTGATCTTTTGGTGCGGAAGAACTCGTACGGTTGAATAGCCAAAGCCAAACCCAAACCCAAACAGTCGTCTCCGAACTACAGAATGAGAACGGAGAACTAATTCACGATCCGTCACAAATTTGGGAATTCAGTTGTTATTTTAGGAGAACTGTGGCTTAATCAATATCCAGTATATTGATAATTGATGATGGGATGATCTCAGATGAACTGAGGTCGTGAGTTTTATAGGCATAGTGGTTTAACCCACTCCCTATAAAACCTCCAACCACTCAGTCAACTTAACGTTATAATTATAACGTTATAATTATAACGTTAAAGACTGAGTCTCAATAGCCATCTGACTAACAACCAAATGGGTCGGACCCTCCATGGGCGCCCCATTTAAATATCCAAGATCCAACATCTCCCACTCGCCCATGGCGGGGACGACGTAATCATCACAACTGCTAAAAATTAGCTCAAACCAAAATAACATGTATTCATATTTGCCGGATCGTGTGACCTTTGAGTTCACCTGTAATGCGGGAGCTCTACATCAAACCCGTTAGGGCCAACATAGAGGCATCTACCCTTTCAAGAAAACAGTGCGGGAGCTCTCACGTCAAACTCAATTAGTTTACGTAGAGACTACAACCTATAAACTCATAGTACCCCAGACACATTTGAATTTCACTAGGTTAAGTATCTCTAATCCCTCAGAGAGTCATACTTAACCACCTTTGGGCCCAAGTCCATTTCGTATCTCACTTATTACTATATCGCTATCGAAGCGCTATAGTTGTCGACAATAAGTGCAGAACGAGGTGAAATCAAATTATCTTCTCTTTGCCCTAATACTATTCAGATATGAATCAACTGCTTTCCCAGAATCGGTCCTTAGAGTCTCATCAATCTTGACCTTAGGAATCGAAACCAAAGTAGCAACACTAATCCATGTCTTTGTAGTATAGTCAAAGATCACAAAGAGCACTTGATGTAGGAATAAAGATTTTGTCCTACAGGACTCACACGGTGAGGAAACAGGGATCCATTCACTCACCTCCTTTACATGGTCGTTAAGCACATGTAACACTCTCACAACATACTATTCTATAGCCTTGTTGTGCGGACCTTAGTCTAGTCACTCCTAGAGTGTCTAACTCGAACATTTCAAAAAATGCTCGCTTATCAAAGCGCCACATTTGAAATTTCGCGTCCGGTTATCATGTTATGGCAGACAATCTCATTTATATGAGCATATGTCATATGGTCATACCATACGGATCTTAGTTCAGTCGCTCCACAAGCGCCTAACTCGAATTTCTAGATTGCTCGCTTTCCCAAGCGCCAACTCTGAAACTTCGCATCCGGCTATCAATGCAGGTTAATATAGATGGTGGGGCATTCTATATTCAGTTAATCCAAATTAACTTCATCTTGGCTCATGCCAAGGCGACATAATATTTCATATTGCTCGCTATCAAGCGCCAATTGATTGTTATCCAAAACATCAAAATTCGCTACTCAAAGCGCCAATATGAACTGTCTCAACCTTGCTCGCTCTTCAAAGCGCCAAGGGTGATTGCTCGTGTGAGTGAGCCAATCAACCTGTTGACATATATTTAGTGTGTGTGCATATCCAATATGCATAATAACTGTGTGAACCATTAATATTTATCATATGCGCTAAAACAACACAATCATAAGTAGGAACAAATGAATCTCGCATAAATGATAAATATCTCGATACAACAATGAATATCTTTAATACAAGCCAAATAATGAGTGATATACAATAAAATAAGAAAGTACATCAAACCCTACGAAGCCCTAACGAACTAACATGCCTACAAAAAGCATCTCTCGGTATCGGTTTCGTCAAGGGATCCGCTACCATAAGGTCAGTGGGCATGTACTCCAATATCACCTCATTATTTGCTATGTTCTCTCTAATGAAGTTCATCCTCAAGTCAATGTGCTTCGTCCTGCCGTGATACTTAGGGTCCTTAGTGTAACCTAGGGCCGCTGTGCTATCACAGTAAACAGTCACAGGATCTGAAGCATGAGGGACGACTCCAAGATCCTCGAAGAATCTCCTCAACCACATGGCTTCCTGAACAGCTGACGTACATGCTACAAACTCCGACTCCATCGTTGAAAGAGCAACGTAAGTCTGTTTCTTGCTACACCAAGTGATGGCACCACCATGTAGCAAGAATGCATATCCTGAGGTCGACTTGCGCACCCCTTGGTTACCTCCCCAACTAGCATCAAAGTAACCAATCAAGCGCAGGTCCGGTCCTCCATAGCACAACATGTAGTCCAAAGTACCTTTCAAATATCGCAAGATCCTCTTGATTGCCCTCCAATGGGCAATTCCAGGATTTGACTGATAACGACCGAGATAACCGATTGCATATGCTATGTCAGGCCGAGTACACACAACTGCATACATTAGCTTTCCTATAGCACTGGCATACGGGTAGTGGGACATTTTCTCAATTTCCTCGGGAGAATTAGGGCATTGCTCAGGTCCAATGGCATCACCTTTAGCGATAGGAGTGTCTATGGGTTTGCAGTTGCTCATTTGGAATTGCTCCAGAACCTTCTTAAGGTAAGTCTCTTGAGACAAACCAAGAAGCTTTCTTGAGCGATCTCTATAGATCTTAACTCCAAGAACATAAGCTGCTTCTCCCATGTCCTTCATCTCAAAGTTAGAGGACAACCACCCTTTGGTGGTAACAATCATCTCCTTATCGTTCCCAGCTAGTAGGATGTCGTCGACATACATCGATAGGATAAGGAATTTATCTTTGGATCGTTTAATATACACACAATGGTCTTCCTCGATCATCGTAAACCCATCACTAATGACGGCTCGATGGAATCTCAGATACCATTGCCTAGATGCCTGTTTCAAACCATAGATAGAACGTTTGAGCTTGCAGACTTTGCGCTCTTGTCCTTCTATGATGAAACCCTCAGGTTGATCCATGTATATCTCCTCAGCTAAATCTCCATTGAGAAAAGCTGTCTTAACGTCCATTTGATATAACTCCAGATCCAAATGTGCGACAATTGCTAAAATGAGGCGAATTGAGGCAAACCTCACAACCGGTGAGAAGGTTTCCTCGTAATCAATTCCCTCTTGCTGGGTGTAGCCCTTGGCTACAAGACGAGCTTTGTACCGATCGATGGAACCATCCGCCTTGCGTTTGACTTTAAGAATCCATTTGTTCCCAATAGCCTTTCGCCCTGGTGGAAGGTCAACCAAGTCCCAGACTTGATTAGTCCTCATGGATTCCATCTCATCTATCATTGCAGTCATCCACTTATCACTAGCAGTAGATGATAGAGCATCTCGATAAGATCGAGGTTCCTCATCTTCATGCGTATCGGCCAGAAAGGCATTCCCCTCAATCTCAAAGAGACGACGTGGAATGTTGCCCCTTTGACTTTTACGCATTTGAGGAACAAGAGACTCTTCATTTGATGGAAGAGTACTGCTTGAAGGCATGTCACTCCCACTATCTACAGGAGCCTGAGGAATAGCCTCATCGGACTCAACTGTACGAGTTGGGGCGCCCAAATCTTCCTCCATCTCATAAAAGTTCATCTCTTTGCTCATATCACCTCTGTTAGGGAAATCTGCATCTCGTGACTCTATCGCCGATACAGTCCCATCAGTTTGCTCTCCAACGAACACGTAGCCTTTGGAGTGTTCAGAATATCTTACAAAGATACACTTCTTACCCCTCGGGCCCAACTTCCCATGTTCATGGGAAGTGTTGTGCACATAAGCTGCTGATCCCCAAGGCCGCATATGGCCCAATTCGGGCTTTCTGCCGGTCCACAATTCATATGGGGTGGACTGAACGGATTTCGAAGGTACACGATTAAGTATATATGTCGCAGTCAACAATGCATCACCCCAATAGGAGATAGGCAAATTTGCTTGCGCCATCATAGACCTAACCATGTCTAATAATGTTCGATTCCTCCTCTCCGCCACACCATTTTGTTGCGGAGTTCTAGGGATTGTCAGTTGCCTGATTATCCCTCTTTCTTCACACAGTTCCTTGAACTGATCGGATAGATACTCGCGGCCTCGGTCAGTTCGAAGTGCCTTAACACTTTTATCCAACTGTTTCTCGACCTCAATCAAATAACGTCTAAAGCATTCTAATGCCTCAGACTTATGAGAGATCAAAAAGGTATATCCGAAGCGCGTATAGTCATCTATCATTGTGAGAAAGTAGGAACGTCCATTCCTTTCTTTCACATTCATAGGGCCACAGATGTCTGAGTGAATGAGTTACAATGGCGTTTCTGCCCTAGTGGCTTTACCAAATGGTTTTCTAGTTGACTTTCCTGCTAGACAATGTTCACAAGTGGGTAGATTGACTTTAGCGAGTGGGCCTAAAAGACCTGCTCGAGCTAACCTAGTCATTCTATCCTGTCCAATATGGCCTAATCTAGCATGCCATTGAATTGAACTAACATTATCATTCTCAACAAGCAAGGAATAGGAATCATTACTATTAATGCTAGAATCAACAGTATCCAAAACCATAAAACCATTATTAATAAAACCATATCCAAAAATATTCGTCCCATGCGAAATTATTACAACGTTGTTCTCAAAACTAACAGAATAGCCTAAACGAAGTACTGACAAAACAGAAAATAAATTCTGCCGGACATCTGGCGCATAAAGTACATCATGTAGGGTCAATGCAGAGCCTCCTCGCATTTCCAGTTTGTAAGTGCCAGTGCCTAGCACGTCCACACTGGAATCGTTCCCCATGAATACTTTTCTGCCAGCCGGAATGCGGCGGTATTCCACGAATCCACTCCGATCTCTAGCTATGTGGTCCGTTGCTCCTGAATCTACAATCCACATATGGAGAGAATGAGCAACCATTACAGTACTTGATACTAAACACATAGATAGATTAGGACTAGGAATTACCTTCTTCGGCTCAGTGCATTCACGAGCGAAGTGTCCCGCCTTGCCACAATTGTAGCATGCCATCTTGGCCTTGTCCTTTTTGCCAGCACCTCGCTTGCCTCTTTTCCGTTTGCTGACACCACCACTCGCAGCCATCTTAGGCGCAGTAGGATTAGCAGATTTCTTGCCCTTCTTTGGCTTGAACCCTTTATAAGAGCTCGATTCAGCTACATATGCCCTGGAGGACTTGACAACGTCAAGGCGCTCAGCCTCGAGCTCCAGGTGGCGACGAATATCATCAAAATTTCTGATATTCTCGTTATGGGTCATGTTGACCCGCATATGTTCCCAACTGTCGGGAAGAGAGCGAACCACTGCTGAAATCTGCTGCTCGTCTGACAGCTGAGTCCCACCGGATTTTAATTCCCGGATCATGTTAGCCATGATTCGAAGGTGTTGTTTCATAGTGTGGTTATCACGTTTTTTATAACCATCGAATCTTATGGCTAACTCTCTCAGCCTTGTCAGCGAGGTGCCGCCAAACTTCGTCTTGAGAGCTTCCCACATCTCATGTGCCGTTGAGTATTGTTCATACTCAAACAGGAAGTCGTTGTTCATGCAGCTCAGCAACGTTATGCGAGCAATTCGGTCATTTTTGCGCCAACTTTCGAAGGCTACAACCTTGACCGGATCCTTTGCATCTTCACCATCTGGTTTTGTCATTTTGGACAACAGGGTTTCTTCAACCTCTTGCTCCTCCAAGACCATCCTAACCTTACAGTGCCAAACATCGTAATTATCTCTGTCTAACTTGTTTCCTTGATTAAGATCTGCGATTATGTGTTTTGAAGCCATTTCTGTTTCGAAAAAAATTGATTAGAGATATTCATAGTTCACCACAGTATAATTATATCTTAGCCGCACGAATCAAATTAACATAAAAATAATTAGGACATAAATATAAAAGGGAGACTTCGCCAAGCTTAGGAATCACAATTCATATAAATGTCCAATTATTTAAACTTAATTTTCGGCGCTTAAGACATTTAATTTAGGGAATAATTTTAATTAAATTACTACCACCTAAATCACTCCCACTAGAAATATGTGTGCATGTGCAATTACAGCATAACAATTTAATTCCATGTATCAAACAATTAATATTTCAAAATATTAACAAAGGAATTAAATAATAAGCAATATTACACAATTTAATATACCAAGTATATTATAAACACACCAAAAAATTTCCCAAAAATTTCTAACAGTGTATTATCATCATAAAAGGTTATTGTAATTTTCTGGGATTTTTCTGATAATTATTCTAATTATCACAATTAATTAATCATTGCACAATTAAGTTGGAAATTAACAAAAATATCCAAATATATTAATTTTCCAAAACAAACAGTGGAAACATCAATTATATGCAAATAATTAATTTCTGTAAAAATTTCGGAATTTATTAATTTCATTTAGTATTTATAAATCATTTTCTTATATAAAATAATTAATAAAAACATTTTCTGAAATTAATTAATGAACCGGGCGGGTCAAAAAAACCGGGCGGTCAACAGGAAAAAAAACGCGGGTCGGAACCGGGTCGCGGTCAGCGCGCGGGTCAGGCGCGTGCATATCACGCGCCAGCTGCTGAAGGACGTCCGCGCATTGTGCGGGCGCGTGGTATTTCTACGGCGGCACAAGGCGCGTGTATAACACGCGCCGCCTTCCCGACCTCCGTTCGCGATGTTGTTTTTTCCGTTGTGATCGTCTGGATGAGCTGAGTTCAATGGTGTGCTCAACCACAATTTTGGGAGCTTCCATGATAGTGTTGTAATGAACGTGCAAGCCACTGAGAGTGGTTATTGCACTTCATCTTCAACCTCCAGCCATCAGATCGCGAATTTTTCTTACAGAGGCCATAACTTGGTCATTTCTTATCCAAATCATGCATATAATATATCTACGGAAAGCCCATAAAATATTCTACGCATACATGCCAAAATCACATGAAACGAATTATTACCCAGAAAGTTATGGCAAATTAAAGCATGCGGTTTTCATTTTTATACATGCTTTCATGGCATATTGTGTAAACAGTACATACATATGATCTTACAACCATGCTGTGATACCAATGAAGGATTTTAATAATATGTATGTTATCACATGTTTACACAAATACATTAACGAGAACCAAAAATCATACCCTCGAAGCGTGATCTTTTGGTGCGGAAGAACTCGTACGGTTGAATAGCCAAAGCCAAACCCAAACCCAAACAGTCGTCTCCGAACTACAGAATGAGAACGGAGAACTAATTCACGATCCGTCACAAATTTGGGAATTCAGTTGTTATTTTAGGAGAACTGTGGCTTAATCAATATCCAGTATATTGATAATTGATGATGGGATGATCTCAGATGAACTGAGGTCGTGAGTTTTATAGGCATAGTGGTTTAACCCACTCCCTATAAAACCTCCAACCACTCAGTCAACTTAACGTTATAATTATAACGTTAAAGACTGAGTCTCAATAGCCATCTGACTAACAACCAAATGGGTCGGACCCTCCATGGGCGCCCCATTTAAATATAAGTTGTAATTAAAATATTGTTATATTATAAGTTAAAAATAATATTAAATTTATAAAAATATTAATTATCTTATTTATTTTTTTCAGTTCAAATCAGGTCAATTTTGAATAAAAGTTTTGACAAAAAAATTGACCAATTAATTTTTTTTTGATTTATTAAAAACTCATAAATATAAGAATTAAGAAAAAAACTTAAATTTTATGTCTATTTTAAAACTTGGAAACAGATCGTAAGACTCCACGTATCAACGTGACGGAAGTGAAGCAGACGGGGTCCGTCGACCGTAGCATATAAACTGGTAACCCACGTCCCCTCTCTCTCCTCAACGTTTTTAACCGCTTCAGTCGAGTCCTCGCACACACCGCACACACTAGCTTCAATTCGAAACCACACTTCTCAAAATTCACTATTTCTTCAACAACAAATCAATTCCTGAAAATCTCAAAACTCAAAATGAAGCTCCGATCGAAGATTCCTCGCCGGAAACGGACTCAGATCTCTCCGATTCTCTGTTCAAACATTTTTCGTTCTATTGCCTCTTCCCAGTCAACTCGAGAAGAAGTTTCGTGCGATTCAAGCAGAGTTTCTGCCAATAGACCACAAGCAGCTTCGCTGAAGAAGAGAGACTTTGCGGATACTGTTAGTGCTGTTCCGGAGAGAGAAAAAGTAGGTGGCGAAGACTTTCGTAGGATCACGAGATCGTACTACAGGAAGAGAGAGAATGAGAATGCGAAAGTACTGGAAGTATCGGAGTCTTCGTGCGTTGAGTCGTGTTCTGGAGCTAACACAGGGGAGAGAATTTCCAAGTTGAAGAGTAAAACTGGAAAAATAGCTGAAAATTCAAAGGAAATTAATCAATCCGAAGATTTTTCACGTGTTCAACAATTTTCCGGGAAAATTTTGAAGTCTGAACGAGAAAATGAGAAAGGAGATGAAAATTCATTGGATAACAATCAAACAGAAGTCGTTTCAGTTACTTCTGGTTTAGAATCGCTTTCTGAAGCAAAATTTGTCAAATTATCCAGTAAAATAATCAAAATGGGCCAAAACAGAGATGGATTGTCTGAAGTTTCACGAAATTGTGATACAATTTTGAATTCCGAATATAATACAGTACGAATGCCGAAGCTAATTGGAGCGGAATTTGACCTGGCTTGCTCAGAGCATCTCTCGTGCGAAGAAGCTTGTGACAATGAGTACTCCTCGGCAGCATTTTCTGATCTGCAATCGGATGTTTTCGAGGATTTTAGTTCAGACTTAGATTTCTCTGACTATAATTCATCTCTGTGGTACGAATCTGGCAGTCAATTTTCGGAGAGGTCAGTTAATGGTACCAGTCCATCGCCTACATACCAACTGTTACTTCAATTCAGACAGCAGTTCTGCAGATCATCATCCTCTGCTTTACTTTCAAAAGTCAATTCACCTGATGAAGTCATAGTAAGCTTTCACAAGTTTTATTTTGTTATGTTAATCCATTTTAGCATATAATTAATTCCATGTGTATGCATGTGTTTGAACTGTATTGGTTTAATACAAGTTTCCTTAATTGTTCATAAAAATCTATAAGTAAATATAACTGTAATTCAATGTCATTGAATGGTGATTTAATTTATTTTTTTGGCTTGGGTTGAAGCTGTTGAGATTCGAAGACGAGGAGAACGAAGAAAGCTACCAGATGATCAGGAACAGAGAGAGGAAGCAACTGTATCTCCACGACTACGCCGATGAGTACTGCTCCATGACGGACTATGGCGAACTCGTCATTCAGCAACGGCTTCAGATGGTACACTGGATAATTGAGGTCAGTTCTTCACTCCCCGTATTGCGTTCTACTCGTTTCATCAAAAAAGCGGTTGCGGCAATTTTATTAAAGAAGTAAATAATAAATCTATTTTCAGTTAGAAGAGTCTAAATCACATACGGCTATGTTGTCCACATTTTGGATTTGTCCAATTGTTTTTTGCCACGTCATCTACATCAGTTGGAACTTACTACTACTTATCGATAGTGCATGTAATTTCCTCGTAAACATAATAATGTCGTCACTCTCATTTGGTGTCAGTCATTTTCTATTGGTTACTTTTTTAGTTACATTAAGTTCTATCGGTTCCATTACTCCTTTAAATTCTGATGAGTTTCAACCAGCCAAAAATTACTATCACGTGAAGTCTAGTTATGGAGCGTGGTAGATGTTATTACAGATTTAGGTGTCTCTATCATTTTCAATTGTTTGGGCGAGTGAAATAATAGATTCACTGAAGAAATTGTGCATGGTTGATACATGTAACATGCTTTTCCTTCGGAAAAATCTATTGCAGCTGGAAATTATACATTCTGAACGCCAAGAGATGCATCAAAATATTGTACTTTATGCATATCTGGGAATCCATTGGTAAAATTTTCGGCCAGTTAGCATTACTCTTTCCTTGTGATGAGTCCTGTATTTCATTAACCAAATAGATTTGTTGGAGAAGTCGCAGATCACATGCACCCCTCTCATTCTTTCCCCTGGTAAAATTAAACGGTAACATTTTATGCATGTACATGTCTTTAATGGGATAAATGAAATGAATTGATTGTCACAATTCTTTGACTGTGGCAAGGGTTGTAATGAATTAATTATTTTACTATATTCATTAATCAAAACAGGTCATATCATTGCATATTAGTAATAATTAATTCTGATAATGTTATTTTTGTCCCTATTTACTGATTGATTTGTCCATAGTACTAATTGGTTCTGATAATGTTATTTTTGTCCCTATTTACTGATTGATTTGTTCATTGTACTCTAAATCAAGCAGCAATCTTCTAACAAGGAGTTCCAGAGGGAAACAACGTTCCTAGGTGTTAACCTTTTTGACAGATTTCTGAGTAAAGGACACTTTAAAAACAGGAGGAATCTTCAAATTTCTGCAATTGCATGTCTCACTCTTGCAACCAGAATTGAAGAAAATCAGCCCTTCAACAGGTACAATAGACATACACATTCTGACCTGTAAATTGGATTGTGCTCGTTTATATGCAGCCTGAAAGAAAAATCACAGTTCTGTGATCTTTAAAAAGAATTATTTGCATAGCTGCATAAGCAAAGTTAAATGTAGACCTACTTTTGGCTCTAATAAGGTATCAAAGACTTTGAATGAACATGGAAGGAGAAATAGGCTGAGAGACTGTGACTGCTGGAATCTATACTCCATTGAGGACTCATAATCATAGCCACTCTGCAGTCTGCAGCACCGTATAACTAATGCCTAAGACTATTTTCAGCAATTAGATTATTTTATAGATTATATTTAATTTATATGATATTAGTAAATATTATTTAGTCTTTAATTTTTTTAGTAAATAGATTATTTCGTGAACTATAATATAAAAAGATTAAAATAATTAATAAATTCAAAAAAAATCTAATTATCTTTTCACTATCTCATTTAAATATAATTAAAATTATAGTCTATGGACTATCAAATTTATAAATTTTGTCTTTTTGATGTTTAAAATATAATTATAGACTATATTTAATTCAATTATTAAAAATAAAAAATAAATTTAAATTATATTTAATTTAAAATTTTATTGTTGAAGATGACCTAATATCTATCTAAAGTCTAAACCCGTGGTATATGAAAGAAGAAATGAAATTCGGATGGACCACTTTACGTCCGCCAATGTAGAGCCATCATTACGCTCTGAATTATTTTTATTAAAAGTTATATTTTGTATCATTTTAAACTATAAATTTTAATGTTAATTTTTCAGTGTTCGTCAAAGGACATTCTACGTAGGAAGCAATGCATATAGCAGAAATGAAGTGGTAGCAATGGAATGGTTGGTGCAAGAAGTCCTCAACTTCCAGTGTTACTTGCCCACCATGTACAACTTTTTATGGTACACAAATTTTCCCATCATGCTCTTAGGATGTGTACATTCAAAAGTTTATGCATGAATTCGCTTGAATCCATTCAATTTTGAATTAAAAAAAAAGCTTTTTGTTACCTCCACTTATTTATTGCTAAATACAACGATGATACAGGTTTTACCTCAAAGCTGCAAGAGCTAATGAAGAGATGGAGAAGACTGCAAAGTACATAGCAGTTCTGGCGTTGCTGGGCCATGAGCAGCTGTGCTATTGGCCTTCAACTGTAGCAGCTGGGCTAGTCATTCTTGCTTCTTTAGCAGCTAATCAAGATGCTGCCTGTCACCGAGTCACAGAGGTACGCATCTGGCCTAACATCAGTTTAATTTTTTTTAACTGCGTGTAGCTTCATATCCCATGTAAATTATATGGGTACTCTGCTTAGTTTAATTCTGAAAAATACCGTTCCTTATTTGATTATGAATTTATGAAAATGTCTAGAGTTTGTCTTGGGCCTATTACATGTGTTGTAACTTGGTTCTTAATCTATTTTCTAAAAGACATCTAAAAGTCTCTCTAGTATAATTTACTGATCTTTATGCAAAATTAATGTGATCTGGAAACTGCATTTAGTTTTGCATTAACCAATCTAATGAATTTTGCATTCACAGACTCATGTCAGAACAAAAGATGATGATCTACCTGGATGCATAAAGGTATTATTCCCTCAATCCAAAATTAAAGATATTTTTTCCATTTTAGTCCGTCCTAGAAAAAGATGTGCACTTCTAATTTTAGTACATTGGCGTGATATTCTTAATTTGTCATTACTTTTACTTGCATTTTTTGCATCACAGCCACTACTAAATGTGCCTACTATTCCATCGGTTGTACACTATCTCCATTCCTCTAAGAAAGCACTAAAAACTCAAACTGCTAGCAAAACTAACTCTGTTAACTTTTCTTGACCATTTATTTAAACCAGATAGACATATACTCCGATCACTCCCCCGCCCCCACACATATATATATAACTATATATATATATATATATATATATATATATTCGTAGTTACCAGAGAAGGTTCCTGACAGTGTGCGCATTTTTGACAGAGCCTGGAGAGGTTGATTAAGTACATATCCTAGCAGGCAGGGAATGAAGCCACAAACATTCTTTATTTTTGTTCACTGGTCTGATTTCTCACCATCAAGCTACTCTTCTGAAGGTTAAACAATATAGTAAGACATTTCATTCATCCCCTGCCCGTTGTAACTTTAGATTTACATTCTTATAAACTGTTTATAGAAGAAAATACTTACTTCCTTGCTATTAGCAGAATTAGCATCGTCATAAACAATAATTGAATTACAGTTCAACAACTTATTGAGCAGCAGACAATTGAATAAAATGTGTTTTTGTTTTTGTATTTTTATTCTTGTTTTGAGGATTGTCTGTATTCTCTCCTAGGTGGTTGCACCATTAGTGACTATATATAGTGTCATGCAAATAACATACATTTTCTGCTTCGGATTAAATTCTGCCATTCAACGTGATACTTGAGCGGTAATGACCACACGCACGTGTTAACTAAATGCAATTTCTACTACCAGTGTAGTGGTCCATTGAAGCCACTTAAGCATAATTCCACATGAAGCTTGAAAGCCCTATATCCAGTATGGTTTAAGAAGTTTAATGGCTGCAGTCCTGTGATCACAAGAGTACCATGATGCTGCTTCAAGCATACTTCAATTCTTTCTATAAGTTAAATAATTACTCCATATGCCCATCTGCATATGATCCCCTCAAATAGCTGCCAATAATGGTTTATCTTAAAGATTCTCCAAATATAGTGTTGCTTATAATATATTTGTATACATACACATATATAGATATACATATGCACACTTTCTCCATGAAGATGATAACCATGTCCTTTCAATTAGCTTTATATATGTTGTTCCTTAATTTAGGATTATCGCTCATATCAGAACATTTTTTATTTTTCTATTTTTCTCTCCTATTTAATTCCTCTTTTTATCCTCTGGCTACTAAGGACAGAGAAAAAAATTGCAATAAACTGCCTCAAAGCCTATCTGAATGAATTAAGACTAAGAAAATCAACAGAAAAATACAAGATAATTCCAATACTGATAGCACAAAATTATGGTACATGCGACTTGGTCACTTGAATATATATAGAGAAAGTTGTGCAATATATAGAGAAAGTTGTGCAATATATTTTGTACTAATATTTTAAATATAATCAATCAATTTTAACATTAACTTGATTGTATGAGAACGCAACATGTATATTCTTATCATACCATTAATTACATGTGTAAATTTATAAAGAAAATTAAGATAAATGGAAAACAATCAAGTAATGATATTTACAATTTTATTAGTAATTTTTGTGTGTTTTAAATGCGATATATCATGCAATATTTGTATAAACATAGAAATATATCTTACAAAAATATATACATTATCTTAATTGGGCAAAACATAAATATTTAATAAAACTTAATTATTAACATAAAATATATATAGATATTATAATTAAATTATATTGTCACATTTAAAGAAAAAATTTAAGTGAAGCTCACTTTCGTATAAATGCGAAAGTATCAATTTCCCTTTTGCTCGTATAAATATAACAAATACTATATTTCAAATTAATCAGAAATGATGCTAATTCAAGATCTAACTCTTAAATCCAGTACATTTCTAATGGAAGGATATAGATTTTTTTTTTAATTATGAATTTCCTTTATTTTCCTAAATTATCCCAATTATTTAGAAAATACGAATAATTCATGAATCCATTTAATTTTTTGACTTGGCTAGCCCAAACCCGGAATTGATAAGAGCCTCCAAATAATGCTCAGCCCGTAACTTAGTAGAAACCCTAGGTCCCAAATTCTAGGGATTTGCAGTCAAATGTTGTGCATTGCGTGCTTCCGTTTAAATGCAGATCAATCGACAAGGTACAAATATCTCTTGCTTAGGTTAGTTAAATATTTAGCTTATTTAAATTTTAATCTGTTATCTGTCTATGCAAACTGTAGATGTAATATTAATTTTTAAAACTATTTAATTTAATCTCTAATGACGATTCATGCAAAAGAGGCACTTAATTTGTGTTACTGCTTTTTTGTTGGACTGATATACAATTGTGCTTTTTTGTTGGATTGAAATACAATTGTGTATAATACATATCGTTTTCGTCTGTGTCAGTCATTTTTGGTATTTTATTTATTGAAATGCGCTTGGAAAGCCTTGGCATTGTTGCCTATGATGATGATATAAATAATACTTTCGTTCTTCCGAGAAATTCATCGAGGAAGATTTTTGGAGACCTGAACTGAATAGGCTTTGATCAAGGTTTTTCTATATGTAATATCTTTTTCAATATAAATTATTGACAATTTGATTGGTTTCTGGGAAATCTGAATTAGTTCCATGACTGTTTAGTGTGCGTGTGTCCCCCCCCCCCCCCCCCCCCCCCCCCCCCTCCGGTTTTTAGTTAAAGAAAATGTTAAACCTCATTATTTTCCATTAACTTAGGGAAAAGTTTTCCCGTTGATCATTTGTTTTGTTTTGTTTTAAAAGATCCTGTGGATGATTACCAAAAAACTTTCTGATTTATTTATGCTGAAAGTTTTGGAGATCTGAACTGAAGGAGCCATGAAGAGAGAGATCATGTTGTATAATTTTCTCAAGTAGTTTTATTTTCACAAATCGTAACACTTGTGAGCGCTAGATAATAATACATGTGTTATATAAGGCTGAAGTTACTTGAATTAAAATCACTTTCTGTGGAATCTATATACTTGAATCATAACATTCGTTAGTAGTATATGACGACCTATGTATGTATGCAGTAATGGTGAAAAGGATTCCAATAGCTGATAACATTCTTATAGATTGAGAGAGAGAATTGTTGAAATGATGGGATTGAGAGATATTAGGATCATTGTTAGTGTTTGGGGTATGGGATCCTATGGATAATAAATAGAGTGTTAAAAAGATTGGGAAAGGAAATGATGAGAAAGCAACTTCTGCTAGCTTTTGTTTGTGAGTTTAGTTCAAAAATGGTAAAATAGTCAGATGGTTAGAAGTGAATCATGGCCTAGTTTACCAAACAACGAGGAGATTTTACCCTCCCTGGTATGACCCTTTCAGAAGAAATGTAGGTTGGAGATATTGGAGCTCAATCTATTTTGCCAAGAATCTTGATGGTGCATAAAAAGAACTTTGTTTCTTTTACCAAAAGGTTGAAAGCTAGAAAAGATGCTCTGATCCTGGATTCATTATTGGAACAAAATGCTTGGGAAAAGAAACAGAGGAATAACTGGAAGCAGAGAAATCACCTCCATGATAATGCTTTAATACTTCATCACAAAGATGGTAGTATGAAAACACCAACTACTTTGCTATTGGAGAAAGACAATTTAATTGTACATCCGAGTTGGTTTTGGATGCTAGATTTGGTTAGTTAGTTTTTGTTGTTGTTGGATCTCATAATTCCAATATTTTAGTTTCAGTTACTTATGGATGATGGAATTCAAAGGATACACTTGGTTACCATTTGCTTCTCGATAATATAGCCTTGATTCTTGGTATTTTAGACTTTATTTTTTTCACATCATCTGATTATGTGTATTTTCAAAACAAATATATATCCGAAGGAAATTTACAACATTAGCAGTTAGCCACTGTAATCCGTGAATGTATCTACAGTAATATGGTTTAGAGGAAACAATCATATTATTATTATTATTATTATTATTATTATTATTATTATTATTACATTAAAGAAGAAAATGAAGAAATTGTGGTGGTAATGCTATTGGACCTAGTTTTGATTTATTATTTCTAATTTCATTTGTTGCACTAGGATCAATTCAGGGGACTTGTGTTTAAATATGCACAATTTACCTGATAGATGACAGTTAGATACTTGGTAGGAAATATTTCTAGTAACATAAAGAGACGTTTTTGAATTTTGATTCCCTCATACATACAAGTCCTCAAATTGGCTTTTATGTTTTAAACGTTCTGAAATGCTTTAATAGCAGGAAGCAGAAAATGAACTTTAAACTGTCCAACGACGTGGTAATGATTCACTTCAATTAATAATAACACTACCTCAGTTCTTTTTTATCTGTCTTTTTAAGGTTAAGCACATAAATTAAGGAGTTATTTGATAAAATTAAATGAAACAATTTGAATATTTAAAGAATCTGAATGAGTTAAATAAAACAGGATTCTGAATAATTGAATAAAAAAAATTATTTGATAATTGAAATGTATGAAACATCTGAATAATAATTTTTTATTATTTTATTCTTCTGAACTATGTTGAACAAATATACAAGTATGAATGTACAAAAAACAAGTTTAATACAATATTAACTATGCAATATTTTAATAATTCAAATAAATTGAATTGAATATACTTTTTTTTTTGAAGATTTTTTTGAATGGTCAAAAATCCACACCAATTTTTTTTTTTTAAAATGACAAAAATATTCCTTTTCTTTTTCTCTCTCTGGGGTTTTGATTCATTTATCACAAGCCCACCCCTATTCCTATTTCTATTTCTAATTTTTCTCTATCTAAAAACAAAACAAAAAAGGCAGCACAGAAGAAGAAGAATAATCCAAAAATAAAAAATCCACCGCAGAACCCATTTCTTCTTTTGATAGTGTTGAACCCAATCTGAATGATTCAAAAACAAGTTCAGAAAAACCACTTGTTTTGGTTACAAAAGGTGATGGGATTGAGTCACCTGACCTTACTTATCTTGTCGAAGCTCTGGTTCGGAAATTACATGTGACTATAAAAGTTGCTTTAAGCATTAAGAGAGTAATTTTGTACAACGATTTTGGAGAAAATTGGGGACTGATGCCTCCAATCTGCTCTTTAATCACGATCTGGTAAGTTCAAAAGAGGGGCATTATGTGTAAAAAAATTCATTCAGTAGGCTTAGGGCTGAGTCAGATATCAAATTGGAGCTTATTCGATCAGTTTAGTTGGTTTACTGATTCAGCCATTAAGATCATTTTTATTCAAACTAAACGGATTGAATAAAATCGATTCAAACCCACAAGTCATTCAGATGCATTAAGCTGTAAACAAACACCCACTAAGAAATGCAATTATGTTTTGCCTGATTGACTATATTTAATAGAAAATTTTAATATTAATCTTCTAAAATTTATTAAAAATATGAGAGATAAATAAATTAGTTTTTATGCATAAAAGATAATATGAAAAATTATGTATTTAATACTTTTTTAAAATCTACAAATGACAAATAAAAATGAACAAATTTTTTATTTCTAAAAAGTCAAATAAAAAAGAATAGACATTATCAGTTATAGAATTATTTAATTTTGGACATTATTTTATCTCTTAATAAAACTGGTCACCTTCGTAATTCAGGGGTGTGACCCTAGCACAACATGATAAGATGGTACATTACTACATTTAATAAAAAAAGATTTCATGCCACAAACATTTAAATATATTAACACGAGAATTAAATGAGCTGAACACTTATTACAAAGACTAGCACGTGTAAATTAGATTAGACTCTTTTAATCAAGATAATATTACAACAATTAGGATATATAATTTATCTTTAATGAAAACATACTACTAATGTTTAAGTTATTATTTAAATTAACATTTTATTTTTTGAGTTGAATATATCTTGTATTAAACTAATTCTTTTATTATTATATAATGAATAAGTAAAAATATGTAGCATTATGTATTTGTATAATTAACAACCATCGAGTAATAACTTTATTAACAAAAGATAGTGTCGCTATCTTTTGTTAATATCTTTTGTTAAAAGGTAATATTATTTTTGACCTATTTAATATTATATTACACAAAGGTGCTAATTTAATATTGAGATTCAATTCATTAAAATTATGTAATCTCACTTATTAATATTCCTTACAAACAAGTCTAATATTCTAATCATAAAAAAATATAGGCGTAAATTAGGTATATAATTAATATGAAAGATATGCCACAAATTGAATGAATAATGGTACCAAAAATGAGAAATATATAAAGCTCACGTGCAGCTAAAACTGATAAATTCCGCTTGCGTTTGTGATTCAGCGGTGGGGATTGGATTATAAATTGGCATTATCACGCTGATTCCATACATCCATTTCAAGCTAAAAACAACAGCAATTACTTACAGGTTTTACTGAAATCCTTTGTCCATATTAGTATTTTTTAGAAAATTATTTTATATGTAGTATACATAAAGAATTAAAATTGTGATTAAAATGAAAATAAATAATTAAATAAAATATTAATTTACGTTTCTCTTTTTTACTTATTTATATTTCATATATTTATACACCGTTATTTGAGAGTATTATTACATAACACAAATTTATGTTATAATAAATATTGATGAATGTGAATTAATTAATATAAAAAAATTAAAAACACACTAGTACTAATTTATTTTATCCGGTTTGGGTCCACACTACATGTCTTCACCTGGCACAAACCAAATCCATATAAACCCTAAGAGAGTGTTCATTTTAATCGATTTTTTGTTTTTGTTTTTTATAGAATTAGTTTAAACCGGTAGCGGCGATACCAATTTTTTCAATTTAGTATTTTTGATTTTTTTTCAATTTTTGTTACTGACAACGCCAACGGTATAGAAATTTTTAAATTTGGTACAAATCGATATACTGAAAAAATTGAATTAAATAATATAATAATAAATTTATATTAATTATTATAACATATATAATAAGTATTTATATTATTATATAATATATATAATTGATAATTATAATAATTAATATATAATTATTATTTATAAATTATATTTATATTTATTACTAATCTGTATAACCGAAAAATCGTACTGAACTAATACCGAAATCGGTAATTCGATACCCATTCTTGCTAGCTTTTGCGCTATTTTGAGTTCGATATCGGATACGATTTTTTTGATACCAATTCGATAATTTATCGATGAACATCTCGCCCGTAACCACCCCCCCTGCCCCCTCTAATTTCTAACTTTAATTTGTCTCTCTATATTTAGAATATATAAAAGAATTTTTTTTTTTACATAAATCTTTATTACGTAAATATAAAATAATTATTTTAAAATATTATTTCTTTTATTTCAGGATAAAAGTCTTTATTACTATTTTAGGTAGTCTCAAATTAAATATCTATTTACTTTAAATAATTTATTTTTTATAATAATTTGTCTATAATATTCTTAATATTAATTATCATAGGACAAGTCTACATGCACAACATCCAAATACAATATCAAATACTACATTCATCTTCATAATTCAAAAATAGGATATGACTTTTAATGGTTAAAATAGATGTAATGTACTTATACTTATTCATTGTCATATTTCTACTCTTTATGTATATTTATGGAGTATTACTAATTATGTACATAAAATCATATAATTAAATAAGATTTTAAATATGAATAATTTTGTTATTTTATCTTTTACTTAAAAAGTCAATCACAAGGGAGTAATTTTTATGTGAAAATATTTATATTTACATGTATAAATATAAACTTCTCTTTAGTATTCTCTCATCACCCTAGTACTAAACCCAGAATCAAAAAGACAGTAGGTATCATTCTCATCATCAATGGCCCAAAAAGATGGGATTAACAGAGAATCTGAGAAATCTTTGTTGAATCATCACAAAGAGAAGCACTTCACCGCCGGTGAAGTTGTTCGTGACATCATCATTGGTGTATCGGACGGTCTTACTGTTCCTTTTGCCCTTGCCGCCGGATTATCCGGTGCTAATGCCTCGTGCTCCATAATTCTGACGGCTGGCATAGCTGAGGTGGCGGCCGGTGCCATCTCTATGGGACTCGGCGGGTATCCCTCAATAATTCCATGTTTATCTATTTATTTTTCTTTTTGCATTTTATAGTATATTGGTATGCTTTAAGAAACTGATATTTTTACATAATTTTTTAATATTTTTATATCAACAAATTATGTAAAAATATCACTTCTCTATGTTTTATTAGCTTTATATTAAATTTGGTACTCACCCTCTTTAAAATAAAAAATAAAAACTCATTTACCAAATTTTTTTTCACGAAAAGAATTTCATTCTTTCAAGTAGTTTAAAATGTACAATGTCTTCATGATTTCATTATTATTATTAATATTAAACTAACAAATTCTGCGTTAAGGGTGCCAAAAAAAAATTATGTAATACTGAATCAGTTACAAATTATAAGATTTTTTGAAAATTAATTTAAAATATTTTTAAATTTAAAATTAAAATTATTTATTAAAAAATATAAAATAATAAATGAGTAATAATTTTTAGTTAATTTATAATATTTATTAGTTTATTAACTAAAATTAAAGACATTAATGTCAATTAAAAATGTTGACTTCAAAAAGTCAACTTTATATTTTAGGATGGATAGAGGGCTTAAAAAAGATTTATTTTTTTGGAGTATTTGCAATAAATGTATAGATTATACAAATACTTTTGGGTCCTATCTAAATGCATGCTACTGTATAGAAGTATATATTTGTTTCTATGATGAGAATAAATGATTCTCTTTTATGATATCAATGGGATGCGTGCAGATATCTGGCAGCTAAAAGTGAGGCTGATCACTACACGAGAGAGCTGAGGAGAGAACAAGAAGAGATCGTCATGGTCCCTGATACAGGTTTTTATTTAATTTAAACACAATTTATTAGTATAATATATAGATTTACAGATTAATTAATACAGTAGTATTGATTTGGAATGAATGTTGGCTTAAAATTGTAATGCAGAGGCTGCTGAGGTTGCGGAAATGCTGGCGGATTATGGGGTAGAGCCTCATGAATATAGGCCAGTGGTTGATGCTCTCAGGAGGAACCCACAAGCATGGCTTGATTTTATGATGAAGTACGTACAGTAATTTGTTTCATCAATTTTATTTTCCCAGTGTTAAAAAATACAAATGTCATTTGTGCATTTCTTTCGTATTTGTTTGTGTTAATAAAGCACTTCATTTTCATGTTTTTGTTTCACGAATATGCACATAATAATGTAAGAAAGTAGGTAATGATAGTTGGCAAAAGAAGAATTTGGAACATCACCATACTAAGTATTGGAAGTGGTAATGCCCCACGCGTAATGTTGACATGCTTCCGTTACCTTTTAAATTATCTGCAATTCCTGAAAAGGACTTAAGAAATAGTTTAAATGTGACTTCTCAAAAACAGCATGAGTTTCGGATCATTGTTATGGTCACGGAGTTTCCTTATTGTCCGATAATCAGAAACGTTACTGTCATACTTATTTAGCTGTATATTTCTCTATAAATTTGGGGTGATTTTATCTTTGCTGATATTTTAGAACAATATACATATTTGTCTATATGTACAGAGTTTAATGTTCGTAGTTTGGTTGCAGGTTTGAACTTGGTCTAAACAAGCCAGATCCTAGAAGAGCACTTCAAAGCGCATTCACAATTGCCATTTCTTATATCGTTGGTGGGTTGGTCCCCCTTATCCCCTACATGTTCATCCCAAGTGCAGGAAAGGCAGTGCTATCATCAGTCGTCTTAACCCTAGTGGCATTGCTAATCTTCGGCTATGCCAAAGGTTACTTCACAGGCAACAAACCTGTTGGGAGCGCTCTGCAAACTGCCCTGATCGGAGCCATTGCCTCTGCTGCTGCTTTTGGCATGGCCAAAGCTGTGCAAGGCTAGTCCCCAAGCAGCTCTTTACTAAAAAAGTGTCCTAGTTTTGCACTATGTAGCTCGTCTTTTTCAAAGGTTTTATTGATTGTTAACTTTATCTCTGCTTTGAACAGTTCCCATCTTTTCTGAAAAAATTGCTTCCTGGTCTCTTATGAGCAAGTTTGCTAGTGTTACTGAAATTGGCACAAGGGTCTGTTATTTTCTGCAGTCATATTATCTTCACCTTTTAATTTTTTTTGCATACAGGCTCATTCTTTGAGAGAGATTCACCCCTTACTTTCTTTGTTAGATAGAGGAATTATTCATTTAACATCTTAGTCCACTCGCAAGAAGTAAGCCTCGGTATAAGTCATCTGACTTTAACATCTTAGTGCACTCAGAAGAAGTAAGCCACGGTGCAAGTCATCCGACTCAGAAGCATTACACTAACCGCTCCATATTGCTTTATGTTTACTCTCGAAATCGGATGTAACTAGACATCATTTGAGACCATAGTAGTATGGTAATTTTACTACAAGTTCAAGATCACTGTAACCTGTCTTTTCACATGCAGCAAGATACTTTAAGCTTAAAACATAGCATTGCAGGAGTTTAATAAATTTCTTAGCATTCATCTTATAAGCCAAATGGGTTGAAATACGAGCTTATTCTGGTTGATAGAACAGATAATTCCAGTGAGAAGGTACAAAATCCTTAAAAACATAAGATTAAGATGAAAGCACAAAAATCCCAAGCATGAATGACAGGAGGTTCCATGTAACACCCCCTTCCCGACCAGTGGAAAGGGAGGTTACGCACGAACGAATTCTAAACAGAATGTCAAAACAAAAAGGAAACTCTCCTCACACTTGCCATTGAATCCCCTTGCAAACCTGCCGGAAGAAAAACACAGCATGAGCCAAATGCCCAGTACGGATAAAGAGTGTACAAATAAGAACTGAAATTGAATAACAAAATCAACTAAATCAAACTGAGATTAACAAAATCAACTGAACTGAATAATTTTATCTTACTGAACTAATCTACTGAACTAAACTGATTTACTGAACTGAAACTGACCCACTGAAATGAACTGATTTACTGAACAACACAAAAATGCTGAATTGAATGGTTGTGTTTATTTCATACCGAGCTCAGAACAAAACAGAAATATACCTTGTCACAAAGACAAGTCAAAATACTGCCACAAAGGCAGGCACACATTGGACTGCAGATCCAAATGTATACAAAATCGGAAAGGTGTGCTCGGCACTACAAACAACACCAGACCGCAAAACAGAACAGAACAGAATGCTAGGGTCGACCCATACGCCTCCCACAACAAAACACCAATGCCCACCGAAACACAAAATGGAGACGCCGTGGACTGATCACACCGCCACGGAAGGTGTCATGCCTCAGTGTCCAGAGACATGCCTGTGGTACCCCCACAGGTGGTTATAGCTCAAGTATACCCTACGGTACTTTCTAACAAAAATATCATGTCACAACGAATGCGACACAATATCACAAAAGGGGTTCTAACACGCACATGCTAAACCGAAACAAATCGACACAAAGTCTCCAAAATATACTAGCATGTACGTTTCTACATAATCAAAATAAATACTAGACATGCTTAATAAGTCTAAAGAGTACAAGCTAAGTTGCGAATATCTAAAATCAAACAAAACTATCATATGGATTTGACTATGATTAATATATCGAAATAATATTCAAATTCTAATGAGGAACAAAACAAACAAATTAAAATCAAATGAATATCGCTGAAGGAGTACGGAATCCGTACCTGGAATAAGCAATGTGATACTCAAAATTATATTCCAAAAATGACTCGTTAAATTCCCTCCGTCGAAACTAATAAAGGAACAAATAAATAAATAGTTAATTAATTGATTAAACTTTACAATTTCTTTCTCTTAGGCGAATCCAAAATCCTTCCGTTCTAAACAAACTTCTACCTAAAGTTATACTATATAAATATTCTGATCATGGTAACGTATATATTAATAAATAATAGCTTTCTTGTTCTTCCGAAATACATATAAACATATTTACAAAGTATTCTTTTCATTTTTAAATTCTATTACAAACAAACAAATATTATTATTATTATTATTATTATTATTATTATTTTCTTTCAAAACTTTAAAGTTACAAAAATATTAATTTAATATTCTAAAATGCTAATTACTAACAAAGATATACCAAAATATATTAACTAACAAACTAAATAGCATACAAAAATTAAAACTACAAAATTAAAACTAATACAGAAAATTAAATAATTACACAAAGAAAGAAAAAGAGACATACCCGAAATTATGAGGTTCGCAGTCCGCCCACGTCCTCGACACCGAAAAATATTTTAACTAAGGAGGTCCTTACTAAAAAGGTCCTCACACAAAAAGGTTTCCTCACATTGGGAAAAACCTAAATGTTTAGTGTATTAAAAGAGAGGGGTAAGGCCATATATTTATAGGTGAAGGAGATGGGAGGTTTTTAGTGGGTTGGTGATGTGGGACTAAAAGGAAAAAGGAGCTGGGTATTACATTACCTCCCCCTTAAAAAGGATTCCGTCCCCGGAATCAAAAAAATAAAATGGGACGAACTTAATTATCAAAAGATGCAAAAACTTCACTCGAACAGAATTTTTCACAAAACAAACGAAATAGTTTTCCTCTGAAATCTTATCAAAACGAATAGTGCACCACGTGCAACAGATGATAATGATAACTCTTCAGCACTAAGACACGAAATACATTATGCACAAGAGCTGACTATGAAGGCAAAGCTAACTGAAATGCAACTTTGTCAACCCTTTCTAAAATCTCAAATGGGACAATAAAACGCAGACTGAGTAGTTTCCCTAGCACCTTAAGCACTGCAACATATCACAATCTTAATTCGAATTAGTTCTCAAATATTATTACCCCAAATAATATACCACTAAAGTATCGAAATCACCATATTAAACTCCAAGTCACATTCCATTATCTGCATAAGCAAACTGTCTACTCTAAACTATTCAATGTCTCTCAAAATCTATTAAATCTCATCACTTAATATATAACCATTTAAATAAATCAATCATCTCTTAGTGCAAACCTTAGTCCAACAAATTCTAAAATCTTCTCATACTATTATAAAATCTTCATACAACAAAACTCCAAAATAGCTACAAAATTGATCATTAACCTCAATGATTAATCTAATTACCTCGAATATTTACAACTCAAGTTTACAAGAGATCATCTATAAATACTAAATAGTTTTCACTTATCCTATTGTCTCATCAATACACATACCTTACATCCATCCACGAGCTTAACACAAATCCAACACAACCCAAATCAAATCCTTATGTCTAAGATCATAACAGATTGTTACTAAAAGAACTTTAACGATTAATTCTCCAAAATCAAATACTTGCTGATACAAATACTCATATCATAATCATATTACATATATGATCATTTCTTAACTGTACAAAATATAACTTTATTTTCCTTAATGCTCTAATCACAATTCTTAACTAATATCCTTACTCCATTGTATAACAAAAATAACCTTGACAAATTATCTCACTTTTCTCATATCAACTACAAATCAAAACAGATTAACATTTGGTCAAAATCAAGACCAACCAAACAGAGAACCAAATCGAAACAAACTTATATGTCTGCCTAGTAATTCACCCAAAACTCATAGATCAAGCCTAAAGGCAATCTACATAATCATATCCTAAGCTCTGACAGTCCATCCCAAGAATCATATCAAAGTCGTACATACGCATCGACCGAAAATTAGCCCCACGAATCTTTATTTCCAAAACTAATAGAAACAACCTCGTCACAAATCAGAGAACAAAAAAAAAATTTCTCATTGAAGCAGCAATAGACATAGCAGAATCTAAGGACTGAGATGGCACACCAAGATGCCGAACAAAAGAATACGAAACAATCGAATGAGTAGAGTCGAAATTAAGAAAAGTTTCATGACTGCCAACTAAAAGAGTGTCAAAACAGAATATTGCGCATTTATCACCTAATTATATGACAAGGCGAACACACGTCCTTCGTGGTGACGACCAACATTGTCATCATTATCACCGCCTCCACCACCTCTAATGGTTTTACAAGCCCTCGACAAAACAAAACGGACGAAAGCGAAATTGATTTCAGGCAAATTCGAATACAAACGGATATAATAACTGAACAGAATTTTAAACAGAACAAAAACCTAACCCAAATGTCTACCCATAACTCACAAGTCAAACCTAAATAAGTTTTCTACAAGAAAGAAACCTAGCTCTGATACCAACTCTGTAACACCCCCTTCCCGACCAGTGGAAAGGGAGGTTACGCACGAACGAATTCTAAACAGAATGTCAAAACAAAAAGGAAACTCTCCTCACACTTGCCATTGAATCCCCTTGCAAACCTGCCGGAAGAAAAACACAGCATGAGCCAAATGCCCAGTACGGATAAAGAGTGTACAAATAAGAACTGAAATTGAATAACAAAATCAACTAAATCAAACTGAGATTAACAAAATCAACTGAACTGAATAATTTTATCTTACTGAACTAATCTACTGAACTAAACTGATTTACTGAACTGAAACTGACCCACTGAAATGAACTGATTTACTGAACAACACAAAAATGCTGAATTGAATGGTTGTGTTTATTTCATACCGAGCTCAGAACAAAACAGAAATATACCTTGTCACAAAGACAAGTCAAAATACTGCCACAAAGGCAGGCACACATTGGACTGCAGATCCAAATGTATACAAAATCGGAAAGGTGTGCTCGGCACTACAAACAACACCAAACCGCAAAACAGAACAGAACAGAATGCTAGGGTCGACCCATACGCCTCCCACAACAAAACACCAATGCCCACCGAAACACAAAATGGAGACGCCGTGGACTGATCACACCGCCACGGAAGGTGTCATGCCTCAGTGTCCAGAGACATGCCTGTGGTACCCCCACAGGTGGTTATAGCTCAAGTATACCCTACGGTACTTTCTAACAAAAATATCATGTCACAACGAATGCGACACAATATCACAAAAGGGGTTCTAACACGCACATGCTAAACCGAAACAAATCGACACAAAGTCTCCAAAATATACTAGCATGTACGTTTCTACAGAATCAAAATAAATACTAGACATGCTTAATAAGTCTAAAGAGTACAAGCTAAGTTGCGAATATCTAAAATCAAACAAAACTATCATATGGATTTGACTATGATTAATATATCGAAATAATATTCAAATTCTAATGAGGAACAAAACAAACAAATTAAAATCAAATGAATATCGCTGAAGGAGTACGGAATCCGTACCTGGAATAAGCAATGTGATACTCAAAATTATATTCCAAAAATGACTCGTTAAATTCCCTCCGTCGAAACTAATAAAGGAACAAATAAATAAATAGTTAATTAATTGATTAAACTTTACAATTTCTTTCTCTTAGGCGAATCCAAAATCCTTCCGTTCTAAACAAACTTCTACCTAAAGTTATACTATATAAATATTCTGATCATGGTAACGTATATATTAATAAATAATAGCTTTCTTGTTCTTCCGAAATACATATAAACATATTTACAAAGTATTCTTTTCATTTTTAAATTCTATTACAAACAAACAAATATTATTATTATTATTATTTTCTTTCAAAACTTTAAAGTTACAAAAATATTAATTTAATATTCTAAAATGCTAATTACTAACAAAGATATACCAAAATATATTAACTAACAAACTAAATAGCATACAAAAATTAAAACTACAAAATTAAAACTAATACAGAAAATTAAATAATTACACAAAGAAAGAAAAAGAGACATACCCGAAATTATGAGGTTCGCAGTCCGCCCACGTCCTCGACACCGAAAAATATTTTAACTAAGGAGGTCCTTACTAAAAAGGTCCTCACACAAAAAGGTTTCCTCACATTGGGAAAAACCTAAATGTTTAGTGTATTAAAAGAGAGGGGTAAGGCCATATATTTATAGGTGAAGGAGATGGGAGGTTTTTAGTGGGTTGGTGATGTGGGACTAAAAGGAAAAAGGAGCTGGGTATTACATTCCATATAACATGTGAATAAATAAGAAACAGAGCAAGGACCGAATGCTAAGAAGTATAAACCATTTCTTGAATTTCAATTATGTAATTAAGAGCTATATAACAATTTTTATACATATGTATCCTGGTAGAAGATGCCATATGTAGTTGATGAAACAAAAACTGCCGTCTTCTCCTACCAATGATTATAGCCTGAAGATGCCATCATGTCAGATACCTGCCAGTTTCATAGGAAACAACTATACATCAGTAATATTAACAGAGCTTGCAAGCAGAATAGCAGTATATAGGAACTTTGAATGAAGAAACAAGGAGGGGGAAAATACTAGTTACGCTTGAGATAGAAAGCAACACTGAGCCATTGATAGTCCAAAATGGCATTCCAGTCAAGTAGATCTATAAAACTAGAACCATATAAGATAAAGGCTTCAACAACATTCCAGGTATTTGGCACATTTAAAAGTTTTAATGTTTCAGAAGCAAAGAACTCCATTCAGTCGGTCAAAATTTATATATTATGAGAGTTGTTCGGCTGGGTTTCAAGTACTAATAATTCCATGCTCTTCTGATATTCCTCCATTCTTTCTGTCAAGTTTTTGAACTGATCAGATTCTTTTAGATGAGGCTTAGAGAATGTCGACTCCATCTCCATTCCAGCATCTATAAGATCTTCAATACCCAACTTGGCACTACTATCATTCTCTGGGAGCGGATTAGATAAAAGAAGCTGTTCCATCATGTCATCCCCATGAGGCAGATTAGGAAGAACAAGTGGCCCGTGATTTTCTGAAGGGGGGAATTCTCCGTCCAATGTTCCCATCATGAAATCAATATTCATAAACAGATCTTTTATGTCATCAGAAGATAGATCCAATTCCAATAAATTCTCTGAATCTGAAGATGGCGTGCAGAAAGGTTCACGACATTCATCTGTTGGCAGCTGATACCTTACAATCATCCCATCAGTTGGAACTGTTTCCTGATCTTCTGTTACTTCTTCTAGTATGTTTTTACCAGATTCAGCCACACGCCAGTTGTTTTCCTTTGGCTGCAGCAACTGGACCAAAAACCCAGGGCTTTGCATGGCCATCACAATGAATGAGAGCATCTGCTGCTGATTTTTCTCCATACCTTTGAGTTGTTCTCGTAACAGTAACAACTTACTCCGAGAAGTCTGCTGGTGATACCTCAGTATAACCAGCTCGAGCATATTCTTATCAGTCTTAAAGACTCTCAACTTCCTTCCACAGCACAACATTTCTTTTCTTGATGTACATCAACATCTTGGCCTTTTGCTCGGAAGACTTGCGCTGAACTACGCCTTGAGAATGTTTTCTTCTAATAATATTCTTCAACAAATGCTTTCGGCCTTTAATGAAATCATCATTAGCAAATTCCCAGCGATCTGTTTCAATTTTTCTGAAGCCCTGAAACATTGTGGATTGCATGTAAATATAAATTCCAAAAGGTAAAAATATTTCCAAGATAATATATGATCAGATAATAACACATTTGTAATGTTCGCATTTGTAAATTCACTCTTTACCTTAATGTCATATCCATCTATACTGGCTTTCCACTTCTCACTAATTTGGTAAGGTACACTGAGAATGATGTATCCTTATTTAGTCAAGAAATCGACGGAGCTCATTGACAGATTTGACCTAATCTACCACATTTGAGTACTAGTCTAAATTCTCTCTCCTTTTTTTTCATCTTTACTACCCAATTAAGCACACATATCTTACATAAAACTTCAATAAGGAAAGCACCCTACACACAGTGTTAAATATGTTGGGTCCAATCCATCACCTAATTGCATTTACTTTCCTGCGGCTGCTACTTTGACTTTCTCCATGTTGCTTTTCTTCATTTGCTTTCGGCTCTACTGCACCCATGTTTTCAGCTGAAAACATGCCTTTTTTCTTTCTTGGTTTAATGCTTGTATTCATTAAGGAGGGCTATAAATATGTGCACCCATCAGAATGCTATATACACCAGAAAAAGAGAGAAAAAAGGCAGAGAGCACGCAAGAGAGAAAACAGAAAGGAATTCATCCGAGAGTTCCAAGTGTGGAGAGAAAAATAGTTCATTTGAGTTATAGAAAGAAAGTGAGGAAGAGAGAATAAATAGTGATTTTATTTTCTTAGATACAGAGAGGGAGAAAATAATTAGTGATATTATTTTCTCAAGTTTGTATATTTTTCTCATAGTGAATTTCTGAGATCTCTCCCCGTGGTTTTTCTCAATTGGATTTTCCACGTAAATTTGGTGTCTTGTGTGTTTGGCTTATTTTCTGCAGTTATTATTCTGTTGGAATTGTATTATTTATTTGGCGTGGTTTATCATTTAATTTATCATAAACGGTTCTAGTGGGAGGTGTTTTTTTTTTCCAATAATTGGTATCAGAGCTAGGCGCGTTGCTTAGTTGTTTATGATAAATTAAATGGAGGAATCAAGTGGCGCCATGATTAAATTGACATCATCTAATTTTTCGATCTGGAAGTCTAGAATGGAAGACATCCTTTATTGTAAGGATTTGTATGAACCGTTGGAGCTTAAAGGAGTTAAGCCAGCGGATAAATCTGAGGCTGACTGGAAAAAGATGAGCAGGAAGACTATCGGTCACATTCGACAGTGGATCGATCAGAGTGTGTTCCACCATGTTTCGCAGGAAACGAATGCCAATTCTCTTTGGACTACATTAGAGTCCATGTACGAGAAGAAGAATGCACAGAATAAAACATTTGTGATTCGGAAGATCGTGAACCTGAAGTACAGAGATGGTAGCAGTGTATCCGAGCACATGAGTGAGTTCCAAGGATTGGTGAACCAGTTGTCTACCATGAAGTTGAATCTTGATGATGAGATTCAAGCGTTGTTGCTTCTCAGTTCGTTGCCCAACAGTTGGGAAACGTTGGTTGTGTCACTAAGCAATTCAGCTCCTGAAGGAAAAAATCTATGCAGATGGTCAAGGACAGCATACACAATGAAGAAACAAGGCGAAAGGAGCAAGGTATGAATTTTGAGACACAAGCATTTGTAGCAGAAAACAGAGGTAGAAGCAATTTCAGGGGATCTCACAAGGGAAACTCACATCACAGCAAAAGCAGAAATCATAGGAGCAAGTCAAAGACCAGAGATGGCGGTACATTCAGGTGCTTCCATTGTAACAAGGAAGGCCACTACAAAAGAAATTGCAAGATCTGGTTAGACAAGCAGAAAACTGGTGAGCAAGGAAAAGTTGAGGACAAGAATACTGCAGCTACGGTTACCGAGGATGTTGTGATTCTTTCATTCGGTGAAGAAGAATGCTTACATGTTGATAATCAGAAAGTTGATTGGGTTATTGATACAGGTGCTTCGTATCATGCCACGCCCAAGAAGGAATTCTTCATGACGTACAAAGCTGGAGACTTTGGGCATGTGAGAATGGGTAACACTGATCGTTCCAAGATTATTGGAATTGGTGATGTTTGCATTCAGACAGATGTTGGTTGCACTATTACTCTGAGGGACGTCAGACATGTTCCAGATTTGCGTCTCAACTTGATCTCTGGTATGACCTTGGATAGGGAAGGCTATGATAATCACTTTGGCGACGGAAAGTGGAAGCTTACTAAGGGTGCAATGGTTGTTGCAAGAGGTGTTGCTTGCTGTTCATTGTACAAAACTCATGTGAAGATGTGTTCTAGTGAGTTGAATGCAGTTGAAGGTGAATCTTCACTAAATCTGTGGCATAAAAGGCTCGGGCACATGAGTGAGAAAGGGTTGCAGATGTTAGCAAAAAGGTCTCTCATTCCTTTTGCTAAAGGTACTAATTTAAGCCCATGTGATTATTGTTTATTTGGTAAGCAAAATAGAGTTTCTTTTAGTAGCTCCTCTAAAAGAAAATCTAAGATACTTGAGATAGTACATTCAGATGTTTGTGGTCCCATGGAGGTTGAGTCTCTAGGTGGCAATAGATATTTTGCTACTTTTATTGATGATGCTTCGCGAAAAGTGTGGGTGTATTTGTTGAAAACAAAAGACCAGGTGTTCCAGTATTTTCAGAGTTTCCATGTTATGGTTGAAAGGGAGACTGGAAAATTATTGAAGTGTCTTCGCAGTGACAACGGAGGGGAATATACTTCAAAGGAGTTTGCGGCATATTGCGATACACATGGCATTCGACATGAGCAGACTGTTCCTGGTACCCCTCAGCATAATGGTGTGGCAGAAAGAATGAACCGCACTATTATGGAGCGTGTTCGATGCATGTTGAGAATGGCTAAACTGCCTAAGCCATTCTGGAGTGAAGCTGTCCGTACTGCTTGCTACCTGATTAATAGATCTCCATCAGCACCGTTGGATTTTCAGATTCCAGAGAAAATATGGAGTGGTAAGGATGTGTCATATTCTTACTTGAGGATATTTGGATGCAAGGCTTTTGCACATATCCCCAAGGAGCATAGATCAAAGCTTGATGACAAATCTACTCCATGTATATTTGTTGGATATGGAGATGAAAAGTTTGGTTACAGGTTATGGGATCCAGTTCAGAAAAAATTATTCAGAAGCAGAGATGTGGTGTTTCATGAGCACCAGAATTATGAGGAGTTTTATAGCATCACACAGCCCAGAGATGATAGAGTTCCAAGCCTCAGCAGAGTTTCTTCTCCATTACAAAATGTCATAGGTGGAGAAGGAGTTCAGAATGAAGAAGAGACTGATACAGATTTGCATCATGATGATGGGTCAGATGTAGAGGGTATTGAGCAGGGGGAGCAACCCCCTCATCTTAATATTGAAGAACCTCAGGTCAGGAGATCCACAAGAGTGCATGTGCCATCAGTCAGGTATCCTTCATCCGAATATCTTTTAATTGCTGAGCAGGGGGAGCCAGAGAATTTTCAAGAAGTCGAGACTCATAAGGAGAAGAGCAATTGGCTGGGAGCAATGCAAGATGAGATGGATTCTTTGCACAAGAATCACACTTATGAGTTGACTACACTTCCAAAAGGCAAGAAAGCCTTGAAGAATAAATGGGTGTTCAAGCTGAAAAGAGACGGAGAAAAACTAGTGAAGTACAAGGCTCGATTGGTTGTCAAGGGTTTTGCTCAAAAGCAAGGTATTGATTTTGATGAGATTTTTTCTCCAGTTGTAAAGCTGACTTCAATTCGAGTAGTTTTGGGGTTAGTAGCTAGTATGGATCTTGAGCTTGAACAGTTAGATGTGAAGACTGTTTTCCTTCATGGTGATTTGAAGGAAGAAATCTACATGGAGCAGCCAGAGGGATTTGAAGTTAAAGGGAAAGAGCACTTGGTTTGCAAGTTAAAGAAAAGCTTGTACGGCCTGAAACAAGCCCCAAGGCAATGGTATAAGAAGTTTGATTCATTCATGATGGATCAAGGTTACAACAGAACAGTTGCAGATCATTGTGTGTATGTGAAAAAATTCCCATGTGGTAATTTCATTATTCTGTTACTATATGTAGATGATATGTTGATAGTTGGGCAAGATGCTAACATGATTTACAGGCTCAAGGGTGAGTTGTTCAAATCCTTTGATATGAAGGATTTAGGCCCAGCCAAGCAAATTTTGGGCATGAAGATTATTCGTGACAGGAAAGCCAAGAAGTTGTGGTTGTCACAAGAGAAGTATGTTGAACGGGTGCTTGCAAGGTTCAACATGGGTGATGCTAAACCAGTTAGCACACCACTGGCCAGTCATTTTAAGTTGACGAAGCGTATGAGTCCTTCTACTAAAGAAGGAAGAGACGATATGGCGGCAGTTCCCTACTCCTCTGCTGTAGGGAGTCTTATGTACGCACTGGTTTGTACACGGCCAGATATAGCTCATGCCGTTGGCGTTGTGAGCAGGTATTTATCAAATCCTGGTAGAGAACATTGGGAAGCAGTTAAGTGGATTCTCAGATACTTAAAAGCTACTTCCAGTTTGTGTTTGGGTTTTGGTGATTCGAATCCAGTCTTGGAGGGTTTTACAGATGCAGACATGACAGGTTCTGAAGAGAAGAAATCTACTTCAGGGTATGTATTTACTTTTGCAGGGGGAGCTGTGTCATGGCAGTCCAAGTTGCAAAAGTGTGTTGCTTTGTCTACAACTGAGTCGGAATACATTGCCGCTACAGAAGCAGGCAAGGAGATGTTATGGTTAAAACGGTTTCTCCAAGATTTGGGAGTTACACAGGATGAGTATGTGGTTTATTGTGATAGTCAGAGTGCAATTGACTTGACCAAGAATGCCACGTATCATAATCGTACCAAGCACATTGATGTTCGTTATCACTGGCTTCGAGAAGTGATGGAAAATGAGCTGATGAAAGTAAAGAAAGTTCATACAGATGAAAACACTTCAGACATGTTGACAAAGGTTGTGACTCGCGACAAGCTCGAGGTTTGCAAGGAGTTGGCAGGAATGGATTCCAAGTGACGGGGTCACGGTGGAAACCCTCTCTAATGGGATTGGAGGGGGAGATTGTTGGGTCCAATCCATCACCTAATTGCATTTACTTTCCTGCGGCTGCTACTTTGACTTTCTCCATGTTGCTTTTCTTCATTTGCTTTCGGCTCTACTGCACCCATGTTTTCAGCTGAAAACATGCCTTTTTTCTTTCTTGGTTTAATGCTTGTATTCATTAAGGAGGGCTATAAATATGTGCACCCATCAGAATGCTATATACACCAGAAAAAGAGAGAAAAAAGGCAGAGAGCACGCAAGAGAGAAAACAGAAAGGAATTCATCCGAGAGTTCCAAGTGTGGAGAGAAAAATAGCTCATTTGAGTTATAGAAAGAAAGTGAGGAAGAGAGAATAAATAGTGATTTTATTTTCTTAGATACAGAGAGGGAGAAAATAATTAGTGATATTATTTTCTCAAGTTTGTATATTTTTCTCATAGTGAATTTCTGAGATCTCTCCCCGTGGTTTTTCCCAATTGGTTTTTCCACGTAAATTTGGTGTGTTGTGTGTTTGGCTTATTTTCTGCAGTTATTATTCTGTTGGAACTGTATTATTTATTTAGCGTGGTTTATCATTTAATTTATCATAAACGGTTCTAGTGGGAGGTGTTTTTTTTTTCCAACAAAATATGCCTACACTCATGACACTATGACAGGATCTAGTATAGACGGGGGCCATAACAATGAAACAGTTTGTTGCCACTTGCCACACATATCTTGGGAAAAAAATTAAAAAAAGAACAGAAAAAAAAAAAGCTCAAATGATTTAATCTAGTGAGAAAATCCCAAGTCTTAAAGAACATTTTTTTGAGCATTCACTTGCTTGAAATAATCTTTTCAAACTGTAGCCTTCAGACTCTCTAAATGTTTTTGTTTTTTCTCTGGTTACGCTGCGAAAATTGGAATTAGATAAAGTTCAGACAGCCATTTTGGGTAAAATGCACTTAGAAAAATAAGTAAAGCCCCTAACCAAGGAACACCTGAAGCGCATATAGTAAAATAAACTTTCTCATAAAAACATTAGATTGCAGTCTGCTAATCTTTGGGTCAAAAAAATTCTCAAATCATCTAATCCAAGAACATGTCTATATTAGAATATCACTCAAGATTCCACAACTAATAAAGTACACTGAGATCGGGTAAATGTGCTCATGTCGGAGAAGACTTCTCGATGAACAAAGAGAATCAGTAACATAATCTCATAGTGACCAAACAAAATTTTAGTAAGTCAAAATATATAGAACTAAATATCTCCCTTTCCATGTTTGTGTAGTCTCTTACTAACGACACTTAGCAAGCCCTATATACAGCAAAACTGTGCCTCATCAAAATATTTTAGACCCAAAATTCAGTTCAAGTGACAAGCTGTTTCCAATCGTCACCATTGCCAAGCAACTTATCACTATCTTAGATGTAGCAATCAAATGGAGATATAGAGCTCAAAAATCATCCAACTAATGGAACTCAATATCTGGAAAGAACATTACCTCTTTAATTCTAATCATTACTATTATTATTATTTTTTAAATTCTTTGTTTATATTAAAGATTTTTCTAAATACAGAATCTTTTGGCCTCTAAACAGTGGATTCTCAAAATAGCATGCTAGATAGAGGCTAAGAGCCAGTACTGTCAGAGAAATGGGATGTCATACTTGTTTCACTGATAAGACACCATAAGTCCACTGTGACTATCACTGTCGACCAAACACTGATACTTCAAGACAGTTTTACAAAATAAATCAGAATTACCTCTTTGTTTGTGAAAAGCAGACATACAGATGATTAACAAAGTCCTGCTTTTAACCCCCCCCCCCCCCCCCCCCCCTCTTTTCCCTACCTCTCATAGGCTGTGATGCCCTGTCCCACGATAATAAAAAAAAAAAAAAAAAAATCGCCAAGGATTCTTCCTAAACCATTTATTACTCCCTTATTCTTGTTGGAAATGTTTCTTTTATTTTTATATTGGTTCACACCGACTACGATTATCCTCGACTCTTAAAGCAATACAACAAGATCAGTTAGAAGGCATTGTATGGTTTGTTTGGATTAATCCGATTTCAATACTAATTGCATGTTTTAATTAGTTACACTTCTTGGTCTAGTAGTAAGAAACTGAATGACCTCCAAGGTAGAGACAGCGGCCCTGTTGGGAGGTCATATCCATCAATTATGAATCATTATTATCTCACATTCTGGACTATCGATTTATCCCACATAATCCGACAAGAATAACCATGACACCCAAGAGACATCTACCTCAGTAAAACCCAAATTTTAAAAACCACCGTGACTAAAACTCAGTATTTAAGTGAGCATCCCGAAGAACAAAAGAAAACAACAAGAGTAGTTGCAAACATAATAAAAACTTCACAAAACTCTATATATCCATATCAATGAATGAATCATAGGCATGGTTCAAAATATCGGTCTACACTGGTACGTATCACCCAATAATATCTGTATAGGAAGTGGTTGTTGATACATAACGGTATTGAACACTGGTTTATACATAACTGTATCATCGGATATTGGTATATGGAATATATTAGAAAAAATTTACAAATTTGCATCAAGAAAATGTAAACCAGTCCAACAGATATGCAGCATGACTTATTCATATGAAAATGACAACTTGCGTGTATATGATTCATTGATTTACATGCAGCATGACTTATTTATATGAATTCGTTTGTGTTTTGACTTATTCATCAACAGAAATGGCGCAATTCGATGCCCTTCTTCCGTCACTTTCCTCACCGTGTTTCAATCTATTAGATATTTATATATGGGGACTGGGGAGGAGAGAGACTTAAAATGAAGGGAGTAAGAAAGTTGAGAGAATTCACTCGGAATTAGGAAATAGGAAAGCGTCGAGAGAGTACAAAACAATGTTTAAAAAATGGGATCGGATCGGCCGTCGAATCGCGATTCGATTAAAAAATCGAAAATCAACGATCCGGTCAAAAATTGATTGACCACCGATTCAACCGATAAAACCGGTAGTTGAACCGGTGACCCGATTTTCAAGTTTTTTTTTTTTTAACAAAAATATTTTTTATAATATTATAACATTATTTTACTATATTTTAGCTTATAAAAAATTAAATATTTTAAAATTTATTAATTATTAATAATATATTTTTTTATGTATTTATAATGTCACTGGTTCAATAACGGTTCGACCACTGGTGGAACCAATGACTCATCCACCCGATAATTTTTGTGATTCGATCACCTGTCCGATTTTTTAAACATTGGTACGGAAGACCGAAAGTATTGAATTTCTATACTCTCTGCAAATATCTACCATTAATATCTACTACTAAAAAAAGGGTAGTGGAACTTTTATTTTCCTTCCTGCTGGGCCTTTTAAAAGCTCCGACAAGTTTGATACAATTATATTGGGCTCTTCGTAAACAATAGGTTTTTAGAAGGCCTTTTATTATTGGTTTATTTTTTTGTTTTTTTGGGGAGGTTGGCCTTCTAAAGAGCCAGAGGGAGACCATTGGCGCTAATTGATAAATATAAGTTTTATGCGCCGATGGATAAGATTAAATAATTAAGATTTGAATAGTTAGTGTATTTTAATAAATTAAATTATTTAAGTGAAATAATATTTAAATTTAAAAAATTATTTGATAATTAAAAAGTGAGACGTCTCTTAATGACATTATTTTACCATTTTAAAGGGTAAGATTTTATTTAATAATTAAAAAAAATCAATTTAATAAAATAAGTGGATAATATTATTGAATGTATTTATATAAAAAAAAAATTACCAAAAAAATTTCATTAAGAGGCAAGAAAATTTTAACAACCTTATTTTCTTAGCGATTCAGATGTGAAGCTGTTAAGAGATAAACAAACACAACTTTAATCTAAATTTATTTTTAAATGCCTATTTGCATGTGACGTTAAATGGGAAAAAATCTTACAAATGGAGATCTATCCCTCCTATTTGATAAAGTTATATATATATATATATATATATATATATATATATATATATATATGACGAATCTAAAACATACCTCTCTTAATTAACATACCTTTATCAAAACGACGTTATTTTGAAAAAAAAATTAATAAAAAAATAGTATTAAAAGAAAATGTGACATTTCGCAACCCTACTTGTTTTCTTTTTATTTACAAAAAAGCCATCAACTAATCTTCAAAATAACGTCGTTTTGATAAAGGTATGTATGTTACTTAAGGAGGTATGCTATTTAAGAAGTATGTTTTTGAACTGTTATATATATATATATATATATATATATATTACCCCTAAATTATTGTTGGTCAGGAAAATGAAATCTCATATCATACACTTATTTATTATTTATCATTAATTTTTTAAAAACAACTCTTTGACTATGAAACTATATAAATACTTTTTCTTTTTCAAATTATAAGATCATTAGACTTTTAAAAGTCAATTTGAGATATTTTCAAACTCAAAATTGAGATGATTTAATAAAAATTATAAAGTGATAAATTCTACATCGAGTAACATTTTATAGATAGTTTATAATATTTATCATTATATTTACTAAAACTAAATAAATCTATATCCATTTTGTGTTGAAATTTTTTTAAGTTGACTTTAAAAAATTAATAATTGTCTTATAATTGGGAACACATGAAATACTATTTAATTTTGCCGTTAAAGTACTGTCGTCAAAAAAAATTAAATTTAATTAGAAGTGATTTATCTCGTGGCATCACTACTCCAAACTTCAATTAGTAATTAGTATGCTAGGGATAATGTTATTGTCATAATATACCTATGCAGGGAAAGCATTTAAGCATATCATATTGATTTCGTTTGTGTGGATTCTGCTTGCTGATCTCTTTATACCATATATGAGCATTCATTAATTTATTTATTTTTTCATAATAATTAACCACGCATTTGCATGTACTTATTCATATATATGTTCCTGCTATTAGTCTTCTAACTTCTCAATTAACCAACTATTTCAGGTAAAGAATTTCTTTGGTAACAGATAAATTTTGTTAGGGGTCGATCGCAATTAAATTTGCTCGCTAGAAGAGCCTTTAATTGCATAAAAAACAAATGAAAAGTTCTGATATATATATATATATATATATATATATATATATATATATATATAGATGGATGCCAAATAACATAATTATAAATAGAGAGTAAGAGAACTAGTCTCTGGATTTTCTTCTACGGCACAAAGAAAGTTGAGAACTAATTAAGTTGTTGGTACATGGCATTGATGAAAGATCCAGTTTCTTGTAAAGGTATTTCCATGGCTTCCTTCAGCTTCCCTAGTGCCATGCACTGAACTTCCTGCACGCATCCCCATTTTCAACATTATTAATTTTATCTTATTTCAAGTTACAAAATTATCACAAAGTAATTAAAATAAATAAAAGTTCAGCAAGTACTTTAATTCTGGCATCCAGATTGACGTTGTAAAGTTATAATTTTTATAATTTCATTTTAGTTCTTCTATTTCACAAAAATAGTTTTATTTGTCATTTTTTCCCTACAGAATGTGTCTATTATTTAATGATAGTAGCCTAAAATGACACAATATTCTCAAGTGAATTACTATCATAATTTCATTATCATATCATATTACTGAATGAACACCTCAGAATTAATTTTCAAGTATATACCTGAAACAAAAATATATCGTTAATATTTTTAAACTTTACAAATTTAACCTTTTTTTGGTAAAACCAAGAAAATATTTAGTAGTAATTAAGTAGTACTGGTTTACCATATCTGTATAAATAGTGAATTCCAGTTCAGTACTCTGAGTTGTTGATCAGGTCACATATAATGACATAATTGTGAACAGAAAAGGGATCAGTACGTACCATAAATTTATCGAGATCTGAAGATAGGAATGACGAGTGACCATTGCATTCTGTACCAGCTTCACAAGATGCAGGACTTGCTATATCAACCTTTTCATTATCCCCTAAGCTCACCTGATGATCATGATGAGGTCATATTTGCATGGTGAGAGTTTAGAGGGAGAGAGTATGTAATGACTAGGGCCTAAACATGAACTTCAAAAGAGGTTCAATCTACCAACCGATTCATCTTGACTCGTCCATTCAAATATCATGACAAGCAAGTAATTCATTATTTCTCTAAAAAGTTGAGTTGAGGCCTTAATAGTACACAGTCTAACTCAACCCACAGATTTTGATGTGTGATTGAGTACTATCAGAGATCAGGAATGAGTCATTATCTCTAATTAATATTAGAAGTTTAAAACTGATACCCAAGCTACCCTATATAAAGTTCGTAATCAAAATCAAGCAAAACCTTTTCTAAGTACTGATCTCCATTTTTAAGCTTTAATCTGTAATTAAATATAATTAAGAAAGAACAACATACACATATATGTACGTGAGTGTATATATATATCAGGATCTCTGTCGTTATAATTTTCACCTAATGTCCTAGCTTCAATACATATTTATTAATTATTAACAACAAGAAAGAAATAGAGGAGCCAATTACAAAACCAGAAATTATATAAGGAGAAACACAGAGAGATAGAGAGAGAGAGAGAGAGAAAATATGTAAATGTATATACGTACCTTCAAACAGTCCAAGTGTCTCTCAATCAATAGCCTAAACAAAGCATGGCCTTTAATTCTCTTCTTTAGTGTCTCTATATCTTCCTCCCCTTCTTCTTCTTTCACATTATTATTAACCTTCTCACAACAGTTAACATCCATTTCTCTCTCTATTTCTCTCTCTAGCCAGATCTCTATTTCCTTGTTTGCTCTGTTTGAATATATTTACTAAAGTATTTTCGCCAGTAACTGAGTGTTGCATGTAATAAAAAGGAAATCCTAATATATTCAAACAGTAGTGCGTACGTACGGTGAGTGCATGCATGCATGAGATAATTGATCAGGATATATCAGACAGGACAATGTATGGAAGCTTTAGTAAATACTATTAATGTTTGCTCAACTGTGTGTGTATATATATATAAAGGGAAGTAGGGAACATCACTTGTTTTTTCTTTACTCGCTCAGCTTGATTAAAGAAGCTTTATAATACTCCACTTTAACTCATATTTTTAGGGTATCGTATCTTATTTACTGTTTAACACTTCGATTCGTCTTTGCTAGCTGTTCATCTTTGACCAGCTTGACCAATAAATGCATGCCTCATCAATCATTCAACTGTCTTTTTTTTTGTGCTAATTCCAATTGGGATCCTTACAATTCTGCTGGGGCCACAAACCACCCTTTAGCTTTGGAATTAAATGCTCAATCACTTAATAACTTGTATATTCCCTTAAAACATGAAGACAGAAATATAAAACAAGAGCAAATAATGAAAAAAAAATCCCTTTTTATTTTCTTGTTCTGTTTTTCTAGTTATGATAAATTTTGAGAGATTGTCAATTTCTCCTTCCTTTATGCAAAAAGTTAATTTTTCTCTTCAATATTATGCAAAAAAAAAAAAAAAGTGAGGGGGTGCGGGGGAAAGAAAAATACTCGAAATAATTGTATTTTATCCACCATTCTAAGATGTACAAACATGATTATTTTATGACAAATCGTTTTTAATAATATATCTATAGATACATTATGACACAAATAAAATATAAAAACATGATAGTTTTATCTAAAGGGCATGGACCTATTTCGGCCTGCCATATTCTAGGCTCTCTTGTTATAGGCCGAGCGAGTGACTAAACACTAATTACAATTCAGCCTGGCCCAGTCTATTTTAGACCAATTCAGGTTAATTGGTTCAGCCGAGCACTAAGCCCGCCCATAAGTGGGAGTCAGGAGCTCAGGATTGGGTTTAGAAAGAGAAAGCTAAAAAAGTCAGGAATATGCTCAATATATATTAGGATATAAGGTAGATCGGAAATTCTATAGCAAATTTTCGACAATTATGGTCCACGTATGTTTTTTTAGAAACATAAAAAGCACATAATTATATATTATAAAACACTTTGCCATTTCCTTTTCCATTAATATTCTCTATTTTAGGTTCCGTTTGCATGACGGAAAAGAAAAATAGAAGGAAAAACAATACTGGTCTTCAAAAAATGTAAATTCCATCAATGATTATTTTCTTGCAAGACATCCCCCCCCCCCCCCCCCCCCCCCCCAATTTATACTGCAGTTTTCACAAAAAAAATAATAATAAATAAATAAGAGTTACGCGAAAGTTTTGAGCCTTATTTTCTTACAAATTTTAATGTCGAGTAAACATTTTAAAAAATGTAAGTTTCTTTACTTATTTATTTTACTTTATTTTTTGTAAAGATAATTTTCCTGTTTAAGATTCTTGACATTCGAACCCAATAATGTCTCAGTTCATGTCCGAGAAATTCTTGCAACTTGTTAAAATGATAGTGAAAACGCGCATATATATATGTCAGAGTGCTGGAACATTTGGGTGAACTTAATTAGTTATACAAGGGAAGTACTGGTAATTAACTTTGTTCAAAATCCAATTCTCGCCAACCCATTGATGGATATAAGTTAGATAGAGGCAGTTGAGGTTAGTTATTACTTAATATTTACTTCTACATACAACATATATATATATATATATACACACACACACATACATATACGTATACATATATACAATCCACTAAGCTATTACCACTTCAATCCACTAATAACCTAACTATCCATCAAATCCTTGATAGTTAGTTGAACAAACACTTTATTATTTCATAAAGCATCAGTTTGAAGCAAATTTTCTTTTATCTCCACCAATGATCATACAAGTACGTACGTATCTTGATTTATTTTTTAAAAAATCAAAAGCATAGGTGGCTGGCTATAAATCATCCCTTTGAGTTGGATTCCTGGTCATCTTCCCCTTGCATCATATATATTGCTTCTAAGTTCTAACTAACTGTCAAGTTAATTAGCAGATCAGCTAGACGAAGTGCATGGTATATATGTAGTTGAACTGATTCTTCAGTATCAAAAAAACGTATGATGATAGAATTCATTTTCCCTCATTGTTCTTAAATTGATGGATGATTTACCCCTTAGATTGCTTCTTGAACATGGTAATGTTAATAGATGCATGCGTTATCAAGAGCAAGAACAAAAAATAAAATAAAATAAATATAACCTACTTTTTCCAACACCCCAATTAATCAAGATAAAGAACAAAGATGATGTCCATAATAATAATAAAATATTTATTCTTTAATTATTAAAATTAAATTAAATCGCAAGTGGTTACTCCTCCACACCCCCCAAGTGTTTTTCATATTTTAAGCTAAGAAAGCCGAACTCAGCAGGCTGCATCCCAAGATCACCAAACCCGTTATGCTTCTTTTCTCTATTTAATTAGGAAAGTTTTTCAGGATGTTTGTGATAAGGTGGAAATGGATGCCATCTTTCTTATGGTGGGACGAATAATTAATTTATGCAATGTAGTGGTGGGGTCCAAATTAAATCACCCATTCCTGTTAACCTTTTGAATATGTGTGTCAATATTTTTATTAGTAGTTTCGTGGGTGGGTCAAGGTGGTATATTTATTGCCTGTATTGGGAAGAAAATGATATTTTTAAAATAAAATAAAGTAAAAAATGACAAATGAGGAGGATCAATTATGTGGCAATGAATGATACCAGTAAACAAAGGCTTCTGTCCCTTTTAAGTTGTACGGAGAAGGTGCATTAATTTTGTAGGAATGTTATTTCATTGCTTCTCTAAATTATTGGGAGTTCTTAAATGGATATCTATCCAATCCAACAGGTATAACATCAGTAAAGAGGAATAATGGGATCGTTGCTTTTTAGTTTTTACTCCATGCAAGTAGTACAAATCTGTTCTTTTCTATGGAACAATGACTAGAATCATAAAAAGAGGTTTGCCATTGGCATTACATGGGTGTGTCTTTAATGTGCCATAGAACAACAAATTATTACAAACCAGAATAAAAACAATTAAGTTATTACTCACCCTCTCAAATTTTAATTTAAAGTATAGTCATTGATAATATCATAATAATTATTAATAATAAGTGTTGTTAAAATTTAAAATATTATTAAAATAAGTATAAAAGTATCACTAAATACATAATTAATTTGATAACATAAATATAATGGTAGAATTTTTTATTTTTTTTTGATATTCTGTACAAAATTTCATAACATAATAAGTTTAAATGACATAATTGTGTTTCGTAGAAATAGTAATTTTTATATTATTATGATATTTATCAACCCTTTTTTCGTCATAATTTGAGAAATTTCCATTTTAAAAATATACATTCCTCCCCTTTTCAAGCCTACTCCCCCATGAGCTGCAACTCAAAATTATCAAATCGATAGAGACTAAAACCTTATCCACGACCCCTTATTATGATACATTAATGAACAAGATTATTTATTCATGTGGTCCCTCGCCACTTGATTTTGCAAATGACAAAAAGGCCATCTGTCTAGTTCTCCATTAAAATAACATTATCAATACTGCTCCATGCTTATCCAAAACTTGGTTTAAATAGCAACCTTTTTTGTTTTTTTTTGGTAATGAGGATCAGTCACCACCCTACCAACCAAGCGGAATAAGCTATTAATTAAGATGCCATTCCATATCGTATCAAATGAAAATAACTCAATTACTCCGTCTTTTATCCGGACAAAATTATGGAGTATTTTTATATATTATAATAAAAATATATATGTTCTTATTATAAAGAAATATAATAACATATTTGGTAAATTAATATAAATATATGAAAATTACTTGATTTATTTACTTGTAATAAAATTTTATATAAATTTTTTTCAGAATTATATATATCAATTTTAAATTTTAAATTGTATCATATAATAATTAAAGATTTGTGATAACTTAATTAATAATACTTGATCAATAAATGCATGGCAAGTAGGGCGAAGCTAGGTATTGGATTGTGGGATTAATTGACCCCATTAATTTTTTTATTATTTTAATATATGATATATTTAAACAAAAATTATATATAATATATAAATTGATCTCACTAAAATTTTATAAATTTTGTAATATATTGGGTCAAATTAAAATTTTATAAATTTCTTAATCAAGTATTTATGAATAAATTTGTAATTAAAAAAACTTATTAAGGGTCAACAAGGAGTATAATGTTACTATTGATTAAATTTTATTGTAATTAAATATTCCATTATTTTCAAAATTATATACATATTTTTAAGACGAGAATCTTTAAAATAAAATTTTAATGTAATTTTTAACATATTCCTAATAACTGTTAGAAATTTAATTATAATGATATGTTAATATTTGATCTACCTGACTAGTATATAAATGATGTCATGTTAAGAATTTAATGTGTTTTATAGTTTAAAGTTAATTTTATATATATATATAATTTTAAAACGGATTAAAAAATAAGATATATCACTAATTTTTTTTAAAAATAACTACATATACTTTATATATAACTCAAAAAATATAAAATTATCTAAAAAAAAAATTAACTCCCACTAAATTATTTTTTGCCTAAACCTAATTTTGACTCTATTGAGAAGAGTGTCTGGCTTTGCCACCGATGGCAAGGACATTATGCATGGTGTACTTTGTATAATTAATTACACTTTTTTATACTTATGTACATTATTTTAGGCACGAAATATAAAACTTTATTGGAGATGGATCATTCAGCTCCCGGCCATTATTTAAAATAATTGACATCTGCTTTTTAAATTTCATTTTATACACGATATATACATGCAATTCACAATCAAAAACATATAATGCATTTGTATTATACATTTGATGATTCAAAATAGTTCCAAATTGCATTTGGTAAGTTATTGACCAATAGCAAATTAATTGATAGTAGTACTATATAAAGACGAGACACAGCCTTCAGCCTTGTCTCAAAATTTTCAATGAACCAATCATGTTGATCATATCATTAGAGAATTTTATATAAGAGGAGATAAGATATTGGATAATACGTTAACCCCGAAATTAATAATTCACAAAAAAGTAAATCGAGTTAATTATAAACAAAGTCAAATTATATTAAATTCAAGATAAAGGATAATAATGTCTCTCTTTGAATTATACATGGTCATAAATTTGAGTAATTAACTACTAATGGTCACCCATTATTCCAAATACTCTATTGACTCTAGGATTAAAATATAATTTTTTTTAAAATTGAATAAAGAGAAAGGGCAAAAATAAAGGTGATAAGCACCAGCAGCAAACTGTATGGACTGTCGTCGTATACTGACAATTTCGTCTCAAAATCTTATCTCGAGTGTGAAGTATATGCCGGCCGTTAGTTTTTAAGTTTCTTGTACATTTTCTCTCTCCAAAAATTCGAATTGCCAACTGTCCTTGTCTTAAAACTTATTAATCTCAAAAAGCTTATCGACTAATATTTTATGAATAAATATAAATATATTATAATTAAATATTATATTTATCTATATTATTAAAAAATAAAATATAATACGTATTTTAATATTATATTTTATTTTTTAATAATATAAATAAATATAATATTTAATTATAATATACGTAAAATTGTTCATATTTTATTATAAACTATTTATTTAAAAGATGGATTAATCTCCTTACTGTGGATCATTATGGGTTTGGTGGGTCCCAATAAATGACGCGGTGCATTTGTCAACTTGACATACAGCTGTTTTTCGCTTGGGGGTTAGCTGGCTTAGCCACAGGGCTCCACTCCCAACTCTCTACCCCTACGATTTCACATTTTCATTCCTACGGACGGTCCATTATATCCTAATTTTATTTTAAAAATTAATATTTTTATAAAAAAAAATTATTTATATAAAATGAGTTTTATTTATTATTTATATAAAAAAAGTTTTGTAAAAATATTAAACTTTTTAATAAAAATATTAATTTCTTTTATTTGTTATAGATTAATGTTTTGTAACTTTGAAATATGCTATACTCATGAAAAGGGGAGACTTTCTTTGTTTTTTTCTTTGGAGCTAATGCGGAAACAATTTTTATTTTTATTTACCAGCGAGTAAAATAGAATTAAAAACTTTGTGAGGATTTTATTACTCTTGTTAAATGTTAATCCTACTCTAGTTGTATGTAAAATTATACTGGTAGATCATGTAAGGTACGAATAAATATTGATAATATAATTAAAAATTATATTATGTGTCATTTAATATTATAATTTGAATATAAATAATATAATATAGATATTAGTAATATATTGAATATAAAATTGAAAAATTATATATATATATCAAAATTATTATATATATATATATATTTTAACACATACATATACATATACATCATTGAGATAATATAATAGAAATTATCAAAATTTAAAAATAATACAATTCGGGACTAATTAAAATTAACTCGATAACTAACTAAAGTAACTGAATTAATTTGAATAAAAATTTTATTTACCTTATTATATACGGTTATTATTATAGAAGTTATAGACTGTAGATTGTTATAACTGATTATTTCTAGAATAAAAATATGGCATAATTATTTAAAATGGTTATACTCTTGTTTCACAAATAACAATGACTGAATTTTGTCCATGCAAACCCAAAATCATTATTTTTGTCATAGAAGAAACAAAACACTGAATAGAGAAAAACCCACAATCATCACGCTTACAATTATCAACCCGACAAAGTTATTGTTGATTTATATAGTTGAAAGTGACGACAAATAAAAATAAAATATCTCAATATTTACGATATGAGTTGGAGATCGAGATATATACCGGGCATGCAAAATAATTCTTTAAATAAATATTGCAATATTTAAGTCAATACTAAATAAAAAATTATAAGAATAATAAATAAGCATTCAAAAATAGAATAATAAATATTGTAAGTGGTTTGAGAATTTATCATATATAATTCTTTATTTTAAGAGGTGTTACGATTATAAAAGGTTTTGAAAATCTCCAAACTAACACTTATAGTACTTGTCTGGTTACTGATATTTTTTTATGTTATCAATGTAATTTAAAATTGATTATAAAATTAAATAATATAAAATTATTTATTTAAAATACTATGTGATATTGCAAATTTAGCAACCTTTAAGCTCATTACATTAGTCAATAATCAATAGACTTCGTACATTGTTTTTGAACTACAACCTGTCACACCAAAGAAGGGATGGTAGTATATAGGTGTAATTTATCTAAATAGAAAATATGTGGATAATATATTTTATATATAGGAACTTAGAAGTTTAGTGTATATCTAGAAAGAGCTTCGTACTTGCTGATGGTTACCATTACCAATATAGTGGTATAATTTTATTACTCCATTAAAGTCTCCATTCAACGTAAAAGATGATGGACAATATAATTTTTTTTATAAATAAAAAGTAATTTTGGACATATAGCATTACCATTTCCGCAGGAGCCAAATTTTCGGAAAGTTTGGCCAAAGCCGAAATACAATCGATCAAAATTCCGTTCATCTTCCCTGTGAAGTCCCGTAGCTCGCCACGTAGCAATATGACACCGAACATAAATAGCCACGTTGTAGGCTGCACAGAACACTACAAGCATTTAAGGACAAAACCTCAAAACAGGTCCCACTGAAAAACCTCGTGGCGACATTAACGAGGGACCAATGGATAGGTCTTTAAAGTAAGGATACAATACAAATCTGTCAACCCTTCCCCACATCCACCTTACTTCCCAGCCGCTAGATTACCATACTAATCTTATCAACGGTTTAAATTTATATTTGAAAATGTAAAATTTAAAATTTATAATATCAGTATTATATTCCCACTAAGCAGTGTATATAACAAGGTTGAGGGAGCTCAACTATAGAGATAACTAAAAGAATTGTTGTCCTCACCTTTTGACCATCTTTTTTCTAGATTAGGGTTTCTTCCACTTTTTGGGGTTCAAAGTGTCAAAAACTGGTAATTTATCTTCAAACCTTTTTAATTCTCATTTACTTGGTTCTGTTGGCTTAGATTTTATTTTATTTTTCTTGTGGGGTTTATTTTATTAGAATTTACTAGTGTAATATCTATCATTCAAAGTTTGTGATTGGATATGGTATATATCTCATTCATTATCTGAATCTATTCTATTCCTTTCTATACGAAACTTCATGTATTATCCACCCCAGATTTAGTTTCAGTTGTGCAAGTAAAGTATTGTTAAACTCTTGTTGAGTTTCTCCTGATTTAACATACTAATTGTTGGTTCAGTTGTTAATCTTCTTTCTTAAAATTGTAATAAGGAAGAAGAAAGATTGTGGCTTTAAGTGTTTTAGTTGAATCTGTGAGCGGGTAGTGGAGTTTCTATTTTAGTGACTAGTTTATTTTTGAAGTTTGCATAGAGAAATATTCTTTACTTTTGGTAGATAGCTAGGGGAAGTGAAAATGGTGTCAAGATCATACTCAAACCTCTTGGAGCTTGCCTCCGGTGAGGCTCTGTCGCCGTCTTTTGGCCGTATGAGCCGGAGAATTCCACGTGTTATGACCGTTCCTGGCATAATTTCCGATCTTGATGATGACCCGGCAGAGAGTGTGTGCTCTGATCGGTCATCTTCGACAGCCCAACGTGACCGATTAATCATTGTAGCGAACCAGCTGCCCATTAGGGCGCAGAGGAGAACTGATGATAGCAGGGGGTGGATTTTCAATTGGGATGAGAATTCGCTTCTCCTCCAGCTGAAAGATGGGCTTGGCGATGATGAGATTGAAGTTATTTATGTGGGCACTCTTAAGGAAGAGATTCACCCAAATGAGCAAGATGAGGTATCTCAAATTCTCCTAGAGACATTCAACTGTGTGCCCACCTTTTTGCCCCCTGATCTGTTTACCAGATACTACCACGGGTTCTGTAAGCAACAATTGTGGCCATTGTTCCACTACATGTTGCCCTTATCCCCGGATCTTGGTGGTAGGTTCAATCGCTCGCTGTGGCAGGCTTATGTTTCCGTTAATAAGATATTCGCGGATAGGATTATGGAGGTGATTAACCCGGAAGATGATTTTGTGTGGATTCACGATTACCATCTCATGGTGCTACCCACTTTTTTGAGGAAGAGGTTCAATAGAGTGAAACTTGGCTTTTTTCTCCATAGTCCTTTTCCGTCATCAGAGATCTATAAGACTTTACCTATCAGGGAGGAACTCCTGCGAGCACTGTTGAATTCTGATCTGATTGGGTTCCATACTTTTGATTATGCTCGCCATTTTCTTTCATGTTGCAGCCGTATGCTTGGCCTGTCTTATGAATCTAAGCGAGGTTATATTGGCCTCGAGTATTATGGTCGAACTGTTAGTATCAAGATCCTTCCTGTTGGTATCCATATGGCTCAACTTCAATCAGCTTTGAGCCTGCCAGAGACGGAAGCGAAGGTAGCTGAGCTCATCAAGCAGTTTTGTGATCAGGGTAGGATCATGTTGCTTGGGGTCGATGATATGGACATATTTAAGGGCATTAGCCTGAAATTACTAGCTATGGAACAACTCCTTGTTCAACATCCAGACTGGCAGGGTAAGGTTGTTTTAGTGCAGATAGCAAATCCAGCCAGGGGTCGAGGAAAAGATGTAAAGGAAGTTCAGGCTGAGACCTATTCTACTGTGAAGCGAATCAACGATACATTTGGGAAACCGGGATATGAACCAGTTGTCTTAATAGATCAGCCCCTTAAATTTTACGAGAGAATCGCTTACTATGTTGTTGCCGAGTGTTGTTTGGTAACAGCAGTAAGGGATGGGATGAATCTCATACCATATGAGTACATAATTAGTCGCCAAGGGAATGAGAGGCTTGATAAGGTGTTAGGGTTGACCTCCAACACTCTGAAAAAGAGTATGTTGGTTGTGTCAGAATTTATTGGGTGTTCTCCATCTTTAAGTGGAGCAATTCGGGTGAACCCATGGAATATTGATGCTGTGGCTGATGCAATGGATTGTGCCTTGGAAATGCCAGAGCCAGAAAAGCAAATGCGGCATGAGAAGCATTATAGGTATGTCAGCACTCATGATGTTGGGTATTGGGCTCGTAGTTTTTTGCAAGATTTGGAGAGGACTTGTAAAGATCATGTGAGGCGGAGATGCTGGGGAATTGGCTTTGGGTTGAGTTTCAGAGTGGTGGCGCTTGATCCAAATTTCAAGAAGCTTTCTATGGAGCACATAGTTTCAGCTTATAAAAGAACTACAACTCGGGCTATCCTTTTGGATTATGATGGTACTTTAATGCCTCAAGCTGCAATTAATAAGAGCCCAAGTTCTAAAACCGTAGATGTCTTGAACAATTTATGCAGAGATAAGAACAATATGGTTTTTATAGTCAGTGCGAGAAGCAGGAAGACTCTAGGTGAATGGTTTTCTGCTTGTGAAAATCTGGGAATAGCAGCTGAACATGGTTGTTTCCTTAGGTTTGTAATACAGATGTTGATTACATAGCTTACTTTTTAAGCTCTGTCCACTTAATATTTACACTAAATACGCCTTTCCTAACTATAAACTGGTGAATTTGTGTGGTTTTAGTTTGAAGAAAGATGCAGAATGGGAAACATGTGTACCAGTAGTGGATTGTAGTTGGAAGCAGATTGCAGAACCGGTTATGAAGCTTTACACTGAGACAACTGACGGTTCCACAATTGAAGACAAAGAAACTGCAATGGTCTGGTGCTATGAGGACGCGGATCCTGATTTTGGCTCTTGTCAAGCTAAAGAGCTTCTTGATCATCTTGAAAGTGTGCTAGCGAATGAACCTGTTACAGTCAAGAGTGGGCAAAATATAGTGGAGGTTAAACCACAGGTATGAATCTTTTAGTTCTGAATCAAATAATCACAGTGCTTCATTTTAATCTTCATAACGAATTAAGAGTTTCAAGTTCAAAATGTGTGTTGATGTGTTTCGGTGGATGTAACTAAAAGTCCATTGTGTTGGGTTGAGCCTTTTGAGTGTAGAATTAAGTAATTTCATGCAGCCTGGGAGAGCTGAGGTTATGGCTTAGTCATCCAATTGATACAAGGTTTTGGCTGTCAACTGTTAGAGTTGGTGTTGACATAACAAATCCTGTGTGTACAAGCGTTCTGTAATTTTGTTACCTCTACCATAGCTGCTGTTGTCACCTTACATGGGGGATCATGTTATGCAGAACACACACCTGTATTCCTATATCGAATTAAGAAATGAAGGTCAAAACCAATATTATGTGGATTTGTCACCTGAATTATAGCCTTTCACAACTGTCAGCCACAATTTTTTTTTAACTTAATAGTCATATTTTACTTTTCAATATGTTAAATATAAGTAAGTTAAAGAAAAATGTAGATATATGTAAGATGTATTACTAGTTGAGCTTTGGCTTGCCAAGCTTGAACTCCACTAAAAGTTAAACAAATAAAGAGTCTAACTGAGCTCAGCTTTTTAGATGAGTCTGAGTATGTTGTTCAAATTCAGCTAAACGAGTCGAGTTCGAGCTCAAGTTAGGCTTCCAGAGTAGAGCTGAGCTTTAGTCGAGGTAAACTAAATCTAATAAAGTAAATACTAAACGAGCGGAGCTTAGGAGAACTTGAGCTGAACTTAGATGAGCCTAGATCGAGTCAGACACGGTATAGTTCAAGATAGGCTCTTTTAATTAAATGATCACCATCTCTTGTTGGAGCTAGACTTGACAAACAAACTCGAGGCCATTCAATCTTAACGAGCCCAACCAAGGTATGTTGGCGAATAACTAGGTTGGTTTCCAACTCTAATCCAAGCCCACCATATCCAAGCTACCCTATCTGTTTCAAATCAGATTTAAGTCATCCCAACCTAAATTTTTCTTTGCAAGGCTGCTCTATCCAAGCTATTGTTTATTTGACCAATCAAGTTGCAGTGATAGCTTTTTCATTAGAATACATGTCAAATTTACTTGGATGTGATTTAGTTTATCTTTTTTATAATTACTTTGTTGGGGTATTTAAATAGCAAAAGATAGAGATACTTAGGAAAATAAAAATGGGCAAAAGAAAAATAGCAATTACTATGTATTAACCTTGCAAATTTGAAAAGTTTTTTCATGTTTTTCACCGAACTTTCAACCTCAATATGAAGCTTTTGGCTCTGATGATGAATACATCCGTATTTTTACATGCAGGGCGTAAGCAAGGGGCTTGTAGCAAAACGCCTACTTTCCACTATGCAAGAGAGAGAAATGACACCAGATTTTGTCCTCTGCATAGGAGATGATCGATCTGATGAAGATATGTTTGAGGTAATTACAAGTGCCATGGCTGGTCCATCCATAGCTCCAAGCGCAGAAGTGTTTGCATGCACTGTTGGTAAAAAACCCAGTAAGGCCAAGTATTATCTTGACGATACTGTTGAAATTGTTAGGCTGATGCAGGGATTAGCTTCTGTTTCAGAACAAGCAGTACCTGTATGAGCTTGGCAAATGTAAAGAAAGGTGAATTCTGTACCATGTTAGCGCTTAACCAAAAAAAGCTTTCCCCATCCTTTCCTTCTCCTTTTCCTTTCTTATCAGCTGTAAATTTGTAGACTATGAGAAACTGAACAGCCGTTAAGCTCATGTTGTTGTGTTTTCATATAGTAAAGCTGTACAAATATGTTTTCACCACTGCATGTACTGTTCTCTTTCCTGCATCCAGAGCTTCACTTTAACCTGTAAATCCCTGGAAGTTAATGTATATATATTCTATGGGTATTTACCGGTTGACAGGTTTCCTTTTCTTTTAAAAAATTTATCTTAATTATTCCTGGCTTCTAAAAGCTTGTTTTGTGGGATATTTATATTTTATTATAAATAACCTGGAAACCAAAATAAGAAATGGTGGACTGGGATGGTCATATTCTAAAACCAATCCGATTTTCAATGTGCATATATTACAGTGTACAGTGGTTTCGGTTCCTGCAGCTTTCTCAAAAGGGAAAACAAGGCGTTTAAGTATCAAAATATTCCGAGGCAGGCTGATGTAGTAAAAATCAAAAGCTGGACAAATTAAATGAAGGAAATATGATTTTTTATAACATTCAGATTTCAAATTAAATTCTTGCTTTTGTTTGTATGATAAACTTAGTTGGATTTAACCCAAATAACAACTTGAAGACCTCGGAAAGTGAGTTTTCCATATACGAAGCTCAGGAGTATTATTGTTTATTATATGTATGTTATTTTTGGACCTAAACAAAAAATAAAAAACAGGAGGAAATTAAAGAAAAATAAATTTACAGGTGTTTTTTTTTCTTATTTTAATTTAATATTGTAAATTATTTTAGGTTTAAATAGGTTGGGATGAACCGGTTTGTTGGGTTGAATTGAGAAAGAGAAGGTGGTGTATTCCATTTTGAAAAGTCAACGAGGACCAAAAATCAAAATGTTGAGAGATATGGTAATAATTTTGAGTATAAGAATTTTATATTTATTAGTACCTCAAGACACATGCATAATGTATATAAATTATATAAAATAAAATAAAATATTAATAAAATTTGAAGGATAATAAATATATAATATAATAATATAACCAAAATATATAGGGGCAAAAGGGAAAAAAAATAATATGATGCGATTACATCAAAGAAGAGCCTCTTTATAATAAAGACGAGGACCATGATTTGCTCTGTTAGAACCAAAAACCAATAAGGTGGTTAATAAGTTGAGTAACATTTCATCATTTACAGTAGTGTTTTGGTAATTAAAAAATAAATATAAAATGACGTGTGTATAGTTGTGAATTAGTTATTAATTACATTCATTGTTTATTTCATGCAAATGTGATTTTTATTCTTAGAAATTTAAGATTTTATTGGGCTGAACTTGGAGGGCCACACCTCGTGATTATAACCCACTGGAAAAACTCACCCATCTAGATGGTTTGAATCTGAATTTGCTATTAATACCATGATTTCTGATCTTAACATTGTCTTCCCTCAAAGAATAAGTTTAGATGTACAAATTTTATGCACTAATTCCATCTAAAAGTGAAGTTTGATACGAAAATTTATATCAAATCTCACTCTTTAATAATGTAAATGAAGTTTTTATTTAAGTTTGCGAAAAAAACTTATATTTGTAGACTTATCCTCCCTCAAAAAGCCTCTGTCCAAAAGTTTAGTTGTGCATAAAGCTGTTTGAGAAAAGCATCAAACTAGGTGGGCTAAGTTAAACACGGATGCTAGTGTGAGATTAAATCCTATGTCAGTTCCATTGGTGGTTTAGTTAGAAATAATGCATGAGATTGGTAAATTGGCTTCATCGGAAAAATCGGCTCGTGTAACATCGTTACAGTTTAACTTTACACTCTAATATTACGTTTAGATTGAATGAATGGAATAGAGAAAAAAATAAAATAAAAATAGTGTATTTGATAATCATTTTGAAAGATAAATCATTCCAACATAATATAATTTTGTCATCATCTTACATCTCTCACCACAACCAATAACTATGTACACACACTTAAAATATTTTGAAATTATTTCATTTCTTACTCTATTTCATTTATTCAATTCAAACACAAATTGCAAGTGAAATTGATACTCCAATTATTTTTAAGCTGATTGAATTGAAACTGATTCTCAAGTTATTATCTTCCATTCCTCACTACCACCAATAACCACGTACACACATAAAATATCTTAAAATTATTTCATTTTTTAAATCCAAACACAAATTGCAACTGGCTCGGAGTAGGCGAATTCCCCAGTTGTGCATTGAAACTGATTCTCAAGTTATTTTTAAGCTGATTGAAGGGGATGCTAATCCTTTCCATCCGGATGATTAGTATGCTTCTTAGACTTCCTTGGACTACCAAGGTTAGATTTGTAAACCGAGATGCCAACATGTGTGCAGATAGACTAACTAATTTGGGACATTGTAACAATTTTGTTATTTTTACTTGTGAGGATCCTCCTGTGGAAATGATTGTACTGACTATGGTTAAGTTTTTCTTGCCTTCGAAAAAAAGGAAAAAAAAAAGGCCTCGTGATTATTACGTCTAAATATTAAATACTCAAATGGGCTGGTCACGCCTCGCAGGACTCTGCCAAAGCCTGCAAAGAACTCTCATAAACCTTCAGCGGAGAGAGCGAGATAGGGACGAGAGGAATGGCACACGCTGCACAGATTCCGACGAGCTTCGGACATGAGCTTCGAGCATGCCTCCGCTGCAAGCTCGTCAAAACTTACGATCAGGTCTTTCCTATTCTTCTCTATACTAGAATCTAGGGTTTTGGATTTTCATTTTTTTGCACAGATCACAATATTCAGGTTTTTGATTGTTCTCGTCTCTAATTTTCTTCTTGGCATCCGTATTTGACTTATAAATTCTAGTATTAGTTATCCTCTAATTGGTCTGTTGGTGCATATTTATATAATTATAGTTCAGGGAATCGGGTTGCGAGAACTGCCCCTTCTTTAAAATGGATGAAGATCATGAGCGCGTTGTTGACTGCACCACTCCTAATTTTACTGGGTAACTCACAAAATCACAGCTTTTACTCTTTTGTTGTAAAATTTACACTCAATCAGGCTATACTTTGATATAGTATCGTAGCGGATGTTTTGTTTTATTGTATGTCTGGAAGCTTCTCTTACAGGCTTATACACATGGGATTGTTTGGGGGTTTTATTCTGAAGGGATTACAGGAGAAAACTTACTTTGATTCACATGTTTACTCTAATCCCCCCAAACACTATTTATGGTCTGGTCTCTACAGGGCATTTCATGTTTATTGAAGCTATAACTTTTCTTTTACGGTTCCTTTAATAGGCTTATCTCAGTCATGGATCCAACCAGAAGTTGGGCAGCTCGATGGCTTCGAATTGGTATGTGCAATTGTTTTCATACTTTAGGAACGATTTGCTATTGCAGTCTCCCTTTGGAAGTCATGAAGTCTTAACTATTTATAAGATATGCCCTTCGTTCCAAAATTATATTGATGCATTTTGATTTCTTCTAGTTAACTTGTGAAATTCTAAAATTGATAAAATTTCTTCTAAGAAATGTGGTAAGTAATAGTTTTTTAGTGGTTTACCATAGTTATAGTTGTTACAATAATAGTGGTCATTTTGTCTCAAAACTGTTTCAAAATCAATAAGAAATTGAATGTGCATAGTATTTAGCAATTTTCTTCAAAAAGTCAAAATGTATTTCTAATTTAGAATGGAGGGACTAGTAATCTTGGAGTTCTTTTTATTATTTTTTTGATCTTTTGGGTTTGTGTGTAAGTCATGCAACAATTATGGTTGACCATGAAGCATTAACTGTATTTGTAACAAAAACTGAGCATTTAAGTTCAATCTATTGTACTAGTGGATTAACCATCATGTGATCCATCCTAAATGTTGAACTCTCAAAGCTTATGAAGATAAGCTTTGCATTGAGAAATTATGTTGAATTATAGGAGCAAAATCATCGTACTGCTACTTTAGTAGCATGCTTTCTACATACTCCCTAGTCCCTCCATTCCTTTGTAAGTGTCGTTTTAGGAGTAGATGCATAGATCAAGGAATGTAATTAAAGATCTGACTACTTGTTACTTAATTAAAATTGGTATAAGATATCAATATTACCTTTGTATGTGACCGTGTAAATATAGAGACACAGAAAAAGAGATTAGGTTATGTCATTGGGATAAAATTTGTTGAAAAGATTATAGAGAAAAAAGAATTACTACTGTTTAAGGGTAATATGGAAACTAATTAATTAATTCTTCTTTGAAATCTACAAACATCAGATAACAAGGAACAACAAAATTCTCTAAAACGGCACATAAAAAGGAATGGAGGAGGGAGTATTAAAAAAATATGTAACATGCTTTCTGCTTTTGTCATATCATTTTCCAGGGTATCCCCAAGGTACATATATATATGTCTGACCTTTGAAACACAGATTATTTAATGGGTGTTGTGTGTCTAAGTGTGATGCCAACAGAATTAAATGATGCATTTTAACTCATTCATGTAACATAATGTTGTACATGCCTTGTTATTACTCAAAAAGTTAAATAATTACATAGTGTTTGTCTTTGACTCGGCATAAATCGTGGTAAAGATTCGCATTTATTTGGTAATTATAATGGATGACTTTTGGGTCTTGGTAACATAACCAACATGTATTCTTTATGGAAATTCCAAAAAAAATAAAAATACTCCCTCCCGAAATTATTGCAGCACTTTCCTTGTTCCTTATTTAGATGTACCAAATTATTTCCAACATTTCTAAATTTGTTGAATGCCCAATTTACCCTTAATGGTCCCATAACAATGATACCTTTAAAGCTATTGGTCACACCATCATTATGACAATGTTTCCTACTTAACTTTTTACATTCAAAAATTTATACTTTTGGCTCCAATTGTGATTTTTTTTTAATATAACAGTGTATTATTACAAGGGTGTTTTAGAAAAATTGTATAAAATCAACATGAATCCTTACAATGCGTGAAAAGTCAATTGTTGTAATAAATATGGGACAGAGGGAGTAGTATTAATTGGGACGGGGAAACAGTTTGACTAAAAACACGGATTTTTTTAGAGATTTTGAAAATTTAGCAGTAAATATTGGAGAAATCCCAAATTTTGAAATAGCTAATGTATGAATTTGTAGATCATTCCGCAAATTTGCAAAGGAGGAAAATAAATTATATATAGTACATACTTGTAATATAGCCATTGGATTATTGTGATGCTTTGGTCCTCTTAACAATTATACATTTGAATTTGGTAACTATAGTGGAAAATTTGATTTTAGCAACTCTAAATATGTGATTCTGTTAAAACTACGCAGGAAGGTTTAGACCTGGTTGTTACACACTTGCAGTTTCTGAGCCACTTCCAGAAGATTTGCAGGTCTGCCATCTCAATTTACATATTTTCTTTTCTTGTTTCTCCCCCTCCTTCCCCGCTGATTGATGTACGTGTTCTGTCTCTTCCTTCCCTTCCTAATGGCTATATCCGTTACAATTCAGAAGAGGCTTATCAAATTACTCTTTCATACTCGTATGCTATCATATCAGATACCATACTACTTGTATCAGTCGTATGCATTCTTTGAAACAAATTTAATGGACTTGAAAAATAAGTTCTCAACTTTAAAATGTTAGGGGGACGTGTTTCATTTATGTCAGGTAGGGATAACCATAGTTTGAAGAGCTTACTTTGGTAGATTGCTGAAGTATATATGCCCTACGGGACATCATACAAGTTGAAGGCATTTGATTTATTACTGAAATTCAGTGGAAACTGTAAATGAAATGGAAATGTTGGCCTCATATTTTTGGCTATTAATAGAATTAAATTAGCAAACATCTTGTTTTACTCATGTTTGCTACACAAGAAAATCTTGAACATGAGGTTAAGGCTGACTCAGTTAGGCCCAAGCTCTGCTCATTAGCACATGCATTTCAAAATAAAACTATAATTACGTTATTATAAAGTCCTTTCTATTCGATTTGTTAAACGTTATGTCCTATGATTTCTTATTGTCATCAAACTTATACTCCCTCCCTTTTGTTCCACAAAAATAGTTCTATTTGCAAAATTTGTAAATATTAAGGATGTGTTTTTTTTTTGGCTAAATCTTAATGATGTGTTTTTGTTCTAGGTTTACCCCTAAAAATGATATGTTGTAAGTTTAGTGGTGGTGGCATGATAATGAATTTATGATGACAAAATTAAGTACATAATGTCATTTTTATACTACTATCCATACAAAGAGGACTTTTGTTGGTGGAGCATTTATTTTTTTCAAATGGGACTCTTATTATGAAACGAAGGGAGTATCATATTTAAAAAAAAAAATTATATTTTTTTTCTTAACAACATAGTTTTTTCAATTGTTTGTTTCTTTTATGGCTTCATAAGCACAACTCAGCTCGAGCTCATAGTATGCTCACCCATGGTAGTTCACTAAATAGGGCTTGAACTCAAATTTTAGGCGGCTTCATCAGCAAAGTTTGAATAAGGGTAGGCTTGGGTTTGGTTTATTTGCAGCCTTGCAGCCCTGTAACTTAAAATTACTCCTCATATATAATAGCTTGATTTGCATATTTGATGAAATTTGACAATTGTTGAAGTGAAGTTGATGATATGGCAATTCTCTTCCTATTTATATGCGTCTGTGAATCTAGTCTACTGTCTCTACTCTTCTTTCTGTTGGTGTCCTGACCCTACCAATGACAGAAGAATAGCTGATACTAGGTCACACTTTCTTTGTCTTATAATGTATACACCTCTAAGTAGGAGATTACTTGTTTAAAAAGTGGAGCTCTGTACTATTTTAATGGTAGCATGCTTAATAACATGATACCTGATTTCTTTTATGTTTTGCAGAACCTTTGTGAAGATGAGCACGTGTCATATGTTCCGCCAAAGCGTGTATGAGTTGTTAGCTGAATGTCTCACTGCCCATGGTTATGTCAGTACATACATATCAATGTAGGCTAATTGTCAGTACTTTGACTGATGGTTTGTCCAAACTAAGGTGTAGTTGATACCCTATGTGTACTCTAGTGTACTTGAGATTGATGGTTGTTCTTTTGTCTTCCATAACTGTTCCTAAATAGAAGGGGAGTATCAGAAAATGAAATTCCCAAGCTTTTACTTGTGAAGTATTCATAATTTCAAAGAGTTGTTCAAACAATTTCTTTAGTTCTGAGATTATTTTGCATTTGTTGCAATTTTTTTAGTTTTTATTTTTATATTTTCTGAGTTAAAGATTATAGTTATGCTTTAGAATAAGTTGGTATCTTTACTGTTTGTTTCGGTTTACACGACAAGTTGCTAGGCCAGTAATTGTGCAGTCATCTAATGAATTTTCCTCACTTCTGAGAAAATTCTCAAGTAAATTAATTTGGAGTCATTATTATTAGATAATTTTAAAAATGGCACCACATTTATTTATAATATTAAAGTACTCCCTCTGTTCCTTTTTATCCATTTTCTTATTGAGAAAAAATTGTTTCTTTTTATTTGTCCGATTAATGGCTTTATTTTTCATATTATTTCTATATAGTAAATACTACTTTATTTTTCTTTCTTCTTTCGAGTGAAATTTAGAATGGTAAAAAAATTATACTTAATTTAAACAAGTAGACAAAATATTACTCCCCCGTCCCCAAAAGAATGGATTAAGTGATAAAAAAAAAAAATGTCTTCCAAAGTATGCTTAAAGTATACTAAGTTAACTATATAAAATTCTATATTAATTTATTCTTGGTTGTATTATATTTTATCCAAATAATCACATCAAAAATAAATTACTCAAATTAATTTACTCTCTTCACAAATTCAAGACTCAATTAAAGCAATTAATACACACATAATAATATAAAGATAAAATAAATATATACTCTTTCTTTTATTTAATCACTTAAATTTGTATAAAATTTACCCTTTTAAGTCATCCTTTTTTAGAGTTGGAGAGAGTATTTACACATCTCAATGCTTCTGCCTAAAGCGTCAATTAAAAATAAAGAATGAGTCGATTAGAAAAAGGGAGGGAGTATGTTGGGAAAGGGTCAATTAAATAAATGGTACTTGGGTCTTGGTCTCATCTATGGTTCACTACTAGTCTACCACTACTCTTCTTATTTTTAGGGGTATTTGATAAAAATTAAATGAAATAATTTTGAATATTTAAGTAACTCGAAAGAATTGAATAAAATAAATTTTTAAATATTGAATAAAAAAATTTATTTAATAAATAACACGTCTAAAACATCTAAATAATATATTTTTACTATTTTATTCTTTTGAAAAAATTCAAAATTATTGTAAATTTATTTAATATTACTTAATATAATATAATATTTATTTAATTTTTAATTTTTTTTATTTTATTCTGTCAAAACTTAACCATTCAGCCAAAAAAATTACATTTAGTCATTCAACACAAAAATCTGACCGATTAAACCATTCAGTCTTAAACAAACGCACTGAATGGTTAACCAATTCAATCATTCAGTCATTCACCCCACAAACATATTTATCAATTTCGCACTCTCTCCCTCTGCTCCCACCCCTTTCACCATCTTAATTCCGAGCATATATATATATGGAGAGAGAGAGAGAGAGAGGTGAGTAGTAATGATGCAATAGTTAGGAGGGCTCTTAGCAGCCTGGGTAAAGGATTCCACTTAATTTCGGATTCGACTTGAAGTTATAGTATCTAGTCTGCTATCTATACGTGTGAATCTAGTCTGCGATCTCTACTCTTCCTGTAACGATATTAGGTCACATTTTGTTTGTGTTATTATGTATTCGCCTCTGATTAGGAGAGATTACTTGTTTAAAAAGTGGAGCTCTGTACTCTTATTTCTGTTGGGGTCCTGACCAACCAATGATAGAAGAGTAACTGATACTATGTCACACTTTGTTTGTGTTATTAATTATATGTATACACCTCTGACTAGGAGATTACTTGTTCAAAAAGTGAAGCTCTGTACTACTTTGATATCTTCTAATACTCGTACCTGATTTCTTGTATGTTTTGCAGAACCCTTGTGAAGATGAGCGCGGGCCATATGTTCCGCCAAAACCTGTATGAGTTGTTAGCTGAATGTCTCACTGCCCATTATTATGTCGGTACACATACATATCAGTGTAGGCCAATTGTCAGTTCTGTGACTGATGGTTTGTCCAAACTAAGGTCTAGTTGATACCCTATGCGTACTCTAGTGTACTTGAGATTGATGGTGTTCTTTTGTTTTCCTAAATAGACGGGGAGAATCGGAAAATGAAATTCCCAAGCTTTTACTTGGGCGAAGTATGCATAATTTCTTAGAGAGTTGTTCAATCAATTTCTTTAGTTATGAGATTATGTGGCGTTTGTTGCAATTTTTTTATTTTTATTTTCTGAGTTAAAGATATAGTTATGGTTTAGACTAAGTTGGTATCTTTAGTATTTGTTTCGGTTCACACGTCAAGTTACTTGGGTAGTAATTGTGCAGTCATATAATGAATTTTCCTCACTTTTGAGAAAATTCTCGATTAAATTTATTAGAAGTCATTATTGCTAAATCATTTTCAAAATGGCAACACATTTATTTGTGATATTAAAGTACTCCCTTTGTTTCTTTTTATCCATTATTTTGGAGAGAATTTTGTTTGATTTTAAGGAAGCATTAATAACATAATTTTTCATATTATTCCTATACAATACATGCTAGTTTATTTTTCTTTTTTCTTCAAAATTTATACTTTAAAAAACGAGATTTTTTGTGAGATGGATGAAGCAAATGAAGCATTGACATGTTATCTATCAGAACGAAAATTCAAATCTTATCACCTATAATATGAAAAAAGAGGAGAAAGAACTGGAAACCTAACCAAAATCTGATACCATGATATTGATATTGAAAAAATATGAATAAATGAATGGGATGTGTTTAACAGATTCATAGAGAAATATGGAACTCACATAATAGTGGGATTTGCCATTGGAGGACAGGACATGGTGCTGGTGAGGCAAGACAAATCATCCAACTTGGAGGCATCCCAACTTAAAAAGAATTTGAATCAACTTAGAGATCAGTTGTTCACTGGGGATTGCACCTTCACTCCCAAAGACCAAAAGCACGAGGTTAGATTTTTTCACACTACTATACTTGTCAGTTGTCACTACTGAAAAAACAGTCAATATATTGCAAGAAAAATTATTTTTGTCTTCCAAACTTATAAATTCTAGCTAATAATAATTCTAACCTTTTGAAGTCAATTTGAAAATTCAAAATTAATGTTAATAATTTAAAATTTGAAAGTAATAAATCATATAATTAGTAGTATATTTCCTATATTTATGATAATCATTATTATACTGATCAAAATTAAATAAATATATATCATTTCTGAATTAAAAATTTCTCAAATTGCTTCGAAAGTGTAATGTATGGAATATTATGTAGCCTAACCAGAAATAAAAAGACACAAACAGAGACATAGAGAGAAACAAAAATAAAATTTAGAGGGGAAATGGAGAAGGAGAGGAACTCAATGACTACTCACTGAGTTCGTGAGAAACGTACAGGCACAGAGAGAGAGAGAGAGAGAGAGAGAGAGTTCTTTTCTCAATTCATTTCACATAATTCATAACATCATACTTGGGAATTACTCTTCCCATTGGCCATTACATCTATATATAAGAGAATAAATGTTGAAAATAACTCTCCTTACCTACACCCTATGAAGCACCGACTCGCGACCACTGCATCCGAGAAGGAGTCCGCCCAAATAATCCGAAAGGGGAGGGACTAATATACGGGACATGGACACGACAAGACACGATACGCGACATGAGATATGATATTTTTCAAAAAAAGGACGCGATATGTCGGGGACACATTCATTTTTTGTAATATATTTTTAATAGTATGACCATATTTTACAATAAATAAATTTAATTGTTAATAGAGCATTATAAAAACTTAAACAAATTTATAACATACCCATTTTATACAAATTTATAACATATGCAACCTACACCGTACGGTCCATTCAAAGGTGGCAACTCGAAGGAATTATGATTAAAAGGTACCAATTGCATATGGGTACCTTCAATTAACTTTTATCTTGCAATTTAAACACTGAATTTTTTTTATTTTTTCTTTAACCCTAAGCATGCGAGTTGGGACGTGTCTGAGGCGTGGCTGAGTTATAAAAAAGAAAAAAAGGGAAACTCACGGACATGTGTCAGGTAAATGTCAAAGCGAATTTGTATTTGTCACAAAATCATAGGCTTCCAAAACGTGTTCGTGCTTTCTAGTTTACACTACTATCCTTATTGTAAACTCACATACTAACTAACACGTGCTCACTCAAAATATACTAACTCCTAAATATACTAATGATCTCAAATATGTCCAGTTTACCCTTGGACTGAGATATTAGTTTGGTGATTGAAAGAAGCAAATAACAATATTTTCTTTTGTTTGAAAAGTTTCTTCAGCTTGTGATAAATTGAGAAATATCTACATTTTCACTTACCTCCCTCCTTAAAGGCGTTGGAGCCGGTTTCTTATCACATGCAATCAACCTTTATCTTCGTTGTAAGTTTTTATTAATGACTATTATTTTGACATTCTTAATTTATTAACCTCAAAAAAATGTTGAGATTATTGATAATTAAAATTAAACTTATAATCTCTTCGGAAAGAAATTAATATAACATATATATATCACCCATTTTAAACGTACACTGAAAATATTTTGGTGAGCTTCCAATGTTATATATATATGGATCATTTATGATTTATTTATAGCGAATGACTAATGAAATTTAAAATTACGAAAGAGAGTTGAACGTATGGAAATTTTTGTGGTAATTCCTTACAGAAAGTTGATACGAAGAAAAAGGAACGGATTACACCGACCATCTTTCTTCTTTATATATATTTTTTGAATTAATCCATTTGGTGTGCAGATAAGCCCGCTATAGCTGATTTACGATATTTTTTAGACTTCCAAGTTGCCAAAAACTGGGTTCCTACTCAGATCATTCACAGTGAACTCTCTCTCTAGGCCCAGCCACCAAAAGGGCCATGCTGGTGCCTGCCCTCCGTTTCAACTTGATTGAACCCAAGTTGCATGTTAACTGACACGATTCATTTAATTTTTTAAAATAATAAATTTTATAATTAATAATATTTTTTAAATAAATTATAATATTCATAATTATATTGACATAAATTAATTGAATTCGTATCAATTTTAAATTTAAAAATATTTTAAATTAATTTTTCAAAAATTAATATTGCTCTTATAATTTAGAGCGAAAGTAGTATATACTGTATAAAAACTCTGAATTACGTGTAGGATATCGTGTTAAAGGTGGTAACGTGCACCTTTGAACTTAGGTTATCATGGTAACAAAGTTAGCTTCACAAAGCTTATAATTTTTAGTGAATTCACGCAAGTTAAGAAAATAATTTTTATTGATCAGTTGAATACAACAGCACCTTTTAATTCAAATCAGTTCAATCAATAATGCTAACCATATGTCATATAGATGAAAATATTTTAATACCACGCTTAACTTCAATAAAATCTTATAACTTATACTCGATACAATAACGCTTTCTATCTCATACAGATGAAAAATATTTTTAATACTAAGCTTAACTTCACGTGTACTTGTATTGATGGTTCTTATCAATTTTCTTGCACTTCATTTTTTTTTTTTTGGTATCATATTTGACATTAGATCTCAAATTCTCAATTTAGTTCTAAAAGGTTAACGTGATCTTTTGCTCTAGGAGTGATGATCATTTAATTTGATACAAAAAGGAAACGATAATGTTTGTGACATGAAAACGATGGATATAGTATAACATGTATTATGGTTAGAGCCGTAAATGATAATCGAAAAATTCGTATTCGGTCGTATTTGTATTCGAAATAAAGCGGATATATCCGTATTCGATTTTAAATATTCATAAATAAACGGATACGAATACGGATATAATAGTATTCGCATTCGTTTAACATCCGATCATAAATATATCCGATAAATAGCGGATATCCGATATTCAGATTCGTATTTAAAATTTGTATATGAATAACAACAACCTTTAATTTTTTTCAATGACACGTAAAAGATGACGTATTTTAATGACGATATTTATAGTAATAATTTGTTTAATTTTAAATTATATCATTATAATATATTATTTTAATTGAAATAAGAATATAAAAAAATGACACCATGCATTTGGTTTACAATTTGATAAGTTATTGTAAGTTTATGAATTTGATAAGTCATTACAATTGAATCTATGACAAAAAAAAATTGAAAATGATGAAGCTTATACAATTATACTTAATCTATCTTAAGATGAAAGTCTTTTATGACTTTGTATTTTGTAGTCAAAATGACCATTTTTTAAATCAATAGATCTTATTATTCTTTTACATATTTACAAAAAATCAATAAACGTTATTAGCTACATACAATTTAGTCAATTGAATACTTTAATTTATGCATTTTTATTAGTGTAAAGTGCAAAATATCTAAAATATATCATTTAACAAAAAATATATATATACTAAAAGAACAAAACTATAATTATTAATTTAGTACATGTGTTTTATTTTCAAAACTTATGCAAGATATGTTTTTATGAATTTTTTTAATAGTTTACATTCAAATTTATACATTTGCAAAGTATTCATAATTTCCAAAATTTATATTCTTAAAATTAATAACTTTTTGATATTTTTTGTAGGTTGTTTAAATTTTAATTGATTTTTATAATCAATTATGGATGATGATGTATTTGATATTTTTCTCCCCATTATAATATGTATTATTAAAACTTTAAGTGATTGTAATTATTCAATGTTTTATTTTATTTTATTTTTTTGTAAATAATTTGAATAAAAAAAATTCCTTAAAAATAAATTGTTTATTAGGTAACTAATATCCGAATTCGGATATTCGAATAATCTGTTTATCCGAATAAATAAATGAAAACGGATATTATCCGTATTCGGATAAAATTTCGAATGCCATACACAAATATTTTTGTTAATATCCGTTGAATACTGAATATGAATATGGATAAAGCATTAATTTTTTGAATATGAATACGGATATTACTGTATCCGTATCCGAATATATCCGTTTATATTCCTAATTATAGTCCCTAAATCTTCTCATCATATCACTTGATTAATATATATGCTAGGTAAAATATGTATCAATACTATCGGTTCAAAACATTTGATAATCAGTTACAATTGAAAATAGTCCAGTTACAAGAATGCGATAGTAACGTAAAAAGTAATAGGTACATATCAAATTTCTCAATAATCTTATCATATACTAGTATATGCATGTAACCTCGTCATGTCCAATCCAAAAATTAAATCCGGTCATATGTACATTTGTTATATGCAAATACCAATTCAAATGACTATTTCTTTTCATTTTTCATGTTTAATTATAGTATTAATTATATGATATGGACCTATATATACACGTACGTCTATAGGCTTGCCTTACACCTCCAACATTTATCAAACACTCCCAAGTTCATTGAGAACAAGATTGATGGTGCCACACTTTGGCGTGGATCAGAAGAACATGATGATGATCACGTAGAACCTTTTAATGGAAAAGATTTTCTCATATAAGCACAGCTCCAGTGAAGTATAACTCCAAATGGTCATCAAATATTAGATGTCACCAGTAGCTTCATTATCACGAGTGCCCAAATTCACGTACAAAAACACAATTTAAGGAGTGTTTTGCGCCTTCGACTCCTTTATTCCAAGGTCTCGAATTCATGTTGAGTACAATCAAGTTGGATGCAGTGCCCACCCAATCTTTCTCAGATTAATTTCGGGCTTTTCTCAACTCTAAGTATTAGTTTTGACTGCAGTTTGAAAAACGAAGACGTTAAATCGGTAGTGCTGGATTCGAGTAAGTATTCGGATGGGCCATCGGTAGACCTGGCAAAAAAGGCCCACGGGGTGGGCTGGCCCAAAAAAAACGGGTCGTTTTTGGCCTGGCCTACAGCCCAAAATATATATATTTTTTAATAAATAAATACATCAATACATACAAAAATATTAAAAATAACTTAATTCATTAATCATTTAGATCAATTTATATAACAAAATTTTTATTCATTTGTTTAAAATACTATTATCTCCAAACATACGACTATTAGATATAAAAGAACTTAAATAAGGCAAAATTTAAAATATTATTGATTAGCAAGTGTTAATAAAAAATAATAATTAATTATATTTTTATATACTTGTACATAGCAGAATAGTGAGAATACATTACATGTATAATCAAATAATTGTCACTATATAAATACATACATGTGTAATGTGCTTGTGGTATTATTTTAGCACTTTTTAAAATTTAGTCACTTGATATTTAATTATAATTATTAGTTTAACATATTTAATCAAATAAATAATACTCACAATAGTTTATAATGTTAAAATTATTTCTTAATTAAAGTATTAAACATAAGTTTTTTAATATTTTTTGTTAATAAGTATATTTTTATTAAATAAAACAAATTGCATGTTATACTCAATAGGCCAAAATCAAAACATCATGTTATGTATCATAATTGTAAAAAAAAAAAAAAAAAAAATCAATTGACCTGCGAGCTGGCCCGTTCGGGCCACGGGCTGAGAATTTTTGGCCAAAAAAAATCAGGTCTTTTTGCCCTGGTCCGTTGCTAACCCGATCCGTTTAGGCTGACTCGGCCCGTTTGCCAGGTCTAGCCACCGGCGCAGGTGCCAAGGCCAAAGCTGTTGAAGTTTGTGGATATAACAGAGTTAAGTAAATGCCCTTGTAATCATATTTGACTTTATGCTATATTATGAGGTTGTATTTGAATTCATCACTAGACATTAGTTGTACTGTTAATTTGTCCAGGGTATATTTGGAATGTATCAAGGTGCAAGTAATCATGAAAAGCTACACAAATTGATGAAAGCGACAGTGATGATTTGTAAACTCAGAAAGGACGTTCTGTCTGAACTCCCTGTGAAGCGGAGGCAACAGGTACATGTGTATTGCAATGATGATTCAGTTGTGTTGACTCTTCCTGGTCTTGATTAAGAAGGTGATGAAGGACATAAATCCGAAATAACAATTAACAGGAAAATAAACGGATATTAAGATTTAACTTTACACATAAATCACTAGAGTTATGTTTGTTTATAAAAAAATATATATATTTGAGATTAAACTATTTGTATTAATTGGATTTAATTATTTGTATTAATTTAATATTACTTTGTACCATTTTTATCCCATGATGGGGATTAGTAATCCTTTAAATAGTCTAAATAGTCTTATAAACTATTTTTTTTAATCATTCCTAAGGCTATTTATACGGGATTATATAATTCCATAAAAAATTTGGGATTGATAATTCCTCTCATTTTAAGTTAATAAATGACTTTATAAGACTAATAGTTTAACATTAAAGATTAATAATTCATCATCAAATGATTAAATAGTACAAAGTAATATTAAATTAAGGTAAATAGTCAAATCACAAGTATATTTTTTTATAAACAAATATAGCCTAAGGGTTTAGTACTTCAACATCACATATATTAGTACTAGAATTAGGATTTTAACTCTGAGTATGTTAATCTTGGGAAGAAAACTCATAATTATCTCTAAGATAATAGTCAGCTTAAACACTCAATATTTTTAGTTAATCTTAGTCTGATTACAAACTGAATACAATAAGGTTTAAATAGGAACTCTACCATAATCTAAAAATAATTTAAAAAATAAAAGTTCCCTAAATTAAAGAACCACTTCCCACAAATTAAGGCACTTAAATAAAGAACTATCTACTTTCCTAAATAAAAGACCACTAATTAGATTAAGGGGCCAAAACATTAATATGGTCCCTATCATTATCCCCTTGTTGGAGAAAACTCGACCTCGAGTTTTATAAATTGACAAAATCATCCATGAATTCCTCTTAAAAGAACATTTTGGAGCACCAATGATGATGTCTTCACGCGACAAGGCTAAAAAAAATTTGGTAATAAAATTAATGAAAGCATTGCTTTTGCATTCCAAGGCGGTTGAAATAGATTATCCGGAATGATGAATTTAATGTGATCAACTTGGACTAGCTCAACTTATTGTATTATCCTCTCCTCAATAACTAACACCTAAAAAACAACTTTAGAGTCGTTGTTCTTTGTTTGAACTGATTAATTTTTCGAACTTGGACTGAATCCATTTCTCGAACCGCCATTTCTGCGGTAACTAACAGCTCAACAATAACTTCAACGTTTTTATCAGTTTGTTGTTTACACACAATCTCAGGTTCATTTGCAAGAATCTCCATATATACGTCATAATTGTGACGCCCCCAAATCTAGGCCTACACAGCCCAAACTTGAGTCGTCAAAAGACTACAACAAAATTATTACAACAAAGCACAACGTACAACAATACAGTGTATAATAATAATACACAACTAAGTCTTCACTATTATTGTCACACTATTTTACAATACGTGAAGACTATGATAGCTATTCCTCGGACTCTCACTCCATCCCCCGGCTAGATCCCGTTACGTTTTCATCTCCTGTTGAAAAACAATGGAACAAAAGAAAGGGTGAGCTCAAATAGCCCAGTAAGAAATATCATGACTAAGATAATGACAAATAAATTATCATTAATCTTCAACAGTTGAGTTCTGAATAGAATAGACTACAAGGTTTATATCAAAAACTGTAGTTAAATTCTTAAACAATGTTCAGATCAATAATAGCAGCGGAATGAGCAATTTATTTGAAGAATAATGCAGACTATAATGTCCACTCGCTTCTCTTTTTAGTAAAAATATCATCAACTTTTATCATCTGAAATACCATTAGTCAAGATAATACAACTTCACAGTTCCTGGTCATAATCATGCAGATCAACAGTTCATCTTTGCACTACGGGCCAAAGACATTCAATATAACACCAACGGTCATGATTATACCAGATTCAACCTTTGGTCATAATCATATCAACCAACAGTTCATCTTTGCACTACGGGCCAAAGAGAACATTCACCACGTGCCATAAAAGACACCGAACAGATGTATCGCCTTTAACCTAGTATATCGCCTTTAACCTATCATCTGTTCAACAATTATATCACATCTGTGCCCCCGGCCACATATATTCACAACAGCTTGATTCTTGATGATTAATACAAATAACAGTGATACAAATGATGAACAGAAGAACAGGATAAACAATAAGTATCGGAAGTTTACTTTGTGCAGATTCAAATAATGTCCAAATTGCCAACATGATGTGGAGTGAAATTTAAAAATGATATTCAAGATCCACAGTTCAGAATAACGATTACAGTTCAATAGAAATGTTGAGAAAATAGTAAGGTTCAGTTGAAATAATGAAATTCAACTATTATGGAACATATAATATTTTCAGGAATTATAGAAGCAATAGTTCCATAATAAGTTTCGATTTAGGTGTATGAAAGAAAATAATATCCCTTACCGTAGCAGGTTTGATTAACAAAAGGTGAAGGGAATTAATATCCCTTACCATAGTAAGTTTGAATAATGGAAGATGAAAAAGATGGTATCCCTTATGAGTATAAAGGAAAATGATATCACTTACGAATATGGAATAAAAGTGTCATGTGATAATTCGTGTAGACAAATTATTTCCACACGAGACAAATAAAAAGGGTTATTCACCAACAGGCGGTAATCCGCGCCGTAAGGTTATTCCCGTCAATTTGAATACGAATAGTTATTCACCAAACAGGCGATAATCCGTGCCGTAAGGTTATTCCCATCAATTTGAATACGAAGAGTTATTCACCAAACAGGCGATAATCCGCACCGTAAGGTTATTCTCAAAGATTAATAAGGAATGAATACAAAAGGTTATTCACCAACATGCGATAAACCCCGCCGTAAGGTTATTCCCACAATTTAATACATGGAAGTAAATGACACAAGAAAGAAACGATATTATTTTCGAGAATCAAAGAATGATAATCCCTTCAAGTAAGAAAGAAAATAATATCCATTTATGATGATGAAAAGAATGATACCCCTTACCGTAGTAAGTTTAAATAATAAAAAATGAAAGAATATGATATTCCTTACGACAGTAAATTTAAGAGTGTGAAAAGAATAATATTCCTTACCGTAATAAATTTAAGAGTGTGAAAAGAATGATATTCCTTACCGTAATAAATTTAAGAGTGTGAAAAGAATGATATTCCTTACCTTAACACGTGACTGGATATTGATTTAAATGAGGTTGATCAACCTATATATATTTTTAATAAAATTAGTAATTACCACATATGAATTTCAAAGTGTATGATAACTCGTATAATATGAACTATCAAAATTATATATATTTAACATAATTTTTGTAGTATAATGTAACTACTTTAAAATAGTTTTTAAAATAATATTCCAAAATAAATCTTCCAAAGAAAGCTTTTAAAAATGAATCTTTCAAAGAAGAGTCTTCTAAGGGAAGATTTGTGAATACCGTGAAAAATAGAAATTTATGAAATTATTACTCTTTAATAAAAGACTTACTTGAAAAATTCCTGCACTCCTTTTGACTTTCAAACACTCAAAATAACCTTACTATTCTCAGAGAAAACTCATAAAATTCTTATAGAAAAATTTTATGTTTTAGGTGTGATTTTTCTATTCAGCTGAGCAAGCTATTTATAGGAGAAAATAAGTTACTATGCGTGTGGTAGGTGAACTGGCGTGATACACGCCAGTTGAGAAATCAACAAAGGCTGCAGCAGCCTCTGCTCACCGATTTCAGAAATTCCTGCACATTTTTGTGCAATTTTTTTTTTCAGGTGGGTCCTACAGGGGCCCACATGTTACTATTCACGTCACTATTCACGTTACTATTTCAAATAGTAAAATTAATTATTTTATTATTTATTTATTTATTTATTCTTCCTGTGAGTCCAACATATAAAATAATGTTACCACAATAATGTAAGAAACACGTTACATATTATTATTAATTTAATAATATAAATTACAGTATATTCGTTACTGTGACAATTATTAGGTTCAATAATTTTAAAAACAGTGCAGCAACAATTATTGACTCAATGATATAAAATACAGTGTAATGATAATTATTGAATCAATAATGCAAAATACTGTGTAATAACAATTATTGAATTGATAATATAAAATATTATGCAGTGACAATTATTGATGAAATGATGCGCAACAGTTACGGTGTCAATTATCAGACCAATAATATGAGACACTGTGCAATACCGTGTGCTACAAAAAAATACTATAAATTACCGTATGCTACTATTCTTTTATCACTGGTATTTTAACAGTTAACACCGTTGACTATTTTTATATAAAAATGTTACTTCTGTCGTTTTCTATATCCGACAAATATTCCGTTGTGGGGTCCGCCAATAATTAGTTATTTCGGTGCCGTTGTACGGCTCGAATATTCCCCGACAAAACGAATATTCCCCGACAAAGCGAATATTGTCCGACAAAATAAAATTTGCATATAACATCCTTAACTTTCAATTTCGTCAATTTAACCACTTACTGTTTCATGAAAAAATATATATGAAGAAAAATTAAATTTTATATTTCATAAAATTCGGGGTCTTACAACCTCCCCTCTTTATGAAATTTCGTCCCCGAAATTGACGTACCTGGCATTTCGAAGAGGTAAGGATATTTAGATTTCATCTCGGATTCTAGCTCCCAGGTCATTTCCTCAATATCTTGGTTCCTCCACAAAACCTTAACTTGAGGTATAACCTTTGAGCGTAGAATCTGCTCCTTCTTATCTAGGATCTTAACAGGTACCTCCTCATACGTTAAATCTTCTGCTATAACGTCTTGTTCTAACTCAATGACGTGGTTTGAGTCCTTCACATATTTACGTAACATAGATATGTGAAAAACATTATGGATGCGAGACATACTTGGTGGTAAAGCTAGTCTGTAGGCTACGGTTCCTACTCGATCGAGGATTTCAAATGGGCCAATAAATCGAGGGTTGAGTTTTCCTCTCTTTCCGAATCTCGTAACTCCTTTCCATGGAGAAACACGTAAGAATACATGATCTCCGACGTTGAAACTTTCGTCTCTTCGATGAAGATCAGCATAACTCTTTTGTCGTTCTTGCGCTGTCTGTATTCGTTGTCGGATCATTTGGATCTTTTCGGTCGTCAAGCGTACCAACTCGGGTCCCAACAATTTTTCTTCTCCTACCTCATTCCAACATATTGGAGAGCGACACTTGCGTCCATATAAAGCCTCGAATGGAGCCATGTCTATACTTGCTTGGTAACTATTGTTGTAGGAAAATTCCACCAATGGCAAGTACTTATCCCAACTTCCTTTGAAATCTAGTACGCAAAGTCTTAAAAGATCTTCGAGGGTCTGGATCGTCCTTTCCGATTGTCCGTCCGTCTGAGGATGGTATGCAGAACTGAATCGTAGCTCAGTGCCCATAGCTTTTTGTAGACTGATCCAAAATCGTGAAGTGAATCTAGGATCTCGATCAGAAACTATGGAAACTGGCATGCCATGCAATCTTACAATCTCATTTATGTACATACCGGCAAGACGTTCAAGTGAAAAGTTTTCTCGTATAGGCAAGAAATGAGCGGATTTGGTCAATCTATCTGCGATGACCCAAATTGCATCTAAGCCTTGAGAAACTTTGAGAAGACCCGTCACGAAGTCCATATTGATGTGTTCCCACTTCCATTCGGGAACTTCAAGTGGTTGTAATGGACCTTTAGGTACTTGATGTTCTGCCTTGACACGTTGACAAGTTAGGCACCTTGAGATAAACTCTGCAATCTCTCTTTTCATATTGTTCCACCAAAATGTATGTCGAAGATCTCGATACATCTTGGTACCTCCTGGGTGGATTGCAAACGGCGTGTTATGTGCCTCCATCATGATTTTATGCTTCAATTCAGGATCGTTAGGAACACAGAGTCGAGAGTTAACTCGAAGTATTCCTGTCTCGTCGATTCTTGCTTCGGGGATGACACCTTCTTGTACTTTCTTCATCATGTTCCTCAGTTCCGGATCGGTAGCTTGAGCAGCTTTAATTTTATCCATTAAAGCTGGTTCTACTCGCACGTGAGCAATCTTTGAGTGGGTCCCTGGTGTCTTTAGCTCTATCTCCATATTTTGCAAGTCGTACAAAATACACTTTTGTGTTGTCAGCAGTGCACTTGTACTCGCATAAGATCTTCTGCTCAAAGCGTCAGCTACAACGTTCGCCTTTCCCGGGTGATACTGGATTGTGTGGTCGTAATCCTTCAACAGCTCAAGCCAACGTCGTTGTCGCATGTTGAGTTCCTTCTGGGTGAAGAAATACTTGAGACTTTTATGATCCGTATAGATATCCACCTTTTCTCCGTATAAGTAGTGTCTCCAGATCTTCAATGCGAAAACGACTGCTGCCAACTCTAGATCATGAGTAGGATAATTTTTCTCATAATCTTTGAGTTGTCGACAGGCATAGGCTATAACCTTTCCATGTTGCATAAGGACACAGCCTAGACCTTTGCCTGAAGCATCGCTATATATGACGAATTCTCCTGATCCTGATGGAATGGTCAGAACAGGAGCTGAAACCAGCCTCCTCTTGAATTCTTGGAAACTTTTCTCGCATTCCTCGCTCCATATGAATTTTGTGCTTTTTCGAGTAAGCTGAGTTAATGGAGTGGCGATTCGAGAAAATCCTTCTACGAATCTCCGATAATAACCAGCTAGGCCCAGAAAACTTCGGACTTCGGTTACTGTCTTGGGTTGTTCCCAATTTAGTACCGTTTCAATCTTCGCAGGATCGACTGATATTCCTTGACTAGAAATCACATGCCCAAGAAACGTGACCTCCTCAAGCCAGAACTCACATTTCTTCAACTTGGCATATAATTTGTTTTCACGGAGCTTTTGGAGTATCAATCTCAGGTGTTGTTCATGATCCTCGCGATTCTTGGAGTATATGAGGATGTCATCAATAAAGACAACCACAAAATGATCCAAATATTCCTTGAATATTCGGTTCATCATGTCCATGAAAGCTGCAGGAGCATTGGTTAGTCCAAAAGGCATGACTAAAAACTCATAATGCCCATAACGAGTTCTGAAAGCAGTCTTTGGAATGTCATCAGCTTTAACCTTTAACTGATGATATCCAGAACGGAGTTCAATCTTTGAGAAATGTTGAGCACCTTGTAATTGATCAAACATGTCATCGATCCGAGGCAACGGGTACCTGTTTTTGATGGTGACATGGTTCAATTCTCGGTAGTCAATGCACAATCTCATACTCCCGTCTTTCTTCTTCACAATTAGAACAGGAGCACCCCAAGGTGATGCACTCGGACGAATGAAACCGGTATCCAACAATTCCTGTAGTTGGACTTTTAACTCTTGAAGTTCAATGGGAGCCATTCGGTATGGAGTTTTGGAAATGGGCTTAGTACGGGGTTCAAGATCGATACAGAATTCAATTTCTCGGTTTGGGGGTAAGCCAGAAAGTTCCTCAGGAAAAACGTCAGGAAACTCATTAACAATTGGAATGTGATTCAAGTTTGACGTATTTTTGTTCAAATCAGTGACATGAGCTAAAAAGGCTTGACATCCGTTTTTCAATAAACGAATGGCTTTATGGCTAGAAATAACAGTTATAGATTTCAATGGTTTAGTTGCTTGAATTTGCATGACAGGTTGATTAGGAATATGAAAACTAATAATCTTATGAAAACAATCAATTTTAGCATGATGGGTAGTCAACCAATCAATTCCTAAAATCACATCAAATTCATGCATCTCCAAAGAAATAAGGTCAACAGGTAATGTGAGGTTGTTGATTTGAACTAGGCAAGATTTATAGACAGTAGATGTAATGGTCATTTCTCCTAATGGGGTTTCAACTGATAAGTCAAAATCCAAATTTTCAGGAGTTAAGTTTAAACGCTGAGCACATGCAGGTGAGATAAAAGAATGGGTAGAGCCAGTATCTAACAAAGCGTAGACTTCACGAGAATTTATGAATAGCTTACCGGTTATCACCTCGTTCGAGTTTCGTGCCATTTGGGATGTCACAACAAAAGCTCTCCCTTGAACTACAAATTTTCCCTTATCCGCGCTAGCTTTTGGTATCATCATTGCAGCTGGACTCGATTTTGTGGCAGGACAAAATCGCGCAAGATGACCCTCTTTCCCACAACTGTAGCACTTTTTGGACTGTTGTGTACAGTTTGGGCTGATGTGACCTTCCTGACCACACCTATAGCATCTCACTGGTGGTCGATCTTCTCCCCTTGAAACTGGGGTCGGTGCTGGTGCTGGTACTGGTGCTGGTGCCCTTCCATAATTATTATGGAATCTCTTTCTTTTGAAATTGTTCCCACTGGATTCTCCTCTTCTGTTATTTGATGTGGAATTACCACCGAAGTGTTGGTTACCTCCTCGATGGTTCTCGTTCCTGTGGTTGTTGTCATTCCTTTCTTTATGCTGATCATTAACTCTTGGCTGCAATGTTTCATCTGTCTGCTTCACCCTTTGAGCCCTATCCACGACATCTGAATACAAACTGAATTTATGAGAGCTAAGTTGTTGACGAATTTTGAGTCTCAAACCTCTTAGGAACATCCGACTCATTCGTGCTTCGTCATCCACTAGATGAGTGGCAAAACGAGATAACTCAGCGAACTTAGCTTCATATTGGGAGACTGTCATGGTTCCCTGCTCCAGTTTAATGAATTCCACCTCTTTCATATGGCGGATGCTTTCTGGGAAATACTTCTCATTAAACAGTTCTTCGAATTCTGTCCAAGACATTTCGACTGCTGAAGGTTGGATACGTTTTACCGCTTCCCACCAATGGTCTGCCTCACCTCGTAACATAAAAGTGGCAAATGACACCTTTTGATCATCAGCGCATTGTAAGACATCAAGTATTTTTGTCGTTTGCTTCAGCCATGCCTCCGCTTTGAGTGGGTCAGGCTTCCCGTGGAATTCAGGTGGTCCCAATTCTTTAAATTGCTTGACAGTGACCATCCTCAAATTACCAGCGTTTCTACCGTTATTATTGACTGGATTTCCTCTTGCTTGATTCTGTATGAACTGCATGAAATTCCTAAAGAATCCATTGTTCATCATGTTATCAGGAACATTATTTCCTGAGTTGGCAGGAGGATTGTTTGGGACCTCCTGATTCTCGGCTACATTTGCTTCAGGTATTCCATAGTTAACCTCTTGATTTCCAGATGCCATACTTAACTGTGGTCACAAAATAATTGTTAGTTCAAACAAACTGACTCATCACTTCATGTCCCTATATTCAAATCAACTCATTAGATAATAAAATCTAATTTAGGTGGGACACACTAGTGACTGATTATATTCGTCTCTCCCCTCCTAGTTCTAACCCCAGATCTCCATTAAAGACCATATCCCTAAGCTCTGATGCCAACTGTGACGCCCCCAAATCTAGGCCTACACAGCCCAAACTTGAGTCGTCAAAAGACTACAACAAAATTATTACAACAAAGCACAACGTACAACAATACAGTGTATAATAATAATACACAACTAAGTCTTCACTATTATTGTCACACTATTTTAGAATACGTGAAGACTATGATAGCTATTCCTCGGACTCTCACTCCATCCCCCGGCTAGACCCCGTTACGTTTTCATCTCCTGTTGAAAAATAATGGAACAAAAGAAAGGGTGAGCTCAAATAGCCCAGTAAGAAATATCATGACTAAGATAATGACAAATAAATTATCATTAATCTTCAACAGTTGAGTTCTGAATAGAATAGACTACAAGGTTTATATCAAAAACTGTAGTTAAATTCTTAAACAATGTTCAGATCAATAATAGCAGCGGAATGAGCAATTTATTTGAAGAATAATGCAGACTATAATGTCCACTCGCTTCTCTTTTTAGTAAAAATATCATCAACTTTTATCATCTGAAATACCATTAGTCAAGATAATACAACTTCACAGTTCCTGGTCATAATCATGCAGATCAACAGTTCATCTTTGCACTACGGGCCAAAGACATTCAATATAACACCAACGGTCATGATTATACCAGATTCAGCCTTTGGTCATAATCATATCAACCAACAGTTCATCTTTGCACTACGGGCCAAAGAGAACATTCACCACGTGCCATAAAAGACACCGAACAGATGTATCGCCTTTAACCTAGTATATCGCCTTTAACCTATCATCTGTTCAACAATTATATCACATCTGTGCCCCCGGCCACATATATTCACAACAGCTTGATTCTTGATGATTAATACAAATAACAGTGATACAAATGATAAACAGAAGAACAGGATAAACAATAAGTATCGGAAGTTTACTTTGTGCAGATTCAAATAATGTCCAAATTGCCAACATGATGTGGAGTGAAATTTAAAAATGATATTCAAGATCCACAGTTCAGAATAACGATTACAGTTCAATAGAAATGTTGAGAAAATAGTAAGGTTCAGTTGAAATAATGAAATTCAACTATTATGGAACATATAATATTTTCAGGAATTATAGAAGCAATAGTTCCATAATAAGTTTCGATTTAGGTGTATGAAAGAAAATAATATCCCTTACCGTAGCAGGTTTGATTAACAAAAGGTGAAGGGAATTAATATCCCTTACCATAGTAAGTTTGAATAATGGAAGATGAAAAAGATGGTATCCCTTATGAGTATAAAGGAAAATGATATCACTTACGAATATGGAATAAAAGTGTCATGTGATAATTCGTGTAGACAAATTATTTCCACACGAGACAAATAAAAAGGGTTATTCACCAACAGGCGGTAATCCGCGCCGTAAGGTTATTCCCGTCAATTTGAATACGAATAGTTATTCACCAAACAGGCGATAATCCGTGCCGTAAGGTTATTCCCATCAATTTGAATACGAAGAGTTATTCACCAAACAGGCGATAATCCGCACCCTAAGGTTATTCTCAAAGATTAATAAGGAATGAATACAAAAGGTTATTCACCAACATGCGATAAACCCCGCCGTAAGGTTATTCCCACAATTTAATACATGGAAGTAAATGACACAAGAAAGAAACGATATTATTTTCGAGAATCAAAGAATGATAATTGTAAGACCCCGAATTTTATGAAATACAAAATTTAATTTTTCTTCATATATATTTTTTTTGAAACAGTAAGTGGTTAAATTAACAAAATTGAAAGTTAAGGATGTTATGTGCAAATTTTATTTTGTCGGACAATATTCGCTTTGTCGGGGAATATTCGTTTGGTCGGGGAATATTCGTGCCGTACGACGGCGCCGAAATAATAAATTATTGGTGGACCCCACAACGGAATATTTGTCGGATATAGAAAACGACAGAAGTAAACTTTTTAAATAAAAATAGTCAACGGAACTGTTAAAATACCGGTGATAAAAGAATAGTAGCATACGGTAGTTTATGGTATTTTCTGTAGCACACGGTACTCTACAGTAACACACGGTATTGCATAGTGTCTCATATTATTGGTCTGATAATTGACACCGTAACTGTTACGCATCATTTCATCGATAATTGTCACTGCATAATATTTTATATTATCAATTCAATAATTGTTGTTACACAGTATTTTGCATTATTGATTTAATAATTGTCATTACACTGTATTTTATATCATTGAGTCAATAATTGTTGTTGCACTGTTTTTAAAATTATTGAACCTAATAATTGTCACAGTAACATATGCACAGTAATTCACATTATTGAATCAATAATTGTCATTACACAGTAACGTATGCTTTATTTTACATTATTGTTATCTCTATTATGATATTATTTAAACAGTTGTATTTCATTAATTTATTGACTTGATATCTAAGAGCTAACTATACTGTATTTATAACAATTAGTCATAATAATTGAATTGATAAAGTTATTTGTTTATAATATAAAGTTAGGTGATTATTAGGTGATATGAAATGAATGGTGTAGATTAAAGTGTGAATTATTGTTGAATAATTGAATTGATTTGTTTATAATATAAAGTTAGGTGATTATTAGGTGATATGAAATGAATGGTGTAGATTAAAGTGTGAATTATTGTTGAATAATTAAATTGATTTGTTTATAATATAAAGTTAGGTGATTATTAGGTGATATGAAATGAATGGTGTAGATTAAAGATAATATAATATTTGAAATTGATGGTGTAGATTAAAAGATGATCTTTAAATGAATGGTTTAGATTAAATGAATGATAAGATTTTTGGCTATAAATAGAAGCCTTAACTTAAGGATTTTTCATAAACTTCCTTACTTGTTCTTTCTTTCTCTCTCTAAATACTTCTTGTGAAAGTTCTCTCTAAGTGTGCTTAAGTCATCTTGAGTATTTGTGAAGATCTATAAGTATACGTGTACTGTTCAAGTTAATCAACCTCATTTAAATCAATATCCAGTCACGTGTTGAGGTAAGGGATACCATCTTTTTCATCTTCCATTATTCAAACGTACTATGGTAAGGGATTATCATTATTTGATTCTCGATAATAATATTGTTTCTTCCTTACTCATAAGACGTGCCTTTTATTTCCATGTATTAAATTGTGGGAATAACCTTACGGAGCGGATTGCCGCCTGTTGGTGAATAACCTTTCGTATTCATTCATTATTAATCTCTGAGAATAACCTTACGGAGCGGATTGCCGCCTGTTTTGTGAATAACTCTTTGTACTCAAATTCTATTAAATTGTGGGAATAACCTTACCGAGCGGATTGCCGCCTGTTGGTGAATAACCCTTTGTATTAATTTCCTTCACCTTTTGTTAATCAAACCTGCTACGGTAAGGGATATTATTTTCTTTCATACTCCTAAATCGAAATTTATTATGGAACTATTGCTTTTATAATTCCTGAAAATATTATATGTTCCATAATAGTTGAACTTCATTATTTCAACTGAACCTTCCTATTTACGTGAACCTTTCTATTGAATTGTAACCGTTATTCTGAACTGTGGATCTTGAATTTCACTCCACATCATGTTGACAATTTGGACATTATTTGAATCTGTACAAAGTAAACTTCCGATACTTATTGTTATCCTATTTCTTCTGTTCATCATTTATATCATTCTAATCATCCAAAAATCAAGCTGTTGTGAATATCTGTGGCCGGGGGCACAGATGTGATATATTTGTTGAACAGATGATAGGTTAAAGGCGATATAATAGGTTAAAGGCGATACATCTGTTCGGTGTCTTTTATGGCACGTGGTGAATGTTCTCTTTGGCCCGTAGTGCAAAGATGAACTGTTGTTTGGTATGATTATGACCAAAGGCTGAATCTGGTATAATCATGACCGTTGGTGCTATATTGAATATCTTTGGCCCGTAGTACAAAGATGAACTGTTGATGTGCATGATTATGATCAGGAACTGTGAATTTGTATTATCTTGACTAATGATATTTCAGATGATAAAAGTTGATGATGTTTTTCCTAAAAAGAGAAGCGAGTGGACATTATAGTCTGCATTATTCTTCAAATAAATTGCTCATTCCGCTGCTATTATTGATCTGAACGTTGTTTAAGAATTTAGCTGCAGTTTTTGATATAAACCTTGTAGTCTATTGTATTCTATCAAGAACTCAACTGTTGAAGACTAATGATAATTTATTCGTCATTATCTTAGTCATGATATTCTTTACTGGGCTATTTGAGCTCACCCTTTCTTTTGTTCCATTGTTTTTCAACAGGAGATGAAAACATAACAGGGTCTAGCCGGGGAATGGAGTGAGGGTCCGAGGAATAGTTATCATAGTCTTCACGTTTTGTAAAATAGTGTGGCAATAATAGTGAAGACTTAGTTGTGTATTATTATACACTGTATTGTTGTACGTTGTGCTTTGATGTAATAATTTTGTTGTAGTATTTTGACGACTCAAGTTTGGGCTGTGTGGGCCCAGATTTGGGGGCGCCACAATAATCCCTTCAAGTAAGAAAGAAAATAATATCCATTTATGATGATGAAAAGAATGATACCCCTTACCGTAGTAAGTTTAAATAATAGAAAATGAAAGAATATGATATTTCTTACGACAGTAAATTTAAGAGTGTGAAAAGAATAATATTCCTTACCGTAATAAATTTAAGAGTGTGAAAAGAATGATATTCCTTACCGTAATAAATTTAAGAGTGTGAAAAGAATGATATTCCTTACCTTAACACGTGACTGGATATTGATTTAAATGAGGTTGATCAACCTATATATATTTTTAATAAAATTAGTAATTACCACATATGAATTTCAAAGTGTATGATAACTCGTATAATATGAACTATCAAAATTATATATATTTAACATAATTTTTGTAGTATAATGTAACTACTTTAAAATAGTTTTTAAAATAATATTCCAAAATAAATCTTCCAAAGAAAGCTTTTAAAAATGAATCTTTCAAAGAAGAGTCTTCTAAGGGAAGATTTGTGAATACCGTGAAAAATAGGAATTTATGAAATTATTACTCTTTAATAAAAGACTTGCTTGAAAAATTCCTGCACTCATTTTGACTTTCAAACACTCAAAATAACCTTACTATTCTCAGAGAAAACTCATAAAATTCTTATAGAAAAATTTTATGTTTTAGGTGTGATTTTTCTATTCAGCTGAGCAAGCTATTTGTAGGAGAAAATAAGTTACTATGCGTGTGGTAGGTGAACTGGCGTGATACACGCCAGCTGAGAAATCAACAAAGGCTGCAGCAGCCTCTGCTCACCGATTTCAGAAATTCCTGCACATTTTTGTGCAATTTTTTTTTTCAGGTGGGTCCTACAGGGGCCCACATGTTACTATTCACGTCACTATTCACGTTACTATTTCAAATAGTAAAATTAATTATTTTATTTTTTATTTATTTATTTATTCTTCCTGTGAGTCCAACATATAAAATAATGTTACCACAATAATGTAAGAAACACGTTACATATTATTATTAATTTAATAATATAAATTACAGTATATTCGTTACTGTGACAATTATTAGGTTCAATAATTTTAAAAACAGTGCAGCAACAATTATTGACTCAATGATATAAAATACAGTGTAATGATAATTATTGAATCAATAATGCAAAATACTGTGTAATAACAATTATTGAATTGATAACATAAAATATTATGCAGTGACAATTATTGATGAAATGATGCGCAACAGTTACGGTGTCAATTATCAGACCAATAATATGAGACACTGTGCAATACCGTGTGCTACAGAAAAATACTATAAATTACCGTATGCTACTATTCTTTTATCACTGGTATTTTAACAGTTAACACCGTTGACTATTTTTATATAAAAATGTTACTTCTGTCGTTTTCTATATCCGACAAATATTCCGTTGTGGGGTCCGCCAATAATTAGTTATTTCGGCGCCGTTGTACGGCTCGAATATTCCCCGACAAAACGAATATTCCCCGACAAAGCGAATATTGTCCGACAAAATAAAATTTGCATATAACATCCTTAACTTTCAATTTCGTCAATTTAACCACTTACTGTTTCATGAAAAAATATATATGAAGAAAAATTAAATTTTATATTTCATAAAATTCGGGGTCTTACAATAATTGTCCGTAGTCTCAGAATTGTGATCATTCTTGTTTTCTTTCTCTTGCTCCTCCTATTGTTCTTTTTCTTATTTTTCCGTTTGTTCTTCTTCTTGCTCTTCCATTTGCTTTTTCTCTTCCCTTTCCTCTTTATATTCCTCTTGTGCTTTCAATTGTTCTTCCTCCGCTTTCTTTCTCAGTTCCTCTTGCTTTTCATTCCATATAACAATAATTATACGTGCTTTTGCTCTCGAAGTTCTTTTGATTTAGCTTGTTGATATTTCGCTGCTCCAGCTTGTTGACGTGTATTTATTTCAGTTCTTATTTGTTCATCTTGATATTGCCATTGAAGTCGGTCAAGCTCGTAATGTGCATTAGCAATAAGCTGTCTAACCTTTTCTTGCTTAAGTTTCAAATGGGTAGTACGACCATATAGGTAGTTTATTCGGTTGTTTTCATCATAAATTGCTTGAACTTCCTTTTTTTCCTCTTTCAATCAATTCTTTTGTGGTTCTGTGCATTGGTACAATATCTCAAAACTAAAATAAATAAAATAAAGTTTCTTTTTTATATATTTTTTTTAATTTTTTTTTTCACAATGATTTTTTTATCCTCTTTCAATCAATTCTTTTGTGGTTCTGTACATTGGTACAATATCTCAAAACTAAAATAAATAAAATAAAGTTTTTTTTTTATATATATTTTTTAATTTTTTTTTTCACAATGATTTTTTTATCCAATCAAGGGCTAAAATAAGAAAGGTTAAAAGTTTCAGGGTCTATTTTAGAAACTATGAAAATTTTCAAACTATGGGTGGGTTTTTAAAGAAATACAGAAACTTGGAGCGTAAACTGTAATTTGGCAGTTTAAGAATATAGCAGGGTTGTAATCTGGCAGTTTCAGAAAAATATAGGGGATAAAATGAAAATTTTAAAACTAAGGGTAAGCTTTTACAATAATACAAAAACTTTGGAATACTAAAATGTAATTAGACAAAAAATTAAATAAGTATCAGTTTAGGACCAAAGTCAGAAAAGTCTCCTTCTCAAACACAGCCGAGAAATTATTCTGTATATCGGGAGCAAATAAATAATTTATTCTTCGCTTTTATATAATAATAGTTTATAAAGATCCCACTATTTATAGACCTTGTTGCTTTGCAAAAGAGAAGAATAAATTATTCATTTGTTTTCTGTGCATAGAATAATTTTTCCAGCCGCTAGGGAGAAAGTTGCCTTCTTTTCTTTTATTGCGGCCTCTTTTCCTCTTCTTCCTCTTTCTACAAACAAAAACAGCCTCTTTTCTTTTTTCTTCTTTCACACGCAGCAGTGGTGAGAGATGGAGAGCTACAATTGCAGCGGCGGATCACAGGTATGTCTTCGTTTTCTCCTTCTCTCTCTCTTCTTTGTTTCTTTTTTTTTAACTTCCGGTTGGACACTGATTTCCGGCATTGAATAACTCCGGCAGTGAACAGAGCTTTTTTTTTTGGATGTACTTGTCTTCTTTCTTCTTCTTTTGAGTGTTGTTTCAGATCTTCTTCTTCCCTCACTTTTTTTTATGTTGCTGCAGATTTTTGCTTCTCCTCCTCCTATTTTTTCCGGCGTAAACAGTGAACAATAACCCGGTGAACAGTTCCGTTGATGAACAGTGATTTTTTTTTCCTTCACGATGGTCCAAGATCTCTCAAAAATTAAGAAATCAATGGAGAGACACTTTCTCTGATACCAGGACAGATTTCTGAAAATGAACTTGGACAGATTTTTAAGAACAATAACAGAAGATTAACAGAAAATAAATGGATTGAAACCTAGGGTTTAATTTTAGGACTTCAACTCGAAGTATATTAGCCCTAAAATTAGGATCTGCGTATATTAATCCCAGGAAGAACATATTAATCCTAAGATAAATAAGAACTCAACCCTAATCTGAAATAATTTAAAAAACAAAAGTTCCCTAAATTAAGTAACCACTACCCACAAATTAAGGCACTTAAATAAAGAACTATCTACTTTCCTAAATAAAAGACCACTAATTTGATTCTGGGCTTGGTCCCTTTGGTCCTAAATAAAAGACCACTAATTTGATTAAGGGCTTGGTCCCATCAACTGTGTATAATAGATCTAATGGTGCTAATGATAGATCCTTGTTTAGTGAAATGAGTTGTGCGTATTGATCCAGAAGTAAAGATCAAAACTTTAAGTTGAAGATTAGGTGCACCATCTTAGGTTAGGAATTTAATTAGCATTATGTAGCCAGCGTGGCTTAGTTGCAATGGAATTTAGTCTTAGTACTTTTACATTTAGGGAATTTGAGTCATACTTTTTAGTGTTTTATGTGAAGTTTGTAATAAGCATGATTTGTTTCCTTTTTTCTTCTTGTTTTCATAGTTTTGGTCCTCAATCTAGCAGAGAAAGAGATGAGACAAATAAATGCTTTATTATTCCGGGAGGTGATCTTTTTTAAAGTTTGAATGTTCTTGAAACAATTATTTGTTGAAAGTTAAATAGTGATGGAACACTAACGAGTACGAATCCTTAATTTCAATCAATATATTAAACTAATCTTTTAACGGTGGATTACTCACTTTAAATAGAATACAAAACATTCTAAATCTTGTATAACTTGAGTAACCTAATTTGATAAAGAAACAAACTCCTAATTACTAATGTAAAATAGCCTACCTGCTCATAAAAGATACAATAACTACCATTGATTTATCATTTATCCCTAAATAATAATATCAAGTAACTAATAAATAATCTCATGCAATTTCTAAGTTTATTTTTCCTGATCCGTTCAGCATCGCGAGGGAGTGTGTTGAATACAAAGTCCCCCATCGAGCAAGTTATTCCTTGAGACTCGCTATATCGTAGGAGGCTACTGCACTCATTGCCAATATGGTTTTGAGTTGATGCTTCAACACTTTAAAGAACTGCAAGCATGTCACATCTTTACAATTTTTTCTATCCTTGCAATGATATGAAATGGAAAACATATTTGCAACCATCATATTCTAGCATTAAGATTTGAAAGCCTTTTTGTCTCTGTTTTCATTTAGGGGGAAGGATTCTCTGTAGTATTTATAAGTAATAACATGGCTCCATGTATTTGTGGCCTCTAAGTTAGATAATTAGTAGTAATATATTTTGTATACACAAAGCCCTCTTAGGACATGGAATCCAGGATTATAGGAGAGAATGTTAGAACATAATCATGGTATGTTAGCTTGACCTCATACTTACTAGGAAAAAGGAAATTTAGGGGGGTAGAACAAACGAAAACTATTACTTTGAACCTACAATTTCAGAAGAGCGGTAACACGACCTGCTACATTTGCGAACAGTTGCAACTAGTGCATGCATAGACATCTTTCTCTTTAAAGCACATAAACAAACTAATCTTTTGTTCCAATGGTCTCCAGTTTTATTAAGAATTGCAAGAGAATGGAATCTCATGTTCAAATTAAACACTTTCAACATTCCTTTACTTTATTGATCAGATCTCAATACATGAATGAATGATAATTTCTTGTCATGTGAATGAACACTACTTTCATGAACACTAATTCCTTCTTATGTGATTTTCTTTTTCTTAATTTATTATAAGAAAACAAATTGCAATATAAAATAGGCAAATGTAGAGTTGGATATATGATCCCGTCTATGCGGGCTTAAAGTTTCACGATTGTCATGCTTGAACTAAGCGAAGAAATATCCCATCAGTTTCAATCTGGGTAATTTTCCTCAGTTCATTAGTATGGCTTAGATTGGCTACAAGACTTAGACCTTTAAGGTTGTCCAGAAAGTTGGTCCTAAGAAGCTTGTCACATTTGTAGTGCTGATTCACTTGTGTAAGTAATTTACAAGTAAGAAAACATCAAAAGTAGCACAAATTGGACAGATAGCTTAAAGATTACAATAAAAGAATCTTAGCATTATGACAGAAATAGAAGCTCCTTTAAGGCGATAAATATGTATATAGGAGTCAAGCTTGGCCCTGCTTCGAGTCCGTTAATTTTTTATATATAATAAAGAATCAATCTCAAACTCCCTGTTGAGCCAGACCTGACTGCTCATGAAGAGTTTCGTCGACTGTAGCCCTATGTCGAATTGCCTAGAGAATCTCACACATTTCTTTTTCTTTTGGTCAGTTAATAATCTCATATCTTCCTAGCTACCTAAGTAGCATCACATAATGCTTTTAAAACTGTTTTTAAGGCGTAAGCTTTCTTAAGGGGGAAAATATGTAAGCTTTCTTAATAATAGTGAATGTTTTTAGAACATTCTAACTATATAGGCATTGTTTACATGACCATTGTTCAATCTGCATTTCAGTTTCTTCACCTGCTTATGCTTTCAACAATGATGTTGCAGGATAGAGGGCATAGTTTATTTTCTTCAGGATTTAAACGCACAGAGGCTGATGTTGAGGATCCTCTAAGGGTGTCGAAGTGTATGGCTTGCAGGAAGCGCAACAATTTTCATGTCTGGTTTGAGACCAAGAAATCAAAATCTAGAGCAAGATGGTGCAAGGTTTTCTCTCTCTTTCTCTCCAAAAAGATTTTAAATTGCTAAAAATTCTTAGAAAGTGGAGCTTGGCATATTAGCATGTTGCAAGACCTTTTCCAACTTTTTTAATGTTTTATTGTAAGAAAAGAGATCTACCGAGACTTGAGGTTTCTCTGTAACCACCTATTACAATGATTTTCATCAAGCTAAAGACGGGGATGGGTAGGTTGAACATTCTTCCCAACCTTTCTTTTTCGGGTTACTGCAGAAGGTACGTATCAGCTAATGAATATCGGCGCAAAAATAATTAAAAATAATATCAGTGAAACATCAGTTAAAGTAGAAGTCTATAACTCGTTAATTATACAGTCCAACATTTTCTCTAAATAAAATTAACGCTTGTTTAACTTACTGGTACAATTTTGGCATATTAATGATTTTGAATTGCTAACTTCAATTGCTTGAACAAACCCCAATTGAACTTGATCTTTGTTTACCACGTTGAACGTGTTCGAAAATTGCCGACACCCAATGCCAAAATGTGTAGAAGGATTAGTAGCATCATCAAACGTAGAGCTTTCAGGCTAATGTATCAAAATTAGATCAAAATATTATATTATGAGGTTCTTGAGAGATGCTCAAAGTGAGATTTTGATTTCATTGGTTGAAATTATATAATAATGTAGATTAGAAGTTAAAAATAGATCATCTCTCTTCAATGAACCTCTAACAAAAGCATATGTGACGATAGCCAACTTCCAATGTAGTTTTTATAGCTTTAACGAAAACGTCACCCCCACTCTGCCAAGTACCAAACCCTACCGTCAGAATTTTGACACATCTTCATCTGAACAAATAGGTTTTTTTTTAAAAAAAATTAGACGAAATGAATCAGTAAAAGTAGACTATAAAATTCCAATAAAAAAAAATCAGAAGTGACAAATGTAAATCAGTTAAAAACAAGATACTTGAATACCAATGAATCTCAAAACAAAATTATTAAATAACTCTTGGTTAAGAAACATGAAGATAATGAACCATTAGTCAAACAACAACAATCTTAACAGCAATAAAAGTGAACATCAATTGTTTGTATAATTATATGAACAAAACTCAATATTGCAATAATGACCATAAGAGCCACAAAACTAATAAAACTGGAAGAATATTCATTGACAGTTCATAAAAAAGAAAACTGAAAAAACAAGCTAATACTGACCCACCTTTGCAGGAAATCCGACCTATTAGTAGCTATTTGTCTAAATAAAGCAATATTCGAATAAAAGGGTAGTAAACAATGACAACACAACCTTGTCTAAATAAGGCAATACTCAAACAAAGGGGTAGTCAACAATGACACCACAGATAAATAAGAAGGAAAAACAAAAAAATTAAAACGGTGAATTGCAACTCTTGCGCTTGCACTTGCTTGATGAAGATAATCAACAATACTTTGATCTTACTTTGGTTTATCAAACACGCATACTCATATGCATCTTAAAATGACATATGTCCAACATTGAGAAGGTTAGTAACCATCTTGCGCTCTATTATAGCCATGGTATGAGCATGATTTACATTAGATACTTTGTGTATATGTACTACCTTGCATTTCCTCATGTGTTCACTTATAAAACTGTTCAAAAAAATTTAAAGCAACAACAAAATTATTTAGTTCAATATAATAACAAAAAATACAAGAAAAATAAATCACTGTCAAAATACCTTCAATGGAGAAAGTATTTAAAGTCTACAGCCTTAAATTTTAAACCTAAGTAAAAAGTCTTCCTAGCCAAGGCTCAAGACTCCTTTAATATGCGCAAGGCTCTCAAATTGTTCGATTCTAAATTAAAATACGCATCACCCAAATTGACACGTTCACGAATAGAGTTGGAACAACTAAATAGTTCTCCTGCAGAGATGTCTTCTGTAAGAATTACTCCCACAATAGAATCCATAAAGCCATCTTCATTCTTAAATACACTAGCGACTATGCACAACTGTCGAAGATTGACAATTTTCAATTCTCTTCCATTTTTCAATTCTCTGTTGACATGTTTAATGTCTCTGTTAGTCAATGTTGTTACATCATTGGTAATTGTTATAAACTCACCAATAACACCCAGAAATTAAAATTTAAGAGTCATCCACCACAATGCAAACAAATAAACCCTAATACTATATTTGTCACATTTTTTAACAAACATGGAAATTGTACAAAATCATTCAAATTTTTCGGCAATTGCAAAAAAGAAATGAAAATTATTAAATAAAGAAATAAAAATTATGAAATAAGATAATGTTAATAACAAAACCAGAATATAATCAATATATATATATATATATATATATATATATTATAGAACAAAAAAGAAGATAGAAATTAAAACAAGTTTTTTATTACTTTGTGCTCAACAACTTGTATTCCAATGTGCATAAGTTATAGACTAGGTAAATGACTATAATAACTTCATAATGAAGTGGTATACATTCTGGTCACTGCTACACTAATAACAAATCCCTATAGGATAAGACAACAACTAATACTTGGTCTAATAATTTACGTGACTCAACAAAAGGTACCAAATCAAAGAAACTAAAATAAACATATATAATTAGTAAGCTCACTCATACTGTGGTGGTGGGGCGAGATGATGATAAACATGAACACGCCCCACCATTGTATGGGTGGGCTTACTACCTTAATGTATGTTTGTTCTAGTTTTTTTGATTTGGTATCTTTTGTTGAGTCACGTGAACTATTAGACTAAGTATTAGTTGTCCTATCCTATAGGCATTTGTTATTAGTCTACTAGTGGTCAGAATGTTTACCACTTAATTAGGAAGTTATTTATCTACTCTATAGCTTGTGCACGTTGAAATGCAAGTTGTTGAGTACAGAGTAATAAAAGATTTGTTTTAATTTCTATCTACTTCTGTGTTCTATATATATATATTCTGGTTTTGTTATTACTTTTATCTTATTTAATAAATTTCATTTCTTTATTTAATAATTTCTTTTTTGTAGTTGCCGAAAAATTTGAATGATTCTGTACAATTTGCATACCTGTTAAAAAAGGTGACATATATAGTATTAATGTTTATTTATTTGCATTTTGGTGGATGACTCGTAAATTTTAATTTCAGGGTGTTATTGGTGAGTTTATAACAATTACCAATGATGCGATAATGTTGAGTGACAGAGACATTAAACATGCCAACAGAGAATTGAAAAATGGAAGAGAATTGAAAGTTGTCAATCTTCGACAGTTGTGCATATTCGCTAGTGTATTTTGGAATGAAAATGGCTTATGGATTCTATTGTTGGGAGCAATTCCTCCTGGAGACATCATTGCAAGAGAACTATTTAGTTGTTCCAACTCTCTTCGTGAACGTGTCAATTTGAGTGATGCGTATTTGAATTTAGAGTCCGACAATTTGAGCGCCTTGCGCTTATTAAATAAGTCACGTGCCTTGGCTAGGAAGACAGATACTCGGGTTTAAAGTTTAAGCCTGTAGACTTCAAAAACTTTCTCTGTTGAAAGTATTTTGCCATTGATTTTTTTTTGTTTTGTTATTATGTTGAAGTAAATAATTTTGTTGTTGCTTGATAAATTTTTTTGAATAGTTTTATAAGAGAAAATATGAGTAAATGGAAGGTGGTAAATATGCACAAATTATCTAGTGCAAATCATGCTCATACCATGGCTACAATAAGGCGCATGATGGTTCCTAAGCTTCTTAGTGTATGTCATTTCAGGATGTATGCTTGTCTGATAAATCAAAGTGAGATCAAAGCATTGCTGATTATTTTCATCAAGCAAGCGCAAGAGGTGCAATTCGTCGTTTTAATTTTTATGTTTTTTCTTCTTACTTATCTGCACCCCTTTACTTTCATTATCTTTTCCTTCTCACATTATGATAGAGATTTAATAGGAAAGAATGAATTGTTTTGTATTTTGTTGGTTTCTTACTTTGTGTTGTCATTGTTGACTGCTCCTTTATCTTAGTATTGCCTTATTTAGACAAAGAGCGACCAATATGTCTGATTTTGTGCAAAAGGTCAGTATTGGCTTGTTTTTTAAGTTTTCTTTTTTTATAAACTGTCAATGAATATTGAGCTTTTTTATGAACTATCAATGAATATTAGTTTTGTGGTTCTTATGATAATAATTGCAATATTGAGTTTTGTTCATATAATTGTACAAATAACTGATGTTCACTTTTATTGCTGTTAAGATTGTTGTTCTTTGACTAATGATTCAATGTCTTACTTTTTGACTAAGAATTATTTGATAATTTTGTTCTGAGATTCATTGTTATTCCAGTATCTTGTTTTTGACCAGTTTATATCTATCACTTTCCATTTTGAGATATTTGTGCATCCTAAATTTGATTTTTTTATTGGAATTTTATAGTATGCTTTTACTCGTTTATTTTGTCTAATCTTTTAAAAAAAAAAAGCTATATGTTCATATGAAGATTTTCAAAGAAATGAAAGGAAAATTTGGGACTTAAGGACCTATCTTTGTATTGAACACTACTGCCAAAATTCTTGCTGTAGGGTTTGGAACTTGGCAGAATGGTGTTGCTGTCTGAGTTAAAGCAGCAAAAACTGCATTGGAAGTTGGTTATCGTCACACACACATAATCTTTATGGGAATGAGTTTGAAATTAAGGAAGCCTTAGCTGATGCTTTTGTTTGAGGTTCATTGAAGAGAGATGATCTATTTTTGACTTCTAATCTACATTGTTATATGATTTCGACTAATGAGATCAAAAACTCAGGTTGAACATCTCTCAAGAACTTTGGAGTATAATACTTTGATCTAATTTGATAAATTAGCTTGAGAGCTCTGCGTTTGATGATGCTAATAATCCTTCTACAAATTCTGGGACACCAAGTCGGCAATTTTCGAACACGTTGAAAACGTGGGAAGGTTAGGTTCAATTGGGGTTGTTCAAGGAATTGGAGTTAGCAACTTATAAAAGAATTGCTCAAATATGCCAAAATTGTACCGGCAGTTAAATAGGTTTTTGTTCAAAACTTTTAAAGTTTGTCATTATTATGTTATCCTGCCTTTTAAAAAAATCAGCTATGTGCAAATTTTGATGGTTGCTTATGTTTTATTTCTAGGCTTTTGTCTAGATATCATTTGTATATATGATGTCAACTTTTTTAAGCATTAATTTTATTTAGAGGAGATGTTGGACTGGATAATTAACGAGTTACAGGCTTCTACTGTAGCCGATGTTTCACTAATTTATTTTTAATTATTTCCTCGCTGATATTAAATACTGATTTACTATTGGTTTTGTTAGATTGAGTAGTATCCTTTTTGGAAGAAAGATGAACTTGTAAAATTTTGTCAAGTAAAAGGTATTCATGTATCTGGATTATTAACTTCCAGTTCTGGGCTCCCTGAACTTTTATCTGGTAGAATTTCCTTTAAAAGGTCAAGATCAGTTCACTGGTCAATGTTGAACCTGTTGGTTGTTGCAGAGATAGCAGACAGACGTAAAAAGACACAGGAACGGGTATAATTGACTGAAGTATCCCTATTTCATAATCTTCTTTACATTTTATATGAATTTCCTTTTTAACAGTATCTATACTCCATGTTAGATTCCAATGCATGCAACTCAGAAAATGATTTAATTTTTAATCTACTGTCACTCTTATGTTTATCTCTTACTGCAACATGAAGAGTTAACTTTCTGGCTTGCATTCTTATGAAAGCAATCCAGCTTTTTCTTTCTAAATAAAACAGAACTTCTCACATTTTGGAACCATTTAAAAATATTTAATTATAGTTTCAAATTTAAGTTTGTTAGTTGATAAGCAATGGAGCCTTGTTGAATGTTTCATAATTTTTTGTTAAAATTTATTCTATCTTGTATGAATCTGTCGTTTTGTGTAAAAAGATTGTTTATTGGTACCTCCTTCCATTGAATAATGTTACAGATACACTTTTTTTGTCCAGAAAACAAGAGTTTGTACTTACGTTGTAGCTTATATTGTGAAAATCTTAATAATTGTAGAAGTGTAGAATATAGTGCATAAGTTGCATATTCATAAGTTGGCACTTACCTTGTACTTTGCATATTTGTAACATTTTCACTCACAATCTGTTAGCTTTGATCTATTGAAGATTATTTTGCGTTTTCTTGAGAGGGATAAGTGTTCTACAATGTAGTCTAAAGCCCGATCGCATTAGGAAATGCATAGATGTTTTCAATTGGATGTTGTCGCATAGTGAATGGAAACGTTAGAACCAGTTAGAGCCACAGGTATGCCTTTTTGTGATGTTATAGATTATATGCTTATTTGTTTGCATGCCTTTTCCACTTTTGTGGATGCTACAAAGGCAGAAGGGACAGATTGTAATCAAAGTTGAATTGGTGAAAATGTCTCTTCTGTTTTCCACTTTTTGTTTTTTTGGTTATATTGATGTAGAATACACAAGTTCTACAGAAATATTGATTTCATAACACACACCATAAAGTAATGTTAATGGAATAAATTTTTGAAAATCTCAAATGTATTTCAAATAAACAAAGAATAATGAATGTTGTAGCAGTTAAGTAAATTCATGTCTATTAAATAGAGGCTAACAACCTCCCCAAGATTCTCTTTGAATTTTTTTACAAATATTAATAAGCATATTCGGCTAATTAATACTACTTTGGTTTGGTATTAATTCAAAATTCGTCTATACGGGCATTTCATATTTATTGAAGCTATTACTTTTCTTTACTGTTCCTTTAATAGGCTTATCTCAGTCATGGATCCAACCAGAAGTTGGGCAGCTTGATGACTTCAAATTGATTCGTGCAATTGTTTTCTTATTTTAGGAACAATTTGCTTTTGCAGTTACCCTGTAGAAGTCATGGAATCTTTACTATATATAAGATGTGCTCTTCCTTCCAAAATTATTGATGCATTTTGATCTCTTTTAGTTAATTTGGGAAATTCTAAAATTGATAAAATTTTGTCTAAGTTTGAAAACGACAAATGTGGTTTGTAGTAGTTTTTAGTGGTTTACCGTAGTTATAGTAGTTACAATAATAGTGTTCCATTTTGTCTCAAAGCTGTTTCAAAATGGATAAGAAATTGAACGTGCGTAGTATTTAGCAATTTGTTTCAAAAACTCAAAAATGTATCTCTAATTTAGAATGGAGGGAGTAGGAATCTTGGAGTTCTTTTTTTCTTTTTTGATCTGTTGGGTTGGTTTGTAATTCATGCAAGTTGGTCTATGGATGACTAAGAAACGTTACCTGTATTTGTAACAAAAGTTTAGCATTTAAGTTCAATTTATTGTACTAATGGCTTAACAATCATGTGATCCATCCTAAATGTTGAACTCTTTAATGCATATGAAGATAAGCTTTGCACTGAGAAATTATGTTGAATTATATTATTAAAATCAACGTAATGCTACTTTAGTAGTATGCTTACTGGTGTTTAAGGGTAATATGGAAACTAAGTAATTTTTTATTTATTTGAAATCTACAAACTTCAAATAACGAGGAACAACAAAATTCTCTAAAATGAAAAATAAAAAGGAATGGAGGAGGGAGTATTAGAAAAAATCTGTAACATGCTTTCTGCTTTTGTCATGTCATTTTCCAGGGTATCCCCAAGGTACATATATATGCCTAACCTTTGAAACACCTACTGTTTCATGGGTGTTGTGAGTCTAAGTGTGATGCCAACAGTATTAAATGATGCATTTTAAAGCATTCATTTAACATAGTTCTGTACATGCCTTGTCGTTATTACTCAAAAAGTTAAATAATTACATAGTGTTTGTCTTTGACTCAACATAAATCGTGGTAAAGATTTGTACTGATTTGGTAATTAAAATGGATGTCTTTTGGGTCTTGGTAACATAACCAGCGTGTATTCTTTATGGAAATTCCAGAAAGGAAAATGCTCCCTCCATTCCGAAATTATTGCAACACTTTCCTTATTTGGATGTACCAAATTATGTGCAACATTTCTAAATTTGGCAACTTTTAATACTTTAATGCTCAATTTTCCCTTAATGGTCCCATAAGAATGATACCTTTAAAGCTATTGGTCCCACTATCATTATGACGATGTTTCCTACTTAGCTTTACACATCCAAAAATTTACGAGCTCATAGCATGCTCACTCATTGTTAGTATGCTCACTCATGGTAGTTCACTAAGTAGAGCTTGAACTCAAATTTCGGCTTCTTCATCAGCAAAGCTTGAATAAGGGCGGGATTGGGTTTGGTTTATTTGCAGGCTTGCAGCCTTAACTTAAAAAGTTACTCCTTAGATATAATATGTTGATTTGCATATTTGATGAAATTTGACAATTGATGAAGCTGATGTTAATAACTTTGAAGTTGTGGTATCCAGTCTGCTCTTCTATCTGTAGCTGATATTAGGTCACATTTTGTTTGTGTTATTATGTATTCACCTCTGAGTAGGAGAGATTACTTGTTTGAAAAGTGGAGCTCTGTACTCTTATTTCTGTTGGGGTCCTGACCAACCGATGATAGGAGAGTAACTGATACTAGGTCACACTTTCTTTGTGTTATTAATTATATGTATAGTTATGGTTTAGAATAAGTTGGTATCTTTAGTTTTTGTTTCAGTTCACATGTCAAGTTACTTTGGTAGTAATTGTGCAGTCATATAATGAATTTTCCTCACTTTTTGAGAAAATTCTCAATTAAATTTATTAGAAGTCATTATTGTTGAATCATTTTCAAAATGGCAACACATTTATTTGTGATTTTAAAGTACTCTCTTTGTTCCTTTTTATCCATTATTTTGGAGAGAATTTTGTTTGATTTTAAGGAAGCATTAATAACTTAATTTTTCATATTATTCCTATACATTAAATACTAGTTTATTTTTCTTTTTTCTTTCTAATGAAATTTACACGGTTAAATTATTTATAATTAATCACAATTGGACAAAATATTAGTCTCTCTGTCCCAAAAAAGATGGCTTAATTAGTGAAAAAATTTGTCCTTAAAAACATGTTTAAAATATACAAATTAACTTGATAAAATTTTACATTGACATATTTACTTTTGATTATATTATATTTTATCTAAATAATAAAACAATCATATCATGTCATCACAATGAATGATTCATAGCTTGATTATCTTAATTTTTGTGAAATTTATTTTTAAATCATTTTTTTATAGATTGATTATCTTAATTTGCGTGAAATTTGGTCTCAAGTCGTCTGTTTTTATAGACAGAGGGATTACTTACATTTAATGCAGTCAATTAAAAATAAGGGAGGGCCGGAGTACGTTGGGAAAGGGTCAATTAAAGAAGAAATGGTATACTTGGGTCTTGGTCTCCTCTATGGTTCATTACTACTTTTCTTCCCTTTGACAAACCTATTATCAGTCTTGCGCAGAGAGGAAGATGAGTAGTAGTAGTGATGTAATAGTCTTAATTAGCAGCCTTGGCAAAGGATTGGACTTAACTTCGGATTTTCAATTGAAGTACTGCAATGGAGAAGACAGGCTAGTTGTCCTCAGTGAAATTCAATCAGGAGAGCTGTTGGTACCTGGTTGGTTTTGGATACTTCGCTCATGTCTCAACTGATATCAAATGCGGAAAGGGCAGTCGGACTTGGTACCAATCAGATTTTCCCAACTTCAATCAGGTACTAAATAACATCTCTTTATATTCCTTAAAATAAAAAATCTTGCAGAAACTGAAATTTGATTATGAAATTTCACAAACACACATGCGCAATATATATATATATATATTCTGATGTGACTTTTTTTTGTGGAAGGGAGGGAGTAAGTTTGTTAGTAGTATAGTAGTGACGTGATAATAAAATTATTGTAGCAAAGTTTAGAACATTGTGGCATTTTATAATATATACCATAAATAAAAATAAGACTCTTTTTATGAAACAAAAAGATAAAATAAAATTGACAATAAAACTCTTTGTGTGAAACCGAACGAATAATTAATAGAATACCAAATCTTGATTTTCTATATAGATGTCTGAATTTATCAACCATAAAAGCTCGGTGCCGGGTAGAATTCCATCGGGATTGTTCAACTCAATCTTCGGTTTATCTGGATCATGGGCAAAGGATGCTGCTAACACCAAATATTTAAGTCTAGATGGTTATCCTCTTGTTCTCTCTGATGAGGTACAAAGTGCAGTTCCCTCAACTTGGGATCCATATGCTATTACCAGGTTCTCCCCCTTATTTGATAGTGATAATTAACATAATATATTCGCCCGCTAGGAAAGTAGAATCTGTTTATTAAACTAAACAATTTATTATTTCTAGAGGTAAACATGAAATAAAAATACATCTTCAAAATTTATACTTTAAAAAACGAGATTTTTTGTGAGATGTATGAAGTAAATGAAGTATTGACATGTTATCTATCAGAACGAAAATTCAAATATTAAAAAGAGGAGGAAGAACTGGAAACCTAACCAAAATCTGATACCATGATATTGATATTGAAAAAATATGAATAAATGAATGGGATGTGTTTGACAGATTCATAAAGAAATATGGAACTCACATAATAGTGGGATTGGGCATTGGAGGGCAGGACATGGTGCTGGTGAGGCAAGACAAACCATCCAACTTGAAGGCATCCCAGCTTAAAAAGAATCAACTTGGAGATCAGTTGTTCACTGTGGATTGCACTTTCACTCCCAAAGACCAACAGCATAAGGTTAGATTTCTTCACGCTACTATACATGTCAGCTGTCACTACTGAAAAAACAATCAATATATTGCAAGAAAAATTATTTTTGTCTTCCATACTTATAAATTCTAGGTAATAATAATTTTGATCTTTTGAAATCAATTTGAAAATTCAAAATTAATGTGGTTAGTTTAAATTTTGAAAGTAATAAATCATAATATAATTAGTAGTATATTTTTTATATTTATAATATTCATTATTATATCAATTAAAATTAAATGAATTTATTTCATTTTTGAATTTAAAATTTCTAAAATTGCTTCGAAAGTGTAAATGGTTCTTATATTTTGGAGTATGGAATATTAGTTTGGTGATTGAAAGAAGCAATAACTAATTTTCCATTGGTTGAAAAGTTTTTTCAGCTTGTGATAAAGTTGAGAAATATCTACATTGATTCACAACCCGACATCTTAAATTAAACTACTATTTAAATTATTGAAAATTGTTATTTTGCACTAGTTATTAATTTTAACAAATTCATCTCACATGAGTGTTGAACCCGAATAAGATTCATAACAACCCTTGTCCTGTCCACTTTTTTGGCTTAATGGGTGTGTGACCTTTTACATTTTTACAACAAGCAAATGCTGTGTTTTTTTTGTTTTTTCCTTTTTGTGACCATATGAACTCGGTGCAATAAAAAACTCTTTAGTTAAAGTAATGCCATGTATACAGAGTTACTGCATATTTTAATATCAATTCCTCTTTCTTTTTCTTTTGTTTCTTTTGTTTTTTTTAACAATTTTTATTATCATAAATGTAAATTGATACTGCTGAGCGATTTTATAAACTAATTGTAGGGAGTGAATGTTATATTTTCGAAAAGGGGTGGATATATATCAGCAAATATACATTGTGAATGACTTTTAACTGTTCTGTCAATGCCAGATGCAACTGACTTTTGCTTCATTCCAATCACATCCCTCCGAGGCAGTGGTTTTATATCACATGCCATTAACCTTTATCTTCATTGTAAGTTTTTATTAATGACTACTATTTTGGCATTCTTTATCAACCACAAAAAATTATTGAGATTATTGATAATTAAAATTAAACTTATAATCTCTTTGGAGAGAAATATAACAAGAATATATCACCCATTTTAAAAGTACACTAAAAATATTCATATGCGGTCTTCTTTTGAAAATATTTTTCTGAGCTATCGACCATTTATGATTTATAGCAACTAATGAAATTTAAAAATATGAAGAGAGTTGAACAAATGAAGAAAAAAAATATCTCTCTAGCTCCATCTGTGAAATTTTAAAAATCTAATAGACTGCATGGACGATTTTATGTACGCTTGCTCAAAAAAATTGATAGACTCCTACGCATATATATTGTGACTGGCAATTTTTGAGGTAATTTCTTGTTGGAAATTGATAAGAAGAGAAAGAAATGGATTAAATTGGCCATTTTTCTTTTATTTATTTTTTTGAATTATTCTACAATTGCATCCGGTGTAGTGGTGTACAGATAAGCCCGCTATAGCTGATTTACAATATTTTTTGGAGTTCCAAGTTGTCAAAAAATGGGTTCGTATTCAGATCATTTACAGTGAACTCTCTGTAGGCCCGCCCAGCCACAAAAAGGACCATGCGGATGCCTGCTTTCCATTTCAACTTGATCGGACCAAGTTGTATGTTAATACCAAACAGGTACTACAACCCTCAGTCCTTAATAAATAATATAATAGAAAAAAATAAAAAAAAGCTAGATTACCTGTAAGATATTGCGTTAAAGGTAGTAACACAGAGGTTATCATTGGTTTCATAGTTAGCTTTACAAAGCTTAAAAGTTGTATGTTATTTTATTTGCTTTTAACCTATTTCATGATTATTTATTTAATTTGCACTAGGAGTGACGATAATTTTTGTGACATGAAACGATATAGTATATAGCATGCACTATATGTGGTCCCTAAATCTTCTCATAATATCATTGGATTAATATGTTAGTATTTGGAGTATATATGCTCGATACTATCAGTGTTAAACATTTGATAATCCGGTTACAGTTGGAAAAAGTCCAGTTACAGGAATGCGATTATATCTCGACGGCACAAAAAGTAAAGGTATGAATCAATTTCTCAATAATCTTTATCATATACTAGTATATGTAACGTTGCCATGTCCAACCCAAATATTAAATCAATTTATATGTACATTTCTTATGCAAATACCAATTCAAATGATTTTTCCTATTCATTTTCATGCTTAATTATAATATTAATGGTAAGATATAGACCTATATACACTTCTGCAGACTTGCCATACACCTCCAGCATTTATCAAACACTCCAAAGTTCCTTGAGAACAGTGTTGATGATGCTACACTTTGGTGTGGATAAGAAGAATTTGCAGATGATCGATACGGAAAACCAATTCAATGGAATATATTCTCTCATATAAACATGGCTCCAGTGAAGTATAACCCCAAATAGTCATCAAATAAAGATGTCTACCAGCAGCTTCATCGCCCAAATTCATGTTCAAAAGCACAATTTAAAGGGTGCTAAGCTGGACTTGGAGAAGGGGAAGATTTGCTTGCATGTGAATCAAGGACATGAGATGAAGAAATTAATCGAATAGAATCTTTGGTCTCTTGATTTCTCCCACTTTTTCATTTATCCTCCAGGTTTATTATATTGTCCAGCTGCTTCTTTTCCTATCATGTTTTGCCTATGTTTTCTACATTTAGATTCAAGTTTGTTGAACTGTGAACCTGTTAGTCTTAGGCTGAGTAGAAGGTTTTGGAAAGTTTATGATAGACTATTCTTATTTAGAAAATCCTTTTGATGGAAAGACAACATGTTTGTTTGTAATCAGTAGAGGAACTTCCTCATAATTTCTTGTATATTTTTCAGATGGTAGTAGAACAAAAGTTTGGACTTGTTCGTTTGTGGGTTATTGGGTGTTTGGTGCGCATAGAATTGAGGTTAAATGCAATTTCATATTTTAGGGAGTTTTGTTCGACAAGTTGCGAGTCTCAAACAAGAGCTAAAGCCTTTAAATGCAACAAATACACCGAAATTAAACATGCACTTTTTCTCTGATGGAAAGAATTAAGATTGGAGTGATTAATTATATAACAATATTTTTTTATTTTTTTCCAGTAACAGTTGGAGAAAAGCAATAAAAATCTATATTTTTCTTTCTTGGAGTGGTTAGAAATATATGATGATGTTCCAATGAAGTCATGAATATCTCAATTTTTATGTCTCAATCAGAATGTCTATTCAACATCACCAACTACGTATGTGATTGCCCTTGTTCGAGCCTCTCTGTACTTGTATTATGTCCAGATTTCAGTTAGTAGTTCACACTGTGGTACTATATAAGTATATCTATAATTTGAATGCAAGTGTAAACAAGTCCAGTACAAGTCAGTCAGTCTTTAGGCTTATACCCCGCCCAAGGCCGAGGTCCCCAAACCAGTTTTGGATTGATCACACACATTTTCTCCCTCCCTCTGAACACGACAAACATTTCAGGACAAGTTTTGTATATACATACTAACTAATGCCAACTTTGCCAAGCTTCAATTTTTGTCTTGGTAAAGACTCCATTAATTGTTTTGACAATAAGCAAGCAGTCACATAACTTGGATGTTAAATTTTTATGTTTTTGGACGAAGGCTCTTGTGGAATGTAGAAAGGGAGGAGTTATATATTAAGAGAACTGATATTTTCATGTGTTTTTGATATTATCACATGATATTTTTTCACATGAACATAAAGTGGGTCATAATATGATTATGTGAGAGAAAATCATATAAAAATATAGAAAATACATGTAGAAATAATACTCTCTTATATTAATCGCGTGCATATCTTGCACCCATATTTAGTGCGGCGGCTGCTAAAGTAATTTGTAGAAGAAAAAAAAAACTGCCTAATTTTTTTAATAACGCTTTTACAAATATGTTATGAAATACTATTTAATAAAGTACTTTCTCTAGAATATATATTTGTTTTTTGGGATCAAAAACTCTATTATTATTAAAGGTAGGTTCTTTATTTTATCACAAATAACAAGCACTCATTTGTTTGAGAAAAAGATCAAGGTCTATTGACTGTACGTAAACTAGAGTGGTTAGCTAACGATTATTTTTATTTTTCTTGTGCATTGGACATGAGAGAGGCTAATATATATATATATATATATATATATATATATATATATATATATATACGGATTCGGTTACTATGAAATAAATTTTATAGTAAATTTATTTTTAGATAAATAAAATGTTGATACACAGACTGAAGAGTGTTCTTTCTATCTGCGTGTCAACACTTTATTAATTTAAAAATAAACTTACCGTGAAGTTCATTTCGTATAATTGTAATCCAATCCATTTCCCTGCCATGATTAAAGATGGACATTGAACAACAAAATAAGGGACTAAATGGTGCCCACCTAAAGCAATTAATAGAAATTTCTATCGTCTAAAATCATTCATCAAAATTTGTTTGCACTTTATATTTCGACGAAAGTTGTATATCGATCGATTGGGCTGTTCATACGGCTGTGAAACTTGAGCTATGGAATCTAAAAAAATAACTTGCTGGCAACCCTCATCGTGACTTGAGATGGCACATCCTTTTTTAATTAATATAGGTTCTCTTGAAAAGATAACTTCTTTGTTAATGGGATGTCGTTTCCAATATCCTTATCATCAGAATTATATATACTGTCATAAGTATTGATGGATCCGGTTAATCAATTTCACCATAGTAATTTATAAGTTTTTTTATTATGTTATTATCAATACACATTTAATGTGGTGAAAAAATTTATAACTTATTATGGTAAAGTTGATTTTCAATTTCACTATAACTAAATTCAATATTGACTTACTTAACTTTTTACGATGTAATGTAAATACTCCGTCTGTTTTCGGATTTTCAATTTCTGTCGAGACCTTGTTTTCCTTTCAAAATATTAAGGTCTTGTAGACAGATTTTCAGCATAATATTTCTCTAATAATAATTTTACTTTTGAAGTTTAAATTTCATTAAAAAAATTATATGTATATGTTTACAATGTCTTTTATTCTTTCATAGGATGGAGGGAACAATCTTTGATTGTTGCAATTAACAAAAGGAACCCTTGCTAGGAAAGGATTACAACCAAGGAAAAAGAGTTTTTTTTCTTTCTCTAAATTAATTAAGGATGTGAATAACTCACTAACATAATGTCAGATTAATTAATATTTTTAGTGCTGATTAATTCTTTCACTATGTATTTAATCTCAAGGGATAGGTTAAGTGCTGGTAAGGAGTTTAATTTTTGGTATGAGAAAACATAACCCAGAATAAAAACAAAACTGAAAAAAACATTTTAGGGTTGGGATTACCAAGTACACAACTTAAGAGCTCACACAATAAAAGGAAAGAAAAAAAGAAGAAGTGAAATTCTTTCATTTTAAGACAAAATTTTAATTAAATTAACCGAGAATATAATTACAATTACTGGATGGCTTTTGGGTCTTGGCAACATAACCAACGTCTATTCTTTATGGAAATTCCTTGAAGAAAAATAGTATTACTTAATCTGGAAGGGCAAACAGTTGACTAAAAACACGGAAAAGTTAAAAGAATTTGACAATTTAACAGTATATATTGGAGAAATTTCGAACTTTGAAATAGTTAATGTATGAATTTTGTAGAATATTCCTCAAATTTTCAAAGGAGGAAAAGAAATGATGTATGGTACAATACACGTAGTATTTTGAAAAACAAATGATCGATGTCTTAGTCGGCCATTTATTTATTTATTCTCAATACTCCAAAATTTGGAGAATGACGCCGCAATATTTATTTAAACTAATGCAGGACAATTTGAAGTTATTATTATTATTTGTGAATCTAACATAAAAGAATTATTAGGTCAACGTGCGTGACTAATTCATAAATAAATGAAATTTTGGTCATAGGACAAATTACCAGTTTTCCCATTGGAGGTGGGGTGCTGCTATGTATGTAGTATGTATAGTACTGGACTCGTGTCGTGTTTTAATTGTGGCCGGAACATTGGCATGAGAGAGAGAGAAAGCAGTCAAAGTGTTAGATGGGGAGGTAATTAATTCATACAATAAGAAGAAAAGGAATGAAGCTTCCTGTGCTCCTCTCTATCTTCAAACGTAAATATATGCATTTATTTATTGAAGTTTTTTAAATTTATTAAAAAAAATTATCCACTAATTTAAAAAATAAAAAAATATAATTTTATTATAATTATATTTTACAAATAAAATAGGATCATATTTCTTTATTTTTTATAAAAAAAAACTTATAAATAATTTTTTTAAATAAATATAAAAACACTCTTATTTATTACTGTATTCATTTCATTCCATTCCATTTTATTATATTCGTCTTTATATTTTTCTATCTATAATTCACAATTAATACTTCTCTTTCACAACACACAACCACCTATATCAATTAATTACTTCTCTCCAACACGACTTTTATATATATATATATATGTATATATACATATATATATATATATATATTATAGTCCTAAAGAACGAGAGAGAGAGAGAGAGATAGAGAGATAGAGATGAGTAATAGTCGTAGTGATCATGGAATAGTTGAGAGGGCTCTAAGCAGCCTGGGTAAAGGATTCGACTTAACTTCGGATTTTCGATTAAAGTACTGCAAAGGCAAAGACAGGTTGGTTCTTCTGAATGAAACTCAAACAAAAGAGCTTCAAGTACCAGGTTTTGGATCATTTAATCATGTTTCAAATGACATCAAGTGCGGTAAAGGCGACCGAACTCGATATCAATCTGATATTCTCGACTTCAATCAGGTACGTACCTACCTACCTACCTTCCTCTCTATTCCACAAATACAATTTTAATTAATATTAATTATTTTCGTACTCTTTACGAATCTTAAAAAGTTCATACCCATGTATGTACATATATATTCAATATGTTTTAGCATGTTTTTAATCATATATGTGTTATGTACGTATATATAGATGTCGGAATTCATCAACCAAAAATGCTCAGTTCCCGGGAAAATTCCGTCGGGATTGTTCAATTCAATGTTTGGTTTTGAGAGCGGATCATGGGCAAAGGAAGCTGCCAACACCAAATATTTAGGTCTAGATGGTTACTTCATTCGACTCTTCGATCTTCATATTAATCGATATCCTCTCCTTCTCTCCGACGAGGTCCAAAATGCAGTTCCTTCCACTTGGGATCCATCTGCTTGTGCCAGGTACATACATATATTATATATAACTAATTAGACGACTAAATATTTTTTATTTTTCCCCGGCCCTCAAACGGCATTAATTAAGTAATTCAAAGTTTTTGTTATCTTTCTTTTAAAGTAATTGCTTTTATCTTGATTTTAGATGCGTGGTCAGGCCAATATTTTGACTAGTGTAAAAATAACGCACCAAATTCATTTTTAGTTTCATTAAACTTTAAAAAGCTTAATTGACGTGGGACTGCTCGCTAACTGAATATGTGGTTGTTTGAAAAAAAAAAAATATATATATATATATCGTACATCAATTTGTAGCTTGCTAGCTAGTAGATGCATCACAAAAATAGAATTCTTTTTGGAATGCTTCAATTTATTGTTTTGGAAGTTTTCGTATTATAGATTGTGTCCGCAGCCCCATCCTATCTACTTAATTCTCAAGTACTTCATCATTCCAACTCGCAGTTTGGAGAGAAGAGTTTGTGGGCACTTAAAAGTAATGGTTACCGGCGCGCCCTTACATCTGCCTTTACAATAAAAAGTAATAAAAAAATTTACCTAATATTCTCTAATTTCAAAAAAGTACAAAAGGGTTTCATTTGTAATTATTAATTTATTTATTTTTAAAAAAATAAGTCCACTTTTAAGCAATAGTACTATAAATTGACGTAATGTCTAAAAATTGATGGTTATAATTTTGTTATCATATCATACTATATATAAAACTACCAATTTATTGAGCATGCTGAAATAAAAATAGTAGTCACTAATTTTGCAAATGGAACGCAACTCTTTTTGTATGAAAGGGTAGGTGTATATAATTTTAATATCAAAATGTTAAATCTCACCCATCTCTCCCTCTCTCTCTCTCTCTCTCTCTCTCTCAAAATCTAAGATAATATTTATTTGTAAGTATTATAATTTTGATATTATATTTTTATGAATTATAATTTTAAATCTATTAATTTTAAAACTAAATATTTTTATTCACATATTTATTTAGAATAAAATTATTCAAAAGATAATTTAAAATAATTTTATGTTATATTATTTTTGTCCAATATTATTTAAAAAATTGAATACAAATTTATTATTAGGACTATTATACTTTTGTCACTAATAAAAAGAGATCGTATACTCAATATTATGAGTATAAATAGATAAAACACGGTCATTCTAAAAAAGTAAAATTAATTTTGTTTATAAATTTTTAATTCTAATACTTAGTTAAATATATTATTAAATAATTTTGTTATCTTTTAACTAATATTCTTAGGTTTAATTTTTAAAATAAATAAATTATTTTAAAATAATAATTCAATTTTAAGTGTTATTTTTACGCACAATAAAAAAAATTAATGCGCAAGAAGCAGCTGATTAAGTCTAGTTACAATGCATTTACTGTTGTAGGGCGGCTGGCCAGGCTATTTCAACCAAGGATAGCCTGATATTTTGACCTAATCTTTTTTCTTCAAGAAGCAGGTAGCTAGCCATCTACTGGTTGCGACTAAATCAATAAAAAGTAATGCTATATACATAAAATATATATAAAAAATTATACACAAATAATATAAAAAAGTGAAGAAAAATAAAATCGAGACCTATTATTAAATATTTTATATATTTTTATTAATAAATAATATATAAATCTTATTTTTTATACATAATTTTTTATATATAATTTATATACATTATATATAATTTATGTGCATAATATTATTCATCAATAAAAGGATCAATACAGCTATCTGTGTCCCTATCTGTATATTTCTGTAGTCAATTTTTTTTCCTTGCAAAAATATATACAAACTCCTGTATGGGATTTTTTTTTTACTTGTTGAACTTTTTAAAATACATTTTTTAAATATAAATATTCTATTTTATTGCACAAGACTCGATTAGATATACTTTTTTAATATGAATATTTTTACTCAAGAAAAATGTAATATTAAAAAAAATTGGGTGTAAATTCTCTTCCTATGGAGTCTATAAAGCGTAGTTTGGCAAATCCCTAATATTGGTCTAAAGTTCAGGTGGTGTGTTTTGCCTCTTGGTTCTATTAATAATTATTAGGTTAGACTTGAACTCGTCAACAGATGGGTATGCATCAACTTAAACGAAATCATAATTGATCTGTAGTATCTATAACACATAATCCATCTACTCATATAAATATAATAGAAACTGTCAAAGTTTAACTTATCAATAAAAGTCAAACAATACCCACCTCACATAACAGCTTAATTAGCTGTGTTACGTGCATACCATTCCGTAACTTCCGTCGAATAAGTGATACAATATTATTGTTTTAAATTTGATAAACAAAAATAGTACATAAATAATCACTATTTTTTTAAAATATAAGATATTTTTTTATAAAAAAATTATTTTTTTTATAAGAAAAAAATTTTATATTTTAAAACAGAAATAGTATATAATAAGGTAAGTCTAATGTAAATTTTATATTCCTAGTCACGCATTTATGCAGGATTGTAAGGGTATTCTAAGGAAAGTGGTGGGTTGCCAGCCATTGCTTTAGTCTCCCTTTTTTTTCCCGAATATTAAAACGGTATCTTTGTACTCTAACGTGCATTTGATTGTTTATTTGCCAAGACTCACTAATTTAAAACGTTAACAATGTTGAAAGTGTCAAAAGAATCTAGTCAGAGTAAATGCAGATGGCTCTCATGGCACTAATATGGGGTTTGGTCAAAATTAGAAAGGCCACCCGATAGACTATATATATATATATATATATATATATATATATATATATATATATATAATACAACAGAATTCAGCTCACTTTAGATTTTGACAAATCGAAGATTGCAGTAGTGTACAAAAAAAAGTTTATTAGTGGTTTAAATAGTCTTAAATCTACAATTCTTAGTAAGCAAAGAATTCTAAATACATCAAGTTGAATGGGTTAGTATGTTATGTCAAAACATGATTGACCAGTTGTAATAATACAGTGTTTTAAGTATTAAATTAAATATATATATATACTGGTAGAAATATAGCCTACAACTCCAGAAGCCTAACTAGAGAGATTAATGTCACGTCGTTTTGACGTATAGACATGACATCTTTTGGAACAAAAATTCAAATCTTATCACCATTAATATAGAAAATGATAGAAGGAGGAGGAAATTGGGAGCTAACCAAATTTTGATGACTTGAAAATGATAGCCACAAATATTGAATTGAATGGATGGGATGTGTTTGACAGATTCATAGAGAAATATGGGACTCACATAATAGTGGGGTTGGGCATTGGAGGGCAGGACATGGTGCTGGTGAGGCAAGCCAAATCTTCTAACTTGGAGGCATCCCAGCTTAAAAAGAATTTGTATCAACTCGGAGATCAGTTGTTCACTGGTGCTTGCACCTTCATTCCCAAAGACCAAAAACATAAGGTTGGTTTTTTCTCATTATTATCATATATGTGACAGTAATAAAATAAATTAATAAATTATAAAAAATTTATTTTTCTTCTTCCAAACTCATCAATTCTAACAGATAATTTTATAATTATTTATTTCAGGCTCTTCCGGTGTTTAATGTCTTCGATCAACAATCTTTACTCTTCGACAACTTCTCATCCGTCAAAACAAAAAATGTATGTTTGGGTCCTCCTAGGAGTCGAGTATCACCACCAAGTATTTTGCTAGGTTTATGCATAACCCAATAATAAACTAGAAACATAAGTCCAAGCCAAATTTTCCAAACTTTTTTTTTTGAAACATGAAATTTTCGAAGCTTCATTTAAAATGTGTTTGAAAAGGTACATCAAGTTGTAATAAAGGTGGAAAATAGTAGTACAAATATCACAATCCCACGCTTCAAATGAAATTACTTCGAAACTACACCCATAACTACCCTCCAACCATTTTAGATTATTTAAAAAAAAAATTGAGGCTAAAAGGGCATCGACTTTTACTGCAGAGCAACACAAATAATAAACGACTTTGGTTTGAGTTTAATTTGGGCCTTCAAAATTAGTTCAATAAAATATTTTTAATGGGAGTAATGCAATATGCAAAGGCATATATATATATATATATATATATATATATACATATATATATATATATATATATATATATATATATATATATGCACTGGTCATATCTTATAATAAAGGAATAAGACAAAAAAATAACTGTTTTTTTGATGAATTTGTGTCACATCGTAGGATAAAAATAAATTTACCTGTTTCTTTTCTCTCTCCTATTTTTCTTCTTATTTTCTCTCTTATCTTTTCTCATTCATATTTTTCAAGTTTTGTTTAAATATTTTAATTTTTTCTCTCAATTGCACCCACATAATATGTGTCACACAGACTAATACGTGATCTAATCATGCATTGTGATGAGGAATCCAAAAAAATCATTGTGCTGACTAATTTTTATACGTACTTATTGTAGGGAATCAATGTTATATGTTCGAAGAGAGGTGGAGATATATCTGCAAATACACATTGTGAATGGCTATTAACAGTTCCATCAATGCCTGATGCAATTCAATTTAGCTTCATTCCAATTACCTCCCTCCTTAAAGGAGTTCCAGGCAAAGGCTTCTTAACACATGCCATCAACCTTTATCTTCGTTGTAAGTTTTGATTATTACTAGTTTTTATAAACCTTAGCTTTTACACAAAAGAATGAGTTGAATAATGAAAAATTGGAAAACCCCCTGCTGATCTACAATTATATTATGTGTGATTTGCAGATAAACCCCCGCTGGCTGATTTACAGTATTTTTTGGACTTCCAAGCCCACACAATTTGGGCTCCTGTTCACAGTGAACTCACTCTACGCCCAGCCACAAATAGGTCCATTGTAAAGCCTGCCCTCCACTTCAACTTGTTTGGACCCAAGTTATATGTTAACGCCTATCAGGTATATACTTATTACATACAGTATATTAATTACTCGGTGTAAAAAGTTTGGTGAAAACTGAAAAGGTAGTCCCAAACCAGGACTAAAATTTATAACTTACCATTTAACATTTTAACTCATTTTGAATAATTATATTAATAAATAAATGGAAGCTAGATAAGTATAGTTAAATACGAAAATGAAACATCATGTTAATATTTAATGTAGTTTTATAATTAAAAGAGATTCTAATTTATAGCTCATACAAACAATTATGTGTCCATAGATTATACAGTACAATTAATTAATATTTTGTTTAAATAAACTACACAACTTGTATTTAGTTATCTAACTGTCTAACACTACTTATAACGTGCGAAAATCTTTATGGTAATCAGGTTATAGTTGGAAAGAGACCGATCACAGGGATGCGGTTGTATCTAGAGGGCATGAAATGCAATAGGTATTAATTTCTCAATAATCTTATCATTCAGCAAATATTTCTCATCTCCAGATAACGTAAATTCACTGTTAAAATTGAAATTTTAAAATGAAATTGTTGTAAGAAGCGGATGATTTAATGCAAAATTAAAGACTAGTTACCAAACATTTTTTCCCTTTTTTATTTTTTCCCTCTTGATCTTAATAAGAAAATGGACTAATTATATCTGCTGCTGCAGGCTAGCCATACACCTTCAGCATTTATCAAACACTCCACAATTCCTCCATGACAAAATAGACGATACCCTACCACTTTGGCGTGGATCAGAGGAGTTTTCAAACGATGGATATTTCGAACCAATTCAATGGAAAAAATTCTCTCATATAAGCACAGCCCCAGTGAAATATGATCCAAAATGGTCGTCAAAAAAAGATGTCACGTTTATTGTGACGGGTGCCCAAATTCACTTAAAAAAACACGATTCAATAAGTGCATTGCACCTTAGGCTCCTTTATTCCAAGGTCTCGGGTTCATGCATTGTACAATCAAACTGGATGCAGTGCCAATCGGGTCTTTCCCAAAAGTCCGGACTTTTTTCTGCTCTAAGTTCATCAATTTTATTAGGCGGTGGTTCGGAAAAAGAAGAGCTTAAAAAGGTGGTCGTGGATTCGGGTGTGTACCCAAACGGGCCGCCTGTTCCGGTCCAAACTCAGAAGTTGTTGAAGTTTGTGGATATGTCGGAGTTAAGCAGAGGGCCATCGGATAGTCCGGGGCATTGGTTGGTTACGGGTGCTAAGCTGGAGCTAGAAAAAGGCAAGATTTGCCTGCACGTGAAATTCTCTTTGTTGAACATATTTTGAGTTGAGTGAGAGAAAAAAAAAATAGATATATATATATATAGAGAGAGAGAGAGGCATAATTATGCAGATCTTTCCTATGCATATATAAGAGAAAGTTTGAATTACATTTAGCTACCCTTTTCATGTATGTATGTATTATTGTAAATATAATCAAAATAAGTTTTTTTTTAAATTAAAAGGCTCACTAAATATTAATTTTTATGGTGATCTGAATTTCTCATGAAGAGTTAAATTTCTCGTGGGAATATTGTTTTAATACCCTTAAAAAAGTGACAGGTATGAGTAATATTTATAAGACTGCAGATAGAGGTGAGATGTATAATTCCCGCCCTCCCCATCCCCATTCGGCCATCCCTACACATTATGTATGTGCAAAGAAAAAAGGAAGAAAAAATAAAAGAAAATTAAAAGAGAATAAGCTATGAGATATTAGGGGAGTAAACTAGGAATAAGTGAGTGAAAAAAACTAAGAAACAAGAGTGACACAAAGTTAAAAAAAGTGAATTTTTTTTGTCCCTCTTCCTTTATAAAATAAATATGCGTATTTTAAATTTAAAAATTATAAAACAAGAAGTATAAACTCTCATAAAAAAATAAATTAATAATGTTGTGTGATATAGAGATTCACAGAATAATTTCAATATTTTAAAATTATAGCGAAATAGGCAACTTCTCTGCTGTTTTGTCTTTTTTCCAAATAAACTAAGTATTTTAATTAGGAAAGTCAAATGGCTCACCAAACAAGGAAGTGATTAAAGTTCTTTTATTAGAGTATTGTACGGTTAAAAATATAAATAATAAGTACGATTTAAAGTGTTTAAAGTATTTAAAAAGTTGTGAAATTAGACATAAATTTAAAACAACTAACTTTACTCGATTATAAATAATTATGTAAATTGCGAATACAATTTTTTTCCATGCAAATGATACTACTATAACATAGAGTTATGTGTTTTTTGTCAAATGCAACTCTTTAGCATGTATATGGAAAACAATTGTACCTGCGGTTTTTACTGATAAAGTATTATTGGATATATAATGGATGACATTATATTTAATTACAACAAAATAAATAATTATAATAACCTAATATATGATTTCGAATATATATTTTAATTAGAATCCTAATTAAGTTCATATACTTTTACAAGAGTTCGATAACAAATATATCAACACAAAAAAATTATAAACTCAAATAATAATATACTCATCATATTTCTCAACTTCAAAGATAAATGACGTAAAATTAGAGTGGTGGAGAAGGAATCTATAATATAAATAATGTGTGGTATATAAAAATTTGGAAAAAAATATAAATAAGATTAAACACTTAAAGTTTGTTTTGAAAAGAAAAATAAATTTAAGACTAATGGAGTGTTTAAAAATTAAAAAATAAATGTTTCTCTACACTAATTAAAAATAAATAAAAATTCGGGTGGGGCCATGGTCGGGACCTGGTTTTCCGCCATAGGATATATATATATATATATATAGAGTCCACCTGATTATTTTTCCAGTTAGTAATCTATGGACGTCATTATATGCGTAGGAGTTTCAACTGAATAATAATTTAAACGTGTAAAAGAATCTCAGTTACAACTAGTTAGTGAGTGCATCTCAACAAGTGGGTGTAAAAGCCAAAAAATTATTACTAATCTATGGGCTGCAGAAAAAGATAAGGGGGGAAAAATAGGATAAATGAAGCACAAAATCCTAGTGCAGGGGACAAACAATTTGAGCTTTTCAACAACTGCAAGTCCTAGTAGTAATTCAACTTCACTCGATCGGTTAGCAAACAGGGGTGTGCACAAAAATTGGTATTTTTGATTTTTCGGACCGATCCGAACCGATCAGTTCGATATAAAAAGAATTGGTCTGATTTCGATATAAAAAATCGATTTTTCAGTACCGATTTCTGTAAGACCCCGAATTTTATGAAATACAAAATTTAATTTTTCTTCATATATATTTTTTTTTTTTGAAACAGTAAGTGGTTAAATTAACAAAATTGAAAGTTAAGGATGTTATGTGCAAATTTTATTTTGTCGGACAATATTCGCTTTGTCGGGGAATATTCGTTTGGTCGGGGAATATTCGTTTGGTCCGACGGCGCCGAAATAACAAATTATTGGTGGACCCCACAACGGAATATTTGTCGGATATAGAAAACGACAGAAGTAACCTTTTTAAATAAAAATAGTCAACGGAACTGTTAAAATACCGGTGATAAAAGAATAGTAGCATACGGTAGTTTATGGTATTTTCTGTAGCACACGGTACTCTACAGTAACACACGGTATTGCATAGTGTCTCATATTATTGGTCTGATAATTGACACCGTAACTGTTACGCATCATTTCATCGATAATTGTCACTGCATAATATTTTATATTATCAATTCAATAATTGTTGTTGCACTGTTTTTAAAATTATTGAACCTAATAATTGTCACAGTAACATATGCACAGTAATTCACATTATTGAATCAATAATTGTCATTACACAGTAACGTATGCTTTATTTTACATTATTGTTATCTCTATTATGATGTTATTTAAACAGTTGTATTTCATTAATTTATTGACTTGATATCTAAGAGCTAACTATACTGTATTTATAACAATTAGTCATAATAATTGAATTGATAAAGTTATTTGTTTATAATATAAAGTTAGGTGATTATTAGGTGATATGAAATGAATGGTGTAGATTAAAGTGTGAATTATTGTTGAATAATTGAATTGATTTGTTTATAATATAAAGTTAGGTGATTATTAGGTAATATGAAATGAATGGTGTAGATTAAAGTGTGAATTATTGTTGAATAATTGAATTGATTTGTTTATAATATAAAGTTAGGTGATTATTAGGTAATATGAAATGAATGGTGTAGATTAAAGTGTGAATTATTGTTGAATAATTAAATTGATTTGTTTATAATATAAAGTTAGGTGATTATTAGGTGATATGAAATGAATGGTGTAGATTAAAGATAATATAATATTTGAAATGGATGGTGTAGATTAAAAGATGATCTTTAAATGAATGGTTTAGATTAAATGAATGATAAGATTTTTGGCTATAAATAGAAGTCTTAACTTAAGGATTTTTCATAAACTTCCTTACTTGTTCTCTCTTTCTCTCTCTAAATACTTCTTGTGAAAGTTCTCTCTAAGTGTGCTTAAGTCATCTTGAGTATTTGTGAAGATCTATAAGTATACGTGTACTGTTCAAGTTAATCAACCTCATTTAAATCAATATCCAGTCACGTGTTGAGGTAAGGGATACCATCTTTTTCATCTTCCATTATTCAAACGTACTATGGTAAGGGATTATCATTATTTGATTCTCGATAATAATATTGTTTCTTCCTTACTCATAAGACGTGCCTCTTATTTCCATGTATTAAATTGTGGGAATAACCTTACGGAGCGGATTGCCGCCTGTTGGTGAATAACCTTTCGTATTCATTCATTATTAATCTCTGAGAATAACCTTACGGAGCGGATTGCCGCCTGTTTGGTGAATAACTCTTTGTACTCAAATTCTATTAAATTGTGGGAATAACCTTACGGAGCGGATTGCCGCCTGTTGGTGAATAACCCTTTGTATTAATTTCCTTCACCTTTTGTTAATCAAACCTGCTACGGTAAGGGATATTATTTTCTTTCATACTCCTAAATCGAAATTTATTATGGAACTATTGCTTCTATAATTCCTGAAAATATTATATGTTCCATAATAATTGAACTTCATTATTTCAACTGAACCTTCCTATTTACGTGAACCTTTCTATTGAATTGTAACCGTTATTCTGAACTGTGGATCTTGAATTTCACTCCACATCATGTTGACAATTTGGACATTATTTGAATCTGTACAAAGTAAACTTCCGATACTTATTGTTATCCTATTTCTTCTGTTCATCATTTACATCATTCTAATCATCCAAAAAATCAAGCTGTTGTGAATATCTGTGGCGGGGGGCACAGATGTGATATATTTGTTGAACAGATGATAGGTTAAAGGCGATATAATAGGTTAAAGGCGATACATCTGTTCGGTGTCTTTTATGGCACGTGGTGAATGTTCTCTTTGGCCCGTAGTGCAAAGATGAACTGTTGTTTGGTATGATTATGACCAAAGGCTGAATCTGGTATAATCATGACCGTTGGTGCTATATTGAATATCTTTGGCCCGTAGTGCAAAGATGAACTGTTGATGTGCATGATTATGATCAGGAACTGTGAATTTATATTATCATGACTAATGGTATTTCAGATGATAAAAGTTGATGATGTTTTTACGAAAAAGAGAAGCGAGTGGACATTATAGTCTGCATTATTCTTCTAATAGATTGCTCATTCCGCTGCTATTATTGATCTGAACGTTGTTTAAGAATTTAACTGCAGTTTTTGATATAAACCTTGTAGTCTATTGTATTCTATCAAGAACTCAACTGTTGAAGACTAATGATAATTTATTCGTCATTATCTTAGTCATGATATTCTTTACTGGGCTATTTGAGCTCACCCTTTCTTTTGTTCCATTGTTTTTCAACAGGAGATGAAAACATAACAGGGTCTAGCCGGGGAATGGAGTGAGGGTCCGAGGAATAGTTATCATAGTTTTCACGTTTTGTAAAATAGTGTGGCAATAATAGTGAAGACTTAGTTGTGTATTATTATACACTGTATTGTTGTACGTTGTGCTTTGTTGTAATAATTTTGTTGTAGTCTTTTGACGACTCAAGTATGGGCTGTGTGGGCCCAGATTTGGGGGCGTCACAGTTGGCATCAGAGCTTAGGGATATGGTCTTTAATGGAGATCTGGGGTTAGAACTAGGAGGGGAGAGACGAATAGAATCAATCACTAGTGTGTCCTACCTAAATTAGATTTATTTTTTATCTAATGAATCGATTTGAATGTAGGAACATGAAGAGATGAGTCAGTTTATTTGAACTAACATTTATTTTGTGACCACAGTTAATTATGGCATTTGGAAATCAGGAGGTTAACTATGAAATTACCGAAACAAATGTAGCTGCAAAACAAGAGGCGACGAATAATCTTCTTACAAACTCAGAGTTGAATCATTTGCCTAAGGCAAAAATTATGCGTGTTCTATCCAGTAAGGATGAAGGTGAAAGCTCTGCTACAGTCGTTCCAGATCCATTCTTAGAAGCAATTAAAGGAAGTAACGAACTTGCGAAAATTATTGCCTTTAATTTACTCACTAATTGGGAGAGTGATATCACCTGGTTATGCTCTATAACAAAGGATCAGAATATATGGACTTTTCATATTAGTCTTTGGGATTTATGGTGTTCCAGCTATGATTTTCAAGATTATTTAAAAATGATGTTTCTATACTTTTGGGCGTTACAATTTAGAGGAATTCAGGTTAAGTTAGTCACTATCGTGGAAACTGCAGTCTATCGAAAATACTATTTTAATGGAAATCATTGGTACCTTACTACTGATGAAGTTGATGAACCCGAGAAACAGTTTGCTAGAAAATTATTCAGTGGTATTCCCATGGTTAAAATACGTGAAGATCCGAATGAAGTATTCGGGATTCGATTTGACGATAACAGTCAAGAAACCGAATGAGGTGATAACCGGTAAGCTATTCATAAATTCTCGTGAAGTCTATGCCATATTAGATACTGACTTTATCCACTCTTTTATCTCACCTATATGTACTCAACGTTTAAATTTGACTATTGAAAACTTAAATCTTGTTTTATCAGTTGAAACCTCATTGGGAGAAATACCTATTACATTTACTATCTATAAATCTTGCCTAGTTCAAATCAACAACCTCACATTACCTGTTGACCTTATTTCTTTGGAGATGCGTGAATTTGATGTGATTTTAGGAATTGATTGGTTGACTACCCATCATGCTAAAATTGATTGTTTTCATAAGATTATTAGTTTTCATATTCCTAATCAACATGTCATGCAAATTCAAGCAACTAAACCATTGAAATCTATAACTGTTATTTCTAGCCATAAAGCCATTCGTTTATTGAAAAACGGATGTCAAGCCTTTTTAGCTCATGTCACTGATTTGAACAAAAACACGTCAAACTTGAATGATATTCCCATTGTTAATGAGTTTCCTGACGTTTTTTCTGAGGAACTTTCTGGCTTACCCCAAACCGTGAAATTGAATTCTGTATCGATCTTGAACTCGGCACTAAGCCCATTTTTAAAGTCCCATACCAAATGGCTCCCATAGAACACCAAGAGTTGAAAGTTTAATTACTAGATATCGGTATCATTCATTCTAGTACAAAACTTATATCGAGCGAGGAATGCGAGAAGAGTTTTCAAGAACTCAAGAGGAGACTTGTTTCAGCTCCTGTTCTGACCATACCATCAGGATCAGGAGAATTTGTTATCTACAGCGATGCTTCTGGCAAAGGTCTAGGCTGTGTCCTTATGCAACATGGAAAGGTTATAGCCTACGCCTCTCGACAACTCAAAGATTATGAGAAAAATTATCCTACTCATGATCTAGAGTTGGCAGCAGTCGTTTTCGCGTTGAAGATCTGGAGACACTACTTGTACGGAGAAAAAGTGGATATCTATACGGATCATAAAAGTCTCAAGTATTTCTTCACCCAGAAGGAACTCAACATGCGACAACGACGTTGGCTTGAGCTGTTAAAGGATTATGACCACACAATCCAGTATCACCCGGGAAAGGCGAACGTTGTAGCTGACGCTTTGAGCAGAAAATCTTATGCAAGTACAAGTGCACTGCTGACAACACAAAAGTGTATTTTGTACGACTTGCAAAAGATGGAGATAGAGCTAAAGACACCAGGGACCCGCTCGAAGATTGCTCACGTGCGAGTAGAACCAACTTTAATCGATAAAATTAAAGCTGCTCAAGCTACCGATCCGGAACTGATAAACATGATAAAGAAAGTACAAGAAGGTGCCATTCCCGAAGCAAGAATCGACGAGAAAGGAATACTTCGAGTCAACTCTCGACTCTGTGTTCCTAACGATCCTGAATTAAAGCATAAAATCATGATGGAGGCACACAACACGCCGTTTGCAATCCACCCAGGAGGTACCAAGATGTATCGAGATCTTCGACATACATTTTGGTGGAACAATATGAAAAGAGAGATTGCAGAGTTTATCTCAAGGTGCCTAACTTGTCAACGTGTCAAGGCAGAGCATCAAGTTCCTAAAGGTCCATTACAATCACTTGAAGTTCCCGAATGGAAGTGGGAACACATCAATATGGACTTCGTGACGGGTCTTCCAAAAGTTTCTCAAGGCTTAGATGCAATTTGGGTGATCGTAGATAGATTGACCAAATCTGCTCATTTCTTGCCTATACGAGAAAACTTTTCACTTGAACGTCTTGCCGGTATGTACATAAATGAGATCGTGAGATTGCATGGCATGCCAGTTTCCATAGTTTCTGATCGGGATCCTAGATTCACTTCACGCTTTTGGATCAGTCTACAAAAAGCTATGGGCACTGAACTACGTTTTAGTTCTGCATACCATCCTCAAACGGACGGACAATCGGAAAGGACGATCCAGACCCTCGAAGATCTTTTGAGACTTTGTGTATTAGACTTCAAAGGAAGTTGGGATAAGTACTTGCCGTTGGTGGAATTTTCTTACAACAACAGTTACCAAGCAAGCATAGGCATGGCTCCATTCGAGGCATTGTATGGAAGGAAGTGTCGCTCTCCAATATGTTGGAATGAGGTAGGAGAAGCAAAATTGTTGGGACCCGAGTTGGTACGCTTGACGACCGAAAAGATCCAAATGATCCGACAACGAATACAGACCGCACAAGAACGACAAAAGAGTTATGCTGATCTTCATCGGAGAGACGAAAGTTTCAACGTCGGAGATCATGTATTCTTACGTGTTTCTCCATGGAAAGGGGTTACGAGATTCGGAAAGAGAGGAAAGCTTAACCCTCGATTTATTGGCCCATTTGAAATCCTCGATCGAATAGGAACCGTAGCCTACAGACTAGCCCTACCACCAAGTATGTCTCGCATCCATAACGTTTTTCACATATCTATGTTACGTAAATATGTGAAGGACCCAAACCACGTCATTGAGTTAGAACCAGACGTTATAGCAGAAGATTTAACATACGAGGAGGTACCTGTTAAGATCCTGGATAAGAAGGAGCAGATCCTACGCTCAAAGGTTATACCTCAAGTTAAGGTTTTATGGAGGAACCAAGATACTGAGGAAATGACCTGGGAGCTAGAATCTGAGATGAAATCTAAGTATCCTTACCTCTTCGATATGTCAGGTACGTCAATTTCGGGGACGAAATTTCATAAGGAGGGGAGGTTGTAAGACCCCGAATTTTATGAAATACAAAATTTAATTTTTCTTCATATATATTTTTTTTTTTTTGAAACAGTAAGTGGTTAAATTAACAAAATTGAAAGTTAAGGATGTTATGTGCAAATTTTATTTTGTCGGACAATATTCGCTTTGTCGGGGAATATTCGTTTGGTCGGGGAATATTCGTTTGGTCCGACGGCGCCGAAATAACAAATTATTGGTGGACCCCACAACGGAATATTTGTCGGATATAGAAAACGACAGAAGTAACCTTTTTAAATAAAAATAGTCAACGGAACTGTTAAAATACCGGTGATAAAAGAATAGTAGCATACGGTAGTTTATGGTATTTTCTGTAGCACACGGTACTCTACAGTAACACACGGTATTGCATAGTGTCTCATATTATTGGTCTGATAATTGACACCGTAACTGTTACGCATCATTTCATCGATAATTGTCACTGCATAATATTTTATATTATCAATTCAATAATTGTTGTTGCACTGTTTTTAAAATTATTGAACCTAATAATTGTCACAGTAACATATGCACAGTAATTCACATTATTGAATCAATAATTGTCATTACACAGTAACGTATGCTTTATTTTACATTATTGTTATCTCTATTATGATGTTATTTAAACAGTTGTATTTCATTAATTTATTGACTTGATATCTAAGAGCTAACTATACTGTATTTATAACAATTAGTCATAATAATTGAATTGATAAAGTTATTTGTTTATAATATAAAGTTAGGTGATTATTAGGTGATATGAAATGAATGGTGTAGATTAAAGTGTGAATTATTGTTGAATAATTGAATTGATTTGTTTATAATATAAAGTTAGGTGATTATTAGGTAATATGAAATGAATGGTGTAGATTAAAGTGTGAATTATTGTTGAATAATTGAATTGATTTGTTTATAATATAAAGTTAGGTGATTATTAGGTAATATGAAATGAATGGTGTAGATTAAAGTGTGAATTATTGTTGAATAATTAAATTGATTTGTTTATAATATAAAGTTAGGTGATTATTAGGTGATATGAAATGAATGGTGTAGATTAAAGATAATATAATATTTGAAATGGATGGTGTAGATTAAAAGATGATCTTTAAATGAATGGTTTAGATTAAATGAATGATAAGATTTTTGGCTATAAATAGAAGTCTTAACTTAAGGATTTTTCATAAACTTCCTTACTTGTTCTCTCTTTCTCTCTCTAAATACTTCTTGTGAAAGTTCTCTCTAAGTGTGCTTAAGTCATCTTGAGTATTTGTGAAGATCTATAAGTATACGTGTACTGTTCAAGTTAATCAACCTCATTTAAATCAATATCCAGTCACGTGTTGAGGTAAGGGATACCATCTTTTTCATCTTCCATTATTCAAACGTACTATGGTAAGGGATTATCATTATTTGATTCTCGATAATAATATTGTTTCTTCCTTACTCATAAGACGTGCCTCTTATTTCCATGTATTAAATTGTGGGAATAACCTTACGGAGCGGATTGCCGCCTGTTGGTGAATAACCTTTCGTATTCATTCATTATTAATCTCTGAGAATAACCTTACGGAGCGGATTGCCGCCTGTTTGGTGAATAACTCTTTGTACTCAAATTCTATTAAATTGTGGGAATAACCTTACGGAGCGGATTGCCGCCTGTTGGTGAATAACCCTTTGTATTAATTTCCTTCACCTTTTGTTAATCAAACCTGCTACGGTAAGGGATATTATTTTCTTTCATACTCCTAAATCGAAATTTATTATGGAACTATTGCTTCTATAATTCCTGAAAATATTATATGTTCCATAATAATTGAACTTCATTATTTCAACTGAACCTTCCTATTTACGTGAACCTTTCTATTGAATTGTAACCGTTATTCTGAACTGTGGATCTTGAATTTCACTCCACATCATGTTGACAATTTGGACATTATTTGAATCTGTACAAAGTAAACTTCCGATACTTATTGTTATCCTATTTCTTCTGTTCATCATTTACATCATTCTAATCATCCAAAAAATCAAGCTGTTGTGAATATCTGTGGCGGGGGGCACAGATGTGATATATTTGTTGAACAGATGATAGGTTAAAGGCGATATAATAGGTTAAAGGCGATACATCTGTTCGGTGTCTTTTATGGCACGTGGTGAATGTTCTCTTTGGCCCGTAGTGCAAAGATGAACTGTTGTTTGGTATGATTATGACCAAAGGCTGAATCTGGTATAATCATGACCGTTGGTGCTATATTGAATATCTTTGGCCCGTAGTGCAAAGATGAACTGTTGATGTGCATGATTATGATCAGGAACTGTGAATTTATATTATCATGACTAATGGTATTTCAGATGATAAAAGTTGATGATGTTTTTACGAAAAAGAGAAGCGAGTGGACATTATAGTCTGCATTATTCTTCTAATAGATTGCTCATTCCGCTGCTATTATTGATCTGAACGTTGTTTAAGAATTTAACTGCAGTTTTTGATATAAACCTTGTAGTCTATTGTATTCTATCAAGAACTCAACTGTTGAAGACTAATGATAATTTATTCGTCATTATCTTAGTCATGATATTCTTTACTGGGCTATTTGAGCTCACCCTTTCTTTTGTTCCATTGTTTTTCAACAGGAGATGAAAACATAACAGGGTCTAGCCGGGGAATGGAGTGAGGGTCCGAGGAATAGTTATCATAGTTTTCACGTTTTGTAAAATAGTGTGGCAATAATAGTGAAGACTTAGTTGTGTATTATTATACACTGTATTGTTGTACGTTGTGCTTTGTTGTAATAATTTTGTTGTAGTCTTTTGACGACTCAAGTATGGGCTGTGTGGGCCCAGATTTGGGGGCGTCACAATTTCGGTATAAGACTTTTAAGGTTCAGTATTTATCGATTTCTATACGAGGCTTTTAAGGTTCGGTAAATACCGAACTGTACCGATTATACCGGTTTGCTAATTTATTTATTTTTTTAGTTGTTATTATTATTATTATTAAATAATTAATAATAACAATAAAAATAATAATAGTAATAATACTAAAAAAAAAAATATTATTATATTAATTTTTGGTAAATATTTGGTCAAAACTAGTACCGAACTGGTTCGGTATTCCGGTATCGGTACGGAATTTTGAATAATTTTGGTACCGATCCAATTCAAAACCGGTCTGGTTCAGAACCAATCCAGTTTGGGACGGTAAAAACTAGTTGAACACCCCTAAACAAGGGAGTAGGGTTGTGTTAGGTCCTTGTAAAAGAACTAGCTAGGTAGGTCATTGCTACCATATGCTGCAACTTTTTACTGCAACATTTTTCTAAATAGACATTACAGCCGTCCAAAAACAATAATTCCATAGGAAAGAAAAACCTAATTTGTTATAAAACAAAAAAGGTCATATTTTTTATTAGAATAATATCAAGAGTCTCAAATTTTTTGTTTCAAAATGCGTATCAAGTCTCATTTTAATAATTAAAATTAATATTGTGTCTAAATGTAATATATATATACTTGTCCAATAACTTTATTATGGTTGACCACCTTAACCGACCAGATAAAGAAAATGACATATTATATCCTATTTTGTTAGGAGTTAGTTCTCTGAAGTATGATTTGTTGTTTTTATTAAAACTAATAATTTTGGAAATTGCAACCTAATAAAATTTTATAAAATTAATTTTATAGTATACATATTACTTTTTTATTTTTATTTGTTGAGTAATTAATGTAATTAATAATACTCCATATTATTCTTATAAAATTCATTGAAAGTTGAGAGAGAAAAGAGGAGTGAAATAAATTGAACTTAATGTTTAAAGATAGTATAGGAAATCAAGTAACTAATTCGTTTTTAAAATTCATAAATAAAATCAACAACAACAATAACAAAATACTATTATTCATAAAAAATAGTTTTAAAAAATAACGAAATGAAATAAGTATAAGAATTAGCACTTGATAGTACACCTAGTGCGAATATAAAAGGAATTGATATTTTTGCAAGCATGAAATTTTCGTAAGTGGGTTCTTCTTTTAACTAATTTAACTTTTTATAGTTTAGTTAAAAATAAGACTTACTTACAAAAATATCAAGTTAACTTGTATATAATTAATATTTTCACAAGTTAATTTGATATTTCAGCAAATAAAACCCGTTTTCAACTAAACTACTTGTGAATATATCACATCAGTTTGAGAAAATATCAATTTTGTATAAGAACTGATATTTTCACAAGTTAATTTGATATTTTCGTAAGTGAGTCTTATTTTTAACTAAACCACAAAGGATTATGTTAGTTAAAAGTATGACTCACTTACAAAAATATCAACTCCCTAAATATTTTATTTGGCTATTTAAGGTATTAGTTTTATAAGTAGCCTTGAAAGTGGTATAAAAAGTAAATATTTTATGATATATTCTCCTTTTGATACATAAAGGCACTTTCGAAAGTGCTACTCACTCTCATCCAAAATATAAAAACTATTTTAACTTTCTAAAGTGAATTTATGATATTTTTAAATTTTAAGTTAAATAATTAATCTGTTAATTAATAGCAGTTTTAAAATAACTTGGATAATTCGTATAAGTATCGAATGAAATTAAATAAATTCATAAAAACTCTATCATTGATACAAGCATAAACACTTTAACTTAATGCAAGGTCTAAAATGTAATTACATGTCATATTCTCAAGTAAAAGTAAAAAGCAGTGCCAAGGAAAGAACAAAAAGAATATCTATTATATAAAACAGAGCAGATATATCCAACGGTCTCAAATTGCTAATGGCTTCAACAAACAAGGGCTAAGATTAATTTTGGTTCCCCCTCTTTTCTATCTGTCCGTTTGAAATTTGCTTCTCCTCTTTTCCTTATCTGCTTGGTCTCAAATTTCGTCTTCTCTCTCCTGCCGTTCCATTCCATTTCTTTTCTCTCTCCTACTTGCCATCGTCTTCTCTCCCTCTTCGAATCAATCACAAATCCTCTCCCTAATCATAAATCCCGCCCGCCCAAATCAGAAATCAACACCCATTGACACATTCGCTCCAAATCAGAGAGAGTTTGCCGACTACCACGATTCGTTGGCGACGGGATCTCCTTACCTAAAGCTACCGTGGTTGCAACAGGTATTTCAAGATTTTAGAGAGGACCGGTGGTAGAAATACTGTATTTTTTTGTCGGGTAGAGTTTGATTTTGTCTCCCTTCCCCCGCCCCCAAGAAGAAAGGTTTTTACAGATTAGGTTGGTTTAAAGCACTTTATTCAGTATTATATTTTTTTACAGGCTGCAAGTATAGATGCGATTGCTTCCCTCTTGAAAAATGACATCTTAACTCTGGAATCACTGGTTAGATTTTGTTATTATTTTTTATACAGTCACAATTTTTCTTATTAGTTACGATCCTATTAGTTATACACTCCTATATTACGACTTTTAATCTATAGGTTAGAGATAGCATTATTAGTGCAAGAGGTAATTTAATCAAGAGGTCTAGATTGCCATTGTTCAACTTTTTTTATTAATTGCATACACTTCTGTTTGTTAGTAGTTAGTAAACCATACTTCATATTCATTATTATATGATAAAAGGAAGATTGAAAGATCCTGATTCGTGGGTTCTTATATCATTCAATTTGTGGATTGAAAGATCCTGATTGGAAACAATGTTGGAAAAATTATGAGCAATGTTGGAAAAATTACCCTAAGCATCTCGATATCATTATTGTTTATTTCTTGTTTCTTGTAATGGATTTGGTAGTGCTTTTAAAAATTCAATCTTTTGGCGTTTTGAGGAAATGGGTATTTTATTGAGCATTTATTTTGGATTTTGGTATATGGGTTTTGTTTGTGTAGTTTGGATTTTGTAATGATTAGTAATGGATAAAGGGCTGAGATAAGTTGAACTGTGCAGGCTTCAGTAGAATATAGAAATGTGATGAAAGAGAAGGAGGAGGATTTGTCACTGTTCCTTGAGTTGTGAAAAACTTTCTCCATGGCTTATTATTAACTGTATTAGGGATAGCCGACCCCTAAAGAGGTCGGGATCAAAGGATTTTTCTGTAAGTTTAATCATACTCAAAGATGAAGGCATGTACAACAATATGTCTAAAAGGAAGCATGAAATCTTGTTTTTTCTCTTCTTTTTGCCTTTCCTTTCCCACTTTGTATGTCTAATGTATAGTTTGTTTGAAATAGGTGAGTTGCATCGAATAGTTTTGGGCAGAAAGTAATGCGGAAGACAATTTTATCTGGTTCAAACCACAGCCAAATTAACAATGTAAGGTTCTCACCCTATGTTATAATCATTCTGACCCGTTATAATTAGCAAGACATTCTGCTGACTGAATAACAGATGGTTTGTTGTTAATGATCTTTCTCTTGTACTTTATATGTGTGTGTGTTTTTCTGATAAAATTATATATTGTACTCTAATAATTGCCTACAGTACATGTTTTATCTCTTTCTTTCCTACTTTATGAAACAACTTAGTTTTTGTGCTAACTTTGCTACCTGACATTTTTTTTTCCTGCAATCTAAATGTTTCAAACTCGAAATTAGTTTGACTAGATATTACATTGCAAGTCTGCATTTTTTTCATTTATTTTGAGTGGTAAGGTGCTGTTATCATTAGAGTTTGTTGAACTATTAAATGGTCTCATTAATGCATACTGTGCTTATTACATTTGACATTTATAAGCTGTATGAAGAGGAGCTTTCAGCATTTATAGTAAAGGCGATATACAACCAGAGTTTGTTTGTAATTAAAATTCAAGAAGTACCGGTGACAATGAGTTTGTTTTTCTCATAGCTTCAGCATTTACCCATTACCCTAAGCATCTCGATATCATTGATATCTCTATTCTTAACAATGTTGGAAAAATTATGAGCAAAATCATCTAAAATTTTGTAAGAGTTTGAAAATTTATGGTTCTTAAATGCATGGAGAGCAATGCAAAGTTGGGGTTTTCTATGGAGGGTTAATGTCTTCAATAAGTTCACTTGGTGTGTTGAGCTATCTATATATATGGCTTCAACAAATTCCAATGTCTCTCAAATCCGACGGTCTCAAATCATTTTATGACTTCAACAAAGAACGGTTGTTATCAACTCCACTTTGGTTCCCCCCTCTCTCTTCTCTATTTGCTTCTGATTTGTTTTGTCTATTGTCGATTTCAAAATTTGAAATTAACCAGAGCTAATCGATTGGTTCAGTTGTATACTGAAGTGGTTGCACCTTGTATGAGCTCAATTGTGCTAAATTAAGTGGCTGCACCTTGTATTCCTCATTACCTATGTAGTGTTGTTCTTACAGATACTCGCCGACAATACTTCTCCTACGACATTTTGATGTTTTCCATAGTATGGCCTCTAATGAGGGTTCAGCGCATGATCAAATCGGTATCAACTCTGAAGTTGCATCTGTTGTTAAGGAATTCACTGAACCAATCGGTGAAGATGTAGTCAACCTATATGATGAAGAAACTAATAGTGATTATGTAAGCTGCAATTTGTCATTCCCCATTCCCATTCTCTATATAGTCAACCTATATGATGTAGTCAATCTAGAATAGTTTCATGTCTCATAACTTATAAGAAAAAGCAAAATAACGTTCCCTTAATATGATTATTTATGCAGAAGTTATAACTTATAAGGCTACCAAGCTGTTCTTCTTAAACACCACTTCTGTATCTTGGCTCACAGAGACTGGAAAATTATTTCAGAAAAATATAAGCATTGTTTCTAAAACAAAATTTATAAGGATGCTCATGGTTTGGTTTTATAGACATCCAGTACTGTTGATTGCAGCTACTGACAGTTCTGAAGGGCTGCCACCAACTATTAGGCGTTGTTTCAGCCATGAAGTTAGTATGAGACCTTTGACTGAAGAACAAAGGGTTGAAATGCTATCCCAATCACTTCAACGTGTTTCTGAACTTCTTCCTAATGTAAGTGAATGTATGCTCTTTGTCTTCCTTTTGCATATTAAATTTCATATTATATGGTCCTCTATCTGTGTATTCAAATATGATGTCAAATGTCCAGCGACTCCCTTCTGATGTCAAATGTCAATCTTTTCAACAAAAATAAATAAAGAAAAATGGTAGAAAGAAAGAGTAATAATGAGTAGTGTTACTACAAAATAATATGTATTAACAAAATGAGTATAATATATGTTGTTTAGAGACCTTTTGACCGAGTCTCAGGCGTCAAGATTCTTTACAGCTCCGCTACACTCCTCACTCACTCAAGGCTTGTTACATTTTTGGTGAGAGAGAGAGAGAGTTGGAAAAAGCGCTACTCAGTATTATTAGGAGAGACTTACTTAAGGCATCTCAACCAAGAGAGCACAACCTCCATACTGCCAGTATTCCCTGGGCTTGTAGTCAATTTTATTAGATCAAAAGATTAAAAAAAATCGTTTGGTGATATTGGTCTTGGTTTATATTTATTTATCTCATTAGTATTTCGGTTATTGTGAAGTAAACAAGTAACTAACAAAAAATTCCTATAATTTATTTCGATATTGATTTCAGTTTCTACGCCTGCTTAAATAAATATTATCCTTGACATTTTATCATTTGGTCAGTGAATCTAATAGTAGTATAACTTTAAGATGGTTGATTGTTAGTATATCGTCTGCCTAACATTTTCTAAAATTCTACAAGAAAAACAAAAACTATACATAAAAAACAAATCTATAACACTTTGTAAATGAAAAAACATATCTCTCATACTTACATATTAGATAGTTTTATCCTTTGGAGTGATGGTTTACCACGTTAATAAGATAGTTTTGTCATATTGTATTGCTTGAATGATGTTTTATTCGAGTGATGGTTTACCACGTTAACAAAGAATTAATATTTATGTATATTTATATTATTATTTTTTTTGTTTTTTTTGTTATATTAGTTGCACCGTGTCTTCAGACACGGGTTATTCCTAGTATATATATATATGGGAATGATCCCTAAGAAGTAGTTGTTATGAATCAAAAACTGACATACATCATTTATACCATTAAAAACAAAAAGAACAGTCAAGATTACAAAACGTCCACTATTATAGTATTATTAGTAGCAAATGTTTAAAAAAAAATTAAATGTACGCTATTAATAGTAGTGGACGTCAATCAAAGAGTCAAAAGACGTCCGCTACTATTATTAACGGACGGTACGTCTGCTGCGGGCTATGACTAGTAGTCTGCTGCGAACTATATAGCGGACGACGAATTTTAAGTATTTAATCTCAACTGTTAATCCCTATAATGAATAATATAGATAGTGTTTGTCTAATTTTATTTCATAGCAAATATATACTATGGATCGACCCAACTCCAACGCATGCATATAGCAAATACATTGCTATATGTGATGAATAGGAGGAGCCCAACTCCAAGCTTCAAACAGACCCAACTTGAGACATCGTACAGGAATAACGCAAGCAACTCAGTTTGACATTGCGACGTCCCATTTTTATAGTCTCTCTGACTTAGATCTATCTAACAACCAGAACACTGGTAAATTGCCATTCAGAACATTTCCTCCATATCTGATGATTTTAGATCTCTCCCTTTTCTGGACAAATTCCACATACTAATAATGATGATGATAATGCTGGATTTCATTAAAAAGTACACGACTATAATTCTCTCAAACAGTGATTTGAGTGGTGGTATTCCGACATCAATATGCAATACGACGAATTTGGCGGTATCAAACAATCAGTTGTCAGGAAAGCCCCCGCAGTGTTTAGGGAACTTGCAAGCGCCAGATGTGACAGACAACACCATATGAGATGGCCACATTCCAACTTCTTTGGGTTCTCTGGAATACCTTCAATATTTTTACATTTCCTTAACAACAGATTTCATGGAAGACTCCATCTTTTCAAAATTTGGCAAACCTCGTCACCTTTGACTTGGGCAGAAATGATTTCACTGATGTCATCCCTTTGTGGATTGGAGAGAAAAGCTATCTAAACTACAGTTTCTAGAATAAATTCTATGGCGAGATTCCTCTACGGCTCTGTCGTCTCTCCAATCTTCAGTTGTTGAACTCGGCCCAAAATAATGTAACAGGAAGCATCCCTCCCTGTTTTGGCAACTTTACTGCCACGGCCCGAAGTCACAGTCTAGAAGAATTTCAAGAGCCAGAACTGTATTACAGACCTTTTGAAAATATTTTTGATTCTATCAAAGTAAGAGAACTTGAATTCACTAAAACCCTCCCATTTCTTGTTTCCATAGAACTATCAAACAATAACATGGCTGGAGAGATTCCAGAAGAGATAATGGATCCTTATGCCTTACTGAATTTGAAACTAGTAGGAAATCATCTAGTAGGAAGGATAGTTAGAAAAACTGGAATCTCTAGATCCATCTAGAAATAAGTTTTCTGGTCCCATGTCCCAAAGCTCGTCTGGTTTATACTTTCTAAGCCACTTGAACCTGTCCTTCAACAATTTATCGGGGAGAGTTCCCACTGGATGGCAGCTTCAGACCCTAACTGATCCATCCATCTATATGGAAACAATGGACTTTGTGGAGGATCAATCTTGAAGAGTTGTCGCGGTGATGATGACTCGCCTGCTAGTCATGAGAGTGAAGATGAAGATGATTATGATGACGACGACTTTTGTGGTTTTATTATGGTTTAGGGCCTGGTTTCTAGGTGACCTTCTTGGGGTTTTGTGGAGTTTTGCATTTTAATAAAACTTGGAGGGATGCCTGCTTTCAGTACGTTGAAACTGTCCACAACAAGGTAATGGTTGCAATTGCAGTGAATGCAAATCGGCTAAGAAGGAAATTCAACAATTAAAGGTAACTTCATCTTTAAAACTCTTATCTTTCTCTTATTGATCTTTCTCATTCACATACATATGCCAACTAAATTTTCTAAAGCCAACTAAATTTTCTAACCCTAGATGCCAAGTTGAAGTTTGTGGTGTAATAAATATATAGAAGAGTATTTAACCCTAGGCTGAACATTAGAATAGAATTCTTTTCTATTATACTTATTTTCTAGAAGGGGTAAACACAAATTATCTTTATTTTTTCCTGAAGATTATAACATTAGTAGCTTAAATCGTTGATATGAAAAGCAAATATTACAACCATTAATATTGTTGTTAAATTCTTCATAGTTCTCTTATTTGATGGAGATTCTAATTCGTCGCTTGTTCATCGGTTGCCTTCTTAGTACTCAATCCTTTTGCTCTGGTTTATTAGTTTCGCTATTCTCCTTTATTTTCTCATTTTTAAAAAACTAATAGTGTGCAAGTGCGGGTTTCCCCAAAGGGAAGGGATCAACAGGCTTATGGCATAATAAACAGAACACAACAAGCGAACATCTATCTTATCGTAATAATACCGTATCCTAAAAGAACCAATGGCAGAGTCCAAAAGTAGCTTAATTCTCAGAAAGAACTCTCTTTTAGTATTCCCAGCATATCTTACTTCAAAACCAATTCCCAAGCACATGCTGCCTCATAAGAAAAGCAAATCTCTCTGACAGGCAAGGAAGAAAATAATATTTTGACCAAACACTAGTTCTCATTAAACAAGAAGAGCACCAATGTGTGAAAAAACCACTAGCCGAATAAAAACAGATCATGTAAATACTGATTTTATTTGATCACAAGAATATTGACAAACCTGAATTAACATCAAAAACACTAGCTGCAGATTACAAATATAGACTGCAAGCACAACGTAATTGAAGAAAACATGGGGGGTAAAGGGAACAGCAATAATTTACCTATACAACCACACAATCATTGCCACTCAAATAAATTCTGACAAAGGGTTGGCTGAACATCAACATGCTCCATTTCTTTCATGCCGATTTTTAGCAGAGGGGATAATGGACTAAGTCAGAAGCATACCAATTTAATCCACTGCCTTCATCTCTATTTTGAAATATTTTTCATCTCTTCCATACTTGAGAAACATAGGAGGGCAATGGTATGCTAGTTACAACTCTATAATCAACCACACAGGAAAAGATGAAGACCCAAGACGTATGCAGAATTATTCCTTATTGCTTCTATTGGGGTTCTCATTATTGGGTGCTGCGTGTTAATCCGCCTCGCGCTATAGTCCTGCAAATTATAATGACTCTATCTTTTCAATAGTTTCCTAATAACCATTGTTAGAACAAATGAAATGACTTAGCTACTTATTACTTCAGCCATTCAACATTTCAGTAGCTCGACCAGAACAGGTTACTAAGGGTCCACCAGCCATTAAGAAAGAAAAGGAATGATCTAAAGGTCACATAAAAGGTATTTTATCAATAAAACCCTTTGAAACATGATTCAAATTGAGATTCAAATCGCTTAACAAAGAGGCATGATCTACAGAATGATAAGCAACGAACAGCAGCCCTCAAATGAACAAAAGGAAAAGATCCGAGTCATATTGTTATCATGCTCATATAATTGGTAACATTTTTATATCTTAAAAATCTATACGCAACAAACTCTGTGTGTAAGCAAGTAAAATAAGGAGGCATACTTTCCTGGAAGAAGCTGAGAAGTGTTCACAGGACCCTTGGAATTCTAGAAATGTTTGCGCGTGCGTGTCTGTGTTTTTACAAGTACAAGAAAAGCAAGTAAAATAAGGAGGCATACCTTCCCGGAAGAAGCTGAATGTTCACAGGACCCTTGGAATTCCCAAAACGTTTGGCCCTATTTTCATGTTCTTTGTCTACACGCATGGAAGCTACCTCCTTCTCCATGGCAGCTACCTCTCTTCTCATCTTCTTGGCTTCAACCTCCATCGCTTTCGTTAAGGTATCAACTTTCTTTGCTAACATCTGAAAAACAAGAATAAGAACCATAAATCCAACAACATATTATGTGAAGAGAAGAGAATCATAACATTATAGGGGGAAAATGCAACCTCAATAGCATCATCTTTGTCTTTAAGACTTTGATCCTTCTCATGACCAGCTTTCCTAAAAGCAACAACCTCTTTTTGTAGTAAGTCATACAACAATCCGGGCACAGTATCCTCCTTCTCTGCTACAGCGAAATCAAAGGTTTTTTCATCTGAATTTGCTTTCCAGGTACTATCAAGTGTCTCGCTGTCCTTGGTTTCCTCACCAGATTCGCTGAGATTAAAACTTGGACTACCATTTAAAAGGATTTTAACCCTGTCCAACGAGCGTGTACCACCATCAAATGACTTTGATGTCCCTTTTGCATGCTTCAACATTGTACTAGTGCCAGATGATCTCAGCTGAAATGAAGGTGATCTCCTACGTAAAAACCCATTTGAGGTCAATTTGGAGATGTTATCAGCTCCGCCAAGTGATTGACAAAGTGACACACCATTGCTTGCACTTCTTCCATCCGATATGCTGCGGCTGCTAGTGTTTGGTGATCTCAGAGTCTCTTCCAATACTTTTAGACGCAGTTGATATTTTTCCTGAAAGTCGTGAAATAAATTTAGATTTCGAAAAGGTCTACACATAAACAGTTCCGACTTATGAATACTAATAAATTCAAACCAAATTATTACTTTTAACTGTGCTTCAGATCTTGCAGCTCGCTCAGTTATAGTGAGCTTGTCCCGAAGTTGCTGCATCTCTCCCTGTGAGAAGAGCAAACATTTATAGCAGAAAGAAAAAGTAACATAGCATTCAAAAGTTGTAAATTAGAAGTGAACAAAGCTATCATGCCTGCAGGAATCTTCTTTCTTCAAGCCATTGTTTTACAGGCATCACTTTGTCATTAGCATCTTTCCAATCATTTGCTACAACTACTGCCACCCTGTTTGCAGTTACTTTCGCACGTGCCAACTCTCTGTCAAGAGTTTTTCTTTCCTCCTGTGAAATTAAGAACCAAATGTTAGTGGAGGATCAGTTACACGGACAGTGCATTGGTGAAGAATGTGCTTAGGCAAAGTTGATAGCTATTTATATTTTTATATTACATTCATCTCTTGAACTTTTCGTTGATAATCCCTCACAGCATTTGCAGCAGCACCACCTGCAAGAACAGCTTCTTCAAGCTCATGGACAGTCTGGGTGAGCTTTTCAACTTCAGCAACTTTCTGGCGGTGCATTTTATCCAAAATTTTATTTTCTTCCTAATACGGCACAAGAAGCAAGAAAAAAATCCATATTCAAAATTTTCAGATCACACAACCATTATAGAAGAGACTTTGGCGTTCTTCAGAAGAGAAAAAGCATCACATCCACAATACCTGGCAAATTTCTATCTGCTTCATTAATTCTTGGTTCTTATTTAGAAGATCATCCACCATAGAAGCTTTCGCCAATGCAACTTGCACAGTCCTCTCAGCTTCAAGTAAAGCGGCCTCTTTTGATTTGGTGAGGCGATCCAATGCTTTGTTGTCATCCTGGAGCTTTGCAATCTGGAAAGCACAACGGCCATAAAATCAATTTGTGATGCATACTCTACCATCTGCATAAGACTACACTATATTATGTTTTCTGTAACCTAATAACCATTAGATGTCTAGAGACCATGTATACCTCCTGACGAGCAAGCTTGAGCTCCGCTTCCAAGGGTGCAAGGATGGCTTCGATTGGGGGCATATCATCATCTTTTTGAGCAGCATGAACCCTTCGAAGAGTGGCTTCTGCTGCAAACTGAGCAGCCATAGAGGCCTTCTTCTCATCATTGATTTTCTTAATCTCAAGATTCTGCCAAGAAAGAGGTATCTCACTATATTTAGATTTTGTGAATGGAGAATGAAAAATTAATTTTATGGTAGGTGAGCTTCAGTCAATACTTTGCTTTCAAGAAGAGATTCCGTTAACTTGAGCTTCTCATCCACCTTCTTCAATTCTTCAGCTAGCTATGTTACAAAGAAAAGTAAGAAAAATCATGTACGCTTTAATTCGAATATCATACAACTCAAAATAACATTTGAGAAGGGGAACAGGCAATGGGACAACTTCTTTTTTTCTTTAGGCAAAGGCAAAATATAAAGACAAAAAAATTCTTAGGTATATAACCCCAAAAAAATTCCCAAAATCAGAAATTTAGCGACTAAAGCTATATTTCAATTTTACTAATTCAAGGTATATATCTTCTTAAATTGTGTTAATGCAATTTCAAAATCTTCTTCTCCACATTGCATCATTTAAATACAAATAATGCTATATATTCCGACAGGCTGGACACAGATTGGGTCGAGTAGAGACTGTGGCAAATACATTATGTAAATAAACTTACAGGCTAACTTTTGGCATCTACTTAAGGCCCAAAAAAAGTCAGCACATTAATCACTTATTAATAACAAATGATAGAAATATGACCAAAAAAATCATTAGAGTTATCTGATCCATAACATGTTTGTCATCAAACTTATGTCCATTAGGATTCTAGGATACAAGTAGCATACAGCCATACAATAATCAAGTTAAGGAACCCTGTAACGAACAGTTTCTGAAGCATTTAACTATACATATAAGACTTCCAATAGAACGACTTGTGTCAATGAAAAAACTCGGGAAAATAGGAGCAAATGCATTGAGAAACCATACTACAATGGTCCAGATCATACCATCAATTATTGAGCAACCAATTCTTAATAAGAAGGATCCGAATCCCATTACTGCTTCATTTATTTTCTATTTTTTGATATGTCCCATTACTGCTTCATAAACAAATTCTGGGGAAAAAAATTAAAAATACTATAAAAAAATTCAACATTGCTATCTTCAAAAATACACCCCAGAATCAATAGACACAAAGTTCATGATAAAATAAAGAAACAGAAAAGAAAAACTAGTCCTTGTCCTTCACATTGTAAGACAGATGAACCACTAGCTGGATATTAGCCCTCACAAATCAAAACAGTAACCTAACAAACATATAGAAGAACGATAGAAGCTAGTAATCAACAGAGAATATCTAGAGAAAGTAACAGATTTCATACGAAAGTTCGCAGTATAGACAACCCTTGATTAATTGGAATGAGTTATTTGAAGAGAACATCAAAACAGAGACATCTACATAAACAATATAATTGGAGTGCTAGCCCCCAAAGGAAAAAAGACTAGGATACTAATATAAATATAACTTCTACATGCCAATATTAATAGCTAAATTGATGTCAAAAGATTCACAACTTGTGGTGGCATAGCAGCTAACTAAGATCAAATTTTGAAACTGAAATGAACCTAAGCTGCTTAGTTCCACCTTTTATTTAAATAGGGCATGAATCCCAATTGTCAAGAGTACTTCTGATACTAGAATTAACTGCAACAAGAAAAAGGGTGAAACAGGAAACAAAATGCAACATATTCGTAATCAATAATTTGATAAAAGTGAAATTTGATATTAAAATTTAAAAAAAATTAATTTAAATGTTCATCTTAAAGCAATTTAACTTATGTTCTAAGTTCATGGGAGAACAACAATAAAAATCCAACACGCTGTGATTAAACATGTAACAATAACACATTAGCGTGATACAGCAGAATTCAGTTTCAACATTTAAAGAGAAAAACACTATAATAAACAAAACAAAAAAAAGGAAAACCTCTTCAACAGCTTTTTCACGAAGGCGTTCAGAGAACTTGAGTGCCTTGATCTCCACTTGCGCTTCGCCCAATTCTCGATCCTTATCTAAAAAAACGACGCCGTAGGTAACAATATTCAAATCAAAATCAAAACAAAGCACCAAAAATCTCAACGGATCAGCACGCATTCTTCACCTCTGACTTCATTCTCCAACCGATTAAGCTCCACTTTCACCGGATCCGACCCGTGCATCAAAATTAAGAAGTCATCTGTATCCAAACTCGGTGGCCTCAACGGAGCTCGCCTCCTCGAATTGCTCCTTCCTTCTCTGGAAGATGCCGACACCGTCAATGGCGTCGGCGTCGCCTCACTCGCCAGCAGCCGTGCATTGCCGCCTTTATCACCGGCACACAGCTCTGGAGCCACCGACAGTCCACCTTCGTCGCCGGAAACATCCGCCATCTCGGATCTAGGCACTTTATCTCACATCAAAATACTGAAAACTTCCCCCTAACACAATCTCTAGGGGCTCCAACTTAAATAGAAATACAGATAGATAGAGAGATGAATTCACTTGGAAGATTCAAAATGCGGTGTTTGTTTCTCTCTCTGGAATGCTTTTTAAATCTGCATCGTCGTTGTGTCGCTAAGATTTTCGGTTTCTCTCTCTAGAAATGTGGGTTTACAGGGGAGTGTGATTTATGAGTAATAAAATAATATTGTGTTAGCAGGGAAGCTTTGCTGTTCGGCAGACACTACAGTGTGAGGGGGAGGAGTGTATTAATACTAACTATTACAAGTAGTAAATTATGAGGACTGCTTTTCGTTAATTAGGATATAGGAGCGTTTAGTTTGTTACGCAGCGTATGCGTACTGCGCGTATGCTAAAAGGCGGGCCACATTGGCGCGTATTGCGCACACTGTAGTGAAAGGGAAAGTGTTCACATAATAAAAAAAAGGCTTCAAAGTTTTACAAAATTCTCTTCTTAACCCAAAAGTATTAACGTTCTCAATTATATTCTTTAAAATTTAAATTTTTTATAAAATTATTATATTTTAACATATTAATAAAATTATAAGACATAATCTTTCGTATATATATCAAAAATTATTAATAATTATGTTATTTATATTTCATATAACACATAATATTATTATATTTAAACATTTAAAATGATTTAAATATATATTTACCTATATTAATCTTGAGTATTAACCTATAATTTTATTAAGATGTTAAAGAAAACAGTTTTGTAAAAATTTAAAGTTGAAAAAACTCTATCTTTATTTTCCCCTCTACATTATGACATCAGTAGCTTAAACCGTTGATTATGATCATAAGCAGATATTACGTCCCATTAACATTGATCGTCCTTTGAAGCAAAAAATGGGAACATTCACCCCGAATGATAATTCAACTCTAATTTTGAATAAGAAATAAAAGATCCATTTACCATTAGATCAACGGATGATTTGTATACAAAACCTCCATGATGGTTGTTATACGTTGTATTTATTATTTAGATGGGACTTGGAGAATATATATATTAAATAACGTTTAGTACATGGTTATTTGTGTGCGAGTAAGTAGTACTTCTGATCTTGCTTATTCATTTATTCAACGAAATTGCTTTTTTGGTACATGTTTGCGATGACGATGATGACAAACTACAAAATACTCATATGATCATTGTTATTATTATTAACTCTTTAAAATTAATTTAAAATATTTTTATACTTAAAATAAATATAATTATTAATAATTTAAAAATAATAAATCTTATAATGATAATACTTTAAAGATAATTTATAATAATTATGTTAACTATGAGTTTTAAAATATCTCAAATTAACTCTAAAAGTCGATAATAATTTATATTTTGAAATTAAGGCAGTACAGAACTAGAATGCACTGCTAGACAATTAATCTAACACTGTGTTTACAAGTTTAGAGACGCTAGGTAAAAGAAAACATTTTACTCTTATAAGCTTAAATTACTTTGAAAACAATTATAAGAATATTTTTTATATTTTAGCAAGTCATCTAAGTTTTTAATAAACTTCCTTCCAAAATCTTTTCATGTTTGATACGAAATCCTTAAAAAATCTCAATAACTCCCCTCTCTTAAGAAAACTCACAAACGAGAGCCTTACGATAAATTTCATTTACTTCTCCTTTATTTTCTCTTTTTTTTAAAACTCACAAACAGCAGTCTAAGTGCGGGTTTCCTCCAAAGGGAAGGATCCACAGGCTGACAGTCAGGCTTATGGCATAATAAACACGACACAACACGTGATGCCTCGTAAGAAAAGCAACTCTCTCAGACAGGCAAGGCAGGAAATAATATTTTGACCAAACACTGGGGGCACTGACCCATAAAAGCACCGATGTGTGTGAATAAACTACACAATCCATGTAAATACTGATTTTTATCTGATCACAAGAATATTGACAAACCTGAATTAACATCAAAAACACTAGCTGCAGATTACAAATATAGACTGAAAGCACAAACGTAAATAAACAAAACACGGGGTGGTAAAGGGAACGCCATAATTTACCTATACATCCACAATTCATTGCCACTCGAATAAATTCCGACAAAGGGTTAGCTGAATATCAATATCCTCCATTTCTTTCTTGCTGATTTTTAGCAGAGGGGATAACAGACTAAGTCAGAAGCATACCAATTTAATCCACTGCCTTCATCTCCATTTCGAATTAGTATTCATTTCTTCCGTACTTGGGAAACACAGGATGACAATGGCATGCTAGTTACTACTCTATAATCAACCACATAAGGGTAGAAATAGGAAAAGATGAGGAAAATGACCCAAGACGAGGCCAATGCAGAATTAGTCCTTACTGCTGCAATTGGGGTTCTCGTTATTGGGTGCTGCGTGTTAACCCACCTCGTGCTACAGTCCTGCGAAATATATAATGACTTGTTATCATTTCAATACTTTCCAAATAACCATTGTTAGAATAAATGAGTTAGCTACTTGTTCTTCAGCCATTCTACATTTCAGTAGCTCAACTTACAAACTCTAGAGTAGAGACTATAACGAAACGAACAGGAGAAAGAAAGATAACTTGGCATGACGAGCAAAACAAGAAACGTTGTCTTGGTCTCTAGTTACGCTATCACACCAGTATAACAAGTAAACAATCACTGAATCAAGATTGAGGTTGCCTAAGCAGTCGGTACATACTAAAAAAGTTAAAGCTCAAGGAGGGAGATAAAAAGGAATCACACCACTGGGGGCTCAAACTCCAAAAAACAACTTCGAACTAAATTTCTTTTGTAAGAAAAAAAAAAGAAATTTATCAACAAATAGAGAACAGGTTACAAAGGGTCCACCAGCCATTAAGAAAGAAGAAGAAAAAAAGAACCAACAAACAAACGTGAAATCAGAGAGCAGCATTGCGGTTATGCTATGTGCAAGAATAGTTGTCACATAAAAGTTATTTGATCAATAAGACCGTTGAAAACATGATTCAAATTGAGATTCAAATCGCTTAGCGAAGAGACGTGATCTATAGAATGATAAGCAACTAACAGCAGCCCTCAAACGAATAAAAAGGAAAAGATCCAAGTCATATCGTTATTACGCTCATAGAACTGGTACCATTATTGAACCTTAAAAATCTATACACAACAAACTGTGTAAATATATGTGTATATGTGTGTGCATATATTTATATCCCTTTTACAAGTACAAGAAAATCAAGCAAAAGGGCGACTACCTTCCTGGAAGCAGTTGAGAACTGTTTACAGGACCCTTGGAATTCCCGAAACGTTTAGCCCTATTTTCATGTTCTTTGTCTACACGCATGGAAGCTACCTCCTTCTCCATGGCAGCTACCTCTCTTCTCATCTTCTTGGCTTCAACCTCCATTGCCTTAGTTAAGGTATCAACTTTCTTTGCTAACATCTGAAAAACAAGAATAAGAACCATTAATTTAACAAAATATCAAGTGAAAAGAATCATAGTATTGAAGGGTAAAAATGCAACCTCAATAGCATCATCTTTGTCTTTAAGGCTTTGATCCTTCTCGTGGCCAGCTTTCCTCAAAGCAACAACCTCTTTTTGTAGCAAGTCATACAACAATCCTGGCACAGTATCCTCTTTCTCTGCTACTGTGAATTCATTGGTTTTTTCTTCTGGATTTGCTTTCCAGGTACTATCAAGTGTCTCACTGTCCTTGATTTCCTGACAAGATTCGCTGAGATTAAAAATTGGACTACTATTTAAAAGGATTTTACCCCTGTCCAATGAGCGTGTACCACCATCAAATGACTTTGATGTCCCTTTTGCATGCTTCAACATTGTACTAGTGCCAGATGATCTCAGCTGAAAAGACGGTGATCTCCTAGGTAAAAATCCATTTGAGGTCAATTTGGAGATGTTATCAGCTCCGCCAAGTGATTGACGACGTGACGCACCATTGCTTGCACTTCTTCCATCTGATATGTTGCGGCTGCTAGTGTTTGGTGATCTCAGAGTCTCTTCCAGTACTTTTAGACGCAGTTGATATTTTTCCTGAAAGTCATGAAATAAATTTGGATACCGAAAAGGTATATAAATAAATAGTTCTGAATAATAATAAATTCAAACCAAATTATTACTTTTAACTGTGCTTCAGATCTTGCAGCTCGCTCAGTTATAGTGAGTTTGTCCCGAAGTTGCTGCATCTCTCCCTGTGAGAAGAGCAAACTTTTATAGCAGACAGAAAAAGCAATTTGGTATTCAAAAGTTTTAAACTACAAGTGAACAAATCTATCATGCCTGCAGGAATCTTCTCTCTTCAAGCCACTGTTTTACAGGCATCACTTTGTCATTAGCATCTTTCCATTCATTAGCTACAACTACTGCCACCCTGTTTGCAGTTACTTTCGCACGTGCCAACTCTCTGTCAAGAGTTTTTCTTTCCTCCTGTGAAATTAAGAACCAAATTTTAGTGTTGATTATCAGTTGCACAGACAATGCATTGGTGAAGAATGTGTTTAGGCAAAGTCACTATTTATATTTTTATATTACATTCATCTCTTGAACTTTTCGTTGATAATCCCTCACAGCATTTGCAGCAGCACCACCTGCAAGAACAGCTTCTTCAAGCTCATGGACAGTTTGGGTGAGCTTTTCAACTTCAGCAACTTTCTGGCGGTGCATTTTATCCAAAATTTTATTTTCTTCCTAATACACACAACAAGCAAACGAAAACCCTTATTCAAAAAATTCAGATCACACAACCATAATAGAAAAAACTTTGGCGGTCTTCAGAAGAGAAAGAGAACGCACAGCCACAATACCTGGCAAATTTCTATCTGCTTCATTAATTCTTGGTTCTTATTTAGAAGATCATCCACCATAGAAGCCTTCGCCAATGCAACTTGCACAGTCCTCTCAGCTTCAAGTAAAGCGGCCTCTTTTGATTTGGTGAGGCGATCCAATGCTTTGTTGTCATCCTGGAGCTTTGCAATCTGAAAAGCACAATGGCAATAAAATCAATTTGTGATGCCTATTCTCTCTACCATCTGCATAAGACTACACTATATTCTGTTTTCTGAAACCTTAAAACCATTAGATGTTTAGAGATGACGAAGATATACCTCCTGACGAGCAATCTTGAGCTCCGCTTCCAAGGGTGCAAGGATGGCTTCAATTGGGGGCATATCATCATCTTTTTGAGCAGCATGAACCCTTCGAAGAGTGGCTTCTGCTGCAAACTGAGCAGCCATGGAAGCCTTCTTCTCATCAATGATTTTCTTAATTTCAAGATTCTGCCAAGAAAGAGGTATTTCACTATATTTAGTTTTGTGACTGGAGAACGAAAAATTAATTTTATGGTATGTGAGCTTCAGTCAATACTTTGCTTTCTAGAAGAGATTCCGTTAACTTGAGCTTCTCATCCACCTTCTCCAATTCTTCAGTTAGCTATGTTACAAAGGAAAGTAAGAAAAATCATGTAAGCTTTAATTCGAACATCATACAAATTAAAATAACATTTGCGAAGGGGAAAAGGCAATCGCACAACTTCTTCTTTTGTTATTGATCAGGCAAAAGACAAAATATAAAGACAAAAACTTGCTTGGTTTATAACACCCATGAAATCCCAAAACCACGACTTAACCTAGATTTTTCACTTTTTGTTAATTCAAGATATATATCTTCTTCAAATGTGCTAATAAGATTCCAAGATTTCAACATTTAAATATGAGTACTGCTATATAAAACGACAGGCTAAATGCAGCTTGGGCAGTACATTGTAAAACAACTTAGAGGGTAACATTCAGCATCTACTTAAGGCCCAAAAATGTCAGCACACTAATCATTTCCGTTTTTAAATATTAATAACAAATGATAGAAATATGGAAAAACAAATATTAGAGTAATTTGATCCATAACATGCTTGTCATCAAAATTACACCGTCCATTAGAATTCTAGGACACAAGTAGCATACAGCCATACAATAATCAAGTTCATGATCCCTCTAACCAACAGTTTCTGAAGCGTTTACCAATACATACAAGATTTCCAATAGAAAGACTGGTATCAATCAAAACCTTGGGCAAATAGAAGCAAATGAATTGAAAAACCATGCTACACTGGTCCAGATCATGCCATCCATTATCAGTAGCCAATTCTTAATGAGAAAGATTCAAATCCCATTATTGCTACATTTATTTTCTAATTTTTTTATAAGTCCCATTACTGCTTCATTAACAAATTTCAAAGAAAAAAAAAATCATCATTGCTATCTTCATATATAGCCCCCTCCCCCCGAATCAAGACACAGTTTGTGACAACTAAATAAGAAAAACTAGTCCTTTACGTTGAAAGAGTGATGAACTGCTAGGTAGATGTTAGCCATTGGAAATCAAAACAGTAACCTAACAACCAAATAGAAGAAAGATAAAAGCTAGGAATCAACAGACAATATCTAGAGAAAGTAACAGATTTCATATGAAAATTCACTGTATAGACAACCTTTGATTAACTGGAATGAGTTATTTAAGAGAGCATCAAAACAGAGACAACTACATATACATTATAATTGGAGTCCTAGCCCTTGAAGGGAAAAAGACAAGAGGACTTCTACATGCCAAATATTAATAGCTAAATCGATGTCGATAAATTCACAGCTTGTAGGTGGCACAGCAGCTAACTAAGATCAAAGTTGGAAACTGAACAGAACCTAAGCTGCTCAATTCCACCTTTTATTTAAATAGGGCATGATTCCCAATTGTCAAAGGACTCCTGACAGGCTGACACTATAATTAACTGCAACATAATAAAGGGTGAAACAGGAAACAACACTGCAACATAGCTGGATTCAATAATTTGATAGAGTGAAATTTGGCAAGATCATTTTAAAGCAATGTAATTTATGTTCTTAGTTCGTGGAAGAACACCAACAAAAATCCAATCAAAACGCTGTAATAAACATGTAATAATAACACATTAGCTTGAAAACCTCTTCAACGGCTTTCTCACGAAGGCGTTCCGACAGCTTAAGCGCCTTGATCTCCGCTTGCGCTTCGCCCAATTCTCGATCCTTATCTACAAAAAAACGACGCCATAGGTAACAACTAATCAAATCAAAACAACCAAAAATCTCAACGGATCAGCACTCATCCCTCACCCCTGACTTCATTCTCCAATCGATTGAGCTCCACTTTCACCGGATCCGACCCGTGCATCAAAGTTAGGAAGTCATCCGCGTCCAAACTCGGTGGCCTCAACGGAGCTCGCCTCCTCGAACTGCTCCTTCCTTCTCTGAAAGATGCCGACACCGCCAATGGCGTCGGCGTCGCCTCACTCACCAGCAGCTGTACATAGCCGCCATTATCACCGGCACACAGCTCTGGCGCCACCGACAATCCACCTTCATCGCCGGAAACATCCGTCATCTCGGATCTGAACTCTTTAACTCACATCAAAATATTTCAAATCTCCTCCTAACGCAATCTCTAGGGCTCCAACTTAAATAGAAATACAGATAGAGAGATGAATTCACTTGGAAGATTCAAAATGCAGTGTTTGTTTCTCTCTCTAGAATGCTTTTTAAATCTGAATCGTCGTCGTGTCGCTATGGGTTTCTCTCTCTAAAAGTTTGTGTTTACAGAGAGAGAGAGAGAGGGGGGGGGGAGTGTGATTTATGAGTAATAAAATATTATTGTTAGCAGAGAAGCTTTGCTGTTTAGCAGACACTGTGTAAGGGGGAGGAATGTATTACTATCGCAACACTAAACTATTATTAGTATTAGGACTCCTCCTTTTCGTTATTAGGAGTGCTTAAGTTGTTGTGCACCGTGTCCGCACAGGGCATACTTCGGACCTGACGCAACCTAATCCCCAATTAACACCCAGTTTCTTATACCGTATTTGCTTGGGTAATTTCTAAATAGTTTTAAGAAAAATAGTTAACATGTTTTTAGATTTAGAACACGTTGGAGATTGTTTAAAAATTGTGATTATTAATTTTTATTACTATTTTTGTTTATAATCCGTTTTAAAAAATTACTTTTACCTTTAGTAAATAAAAAATATTTAAATTCAAGATAGCAATTTATCTATTTTCAAAATGATTATCACGTCCTGTTCTGAATGGGACGATGATTTTAACTTTGACTACTTAAAGAAGAATCACCAAATAATTATATATGAGGATTGTGAGAGATTGGTATTTGGTTCCTCCGTATCAATTCCCACTCTGTCACTGTCCCTATCCAAGAATAATTATATATTAATTAAATTAATATTATTCTTTTATATATTACATAATCAAAATATTTTTATGTATATGTAGACATATGATTCAATATATTATTATATTTATCATGTATGTGTTAATGTATAATTTATTTTCATATATGTATAATTGAAATTATACTTTTTAAATAAATAAAAACTCACATAGTATTATTTCTCATGATGATTTAAATTTTTCGTGGGCCTTTAAATTTTCTCAAAAAGACGAGGATAGTTATTAAATTTTAATCCCAATAAGAAATGAGACGGAAATGAGAAATATTTATAAAATGAGAGATGGGATGATAGTTTAAATTAGAAAAAAGTAAAAGTGTTTTGCATAAAAAAAATTTGCTAATCACTTATTTGAAGTATAAATTATTAAAAATGAATGTTTTGAAAATTAAAGATGGATAATGGATGAATTACTAAAATAAATATAGATAAATTAGTAATATACTTAATCAAACTTTATTTATCAAATTTGACAAATAATCAGGAGTTTGGAATTTTTAATTATTTTTATACAAAATTATTATAAATAATTTTAAAATTAAATTGTCAAACGTTTTTTATTTTAAAAAAAATAATTATATTCAAATTTAATTGCTTACGACTGACCTCAAACGTGCTTCTACGGTCGGTTAGTGCATGAGTATATGATAAAGATGTCCAATAAACTTTTAAATGGCAACTTCAACCCCGTATATCCTTTCATATTTATATTTTTTATATAGGAAAATAAGAAATTTAATACTACCAATTACTGTATTATTTCGCCAGGCAACAATTAGAATTCTATTGTTTCGGTAATCGCGTAATTGCTAGTGGAGCGCGGATAGGTTATAGCTGCAGCCAAACAGCTCCAGAAGTACGGGAAGAAAAGTGGGAAGAGAAAAGAACAAAAAAAAGGCAATGTTGCTATCTATCCCTTGAATAATCCATGTAACTGCCACCAGACATGCATCTATCTCTTGCTTGTTGCGTTAAGTGATAGTGAGAGACAGAGAGAGTTGTGTATTATATTATATTATATTATACTCCATTGTTTCAAAAATATAGTTTTTTTCACAAAAAGAGCTCCCCCTCCTTTTATGATATTTTACTACTATTATTTTTAAAATTACATAATTACTAACAAATTCTTAGTTAATAATACAGAGTATTATTCGAAACATAAAACTATCTTTAAAAATGTCATTTTTAAATTATATATTTAATTTTAAAAGAAAAGAAGTATTTTTTTTTATTAATATTAATATAAAATGACACAATATTTTTAGAAAATTAATATTTTTATACGATTTTTTGATAAATTCATACGGTAGATCCCACAAAAGTATCTGTTAGTAGGGGTGTTCATCGGTTTTTAACCGAACCGGAACCGAAAAAACCGAACCGGTACCGAACCGAAAATACCGCTAAACCAAGAACCGAAACCGGTAGCGAATTATCGGTTCGGTACAAAATCGGTTCGGTTTTTTCGGTTCGGTTTTTCGATAAAACCGCATATATTATATATAATTAAAATTTATAAATAATAATTAAAAATTACCTATTTATTACCTATTTTAAAATAATAATTTTTAAATAATAAAAATAATTTACAAATAATAATTATTATTTAATTCATTTTTATAATAATTATTATTTATAAATAATAATTATTATTTATAAATAATAATTATTATTTATTTCGGTTTTTTCGGTATACCGAAATGTACCGAATTTACAAAAACCCAAAACCGTTACCGGTACCGATTATTACAAAAAAACCGAACCGAAAAAAACCGAACCGAAAAAAACCGGTACCGCCTGGACCGGTTCGGTAAAAAACCGAAAAAACCGAATTATTTGGACACCCCTATCTGTTAGGATGAATATTTCGCTAAGCCTGGTCTGGTAAATATATGATGGGCTAGGCCCAACGGACCGTCAGCTTGGCAAATTCTTATGAGGACTCCTAAGTCCAATAGGCTTGGGGATAGGTCCCTAACCAATCTGGACTGTGGCTATTTACTATATCTAATCCGAATTAGAATAGAAGTCAGGTTCTTAGATGGTTTAGGAGATTACCTTCCTATTCAAACTATACCACGTTGAGGGACAATCCTAAAAGGAATCGGTAAGAGTCAGGTATGCACTATAAATACCCAGTCAATGATGGAGGAAAGGGTTACGCACACATATACTTTACTACTATACTAAATACTTGGACCTCCATTGTTGACTTTTCTTAAAACCTTCACTAACTCTTACACCGGAGGAGTCCACCAACGGCCCAAGCCGTTAGGACTTTTGTGCAGGTAACTTATCCGGACGGCCAGCAGGACAGCCGGACAAAACCAGGCGACAACATTGGTTCTAGAAGGAGGGCAGTACCAAGTAAAATTTCCATCAATCAACATTGATATGGAAACTTCACACTCGCAAAGTTATTCACGGCGACCAACACCCTCCCAGTCTCGCCGGGAGACGGCGGCTGAGAAAGAACGTCGCCTCCAGATAATCCTCGACAGGAAAAAGGCTCTAGATATCCAGCAGAAAGAGCTTGACAAGCAATACGAGGAATTAACCGAAACAGGGGACAATCTCTCGAGCCAGAGAGGCTCGGCCTCCCGCTCAGACCACCGGGGCAGACGGGAAGACAGGCACACGGAACGCCGTAGAGGTGGCCCCCAACCCCGAGAAAAGGAATTGACCCGCTCCAAGTCGATCTGGACGGCGGATTTGAGGAAGCGAGCCAGATCACCCTCCAAAAGGGATAGGGAGGACAGACGCAGCCATGGGAGCCATACTGGAGAATCCTCACCCAAGAAGGCTTCGGACAAGTACTATGGGTCCAAGAAGGCCCGGTTCTCCCCGTTCTCAAAGGATTTGGAGGAAGCCAAAATCGATCGAAGTCGAAAAGTACCCAATTTGGAGATGTATGACGGAACGGGAGACCCGCATGATCACACCTACTCGTTCGAGCAAGCCATGCACTTCCATGGTCATGATGCAGTGGCGATGTGCCACCTATTTTTATCTACTCTAAAGAAGATAGCTAGAGAATGGGTCACCTCTCTCCCGAACGGGTCTATTAAGTCATGGGAAGAACTACAGGAACAATTTCATACCCGCTTCGGGAGCAATAAAAGACGGGCCAGAATGATGACCTCTCTACTACAAGTAAAACAGAAGCCGAATGAGACTCTTCGGCAGTATGTCAAAAGATTTCGGGAAGCTGTGTCTGAAATCAACGGAATCGATCTAAAGCAGGTAATCCAATTTTTAACTATGGGATTAAACGTTGACAAATCCAGCAGGTTGATCGAGGAACTCATCTCAAAAGCTCCAGAAACCCTATCAGAAACTTACGAAAAAGTAGACAAGTTTGTAGAATTGGAATAGGCTCTCGCCAATCTTCGGGGCTCTTCGAAAAACACAGGTGAGTTTCACCATAGAAACCCCGAAGACGAAAGCGCCGAGAAGAAATCCAATGGCTCCGGCAAAAAGGGGAATGACCGAATGGATTCTAGCCGAGATCGACAACAAAAGAACCATCCCCCGAGGGATAGAGGGGGTGCCGACAAGGATTACACACCCCTGAATACAAACAAAAGTAACATCGTGAAAGCGATAAAAAACGAACCCTTCTACGAAAAACCCCCGAAGATTCGGGTTTTCGCAAGGCAAAAGAACGGGGATAGATATTGCACCTACCATGAAGCAAAAGGACATGATACCGAGGAGTGTTACCAGCTCAAAGACTTCCTAGAAAAACAGATACGGAAGGGTAACCTCGACTGTTACATCGCTGATTCTCATCGACAATCAGCCTTCGATCGCCTGGAACCACCTCCACCCGCTTCCGAGGTAAGAGGAGTGGTTGATGTCATCTCCGGAGGATCGATCACCGTTCTGTCTAACCGAAAGAGGAAAGCCTTCGGTAGAGAAGTCCATCAAGTGTCCGGTAAACCCCAGGATATCAAGACCGACCCCATCACTTTCTCCGACGATGATTACCCGTCGGGAATGGTTATTCCGCATCAGGACGCACTGGTCGTCACAGCTCAGGTCGGTACCATGGATATGAAGAGGATGTTTGTTGATAATGGGAGTTCAGTCGACGTACTCTATAGCCAAGCATACAATCGGCTGGACTTGGGAGGAAGGAAGCTGGAAATCTGCAATGAGTCCCCCTTATATGGCTTCGGGAATAACCCGGTCCGTATAGCAGGGACGATCGAATTGCCTGTGATTTTCGGGACTGCCCCAAAGCAAGCTTCCATCATGGTCCGTTTCTATGTAGTCCAGGTGGAAAGTAACTACAACGCCATCTTGGGAAGAACGACTCTGTCAGCCTTGAAAGCCGTTACCTCTATCCCGCATTTAAAAATGAAATTCCCAACAAAGAATGGGATCGGGGAATCAGTCGGCGACCAAGATCTTTCCCGAAGATGCTATCTACAGACCATTCAGGCATCCCCTATCATCGACAGCAAACAGAAAGCCACCATAAAGATTGAGCTCGAACCTTTCACTGAGGGATGCACTGAACCAATAGCAACACCTGCCGAAGATACGGTTCAGGTTCCGTTATTTCAAGAAGATGACGAGAGGACAGTACAGATTGGGACATGCCTTCAGGAAAAAACCAGAGCACGGTTGGTGGCCCTTTTACAACAATACTCGGATATCTTTGCTTGGGTCCCAGCCGACATGCCAGGCATTGATAAGACTGTGGCCGTGCACCAGCTGAGTGTAAAGCCGAACTCAAAACCTGTTAAGCAAAAGCGAAGGAACATAGCTCCCGAAAGACAACAAGTAATTGATGACGAAATCGATAAACTTCTGGCTGCTGACTTCATCTTTGAGATCAATTATCCAGAATGGCTCGCGAATGTGGTACTGGTTAAAAAGCATAATGGGAAGTGGAGGATGTGCGTGAATTATACAGATCTGAATAAAGCGTGTCCGAAAGATTACTACCCTCTCCCGAATATTGATCAACTGATTGATTCCACTTCGGGTCATACTGTAATGAGCTTCCTGGATGTTTTCTCGGGATACAATCAAATTGCCATGCATGAAAGCGATATCCCTAAGACATCCTTTATCACTCACCGAGCCATCTACGCGTACAAAGTGATGTCCTTCGGATTAATCAATGCGGGGGCCACCTATCAGAGAATGATGAACAAAGTGTTCAGCGGCCAGATCGGGAGAAATATGGAAGTCTATGTTGATGATATGATTGTTCGAAGCATGAGGGAAGAAGATCATCTAGCCGACCTGAAAGAATGCTTTGCGAATGTCAGAACGCACAACATGAGACTTAACCCAACTAAGTGCACATTCGGCCTCGGGTCAGGTAAATTTTTGGGATATATGGTTAGCCGAAGAGGGATTGAGGCAAATCCCGAAAAGATATCGGTTATCCTTGAAATGCAACCACCGAAGAACTTCAAAGAAATTCAACGGTTGACAGGGAGGTTGGCAGCTCTTCGGCGGTTCGTGGCGCGACTAGCAGAGAAATGTCTCCCATTCTTCGGAACTTTGAAGGGAGCCCAGAATCAGAAAACTTTTCATTGGACCGAAGATTGTCAGGAGGCTTTTGAACAGATTAAGAGATATATCTCTTCACCTCCGATTCTGAGTAAAGCACTGCCCGAGGAGGATCTACAAATATACCTCTCTGCCACATCCTTGGCAGTCGGGTCAGCTTTGATCAGAGAAGATCCACAAGGGCAAAAACCAGTCTATTACGTAAATCATGTTCTTCGGGATGCTGAAACAAGGTACCCAAATTTAGAAAAGTTGGTTTACGCACTGGTTATCTCCAGTCGGAAACTCAGACATTACTTCCAGGGGCGGACTATTATCGTCCTCACTGACCAGCCATTACGGAAGATCCTTTATAGGCCCGAATCGTCGGGAAGGCTTGCAGCATGGGCCATCGAGCTGACCCAGTTTAATATAGAATTTCGCCCTCGGACAGCAATCAAAGCACAAGCACTCATTGACTTTATCATCGAGTGCTCATTCTGTAATGATCTAGAGGACAAGGAACCCGACTGTGATAAACTGACATCAACACCCGAAGAAATTATATGGACTCTGTTCGTGGACGGATCCGCTACTGGGACGAAGAGTGGGGCCGGCATCATCCTCACTTCTCCCGAAGGTTTCAAAATACAACAATCTATACGATTTGGGTTCATAGCCACAAACAACATCGCCGAATATGAAGCACTGGTGGCAGGCCTAAAGCTAGCTCGAAGTTTGGAGGTAAAGAACTTGGCAATATACAGCGACTCCCAACTGGTGGTGAAACAAGTGTTGGGAGAATATGAGGCAAAAGAAGTTCATTTACAGGCCTATCTCCAACTAGTTCAGTCATTGTTGGCATTCTTCCCAAAATACCAACTCATAGGAGTAGTCAGGTCGGAAAATACAATGACCGATGCCCTTTCCAAGTTGGCAACCACCGATCAAGGGGAATTAGACGGAGCAGTATATTTAGACAATCTTCAGCATCCGAGCACCTTGGTTCAAACAATAATGGATATCGAACAGACGGATTCTTGGATGACCCCGATCATTCAATTCCTTCTGACCGGTGAATTGCCCGAGGACAAATCTATGGCCCGAAGGATCAAGTACAAATCCACCAAGCATTGTATCACGAATGATCAGCTGTATCGAAGATCTTATTCTTCACCACTGCTCCGATGCCTCGACCATAGGGAATCTGATTATGCTCTTCGAGAAGTTCATGAAGGTATCTGCGGTGACCATGTGGGAGCAAAGGCACTGGCCCATAAAATTTTGCGACAAGAATATTTTTGGCCGACAATGCTTGAAGATGCCAAAGACTTCGTCAAAAAATGTCATAAGTGTCAGATATTTGCATCTGTGCCACACCAACCTCCCGAGGAGTTATCTCTGATACTCTCTCCGATCCCCTTTTCTGTATGGGGAATAGACATATTGGGCCCTCTTCCACAGGGTAAGGGACAAGTGAAGTTCGTGATCGTCGCCATCGATTATTTCACCAAGTGGGTAGAAGCCAAACCACTTGCCAAGATCACCGAGCATACATGTCTACAATTCTTCAAAGAACAAGTAGTCTACCGGTTCGGCATCCCGATGATCTTAGTTTCCGACAACGGACTTCAGTTTGTTGGTAAAACTTTCGAAGGGTTCTTATCAGAACTTAATATCCAGCATCGTCGGACTTCAGTAGCCCATCCACAAGCAAATGGTCAAGTAGAAGTTACAAACAGGACACTTCTTCATGGCATTAAAAGAAGACTGGAAGAGGCGAAGGGTGCCTGGCCCGAGGAGCTTTTGCATGTTCTTTGGGCCTACCGAACAACTCCTCGGACTACTACTGGGGAGACGCCTTTTAAGATGGCCTATGGTTCCGAAGCCCTGATACCTATTGAGATCGGAGTACCTTCTCCGAGAGTCTTAAATTTTGATGAAATCCTCAATAGCGAAGGTCTTCGGTTGAACCTCGACTTACTGGAAGAGGAACGTGATTCAGTAGTCCTCAAATTGGCTGCTTATCAACAACGAACTGCTCGGCACTTTAACAAAAATGTCAAAAGAAGGTCATTCAATGTGGGCGATCTAGTTCTTCGGCAAGCCGAGGCATCCACCCCTAGGGAAACCGGCAAACTGATGCCAACATGGGAAGGACCATACTTAGTAATTGAAGTGTTGAAGGCCGGAACTTACAAGCTTCAGGGCATGGATGGGAAAAATGTTCCAAATACTTGGCATGCCGTTCGGCTTCGTAGGTATTATCAGTAGTTAGGTTACTTTGGATTTGTACTTAGTCAAATTTTGAGGCTGCATTCTAGCCGATAGGATTATCTTTTTCGATATTAATGAGAATATTTTTTACATCGTATTTCTGTATTTCTGTTTTGATACACACTTTCAAATTTATCTTCTAGCCTCATCGGGTCTTCACCCGATCAGGCTAGAGGGGGGTAAAGCAGTATAAGTAAACAGTTATACATGCAGACGATAAAATATAACTCATGAGAAAAGGGTAATAAAATAAACGATTAAGCCATAACCATCCAGTTCATAAATATTCAAAAGTTTACAAAGAAAAAAAAACACAATAGCAAAAGCTTTACAAATCAGTCCTCGGGAAATACAATTCCCAGCTGATCAGGGTCATGACCCTTCTCCTTGGCAAGCTCCCGAGCATATTCGAACCCATCGCTGAATTCGTTCACAACAGATGATAGGATATCGGCCTGAAATTGATCCGAGGCCTTATATTCATCTATCACCTTTTGTTTAAGCTCGGGAATCAGGACACTCGGGGAGGCGGCGGCAATAGGTCCTCTTAACCAATCGGCTTCCTTTGCACCCCAGCCTTCGACGATCAGTTCGACGTTATCTTTCAGATTCTTCATCTGATCAGTCTGAAGTTGGATGATGTTTTCCGATTGGGTCAAGAGAATCTTCTGACTTTGGAGTTGGGCCTCGAGCTCGTTCTTGTTATTTTCCAGCTGGATCTTCTTGAGCTCTTTGGCCTGCACCAAATCCATAGCGTGAGCATTCGCCTTCTCCATATCGATCACCCGGGCCGTCAGGCGTTCGATCTCCTTGTCCTTCTCAAGACGACCCGCCCGGGCCGATTCATACTCCTGTTTCATGATATGGAAGGAGTCATGCATGGCCTTGAGCTGGTCCTTGGTCTTCTGATGGTTCTTCAGAGCCTCGGCATGCCCTTTGCTGCTTTCCTCAGCTCTTCTCTCCAGAACTTTCTGCTCATCAGAAACCCTAAGGAGAATTGCATTTCCCTGAAAAGAAATGGTTAAAAGATGAATGAGTCAGAAAGTTAACCAACTTGAAGAGGAAAATTCTACAGGTAGATCCTTACCTTTGCATGACAGGAGAACAGCATCTCCATAAGCGTCTTTAGATCGGCACCCTCGGTACCATCTTCGGCGAATGGGATCATCGACGTACCCAAGGACTGCATATTGATCCCCTCCTCGGGTCTTGGACTCCCGGTAGGCATGGGGGGATCTATCTGCCCGCTTTGGGTGCTGGGGGGCTTTTGACCTTCAGCAGGTCTTTTCCCTTTATTCTGAGGAGGGGGAGCGAGGCCTTCCTCTGATTGCCTGGCGACGTTCTGCTCGGCGGGAGGAGTTGATGAACTCCCTTGAAAAGCAGAAGTCTGCTTGGTTCTTGCCTCCAGAACTGATGTTAGAACCAGCCTTCTCCTCTTTGTTTTTGGTCTGCTGGCCCCCGAGTCTTTGTCAGCAGACTTCTCTCCTTCGGTGGGTTTGATAATATCACCCACCTGAGAAGATCCCGTGGCCATCTCGGGATTGGTAGCGGCCTTGGTGGAGTCCTTGGGCTTTGCAGCCCTCATACTTCCGCTCGCCTTCAGTTTATCGGCGGCACTCATCTTCACCCTCGGGACTCCAGCTGCTCCTATGATGGCCTCATTATCAGGATTCTTTCCTTGGTCAGCCACTGCAAGGCAGTCAGAACAAAAGAGTGAGTATATTAAAAAATGTCCAGAATAAAGGGGCAAGCATGGCAGAGAACTTACAACCGAAGGAATACAACCAGTCTTGGTCGTTAAGGAGATTCCGATCCCACTTCACAGATGGTCTCTTGGAATATAAGACCTCGAACTCTTCTAGCCTTGCCCGAGAGATTTTCTTCGGATTTAGCTGGTCTTTGTTCGGGTCTGACCAAGGTCCGACCATCTCAGTGTCCGGCCCCTTGATGAAAAACCAATCCCCGTGCCACCCTTTATTGCTCGAGGGGGTCTCCATCAGGGTATCCCTTCCAGGGTTCTTCATCACCGTGAAAAACCCTTTTTCTTTGTTATTGGTAATGGAAAAGAATTGAAAAAAGAAATCTATGGCTGGGAGGGTCGATTCATAGAAACAGAAGGCGATGAAGCTGTTTATATGAATAAAAGAATTGGGGGATAGCTGGTTCAAACTGAGCCCCGTCGTATGGAGTAACTCCAATACGAAGGGGCGAAGAGGGAATCGGACCCCATAGATCAGTGACTGCCTATGGATTGGAATCCATCCCCCCTCGAGCTGGTAGTACATTCTCTCCCCGGCCCCGGGTCTCTTGATTTCGTATGTTTCGGGGATATAGAATTCTGTGGAGGCTAAATCGAAGTATTGGTTCCGGATTGAAGAAGGGATGTTGGCTACTCTATACAGGATATTGAAATATTTGTTCCTATTGTACTCATCTACATCCCTCATCCTGGTGATTACCACAGGTTTCCATGGTTGTCCCTCCGGGATCCCCATTTCGGCTACAGTAACTTCGTCCTCAACTCGGGAAGACGAAGCTTGAGCCCTTGTATCTTGGGTACTGCCAGCCATTAGGAAGTATAAAAGAAAAAGAGTAAAAGACTTACTTGATTTTAGAAAGGAGGTCGATGGAAAAACAACGAAGCAGGAACAATGGAGTTGGATCTGGGAATGAAATATTTCTCTCTCAAACGTCCTTTCTCTCGTGATAAGTTGCTTCTGATAAAAAGACGATCTGTTGGAAATGACCCCTTTTATCTTGATTCAAGCGTCGTAACGGTTCAGATGGAAACGATCGAACGGATGGGGCGCACGCGCAGTACTTACTGCGGCGTAATAAATGCTGCTTCTCGTGCACGCTTCGTTAGCTAAATGGACGCGGATTTCGAAATTTAAAAATAAGTTGTTATACGGAACGGTCGTACAAGCTGTTGGGCCAGATTTGTTGGGTTGCAGAAGCAAAACTTTGGGTTTGATGGGCCCCTAGATTATTGGGCTGAGCACAGTGGGCTTAGCAAAGATTTGGGCCTGGTTATTGCGTCGCACCCAACGTTTGAAATGTCGTTCATAAGGGCCTAGCGTCGCTTCGCAAAAACCTTTTCCCATCGGTTTGATGCCTCCGGACTCCCGATGGAGCTTTTCCCATCGGTTTGATGCCTCCGGGCTCCCGATGGAGCTTTCCCATCGGTCTGATGCCTCCGGGCTCCCGATGGAGCTTTCCCATCGGTCTGAGGCCTCCGGTCTCCCGATGGCGCTTTCCCATCGGTTTTGATGTCTCCGGGATCCCGATGGAGCTTTCTTCCTCTGATACGTTGTCCCAGAATTCTTGTAAAGTTCAAGGAGGGTTTGCCTTCGGTCTAAACATCTTCTGTGTTCCTACACCTGGATTTCCGCAGAGTTATTTTCCTTTTTGATCGGTGCATTTATATATACTTTCGGGGTAATTCATTCTACTCCCCTAACACATTTATGTACTAAGGGAGTGGGGGGCAATGTTAGGATGAATATTTCGCTAAGCCTGGTCTGGTAAATATATGATGGGCTAGGCCCAATGGACCGTCAGTTTGGCAAATTCTTATGAGGACTCCTAAGTCCAATAGGCTTGGGGATAGGTCCCTAACCAATTTGGACTGTGACTATTTACTATATCTAATCCGAATTAGAATAGGAGTCAGGTTCTTAGATGGTTTAGGAGATTACCTTCCTATTCAAACTATACCATGTTGAGGGACAATCCTAAAAGGAATCGGTAAGAGTCAGGTATGCACTATAAATACCCAGTCAATGATGGAGGAAAGGGTTACGCACACATATACTTTACTACTATACTAAATACTTGGACCTCCATTGTTGACTTTTCTTAAAACCTTCACTAACTCTTACACCGGAGGAGTCCACCAACGGCCCAAGCCGTTAGGACTTTTGTGCAGGTAACTTATCCGGACGGCCAGCAGGACAGCCGGACAAAACCAGGCGTCAACAGTATCTATAACAACAGTTTAACTGTCGTTATACATTTATAACAACACTTTTGTAAGGTTCACCGTGTAAATTTATTAAAAAATCATATGAATTTATCAATTTTTTATTTTTAAAATTGATATTATATTCTGTAACCACCACTATATTAAGAATTTATTATTATTATTATTGCTTAACAATATGCATATTTAATATTATAAATTATGCATACAAGACTTTTTTAGTGAAATGGATGGAATATGTAAGAAAAAGAAAGGATTAGAAGGTTGTGTTCAAGTGGAGTGATTTGAATGTTGACATAGACATACAAATGTGTTCCCCCAACAACCTCAACTTTGTATATTTGCTTTCTTTGTTGTTTCTTCGTAAGCTAAAATCTATTCGACATTCAAAATCTCTTCATCTCTCATTCTCTCCTATTAATATACACGAGTGACGATTCTATGGGCACCTGCCGCCAGAGTCATGTTCTAAGGCACTTATTTTGACACCGCACCTAATCCCTCAATTCCAAATCCAATCTATCTCTCTCGTTTCTAATTCAAACACGCTGGGCCACCCCTTTTTCATTTTCCCTTTCATTTTGAGCAAAAAGTTTAGGTCTTTGGGTTGGGCTTTCCTTGGCTTTTAGACTTGGGATTTCCGTTAACTCGTTACCATTTTAGAAGAATTGGGTTTTTCAATAACACTTTCTACCGACGGTACTAAAGTTAAGAGGATAAAAGTGAAACTCATTTTAAATGGAAATTCTCTGTTACATGATCAAAACATTAATAAGGTTTAAATTAAAGGCTACATAAGAAGTCTAAATTTATTTGTTTATCATGTGAAAAAACGTTTATAGTGTAAAAATGACTGTTTCAAAAATTCCCTTTCATATAAATAGTAAATAATTTTTATACTCATGTGAGAAAGATTTTATAAAAATATCAAATTTTACTTATAAAAATATTATTTTTTCAATGTAAATGCTGATATTTTAACTATATTTACATATAAGTGAGACATATAAGAAAAATAAGCTCTCAACCACTATTTTAATGTGAAACAATTAATTCAAGGCCATATTTGTTTATAAGAATTATAATCTCAATATATGAATTATAATTTCAATGTTATGCTTATTTGAAAAAATTACATTTAGGATAAAACTATTAAAATCATATTTATTTTGTTTGTTTTTAAATTTGAATTTGGGATTATTAGTTCAAAGATTATAAAATGACTTAATATGAAAAACTATTTAATATCGTGTTCAATCAGGGATTATAATCCCAAGACTATTAAGTTATTTTATAATCTATGGACTAATAATCTTAAGTCTAAATTTAAAAATAAACAAGACGCTTTTGAGATTAATAATTTTATCTTAAGTGTAATACTTACAAACAAATATAATTTTAGAATTATAATTCATACATTAGGATTATAATTATTGCAAACAAACGTAACCTTAGAAAATCAATAACTATATATAATAAGGTACTAAGAGATATTATCTAATAATCTTATAATTTTACATAATTATTTTGATTAATGATAAATCAATATTGAGCCAATACCGATTAAATCATTGAAGACTCGATTTTTTTGATACAATTTATAATATTTTTGTATATTATAAAATATATATAATTATTTTTAATATTATATATGTATTACGTAAATAAAAATAATAAATATATTTATAAAAACTCATGTTTTAAATGTTTTAAACCGGTTGCCTCCACCGGTCCATCCTCCACCGACTCCTATTTGTACAGGGTTTAAGCCCCAAAACCCCCTAAAGGGCCAAACCCATAGCTGAGTTTTGTTAGTTTGATTACTAAAAATCTCCACATGCATGATTAAAGAAACCCTATATTTCTTCGCCCACCTGCGAAAAACTCCTCAATTTCCCAACCCTTATGTCTTCAACAAAGCACTACACAACCTTAATCGCTATGATTGTGGTGACCTCTCTCTCAAATTATTACACCACTTCATCTCCAAAGGGTATATTCCTCACCTCTCTTTTTGCAATTCAATCATTACATTTTTCTGTAAACTGGGTAATATTAGTTCTGCCCAAAATTTCCTGAAATCCATGTCGGGTTTCTGGTGTTCCCCTGATATTGTTAGTTATAATTCTTTAATTGATGGGTATTGTCGCTTACCCGATATTAATGGGGTGTGTTCGATAATAAATGGGATTATTGGCGGGTGTGGGAAGATTAGGCCTGATATAGTAACATTTAATGTGATTTTTAATAGGTTTTCTAAGATTAGAAAGGGAAAAGAAGCATTTGTATATATGGGGTTGATGCGGAAATGTTGTGTGCCAAATGTTATTACATACAGCACTTTTATTGATATGTTCTGTAAAATAAGGGATTTGGATATGGGATTTACAGTGTTTAGAGATATGAGAAGAAATGGGGTTTTGCCAAATTTGGTTGCTTTTAGTTATTTGATTGATGGATGTTGCAAGGTTGGTAATTTGGATGATGCTTTCAAGTTGTACGAGTTAATGCGTAAATCTTCAGTTTTGCCTAATGTTGTTACTTATACAGCCTTAATTGATTGTTTTTGTAAGCAAGGAATGTTGTTACATATAGTTTAGGATGCTGGATGATGGGGTTAAGCCGAATTTTGTGGTTTACAATTCAATGATAGATGGGCAGTTTAAGAAAGGAAACGTAGACAGTGCTATGAAATATATAAGCAGAATGCATGATCAGGGGTTAGGCTTGATATTACTGGCCTTTGTCAAATAGATAGGTTAGATATTGCAGTTGAAATAAAAGAAGCTATGATAAAAAGTGGAGTAGTACCTGATAACATAATCTTGACCACACTCATGAATGCACACACTTCAAAGCCGAAAATTTGAAGGCATCATTGAATGAGTACTAGGAATTACTGGCTAGAGGTTTTAAGCCTGATGTTGTTACTCTTTCAACCTTGGTAGATGGCCTTTGCAAGCATGGGCGTCTACACGAGGCAAAAGAGCATTTTAACAAAGAAATAGTGAACCAAATTTCATACACCATGCTTATTAATGGGATGTGTAATCAAGGAAATCTAAGTGAAGTGGAAAAGGTTATTGAGGAGATGATAGGGGCAAGGTTAGTTCCTGACAAGTATGTGTACACCTCTTGGATTGCTGGACTGTTCAAGCATGGGAATTTGGTTGAAGCATTTAGGGTTAATAATAGAATGATTCAAGAAGGTATTACTCCTGATTTGTTAACATATAACTCAATAATCTTCGGGTTGGCTGATAAAATTCTCATGATTGAAGTAAAACAGGTTTTTGATGACATGCTGAAAATGGGAATCACTCCCGACCATGCAATTTATGATATTCTGATAAGAGGTTATGTTAAACAAGAGAATACATATGTCATTTCATGTTTGTATGACGATATGATAAAGAGAGGACTTCTCAAGAGAGAAAATGTGGTTGGTGGAAAGAGTTGATTTGTAGTGTGTGGCAACTTAAGCTTTTCAGGAAGGCATATATTTCAATCATAATGAGACCCTATGTTGGCTTAGAGCATTATAATTGTTATGGGTATCTTGTCCATGCTTGTTTGAAGCTGCAATTGCATGTGCATTGCTGGTTTCACCATCTTGAGTTTATAACTGGTGCATATATGTAGGACTGTGAGTACAGATGAATGAATAGGATGTGCCCAAACTGTACACTAGATTTAGGTGAGTGCAAGTCTGATGCTTCTGATACTCATTGTCTCATTAATCACTACAACCCACCTACTTTTAAGTTAGTTCTCTGGTGTATTGTTTCTTTTATTTTGACAGTGAACTCAAGCCTGAGGAGTTACATGGCAGTTGCTTATAGAAGCACACTATCTTCCATCAACTTATGTGATTGTTATTTGTACTTTTGAGATTGTATTTGCACATAATGCCAAAGTATATAAATGTTTGTAATTATAAATGAGCTTATGTATCGAATTGTGCTTAAACATACATTCAAACATATATTCATGCAGTACACTGTTTTATGGCTTTTTATTTAATGTTAACAGAGTTTCAAGTAAGCTTAAAATTCAGAGAAGGTGCTCAAATGCTCTGAGTTTCTAATGGGAAGAATCTGGCTTTTGACTTGGCCCTCATAGGCCCTCAATAGAGCTCATGGGTTGCAAGACAGTGTTATTGTGTCACTAATCTGTATTTTTAGAAGATCATGGTTTAATCATCGAAAAGTAAAATCCCGTGTACAGAATGTTGTCTAGGGTGGCGAAATTTCAGTTGGGTAGTAATATGTCATCTATGTCCTCTCAATTCGTCCCTTTTATATGTTTCTTCTTATTTCATAGGTGATTCCAAGTATACAGTTTGTTAATGGTATTTACAACATAATAATTCAGAATTGTATTAAACTTAATTGCGTTTGGTTCTTATGGTGTTGTTTGTTCTTAATTGTATCTGCCTCTAATTTCAGAGAAATTATTTTGCAACAGAAAGATTGTGTTTCCCTTTGGATAAGGACAGAGAGAAAAGGAGGAAAAAGTTCAAGCTTTATTCTTCTCACTCCCTCCAAAATTTCATCCCAAGTCATCATTTTTGCATTTAAAGATAAGATTAAAGTCAACAGACGGGTCACACGTTTTGGGACGAAACCATGTCTTAGGTAGAGCTTGTGCGCAAAGCCTGGCCCGGGTGGGAAGACTTGCGGTTGGGATACTCCACATTATCAAAAAAAAAAAAAAAGGTTCAAAATAAGCTTATAGCCCTTACTTTAGTTTGTGTGTGTGTGTGTGTTTTTCATGTTCTTTTTTTTTTTGGGGTGGTATAAGAGCATGTGATATATGCAGACATCCACTTCTGCAAGCAAAAGCAATGTACCAGAAAGGAAGAAGACTAGAAAACCACTAATTAGTTTAACAAGAGAAATAAAATGCATCGTTAAATAAAAAGATTTTTTTAATTATACATTAGGTTTCAAGTCCCTATTTCTCCCCAATCCAAGATTTTTCATCCACAAACAGAAATGAGTGAAAGTCTCACTATTGCAACTCCAGATATGAAGATAAACACAATGAAATAGTCTGGTCATACCATTTTGAATAAAAATTTAAAGCAGCCACCAATAAAGTTTGCATGTGCTTCAACCCTATAAAAGCGTTGTATAAACAGGGAGTAGCCCATATTATAGCTGCCAAGCAGATGAAAGCTCTACAACTATGTAACTATTGCTTACAAGATTGAAGCATGGTTAATGGTGAAATCTGAAATCGAAGCAAATAATTCTTTACTAACCTAATATCTGGTAAAATGCAGTATTCCTGCCCTATTTTAATCCTCACGTTTAAAGAGGTGTAGGGTATTATCAACTCAATATGTGAGAACTGAAATAGCCTTATGTTCTTTAGTGGCCACCATCATTGGCTGCAGCTTTCCTAATTGCATCAGTATATTGAACGTCACCCGGGGTGTTGTTTACCACTATAACATTACCACCAGTTTTCTGTAACAAAGTCATATGCTTATTTCCCTTCCGATGTTCCATCATATTTGCTTTACAAGTAGCCCCAGCCTTACACATTTCACACCATAACTTGAATTTCATATTACAACTCTTCAACTTAGATACCTTATTATTTTCTTCCACTGAAAACCCATCATTGAGCTTCCTAAGATCTTCTATATGTTGTGCCTCCACTTTTTTAATGACAGGGCTTCCTAGAGTTAAAAATGTCTTTCCAGTAGAAGCTGCAAGTTGATTTGGGTTCTCAATTACCTCAGGCAACGCATGAGAGCTATCCAAGTTGGTGTTAATTGGTTTAGTAGTCGTCTTTGATGCCCTCTCATTTGCCAAGTGCTTCTTTCCACTGAAGTGTTCTACAAGATGTTGTTCATCGTTGATTTTCACTTGGTATAGTTCACATCCCCAATGCTTCAATTTCTTAGCCTTACTAGATGTAGTAGTCTCATCACCTCCTTTTACAGGGGTTTCAATCTTAGGCTTTGTCCCTAAAGCACTTGTTTTGGCAAGATTAACCTGCATTGAAACAAGAATAATTCTAATGACGATGATGAGTAGGACCGATCAAAACAACATTCATGGTAGGTTTACTACCTAATAATTGTATCTTTACGTTAGTAGCATACGAGAAATAAATGGTAACAGCTACAGATGGAATCTAATTCCAGCACTTCTGTTTTTTTACAACTCTTAAAAGCTATTAAAAAGTACGTATTCAATAAAAAGAAAAACCCGCCCGCCCCCCAAAACCAAAATACATTTTTTCCTAAGCAAAATAGTTACAAAGTCAAACTGGGTCCTCCACTCAGACATCGACCCGAGAGAGATGCAAGGGGATAATTTGGATGGACAACCCATATATATTATACTAAAAGCCCATTTAGCCACATTATGGGCTGTGAAGTCTCAGTCAACCAAAAAAGTAAAAAGAACCAAAAACCAAAAACGAATATAAACAACTAATCTCTCATTCTCACCTCACCTTCAAAATGGCGCCTGTTCCTTTCTTCCACAAAGAGTGAGGAATCTTCACCTGACTTCCTCAAAGTAAAATTTTATTGTCTACATCCACATCTGACCCCAAGTGAAGTTATACCCTCTACACCCTGGTTTACTTGATATTTGGTTCTTCTCATGACATCATATTCAACCAACACAGAGATTGATCTTCACTGAACTTAACCAGGAAGGCTTATTTAACTGCATTCTTGAATCTTTTTGCCCGAACTAGACTCGAAACAGATGGACTAGAAGAAAAGTATTCATACGGCAACTAAACTGACAAAAGAGCCGCCGATGTACTATTAATTCTTCTTAGATGTTAACCATATTTACTTTTACAGCTGAACTTAATGAAGAAACAAAAATAAAAATGAATTGCTAAATTGGATTAAGTGCAAGTTACAACATAAGCCATTTTTGATGATATGAGAGCTACTTTTGTGGATCAAGAGAACAAATACCAAATGAAGAAACTTAGTATGCCAAAAAACCAAGGAGGCAAAGGCAATGTTGAGAATGCATATTCTTTTGTAATCTATAGTAATTTACTACAAAATATCGCACTTGTTCAATTTTATGATCATGATAGCTTCCTTCGTAAGCTAAAAATAAAGGTTTCTTTGCTAATGTTATCACTACTTCTGAAGTTCTAAATAATCAATTCAACTTAAGGTTCCAAGATTTCATGCTTCCGGCGATGCATTTCGGATTGTAAGTTTTTGACACTTTCTACATCTCAAGGTTAACTTCCTTTTAAAGGTTGGCAAGAACAATGTAGAGCATTCAGAAATAGGTAAAGGAAAAGGCCACATGTCACCTGTGTCATTAAATTTATAAACAGCCCCATCTTCTCAAGCTTTAATGAATAAAATCATTGGAGAGATTGGATACATATACATGTATCCATATATGATCAAAAAATTAATTTGCAAATTATATGGAGTGATTTGTTTCTTACTTTGTGCTCGAACCTCTGCAATTAAATTCGCAAGTATTTGGTAGAGTGATAGCAAGAGATCACTTAATACACTTTTGGGATTATAATTTCTGATTGAATATGATATTAAATAGTCTCTCATATTAAATGATTTTATAATTTTTGGACAAATGTTTGTAAACTCGGACCAGTCATCGAAACATGAAAGAGTGTTAGGTGGATGAGTGTCCAACCAACGGTCGAACCGTTATAGAACCGGTGACATCATAAATATATATTATTAATAATTAATAAAAATTTAAAATATCTTTTTTTTATAAATTAAAATATAGTGAAATAATGTTATAATATTAGTAAAAATATCTAATTTAAAAATAAGAATATTTTTGTATAAAAAAAAAATAAAAATTTAAAATCGAGCCGACCAACCGGTTTTACGATAATAAACCCAAGTCCAAGTTCACGAGACCGCTGTCCGGTTATCAAATATCCCTTATCCCTTAAATTGCCCGCCACTACAATAATAAACCCAAGTCCAAGGGCCAAAGCCCTACAAAAATCTCAGTCGAAAAAATAGCGCGCCAACAATAAAGTATCAGTATAGTTCATTTGTAGGGTTGAAGAAATCCGGAGAAGCCATGGCTATCGAGTGTCTAGTTCTAGGTATCTTCTATTTTTCTCTCCCTAGAAGAGTATCATATATATTATATACATATGCATATGTATTATTCTTATTTCATATAAATGTCAACACATTTTGAACAATTTGTTTGACGATGAATTTACGGTTCAGGGGCAGGACAGGAAGTGGGGAAGAGTTATGTGGTGGTGACAATTAATGGGAAGAAGATAATGTTCGATTGCGGCATGCATATGGGATATCATGATCACCGCCGCTACCCCGATTTCTCTCTCATCTCAAATTCAGGCGATTTTGATAGTTCCCTCACCTGCATCATCATCACCCACTTGTATTACAACTCTCATTAATATATCCATATTATTGCGTTATGTTTTGATATTAGTAAGAGTCGGTAAACTTTTGTAATTAGTAATATTTTTTACGTAGTTTACAATATTGTATTAACTAAAATCTGATGAATTCATCTCACTTTACACTGTTAGAAAATAATGCACATCTAGATAACTAGATTGATCTACTATTAAGTATATGCCATTGTGAATATGCTTTTTGCAAGGCAAGATGCTTAAACTATTAATCCAATGTAATAACCACATTGGAGTATTATGATCTTTGGTAGCTTAAGAATTGAATAAAGACTCCACTTTTAGGACTTCAATACTCAAACAGAGGATTAATGAATCTCAAATTGGGATGAAAATATGATTTTATGTATGCCTGTGTGCACTAGCACGTGGATTTTAAGTATCTTGTTTCGTTATGTATGGATTCCGTATGAGATAACTTGATATAATGGTGCAGTCACTTGGATCATATTGGAGCTCTCCCATACTTCACTGAAGTTTGTGGATACAAGGGACCAATTTTTATGACGGTAATTTTACTTAATGAGTTTATAACTCAATTAGCTGATATCAATTTAATTGAATTTTCCTTTACAAAGCTATGTCTGTACTTGATAATTTGCATTTCAGAATCAGTAGATTCTTAGACCGAATTTGGTACATTCAATTGTATATTATCATTTTTCAATTCTGAATGGCTTTCATAAATCATACAATGACTTGCTTGTTCTTTTTCCCCCTTTAGAAATTTCTAATACTTGTAGTTGATTCTTACAGTATGTATCATTCAATATGTCGTGGAAACACTATTGGTTGATATAATGCTTACTTTATCGTCAAGGATCTCTGTTTTATAACTCATATCTTAGTGTAAGTAGGATTTCTGTTTTATTTTATATTTTCTTATGTTTAATGACTTGTTGAATGCTTAGTAGGATTCTATATGTGGACTTTGAAGTTAGCATTTGCTACATTTTTTTGAATTTAACTCTTCTGCAGTATCCAACAAAAGCTCTCGCTCCTCTGATGTTGGAGGATTACCGGAAAGTTATGGTTGACAGAAGGGGAGAAGAGCAACAGTTTAGCTCGGAGAATATTGTCGAATGTATGAATAAAGGTATTTGGCCTTCTTTTCTCTTTTTCCCCTTGTTTTATACAAGTTGAAGAGTTATATAGACTGTATGATGGTCTCTAGTCCACGACTTAACCTGTTCCTAACTAGAATGTAATTAATTTTGTTCATACAACATAACTTGAATACTGGAATTACACATCTAATTAAATATGTCACAAGCTAAGTATTAGATTGTTTACGATAGACTAAAGCGGAAGCATAGATCATATTTCAGGTCTTAAGGACAAGTGACATATATAGTTTTAAACCAAACAATGCAAGCAGCAGTCTTTTTCTTTTGCCAACAAACTACATCTGGACTCACTTCAGGCCATGTAAAAGTTATTTTTGTTATTATCATTTAAAATCTAAACAAACAACATCAAATATATTGAAGTTAGATTTATGTAATGCATTTTGTTAAATACCGATGAATGTGGTGTAATGGTGTTGTGCTGTGAAACCTTTCTCCTTTTTTGTATTTTTTTTTACATCCTACAACTTCTCTGCGAGTTGATATATGTTGTTCTGATTTTGGTATTTACAAGGCAGTTACTGCAGTGGATCTGAAGCAGACTGTGCAGGTTGATAAAGACCTTCAGATCCGTGCTTACTATGCAGGGCATGTAAACATCTTGAACCTAATCTCTAACTAGCACAATTTTTCAGACCTGTTTTTGAGCTCATTAATTAAGTCTATAGGCTTTTGCTGATGTCTGGAAACTGTTAAATAGTATTTTAACCTGGCATATGTATAACATGTTTATGACTTATCTGACATATGCAATGTATTCCAAGCACATCAAGAATAATTTCAAAACTATGCAGAATCGACGTGTTAAGAATCTGATTTTATTTAGCATGTAGGCTAACTTAGGAATAGTGGAATACTAATTATAAGTGGTTTTCTTGTTCCTCTAATTATGTTTTAGTTTTTACAAGTACTACTTCAAGCTCATAAGCATGACGCGTAATATTCCCTTTTCTAGTTGTTATTGGTTCCAGGGGCCAGGGGAGGGGGCAATAAGTATAGCATTGTGAAGCTAATTTTACTTTAATTCCATACTCTGTTTGTATAATATATGAAAGAAATTTTCTAGGTACTTGGAGCTGCAATGTTTTATGCTAAAGTGGGAGATTCTGCAATAGTTTACACAGGGGATTACAATATGACACCTGATAGACATCTTGGAGCTGCCCAAATTGACCGGCTGCAGTTGGACCTCCTTATAACAGAGTAAGGAGTGCTCTATATATAGTTATATCATATATATGACTACATTTAAATCATCATATATTTCCTATTAGCTCATGAATTTTCATATAAGGACGCATGTAGTTGACATGTAAAACACAAAGTTATATTAATGCTCTGAAATGTCTCCTTGTTATCTCTGCTTCTATGGCCTGTTCTTTTGGCAGGAATCTGATAGATAAAATTTCATATCTCGGGGATCTTAATTAATTGTTTTATATATGTAATTATCATTTTGAATGGGAATTGAAAATACTGCCAAAAAGCTTGGGTTTCTCAAATCCATGTCCACAAGATTGCGGTGCGGCTTATGGGACCAGTTTTCTTTGATGTTGGGCATGACTTTTCAGCTTTTACATAATTCTTACCTGAAACCTAGACTTATGAAACTTCATCAGAAGTAGTGAATGAATGTCTCAGCTTACTTCTGTTTTAAATTGCTCCAGTAATTTTCTGGAAGGAAAAGGGAAGTGCTTAAACCATATATTTGGATAAGATTTCCATTCTAAGGATTGGAAGCTTGGAGTTATGAAACTTAATTGCGAAGATGTTAATTTTTAGGTCCTCACATTTTTTAGTATTCACGAGATTTATAAATTATGAGTTTTTTAGTCTTGGAATTTTAAATCATGGGAGTTGTCATTTTCTCGTGACTTGAAATTCGAAAAGAACACAACCCTGAAGTTTTCGTTCCCTAGCTCTAGTTGCAGAATAATTGCATGTGATTACTGCGTTCGTTTGGTTTAGCTTTTTTTAGTTTATTCTGCAATTTTTTTAATAGGTAAATTTAGTTTCATCTGCAAGTTGATACATTACTTATCTTTCTCTTTTTCTTTTCCTTTGATATTCAATTTTGATTTCTCATTTGTCTTCTTCTCTTATACATATTATTCCTCTTTCAAATGCATACCTCTTGCATTGCTATGGAGATTTTTATGTATTTACATAACTTGTACAGGGGTGGGAACTGAAGAACCATGGAAATGTTTAGATACAGATATACAACTTAACAAACTCTTCCTTGTATCGAAGATCTCAAGAATATCGTATATCAAGCATTGCAATCTTTTTCATATGCCACAACCAACCATGAGATAAAGAGGAATGATTGGTTGCCTAGTTTTTACCATGTTGGTTGTACAGTCTTTTCACCATATCTTGTCTCTTTTTAAATTTATTCACAATGCCTAAATTGAGGGCCTTTGATCTAGTGATTTTGATTAATCCGCTCTATTAGTCGTGTTCCCTCTGGCGGGTTTATGATAAATTAATACTTACCTAGAGAAAAGAATCTAATGTATATTTATTGTTTGTGCAAATTCTTAGAGACTAATTTTAATTTTTATTATCGTGAATTAATATTACATGCATGCAAACTTCTTAGATATTCATCTTGGTAATTTGTTTTTGTATTGTCATGAATGGAAAGCTTGGTTTCTAGCTGGAAAAACTTTTGCACTCTAATGTCTTAGTCAGCGTTCTTTGCACCAATGATTTGCTTCTTGCAGGTCAACCTATGCAGAAACTATACGAGATTCAAAATACGCTCGGGAGAGAGAATTTCTTAATACTGTACTGTGATATTTATAATATCTTTTATGTGCTCTTCTTTCTGAATTCGTGTGGAAACTTAACTCTAATAGTTTTCTGATGTGGTCATTGTACGATACTTAAATACCATCAGGTCCATTACTCTTTTTTTTATTTTTAATTATAGGTTCATAAATGTGTTTCCAATGGAGGAAAGGTGCTCATTCCTACATTTGCTCTTGGAAGAGCTCAGGTACTGTCCTTAATTTCTCTGTAAATTACATTTCTGCAGGGTTTTAAATTACTGGACCTTATATTTACCTTTTCTTTCCAACCATGTTTGATATATGTAATTTTGCTACTCTTTTTGTTGATGAAGGTGGAATAAGTATTTTTGCCACCTTATCATGTTACAAATGCTATTTTTACTCAAACAAACAAGCATATTTACAGGCGAACTAACTAATCAAATGTAATAACCATGAATTTTAAGTTACATTGTAATTATAATTATTAAATAATCATCAATGAAGTAAAATTTTGTGTGAATTAATTGTGCAGTTATGTGATTGAATGAATATATATATATATATATGTGTGTGTGTATATTTATTAATCTAATAATGTAACAAGGTAGAGGGATTATTAATCTGATCCAAGAAGAGCTTGAGTAATTTAATTAAGGTAAACTAGTTTAATTTAGTAGTCCAATTGAATTTAATAATGCAAGTCTAATTGGATTATGTGTTAAACCCCATGGATTTATTAATTAAAGTCCAAGGGAAGTAATTTTGGGTAGCCCAAGCAATTATTTAATGGGTGATCCATGTGATGTATACTTATATGTATTTAATGATAGCCTAATGAGTTGTACTTATATAAATCAACTAGTAGTCCAATGAAAGTAATTAATTGAGTCCAAACAAAATAAAGGAATGAGCCTAATTTGGTTTAATTCTCAAGTTCAAAGTGGAGCCCAATGTGAAGTCAATTGTTGGTCAATATGTATATGTAGTGATATATATAAGCATTATTGGAATAAAATTTAAAGCAAAAATGGGGGGAAAAGAGAGCTTGGACGGCAGCTTGTGGGGCCCCTCTTGGGGTGAATTGTTGCTCTTAAGTTGCTTGTAAATCTTACCTTGTCATAGCTGAATAACCCCACAAACTCTTTACCAACCCTAGTCCTTGGTGATAAAAAAATCCCTAAAATTTAGCTAGAAGATGAGATGAATTGGGAGATAAGGTAGAGATATATGTTGTATATGTATAGATTTGGAAGTAGTATAAATAGAGTGGATGCAAGACTGGATAAAGTTTGTTTGCTCATTTGCAAGTATTCTTATAATAGAGAGAGAAATAGCTAGAGAGTCTTTGAGAGAATACACTAAGTGTTGAGTAAAAAAGCTTGTGAGTTGGAAGTTCTAGAGAGGAATTCAAGGTGGAATCATCAAACTTAGTTTCATACTTTGGAAGGAGAAGAAGGAGAGCATCCAAAACTAGAAGGTTGAAAAGTTTTTTCATCTCAAACCTTAGTCATTTTTATGGTTAATAATTATAGTATAATACTTTGTCATGGTTGGTTGTGGGAGAAAATGTTGTGTTGTGGAAATCGTGTAGGGTTTCAAAGGTATAAGAATAGAGCTTTGATGGAGAATAGGTAGATGTATGTGTATATATGTGTTATATGAATTTTTTATGGTCAAAATGTATTTTTGTAGTAGAAAATGTATTTTGATTGTTCAAAACCTATTTTCAAGCTCTTTAATGATAAATCTATGATATATATGTAGATCCATGGTTAAATATGTTTAATATGTGGATTAACATGCTTGGTATGTGAAAGTGTGGAAGAAAATGCATGAAAGTATGTTTACCGGTAAAACCCTAGCTTAAAGTCTAGATCGGTTATGTTTGGTTTGAAATGTACAAGTTGTTTATGTGGTTTATTTGACTTATATGCTAGATCTATGAGTCTTGAAGATAACTCAACTTGAATATTTGAAAAATATGTTAAAATAAGGAAGTTATGGAGTTTGTATAAAAAATGTCGTTTTTGAAACCCTCGTCGATCGATTCTAATTTTTGTGTCAAAAATATTTTCGAAAAAGTGATCAATTTATGGAATGTTGTAGATCATTAAGTTACGAAGCTAACAAAATCAATTTGAAGTCATTAGGACATGCTTTGAAAATTTTATGCAAGTTGAAACCAAAGTAGCAAAGTTGGAAAGCTTAGAAAAATTGAAGAGGCAATTTCCAGGCAGCCAGCGCTGGGGTTGGACACTGGGGCGCTGTGCCACGCCTAGGGGCCCGGTCTAGGCGCCGACCTTTTTTTTAAAATTGTTTTATTTTATTTCCGGGTTGGGTTGGGCCATGAAATACGAGTCAGGTAGGGTCTGAAATGGTCTGCTTGGATAAGAAAATATAATTCAATATAATATTAATATTAGACAAAAATTAAATAATTAAAATGTTATTAAATGGATAATAATATTAATAAAGGTATAAAATATTATTAAATGATTAATAATATTAGAAAATGAATAAAATATTATTAAATGATTAATAATATTAGTAAGTGTTTAATGTATTATTAAATGGTTAAAATATTATTAAATGATTAATAATATTAATAAAGGACTTAAATATTATTATTTGATTAATAATATTAGACAAATGTTTAACAAAATATTAAATGATTAATATTGGCATTATGTGAATAAAATATTATCAAATGATGATAATATTTTTAAGTGTTTAATGTATGACTAAATATTTAATTATGTGATTAAATATGTTGACAAAGGTTATTAATATGGACCAATGTGTATTATACTAATTGAAGGATCAACCTTATTACTGTTAGGTCCTTTCAAACGAAATTAAATTGTGTTGGTTGCCATAGACAACCATCGAGGCAAGTTCCTTATACGTAAACTTGTAATTATTTTTCAAGAGGTATAAGTGGTTTAATTATTGAAAATTAATCCACATCAATGTTGTTTAAATATTCGCACATAGTGCATTTGAAATTTTAAAGTTCGTTTGATTCATGAACTGTTTAAGAATGTCTAAGTTAATTGTTTCGGTTAGACACTGCATGTATAAATTCATTAACTTGAATATTTTTAAAGTTTATCCAAACCATTGGTTGATGCGGATTCTTATAGTATGTCTGAGAAAGAACAATCCCTTAACAAGAGGGTTATTATCGAAAAGCCGAACATGCGCAAGATGTCTGAATGTTATGCATATACATAAGGTACAAGAGACTGATCTCCTCGAATACCAAAGCAATAAAAGAGTCAGATACATGTCTGATTTACCTTAGTATTAGTTCATGGTTCTCAGTGGCCACTCAGCAGTAAAGACTCAATTTTTATTAATTGAAATTTGATTCTCGTTCTTTCACAATTATTATATTGTTGAAACTTCAGAAATTATTTTTATTCAATCATGATATATCATTTTTGCAATTAATGTTCTTAAACTTGCTAAGCCCGAGTGTTCCAAGAAAGACAAGGGTAAGGGAAAAGCCAAAGAGTAGAATTGCATTCTAGAAAGTTATTGTTTAATATTTATATTAAGTTGTAAATTTTTTGTGAGCCCATAAGATATATTTTGATTATGTTAAGGTTAGAAGACCTTGGGTTATGCATTTATTTTTGTAAGGAACATATATGTATTATTCCGGTAGATGAATGAACATCATGTATTTTGATGTCATTATGTATTAGATTGTAAGCACCAAACTTGAGATTATGAAACCTGTATTTGGTGGCGTCACATCAAACACACGGACAAACTATACTGGGCAAGTTTGCATTAGTGTGTGGAAGCTGCATGCTTGAGTACTTTGTTGAGTCTCTACAAAGCAACTATTACAAACTGAATCCAGCAATTTATAATGATCTTTGACAGTCCCACTCACATGTAATCCTGGTTTCATAGAGAAAAGTATCAGGGTGCATTACCATTATTCCCCTATAATACATAGTACAATGGTAACATAATGAGGAACAGACTGAGGCTTCAAACTTAAACCTAGTGGAATTAACACTCTGATGCCCCAACTCTATGGAATCAGAGTTCTCGGATACTCCAACTTTGCGGAAGCGGAGATTAATTCCTAATAGATGAATTTTATAGGGATAAGCATGAGTGACCAATAATCCAAGTTTTGCATCACACCAATATATTCCTAGCCAAGATTTCTCATGATCACCTTTTGTGAAAGATGATGAGACCACCAAGGGAATTATGAAGTAAATTCTCCACCGGAGAGATGTTAGTTAGAGCCTACTATCCAAATCACAACTATGCAAATAGTCCCGCATCTACTCCTTGCTTTGATCAAATAAAATTCTAAAGTGATTTGATCAAATATATATCTATATATATATGGATGAGTATAAAGTTATCCATTATTATCCTCTCGAGAATCAGCCGCACCCACCATAATCCCAAAAATGCATGTTCTAAAGTGAAACAAGGACAAGCTTGAATCATCACACTCCTATCTATTAAGAAGAAATAAGCATCCTTCCACTCATCTCTTTGTTCTTGTATTTTTTATACAGTCTTTTCATTTGGGCCTTTTTGTTATTAGTGTATAATTTGAAAGTATTATGTTTTGCCGTTATGTGGTAAGTATTTATGTCCATGACAGCAGTATGTTTCATTCAATAGGAACTTTGTATGCTACTGGATGATTACTGGGAGCGGATGAGTTTAAAGGTTCCTATTTACTTCTCTGCAGGTCTGTGCTCCCTGTTTATTTCTTGTTTACTATTTGATAGCTTTAATGTCTTTATTTTTTTAAAACTAATCGCGTGAATTGTGATTAAGGTTTTGTGAATTAGCTCATAATGACGTTATGCTGAAAGGGATTTTACGTAAAATACACAAATACATAGCTTATGCACATATATATGCTGAAACATATTAAGTCATATGTGAAAAAAAGTTCTCTTAGAAAAACCACGCACCATTAACGTTCCAATTTAGAATATTGCCATCATTTCATATTTTCACTTCCCTTTTGGGTAAAATGCATCCAATCATTCTTGAGGTATAATGAAATTAGTAATGCTACATTTCTAGATTGAGAAACAACACTTTCTCTCTCAGTCTCTTGATCATCTCAGATTAATGGATTAAAAAAAGAATACTATTTGACATATTCGCCTCCGCACTAATTCTCTTTTGATTTTGGTGTAAAAAAAATTCCTGAATAAATAAAGCCATGGCCTCTTAACAATCCAAAATATAATAATTTCATTTCAGCTTTTGTCCTTGTTCATATTCAGTTTATTTATTCTCTGTATGTTCCATCTCCATTTATATCACAGGTAACCTTTTTTCCTTCTGTTATTTTCCATCAAATTTATAACACAATTACACATGCCTATATTGATTCACTTTTTTGCAGCCATGTGCTTGAACGCTTTTCATCATCTGTCGATGAACTATGACAATGAATATTCTAAAATTATCATTCTTTTGTGATGTATCTCATTTGATCTGTTCATTTTATTTTTTTTATAATTATTTCTGTATTCAGGTTTGACTATTCAAGCAAATATGTATTATAAAATGCTCATCAACTGGACCAGCCAAAAGGTGAAAGATACATATGCCACTCACAATGCATTTGATTGCAAACACGGTAAACCTTGCAATTCTAAAATTTAAAGAATGGCAGTACTGTTGTGATTATCAAATTATAAACTTTTACAAGGCAACAATGTTATAATTTCTTAGTATTAATATACAATATTAGTGGCATAATTTTATCATGTACTGTTATAGTTGGTTATATATTAAATTAGTTAATCAGTACCCAGCCTATCTGGTACTGCATATAGTTTTGCTATGACGGCAATAATATTTTGGTGCGTTTCTTGTTTTATCGGTTCTTCTGGGGTTTCAATGTTGCAGTTAGCAGCTTTGACTGTTCCCTGATAAATGCTCCTGGACCTTGTGTTCTCTTTGCTACACCTGGGATGATCAGTGGTGGTTTTTCACTTGAGGTTTTCAAGCATTGGGCTCCATATGAAGCGAACCTTATTACACTTCCAGGGTAATTTCACTTGGGTTTCTCTTGCATATGTTCAGTAGACATCTTGTTTGAAGTTTATTTATATGCATTGAAAGAAAACAGAACCTTGTTCAGCTGGTTGAGCTCGATTATTTTAATGTTTCAGACCTCTTTTATATTTTATTTCCGGAAAAAATCTGTACACTCGGCTATTCATACTACTTATATGGTAGTTCATAAAATTTGACTTTTCCCCTCCATCCTTGTTTGTTCTCTTAGTTATTGTTTGCATGATACCGTGGGACACAAATTGAGGCCGGGTAAACCCACAAAAGTTGATCTGGATCAAGACACTCAAATTGATGTGCGATGCCAGGTTCAATTTTCTTTTATTCTTTTGAATTTTTTCGTAAAACAAATATGATGATCTTTATATGCTGATCATTCATGAAATTTTACTTTGGTTTACATATTTCCTATTCTTCCATAAATTTAAATAATTAACCTTGTTATTGAAATATTCATTAAACCGGCAATGGAAATTTTTTTGGTCATTGGTGTTGAAGTACAAAAATCTTGTAATATCTTTTATGGAAGTTATAATTTAATTATTCACTAGGAAGATTTGAACTATATATCTGATTTCAAGTCAAACTGTATGATGTTCTGGAAATAAAGAAGACCAGAAAAAGCAATCAAAAATAATTCTTAGCATACCGGGAGACTAAAAGAATCTCAACCTACAAGACAGAGAAACACACTATTCCAGAATCTCCTTATGCAACTTGGAATATTAGTGTGGTGAAAGTTGTGGTTGATTTCACTGTTTCAATACTCTAGTTTCATTTGCAACTGAAAGCTTGTAATTATTACTTTGTAGTTTTCTATACAAAAATTTCAGTTCTTTCATTGTTATGGAAACGTCCCAATACTAACTAAAAATTGTTGCCCGGATGAATTAGATAGCTAAAGTAAAGTTCCCGGTTCTGTCAGCAAACCTTTAATCAACCACTCCTACGTTCTGCTACTTGATTCTTGCCTCGTGATGCCTTTTTAAGTATTTTTTGAAGCTATTAAAGATTGATGTGTGGAAAATGGCTTATCATATGTGCTTACATATGGTCCTTTATTCACATTATATTCTAAAGTAGTGGATCAGACCTCATTTTGAAGTTGTTCAATCTGCAAAGTTGATGTGGATGATTTTCTAAAATTTATCGGCAAGGGAACGCTTCCCTATTGTGAACTAAGATGTTATCCAATGGTTTGGACTCAGTTAACTGTTGCACAATGAAATCTATGTTAGATTGAATTGGACCAACAATCTAAATGTAACCGGTGGCTTTAAACTGTCTTGTTATATGTGACTGCAGGTGTCTTGGCTTAGCAATATGAGAACGCTTTTTAAAATTTTACTACAAACCGGAATATTTATGCTCCGTTATTTATATTTTCTTCTCCAGAAAGTTTTCATGGTGATTAGACATATACAAGATATAGTGATGACAATGAGTGATGGTTACTACATTGTATTATACTATATGATAATTGTTTTAGATTCATGATACTCAACTTGGGGTTCTCTCTTTTTCCTCCTTGAATGGGTGTAGGAGCCCTCAGGTTGTATCGTGTGTGAAGAACAAAATATGTACAGTTTTTATTATTCTTGTCATAACTTACTATTAGGTTCTGCTCTTGTTGGTTTTGGCAAGTGACGCTTGCTGACCTTACAGCATAATGCTTGTTGGAAGTAAAGAAACATTTGTCTTGTGCCCTTTTCAACAACCTAAATAAAAGTACGACTTGTGCTTCCTTGATATGAAATGGCACTTTTCTAGATGGTATACTAAATGCTCGTTTTTCTGGAGTAACGATTTCTTAAAACTTTGTATTTTTTTGTTTACCTGTAGATTCATCAGTTATCTTTTAGCCCTCATACAGATTCCAAAGGAATTATGGATCTCGTCAAGTTTCTCTCACCCAAGCATGTGATACTTGTACACGGTGAAAAACCTAAGATGGCTACTTTGAAAGATGCAATTCAATCTAAATTGGGTATTCCGTGTTATGATCCTGCAAATAATGAGCGAGTGTACGTTTCTTCAACTCACTATGTGAAAGCTGACATCTTAGACACATTTACTCGAAGTTCACTGAGTCCAAACTTCAAGTTCTCAAAAACAAGTTCAGGGGAAAACTCCGATTTAGGCTCCAAGGAACTCAAAGGCTTGTCCCCATTGCGGGTATGTGATGATAGAGTAAGTGAAGGGATCTTAAGCATGGAGAAAAGCAAGAAGGCAAAAGTTGTTCACCAGGATGAGCTTCTGATCGTGTTGGAAACTGAAAAACATGAAGTGCAGTTTGCCAACTGTTGCCAGGTAAATATAGGCAAATTGGGAAAGACCAAAAACGCAAATAATTCTTTAGGAGACGTGCCTCCTATCATTGACAAATGCTCCTGGCTTCATCTATTATTTGTAAAACTTACAGATGAACTAGCTGATGCTAAGCTCCAAGATTGTGGAGAATATCTTAAAGTAGAGTCCTTAAGCATTTCTGTTTGTTTGAAGGACAAGTGCCCACATAGATTGAGTGATGGTACATCTTTCAGTAAATCTGAAGGAGTATTTTTTTGTTGCACTTGGTCAGTAGCAGATGAGCGGTTGGCTTGGACGATGAGGAAGTTGGACTTAAGTGCTAATTGAAGGTCTTACATTATGTTCCAGCATCTATCCTGAGAAATCTTAGTTGATTGCAGATTTCGGATACCAGTTTACCTGAGCTTACACCGGTTCCTCTACAAGGGATCCATTTCTCCTAATTTTTCCACCTAATTGGATCCAGCTGCGGTTGTTAGGGAAATGTAAAATCCGAGTGTTTGAACACTAGTGCATAATTGTTGCGTAATTTGGATACATTGCTAGAAAATTTGTTGCTGCATATCACTGTTGGGTTGAATATGTACTTATATTCCTTCGAGTCTTTCTATATTTGTCCACTTTTTTTATCCACATATAAAAACAAATAAGTGTAGTCTTATCTTATTTTATCTTTAATATAAATAAGTGGATTACACTTATTTATCTTATATGGGTAAGTTTAGAGTTTTCTTTTTTCTTTCCTCCTCTTGAATGTTTAGTGACTCAGCCAGCGTAAATTTTACTAAATAGGGTCTTCTGAATTTTTTGCGTTAAAAATATTCTATTATTTGCCAATAAAATTATAAAATGGTTAAATGAAATATTATTTCTTTATTTAACGTCATGGTGATTAAACATTGATTAGCATATAAGCGGTGCTTAATTACTGCCTAAAGCAATGCCAGAAGAATAGAAAAATTATTCAGTAGTCCGAGAATACAGTTACGTGGTATTTTAAGTCCCGAACTATTGAATAATTACTCATAAGAATATAGAATAGAACGAATCAGTCTTATTTTATATTAGTTGGTGAGAGTTATAACTGTGTGAAAATTGTATTTGTATGGTTAAAGAATTGTAATTATATTATACTTGTATAATAACTTATTTTTTAGAAGGTACAAATAATAGCCTATTTTACAGAATGGTCATATTTTTCATTTTTTTACATGGAATAAATTAATCAGTTTTTTAGTAATACAAATTTACAATTCCGAATTTCTCAGAGGCCAAACCAAACAGCTCCTTAGTCTAATCTTCACTACAACGCAGTAGTGTTTCCAAACGAAGACTTATGACCCGGTATTTCTCTCTCTAGTTTCAAATGGCGGAAATGTTAACGACGGACACCATGTCGCCGTTGCTCCTGCCGCGGCAAGGAGAGACGAGGACTGCGACTCTGGCGACGCTACTAAGTCGGGCCTCGAGTCGCCGTGGAGCGTCGATGATGGTACGGCAGACTGCGGCGCGACAATTGGAGGAACGGCGCGCTGACTGGGGGTACTCGAAGCCGGTTGTGGCGCTGGACATTTTGTGGAACCTTGCGTTTGTAGTGGCATCAGTGGTGATGTTGATTTTCACGGCGAAGGAGCGGCCGAATGTACCGATTAGGGTTTGGATCTGTGTTTACGTGGCGCAGTGTTTGGTGCACATGGTGTTGGTGTGGTTGGAGTATAGGAGAAGGAATATGAGGAGAGTTCTGGACACAGAGGCCTATTATCAGTATTCTGATGAGAGTCAGGATGAGGATGAGGAGGAGAGAGTAGGGGTTTTAGGGATTAATAATAGGTCGAGGTGGGTTAAAATTTAATTTGGATGCAATTTCGTCCTGTAGTTTTAGCATTATGAGTAACGGTGTTATAGCTGAAAGTGATTTGCTTTCTGTGAAGAAATTCACTACTAGTTTTCAAACACACATGCTTTAAATTATTATTTAAAAAAATTGTTGAGTTCCTGGTGTATTTTTAGCATTTTAAGTTTTTCACGCATCATTTTGTTTAGCTTGGTTTGTGGTTTTATGGGATTCCAATATAAATTATACTCCGGGTCCTAAAATGTTAGTCCCATTTCCCTTCCTTGTGGTCCTGTCCAATTCCGATCATAAGTCTAATAAATGACACATAATGATCCATTTTTGCCAAGGTCATTTGAATTTGGATATTTGTTGAAATGTGTGTGCATTTCTCTCTTTCCTGAATGTCGCATCATCTGTTTAATTAACCAACACTGGTTTTTTTTGCAGAAATATCTGGAACTGATTTATGTTTTGGTGTATATTCATTGTTCACTGTGTTCCATAAACCTCAATGCTTCACTTATGCATAGTCGTTACAAGAATTGCTAGTCCATGAAATATAACAATGTTGCTTCTTGTTCATATTGGGCATTGCTTCCTGAGGCTATACTTTGGTGTTATATTGACCTAGTATACTTAGCAGGGAACGTTCCCTTTGCATCCTCTTCCATACCCCTAGGCCCGTCTTCAGGTGAAGGCTCTAGGACCTGGAAGGTTCTTGCGTGTCCAAAAATAGTGCAGAATACATGAGATATTTAGTTGCAGATATCATAGAATTTAATTAAAAAAATTATACCTGGGAAAGGTTCATGGGTTACTTGAGCTTGCTTTTTTGCTGCTGTATCGTTTACTGTATTCCCAATTGGCCCTCCTTTGAGACTGTAGAACCACTGCCGAGATCCCAAAAGCTTTTTTTGAATTTTCATTTCCAGTTTTTGTGCTTGGTTCTCGCTGTAGACAGGTGATTACGTAATAAAATGTGTAAATCTGACTCCCCAATTAATATTTTCAGCTATATTTACTTGATCAGTAGTGCTTTGAAGTTGATTTTTACTGATTCCTGGATTTGTGGCATTTCAGTTTTGCTAAAAAATGTGAATCTGTAAATACAATGCTATCATTTCTGTGGTGGATGGTTGGCTTCTACTGGGTAGTCTCCGGGGGTGAACTCCTTTTGCAGAGTGCTCCATATCTGTATTGGTACGTCTGTATTGCTGGAACCAATTGATTTCAAGATCCTTTCTTTAACTTTCGTTTGTAATGAAGAGGCGATGCTTGTGTTCACTTTTTTTTTTCCTTTGAACTTTATGGTGTTCTTAAATGACTCTGATAGTGTATTATGAAGTTATATATAGTTATATATTTGTTTAAGATGCACCATTTTCAATAAGTAATACAAGCTTTTTCCTTAACGTTATATTTTGCATCCAATCCAGGGATTAGATGTAACTTGTTAGTATAGCTGTATGACCAAACTGACTGCATGCAAAAGCATCTTGTCAAGGAGTTATTCTCAGTGGAGATCATAGTTGAGCTTTTAAGTTAAATTATCCTTTCTTCTTGTTTTGCGTCTGAGATCACAGTGGATTTTAAGAGATTGATATATGTTTTGTTAAGAAGAATATTCTCTAATGACGATGGAATAGGTTCAATTTGGAATAAGTTCAATTTGGATTGCCGTGATGTCGCTGCTTTATAATTTAATGTCTGTTGCAGCTCTTTATCTGCATAATACTGATTGAAGGTGGCTGTGATAATGTTTCGCTTGAGCAGTATATTGGTATTTTTAATTCCCCCACCCCCCTCTTTTGATGAGTTAAAAACATTGAAAAAGAGGTAACTAGAAAAGCATATATTAAGTATTAGTTTTGGAACATACTCCATGAAGATCTTCATTTGGTGCTCCTTCAACTCTTGTAATTGTCATCAAGAATAAGCAATTTTTCACAATTTCAAGTCTCTTAGAGCAATAACCTAAACAATGTTATAGAAGCAGAAGACAAGTCTAATATCTTATTCGCCTCGGTAAATAGTTATAAATTACAATATTTTATAATAAAAGTGGCTGTCAGTTACTGACTTTTACCCCCCAAAACTCTTATCTTGAATTTCTGCAGGTTGACCGTGGTATTTCTGGCATTCGATGTGTTCTTCGCAATCTTTTGTGTTGTTTTGGCATGTTTGATTGGGATTGCTCTTTGCTGCTGCTTGCCCTGCATAATTGCAATTCTTTATGCCGTTGCTGGGCAGGTAAGATACAATGATCTAAGATTTTTGTGTGCACTTTGAATTTTTGCTGATGTGTTAATTCTTATGTAAATATATAGGAAGGTGCATCAGATGCTGATATAAGTATCCTTCCAAAGTACAAGTTTCAAATTTGTAATGATGAGGAGAAGCCTACAGTTGGAGCTGGTAGAATGGTTCCCATTGCAACAAGCAGTGGGTATCTGGCTAGCGAACGTATTGTTTTAAGTGAGGATGCAGTAAGTGTGTTATGTTTTTGTTTAAAATTTCAAGTGCTGATCTTTTTAGCTGAAATTTTTATCCAAATTATATAGGCACCAAACTGTTCATTAAAATAGATTGTTAATACCTTATTAAATACATCTACATATACCTACACACACACACACACACACACACATATACACATGTATATATATATATGCACATATGTGCTCAAAGCTATGTAGAAATGAATCTGCTCCATTGCTCATCAAAGAATCTTTAATAAATTTTGAACTCAGATTGGCTAGCTACTTTCTCAAAGATATTTTAGTTCTTGAGGGAACTTTGGCTCACCTTTTTCTTCTTTTTAATTCTGTAGGACTGCTGTATATGTCTCAGCCAGTATGTGGACGGAGTAGATCTTCACTCTCTCCCCTGCAATCATCATTTCCATTCTACATGTGTTGTGAAGTGGCTTAAGATGAATGCTACTTGTCCGCTCTGCAAGTACAACATCCTCAAGGGAAATGAAGAAGTTTGAAGTATATGAATGGCCAACAAAGAAGTCAGCTCAGGTTCTGATATTCACCTTTTGTGTCTGAATGTACCAGAGAAATCTAGGCTGAAAATAAGCTTCCCTAAACATTCCTCAAAATAAGTTGCGACCAATTTGTTACTTTATGCTGTCTCAGCCTCTAGGAGATATGTTGCTATTTCTTGTCCTGCTTGTTTTGGAAAACAAACCGTCAAGTCTCTAGTCATTTGTATCTGTACTGCCTTTTGTTATGGGGTTGTTATTATGTGTACAGTGTTGATATCAGTGTAATGCTCCATAAATGTAGTAATTATTTTACTTAAATGAATTCGTTTTGCCCGGAAATTTGATTGGATTGTATGTATGCATACTCTCTTTATGATTTACTGATGTTGGTAAGTTGTAAATTTACTCACCTCTGGTGAGCACAATTCAAAAGCTTTTGTTGCAAATTACAATGGGTATAGGTTTGATATCTCATTTTCTAATTTATGGGATCTAGGGTAGCTGGACCTCTTATAGCATCCCCATCCCGTATGGTGATGATCCACCCTCGCAAGAAGCCTTATGGGGGTGGGTCAAGAACCCTTACCATAAGATCTGCGCCAGTTAAGCGGCAAACAATAAGCATGAATTTGATCATGCGACCTCTGTTTATGAATATGGTGGAGCTCGTGCCCATTAGCTGATCCTTTGGGAGTTTTTTTTAGGTGTGATATGGAGATTGGCTGTTACACTGACAGATGGGCCTGCAGAGTAGCTGCTGATCAGTTGGCTGGTTTAACTTCATCGTTATTATGCAGGGGAATATGTTTTGGGTTGCTTGCTCTGAAGTGGAATTAAGAGATTCAGAATCTACTCTAATATTTGCTAATGTTATTCTCCGAGTCAAATGTAATGTAATACATCAGTACCAATTCCTCTACATGAAATAAAATCTTACCGTTCCCAAAAACGAAACAAAAAGATGAAAAAGAAACTCTTTAACATGATGAAATGAAATGAGAGATTTCATTCCTTCTAAAATAGAACTTTAGATCTCAATCAAATTTTACTTGGGTGTAATTTATATTGAAATTAAATATGATTACCGATCAAGGGCCAACCATAATTGAAATTAGAATTCGAATACTAATCAAGATCCAACCCCCTGTCAATGCCATAATATAGTTTTGTTGTAGGAATCAAGGTTGGAACTGTACAACATAATGAGAATTAGTCCATTAATTTCAAAGACGGCAGCTGAGAAGGGTCAACATCTTTGAGTCTGTATTCTGTAAAAGTCTTAAATGTCAAGAAAAGTGCTTCTTAATCTTAAAAGAGGGACGGACAGTCACCATTTAGTATGATTTCCAAATTAGAAGCATCTTGTCCCTTTGAAGAAGATTGTGTTCACTACAAGTAAGGTATGCCAAAAAGTGTGAGATTTTTTTAAGAGAATAAAGATTAGCTTAATTTTCCCCATCAGATCCTGCTGTGAACTTCAATACCAATTTCTTTACCTTTAAAAAGTCCAAAAACTGCGGCATTACACCTCTGCCCGCAATTCAAGATTGTGAGAATTTGTGCTTTAATAATTAAGTTCCGAGTTAAACCAATTGAATTTGTTTTCAGTTTTATTACTATAATTTTTGTCATGTAAACAACAAAAAATAGCTTACGCGACGGTGACAAAATTTTGCCATATAATATTGAACAATATATTATAGACAAAAACGAGTTGATTTTGCAAAGCTTATTTATAATAATTCAATCAAATAAGAATAGCGTATGCCTTCAGGTTGACTGATTCCAATTTCATGTGATTGGATTTATATATATATATACACCGAGCACTCACATGCGAGTGGTTCGCATGCGGATTCTTTATTTCTCTCTCTACACGTATATTTGTAGAAAGAGAAATAGAGAGTTCGCATGCGAACCATCCGCATGTGAAATTCACTGTCTATCTCTCTCTAAACAGAGAATTCGCATGCGGATCACCGGCATGTGAAACTCTCTCTCTCTCTCTCTCTCTCTCTCTCTCTCTCTATATATATATATATATATATATATATATATATATATATATATATATATATTATTATTATTAATGTATATGTGCTCACCTCACTCAACATCAATCAACGCGCAAAGAAACAAATGAAAAATAAAAGCCTACAAAATTGGAATTCTACAGGACTCTATACATACAGGATAAGTTTATATATATAATAATCAAATACTACATTTATTTATATTATTAAAAAATGAGACATAATACGAATTTTAATATCATGCTTCACTTTTTAATGATGTTGAAGAATGAATAAAGTGTTTAGTTTTTTTGTGTTTGCACTTGTTCATACATACATGCACGGTCAACTAAAATCTGTAGATAAAACAACTGTATTGGATTTGGCCAGCAAGCAATCCGTTTTCTTTGGGAAAAATTATTAGCTAGTATAGGGGCAGGGTTAGCCGGTGTCCCACACTAATTACATGTTGTCATTTGTATGAAGTTAACACAAATCTCATATCTAGATAAACTGATTTGCTGAGATTTGGGCAAATTTTATACAAACGGCAGCATGTAATTGGTGAGTTAGCCGGTGTCCCATACTAATTACATGTTGTCATTTATATGAAGTTAGCACAAATCTCATATCTGGACAAATTGATTTGCTAAGATTTGGGCAAATTTCATACAAACGGCAACATATAATTGGTGGGGAAAACACCTGCCCCTGCCCTCGAAATTCTGAATAAATTACTCCTTTTGTGGGGCTCCTTGAAGAAGATTGGTGACTTAGATGTTGTAGGCGGAGTTATACATACATAAGTAGTTATCTCATGACAAAACAAACTCATATTTTATTTTTATTTTTGTTCTAAAATTAAACACAAATTTTTTTAGTTTGTTTCAAAATTACAGATGTATTTTTATTTTAAAATTATAAAATGACACGATATTTTAAATTTGTCATTATTTTTTTATTATCAATTTCAATATTAAACCTCCACAACTTAATTATTAATTAATATTAATATTATATTTGAGAACATAAAATTATTCTTAAAATTCGTCGTTTTACTAATGTATCTTTAATTTTAAAACAAAAAAAATATTACAATATATTTTTTTCCTTAGGACTTGGGAAAATATACTACAATTTGCTCGAGTCGATGCATGGTGATACAAATAGTAACGGGAAATGCACTTTCAAGAACATTTTAAATTAACTTTCGTTTCGAACTATGGTTTCCAAAAAATATTAATTGCCATTCATAGCTATGAGTCAACAAAGTTTAATTTATTACTTCAAACCTTTCTTATGCTATTAAAAAAATTACGTTTGAATGTGTTCCACGCGAAATTTAATTTTTATATAAAATAACTTTTCGGTTAGTCATACTTTAAGTAGATTTATATAATTATATTTGTTATAATAGATTTTTCTTATAACACAATTTATTTACTTATATAAACCTAAATTCAATAACACTCATAACTATAACCACCATTTTTTAATAACAATATATTTTTCATAATATACGTAAAGCTTGTTAAGTTTACCGAAAAGTACAAGAAGGAAAAAGACCTAAACCCCCTTTCTCTCCCTACTCTCCCAATTTTTTATTTTATAGGATATTGGTTAAAAAAAAAAGAAATTAAAATTTTGGGTTATTTTCGTCATTTTAAGAAAAATAAATTTTATGCTTGTCCTTTGAAGACTTGAACCCAAATACCGCAGCCGGACTTCAAAAGAACATAAATAAAGGTTGTCAGAAAAACTTTCCCGAGAAAATTCAGTTTCTTTAGTTTGATTATACAGTTGGATAATTTTATATGTTTATTTCTCTTTCCGTTTAGATCTGGCCATAACATAATTACAGATCGACTCTTCAACTATCCAACTTATCGACATACAAATTCCTTTAAAACGTTTTTCCGTTGGAGATGTTTCGATTCGAGCAAGAGAAGATCAGAAACGGCTTTGATTTTGCTGCTCTGGTCCGGTCGGAGACGAAATTCTAGGGTTTTTGTTATGGCCGACGCTCCTTCTGCGATTCCTGCTTTTGTCTTTCGTAATCTATCTGATAAGCTGTATGAGAAGCGGAAAAATGCTGCCCTAGAGGTATGGTTCTCTCTTTTTCCCCCCTCTCTCTATCTCTCTATATGTTTTCTACTGTTTAGTTTTTCAAAAATTGGATCATGATGTTTGGTTAAATGCTGTAACAGGTAGAAGGAATTGTGAAGCAACTGGCGGCAGCCGGAGATCATGATAAGATTACGGCTGTGATCAATTTGTTGACTAATGACTTTACCTACTCGCCACAGGCGAATCATCGCAAGGTTGGTTAGTTGATCAGAGATAACAATTATATTGGTGATTTTATGTCTAGAAATTGGATCTTTTGTGTTGATGTATTTGACTTTTGATTATTTGCAACTGTAATTTGGTCTTGGATAGGGAGGATTGATAGGATTGGCTGCGGCAACTGTTGGGTTGGCTGCAGATGCTGCACAGCATCTCGAGGTAGGGTTTTAAAGGATGTCAAGAGTCATTTTGTTTAGAAATGTTACTAATATCAGTAGAATTGCTGGATGGTTTAGCCTTGATGTGTGGTCAATTGGGAAGTGCGAGAAATTTGGTGTATGTTTTGTGATGGTTTATGATGGATAGCTCAAAATATGTATATTTCTTGTTCTAAGTGAAACAATGGAGAACTTCTAGTGAAAATTTAAGTCAATAAAATTTGCATTAGAGCGGGAAAGAAATGCTAAAACCAGAGTGTCATAGCAGTTGAAGTTACAAGTGTGATCACATTGCATTCTAACATATAGAAGAAAAGACTCCTGGGAATTTTATAGAGAGAGAGAGAGAGATTCACATTGCTACTTCTGAAGCGGGTCTTTGTGACACATGTTCAATTGTCGATAAGTTAGTTTGCTGAAAACTCTTTCCTGTTTATCAATTCAATATATTATATTTGAAGTTATTGTTTGTCTTTTGCACTCATTATCCTTTGTCTGAATGCAATCTTCCAGCAAATTGTACCCCCAGTGATAAATTCTTTCTCTGACCAAGACAGCAGAGTTCGTTATTATGCGTGTGAAGCTCTATATAACATTGCAAAGGTGAGAATGAACGGGTTTATTGTATCATACTGCTTTTTTCTTTCTGTTTACATTTTTGTCTGATATCATGCTTCGTTGCAGGTTGTGAGGGGTGATTTTATTGTGTTCTTCAACCAGATCTTTGATGCTTTATGTAAACTTTCAGCAGACTCAGATGCCAATGTACAAAGTGCTGCTCATCTTTTAGATAGGCTTGTAAAGGTTAACCATCTTTTTTTTAACCCTTGTATACACATGGACTTCTTCCTTATATATTGTAATAGATAATTTCTGAACTTTAACCTTGTGCTTTAACTCTGAGGGAAGCAGGACATTGTCACAGAGAGTGATCAGTTCAGGTGCACCATATTTTTTTTAATACAGAATATATTTCTCATGAGTTTAAAGATTACGTTTTGTTGTTCTTCTATAAGACATTATGTTGTTTGTTTTTTTGGTCAGCATTGAAGAATTTATACCATTGTTGAGGGAGCGTATGAATGTCCTGAATCCTTATGTCCGCCAATTTTTGGTAGGATGGATCACCGTATTGGACAGTGTTCCAGATATCGATATGCTGGGTTTTCTTCCTGATTTTCTTGATGGTACTGGTCGTAATATGAAGAAGTTCATAGATGCCAGCTATGTAACTGTAATTTATTTACCGCAAAAAGTTCACATGGTTTGATACAATTTCAGGCCTATTTAATATGTTAAGTGATTCTAGCCATGAAATACGGCAACAAGCTGATTCAGCACTCTCGGAGTTTCTTCAAGAGATCAAAAATTCTCCAGTAAGGCTTCTTTTAAGATTCAATGTGATAACTTCGTTTTGATGTCTATTGTAATTTGCTGCGCTGTCAGTTGCCTTCTTTTGAAAGGCATCATAACAGTCAGTTTTTAGCAATCAATTACTGTTTTGTAAGGAAGATGGATGTGTTAATATTATGATTGTAGCAACTAACAAAGAACATCATTAGAATAAATCATTAATCTTAATCATGTTTATGCGAAATAAATTTTATGTTCATTTGTAATTTTCTGACGCGAGCAGTGCTACTCTTGAAGTCTGTAGATTATGGTCGCATGGCTGAAATTCTTGTACAGAGAGCGGCTTCCCCGGATGAATTTACTCGGTTAACTGCTATTACTTGGGTACTGAAATTCACACATAATATCCAAATGCATGAATTCTTCCATATGGTGTAGTTTCTTGCTGGATTTCCCCCCTCCCTTATAACTGTCTTTTTGACAAAAGGATGCTAACTTGGTTAAAATTCGTTCAGATCCGTTTCAATGCAATAATTTGTTGTGCAGATAAATGAGTTTGTAAAACTTGGTGGGGACCAGCTTATTCCTTACTATGCTGATATTTTAGGAGCCATTTTGCCTTGTATAGCTGATAAAGAAGAAAAAATACGAGTGGTAAATCAATTTGCTTTTGCCATTTTAAAACTAAATATCTTCCTGTCGTTTGCTTTTGCCACACTTCTCCTTTTTCCTTGACGTTTGTTCTGCAACGTCTTATATATATTTTTATTGCTTTTATTGATTACTATCAGGTTGCTCGTGAAACTAATGAAGAACTTCGCACTATGGAGGCTGATCCAGCTGAAGGATTTGATGTTGGAGCAATCCTCTCTATTGCAAGGAGGTGTAGTTCTTGTTACTTGGGAAAAAAACCTATATATAAAGATTACTGATAATTTGCATCTGCATTGGTATAGCTTTTTGCCTCTTAAATATCAAGAGCAAAAGTAGCCTAAAAAATACTTTTTCTTGCAAATTTGCTAGATTTTACTATACTCAACACTGGTAGTATTTAACTATTTATGCATGTACTGGGTTGTGAGTTTTTCTTCTTTATTTGGTAATTTCATTTATCAGGCAGTTGTCTAGTGAATGGGAGGCTACTCGAATTGAAGCATTGCACTGGATGTCAGCTCTTTTGAATAGACATCGCGCAGAGGTAATAAGAATTTGTTTGTCTCAAGCCTTTTTTAATGTCCTTATTATTGTAAAATCCTATTGCTACTATTAATATTTGTGGTAACTTACTAACTGTTACCAAGTTATGGCCTAGTGGAACTTGGACTGCTATGCAAAAGTGGTAACGTAGCATCGGTGCACTAGTTTTTAGTTTTTGTGTGCATATATAGCAATTAAACGTTATGATGTCTCTTCATTTCTTTTTTCTAGATTATTCTCTCCTTGGCTCCCTGCCTTTTGTTTTGTTATATATTTATTCTCACAGTCTATTCTTTTTATAATTTATATTTTCTATAGACATAATATTTATTATGTTTTGCAAGATAGTGTAATGTGGATAAGGAGTTTTTTCTTCTTGTTTTTTTGTTGGTATTTATAACACCAGATTCTAGCCAAACGAGAGTTTCATTTGTTCCCTTAGAAATATGTATGGGGGATAGAGGCCAAGTATTGAGTAACAATTTTTTTGCATGGGAGGCAGAGAGGCTGCTGGACTTTCTTGTGGCTCAGTGTTTGTGGAATGTGAATTTTATGTTATTTGGTATCTGTTGATTCATGCCCACCTGCTTGTTATCTAGTCTTGGTGTCTAGGACAGCTTTTTCACTTTAGAAACTTTAAATTTTTTTGTTGTTGAGGCTTGAAAAAATGTTTTATTAGCAAATCAAAGCTATAACCACTAAAAGGAAGGATTCAATTTCCCCCAGCGTGGAAGAAACTGGTAGCTAGGCAAACAGGGTGGGGGCATAATTGTCAGAATCTTACGATACGCGATATTTATCTTACGATACGGAGATAATTCGATACGTATCGTAGGGTGAATATAAAATGATACCGTATTTTACAATTCAATTACGATTCGATACGATTTTTACGATACGATACAATGCACGATACTTTTTAAAAGCAACCAATTTGAAAAAGTTTTCATGTAGATCCAAAAAACTAAAAACAAAACTTTTAAGCTTTTTAATATTTCAATTGAAGAGATTTTTTAACACAAACATATTCTATATCGCTTCATGAGTTTTTAATCACTTTTTAGAGTATTATATCTAATTAAAAATGTCGCTCTATTTTTTCCATGTCCCTTTCTATAAGCAAAAATATAAATCTTTACTTGTTAATTTGAATTATTCTCTTTTGTTTTTTTGATTAAAGGTGAATCTGAATTTTTATTTTTTCTTGTTACTCTATAAAGATTACTGAAATAATATATAATAAATCAATTTAGAGTATTTTGACTACTGTTTAACTTTAAAATTTATTTTTAGTCTATAATAATATTTACTTGACTACTTTTATATATAGTCAAGCTTGTGTTTTATATGTTTAAATATATATTACTATATTTTTTATTTTTGTTTATGTATCTTATGATACGATACATGAATTTTCGATACACGATACGATTCATTATTTGACAACTATGAGTGGGGGTTAAGAAGGGTGCGTTGAGATTTCAAAAGGCAAACTAGGAAAAATCCAAGAAAAAAAAGTAAAAGACGTATGTGACTCTTTAGATTTATCACTTGCTCTGTCCCCTTAGTAATTTGTTATCCTCTAGATACAGTTAGTACTTTAAAATCATGTGATATAACCCTATTGCTGCTTTAAATTGTTGAAAACTATTTTGAGGGAAAACCCAGTACTTTCCTTTTAAATCTTCTCAATTCTGTTCCGAGTATTGGAACTAAGAAAACTTGTGCTATGATACTGAAAATCAATAGTGATTGGTTACTTCGGCATGTCTTGGGTATTTATCTGTTCTTGGGCTTTGCTGTAAATTTCTGTGCATACATTTTTTGTAATTTTTGGCGAGCCTTGTTTTGACTATCGAAAGGTTCTCACTTTGTTTTTATACTTGAAACAGGTTCTAACTTTTTTGAATGATGTTTTTGACACTCTTTTGAAGGCACTATCAGATCCCTCTGATGAGGTAATCTTCCTGTCTGCTGCTAGTTCTCCTGTATAATGCTTGATTGTTTCTTCAAGTTGCATCTTTATATTCATTTTTTTTCCCATTTCTTTTTTCCTGTCTTGATGTATAATTACTTGCTAGTTGATGTTTCAATATCAATGTTTGTTCGCTAGAATTATATAAAACAAAAACCAGAACACCTATTAAGAGAAAAATAGAACCACATACATGAAGAAAGTAATATTTGTGCCCGAGTGAAGATGTTTTTTGGTCTACTGTGGCGCTATTATTACTAAGGCCCTATAACTGGAATCCTATTGCACACCAAACATGCAAACAAAAACTCTCAAGTGAGGTGGTAATTAGAGATAGATTACAAGCTTATGTGGTTCATTGCATAAGTATAATCTGTACACAAAGCACAACTGTGAAAAGTGGACTATCAAAAATGTATGTAGCCATGTCAGACTTCGTGATAATACAAAGATGGAATTCCTCATGAAATTCTATTCCTTGCATTTTTGGTAGCTGATTGGGAAGAATGTATTGCATTTTACAGGATCCAGATAGAGTGATGGGAATCACGTTTATGTTTCTTTATTTATGGACGTAATATATTTATTTATTTATGGAATTGTTTTAATTTTAGGTGATAATTGGTATTTTATTTCAATTAGTTAGGGTATTTTTGTCTTTAAATATTTTTGAAAATTAGGGTTTGTATCCTATTTAAACACTAGTCTATTCTTGGATTATTTAAATTATAGTTATTGAGAATTGCTTTGGCATAATTTATTGCAGAGATAATTTTTTCTAGGGTTGACAGTCGTAGAGTTGAAATTCTAAACCCCTAGCGATTTATGGGCGGAGCTAAATGCTAGGTTTCAAGCCTATTATTTGCTACCGATTACAAACTTCAAACTTGTTCTACATCAATTTTGGTATCAGAGTCGTACCTTAGGAACCCTCCGCAGTCGCCAATCATGGTTGAAAAACCTTGTTAGAAGCCTCACTGGAACCTTAGCCGTTGCCGCTGCTATTTTTCAAGCTTCTCAGACCCATCGACGATCATCATAGGAATCAGGTCACAAAAGAGAAGGGAAGAAGAAGATGATTGCAGAAGAGGTCGGACAAACCTGTGTCGCTGTTGAGCCGCCGCTGCATCGCATACTGTGCCACTGCTGACCCGCGACGCCTTGCGTTTCCTTTTGAAGTACCATCGCCGTCGTCCTCATACTGTCGCCAATCTCCTTTTTTCGTCTGAGTGCATTGTCGTTTGTTGGGAAGAAAAAAAGAAAGGGGGTGGGTAACCCTTATTCCTTTCCTAAATCAGCTGATTATTTCCTAAATCATAACTTTTTTTTTTTATCTTCGCTCAATTACCCTTTAACCCGCCACAGTTCTGTTTCCTATTTAAATATTATCCTTTAGTTTCTGAATTTACATTTCAACCCCTACTATTTATTTTGAAATAAATCCTAAATTTTCAACCTTCCGCATTTTTACCCTTGTTGACTTAAAAAAAAAAAATAATCTCAAAATATGGGATTTGTATCTCAGTTATTTGGATTAATTTAGTCATTGCATAGCACTAAAATGTTTAAAACTCGTTTGATTTTTTTTTCTTAGATTGCATATTATTCTTATTAGTTGAACATCATTTAGTCGTGATTGTTGATATTTTGAAAACTGCGATTACAATTGCTTTAGACTATTAATTTAATTGCTATAATTAATTACATTATTATCTCAGTCTTGCATTTGCATCATGATGACCCATAGTGGAACCCAATATAGCGCGTCCTTAGAAGATAAAGTAAAACCTCTTAATGACTAAAGTGGCTAACATGGAAAATCGTGTGGCAGTTTTGTCTAAGGATCTAGTAACGGTATCTGAGAGAGTTCGAGTCCTTGAGCGAACACGACCTATAGCTGAGCCTATAAGAGAACATGCGAGAAATGCAGGACATGAGGACACCCCAATTAATGAGTAACCCAAAAGGGGCCCTCACCTGCATAGGCCAAGGGAACACCTTGAGCAACCCGAACGACGAGACCATAGAAACCGAGATATTGGGTCCTATGCCTACCATGAACCTAGAGAGGTTATGGCTATTGTGGACCTAGGAATGTGGATTCTTATAATTGAGCCTATGATGATGACACTAGGAAAATTAAGGTTGATGCTCCTAAATTTGATAGTAGATTTGATCCTAATGTCTTCCTTGATTGGTTGTCTGGTATGGACAAATTTTTTGATTGGTATGAGATGTCCCATGAATGTAGGGTTCGCTATGTGAAGATGAAGTTAGTCAAACAAGTGAATCTGTATTGGGCTAGTATTGAAAGAGACATTGAGCGTTCGAGAGATTTTCCCATTAGGCATTGGGTATAAATGAAAGTCCGTCTCCGAAAATATTACCTACCCATCGACCATAAAGATGGGATGTTTGAGCAACTGACTAATTTGAGGCAATGCAATTTGTCTGTCTCTGACTATATTAATAGGTATAGAGAGTTGATTGAGCGTTGCGAGCTTGTTGAGGAAATAAGGATGACTATCATTATGTTTAAAGAGGGGTTGAGAGATGATATTGATTTTTAGATTTTTTCTATCTCGCTTGTCTAGATGATGCTTACCAGACTGTCTTAGACCAAGAGTACCATATGAAGAGATTCTCTGTTAGGAGTGCGACCTCTTATCCTAGCCAATTTAGTGGTCGTAGTGCCCTGCAAGGCAGGTCCTTTTCTGCACCACAAATTACTTCTAGGGCTAGTAATACTGTGAATGGATCAAGTTGAGATCTTAGACTAGGGAAGGGTACTCCAACACCCATGCCTACAAAAAGTAGCCGAGACAGGTGTTACTCGTGTAAAGAACTTAGTCACAAATTCTTCAAGTGCCTTAACAAAAATTGAGTAGGAGTGGTTTATGAGGGGTAAGGAGAGGAAAGTGATCCACGGGATAATGAGGTGGAAGGTATTATACGGAGGATGAGGAAGCTAATGAGCACCTTGAACATATTGATCAACCCTTAAATGTTATGAGGTGTATTAACGCTAATCTTAAGAAGGCGGAGGATTGGAAGCGAATTGCCATATTTCAGATGTATAACAGAGGTGGTGGTATCTCTTCCAAATTGATCATTGATGGTTGAAGTTGTTTGAATGTGGTTGCCAAGACTGCTGTGGAGCAATTGAAGTTAAAGGTTGAGCCACACTGCCAGCCGTATAGTGTCGCTTGGGTCAATAAGACGTCTATTCTCGTCACATAGGTGTCTAGTGCCGATCTACACCTAAAGGGTTACGAGGAGAAGATTTGGTGTGATGTCCTTCTTATGGATGTTGCACATATTTTTAGGGCGACCTTGATTATGTGATCATGATGTGACCTATTATGGGAGGTCAAATACATGTGTTTATACACAAGGGGCAAAAAATTACCTTGGCAGAAGGAAAATAATACACTGTACAACCAACAAAGTCTTTTTATATTCTTCACAAGGCATTTGAGAAGAGAATAAAAGAGAAGGTTGTATGCGTTGCTATGGCTAGAGAGGTTTAAGGATATTCCTGAGGGGAGTACTAGTGTTATACCTGGTGATATTAGGCAGATTCTCCATGAGTTTGTCGATGTGATGCCTCGTGAGTTACTGAATGAATTACCACCCCTTAGAGATGTCTAGTATGCCATAGACCTCGTATTGAGGTCTTCTTTACCTAATCTACCCCATTATAAGATGAATCTTATGGAGGAGGAGATGAGACCCCAGGTTGGTGAATTGTTGAGTAAGGGTTTTGTGTGCGAGAGTCTTAACCCTTGTGTTGTGCTAGCCTTATTTACCCCGAAGGCTGATGGGAGTTTGAGGATGTGGTGTGACAGTCGAGCAATCAATAAGATCACCGTTAAGTATAGGTTTCTAATACCTATGCTTGATGACGTGTTAGATATGATGAGTGGAGTTCAGGTGTTCACCAAAATAGATTTACGGAGTGGATATCACCAAGTCCGTATTAGTGAAAGAGATGAATGGAAGATTGCCTTTAAGATAAGTAACGGCCTGTATGAGTGGTTAGTCCTACTCTTTTACCTAACCAATGCACATATCACATTTATGAGAATTATGAATTAGGTGTTAGGGTCTTTTATTTGGCAAGTTTGTAGTAGTAGTCTATTTTTGACGATACCCTCATCTGTAGTAATACCCGAGATGAGAACTTCATATGCATCAAGTTTTGACAACTCTTCGGCACAAAAAGTTTTATATTAATTTTAGTAGTGTTTTTTTGAGCTGGAATCTTTCATATTTATCTGGTTTGTTGTCTCCAAAGATGGGGTTTCTACTGACCCTGAAAAGGTCAAGGCTATTAAAGATTGGCCAAAACCTTCTAATATACATGAAGCTAGAAGCTTTCATGGTATTGCTACTTTCTATAAAATGTTCATCAAGGGATTTAGTACCATTATCTGCTAAAGCCTTTGTGGAGATAAATGATAGGATCACACAGGCATCTTTCCTTGTGCTATCGGATTTTAGAAAGGTGTTTAAGATAACATCTGACGTCGTAGGTATAGGTATAGGAGGAGTGCTTTAGTTAAGAGAGCCATCTCATTACGTTTTTTAGTGAAAAATTAAACGAGGCCCGACAAAGATACTCTACCTATGATTGGGAGTTTTATGCGGTAGTCCAGGCGCTTAGGTATTGACGATATTATCTGTTGCCTACGGAGTTTATGTTTTACTCCGATCATCAAGCACTTCAGTATAGAAACTCTCAAAAGAAATTGTTTCATTGACATGCTAGGTGGTTTGAGTTTCTTCAGGTTTACTCTTGTCTTTGAGCATTGTCAAGGAGTAGAAAACAAGGTCGCTTATGCGCTGAGTATGGTATCTGTTCTCCTTAATACCTTGGAGTGTGAAGGTTGTAAGATTTGAGCGTGTTGTTCATGAATACCCTTCTTGTCCAGACTTTCAAAAAATATATACCGACCTACATAACTCTAGTGTACCTTCCACAGGCGATTTTCGTATCCTTGTTGGGTATCTCTTCAAGGGAACCCACTTGTGTATCCCTAGTACGTTAACGCGTGAGCATTTAGTTTGAGAATTACACGCGCATGTCATTTTGGTCGTGATAAGACCATTGCCATTGTAGAGGATAGGTTCTTTTGGCCTAGCCTCAAGAGGGATGTTGCTCGAATTGTTTCCGAGTGTCGTACATGTCAAACTATTAAGGGTCGGAATCAAAACACAGGGTTGTACATGCCTTTGCCAGTACCCCATGCACCTTGGGAGGATATTAACACGGATTTTGTCTTGGGATTACCATGGATCCTTAGAGCTCATGATTTTGTTTTTGTTGTCCTGGGTTGTTTTTCTAAGATAACACATTTTATTCCATGCAACAAAACTGATGATGCTTCACACATTACATCAATTTTCTTTAGTGAGGTTGTTAAATTACGTGATTTGCTTTTGTCATAGGGATTTTAAATTCACGAGTTGTTTTTGGAAAACCCTATGGAAGAAATTAAACACCACACTTAAGTTTTCCACTTCATATTACCCCCAGTTTGACAGTCAAACTGAAGTAATTAATAGTAGTCTAGGTGATTTAATAAGGTGTCTGATAGTAGATCACGTGTCTAGCTGGGATAAGGTTTTACCTATGGCTAAGTTTGTATATAATAGTTCAGTGAATCGCTCTACTAGGGTGTGTCCTTTTTAGATTTACGTTGGTATCATCCTAGGAAGCCTATTGACTTGGTGCCCCTTCCCCCTGCATATAGAGATAGTGAATCTGTCGAGACTTTTGCACAACACATTCATGATTTGCATGCTGAGATAAGAAAGAAAATTAATTTGGGCAATGAAAATTATAAATCTACTGCTGATGTTCGTCGCATGTACCAAGAGTTCAATAAAAATGATCAGGTGATGCTATGACACTGTGTCGAGAGGTTACCTCCCGGCACTTGGAAGAAGATGCATGCTAAGAGGATGGGTCCATTTCGTGTTAAAAAGAAGGTTAGTGCTAATGCTTATGAGTTTGATCTTCCTAATAATATGGGTATTGGTCCTGTATTTAATGTGGTTGATCTTACTCCTTATCGTGTGCTTTTTTCTTAGTTTTCTCCATCTTTTATTTCTTCATCTTTTGCTAACCCTGTTGAGCCTACTCTTGTTCCTCCATTATCTATTCCTCCTGCGCCTCATCTTGTTTCTCCACAGCATACAACAGATGACATTGAGGATGTTTTGGATGAGAGGATCGTTTCGACCAGGCGTGGAGAGTATCGCTAATTTTTGGTGAAGTGGCAAGGCAAACTTGACAGTGATTGCACATGGATTAGCATAGATTAGTTCTACCACATTGATCCTGTACTGTTGGAGCGTTATCAAAATTTCCTTTCGACATAGTCGAATTATTTTCAGTAGGAGAGAAATGATGGGAATCACGTTTGTGATTCTTTATTTATGAACTTCATGTATTTATTTATTTATAGAATTGTTTTAATTGTAGTAGATAGTTGGTATTTTATTTCAATTAGTTAGGATATTTTGTCTTTAAATATTTTTGGAAATTAGGGTTTGTGTCTTATTTAAACACCGGTGTTTTCTTGAATTTTTCAGATTATTGTTATTGAGAATTGTTTTGGCATAATTTTTCATGGAAATAATTTTTTTCTAGGGTTAACAGACGCAGAATTAAAATCCTAAACCCCTATCGATTTACGTGCAGAGTTAAATTCTAGGTTTCAAGCCTATTATTTGCTACCGATTACAAACTTCAAACTTGTTCTACATCATAGAGACATCTAGCCTCACCATGCATGGGCAGAATATATCTCAGTGGAAAACCACAAGATTTTGTGTTGATTAATCACAGGCTGGGAGAATACTAGACATGCACACAGTTGGCCAACATCCACTGTGATAAAGTGTCTCTGAAAATAGGATAATTGAGAATACTCGCCGTATATTTATTTGAAAATTAAAAATAAAAGGATTGGATGGCAGCCCTTAATTAGTTTTTGTTTGTTTTCCTTTTTTGTATTTCATTGGAGGGGCCCCTTGTCCTCCCTCTATGTACTAACCCCTTCTTTCTTATAAATTTTCTTCTTTTATAAAAAAAAGAACGTAAAAAAGAGAGAAGGAATACTGTCCTTGTAGCAATTTTCTTATAATCAGTGTCTAAAATAGTTATCTTTCTTGCTAAAGGAAATTTAGCCATCATGTGAGCACAATATCAAGTTGAATGCAGTTACAGGAGGGTGGCTACATATCTTGAATCTTCCCATATCAACAATGGCTTCGTCGTCCCTCTGAAAAGGAGTGGAGAAGGCTTATTTGTCATCAATTCCAATTCACTTTCATCTTAGTCTGCCGTGTCAGAGGAAATCTGGGCACCGAAGGAGTCTAGTTCTCAATGGACTTGTTCCTGAGGGGATGAGAAAGAACTCTTAATTGACTATATTTTGTTTTCCGTCAAATACTTTGTTCGATTTGTTCTTGCAGTTATGGATCTTCATTTAGCTTAGTTTGTTGTTCCTTAATAATACCATGAAATGTTCAATCTTCATGTCATAGTTTTCTTTATAGGTATATTACAAATAATGAGACTGCCACAAAATAAAGAAAATTAAAAAAAAATGAATGAGACTTTCATGTCTACTATGTCTTCCCATAATTAGGATTTGTTAGAGAGGAGGTTTTTGAAGATTTACAACTCCTATTATAGTCGGATAGCAATGGGGATGTTTGTTATGAAGGAAAGTGAAAAATTTATTGAAAGTTTCATAGAAGGCTTGGTATCAGGTAATACCATATTTCATATTTGCAGATTTATGGATCAGGCATATAGTCTGTTTGCAAGATGGATGGTGTTCTGTAAAAAAGAAGAGTGAATAATTGTTAGATACTGAAGGCTGTTCTTATAATAAAGGAAACATAACTCTTGATATTATGAGTGTAAATTTTCATTCATATACTGTTTTCATTCATATACTGGTCCAGAATCCATAGAGTTAATTCCTTAATGACTGGAGCCTTTTTTCCGTTTGTAGAATGAAAATGTCAGTGATTCATAACCACCCTGCCCTGGGCCCTTCCAAACAATATGTTCTTATAATAAGGAATAATATACATTGTGCTCTTTATATTTTGTGTGTAAATTTTCATTCATATATTGGTCCAGAATACAGAGTTAATTACTTGATGATTAGATCCTTCTTTTCATTTGTAGAATGAAAATCAAGGATAGATGAAAATTATATATATATATATATATATAATGGTGAAACATGACTAACATATTGTGCAAAGGGTGGTTTATTTAGATTATAGTATATGTTTTCAACTTCAAGTGTTCCACCAGATATATTCGCTACATTTGTTGATTAGTACACGATGTGGATGGTACTGGATATAGGTTCTTTCAAACTTGGAAATTGGTGGTTGTGCTGCCTTTGTTTTTGTGGCCTTTAAAATTGTCCGTTAAAAACTCTTCTAGCTGCAGGAATTGCAAACCCTGATCCCAATACATTTCAGTTGTTGATAGATGTAGAAAATACTTCTGTCTTGTGCATCTTTCGAAATATGTAATAGATAAGCTACATTTATGTTTGGAGTGTCCATACTTTGTATCTGCTTCATATTATTTGAAGAGGCCAAATGGTATTTATGGTTTAGACTTTGTAATATGTTTTCATTCCGGATGTTTATAGGTAGTGCTCCTGGTGCTTGAGGTGCATGCAGGCATAGCCAGAGATCCGGAGCATTTTCGGCAGCTTGTTGTTTTCTTAGTTCATAACTTTCGCATTGACAACTCTCTACTGGAGAAGTTAGTTATTTTCTTTTTCTCTAATCGTGTTTAATTTAAGTAGCATATTTCCTGTATTTAGTTTCAATGTCTTATTGGTCAATAAATTTTTTGTTTCTATTCTTTAGAAGAGGTGCTTTGATAATCCGCCGGCTTTGTGTACTTTTGGATGCTGAAAGAGTTTACCGTGAACTGTCCACAATACTTGAGGGTGAAGCTGATTTGGATTTTGCATCTATTATGGTTCAGGTTGCAATTTCACTGAAAACACAACAAACACACAAAATGATGATTTTGTTTGATGAATGGGGATGCACTATAAAAATGTTGTAGTATAAATGCTGAAGTCCCCTTAACGATGGTATACATATAGTATATCGATTCATTGTAAATACTTATGCTTGGAATTTCGTTGACTTGTCCAGTTGTCCCCCATGTCACTTCCATGAGAAATGATACTTATTTTTTTTATTTATTCTTTTCTTTTGTTATTATTTATTTATTATTATTTTTATTTTAATCTTTTTGACTCAATTTGCATTTTCTATTTTTGTTTCAGGCTTTGAATTTGATTCTGCTTACGTCCTCTGAGTTGTCTCACCTTCGAGATCTTCTGAAACAATCCTTGGTAAATGCTGCTGGGAGAGACTTGTTTCTTGCTTTGTATGCTTCATGGTGCCATTCACCAATGGCAATAATAAGCCTTTGCTTTTTAGCCCAGGCAAGAGCGAGAACTTTATGCTATCCGTTTCTTATTGAATTTCTATATATGTGATAATCGTGGTCCTTTAACCTATATTCAAGGTTATGATGCTTTTTGTGGCACTTCTATACAGACTTACCAGCATGCAAGTTCTGTCATTCAATCTCTGGTTGAGGAGGATATCAATGTTAAGTTTTTGGTTCAGGTGGACAAATTGGTACACCTACTGGAGACCCCAATATTTGCATATCTTAGGTTGCAGGTGCTTTTACTTCTCCCTAGTTTTTCAGTTCTAAAATAAAAGTAATGAAGCTTTATTTTTTGTCTTGGTGTTTCTTTAATGTTTTATTTTTTTATTTTCTCTTCCTCGTATAATCTTTATTTATGTCGTTTTATCATGTGATCCATTTTATGATAGGTGCAACATTTACTTGTACTACTAGGTTCTTGCCAATGTTCTAAAGGTTGGGAGGCGGGCTAATATTTTATCTTACATTTATCCAAACAAAACAATAATATAAAGCAAAACAATCTATAATAAAGATAATAAAGATATTTGCTTAAAGTTTAAACACATTCTTATTGTCAATGTCAAAGTTCAAGCACAAACATGCAGTTCAAACTTCAAACACAAACAAATAATAAAAAATGCAAACTAATAGTCTATATCTCCATATCTTTCTATATCTCTAACTCTTCTTCTCCATATCTCTCCAAGATAATGTCTACGTTGGACTCATACTTCTCATCTTTATCTTCCTCCGTGTCATCATCAGACAAAAAATATTCTTCATGGAGTTCTCTGACTCCAACATTTCTACTACTTCTTCTAGGCTCTAGCAAGCTATCTGTTTCGAATGCTTTATCAACTGTCTCTCAAGTAAGGCTCGAACAACTCTCAACTTCATCATCTACTCTTACGACATTGTTTTGTAGTTTAGTTATTAAAATAAAAAACAAACAATTGTAGCCTTAATTTCTCCGCTTAGGACCGCCTAATTTCTCCGTCTTGTTCACCTAGCCCCGTCTAATTTCTTGGAGGGATTTTTTTTCCGCCTTGAGTCAAGGTGAGGCGCCAGAGGGGTCCTAGCACCTAGGCGGGGCGGCAGGGGGGGCCTAGCTTCTAGGTGGGGATTTTTAGAACACTGGTTCTTGCATTATTTGTTGTTAATATGCTCATCATATTCTACTGAACTAATTTTGGGATACTCTTTATCATAGTTATCAAGTCGTCGCTTAAGTAACGACTAGACGTCCTGTCTCTACTGGAAGTGCAAATCGAGAGCTCGACTTGGTTGCCGTTACTAAGTCGTGCGGTTTGAACAGTAAGTTGTCACCTAATCGGTTCAAATCGAATATTTTCCCGACTTGGTATCTAGTCGGATGACTTGGGAACGAATCCAAATTTTAATTTACCCAACTTAATTCCAAGTTCCATTTGCCTTAATATGTATTTATATAACATGTATATCATTCATCTTAGCCCTTAATAGTATTTATATATATACATTGAGTTTGTGCAGAGAATTTGTTTATTTTATTTAACATTAGTATATATAACTAATTTATAGTATACCAAGTATAGTATATTAATTTATAGTACAATATTTTCAGCATATTAATTTATTTAATAGTTTTGATTGTGAAATTGTAATTTTTTAATTAGTTGTAATTTATATATATATATATATATATATATATATATATATATATATATATAATTTGTCGATTTACGGACGACTGGTCAGTCGCTTAAGCAGTCCACTACCGACTCCCTTCAACTTAACAACTTGACAACTATGCTCTTTATTAGTGATTAGTGATGTCTAGATACTCAAATCTGCATGAGCAGGGGATTCAACAACTTTTGTTCTAGTCCTATTGGTCACTCTCTTAGCCATGGTGTTTAAGATCTATTATATTTTAGGACCTTGTATCTTTTTCTAGCTCAGCCTTGAACTCCTAAAACTTGAACATTTGTGGACGTATTTATGACCAACAACTAAGATTTAGGTGAGATCACACGAGTATTTCAAGCGAAATCGTTATCATTATCATCATAGTAGAACTCATTTCATACTAATAAGAAACAACTAAGAACAAAGCTAAATCAAATTGCAAGCAATACACACAATGGGAAAAAAGAAAGGAGGGAAGAAGAGAGCTTGTGCTGCAGAAAAATACTGAAAAAAGAATAAAGAAAATTCTGGATCAGATACCCGAGAGAAACCTAGAGGTCCAGAGTGCATGTGTTGTGTTTGTGCAAGAACTACAAGAGAAGAGTGTGAAAGGTCTGTATGTTTGCGGTGCGGGTCTTATGTTGGCTACATGTACTTGTTCTTTTCATTGTTAATTTATCGAAACATATTTAGGCTTATTCTTCTATTATACAAAGGGTGGGCCCTTTTTGTGGTGTTTTTTTTGATATTTTTGGTGGTTAACTTTTGAAAATATTTTTACTCTTGATTTTTCCCCCCTTAGTGCTATCGTCCTGTGCTGTGTGCAAATTCTGGTTTGGTCATTGGGGACACTCTAGTTGTATTTTTTTTTTTGTTCAGTTGTAATTTGAAAAAACACAGAGAAGTTGAGGTTTGATAATTCACTTTCATATCATTTCCTCCCAATTACATTAGTTTATATACACAAGTATAGCATCCCTAATTTATAGTTATGGTAACCACTGATTTATAGCAATGTGTACACTAATTATGGCTACGATTATTGAAACAATATCTTCTAACACTCTCCCTCAAGTTGGTGTATAGATGTCTCGCATACCCAACTTGAAACATAATGGATGAAACATCTTGCTACTAAGACCCTTGGTCAAGATGTCAGCAAGTTGATGCTCTGTTTTGACGAAGGGTAAGCAAATAAGACCACTAGTCAACTTTTTGTTTAATGAAGTGCATGTTAATCTCAATGTGCTTCGTTCTATCTTGCTGCACTGGATCATTTGCAATACTAATGGTTGCCTTATTATCACAAAATAACTGCATGGGCCTTTTAGTTGTAACACCTAAATCTTTTAGTAAGGTTCGGAGCCAGATTAGTTCACATATACCCAAGGCAATAGCTCGATATTCAGCCTCAGCACTGGATCTTGCTACCACGGACTATTTCTTACTCCGCCAAGTTACAAGATTGCCCCCAACAAATGAGCAGTAACCGGATGTAGAACGACGATAGCCAGCCCAATCTGAGTCGGAAAAAGCTTCCACTCTCATATGACCATGTGGTGCGAACAACAAACCTTTTCCAGGAGCAGACTTGAGATACTTTATAATTCTGTAAACAGTTTCCATGTGACAATGTCGAGGATCATGCATATACTGACTTACTATTCCCACAGCATAAGATATATCAGGTCTCGTATGAGAAAGGTATATCAATCGTCCCACCAAATGTTGATATCTTCCTTTATCAACCGTAGGTCCTGTGCCACCTACCAGATGATGATTAACTTCAACAAGAGAATCAGCAGGCTTACATCCCAACATGCCAGTTTCTTTTAGAAGATCAAGAACATATTTCCTTTGAGATAGAAAAATCCCACTGGATGATCTTGCAACTTCAATACCAAGAAAATATTTCAAGGGACCAAGATTTTTGATCTCAAACTCTTTGGGCAGACTTGCTTTGAGATTAACTATCTCTTCTCTATTATCCCCTGTTACCACAATATCATCAACATAAACAATAAGAATGGTAGTCTTACCTTTTATCTGTTTAACAAATAGAGTATGATCTGCTCGGCTTTGCTTGTACCCAAATCTTATCATTGCTTTATGGAATCTACCAAACCAGGCTCTGGGAGATTGCTTCAAACCATATAAAGCCTTTCGCAGCTTACAAACCTTACCCTTAGTGGCAGACGAAGCAAAACCAGGGGGTATTTCCATGTATACTTCCTCCTCCAAATCACCATGAAGGAATGCATTGTTTACATCCAATTGCTGAAGATCCTAACCAAAGTTTGCTGCACATGAGATTATAGTACGAACAAAGTTCATCTTTGCCACAGGAACAAATGTCTCTTGGTAATCAATCCCATGGGTTGGAGTATACCCTTTTGCAACTAGTCTGGTTTTGAGTCTCTCAACTGTCCTATCGGGCTTCTGTTTGACTGTATATACCCATTTACAATCAACTGATTTTTTTCCATAAGGAAGAGTAACTAGTTTCCATGTATCATTCTTCTTTAGGGCATTCATCTCCTCTATCATAGCCTGTTTCCAATTCTTATTACTCATTGCTTCTATCCACCCCTGAGGAATAGATATTGAAGACAAGGAAGAAACAAATGAATGGTAGGATGCAGATAATCTATTATAGGCTACGAAATTAGAGATAGGATGTTGAGTACAAGATCTAACCCATTTCCTAAGAGCAGTAGGAAGGTTAGTATCACCAGAAGAACAAGTGGAATTAGGGTTCTCACCATTAGCATCATCATGACTAGGTTCTGAGCAGGGTTGGTGTAGTGATGCAAAAGTGGTGTTCGTATTCTTGCCCCTTCGAACATAGGTCCTCAACTCAGGCTCAATCTGTCTAGCATATGACTCCTGTAATTCCCCCTGTGTAGATTTATCAGAAACAACAATAGGAACAGGAGAAGAGTTTATAGGATACGATGGTATAATATAACTTGTAATATCAGCCTCAGGAAGAAGCTTCTCCTCATCAATAACATTCTCCTCCTGTGGAGAAGGTGAGGAAGAATAAAAAGGTTCCAATTCCCAAAAAGTTACATCCCGAGTGACAAATATTTTGTGTGAAGGAGGATGATAACATTTATAACCTTTTTGAGTTGGAGAATACCCAATGAAAACACACCGAATAGCCTTGGGATCTAATTTTCCCCGAGTGAGAGATTTATTATGAACATAGCGCACACAGCCAAAAACTCGAGGCGAAGGAAAAGGACTAGTTGTGTGTTGGAGGAAAGAAATGAGACTTTTGTTCCCAAGAATTTGAGAAGGAAGTCGGTTTATAAGAAATGCAGCAGTCAAAACTGCATCTCCCCATAGAAATTTTGGTGTGTTCATAGTGAACATAAGAGTGCGGGCGACCTCTAGTAAATGGCGATTTTTCCTTTTCGCTACTCCATTTTGTTCTGGAGTTTTGACACAAGAGGTTTGAAGAATAATGCCATGCTGAGAGAGATAAGATGCTAATACATTATTATTATTATGGAGAATTTTGACTTTAGCTTCAAATTGGGTTTGAATAATTTTATGAAATTCCTAAAAACAATCAAACACCTCATTTTTGGAACGAAGAAGATAAATCCAAGTGACACGGTAATGACAATCAATAAAACTAACAAACCATCTATAACCTGAATAGGAAACAAACCAAGAGGGTCCCCACACATCAGTATGTATAATAGTAAAAAATTCAAAATGTCGACTATGAATAGCAGAATAAATAGAACGTTTGTGTTTCCCCAATTCACATGGTTCACACAAAAACTGAGTTTTATTATATTGTTTAACTAAAGATGGAAATAAAGACTCTAATATTGAAAAGGTTGGATGTCCCAAACGTCGATGCCATTGATGGAGAGAAGTCAGGCTGGAGTCGACAGTAGAGTGAAGAGCCTGAGTAGAGGACGTGATAGACGAGGGAACATCTAAATAATATAGGCCACCAACTGCACTACCACTGCCAATCTTCTGCTCCGTCACCAAGTCCGGAAAAACACAATGAGTTGGGAAAAAAGTGACTGAACAATTCAAGGATTCAGAAAGATGGGGAATAGATAATAAATTTGCAGTAAATGAAGGAATATGAAGAACATAGGATAATGTTAAAGTAGGAGTACAAACTACGGGACCACGCCCAGAGATAGAAGAAAGGGAACCATCAGCTACCCGAACTTTGTCTTTGCCAGAACAAGGCATGTATGAAGTAAAGAGGGTGGAGGACCCGATCATATGCTCAGAAGCACCTGTGTCAAGGATCCAACTATGGCAAGTTGAGGAAACATTAAAAGCACAAGAAAGTATACCTGATTGGACATAATGAGAGGAAGAATGGGAATAGAATTTCCAGAAAACTGAGATTTCCTCAGGAGTAAGTGCAGTAGTGGAGTCTGAAGCATTGGATGTATCAACATGAAGTGTTTTAGTAGACACATAAGCTTGGGATCTACGTCCACGACCACTACCAAATCGACCTCCTCGTCCTTTAGGACGTCCATGAAGCTTAAAACAGCGATCCTTGGTATGGTTCTTTCCCCACAGTAGTCACATTCGCGGGATTCTTTCTCAATAGGAGACTGAAAGGAGGAGCCAGATTTAGAATATGAAGCAACCATGGCTAATCGGTCAACAGAATTGAGAACCATCACTCGACGTCTACTTTCCTCTTGTTGGACTCGAGCATGAGCCTCTCGCAGTGATGGAAAATGTGTCTGACCAATCAACTGTGCACGAACTTGATCAAATTCTATGTTCAAACCAGCCAAGAAATCCACAACTTTATCTTCACTAACAAACTTTTGATAAGAGGCTGCATCTTCCATACATTTGGAACATGTAACTGCTCCGCATACTAGGTTCCATGGAATTAAAAATCCATGTTTTCACCATGGAGTTATTAGATTTCCACTCTTTTTGGGCTACACTTGCTTGCGTAGGCATGGTGGTTGTACCATTGATGAAATGCTGCATACGGTTAGCTTCAATTTACATACGGCATGCTTGAGACCAAGCTAGATAATTGTTGTCATCCAACTTAAATGGACTAAGAACCAAAACAGAGTTAAGATGATGATTTCTAATAAACTGCCCTTTATTGAGGTCAGAAGTACCACCACTAGTAACAGAACCAGATGCTGCCATGAGAAAGGAATAGGAGCAACAAAAATATCCAAGGAAATAACAACAAGAATGATTTTAAAGGCTCAGAAAAATAGCAGTGATTTATTCCAGCAGTGATACTAATTGATGATGGAAATTGGGAAAAAAACTTGAATCACACAAGACAACTACTGTAAAGGAGAAGAGGCGAACATTCCGGCACTGAACTCGTCGGAAAAAATTAACCACACGCCGGTAGAAGGAGGCGCTGGCGTCGGCAACAGGTGCGTGGGGTGGCGCGTGAGAGCGCGTGGGGAAGTGGGTGCTGGAGAAGGTTTTCTAGTGGTGGTCGCCTGGAGGAGTAGATGCTTTTTATGGTCTTAGTTTCTCCATGCAAGCTTGTCTTACTAGGTTTCTAAAGGAAAAGAAGAGTAGCAGTGTGACAGCAAGGTAAAAGAAAGAACCTGATAAGGATCAGGCTCTGATACCATGAAAAAACACAGAGAAGTTGAGGTTTGATAATTCACTTTCATATCATTTCTTCCCAATTACATTAGTTTATATACACAAGTATAACATCCCTAATTTACAATCCCTAATTTACAGTTATGGTAACCACTGATTTATAGCAATGTGTACACACTAATTATGGCTACGATTATGGAAACAATATCTTCTAACATAATTTCATCATTATATATAATGATAATATTGGTGATATTTCAAGAATCAAGATTCTATACATCATAGTTGATTTTGGGATCTGACTTCTTAAAAGAGAATATTTACGTAACTTAACTATTCTTCTGCCTTTACTTTCAGCTGCTGGAACCTGGAAGATATATATGGTTGTTAAAAGCTTTGTATGGTCTTCTTATGCTGCTACCGCAGGTATTTCAGAGTTTCTCTGTTACTTTGCTGTGGGTTACTTGAATCTCTTTAGGCTTATGCGAGTTTGAGTATACCCTTCAGTTCAAGCATAAGTGGAAAATCCTTAATAAAACCATGAATTTTTGTTTGTTAGATGAAATATTGATTACTCTGCATTTAGAAAATTTTATTTTGCAAAGCACTGTTTCAATGTATGTAAGTTATGAGACTTCATAACTTATATAGTACCCCCTCTGTTCCAGTTTGACTGTCATGATTGTGAACCATGTTTTTGGCATGGGTTTAAGACACTCAAAAAACACATTAGAAATAATATTTTGTAATATCAAGTACTGTAATGAAGTAACTGAGAGTGCTTAACCAATTTCATCGAGTTGCAATGGGATGTGCAGTTGTACATTTCAGAACAATCCCAACTATTTATTGCTATAACCGTTTGTGGAAGGTCGGTAAGCTTTTGGTATTCTACATGTTTGAATATCATGTGTTTGAGTTTTCCAATGTTGTTTTTTTCTTACATGATCTCATTTTTTTTATTTGACCTCTTTAACTCATGCAGCAAAGTGCAGCCTTCAAGATTCTACGGACTAGATTGAAAACTGTGCCATCATACTCCTTCAGTGGGGAGCAATTTAAGCGAACACCATCAGGGAATCATTACTCACAAAATAATTACATGCGCAGTGGGTCAGATGTATCTGAGGATGGTGAAATTAATGAAGATTCACAGAACGTGCATAATGGAATGAACTTTGCCTCTAGGTTGCAACAGTTTGAGCAAATGCGGCAGCAGCACCGCATACACTCAAAATCTCAAGTAAATGCCCACCACAGCTCTACTTCATCATCAAAGGTTTGTTATGCCTTTTGAAATCTACCTCATTGCATCTAGTTTTTGAGATTTTAATTTTTTATTGAGCCTTAGCATTGTTTTTTAGGAACTTCTAATCCAACTCAGTTTAGGAAGTTGATTGTTGAGATTTTTGTTTATTGATAGTTCTGCTAGAGTAGTCAGTTTCACTCAAAAGTATGAATATCCAATGCGTCTCTTAAATACTTAGGTCTACTCTGGAGAAGATATTGATGCTTCCTGTGAGATTTGGGATGGTCTGGTTGCTGTAGAGGAAAGAGAAAAGCTAATTAAGATGTGATAGAGTCAGTAGAAAGACTAAATATTTTCTTTTGTAATAGCTATCCGTCATATTTTCCTAGAGCAATTATGATTTTGAAGCTAAATCTGGGGCCAAGTCTTTATATCTATTATGACACAGCCATGAGGTGCTTTCTCGTTATAAACACCCACTGGGCTTTGGATTTATGTGAAAATTACCTTTTCTCCAACCTATGAAAAAAGGTGTAGCAAAATTCTTGTTTTTTGTTGGGTGGTATTTGATACTTGTGGATGTTTTTAATTGAGTTGACATTTTGGCTTGATAAACCAGAGTATTCTGTGTTTTGTCCAGTCGTTTCATTTAGTAATAGTCGTTGGCTAGTTATGAACCTGTGCAATGCACAACAGGATTTGTAACTATTTAAGAATAAGTAATATTTTTTTTTAAAGTTAAGTTGAAGTCAAACAATAAACTTGAAACTTTGTGTAAAATATTTCTCTATAAAAAACAATAAGATATGCGACGATCATATTAATTTCAGTTTAATGCTATACATCAACTTGTACCCTAATGAGATTGTGAAGATAAAAATCTAAGAACATTCAGTCACATTAAATGTAAGCTTAAATGATTCTCCTTGAATTAAATTTTCTAAGGTGCGGGTCTTCAGATATTTTAAGATATACTTAAAGAAATAAATAAAAAAACTGTTAATCCTTATGTTCATTTTAGTTTTGCTTTGAAGAAAGAGTTATTGTCTTATCTATGGATAGGCTATACTAAATATTTGTGATTTTATTGTTAAATACTAAAAAAATGATGTCTTTTGTAACTTGAGATATAAGTGCATTTATTGCCCATAAAAGAAAGATACAAGTGTGCTTAATTACTTTATGGGAATTTGTATCCAAATGGTCCTACCACTCAAAAAACATAAAAATTTACTCTACATTCAAAATTTTAATGTGAAAAATGCTTGACTAATAATATATTAACATTATTTCGCATATAGTTGTATTACATTAGGATTTTTGCATCACAACATATTGTGTTCAAATTATTTGGTCTACGAAGAAAATTTTTATGTAGGAAATACATTTAGAAAATCAGTTTTAGGCTATGCGAGATTTTTTGAAGCTTAATATGTTATATTTTTTTATTCTTTACATTTCAGTTTCGCTGTAAATTACAATTCCCTTTAGTTTATGAGAGTAGTTTCTTTTTGTTCCACTCATCTAACTTTTATTGGAGTGCAACTGTGAGAGAAAATAAAACAAACTCAACATTCTAGTTATGCTTTTAGTAATATTAACAAGGCAAAATGAAAATTGAGAAATCATGTGGAAAGAAAATGTCCATATACTTGGAGACGTGAAGGAAGTTGACATATGCTAAGGAGCATAAAGAAGAGATGACGATTAGTCCTCGCAGTTAGGTGGGGTTTGGTTCTTGGAATAGAAATTTGATCTAATGCAATAATTTACGGAATGCAATAGAGTTGTACTGTAATGGTAATAGGTTATTACGTTATACTTGTTTGGTTGGTTCTTGCTATTTGTGAAGTAATTGTAATGTTATTATATTATGCTCAAAATTGTGTTTGTTTTACTAAATTATATGATTGTATATAATGAATAAAATAAATTATAAGTCAAAATGTCAAATCACTTGTAATTATTGACCCATTGCATTACGAACGTAATGGACCATTACAGACGTAATGGACCACTGTGTCAATTGAAGGATGTAATGAAATTTTTTAAAATTTATGTAATAGTATTACGCTTGTAGTGGAGTAATACATGTAATAGGTGTACTGAACATAATAAATATCACATCAATGTAATAGCCTGTTGCATTACGGAGCTACCAAATGCCACCTTAGTATGGGAATTATGACATCAAAAGGAAGTAGAAAATCAATATTTGGAAATATATGCATATACTTCAAGAGTATACAAAGAGAGAGAGAGAGTACACATTCTATGTATAAGCATAAAGGTATATAGAAAGAGGGAGAGACAAAGAGAGTGCGCATGAAATAGTGGAATTCTAACATTAAGTTTAAGAAAAAAACTGAGAAAGGAAAGTGCAATAATATTTCCAATGGATTATGTGATATACTTACATTTGTGATGGCTAAAATATAAGATGGATTATAACTTGAATTGTGAGTGTAAGATATTATTGTTTAATTGTGGGAAGAGAGAAATAGAAAGAAAGAGAGGCGCGTTAGGGAGGTGTATTTATGCATTGTATTAAAAGTCATTTCTAATAATGATGCTAGAAATGAAAGAAAGAAATAAATAAGACATTCATATATAAGAAATGCTCCCTTTCGCTTTCACTACCTATGCCCTTAGGTGTCTCTCTCCTTTTAATTATGTTCTTCCATATATGACCTTCTCTCTATCTCTCTTTGAATTCAAATCTTGTTTCTTTTTAAACAGCCTTTTAAAATATATGTTTTTCCTATGTATATCTATATAATTAGGAAAACACACACACAGAGATATATCTATATATATATATATATATATATATTATTGAGATTAACTTAACTAAGAACTTCTCAAATTTAGGCTATTGCATCTTATCTTATGCCATTTTTCGTTTCGTTTCTTTTCTTTTCTTTTTAATATTTTTTTTTTGGTGAAGACCTATATTATGCGGATTTTTGTGAGATTGTCGTGTATGACAAGCTGTCTAGACATCAAATTCAGCCTTCCCGAAATCAAAGGGTTGGAGGATGTTGATTAAAAAGGTTTCTAAAGTTAAATACAAGTGCGTGGACACGCTTTATACACGTAATATTTTATGCAGTATTGCTTGTTATTTATGTACATATATTCAAAATTTGGGGTAATTTTCTAAATAGAAGAGAGTTAGTGAGAAAATATATAAAACTGATATTATCTAAGGGAAGGATCAAATATAATCCGTCGAGCCTCGATCCAAATCTGCTGCAGTTCAGTCACATCAAAGGGGTATTGAAAACCCTAATTTGTTGCCGAACGGACTGTTTTTAAAAACCCCAAGCTTGTTAGAACTGTGAATTGTCGATTTGAAGTTACTACCTTTAGATTCCTCTTCTTCTTCCTTATTCTTAATCTCCTTTTTCTTTTATGTTTCAACATTGTTTCCTCTATTTAAAGTTAATATGCTGTCTCAGACTCGTACCCCTCACCATGTTTGGTTTTGGTGTTGGTGTTGTGTCAACATAGGTACTCTTGGTCAAACAGCCAAGACCACGTAACACATGAAACTCTTTCCCTCACCAGTTTAGGCAATCTTATCTTGCTTTTAATCTCTTTCTCACTCCATGTATATTTGTCCAGTTCTCTCTCCACCATAAATAAAAATTAAATAATAAATGTATATATTGATATCTGGTGTTATTTAATTTATTTGTAGTATATTTCATTCTGTATGCCTCTTTTGATATCCTTTAGGAAGTATATTTCAGTATTTTTCTCTGTATATCAATATATACTTGTGTACTCAATAGTTTTATATCAGCTTTCGAAGCACATGTGTAGGCAGAAAGAGGATAAAATCTAAAATCATCTCTTTCTACATAGTGAGTTGGCTTGAGATTTGTAGAGCTTTATACTTGCGTTGTGTGGAGTGCATTATGCCAGAGCCGATGGATAGCTTACTTTCAGATGAGGAGAGGTTTCTAGGTGGAAAGGAGAAGAGGAGGCGGTTCAAATTGGTGTGACATTTCTTGCGGTGGACGATTTGGAGTGAGGAATAATCTATCTTCTGTGTTCCTTAATGACCAAACATCTTACAGTGATTTTGAGTACAAAGAGTGGACTTGTTTCCATATCTGTTTCTTATTTGATTTTTTAGTATTTTTTTATTTACCTTTTTCGGCTTGATCAGGTCTGTAGTGTCATTTGTGGACTATGTGGGAGATTTACTGGTGGGAGGTTGTTTTCCTTCTTAAAGGAGTTAGAACAAAGTAGATAATGATTTTCCTAGCTAAAAGTGGTAGAACAAAATAGAGAATGATTTTTTCCTTCTTAGCGGAGGTAGTTACTTTACAAGTAGTGTTTTTTCCCTCTTTTTCTGATTATTGTGATTTTAAGATTATTTCTGTATTGCCAAGTGTCAAATTAATAGAATTATTTACACTAAAATTGTCGGGCTTATCGAACTTGACAATTGGCTTAATTAGTAGTTTAGATATATAACAGATGTAATAACAGAGAGAAATGATCAATTGCATCGTGGATCTACAAAACATTATGGTTGAAAAGAAAGTTTTAGGGGAACAATTACCTATTCAGTATTTCAGTCTCCTATTCTTTTTAAATGGAAGAGAATACAATTAGATGTCCGTCTATTTGTTACTTTCATGCAGTTGTTTGCTACTGCTTTCTACCTCTACCATTCTAAATCGTATTGTTGTCAATGACCATACAGGAGGTACAAAGACCAGAAGAACCCATGCGACCTTCTCCTGTACCAGACACGAGCAGACTTCCTTCAAGATCATCACGTAGAGGTCCAGGACAACTACAGCTTTGACTGTTTTGCTCGTGCCCCAAAATGGGGCTACTTCCACGAGATATTTTCATGATGTTTTGGGTATGGATGAGGTTAGTTCTGGTAAAAAATGTAAAATGTAAATCCAGTAGTTCTAGTAGTTTGTTTTGTTATTCTTCTTACAAAGGTCAGGATGGTGGGTATTGGGTTTTGAGTTAAGCTTGGGTGGTCCTAAGATATTCTTTTTCTGTGTGAAGTAGGTATGCTCATATGGTTCTGTTGTTTTTATTGGAAAACCATATGAGCTAGAGGTAGATATTTAATTTTGAAAATGCAGTTTGTTTTAACTATTGATCTGTTACAAGAGCTAAAATAAAATATCTAATTATATGTACACATTGATTTTTGAGACTGTTGTACCCCTTTTCCATATTAGCACTTCTTTTTTACTTGTTAACATGCAATTTAATCTATCTATTTGTTATGAATGTGGTGATGGAGTTATTAAAGAGGAGAGAAGACGTTTTTTTTAGCTCACAGCATACTCAGATGCAATGATTGAATTACTATCTACATTTCATTTAGTCAAGGCCTTAAATCAACAAGATCCATGAATTGATCGGCCAACCTTTCTTTATACTCGAGATTGAAATTCAGAATAGACTTGTGTGATTTGGGGGGTGGTACAATGAGCCAAATGTATTATGCAGGACTTCCATGGCATGTTTGTGAGTTTTATTTTTGGAAGGAGGAATTTTCATTCCAAAAGGCTTCAACCTCTGTGCTTGCTGCTATTCCAACGCTATGCTTTAAAAATCATCTTTAATGTCATGCCGCCTGCCTGCAAATGCATGAATATTCACTTTTGAAGTTATTCTAGAATGCTACCTCTTCGGCGGTGGAAGTAAAAATTCTGCACGACAGTTGGGGAACTTGTGAGGTGAGAATATAAAGAATGCCCATCTAATCCACCCTCTCAATTATTTAAGCAATCCTGATTCATTTATGAACATCCGTACCTTTAAATGCAAGTATTTTCCTAAATCAAGTCCTCTTCACCCTCAATTGGTGATTAAGAAACTGACTGCACAAAATTACCTATAATTACGGGGTAGCTCTCAACTTAGACTTAAATATGCTTATGGTGCCAAGTTCTCTATACATGGCATTTATCTTATTAAGAGAGCTTTTATAACAGCTCCTGTAATGCTTGCTGGTTTTGACAAGCAAAGCTTAATCTGAAACAATATTGATATAACTTGGCGAATAGCAAAGGTATACAATTACATGCTATACTAACTTTCTGTCAAAATACAAATATCAGCCTCGAAGTCTTTTCTATCCTTTTTGAGTGGCCAAAAGAAGGAAAACTTCTATTACAAGTTTGGAGGTGGGAAAAAGGTATCAAGACCTCAACAAACTATCAATTACATTTTAGAAACCCAATTCCTTACATTTGCATGTACAAAATTTACTACGATTATGAGATTGCAGTTTCAAAGCAAAACAAGTCTCTCTTTCACGCCACGGCTATAGAGTACCCCACAGTAAAACCCTAACCTGCGATAGAATGGAGTACAAGTATCTACACATTTTGAAACAGATCATCCATACTAATCTTCTCATCCCCATCCGACTGCATCAAGGACATATAGTAACCAAATTCTTGATAATCCGACTGCACCAAGGACAACTATCTAAATGTAAGGCAGTTGCCAGTTGTGGAACAGCCCAATATGCCAGTTATGGCACCACGGCCTATATCAGTTGTGCTGCTGCCGGGTGTGGGACAGCCATCTGGGTCTGGATCTGCAATAATGGCACCCCCAACTAGTACGGTGGATTACAGTCTGCCGTCACAGGTGGACTCTGATTATCAAGAATGCGGGTACTATATGCCTGTGTTGATGCAGCCGGATGGGGATGAGGAGATTAGTATGGATGATCTGTTTCGGAATGTGTAGATATTTGTACTCCATTATATCGCGGGTAAGGGTTTTACTGTAGGGGGTTAAGGAGCAAAACAAGTCTCTCTTACACGGCATATCTTCCATTATTGTGCAATCTTGTGCTAAAACTGCTGAAGAGCACCCTTTCTCATCTTCTCCTTCATGGTCAACACTTTTATAGACCAACACTGAAGACAATCACAATGTCTAGGATATGGACGTTCTTGATGAAAATTAAACATCTTTGCCATTCCAATTTGTGTGACACTATTATAAAGCATAGATCCTATCATGGTCAGACTCATAGTCCTCATCAGAGATATTTGCAGAATACACAGACCACGAGAAAGATTTGCTTCCAGATGCCCTTCTGATGCGTCTCTGAGAATCAGTTCCAAAACCCCCCAAGTGTTGCCTGAAAACAAAGTAGCACAAGCTAACAAGAGTTCCTAGAAGAATAGGAACTCCGACTACAGTAATCGTGATCGCCATCCATGAACTTCCCTTTCCGACAACCACAAAAGCTATAGACAGAAATGCCCCACAAGTGCTAACGCAGGCAGCCCACATTAGCTTGTTCACTACTGAAACAATCTGTCTCTGTGCCCTGGTGTCCCATGCAATCAAAGTGATCTGGACCACAACAACAGCCAAAGAGATAAAGAGGGAAGTAGCATTCAGGAGGCAGAACACTCGAAATGCAGTACTGTCAGCCATATTAGCTTTCCCTATTTCTGGTCCGACCATTAAATATTGGCCAGGCAAGTTGAATATTGCCAAGAAAGCTATGGAGGCAAATAGAACAGCAACGACTGTTACAGAATTTATTGTATTCTGAACAGCTTCCTGGTGAATTTTCTTGAGTTCTTTAGCAATACCAGAAACCCTTCTTTGGGTTTTCTCATTTTGCAAGAGTTGGGAGGACACCTCGTGCTTTATATCACTCACAGTCCTTTTAAGTTCCATTGCTTCATCAAGTTTCCCAACATGCCTAGCATACTTGGCACCAGCCTCTGTTAAAGCCTCCTTAATTTGAAAAGCAGGTTCTCCATAATTGAGTTTATCCGCTAAATCCATTGCAGTTTCCTGATGATTGTTAATGGCATTGAAGTTGACAGACTTCAAGCTTAGTAAAAGGCCTACTATCTGAAAGAGAGAGGTGAAGAGAGAGGTGGAATATCAGAGGAAAAAAACACTGGACAATTGTAAGGAACCTAATACCTCATTATAATTACAGTAATATACACAGTTGAAAAAACATAATAGGAAAAGGAATATTTATGTAAAGATATTGTATAAACTTGAACCAGAAATGGCAAAAAAGAAAAAAGACGCATGTAATTGGCAGATTGGAGAAAGGAAGGGATAGGGCATGAGTTGTGGAGTTCACTTGTAAGGAAGTAATACGGAATGATGATACAAGAAAAAGATCCCCAGAACAAAAAGTAGATAATCTGGTTTATAATTAGAAAGATATAGATATGTTGCACTATACAGTTGCAGAGCAAGTAAAGCAGATGAGATGTTTATAACGAGTGTTGCAGTTTGTCAATCAGAGAACCAAGAGAAACAGCAGAAGTTATTGCAGATCAAAAGAAGATGATCTTCAAACAGGTGAAGTTATTCACACACAAAAATGTCAGCGCGCACACATACCTGTGGGCGGCATTTCCTTGTGGCAATGTGCACAGCTGTATTACCCTTCTTGTCACGTTCATTTAATATGGAATGATCATAGAACAATAACTCCTCTATAACAGAAGTATCCTGACCTTTTACGGCCATATGAAGTGCAGTCTGACCTTTCTTATCTTTAATGGAAACAATTTCTGGATCTCTGTCTAGAAGTGCTTTCACCACACGAAGGCGGCCATATCGTACAGCATTGTGCAATGCAGTTTTCCCATTCTTCCGTACTATCCTTATCGAGTTCACATCTGCATCTAGAATAGCATTCACTACCTCCAAATGGTCCTTTTCGGCAGCTGAATACAGGGGGCTAGTGTTTGAGGAATCACATGATTTACAAAGCTCAGGCCACATGCCCAAAAGTTCCTTCACAATCCCTAGATACAACAGGAGGAACCAAAAAAAAATTTAACCAGCAGAACATGATACATAATATATTGGTGAACAAGTCCAGTAGGAAGTGTCAATAATGCCTCTGTTATTCACTTATTTGACATTTATGGAACTTGCATGGCGCGATAATGAAAATCCCAGTGGAGCCAATTTAGCACGCCTATTAACTTGAATTTCCCTCTAGATTGGAAACTATGAAGATCCTCAAATACTATACACTACGTTGTTCAATCGTTAAATCATATATACCACATTTTTAATACCAATCACTCAAAAACAAATCTTGCTAATGAATGTAGTAACTAGTTTATATGATTATTCAGAAAAGCTAGGAATATTTCGAAATCAGAGAAGTACATATATATGAGTTCATGAGCTCTAGAGGATAACATAAAAATATAAGCAAATCAGTTTTTTCTTTTCAAATGTTATAAAGGTGACTAGATTTTACTTGTCGAAAGAAATAAAAATAAGGTGACTAGGATGACAAACTTCATTACAAAGTGCAGAGATACAGACTTGATTGCATATGCATGGAAATGTATGCATACATATCAATCAGTTCATAATTTCTTTTTCCTATAGTATCTTAAGTAGGGATGTAAATGGATATATACGGATCCGGATACAGTGGTATCCGTATTTGAAAAACTAATACCCTATGGCTATGTTTGTTTGCAAAATGTATACTTGGGATTGGACTATTTGTATTAATTTAAAACTATTTCCGACTTTTTTTATCCTATGATGATGGATTATTAGTCCCTTAAATAGTCCTTGGATTATTTTCTTATCATTCACAAGGCTATTTATGAGGGATGAATGATAAGAAAATAATCCAAGGACTATTTAAGGGACTAATAATCCATCATCATAGGATAAAAAAAGTCGAAAATAGTTTTAAATTAATACAAATAGTCCAATTCCAAGTATACATTTTGCAAACAAACATAACCTATATGTATTCGTATCCGATATTCGACGGATTTTAAAAATTCTATCTGTATTCGGTATTCGAAATAATATCCGAATACGGATAATATCCGTTCCCATTTATTTTATTCGAACCAACAGATTATTTGAATATTCGGATATCCGAATTCATTTATCGGTTACCTAATAAACAATTTATTCAAATTATTTACAAAAATTAAAAGAAAAAATTGAATAATTACTCATTAATATTTAAAATTTGGCAAGCATGTCATCATCCATCATTGATTATTCAAATTAATCAAAATTTAAACATCTTAGACAAAGTATCAAATTAACCGCATTTTCAATAAAAAATAATACTAATTTATCATCCACGCTCGTTTTTGCACGTAAGTTTTGAAAATGAAATATTTGTAACAAACTAATAAGTAATAACTATAATTTTGTTCTTGTAGTATATAATTTTCTTGTTAAATGATACATTTTAGATATTTTACATTTTGCAATAGTAAAAATACATTAATTAAAATTAAATGAATTTATTTCATCTTTTAATATTATATTTAAAAATGTTATTTTCTATTTTCAAAAAGTGAAATGACGTATTTTAAAAATAATTTTTGTATGATAGTAAAAACTAATTATTATATATGTAAGGAAGGTTATTTGAAAAAAGTATGTTTACTTAATATATGATTATTGATAATTAAAATTTTTATATATATACACACAAAAAAAGGTTATTCGAATACGAATTTTGGATACAGATATAAATCTGAATAAGGGATACTGGATATCTGCTATCCGTCGGATATATTTACGATTGGATGTTAAACGAATACGAATACGTCTATATCCGTATTCGTATCAGTTTATTTACAGATTCCTTAAAATTGAATACGTATATATTCATTTTGTTTTGAATACGAATAATATCCGTTTTTTTCTGAATACAGATGCGGATGGATACAAATTTTCTGGTTACCATTTACGGCCCTAATCTTAAGGAGATATAAGTATGACATTTACATTTTAACAGGCCAGATAGAATATGTATCCTGTTTGAACTTTGAAGTTTGAATGTAACTTCTTCCTATGAAATGGCCTGAATACTCGTGTGTGTCAATGAAAAAAGAAAGGCTACAAAAGAACCGAGCAAATCACACTCACCCTTATTCATACTTGGCAAAGTTTGCATGCGAGTCCAAAAACTATATTCAAACTGGGCTCATCTACAGACAACCCACCAAGCTAACGAGATGAACTAAGATCCAAAAAAATTGGAACTGTATTAATGGAATAGAGGAACTTACTATTTTGGCATGATAATGTAACAAAACACCTTATCTTGATATATAACAAATATAATATTGTACTGTTATATTGGCATAATTTTGCAAACCAGTATATCAAATGTAATAATTTAGTAAAATATTTGATTAGTTATGAATTGAATTTAGCAAATTAGATGAAACGGTTCACATTTACCGCTGAAAAACATGTTATGGAGCTGAACCTAGTACACCGTTGGTTGGCTGGTTCTGTAAACAAAATTTTAAAATAAGCTAAAAGTGTAATTCAATTAAGCCAAACCCACAATTATATTTGATTCTTTTTTTTTTTTTTGAACTAATACAATATCTATAACCAATCAATCAATAAACTTACAAACAAGCATCGCATAAAGGGGAAACAAAATTCCGTAAAGAAGAAAATAAAATCACCAATTGAACCTGAGACCCAAAAGTCATGCTACCTCAGTTTTAGCCACTAGGCTAAGACCTCATCGGCAAATAATATATAATTAGAAGAGTTTTTTCAATAGCAACATCAAAAAGGGGAATCAAAAACACAAAATCAAACACATCACGAACATAAAATTGCAATTGAAAAGCAAAAACAAAGACACAGATACAAAAATTAACATATTATCAAATTGAGTGATTGAACACAAATAATTAGATTGGGGAGCAAGAAATAATAAAGTGAGAAAAGTCTATGTATATGTATTACCCAAGTGACCGTGTTTGGCTGCAACGTGAAATGCATCCAAACCGGATTTGTTGGACTTAATCTTAACAGTATGAAGATGACAGAATTTGAGCAAGTAACAGAATACTTCCTCATGGTTGCTCTCTGCAGCTACATACAGAGCTGTCTCGCCCTTATCATTCTGCAATTCCATTAGACCAGAAGAGATCGAAGCAGCAGCAGCTGGATGATCCGAGTCCAACCCATCATTCTTTACGGCTTCTTTAACCGATTTCAGGTCTCCCGATCGGACGGCGGAGAAGAATGATTGGTGGGTTATGAATCTCACTGACATGTTTTTCTCTCTACAAGTCTATGCCTTCTTGGAATTCAATTGAAAAAGGAGAAGAAAAAGAAACAGTGTTGAATTGTTGAGTCAAGTCTTCCCTGACTTTCTCTGTCCCATATATATATTCTAAAGGACATCCGTGCCTACGGCACTGGACCAGTGCCTACATGTTGAAACACGAAAAGGAGAAGGAGAAGGAGAAAAATGAAGAATGAAGAATGAAGAAGAGAGATGGGATATAAAGTTATCAACGGCCAGATTTATGCTAAACTTTGAATGGTCCAGATATTTAATAAATTGGGGGAAATTTAAAATGCCTTGCATTTTGTTATATAAGATATATATATATATGAATTTTCATAATGTGGGCCCTTAGGACACACTAAGAGCGAAAAACGATGTATAATATTATTTGTTTATGTAAACGCACTGAATTCAATGTATAAAAAAATAATATACTAGTAAACCCCATGTATTGAATTCAGTGCAACTATATAAAGAAATAATTTTTAGCGGGTCTTATATCTTATTTTTCGCGTTTAGTATGTGCCTTTAAGACACATTAAACGGACCCTATATATATATATAGGTGTGTATCTACAGGGTCTGTGTACAATTGAGTAAAATGAATGGAAAAGTAATTAAAAGACCAGCGTGGAAAGGATATGGCCCAGAGAAATTATTTAGTGTCTTAAAAGTAAAAGAAGAGTATATTTTTTTATATATAATAATAAAATTCATAAATAATAATTTTTTTTATAAATTTTATTATTATATGAGAGAAAAAGATATATCGTTTATTTATTCACGAAGAATTAATAATTTTTCTATGGCCCATGGGGTGGAGTTGGCTAATGACTGCTTCATGTTCATGATTTTTTAATTTTCAGGGTGTGTTTTCTTTCTATAATTTTATGATTGAGATTGACTGTGAGTGAGATTTTGCTCTGTTGTAACTAAATAAACCGATATATCTATATTATAAAAAAGAAAGAACACGATCTTTGCTCTCTTGGCATACCCACCTTATAATCTTAATTACATCCCTTCTTTTAATTAAAATTTTATAATTATTAATATAATTTAAGTTTTTTTATTTTTTTCAACTTTATTATTCTCTTAATTACTTTCACTTACCTATATATTTTTTTATCTTTCTGTCTTTTATCCTGAGTTTCTTCTATTACTTATTTTTTTTTATTACTTTTAATTATTAATAATTAAAAATAATTAACAAATACAAAGTGTGTGTCAGAAGACTAATATTAATAAATATATTGTGTAGCATTCGATCATTTGGCCACCTTGTTTTTTGTTTTCTTCCTAAATAGTCAATTAGTGCATATATCAATTTCTTCTCCTTCTTGCTTCCTTTTTTTTTCTTTCTAAAAATTAATTATTTTTTATTATAATATTTTAATTTTTCAACTTTAGATTTTTCGTAATATGGCTGTATGTGCATATAAGTTTTATGAATAATAAAATTTGTAATATTTAGTTTTTTTAAATAGTTATAAGAATTACAATTATAGTAATTAAAATTAAATAAATTTATATTATTTTTTAATTTTTCCAAAATAATCGTATAACAATCACCTATAACTTTTTTGTTCTTTAAAGAAAATTTGAGCATGCAATATATACGTAGAGATATATGATTCTTAACAAGTGGTGATTATGAGAGTTTATTTGGTAATTAGATGCTTCTTTATAATAAAATTTGACACTCATGATTTAAAATCATAACTATCTGCAAAACAATGTTGCAATATGAAAATTATGTTTTCAATTTTGAACGCCTTATTATGAATAGTACAAAACTTGATAAATATATAACCTCCCATAGCCACTATGTATAAACTTGGTATATATATATTGGGATTAATTCACATTTATAGATTTAAGATTATTTTTACAATAGATTATGTCTGTTCAATCGAGGATTTAACGATGAAAATAATTTTTCGTTCACACTTTAATATAAAGATACCCGCACCTATTAAAGTGTGGATTGTAAAAGTGTCAAAAATGCCTTCTATCATCTGCACTTTAGTAGTTCGGATTCTTATTTTATCAACTATTATACTTTATTAAATATATTCATATAATATTATGAAATGCCGTCGTTTAGCTATATTACCCGTTTGCACTTTAGTTGTGCAGACGATAAGTGTGATTTTAATAAAACTGTTGCAACGCGTTTCTTTTTCATACATGATTATTGTTGTTGGTATAAATTTGGTATGTGTGTTTATTTTATATTATGATGTGAATTATTTTTATTATTATTGAACCAGATTTGTTTATCATATGATTCTTGTTGGAATAATAATTAAATTAGATGTATTAATAATTATTACCATTGTTAATATTTAATAATGATATTAATGTTTTTAAATATATGTTTTTTTTTATGTTATTAGTAAAAAAATAGAATTTAATTCCGGACCGATTGATAACACATCATTATGGGATAACACAAACCACATTTCAAGTATAATATGAAACAATATCGATTTCAGGTGTAAATTAGTTTTTTGGATATTAAATGATGTACAAAAAGAGTTTTTAGATAAGTGGGATTTTGGTGTTTTAGCAAACCCTCATATTTGTAATCAATTAAATACTTCATTGATTGAAATATTAGACAAATACATTTCACTTTCTTACGAAAAAAGAGCCAAATTTAATATTTTAAATAAATGAATTTATAAGATATGTGGTAGAGGGAGAAGTGGTTTATGTACGTGGGATTATATTGTTATGGTTGTGTTCCATATTTTGCCAACTTGCTCAAGATGCAGACATGGATTTGGTGATGACATAAGCATATGTGTTGTTTGTGATAGAATTTTTTTTATTTATGTCATCAAACTGTGATTGGTGCATGCTCGATATCTTTTATTTTTTGCAGATATTAACAAAATATGTAGTTACGCATGGGGAGCGAGGGGTTTGGCTTGTTTATATAAAAATTTGCACAAAGCCACCCAGTAATCTGTGCAATTACTTATCTTGAATTACGGAGAGGCTATATTGCCACGTGGTATATATGATAGAAAATTCTTGTTGATTTTGTGGTGGCTCTCAGACAGTTCGATCTTTTTTTCTAAATATTTGAGGTGGTATCGACGGATGACCCAAAATAGAATTAGTCATCCACAACTTGTTCTAGATGATAATCTTAAATTTGCAGCTTTAATTATGAATCAGTCTCCATACACACAAATACAGAGGACGGATCTAAATCATACCTCTTAAATAATATACTTCTCTTAAATGATATATTTTTATTAAAATTACGTCGTTTTGAAGATTCTCTTAAAAAATAAAATAATATTAAAAGAGAGTGGACCCACTTGCTTTCCTTTTATTTACAAAAATTCCACCCACGGCCCCACTTGTTTTTAAAAAAAATCTTTAAAACGATATAATTTTAATAAAAATATACTATTTAAGATATACATATTATTTAAGAGATATACTTTAGATCCGTTCTCATTACATGTGTGTCTCTGTGTGTAATAAAACGAAAAGGGAGGAAGTGTTGCCGGAAAGTGTAAGTTTCACTGGTGTCAACATGCAGGACCACAACAGTGGATACAGTAATTATTTTACTAAATGTTTCTTAACCTTTTTATGCTATCGAAATATCTTGCTTTTGCTTTAAATAGATCTCAAATTGATATTAAAGAGTCAAATTTCATCAAATATTTTAAGATGGAGGAATTATTATTTTTCCCTATTTTTTCCCCACTTATTACACATTTCCCCGTCTAAATAATTTCACTAAATCTAATTTTATTTCCTCTGTAAAACTTTTATTTTCTCTATTTAAAATTTTCAATTTTATTCTCATTATACCCATTTTATAAGGATTCATCTATAGTCCAGTTGCCGCTTCTACTCCAAATTTATCAATCATAAATATAAATACGATACGAGTCCAATCACTGAGAGCTTATATATACCACCATGCATGCCAAAAAAGAAGCAGCAGAAATTGGGGGAGATCAGCTTGGTGGGGTGTATAATGTAGAGGACATGATATGTGTATATATATGTATATATACACGTAGCAATAAAAAGATTAATTTCAATGAATTGAATAAAAATTGCAAAAGATGAAGTTTTTAGAATATCTGAACAAATCTTTTATCAGAATAGACTCAGCAAAGCAATTGCAGAAATACAGCTAACCATAATTGTTCCAGTCTCGGATACACTCCACCATCTTCTTGGAGTCTACCTGCCTTCTTAATTTCTTATTAAAAATACACACACATACATATTACTGTACTTTTCGAAAGGACAGCTAAACGCGGTTGCAGGTCGGTGCATATTGCACTAATTAAGTAAGTACAATGGGCTGTGCTCCCTATTTTGTTTATAATGGAGGGCGACGGGAATCTTTTACTACTAGGGGTGGCGGTTTAATGGCAATTAAAACCGAATTCGATCTTAAACAATCAAATTGCATCGAATTAGCCCCTTTTTTATTCGACTTGTTTTGGAGCAAGGATTTTTAAACCGAAATCGGTGCAGTTTTGATATTTATCTCTAAACTACTAGTGTCTCTCTATATATATATACTAGGAATAACCCGTGTCTGAAGACACGGTGCAACTAATATAACAAAAAAAATAAAAAAAATAATAATATAAATATACATAAATATTAATTCTTTGTTAACGTGGTAAACCATCACTCGAATAAAACATCATTCAAGCAATACAATATGACAAAACTATCTTATTAACGTGGTAAACCATCACTCCAAAGGATAAAACTATCTAATATGTAAGTATGAGAGATATGTTTTTTCATTTACAAAGTGTTATAGATTTGTTTTTTATGTATAGTTTTTGTTTTTCTTGTAGAATTTTAGAAAATGTTAGGCAGACGATATACTAACAATCAACCATCTTAAAGTTATACTACTATTAGATTCACTGACCAAATGATAAAATGTCAAGGATAATATTTATTTAAGCAGGCGTAGAAACTGAAATCAATATCGAAATAAATTATAGGAATTTTTTGTTAGTTACTTGTTTACTTCACAATAACCGAAATACTAATGAGATAAATAAATATAAACCAAGACCAATATCACCAAACGATTTTTTTTAATCTTTTGATCTAATAAAATTGACTACAAGCCCAGGGAATACTGGCAGTATGGAGGTTGTGCTCTCTTGGTTGAGATGCATTAAGTAAGTCTCTCCTAATAATACTGAGTAGCGCTTTTTCCAACTCTCTCTCTCTCTCACCAAAAATGTAACAAGCCTTGAGTGAGTGAGGAGTGTAGCGGAGCTGTAAAGAATCTTGACGCCTGAGACTCGGTCAAAAGGTCTCTAAACAACATATATTATACTCATTTTGTTAATACATATTATTTTGTAGTAACACTACTCATTATTACTCTTTCTTTCTACCATTTTTCTTTATTTATTTTTGTTGAAAAGATTGACATTTGACATCAGAAGGGAGTCGCTGGACATTTGACATCATATTTGAATACACAGATAGAGGACCATATAATATGAAATTTAATATGCAAAAGGAAGACAAAGAGCATACATTCACTTACATTAGGAAGAAGTTCAGAAACACGTTGAAGTGATTGGGATAGCATTTCAACCCTTTGTTCTTCAGTCAAAGGTCTCATACTAACTTCATGGCTGAAACAACGCCTAATAGTTGGTGGCAGCCCTTCAGAACTGTCAGTAGCTGCAATCAACAGTACTGGATGTCTATAAAACCAAACCATGAGCATCCTTATAAATTTTGTTTTAGAAACAATGCTTATATTTTTCTGAAATAATTTTCCAGTCTCTGTGAGCCAAGATACAGAAGTGGTGTTTAAGAAGAACAGCTTGGTAGCCTTATAAGTTATAACTTCTGCATAAATAATCATATTAAGGGAACGTTATTTTGCTTTTTCTTATAAGTTATGAGACATGAAACTATTCTAGATTGACTACATCATATAGGTTGACTATATAGAGAATGGGAATGGGGAATGACAAATTGCAGCTTACATAATCACTATTAGTTTCTTCATCATATAGGTTGACTACATCTTCACCGATTGGTTCAGTGAATTCCTTAACAACAGATGCAACTTCAGAGTTGATACCGATTTGATCATGCGCTGAACCCTCATTAGAGGCCATACTATGGAAAACATCAAAATGTCGTAGGAGAAGTATTGTCGGCGAGTATCTGCAAGAACAACACTACATAGGTAATGAGGAATACAAGGTGCAGCCACTTAATTTAGCACAATTGAGCTCATACAAGGTGCAACCACTTCAGTATACAACTGAACCAATCGATTAGCTCTGGTTAATTTCAAATTTTGAAATCGACAATAGACAAAACAAATCAGAAGCAAATAGAGAAGAGAGAGGGGGGAACCAAAGTGGAGTTGATAACAACCGTTCTTTGTTGAAGTCATAAAATGATTTGAGACCGTCGGATTTGAGAGACATTGGAATTTGTTGAAGCCATATATATAGATAGCTCAACACACCAAGTGAACTTATTGAAGACATTAACCCTCCATAGAAAACCCCAACTTTGCATTGCTCTCCATGCATTTAAGAACCATAAATTTTCAAACTCTTACAAAATTTTAGATGATTTTGCTCATAATTTTTCCAACATTGTTAAGAATAGAGATATCAATGATATCGAGATGCTTAGGGTAATGGGTAAATGCTGAAGCTATGAGAAAAACAAACTCATTGTCACCGGTACTTCTTGAATTTTAATTACAAACAAACTCTGGTTGTATATCGCCTTTACTATAAATGCTGAAAGCTCCTCTTCATACAGCTTATAAATGTCAAATGTAATAAGCACAGTATGCATTAATGAGACCATTTAATAGTTCAACAAACTCTAATGATAACAGCACCTTACCACTCAAAATAAATGAAAAAAATGCAGACTTGCAATGTAATATCTAGTCAAACTAATTTCGAGTTTGAAACATTTAGATTGCAGGAAAAAAAAATGTCAGGTAGCAAAGTTAGCACAAAAACTAAGTTGTTTCATAAAGTAGGAAAGAAAGAGATAAAACATGTACTGTAGGCAATTATTAGAGTAAAATATATAATTTTATCAGAAAAACACACACACATATAAAGTACAAGAGAAAGATCATTAACAACAAACCATCTGTTATTCAGTCAGCAGAATGTCTTGCTAATTATAACGGGTCAGAATGATTATAACATAGGGTGAGAACCTTACATTGTTAATTTGGCTGTGGTTTGAACCAGATAAAATTGTCTTCCGCATTACTTTCTGCCCAAAACTATTCGATGCAACTCACCTATTTCAAACAAACTATACATTAGACATACAAAGTGGGAAAGGAAAGGCAAAAAGAAGAGAAAAAACAAGATTTCATGCTTCCTTTTAGACATATTGTTGTACATGCCTTCATCTTTGAGTATGATTAAACTTACAGAAAAATCCTTTGATCCCGACCTCTTTAGGGGTCGGCTATCCCTAATACAGTTAATAATAAGCCATGGAGAAAGTTTTTCACAACTCAAGGAACAGTGACAAATCCTCCTCCTTCTCTTTCATCACATTTCTATATTCTACTGAAGCCTGCACAGTTCAACTTATCTCAGCCCTTTATCCATTACTAATCATTACAAAATCCAAACTACACAAACAAAACCCATATACCAAAATCCAAAATAAATGCTCAATAAAATACCCATTTCCTCAAAACGCCAAAAGATTGAATTTTTAAAAGCACTACCAAATCCATTACAAGAAACAAGAAATAAACAATAATGATATCGAGATGCTTAGGGTAATTTTTCCAACATTGCTCATAATTTTTCCAACATTGTTTCCAATCAGGATCTTTCAATCCACAAATTGAATGATATAAGAACCCACGAATCAGGATCTTTCAATCTTCCTTTTATCATATAATAATGAATATGAAGTATGGTTTACTAACTACTAACAAACAGAAGTGTATGCAATTAATAAAAAAAGTTGAACAATGGCAATCTAGACCTCTTGATTAAATTACCTCTTGCACTAATAATGCTATCTCTAACCTATAGATTAAAAGTCGTAATATAGGAGTGTATAACTAATAGGATCGTAACTAATAAGAAAAATTGTGACTGTATAAAAAATAATAACAAAATCTAACCAGTGATTCCAGAGTTAAGATGTCATTTTTCAAGAGGGAAGCAATCGCATCTATACTTGCAGCCTGTAAAAAAATATAATACTGAATAAAGTGCTTTAAACCAACCTAATCTGTAAAAACCTTTCTTCTTGGGGGCGGGGGAAGGGAGACAAAATCAAACTCTACCCGACAAAAAAATACAGTATTTCTACCACCGGTCCTCTCTAAAATCTTGAAATACCTGTTGCAACCACGGTAGCTTTAGGTAAGGAGATCCCGTCGCCAACGAATCGTGGTAGTCGGCAAACTCTCTCTGATTTGGAGCGAATGTGTCAATGGGTGTTGATTTCTGATTTGGGCGGGCGGGATTTATGATTAGGGAGAGGATTTGTGATTGATTCGAAGAGGGAGAGAAGACGATGGCAAGTAGGAGAGAGAAAAGAAATGGAATGGAACGGCAGGAGAGAGAAGACGAAATTTGAGACCAAGCAGATAAGGAAAAGAGGAGAAGCAAATTTCAAACGGACAGATAGAAAAGAGGGGGAACCAAAATTAATCTTAGCCCTTGTTTGTTGAAGCCATTAGCAATTTGAGACCGTTGGATATATACTTGTTTAAAAAATATACTCAACCTATGCAAAGAGGTTATGGTTTGATTGATTGACCGACCTCCTACGTGATTTAAACTCGTTTTTATTACAAATTACCACTAAACCACGTCAACATTTATGTAAAAGTTTTAAAATATAATTTATTAATAATATAATCAATTCTTTTGTTAAAACTAAAATAAGAAAATAAAAGTAACTAATACTATATAATAAATATCTCTAACAAACAAAGTTAATTATTTTATTATATACAATCTCTAGTTTTATTTTAATTATATCTTTATATTTTATAGTGTTATTTTTTTATATAGTACTTTCTTCGTTTCATATTATTTGATCATTATTGATTTTTTAAAGTCAACTTAAGAGATTTCTAAACTCAAAATTGACATATTCTTTTAATTTTAATCAATACATTAATGAAAATTGTAAACTATTTAAAAAATATTACTTACTATAAATTTTATTGTTTTATAATTTTAAGTTTGAAATTATCTCAAATTAACTTTTAAATGTCAACAATAATCAAATAATTTAGAACGAATGAATATTATAAATTTTAAGTGTTTTGGATGTTGATATAATTGTAATTTTATTATAAGAACAAATAGCTAGTCAGATATTAATGTCATTATATAATAGGGCTGCAAATTGGGTTGGGCAACCCATGGGTAACCCAAACCCTCCCATGTTTTGATGGTACTTGAGTAAGACTTTTTTTTATATTCTTGAAAATCTGCCCAACCCATGAACCACCTCAAATCCAATTTGGGTGGGGTTGAGTTTAGGAACAATTACATAGTCTAGTACTTTTTATGAAAAAATTACAATAAAAGTGCAATAAACACATATTTACAAAAAGAGTGCATTTTTAAATTTTTATTACATAATTAATGCAGTTAGTTTTTAATTTAAACTAATTAGAGTGCTGATGTGGCCATGATCCCTTTAATTTAGATCTTCCTTCTTCTTCTTCCCCCACCTCCCTCCCTTTCCGTCGACCCTTCCAACCTGCCTCTCTCTCCCCCGCCCCTCCCTCTTCCACCACAGATCCCCCCACCCCCTCCCGGCGCCATCCTCCCCCCGCCCCTTCCTTCCCGTCGCCCCCTCCAACCTGCCTACCTCTCCCTCGTCCCTCTTTCCTCCACCACAGATCCGCCCACCCCCTCCCCCCGCCTCCCTCGCCTCCACCTCCTGGCGCTCCCACCTCCCCAACACCCCGGCCCACTTCACTTCCTCCCCTTCCCGGCGCCATGTTCCCCCCGCCTTCCCCTCCCTCACCCCAGATCCGACCTTCCACTCCTCGGCGCTTTCCCCTTCCCCACTACCCGACGATTTCCCCTCCCCCTCAGCCCGGCTCCCCCTACCCCCCGGCTCCCCCCTCCCCCCGCCTCCCCCTACCCGGTGCTCCCCCCTCCCCGACCATACATTAACGAAAGTGGTTGTGGACTGATGGTGGTGGTGAACTGGTATGGAGGTAACCAAACACTAGTATAGAGGTAATCAAATACTAGTATAGAGGTAACCAAATCCTGAAGGTGTAGTAACTACTTTTTGGTTACCGCTGTATTAAAGGTTGGTTACATCTATATTAAGGTTTGGTTACCTTTTGTATTAAGGGTTGATTATCTTTATATTAAAGTTTGGTTACCTTTGTATTAAAGATTAGTTACCATTGTATTAAGGTTTGGTTACCTTTATATTAAAGGTTGGTTTCCCTTGTTTTAAGGTTGGATACCTTTTGTATTAGAGGTTTGGTTACCTGTGTATTAAGAGTTGGTTACTTGTGTATTTAAGGTTTGGTTACCTCTGTATTAAGGTTTGGTTACCTTTGTATTAAGGTTAGTTACCTTTGTAGTAAGGTTTAGTTACTTTTGTATTATGGATTGGTTACCCTCCTTCTCAAATCCTTTTCCATCACGACGACACAGCCGCCGCCGTCCACCGTTTCCTAGCCCTCCCTAAAGCCACCAGTGAGCTTCTCATCGGCTTCATCGAGGATAATCACCGTTTCTTTCTGTCTTAATCACTGTCCGACTTCCGCCCGCCCCATCTACGCCTCTTCCCGTCCATGCCCACCACTGGAACGCCAACTGTCGTTCACGGTCACTACGAGAGGTTGCTGGTGAAGATTCGGTTAGCCATTAATGACGATGATGAGAGAGAAGAGAATGAGGAACGAGGAGAGAGAGAGAGAAGGCAAAGGGTGAGTGGGAAGATTCGATCGGCCATTAATGGCCATGAGGAGAGAGAAGGGAAGGAGGAAGGAGAAGATAGAGAGAGGAGGCAGTGGGTTGGATATTATTATAGATATAATATGGTGGTTATAGTTTCCTTGATTTAAGGGATAATTATTTAATGAGTTTATTCTTGTTGCACTCTTGTAATTATTTTTATTAGTGCACTATTCTTATAATTATTTTTTAAAAGTTGTATACTTATGTAAAGAACCCTTGAGTTTATTCTTTTATAATAATACGAAACCCGAGTCCGCCCAAATTATATATATACAGGTGTTCGTCCAAAATAATCAGATATTGAGAGTATTGTCTCAATAATTAAAATAGGGATAATTTTTTTGTAAAATTTACCTGCCACAACAGTTTGTCGCGAAATTTTTTTTTATAAAAAAAATTACCGCAAACTATTACGGCAGAAGTCAAAAATCGGTTATTGGCCAGCAGCCAGTTGCTCTGGATTAGATTCCATATATATATATATATATATATATATATATATATATATATAGGTTGATTAGGTGTACATATTATCTTTTAAAATTACTTACAGTTTATCAATATACTTTTAAGATTTCTTATATTTTCATTACGTTTATTTATTTATTACTATTCTAAAAAAAAATGTTATCTTGTCTAAGAAACAAATAGTAAGAAACTTTTTTTGTATTTGTTTTTTGTTTAAAAAATATAGAGAGAAATGTATAAATTGTTTACCCATCATTGTGTTATTCTTATGTTTTTAAAAATGCTAATCAAATTAGCCAATAAATTGTCATCTTTAAACAATTTGTGATTATCAACCATTATTTTTTGACGAACTAAGTTTATTATAATTTTAATTGTCGTTCATTTAAACCCACCCAACCAAATCCCAATCCATAAACTTTATAACAAGTTGATACTGTCAGCCCAACCCATACCCAACAAATTTTGTGTGAGTTGGGATTGGAATGACTCTTAAATTCGCCCAAGTTACACACTTATTATATGTATCCCTTTTTTTTTTAATTATTAATTTTTAATCAACGCAAATATGTGCAGGGGTGACTTAAGACAATTTGAGGCCTAAAACGATATTTTTAATGAGACTTTCTATATTTGGTACATCTTTCATTGATTTTTATGGTTAAATTGATCATTTTTTAAATAAATATATCTTATTATTATTTAATATATATGTAAAAAGCCTATAAACATTATAAATTATATAAAATTTAGTACTAATTTCAATGTTTATTTTTTTTTAAATCTAAATATATATGCTTAATTATTAATTTTAAAAATGGTCAATTTGACTACAAAAATCAATGAAGAACTTTTATTTTGGGACAGAGGGAGTATTAATAATTTTTATTTAAATGAGGCTTTTTTTTATACTATTAATTTTTTTACGTATTTAATATTTGAATTGGATTATGGGCCCTAAAAAATTATTTGGCTTATATTTTTATAAGACCTTTTTATATGAATTATTTATGATGTTCAAAAATTTGGGGCCTTCCTTGAAATGGGGCCTAAAGCGCAGACTTTTTTTTTTATAAGGTAAGGCCGGCCCTGAATATGTGCTGTTTAAAATATAAATCGACATATGCGATTTTGGTATAGAAATATCTTGAACTTCTGTCGGTGTAGTTCTGGTTTAAAATTTTTAAGACTGGTGCAGTTCTAAATCACTGAAAAATTGAAACCGTTTCATATTATTTAATCATTGTTAACTTTTTAAAGTCAACTTAAGATATCTTTAAATTTAAAATTGATATAGATTCTTTTAGTTTTAACCAATACAGTGATAAATATTATAAACTATCTAAAAAATATTACTCATCGTAAGTTTTATTATTATATAATTTTTAATGGGTCATCTCAATTTTGAATTTGAAAATATCTCAAATTGACTTTCAAAAGTCAATGGTTTTATAATTTAGAACGGAAATAATATTATACTACCTTTGTCCCAAAATTAAAAGTATATTTCTAGAATGATAATATTTGAGAAAACTTTCATTTTTTTAAATAAGTCCGTAATATTTGTTAGAATTGAAATAGTGGTAAGGAGATATTATTCAATTTATTACAATACAAGTACTTTCATGCATGTCACCTTATAATCTAAAATTAAACATGTATCTCAATTTTTTTTACTAATTAAAAAAAATATATCTATAACAGAGTGATTAGTTGATAATCTTAACATGCATGGCTGAGGTCGACCGGCATGAATGCAACCTTCACCTGGTCACGAGGATTTCAGAGACTTGTTTAAGTTGTGAAGTAATTAAGGCATGTCACACGCATCCCGTGAGTTATTTTTAATCTTAGAATACGTGATTTCCTTTACAAATGAACAAGTTTTACAATAAAGGAAAAAACAAACTTTTATATAAAGAAAAAATAAATTTATTTAAGTGAAAATCGAATATAAAATCTAAAAGTTACAACACCTATGCACAACCACGGGTAAATCTACATATGATAGTATAATTTTAGGAGCATGAAGAAAGAGAGCCTTGTACAAATAATTGAGACCGAAACAATATGTTAAGACAAGGAACTAATTCATTAACAACCACCCCCCCCCCCCCCCCCCCCCCCCCCCCCCAATTGACGTTTTAGGTGAAAGTATAAATATTAAAAACTACAATTAAAATTTTATTTGATTGACTAAAATAATTATAAAATTTTAATATTATTTTTCCAAAATTTATTTAAAAAGATGGTCGAGAAACAATTTAGTATTTAATGTAGGAATGATATGTAAAATTAAATTATTAAAACTTTCTTAAAATCTACAAATAAAAATTCACGTTCTAAAATAAATAAATAAAATGGAATTGAGGAGTATTATTACAACTTTTCCCCTCCCTTTCCCACTTTCTTTCCAATGCTGAGGGGAAGTATAATTAGTAGGATTTGCCAACTTGGTATCTACAATTCTAGGTCTAGGCGGAAGATGGCACTCTTTATTATTTTTATTTTTACTTTATTGGGAAGCCTATATTGCTAATATATTTATTACACTTATTACACACAATGACTATTATCTTAGCACTACTAAAAGTATTAATATATTATATTTAATTTTTACTATATTTATTTTAAATTTAGTTTATTATATATATATATATATATATATATATATATATATATATATATATTGTTTACTGTTAAATTTAGTGTATTGTTATATTCCTTCCCTTTAGTTTTGATTTTTCTTTCTAATTTTACTCTATTCTCTTTTTGGTTTTCTCATTCTCTCTCTTGTTCTAACTTTTCGTTTTTCCGAAAAAGCCTTTCTTTTAAATATTAAAGGACATTGGAGTATTCTTTTAATATGGGTTGATAATGATAATATATATATAAATATAATCTCGTTCTTTTTAATATTATAAAAGTCGAGTGTTTTAAAGTAAAAAAAATGAAGAAGGCCGACTACATTTTGTTTCAATTACTCTTTGGTGTAAAAGATATCTTAGATCGTATTAATATAAATTATCTTAAATTATTTTTAATATAATATTATTTAATTAACAACTTAATAATTTAATCATTCGAATATAATAAATGTACAAAAATATGAGATTGTTTAGAATTTAATTTGATTTGAGATATTGCAATATTATTTTTATAATAATATAAATAATTTATATATAAGTATATATTTTGGCAACTTAAATTTTAATAATTTTTATTTTTATAAAGTTGTTGATGCATAACTTAAAATCAAATAATATTTTATATAATCTCATATTTTTTTTACATATTCATTATATTCGTACACTTAAATTATTAAATTGACGATCGGTATTGTATTAGAAATAATCCATCTAAAATTCCTTTTATTCTTTTCAAAATAAAATTTCACAAATACTGACCCTATTTTCAAGTTTCAATCTAAAATTTACACCCGTTTACCCAGATAAATCTAAATCCAAATTTACTTAGGATAGAGATCCATTAGGTTTAAATAAGATCATTATCGTTTAGATTTACTTAAATTAGGTTATTAATTTACTTAAATTTGAATGAACAGATTTCGGTCTTATATAAACCGCATCACTCGGAAGAATCACATCATCTAATCTTCAATCTCCCAATTTCTCTCGAATCAAAATACACACAATATTAAAAGATTACTACTACTCCATATATAAAGGAAAGACAAGGAAAAAGGTCTCAATATTTTTTCAACGGTTTTCTATTCTATCTCTATAAACTCGTAACCTAAGATTCTCTGCAATTCTTTCTGGGCATTCATTCACTCAGTCAATCAAATCGAAAAACCCAAACCCATTTATTTTTATAATCGTATAAACATGGGTTTGAAATCTCTGTTTAACCGGAAAAAGAAACGGAGCATTCCGTCTCTGAATCCAACGCCAATTGTATCGAGAACCCCTTCCCTAAACTCACGCGCCCAAACCGAGGAAGAACTGAAACAAGTCTTCATGAAATTCGACGTTAACGGCGACGGCAAGATCTCTGCCGCCGAGCTGGGGTCCATAATGGGCAGCCTCGGCCACTCCGCCACCGAGGAGGAGCTACAGAGCATGATCAAAGAGGTAGATTCCGACGGCGATGGGTTCATCGACCTCCGCGAATTCATTGAATTGAACACGAAAGACATCGATTACGACGAGGTATTGGAGAATTTGAGGGATGCGTTTAAGGTGTTTGATATTGACAAGAACGGCTCGATTTCGGCGGACGAATTGCAGAACGTGCTGGGGAGTTTGGGGGAGGAGAGTTCGATGGCGGAATGTAAGAAGATGATTAGTGGGGTGGATTCTGATGGTGACGGAATGATCAGTTTCGAGGAGTTTAGGGTCATGATGATGAGGGGCTCGCGATTCGATGCTTTGGGGTCACAGTCGCAGAGAGTTGAGATCCAAGATTGATGGAGATCATTTATTCATTTTTTTAGTAATTGCTACCGTTCTACTTCTACAAGTATTTTTTTTTTATTTCCCCGTTAGTATTTCCTTTATGCCGTTTATGATTCCTGGAAAAAAATAAATAAAAAACTTGGTAGGTATTATTAGTTTTATAATTTGTATCTGAACCACGATTTGAATGACAAAACGCAGGAACGGGAAATTTGCCTATATAATCTAATTTGTTATGGTCTTATGATGTTTTGACGACCTTCGGGTCATGGGTCTCCGGTGCTTCACTAATCTCGTCTATCCTGTACAATTTTTACAGTGGACAAAAGAGTTATGTTGATGTGGGCATTAGTGGTTGATATTGAAAGCATTAAAAAAAAATATGAGTGTGAATATCTTAATTTTTTAAATGTTGTGAGAGGATTCCTTTTAGAAGTAGTGGACGTGTCTTTTCGGCACCTCCCATCCATCATTGGTAGTTAGAAAACCAGCACAAGTGACAACAGGCTCCCAATCACATCAAGCTGGTAGTAGTTGTCCTGAGGCTAGTTCCCTTGCATATATGTACGCCCCCTAATCGTGGGCCTTCAAGGCCTTGCACTTTTGCCACAAGGTCGTGGGCCTCTAGGCCTTGCACTTTGTGCTTGCTCTCGCAACCTAAGTCATGGGACTCTGGTCTTCGGGTTTTTATTCTAACGCTTTGTACTCTAAATTCTTATATACAAATTAAATTAGATCTGACAAAAGTGGTTCACGCCCACGGATTAGCCTACCTCACCTATACTCATATATTTTTAAGCCCAATAAAATTTATCATTTTGATCCAGTCCAGTCCACGGATGGCCCATTCTCCCAATCCATCCAATCTAAAACAAATTTATTTTATTAACTCTATTCACCATAACATTACTTAAAATTAATAGTCAAATTGAAATTTTTTGAAAATTTAGAAGTAACTAAACTAAGAAAAAAATATATTACTTTTACTTTTGTTCTTCTCGACTTCCATTATCATCTGTCTTCCACTCGTCTTAATTAAAATCAACTGAGACTATATGGGAACGATAATCTTGGATCATTCAGTATTATTTTATCAAAAAAATAAAATAAATTATAAACAGTGTTTGGATTATGTACAAACAAACATATGCAACATAATTTTTTTTAAATATATATAAAAATAATTAGTGAGTTAGTTAAAATTGATTATCTATTTTCGATGTCATATTATTCAATTGAAACGGCTTGTTTGTTTTGTTCGACACCACTTTTTTCCTAGATGCTTATTACTCTGTTTTATAGAAAAGATTAATAACGTTTCACTGACTTAAATTTTTAATTTTAAAAAACTAAAAAAAATGCAAAAGCCCATGGGTTAGCCCAATCCATTTTGCCCCTATACCATGGGACTCACTTTTAAAATAAAATAAAATAAAGCCTGTTAAACTCAGTTCATTTTTGGGCCAATCTAATCACGGCCCAGCCCGTTTGCTAGTCTAATACAAATACATATATTTACACATTCTTGTTAATGCATACTCAACGTGGGATTTCATATAATTTTTAACCTTAAAGAATAAGATGAAACGTAATTGAAGAAATTTAGAATATAAATCTCTCTTTCTTTTCGAATTATATTGTGTTGATGTTTCATTAATAAATCAATGATAAATATGATTATATATTCCATATCTTTATCTCCAAGGTGGAAGTATATCTTATTTGAGGTTTTGCAGTTATTGCAATCATGATTGTTGATTTTTTAAACTTAGTTTTAAAATTTGAATTGTAAGAGTTTAGATTGGATTTGAATTTCTAATAATTTCCAAGCATGTTGTTTGGTCAGTTTTTGTCTTCTGTAATTTGATATGTTGAAGTCTGATACTACTGGTTGAAGGTTTTAAAAAAGCTATTAAAGAGAGATTTATCTCTCTCTTAGCCTCTTTTAAGTCTTTAAACTAGAACATTTATCTTAATTCGAAAATGATATATACACATCTTCTACTTATATAGCTCAACTATGTGCTGCGATTTAGGTCCGCTAATGCTCATAATTTTAATAAACAAGTTAGTTTTATTTATATATTTAATTCAGCAGGTAGAAAATTCTTAAAATAAAAAATAAAATCCTTCCCCAACACATAACATTGCATATGAAGAATTTTAAAATTGTCTGGCTTTTTTGCCCTTTCCCAGCACATAACATTGCGGTTTGTTTGGGTCCCTTAAAAGAAGACGGTGGAGATGATGCTTACTCTGTTTTTGTTGGCTTGGCCCTTCAAGTGTTTGGCACAAGTTTCTTTTTTTGTGCTCAAATGTTGTTAATTTGGGTGATGAGATTGTGCAATATTTAGAGAGAGTTTATTGGGCTCACTTTTACAATTTCCTGGGATGAGCTTAAAAGTTGTTAATTTGGAGTTTGGACCATTATTTGGTGATGCTGAGATATTTTGGGTGATGGGATCGTGCTTGCTGTATTAGTGATGGTATGGTTACTTTGTGCTGTATTCAGCTTTATGGGTTACTTCGTGGTCCGACTTACCATTAGAACTGAGTGTCTCCTTTTAGCATATATCTTACCTGATTGTCAGATTGTGGATAGTTTATTTTGTGTTAGGTGTCTGGGGAAATTCCGATATATCAACATTCAGCGGTTGGGTTGGATATTAGCTATTGTCAGGTAATTTGGTTAGTACCGAAGATTTTTATTTTCCTTTCTTTTATTTATTTGTTTTTGTTTCTACAGATTTTGTTGGTAGTTATTTCGTGTGTTGAGTATTCAAGATTCTTTGATATGTTATTGGAATGGTGCCTTGCTGTTTGTTCACTCCAAAATGTATCTCTTTAATTGCAGGCAATTGTCTGGGGCTAGATATAGGTGACATGGAGTAATAGAACTTTACATGCCAAGGTTAATCTGCATAGTAATTCACTCTTTTGTGATCCTTTTAGCAGAATCATTATAACAGAATGCAGACCAAGAGACAATGTGGATTAATGATAAGAAAATATATTCTTAATTATAATATACTATTAAATGAATTTGTAATTAAAAGCGTTCTTATTATTTTTAGAAATCCATGTATGTTAATGCATTCTTTTCTATGTTATGGCATAACGGTAAAGTCATGTGATTCACCTCTCCTTTCCTTTTGACAATCCCTTCCACACCATCCCTCGTCAAAACAGTCCACATTTATGATCAAATATAGGTTCTTTCTGTTGTTTCTGGGTCCAATATGTAGGTAGGTAACCTATGCGGAAATCTCTGGAACTATAAGGATGAAATGAGAGGGATGAGATAAAGTGAAAGTTAAAAAACAGGTCGTCGGTATACACCATGTCATTAGCAGTTAATACAAATGAAGTGGCTGCTCTTTTCATTTGTATTGCATTATGAATGATTGCACTTTAACAGTGAGGATGAATCCCTTCTGAAAAAGGATCGATGTTTCTGGTTCAACAGAGTGGGGTGTCCAGTTCAGAACCAAAACAAGTCGGTAATTATAGACGTGATGTGAGATATCACGAGGAGGATGAAGTTACTCTCTTCAAAGGAATCAGTTGTTCTTAAGATAAGTTTCCACCCATCCTGCTAGGAGATTCATTCAACTGGTTCATGGATGCTTCATTGTCTGCAGAATGTAAGTCTCCCGTGCTTATTATTTAATATCTATGCTTTAGTCTGAGCTGGTATTTTAATAGCCATGTTCTGTTTTGGTTTAATTGTAACACCATTTGTAATGTTTTCAATTTCTGCTTTTGAATTTGTCACACTGAAATCTACGAATGACAAAATTGGTCAAAGGAGTGTTTCTGGAAAACATATAACCAAGTCATCAATCTTCTAGATTGTGACCTAGGGAGTTTCTGGAAAACATATCACCAATTTATTACGCTGAAAATTGACGTCATTCTACTAATATATTCCTTGATATGCTTCAAGATTGTCACCTAGTATGTAGGAACTACCGTATCATGATTTACCCCTGAAAAATAGTACCTCTGAATGATAAAGCATGTGCAGTGTAATGGATTATTTGAAAATCCGAGCTTTCATCTTCATGTTTGTATTTGTAGAGGTACTAGATACAGAGAAGAACGAGGAAAAAGTGTGAAGAACATGAAGACAGTGCCCATTAATACGAGTGTCTTTATTCTCTCACAAGGAAAAAAGTCAAAGTACTAATAAAAAGGCCTTTCTCCGGAATGGTGTGTTGTAGTATAATGCTTGTACTAGTTCTCTGGGATTTTTGGAAGGTTAGGTGTGCCCCAGTCATTGTGGGTTATATGTTACATATACAACCGTGATAACATCATTGGTTATCATCATCATGTGACTGTCTTGTCACGTGATTAACAAGAATGGATTGGCCTAATTCTATTCGAATGGATTGTAAGTCTTGGATTTATAAGGTACAATTGAGTTTCTATGGGATAGGGTGGTGTTCTTTGCGATCTTTAGCAGCAGGAGAGCTTAGCGGAGGGATTATTTCCAATATCCAGCTTGACTGGACTGTCCTCCTTGGTTGAGTGTTTTTTGTATTACACCAGGGCTGGGAGTTCTAAATCGTAAAGAAAGGGAGAGGAAATGAAAGAAGATGTGTCTTGGAGTTTTTTTTTTTTTTTAATTTAGCTTTTTATTAAAGAGAAAGTGACCAAAAGTTTCTCCCAAATAAGAAGATTTGGAGAGAAGAGAAAGTGGGTATAGTGGTAAAAACACGATCTTTCTTTCCTTTTCTTCTCAACTTGTAGACAAGAGTTAATTTTTCTTCCTTTCATCTCCTTTTTTTCTTATGAAAAAAATACACAAGAACTATGACAAGGGGACAACTTGGTTAAGTCATGAAGCTTTAGACAAAAAGATGGCCTATATCCAGAGTCCAGACCTGGTCTATTCCCACAATAGCACAGAAAGGAATTGAACAAAGAGAAGGAAAGAAAAACTTAATCGCTCAGAGATCAGAATTGAGGTTTAATATTTACCAATCATGTTTTTAACGACAGAAAAGTGGTTAGAAAATAAAATATATGTCACGGATAAAGAAATTCCAATAAAAACGACATCTTTAATTAGTATCTGCAAAATTTTGAAGTTGTTTTATTTATCCGACTCCATCAAAACTGGGAGAGAGGCTTATAAAATTCGAAAGTTCTCACTTTATCCTTATTAGAACTATAGAAGTATTTACAACTAACTGAAACTAAAACCCAAGAAACAAGGTGTAAAGAGAAAAACAAGAAACTGTAAGGACAAAGCGAGAAAATTCTATATCTATTCTTGATACGAGCCCGAACAAATCCCGGATGGATCTAATAAGGCCTCTAGGAGTTGCCAACTGAAATGGGTCTCTGAGCAATCCCAAGAGGTGACCTCGAGCGCAGCTGCTGCCTGGTGATCTCGCGATAAACCGGTCTAATCATCTCCAATTGCTCGAGTGACGGGTGCTTAATCTTTTCCATTTCTTGTTTGATTTTTCTGACTTGGCTGTGAATTGCAACACCCAAATATGCATCTTCTTTGTTGCTGCTGTTGCTCTTTTTCTGTTCGATCATGTTTTGCCTAGCTTTCATTGAGAAATCACACCTTATGCACCTAACAACTCTCTCTCTCTCTCTCTCTCTGCTTTATGGGTGGTTTTGATACCCTATTGTCATCTAACTATATATTTATATACAGAGGGGGAGATAAATAAAGATTAATGAAAAGGACACGATTTGTTCATGGATGGGAAGGTAGCTAAGTTGGCTTTTTCACATCTGACGCGACTCTTTTTGAGCCGTGTGTGGACATATGCATCACATTCTACCAGAAATGCCCTTTTTCTTGATCAGAACTTCTAAACTGCCCTTGGTCGCTATAATTTCTTGGTATCCATCTTACACAAATGGAATACTACATTTTATTTGTTTAATCATTTGATTAAGGTTTGTTTTTTTGTTTTTTTCTTATATTCCCACTGGGTTGATGAACTACTAATATAAACTTTTGACCTCTAGATTGTGCCTTTTGGTATTTGCCGTGGAAAGGACATAGGAGGACGGCCAGCCCTTTCTACACACTAGAGAATTCTTTAATTTGACTAGACTCTCTTTGTATTCATCCCCTTCTTCCTACCCATTCCCTCTTCAAATTTCATTTTTCTTCTTCTTTTTCTTCTTCTCTCTCTATATGTATAAGTGGGATAAGTGGGACATGGTGGCTACGAGATAAAATTAGAAGAATGGATCTTGCTTTGATAAAGTTGGACTAGTCCATATTGAAGAAAGAAATTTTGAGTGGTCTTATTACAAAGTTTGGAATAATTAGACTATTAGAGATTTTTATTGATAATATATTTAATATTTTTATAAATATGTAAGTGTTGGTATGTTAACTCAAAATTATCGAAAGAGATTATAATATCACATGAAATTGACATATAATATGTCGAATATATGTCAATATGATGGATTCGGTTGATAATAAATTTAAAGTTGTAGGTGGGGGCGATGACCAATAAATTTAGGGCTTGTCTGGTTGCAGCTTATAAGCTGATCAAATCAACTTATAAATTATTTTTCACTATATATTTGCTTGTTTCGTTCTGACTTATTTTTTGACTTATAACATGATTTATAAGTCATTTTTGAGAAATAACTATTTCTTATTTTACTTAAAAATAAGTAGGTTTGCCCAAATATAAAGACACTTTTATCCTTATTTTAATAGTTTTTACATCTTATTTTAACTTATAAATCATTTTTGTCAAATACTTTCACATTTTATTTGAACTTAATTTTTGACTTATAAATAAAAAAGATATTAAATACTTTTATTTATAAGTCATGACTTAAAATAATTTATAAATTATTTAAAATTTAAACTTATAAATTATTTTAAAATAAGTCACCCGCCCAAAATATTGCGCATTGAGTTCGTCATAAGTCATAAACTCCTATTTAAGACCTTCAAGACGGTGTGTTAATGAATCGATTGATGCAATCAAACACACTGGACTTACCTTTTGGTAAGAGAGAAGATATTTTTGAATATTTTTTATTAGCTTAATGCTTATGACCATCGTATAAGAAACCGTCCAAGCATATGACAAGAAGAATATTCTTGTTTTTATTTGCCTAAAAACTGTTAAAAAAGAAAAGGAGAAGAAATCTTTAATTAAGACTATTAAATGTTTATTGGACTTTTGACGATGAATTAATTATAAGATAATTCTAATATTTCTAGATTGCTTTAATGAGTCGCGAGAGGTACTTAGGCTAGTGGGGGGTCACAAGGTTGTGTACACAGGCGTTTAAATTAATGTTTTTGCTACTTATTTTCCTTTTTGTAAGTAATATATTTTCACTTATGTTCTTATTTTATTCTTTCTCTATCTCTTCTCGTATTTTCTTAATTTTCTTAAAACAATAATTTACTTTGCACATTAGAATATATAATAAATTAAGTTTGAGATCATATGAAATAATTAGTATCCTATTATTTTTTAATATTTGTTTCTAAATTTTAATTATTTATTTATATTTATCTATTTATATGATAAAGGGAGATGAGAGAGTTGATAGTTATTTCTTGAGACGTTGTCACAATATATCAATAACTATTTTATTTAATCTCTCTTATTTATTATTTATATTTTTTCTCATACGTTTTTTTTATCCATGTTTTTAAAATTTATACACGTATAGTGCGCGACACATAGATTGATATATTATTAAGAGAGAAAAAAACATAATTATTTTTTAAAAAAGTTTTGTAACAACTTATGTTAAAATAAATATTTGAAATAAATATTTATTGGCATTGTCCCATTTCTATTTTATCTCTCTCTAATCCTTAAATTACCTTTCTACAAGTAATGGGCACAAGAAGGTATTTAAAAAAATTACTACCTTTTCTAAATTGCACATACATAGATTGTGCGGCACAATTCGTGCCTAGTAGGATTAAGGAAGTATTTGTTTAGAACTTAATATATTTGAATAGTTAAATGATTGAATCGATCAGTCATTCAGTATTCAGTGCATTTGTTTATGACTGAATGACTGAATTGGTTAAATTTTTGGGTTGAATGATTAAGTTTAATTTTTTTGACTGAATAGTTAAGTCCTGGTTAAATGAAGTAAAAATTTTTTTTTTAATTTTTTTAAAAAAAATTAAAAAATTAAAAAATATTAAATATTATATTAAATAAATTTACAACAATTTTGAATTTTTTTAACGTGATAAAATAATAAAAATATGTTATTCAGATATTTCAGACCGTCACTTATCAAAGAACTTTTTTCATTCGGTATTCAGAAATCCATTTTATTCAACTCATTCAGATTACTTAAGTATTCAAAATTATTTCATTCAGTTTTTATCAAAAACTCCCTAATATAAAATGACAAGGAGCCTCATGGGGGAATTCTCGACAATTGGAAGGAGGTGAGGGGCAAATTAATTAGGATGTAGCAAGTGATGGAGTTGAAGACGTAGAATTAACGGCGGCTTAATTGGGGAGAAATAAGGTAGGCCATGCGGTTGAGTTTGTTGGCCGTGGTCGGCTGCTGCCAGCAGCTTATGCGTGACGCATCAGGAAACTCTGCCATTTGGCAACATTCGCATTTGCTCCCTTTAATTAATTACCGGGGTGTTACCCAATCGCCTAGATGATGCGGATCTCTAGCCTATTCCAAGATGGATTTGTTATATCACCCGCCTGGGCACACCAAACACAATGTAAATCGGAAGATACATCTAAAATACCCGTCTGGAAGGAATTTTTTAACTGAAATACCATTTCCTTGAACAGCCAACCAAACAGAACACTGAAATTAGTAGGAACTGCAGAGCCCCATGTAGTTAATTAGTTATATCCAAATCATTATGCTTAATTTGCTATTGATCAACAATAAGCATTCATAACATGGTTACGGCTTTCCTTCCAACAACGGATTGATCAAATAGTATTTTAGTAGGAACAAAGTTTTCTTAAGCATGAATTATGTTGCTTTGTAATAGAAGCAAAACTACTTTATCTGTCCTCACTTTTGTTTGGAAAGCGTCAAAAAAATCGAATAAAGGTAGGTGCTCTAGTGATTGGTAATTAACCGGCTAAAACTTTTTACAGGTCAAGCCAACTCCCAAATCTTTATTTAAACTTTCTTTTATTATGGGTTTTACTAGCATTACATATAAATTATATGAGATAAAATAAAAATTTTATAAAATAGGAAAGACTAAATTAAAAAATTAATATAAAATGACAAAATAATAATCTAACTAAATTTTTTAGGACAAAAGAGAAAGAAAAAAATAACGTGATACGGTTACACTAACAATATCAACGGCTCCAGAGAACCGTTTTATAATATAGATAATTTTATCCATGAGAGCGCGCGCCCACATATATATATTGGTTGACATTCTAAGTTTTTTTCTTTATTTTTCCTTTTTCTAAAATTTTTAATCACAACCAATGTTATCAAACCTAGATCATATCGGGCAGTTGAACTGGGACTCGATTCAGTATCCGATCCTGTTAAAATCAGTTCAATCAATTTGATCAAAAGAGATTATAATATCACATGGAATTGACATATAATATGTCAAATATGGTGGATTCGGTTGATAATAAATTTAAAGTTGTGGGTGTGGGCGATGTGTGACACCCCCAAATCTGAGCCCACACAGTCCAAACTTGAGTCGTCAAAAGACTACAACAAAATTATTACAACAAAGCACAACGTACAACAATACAGTGTATAATAATACACAACTAAGTCTTCACTATTATTGTCACACTATTTTACAACACGTGAAGACTACGACAGCTATTCCTCGGACTCTCACTCCATCCCCCGGCTAGACCCTGTTACGTTTTCATCTCCTGTTGAAAAACAATGGAACAAAAGAAAGAGTGAGCTCAAATAGCCCAGTAAGAAATATCATGACTAAGATAATGACGAATAAATTATCATTAGCCTTCAACAGTTGAGTTCTGAATACAATAGACTACAAGGTTTATATCAAAAACTGTGGTTAAATTCTTAAACAATGTTCAGATCAATAATAGCAGCGGAATGAGCAATCTATTAGAAGAATAATGCAGACTATAATGTCCACTCGCTTCTCTTTTTTGTAAAAATATCATCAACTTTTATCATCTGAAATACCATTAGTCAAGATAATACAACTTCACAGTTCATGGTCATAATCATGCAGATCAACAGTTCATGTGACGCCCCCAAATCTAGGCCCACACAGCCCAAACTTGAGTCGTCAAAAGACTACAACAAAATTATTACAACAAAGCACATCGTACAACAATACAGTGTATATTAATACACAACTAAGTCTTCACTATTATTGCCACACTATTTTACAACACGTGAAGACTACGATAGCTATCCCTCGGACTCCCACTCCATTCCCCGGTTAAACCCCGTTACGTTTTCATCTCCTGTTGAAAAACAATGGAAAGAAAGGGTGAGCTCAAATAGCCCAGTAAGAAATATCATGACTAAGATAATGACGAATAAATTATCATTAGCCTTCAACAGGTGAGTTCTTGATAGAATACAACATAATACAAGGTGTATATCAAAAACTGCAGTTAAATTCTTGAACAATGTTCAGATCAATAATAGCGGCGGAATGAGCAATCTATTAGAAGAATAATGTAGACTATAATGTCCACGCACTTCTCTTTTTCGTAAAAACATCATCAACTTTTATCATCTGAAATACCATTAGTCAAGATAATACAAATTCACAGTTCCTGGTCATAATCATGCATATCAACAGTTCATCAATGCATTACGGGCCAAAGAGAACATTCAATATAGCACCAGCGGTCATGATTATACCAGATTCAGCATTTGGTCATAATCATACCAAACAACAGTTCATCTATGCACTACGGGCCAAAGAGAACTTTCAATATAACAACAACGGTCATGATTATACCAGATTCAGCCTTTGGTCATAATCATACCAAACAACAGTTCATCTATGCACTACGGGCCAAAGAGAACTTTCAATATAACAACAACGGTCATGATTATACCAGATTCAGCCTTTGGTCATAATCATACCAAACAACAGTTCATCTATGCACTACGGGCCAAAGAGAACTTTCACCACGTGCCATAAAAGACACCGAACAGATGTATCGCCTTTAACCTAATATATCGCCTTTAACCTATCATCTGTTCAACAAATATATCACATCTGTGCCCCCGGCCACAGATATTCACAACAGCTTGATTCTTGATGATTAGTACAAATAATAGTGATACAATTGATGAACAGAAGAAACAGGATAAACAATAAGTATCGGAAGTTTACTTTGTGCAGATTCAAATAATGTCCAAATTGTCAACATGATGTGGAGTGAAATTTAAAAATGTTATTCAAGATTCTCAGTTCAGAATAACGGTTACAGTTCAATAGAAAGATTCAGAAAATAGGAAGGTTCAATTGAAATAATGAAGTTCAACTATTATGGAACATATAATATTTTCAGGAATTATAGAAGCAATAGTTCCATAATAAGTTTCGATTCAGGAGTATGAAAGAAAATAATATCCCTTACCGTAGCAAGTTCAAGAGTGTAAAAAAATGACATTTCTTACCTTAACACGTGACTGGATATTGATTTAAATGAGATTGATCAACCTATATATTTATAATAAAATTAGTAATTACAACATGTAAACTTCAAAGTGTATGATAACTCATATATTATGAACTATCAAAATTATATATATTTAACATAATTTTTGTAGTATAAAATACCAACTTTAAAATAGTTTTAAAAATAATATTCCAAAATAAATCTTCCAAAGAAAGCTTTTAAAAATGAATCTTCTCAAAGAAGAGTCTTTCTTCTAAAGGAAGATTTGTGAATACCGTGAAAAATAGGAATTTATAAAATTACTACTCTTTAATAAAAGACTTACTTGAAAAATTCCTGCACTCCTTTTGGCTTTCAAACACTCAAAATAGCCTTACTATTCTCAGAGAAAACTCATAAAATTCTTATAGAAAAATTTTATGTTTTAGGTGTGATTTTTCTATTCAGCTGAACAATCTATTTATAGGAGAAAATAAGTTACTATGCATGGTAGGTGGGAGGCGTACTGCACGCCAGTGCTGAAAATTTCAGCAGCTGCGGCAGCAGCCCACGTTTCTGTTTTCTCCCAGCACATTTTCAAATTTGGTTTTCCTCAGGTGGGTCCCACAGAGGGCCCACATGTTTTCTTACTATTCACGTACTATTCACGTCACTATTCACGTTACTATTTCAAATAGTAAAATTAATTTTTTTTTATTTTTTATTTATTTATTCTTCCTGTGAGTCCAACATATAAAATAATGTTACCACAATAATGTAAGAAACACGTTACATATTTTTATTAATTTAATAATATAAATTATAGTGTATTTGCTACTGTGACAATTATTAGGTTCAATAATTTTAAAAACAGTGCAGCAACAATTATTGACTCAATGATATAAAATACAGTGTAATGACAATTATTAAATCAATAATGCAAAATACTGTGTAGCAACAATAATTGAATTGATAATATAAAATATTATGCAGTGACAATTATCGATGAAATGATGCGTAACAGTTACGGTGTCAATAATATGAGACACTGTGCAATACCGTGTGCTACTGTAGAGTACCGCATGCTACAGTAAAATACCATAAATTACCGTATGCTACTATTCTTTTATCACCGGTATTTTAACAGTTAACACCGTTGACTATTTTTATTAAAAAGGTTACTTCTGTCGTTTTCTATATCCGACAAATATTCCGTTGTGGGGTCCACAAATAATTTGTTATTTCGGCGCCGTCGTACGGCCCGAATATTCCCCGACAAAACGAATATTCCCCGACAAAACAAATATTGTCCGTCAAAATAAAATTTACACATAACATCCTTAACTTTCAATTTCGTTAATTTAACCACTTACTGTTTCAGGAAAAATATATATGAAGAAAAATTAATTTTTATATTTCATAAAATTCGGGGTCTTACAACCTCCCCTCCTTATGAAATTTCGTCCCCGAAATTGACGTACCGGGCATTTCAAAGTTATCCTCCTGATTTTCAGATGCCATACTAAACTGTGGTCACAAAATAATTGTTAGTTCAAACAAACTGACTCATCACTTCCTGTCCCTATATTCAAATCAACTCATTAGATAATAAAATCTAATTTAGGTGGGACACACTAGTGACCGATCTATTCGTCTCTCCCCTCCTAATTCTAACCCCAGATCTCCATTAAAGACCATATCCCTAAGCTCTGATGCCAACTGTGACGCCCCCAAATCTAGGCCCACACAGCCCAAACTTGAGTCGTCAAAAGACTACAACAAAATTATTACAACAAAGCACATCGTACAACAATACAGTGTATATTAATACACAACTAAGTCTTCACTATTATTGCCACACTATTTTACAACACGTGAAGACTACGATTGTAAGACCCCGAATTTTATGAAATATAAAAATTAATTTTTCTTCATATATTTTTTTCATGAAACAGTAAGTGGTTAAATTGACGAAATTGAAAGTTAAGGAAGTTTTGTACAAATTTTATTTTGTCGGACAATATTCGCTTTGTCGGGGAATATTCGTTTGGTCGGGGAATATTCGAGCCGTACGACGGCGCCGAAATAACAAATTATTGGTGGACTCCACAACGGAATATTTGTCGGATATAGAAAACGACAGAAGTAACCTTTTTAAATAAAAATAGTCAACGGTGTTAACTGTTAAAATACCGGTGATAAAAGAATAGTAGCATACGGTAATTTATGGTATTTTCTGTAGCACACGGTACTCTACAGTAGCACGCGGTATTGCACAGTGTCTCATACTATTGTTCTGATAATTGACACCGTAACTGTTACGCATCATTTCATCAATAATTGTCACTGCATAATATTTTATGTTATCAATTCAATAATTATTGTTACACAGTATTTTGCATTATTGATTTAATAATTGTCATTACACTGTATTTTATATCATTGAGTCAATAATTGTTGCTGCACTGTTTTTAAAATTATTGAACCTAATAATTGTCACAGTTGCAAATATACTGTAATTTATATTATTAAATTAATAATAATTTGTAACGTGTTTATTACATTATTGTTGTAGCATTATTTCATTTTATATGTTGGACCCACAGGAAAAATAAAAAAATTTATTTTTCAAAAGTTACTATTCACTCCCGGAATTTACTATTCATTCCCGGAAAAGTTACTATTCACTGACGGAAGTTGCTGTTCATCTCGGGAAAGTTACTGTTCATCTGCCGACAAAAGTTACTGTTCATTACTGTTCACTTTTTGAAAATTTTAAAGTTACTGTGCAAGTATTGAAAAATTTTTAAAAACGTTTGCGCAGCCGGGGGGGCCCAATTTTTCCTTCCCCGGCGTGCTACGCATAGTAACTTCATTTGCTATAAATAAGCCCCTTCGCTGAATAAGAAAATCATATCTAAAATACATAAATTTTTCTATAAGTTTATTGTGAGAGAATTTTGAGCATAGTAAGGCTATTTGAGTGTTTGAAAGCCAAAAGGAGTGCAGGAATTTTTCAAGTAAGTCTTTTATTAAAGAGTAGTAATTTTATAAATTCCTATTTTTCACGGTATTCACAAATCTTCCTTTAGAAGACTCTTCTTTGAGAAGATTCATTTTTAAAAGCTTTCTTTGGAAGATTTATTTTGGAATATTATTTTTAAAACTATTTTAAAGTTGGTATTTTATACTACAAAAATTATGTTAAATATATATAATTTTGATAGTTCATAATATATGAGTTATCATACACTTTGAAGTTTACATGTTGTAATTACTAATTTTATTATAAATATATAGGTTGATCAATCTCATTTAAATCAATATCCAGTCACGTGTTAAGGTAAGAAATGTCATTTTTTTTACACTCTTGAACTTGCTACGGTAAGGGATATTATTTTCTTTCATACTCCTGAACCGAAACTTATTATGGAACTATTGCTTCTATAATTCCTGAAAATATTATATGTTCCATAATAGTTGAACTTCATTATTTCAACTGAACCTTCCTATTTTCTGAATCTTTCTATTGAACTGTAACCGTTATTCTGAACTGAGAATCTTGAATAACATTTTTAAATTTCACTCCACATCATGTTGACAATTTGGACATTATTTGAATCTGCACAAAGTAAACTTCCGATACTTATTGTTTATCCTGTTTCTTCTGTTCATCAATTGTATCACTATTATTTGTACTAATCATCAAGAATCAAGCTGTTGTGAATATCTGTGGCCGGGGGCACAGATGTGTTATATTTGTTGAACAGATGATAGGTTAAAGGCGATATATTAGGTTAAAGGCGATACATCTGTTCGGTGTCTTTTATGGCACGTGGTGAAAGTTCTCTTTGGCCCGTAGTGCATAGATGAACTGTTGTTTGGTATGATTATGACCAAAGGCTGAATCTGGTATAATCATGACCGTTGTTGTTATATTGAAAGTTCTCTTTGGCCCGTAGTGCATAGATGAACTGTTGTTTGGTATGATTATGACCAAAGGCTGAATCTGGTATAATCATGACCGCTGGTGCTATATTGAATGTTCTCTTTGGCCCGTAATGCATAGATGAACTGTTGATTTGCATGATTATGACCAGGAACTGTGAATTTGTATTATCTTGACTAATGGTATTTCAGATGATAAAAGTTGATGATGTTTTTACGAAAAAGAGAAGCGCGTGGACATTATAGTCTACATTATTCTTCTAATAGATTGCTCATTCCGCCGCTATTATTGATCTGAACATTGTTCAAGAATTTAACTGCAGTTTTTGATATACACCTTGTATTCTGTTGTATTCTATCAAGAACTCACCTGTTGAAGGCTAATGATAATTTATTCGTCATTATCTTAGTCATGATATTTCTTACTGGGCTATTTGAGCTCACCCTTTTGTTCCATTATTTTTCAACAGGATATGAGAACGTAGCTGGGTCTAGCCGGGGAATGGAGTGGGAGTCCGAGGGATATATATTATAGTCTTCACGTGTTGTAAAATAGTGTGACAATAATAATGAAGACTTAGTTGTGTATTATTATACACGGTATTGTTGTACGTTGTGCTTTGTTGTAATAATTTTGTTGTAGTCTTTTGACGACTCAAGTTTGGGCTGTGTGGGCCTAGATTTGGGGGCGTCACAGTTGGCATCAGAGCTTAGGGATATGGTCTTTAATGGAGATCTGGGGTTAAAACTAGGAGGGGAGATACGGATAGAATCAGTCACTAGTGTATCCCACCTAAATTAGATTTTGTTATCTAACGAATCGATTTGAATGTAGGAACAGGAAGTGATGAGTCAGTTTGTTTGAACTAACAATTATTTTGTGACCACAGTTTAGTATGGCATCTGGAAATCAGGAGGATAACTTTGAAATGCCCGGTAAGTCAATTTCGGGGACGAAATTTCATAAGGAGGGGAGGTTGTAAGACCCCGAATTTTATGAAATATAAAAATTAATTTTTCTTCATATATTTTTTTCATGAAACAGTAAGTGGTTAAATTGACGAAATTGAAAGTTAAGGAAGTTTTGTACAAATTTTATTTTGTCGGACAATATTCGCTTTGTCGGGGAATATTCGTTTGGTCGGAGAATATTCGAGCCGTACGACGGCGCCGAAATAACAAATTATTGGTGGAATCCACAACGGAATATTTGTCGGATATAGAAAACGACAGAAGTAACATTTTTAAATAAAAATAGTCAACGGTGTTAACTGTTAAAATACCGGTGATAAAAGAATAGTAGCATACGGTAATTTATGGTATTTTCTGTAGCACACGGTACTCTACAGTAGCACGCGGTATTGCACAGTGTCTCATACTATTGTTCTGATAATTGACACCGTAACTGTTACGCATCATTTCATCAATAATTGTCACTGCATAATATTTTATGTTATCAATTCAATAATTGTTGTTACACAGTATTTTGCATTATTGATTTAATAATTGTCATTACACTGTATTTTATATCATTGAGTCAATAATTGTTGCTGCACTGTTTTTAAAATTATTGAACCTAATAATTGTCACAGTTGCAAATATACTGTAATTTATATTATTAAATTAATAATAATCTGTAACGTGTTTATTACATTATTGTTGTAGCATTATTTCATTTTATATGTTGGACCCACAGGAAAAATAAAAAAATTTATTTTTCAAAAGTTACTATTCACTCCCGGAATTTACTATTCATTCCCGGAAAAGTTACTATTCACTGACGGAAGTTGCTGTTCATCTCGGGAAAGTTACTGTTCATCTGCCGACAAAAGTTACTGTTCATTACTGTTTAATTTTTGAAAATTTTAAAGATACTGTGCAAAGTTACTGTGCAAGTATTGAAAAATTTTTAAAAACGTTTGCGCAGCCGGGGGGGAGGCGCAGCCCCCCAATTTTTCCTTCCCCGGCGTGCTACGCATAGTAACTTCATTTGCTATAAATAAGCCCCTTCGCTGAATAAGAAAATCATATCTAAAATACATAAATTTTTCTATAAGTTTATTGTGAGAGAATTTTGAGCATAGTAAGGCTATTTAAGTGTTTGAAAGCCAAAAGGAGTGCAGGAATTTTTCAAGTAAGTCTTTTATTAAAAAGTAGTAATTTTATAAATTCCTATTTTTCACGGTATTCACAAATCTTCCTTTAGAAGACTCTTCTTTGAGAAGATTCATTTTTAAAAGCTTTCTTTGGAAGATTTATTTTGGAATATTATTTTTAAAACTATTTTAAAGTTGGTATTTTATACTACAAAAATTATGTTAAATATATATAATTTTGATAGTTCATAATATATGAGTTATCATACACTTTGAAGTTTACATGTTGTAATTACTAATTTTATTATAAATATATAGGTTGATCAATCTCATTTAAATCAATATCCAGTCACGTGTTAATGTAAGAAATGTCATTTTTTTACACTCTTGAATTTGCTACGGTAAGGGATATTATTTTCTTTCATACTCCTGAACCGAAACTTATTATGGAACTATTGCTTCTATAATTCCTGAAAATATTATATGTTCCATAATAGTTGAACTTCATTATTTCAACTGAACCTTCCTATTTTCTGAATCTTTCTATTGAACTGTAACCGTTATTCTGAACTGAGAATCTTGAATAACATTTTTAAATTTCACTCCACATCATGTTGACAATTTGGACATTATTTGAATCTGCCCAAAGTAAACTTCCGATACTTATTGTTTATCCTGTTTCTTCTGTTCATCAATTGTATCACTATTATTTTTACTAATCATAAAGAATCAAGCTGTTGTGAATATCTGTGGCCGGGGGCACAGATGTGATATATTTGTTGAACAGATGATAGGTTAAAAGCGATATAATAGGTTAAAGGCGATACATCTGTTCGGTGTCTTTTATGACACGCGGTGAAAGTTATCTTTGGCCCGTAGTGCATAGATGAACTGTTGTTTGGTATGATTATGACCAAAGGCTGAATCTGGTATAATCATGACCGTTGGTGTTATATTGAAAATTCTCTTTGGCCCGTAGTGCATAGATGAACTGTTGTTTGGTATGATTATGACCAAAGGCTGAATCTGGTATAATCATGACCGTTGGTGTTATATTGAAAGTTCTCTTTGGCCCGTAATGCATAGATGAACTGTTGTTTGGTATGATTATGACCAAAGGCTGAATCTGGTATAATCATGACCGCTGGTGCTATATTGAATATCTTTGGCCCGTAGTGCAAATATGAACTGTTGATTTGCATGATTATGACCAGGAACTGTGAATTTTTATTATCATGACTAATGGTATTTCAGATGATAAAAGTCGATGATGTTTTTACTAAAAAGAAAAGCGAGTGGATATTATATCTGCATTATTCTTCTAATAGATTACTCATTCCGCTGCTATTATTGATCTGAACGTTGTTTAAGAATTTAACTGCAGTTTTTGATATACACCTTGTATTCTGTTGTATTCTATCAAGAACTCAACTGTTGAAGGCTAATGATAATTTATTCGTCATTATCTTAGTCATGATATTTCTTACTGGGCTATTTGAGCTCACCCTTTCTTTTGTTCCATTGTTTTCAACAGGAGATGAGAACGTAACGGGGTCTAGCCGGGGGATGGAGTGAGAGTCCGAGAAATAGTTGTCGTAGTCTTCACGTGTTGTAAAATAGTGTGGCAATAATAGTGAAGACTTAGTTGTGTATTAATATACACTGTATTGTTGTACGCTGTGCCTTGTTGTAATAATTTTGTTGTAGTCTTTTGACGACTCAAGTTTGGGCTGTGTGGGCCTAGATTTGGGGGCGTCACAACGATAGCTATCCCTCGGACTCCCACTCCATTCCCCGGTTAAACCCCGTTACGTTTTCATCTCCTGTTGAAAAACAATGGAAAGAAAGGGTGAGCTCAAATAGCCCAGTAAGAAATATCATGACTAAGATAATGACGAATAAATTATCATTAGCCTTCAACAGGTGAGTTCTTGATAGAATACAACATAATACAAGGTGTATATCAAAAACTGCAGTTAAATTCTTGAACAATGTTCAGATCAATAATAGCGGCGGAATGAGCAATCTATTAGAAGAATAATGTAGACTATAATGTCCACGCACTTCTCTTTTTCGTAAAAACATCATCAACTTTTATCATCTGAAATACCATTAGTCAAGATAATACAAATTCACAGTTCCTGGTCATAATCATGCAAATCAACAGTTCATCAATGCATTACGGGCCAAAGAGAACATTCAATATAGCACCAGCGGTCATGATTATACCAGATTCAGCCTTTGGTCATAATCTGGTATAATCATACCAAACAACAGTTCATCTATGCACTACGGGCCAAAGAGAACTTTCAATATAACAACAACGGTCATGATTATACCAGATTCAGCCTTTGGTCATAATCATACCAAACAACAGTTCATCTATGCACTACGGGCCAAAGAGAACTTTCAATATAACAACAACGGTCATGATTATACCAGATTCAGCCTTTGGTCATAATCATACCAAACAACAGTTCATCTATGCACTACGGGCCAAAGAGAACTTTCACCACGTGCCATAAAAGACACCGAACAGATGTATCGCTTTTAACCTAATATATCGCCTTTAACCTATCATCTGTTCAACAAATATATCACATCTGTGCCCCCGGCCACAGATATTCACAACAGCTTGATTCTTGATGATTAGTACAAATAATAGTGATACAATTGATGAACAGAAGAAACAGGATAAACAATAAGTATCGGAAGTTTACTTTGTGCAGATTCAAATAATGTCCAAATTGTCAACATGATGTGGAGTGAAATTTAAAAATGTTATTCAAGATTCTCAGTTCAGAATAACGGTTACAGTTCAATAGAAAGATTCAGAAAATAGGAAGGTTCAGTTGAAATAATGAAGTTCAACTATTATGGAACATATAATATTTTCAGGAATTATAGAAGCAATAGTTCCATAATAAGTTTCGATTCAGGAGTATGAAAGAAAATAATATCCCTTACCGTAGCAAGTTCAAGAGTGTAAAAAAATGACATTTCTTACCTTAACACGTGACTGGATATTGATTTAAATGAGATTGATCAACCTATATATTTATAATAAAATTAGTAATTACAACATGTAAACTTCAAAGTGTATGATAACTCATATATTATGAACTATCAAAATTATATATATTTAACATAATTTTTGTAGTATAAAATACCAACTTTAAAATAGTTTTAAAAATAATATTCCAAAATAAATCTTCCAAAGAAAGCTTTTAAAAATGAATCTTCTCAAAGAAGAGTCTTCTAAAGGAAGATTTGTGAATACCGTGAAAAATAAGAATTTATAAAATTACTACTCTTTAATAAAAGACTTACTTGAAAAATTCCTGCACTCCTTTTGGCTTTCAAACACTCAAAATAGCCTTACTATTCTCAGAGAAAACTCATAAAATTCTTATAGAAAAATTTTATGTTTTAGGTGTGATTTTTCTATTCAGCTGAACAATCTATTTATAGGAGAAAATAAGTTACTATGCATGGTAGGTGGGAGGCGTACTGCACGCCAGTGCTGAAAATTTCAGCAGCTGCGGCAGCAGCCCACGTTTCTGTTTTCTCCCAGCACATTTTCAAATTTGGTTTTCCTCAGGTGGGTCCCACAGAGGGCCCACATGTTTTCTTACTATTCACGTCACTATTCACGTTACTATTTCAAATAGTAAAATTAATTTTTTTTTATTTTTTATTTATTTATTCTTCCTGTGAGTCCAACATATAAAATAATGTTACCACAATAATGTAAGAAACACGTTACATATTTTTATTAATTTAATAATATAAATTATAGTGTATTTGCTACTGTGACAATTATTAGGTTCAATAATTTTAAAAACAGTGCAGCAACAATTATTGACTCAATGATATAAAATACAGTGTAATGACAATTATTAAATCAATAATGCAAAATACTGTGTAGCAACAATAATTGAATTGATAATATAAAATATTATGCAGTGACAATTATCGATGAAATGATGCGTAACAGTTACGGTGTCAATAATATGAGACACTGTGCAATACCGTGTGCTACTGTAGCGTACCGCATGCTACAGTAAAATACCATAAATTACCGTATGCTACTATTCTTTTATCACCGGTATTTTAACAGTTAACACCGTTGACTATTTTTATTAAAAAGGTTACTTCTGTCGTTTTCTATATCCGACAAATATTCCGTTGTGGGGTCCACAAATAATTTGTTATTTCGGCGCCGTCGTACGGCCCGAATATTCCCCGACAAAACGAATATTCCCCGACAAAACGAATATTGTCCGTCAAAATAAAATTTACACATAACATCCTTAACTTTCAATTTCGTTAATTTAACCACTTACTGTTTCAGGAAAAATATATATGAAGAAAAATTAATTTTTATATTTCATAAAATTCGGGGTCTTACAGTTCATCTTTGCATTACGGGCCAAAGACATTCAATATAACACCAACGGTCATGATTATACCAGATTCAGCCTTTGGTCATAATCATACCAACTAACAGTTCATTTTTGCACTACGGGCCAAAGAGAACATTCACCACGTGTCATAAAAGACACCGAACAGATGTATCGCCTTTAACCTAGTATATCGTCTTTAACCTATCATCTGTTCAACAATTATATCACGTCTGTGCCCCCGGCCACAGATATTCACAACAGCTTGATTCTTGATGATTAATATAAATAACAGTGATACAAATGATGAACAGAAGAACAGGATAAACAATAAGTATCGGAAGTTTACTTTGTGCAGATTCAAATAATGTCCAAATTGCTAACATGATGTGGAGTGAAATTTAAAAATGATATTCAAGATCCACAGTTCAGAATAACGATTACAGTTCAATAGAAATGTTCAGAAAATAGGAAGGTTCAGTTGAAATAATGAAATTCAACTATTATGGAACATATAATATTTTCAGGAATTATAGAAGCAATAGTTCCATAATAAGTTTCGATTTAGGTGTATGAAAGAAAATAATATCCCTTACCGTAGCAGGTTTGATTAACAAAAGGTGAAGGGAATTAATATCCCTTACCATAGTAAGTTTGAATAATGGAAGATGAAAAAGATGGTATCCCTTATGAGTATAAAGGAAAATGATATCACTTACGAATATGGAATAAAAGTGTCATGTGATAATTCGTGTAGACAAATTATTTCCACACGAGACAAATAAAAAGGGTTATTCACCAACAGGCGGTAATCCGCGCCGTAAGGTTATTCCCATCAATTTGAATACGAATAGTTATTCACCAAACAGGCGATAATCCGCGCCGTAAGGTTATTCCCATCAATTTGAATACGAAGAGTTATTCACCAAACAGGCGATAATCCGCACCGTAAGGTTATTCTCAAAGATTAATAAGGAATGAATACAAAAGGTTATTCACCAACAGGCGGTAAACCGCGCCGTAAGATTATTCCCACAATTTAATACATGGAAATAAATGGCACAAGAAAGAAACGATATTATTTTCAAGAATCAAAGAATGATAATCCCTTCAAGTAAGAAAGAAAATAATATCCATTTATGATGATGAAAAGAGTGATACCCCTTACCTTAACACGTGACTGAATATTGATTTAAATGAGATTGATCAACCTATATATTTATAATAAAATTAGTAATTACAATATATAACTTTCAAAGTGTATGATAACTCGTATAATATGAACTATCAAAATTATATATATTTAACATAATTTTTGTAGTATAATATAACTACTTTAAAATAGTTTTTAAAATAATATTCTAAAATAAATCTTCCAAAGAAAGCTTTTAAAAATGAATCTTCTCAAAGAAGAGTCTTCTAAAGGAAGATTTGTGAATACCGTGAAAAATAGGAATTTATAAAATTACTACTCTTTAATAAAAGACTTACTTGAAAATTTTCTGCACTCCTTTTGGCTTTCAAACTCTCAAAATAGCCTTACTATTCTCAGAGAAAACTCATAAAATTCTTATAAAAAAAATTTATGTTTTAGGTGTAATTTTTCTATTCAGCTGAGCAAGCTATTTATAGGAGGAATAAGGGTACTATGCATGGTTGTTGGCAGCACGTGTGACGCCCCCAAATCTAGGCCCACACAGCCCAAACTTGAGTCGTCAAAAGACTACAACAAAATTATTACAACAAAGCACAACGTACAACAATACCGTGTATAATAATACACAACTAAGTCTTCAATATTATTGTCACACTATTTTACAACACGTGAAGACTATAATATATATCCCTCGGACTCCCACTCCATTCCCCGGCTAGACCCAGCTACGTTCTCATATCCTGTTGAAAAATAATGGAACAAAAGGGTGAGCTCAAATAGCCCAGTAAGAAATATCATGACTAAGATAATGACGAATAAATTATCATTAGCCTTCAACAGGTGAGTTCTTGATAGAATACAACAGAATACAAGGTGTATATCAAAAACTGCAGTTAAATTCTTGAACAATGTTCAGATCAATAATAGCGGCGGAATGAGCAATCTATTAGAAGAATAATGTAGACTATAATGTCCACGCGCTTCTCTTTTTCGTAAAAACATCATCAACTTTTATCATCTGAAATACCATTAGTCAAGATAATACAAATTCACAGTTCCTGGTCATAATCATGCAAATCAACAGTTCATCTATGCATTACGGGCCAAAGAGAACATTCAATATAGCATCAGCGGTCATGATTATACCAGATTCAGCCTTTGGTCATAATCATACCAAACAACAGTTCATCTATGCACTACGGGCCAAAGAGAACTTTCAATATAACAACAACGGTCATAATTATACCAGATTCAGCCTTTGGTCATAATCATACCAAACAACAGTTCATCTATGCACTACGGGCCAAAGAGAACTTTCACCACGTGCCATAAAAGACACCGAACAGATGTATCGCCTTTAACCTAATATATCGCCTTTAACCTATCATCTGTTCAACAAATATAACACATCTGTGCCCCCGGCCACAGATATTCACAACAGCTTGATTCTTGATGATTAGTACAAATAATAGTGATACAATTGATGAACAGAAGAAACAGGATAAACAATAAGTATCGGAAGTTTACTTTGTGCAGATTCAAATAATGTCCAAATTGTCAACATGATGTGGAGTGAAATTTAAAAATGTTATTCAAGATTCTCAGTTCAGAATAACGGTTACAGTTCAATAGAAAGATTCAGAAAATAGGAAGGTTCAGTTGAAATAATGAAGTTCAACTATTATGGAACATATAATATTTTCAGGAATTATAGAAGCAATAGTTCCATAATAAGTTTCGGTTCAGGAGTATGAAAGAAAATAATATCCCTTACCGTAGCAAGTTCAAGAGTGTAAAAAAAATGACATTTCTTACCTTAACACGTGACTGGATATTGATTTAAATGAGATTGATCAACCTATATATTTATAATAAAATTAGTAATTACAACATGTAAACTTCAAAGTGTATGATAACTCATATATTATGAACTATCAAAATTATATATATTTAACATAATTTTTGTAGTATAAAATACCAACTTTAAAATAGTTTTAAAAATAATATTCCAAAATAAATCTTCCAAAGAAAGCTTTTAAAAATGAATCTTCTCAAAGAAGAGTCTTCTAAAGGAAGATTTGTGAATACCGTGAAAAATAGGAATTTATAAAATTACTACTCTTTAATAAAAGACTTACTTGAAAAATTCCTGCACTCCTTTTGGCTTTCAAACACTCAAAATAGCCTTACTATTCTCAGAGAAAACTCATAAAATTCTTATAGAAAAATTTTATGTTTTAGGTGTGATTTTTCTATTCAGCTGAACAAGCTATTTATAGGAGAAAAGAGGTTACTATGCGTGGTAGGTGAACTAAAAAAAAAAAATCAGCAGAGGCTGCGCAAACGTTTTTAAAAATTTTCAATACTTGCACAGTAACTTTGCACAGTAACTTTAAAATTTTCAAAAAGTGAACAGTAATGAACAGTAACTTTTGTCGGCAGATGAACAGTAACTTTCCCGAGATGAACAGCAACTTCCGTCAGTGAATAGTAACTTTTCCGGGAATGAATAGTAAATTCCGGGAGTGAATAGTAACTTTTGAAAAATAAATTTTTTTTATTTTTCCTGTGGGTCCAACATATAAAATGAAATAATGCTACAACAATAATGTAATAAACACGTTACAGATTATTATTAATTTAATAATATAAATTACAGTATATTTGCAACTGTGACAATTATTAGGTTCAATAATTTTAAAAACAGTGCAGCAACAATTATTGACTCAATGATATAAAATACAGTGTAATGACAATTATTAAATCAATAATGCAAAATACTGTGTAACAACAATTATTGAATTGATAACATAAAATATTATGCAGTGACAATTATTGATGAAATGATGCGTAACAGTTACGGTGTCAATTATCAGAACAATAGTATGAGACACTGTGCAATACCGCGTGCTACTGTAGAGTACCGTGTGCTACAGAAAATACCATAAATTACCGTATGCTACTATTCTTTTATCACCGGTATTTTAACAGTTAACACCGTTGACTATTTTTATTTAAAAAGGTTACTTCTGTCGTTTTCTATATCCGACAAATATTCCGTTGTGGTGTCCACCAATAATTTGTTATTTCGGCGCCGTCGTACGGCTCGAATATTCCCCGACCAAACGAATATTCCCCGACAAAGCGAATATTGTCCGACAAAATAAAATTTGTACAAAACTTCCTTAACTTTCAATTTCGTCAATTTAACCACTTACTGTTTCATGAAAAAAATATATGAAGAAAAATTAATTTTTATATTTCATAAAATTCGGGGTCTTACAACCTCCCCTCCTTATGAAATTTCGTCCCCGAAATTGACTTACCGGGCATTTCAAAGTTATCCTCCTGATTTCCAGATGCCATACTAAACTGTGGTCACAAAATAATTGTTAGTTCAAACAAACTGACTCATCACTTCCTGTTCCTACATTCAAATCGATTCGTTAGATAACAAAATCTAATTTAGGTGGGATACACTAGTGACTGATTCTATCCGTATCTCCCCTCCTAGTTCTAACCCCAGATCTCCATTAAAGACCATATCCCTAAGCTCTGATGCCAACTGTGACGCCCCCAAATCTAGGCCCACACAGCCCAAACTTGAGTCGTCAAAAGACTACAACAAAATTATTACAACAAAGCACAACGTACAACAATACCGTGTATAATAATACACAACTAAGTCTTCATTATTATTGTCACACTATTTTACAACACGTGAAGACTATAATATATATCCCTCGGACTCCCACTCCATTCCCCGGCTAGACCCAACTACGTTCTCATATCCTGTTGAAAAATAATGGAACAAAAGGGTGAGCTCAAATAGCCCAGTAAGAAATATCATGACTAAGATAATGACGAATAAATTATCATTAGCCTTCAACAGGTGAGTTCTTGATAGAATACAACAGAATACAAGGTGTATATCAAAAACTGCAGTTAAATTCTTGAACAATGTTCAGATCAATAATAGCGGCGGAATGAGCAATCTATTAGAAGAATAATGTAGACTATAATGTCCACGCGCTTCTCTTTTTCGTAAAAACATCATCAACTTTTATCATCTGAAATACCATTAGTCAAGATAATACAAATTCACAGTTCCTGGTCATAATCATGCAAATCAACAGTTCATCTATGCATTACGGGCCAAAGAGAACATTCAATATAGCACCAGCGGTCATGATTATACCAGATTCAGCCTTTGGTCATAATCATACCAAACAACAGTTCATCTATGCACTACGGGCCAAAGAGAACTTTCAATATAACAACAACGGTCATGATTATACCAGATTCAGCCTTTGGTCATAATCATACCAAACAACAGTTCATCTATGCACTACGGGCCAAAGAGAACTTTCACCACGTGCCATAAAAGACACCGAACAGATGTATCGCCTTTAACCTAATATATCGCCTTTAACCTATCATCTGTTCAACAAATATAACACATCTGTGCCCCCGGCCACAGATATTCACAACAGCTTGATTCTTGATGATTAGTACAAATAATAGTGATACAATTGATGAACAGAAGAAACAGGATAAACAATAAGTATCGGAAGTTTACTTTGTGCAGATTCAAATAATGTCCAAATTGTCAACATGATGTGGAGTGAAATTTAAAAATGTTATTCAAGATTCTCAGTTCAGAATAACGGTTACAGTTCAATAGAAAGATTCAGAAAATAGGAAGGTTCAGTTGAAATAATGAAGTTCAACTATTATGGAACATATAATATTTTCAGGAATTATAGAAGCAATAGTTCCATAATAAGTTTCGATTCAGGAGTATGAAAGAAAATAATATCCCTTACCGTAGCAAGTTCAAGAGTGTAAAAAAAATGACATTTCTTACCTTAACACGTGACTGGATATTGATTTAAATGAGATTGATCAACCTATATATTTATAATAAAATTAGTAATTACAACATGTAAACTTTAAAGTGTATGATAACTCATATATTATGAACTATCAAAATTATATATATTTAACATAATTTTTGTAGTATAAAATACCAACTTTAAAATAGTTTTAAAAATAATATTCCAAAATAAATCTTCCAAAGAAAGCTTTTAAAAATGAATCTTCTCAAAGAAGAGTCTTCTAAAGGAAGATTTGTGAATACCGTGAAAAATAGGAATTTATAAAATTACTACTCTTTAATAAAAGACTTACTTGAAAAATTCCTGCACTCCTTTTGGCTTTCAAACACTCAAAATAGCCTTACTATTCTCAGAGAAAACTCATAAAATTCTTATAGAAAAATTTTATGTTTTAGGTGTGATTTTTCTATTCAGCTGAACAAGCTATTTATAGGAGAAAAGAGGTTACTATGCGTGGTAGGTGAACTAAAAAAAAAAAAATCAGCAGAGGCTGCGCAAACGTTTTTAAAAATTTTCAATACTTGCACAGTAACTTTGCACAGTAACTTTAAAATTTTCAAAAAGTGAACAGTAATGAACAGTAACTTTTGTCGGCAGATGAACATTAACTTTCCCCGAGATGAACAACAACTTCCGTCAGTGAATAGTAACTTTTCCGGGAATGAATAGTAAATTCCGGGAGTGAATAGTAACTTTTGAAAAATAAATTTTTTTTATTTTTCCTGTGGGTCCAACATATAAAATGAAATAATGGTACAACAATAATGTAATAAACACGTTACAGATTATTATTAATTTAATAATATAAATTACAGTATATTTGCAACTGTGACAATTATTAGGTTCAATAATTTTAAAAACAGTGCAGCAACAATTATTGACTCAATGATATAAAATACAGTGTAATGACAATTATTAAATCAATAATGCAAAATACTGTGTAACAACAATTATTGAATTGATAACATAAAATATTATGCAGTGACAATTATTGATGAAATGATGCGTAACAGTTACGGTGTCAATTATCAGAACAATAGTATGAGACACTGTGCAATACCGCGTGCTACTGTAGAGTACCGTGTGCTACAGAAAATACCATAAATTACCGTATGCTACTATTCTTTTATCACCGGTATTTTAACAGTTAACATCGTTGACTATTTTTATTTAAAAAGGTTACTTCTGTCGTTTTCTATATCCGACAAATATTCCGTTGTGGAGTCCACCAATAATTTGTTATTTCGGCGCCGTCGTACGGCTCGAATATTCCCCGACCAAACGAATATTCCCCGACAAAGCGAATATTGTCCGACAAAATAAAATTTGTACAAAACTTCCTTAACTTTCAATTTCGTCAATTTAACCACTTACTGTTTCATGAAAAAAATATATGAAGAAAAATTAATTTTTATATTTCATAAAATTCGGGGTCTTACAGCACGCCAATGCTGAAATTGGCAGGAGAGGCTGCGCAGCCTCTGCGTAAACGAATTCAGCGAATTTTCAAATTTGGCACAGTAACTTGCATAGTAACATCTGAATATAATAATATTTTTCTAATAAAACAAATAACTTTTTATTATAATATTGTCTAATAAAACAAACAACTTTATGAATATAATATAATAATCAAATTACCAAATAATACTACCATAGTAATAATTCATAATAATGCAACAACTACTGTGCCAATTATTAGGTTCAATAATTTTAAACTACAGTGCACCAACAATTATTAAGTCAATGATATGAAATACAGTGTAATGACAATTATTAAATCAATAATGCAAAATACTGTGTAACAACAATTATTGAATTGATAATATAAAATATTATGCAGTGACAATTATTGATGAAATGATGCGCAACAGTTACGGTGTCAACTATCAGACCAATAATATGAGATACTGTGCAATACCGTGTACTACTGTAGAGTACCGTGTGCTACAGAAAATACCATAAACTAACGTATGCTAATATTCTTTTATCACCGGTATTTTAACAGTTCCGTTGACTATTTTTATTTAAAAAGGTTACCTATGTCGTTTTCTATATCCGACAAATATTCCGTTGTGGGGTCCACCAATAATTAGTTATTTCGGCGCCGTCGTACGGCACGAATATTCCCCGACTAAACGAATATTCCCCGACAAAGCGAATATTGTCCGACAAAATAAAATTTGCACATAACATCTTTAACTTTCAATTTTGTTAATTTAAACACTTACTGTTTCAGGAAAAATATATACGAAGAAAAATTAAATTTTATATATCATAAAATTCGGGGTCTTACACGATGACCGATAAAGGCTTGTTCGGTTGAAGCTTATAAGTTGGTAAAACCAACTATAAATTATTTTTTACTATTATTTGTTTGGCTAGAACTTATTTTTTGATTTATAAAATGACTTATAATTCATTTTTGAGAAGTAACTATTTTTATTTCTCAAAAAATGACTTATAAGTCATTTTAAAATAAATAGATTTGACCAAATATAAAAGACACATTTGCCCTTATTTTAATAATTTTTATATTTTATTTTAACTTATAAACTATTTTAGTCAAGCACCTTCATATTTTATTTTAACTTAATTATTGATTATATATATGTCAAAATAATATTAAATACTTTTATTTATAAATCTCCACTTAAAATATTTTATAAGTTTTTTTAAATTTTAACTTATAAAGTATTTTGAAATGAGTCATCCCCCTTAATATTTCGCATTGAGTTCGTCATAACTCCTATTTAAGACCTTCAAGACATTGTATTAATGAATCGATTGATGCAATCAAACACACTTTGGACTTTTGGTAAGAGAGAAGATATTTTTGAATAATATTGTTTTAGTAGCTTAGTGCTTCATGCTTATGACCATTGCATATATAAGAAACCGTCCAAACATATGACAAGAAGAATATTTTTGTTTTTATTTGCCCCAAAAGAAAGGAGAAGAAATCTTTAATTAAATGTTTATTGGACTTTTGATGATTAATTAATTATAAGATAACTAATATTTCTAGATTGCTTAAATGAGTCGCAAGAGATACTTAGGCCGGTGGGTATCCCAGCCTGCATTAAATGTCATATTATTCGTATCGTGAAATTTAGACTTTATAATTATAACTTATTTAAAAAAATATACACAAATTTTTGTATAGTAAGTTGATTATTGTCAATCTAATTTAGTCTATCCATCTTTAAATATACACTCTGATGGTTGTTTTCTCTCATATAGTTGGTTTTGCCCTTATTCATTTATTTCTGCTTTTGTTTTATGATAATCTTAATTCAGCAACAACAAAAAAAAGATTGTGTACACAAGCATTAAGTTAATGTTTTTGCTTCTTATTTTCCTTTTTTTAATTAGTAATATATTTTCACCTATGTTCTTATTTTATTCTTTCTCTATCTCTTCGCCTATTTTCTTAATTTTTTTAAAACAATAATTTACTTTGTATATTAGAATATATAATAAATTAAGTTTGAGATCATATGAAATAATTAGTATACTATTATTTTTTAATATTTGTTTCTAAATTTTAATTATTTGTTTATATTTATCTATTTATATGATAAAGGGAGAGGAGAGATGCGATAGTTATTTCTTGAGGCGTTCTCACAATATGTCAATAACTATTTTATTTTTTTCTCTTTTATTTATTATTTCTATTTTCTCTAATATGTTTTGTTGTCAATATTTTTTAAATTTTATTTAAATATTTTAAGTTTTTTTTTAATTATATACGTATAGTGTACGTTACATATATTGGTATATTATTAAGAGAGAGAGAGGAAATATAACTATTTTTTAATGAAGTTGTGTAACAATTTATATTAAGATAAATATTTGAAATAAATATTTATTGACTTTGTCCCATTTCTATTTGATCTTTCTTTCTAATCCTTAAATTAGCTTCCTACAAGTAATTGGAAAAAATACTTATCGTTTTTAAATTGCACACACCTGTGCGGTACAATTCGTGCCTAATAGCAATAGGACTAATAGTATAAAATAACGGGAGCCTCATGGGGCATTCTCGATAATTGGACGGAAGTGAGGGACAAATTAATTAGGATGCAGCAAATGATAGAGTTGATGACGTAGAAGTAACGGCTTGATTGGGGAGAAATACGGTAGGCTATGCGGTTGAGTTTGTTGGCAGTGGTCGGCTGCTTCCAGCAGCTTACGCGTGACGCATAAGGAAACTCTGCCATGTGGCAACATCGCATTTGCTCCCTTTAATTAATTACCGAGGTGTTATCGAATTGCCTAGATGATGCGGATCTCTAGCCTATTCCAAGATGCATCACGATTCTCCCCAGTCCATCCACTTGTTATATTACCCTTCACAAGTGAAATAATTCATTTAAAAATTTATAAATATTAAAAATATAATATAATTTCATAATTATCTCTAAATATATTATAAAGATATTTGTTTTGTACATCCGAAGCAATCAAAAAAGAAAGAAATGGTTAATATATATAGACTGAAAGTGTGTTGTTAGAAGAAGATAGTTATATTTTATTTTATATACTCGAAAGACGTCTAAAATTATTATTTTTTTGTTTTAGAATAAAAGTCTTTTATTAATTTTTATTATTAAATTGACTATTTTTTCAATAAATATATCTTATTATTCTTTTATATATATATATATATATATATATATATATATATAAACATATAGACATTATAAATTACATATAATTTAATACTAATCTCAATGCTTATTTTTTTTAAAATTTAAATATATATGTTTAATTGTTCATTTTAAAAATTATTAATTTGACCACAAAAATCAATAGAGAACTTTTATCTTGAGACGGAATGAGTAATATAATAATAATGATACGATAATAAAACGACACGGTTAATTTAGAATTCTTATGTCATTTTATATTATTAATAATAAAATAAAGATCGACGTTTTTAATTTAGACCGCTCACACGGTTAATTTAGAATTCTTATGTCATTTTATATTATTAATAATAAAATAAAGATCGACGTTTTTAATTTAGACCGCTCACAATAACTTTATCTATAGAAAAGATAAGAATGCTCTTTTTCTTAAACAAAAACTTTTTTTCCGGTACAAAATGAGCATTATGTTATATTTTTTAATAAACTAGTAAATTTTTGTTAAATCTTCTTGCTTTGAATAGAAGAAAGAATATATGATATGAAAGTAGTGGTCAAGTCCTGTACTTTATTAATATAAGTTATGGTTTGAGAGTTACAAAAGATAATGTTTTTAGGACTAATTAGAAGAGATTATATATTGCTAAAAGTTGTAATGATAGAGTAGAGTACTCATGCCATGAATTGAATTAAGCAACGCCTATGCATTCTGCTGTTGAGAGTAGTTAATTAGTTTTTTTTGGCTAAGCAAAGAGAAGTATATTAATAAACCCGCAAATTGCCCAAACATGTTTTTAAATCCAATTTACACGACATTAGAAGCCTGGAAAACAATGCCAAAATAATACAAAAAGAGACCCATCTGATATATACTTAACCATATATAGCTAAACAAAAAGGATTCGTATTCCAAATGAAAATTATTGCTCAGACCCCTACATTCATAGCCACCCCATAATGACAAAGATCTGTTAGATATTTTCTAATCTGAAAAGGATATAATAAATATATTATATGTTGTAATTAAAATTAATAAATGTGTTAGTTTAATTAATTTAGTCTAAAATATTATAATTTTATGAACAAGAGAGATCTATTTGGATAATTAGGGATGTATTGATTCGGGTTAAGAAACAATTGAACCAATGTAATGGTTCGGGATGAAACAATTTAATCGATGTAATTGTTCAAATTGATAAGGCCATTGGATGAATCATTACAATGGTTCAATATATCATTTCAAATGAATATATTTTTAATATTTAAAATATCTTTTCAAATAAATGTATCTCTTCAAAAGGATATATATCTCTTCAAAGGGGTATTTGAAAACCTATAAATATATTGTAAATCCACCCAAATTTTCAATTTTTTTTTTTAAAAAAAAACCTTCTCATTTACGTAGAAAAAAATATCATTCTAATATTTTTTTCTTACTATAATTTTTTTCTCTTATTTATAGTTTTGCATTATATTTGTTTCTACACAATAAATTCTAGTACATAATAAAATCTGACTCTGTCTTATCTTAACACATTAATTCATAATAATTTTTGTATAGCAAAAATAAGACACAAATATAAATTTTTTTATAAAGTAATCAACCATTTAATTTAAACGATAATATTATTATTCTACTTCAAACTACGAAACGTGTTTTAACAAATCTGTACTTAAAGTTCAAAGGTTTAAACACTCCAGCAAGTATTCTTGCTATTAAATACTGCTTTGTTCCTTGCTAGCCAAATACTCCAAATCGCAGCCGCTCCAACAATAAGCCAACGTTGTCTAACCTTTTAATTTTTCCAAACTTGCCATTTAGTCACCACATACAGCAGGTTGGATCCATTTCATACCCAAACCTTAGAAGTCCACGGACAATGTATCAAAATATGATTTCAATGGCCTGGGCACATCAAACACAATGTAAATTGGAAGATGCATCTAAAATACCCCGTCTAGAAGGAATTTTTTAACTGATATACTATTTCCTTGAACAGCCAACCAAACAGAACACTGAATTTAGAAGGAACTGCAGATCGAGCCCCATGTAGGTAAGTAGTTATATCCATATCATTATGCTTAATTTGCTTGCTATTGATCAACAATCAGCATTTATAACATGGTTTCGGCTTTCCTTCCAACAACGGATTGATCAAATAGTATTTCAGTAGGAACAAAGTTTTCCTGAGCATGAATTATGTTGCTTTGTAATAGAAGCAAAACTACTTTATCTCTCTTCACTTCTGTTTTGAAAGCGTCAAAACAATCAAATAAGGGTAGGTGCTCTGGTGATTGGTAATTAATCGGCCAAAACTTTTTACAGGTCAAGCCAACTCCCAAATCTTTATTTAAACTTTCTTATATTGCGGATTATTAGCCAGGTATAAATTATACGAGATAAAATAATTTTTTTATAAAATTTAAAAGACTAAATTAAAAGATAAAAAAAATTAATATAAAAGGACAAAATAGTATTCTAACTAAACTTATAAAGACAAAAGGAAAAAAAAAATATGATACAATTACACTAATAACGTCAATAACTCTGGAGAATCATTTTATAATATAAATAATCCTACCCACGAGGACCATATATATATATATATATATATATATATATATATATATTGGCTGACATTCTAAGTCTTATTCTTTATTTTCTCTTTTTTTCTTTTTCTGAAATTTTCAATCACAACATATTTACCTTTTTGTCTTTATTGCGAAGTTTAATGTCCTTTGCTGTATGGACTCTGTCCGTTTCCTAATGCTGTGGACTTGTCGAACAAATTATAAGGCTCATCTTAGCTAAAGTAACGGGAAAAGAGTAACTACTTAAGTAAGATTAAAATCCAAACAAAAGGAACTGGGCAAATGAATAAGCCCAATGTTACATAGTAACGTATTAGATAGTTTGGACCTTAAACATAAGCCCAATGTTACAATGAACAAAATGGGGGTCCTAATAAATAAATGTATCAATTGTTAAAGAAGTCGGCCTATGTTTAAATTGGATAGGCTTGGCTTAGCCTCTTAGGAAAGGCTTTTCTTTATTGTGCAGGTTTGCTCAATTTAGCGGGCTAGATATAAAAAATTCTGACTTCCATATGAATCCCTTTCCTCTACAAAAACAAATCAGTTCTATATGGATAGTAATAGGATCATATATAACTCCTAATTTCAAAGGTAATAATTTTGGAAGCCCCGAAAATCAATTATTGATAGAAGTATTCTTGAGTATTGATATTTATTAATTTTGTTATAGAGTATTTCTTTGGATTCAGTTGATTATTTGAAGGTCAGACATTATAATCAAATAATAATTATTTTCCATTTAATTTCCTATAATTCAATTAAATAATTATAATAATAATATTAAATGAAGTGAGGGTTAATTACATTTACCCAAAAACAATATACTTTTTTACTTTTATTTTGTGGCGTATAAAAAAGAATGGACTATCAATTTGAATGGAAGGAAGGAGTCGTAGCCTTTGCAACTCTCTAGGCAGTTCAATTGAATTGCTTAATCCAAGTCAAGTCTCTTGGGCTAATGATTTATTTTTTCGAATTGCTAACATATTTAGCATGTGGAAGTTGGAATTTAGAGGTAAGCTAGGTACTACGTCTTATGGGAAGGTGGAATTTAGAGGTAAGCTAGGTACTACGTCTTATGGGCTTAGCCCACTGATTAGCTAAAAAAATATATGAGATTATTAGCCCAACGTATTCAGTCTCGATAACGTTGATTGACTCTACCACATATATAATACTAAGAGCTCTTTACAGTAATATATAACATTTATAAATTAATTACAAGATTAGTGCATTCACAAAATAATTACAAAAAGAGTACAACACAAAAACCACGTCATCTTTATCTTTCACTTTCTCCTCCGCCTCCACCTTCTCTTTTTCTCTCCTCCGCCTCCACCTCATTTTCTCTCTCCTCTCTCTTTCGCTTCCACCTTCTTTTTTCTCTCTCATTTCTCCTTCGCCTCCACCTTCTCCTTCCATCTAGACATATATATGTGCATCTTCAACATGAATCTTTGACAGGGGGCGCGGTCTGGTTGGTCCCTCTCTTTCAAAACCACCATTGACGAGAAGCTCGAAGGATTTGGTTACTAACTCGTAGTTACTACACAGTCATAAATTGGTTACCTTCATATACGTGTTAGAGTTGATGTCCTAGAGGCTAATTATTTGATGTAATTGCTTAACATTTTTGATACTATATTTGATTGAATAAATAGATTATTTTATTATAATTTCATTTACTGCGTTATATAAATGTTAGCATAATAAAAGCCCTTAGAATAGTAATATGAATTATATAGCTTCAAGTATGTGACTTGAACATGAGATTATATAATTACAATTAATATTATTGCTCTTAAATGTCCTAGTCGAGTATCATTGTTAATGGGACAACAATGATGCATTGAGACTAGTATGTGGATTGACTGATGGCCAAATCTCATTAGTCATAAATATATGAGATATTTGAGTTAATGCATAGGTACATGTTAGAGAACAATGTACTGGACTGATCCACCATGAAAATTCTACGTGGAGCATTATGCAAAGTGTCATAAGAAATTCTCATAGTGACAATGATGTAATGATCCTCCGACCTGAGATCACTATATTATTACAAAAGAATTTTGTGTACTTTGATATCATCAAATGTCACATTTAATAGGGTGGACAATAAATGTGATTATTGGGTACATCATGAATCGTGTGAGGAATATGAGTGATCTAGATGGAATTTAACCCTCCTATATATTATGGGTGATATCCATAGGCCTCTTGATTGAGTAGGACTATGAAATGCATGGCCATTCTCAAATATTGATTTGTTTCATATAGTCTACTCATTGATCAAGAAAACTCAAATTAAATTATGAAGAGTATGACGCTTTCCATGTCTCGAGTTTAATCTAGGATGTCAAGGTTAAAAGGATTAAATTGCATTGAAACATTGGTCACAAAAAAGTTGCATCGAATCACCGATCTTATTATTATTTGGGTAGCAGTGATGCATTACTAGATACCACTCACTGTTTATAATTTTATAATATGATTTTAAAATTATTGCCAACATAATAATAACCAATAGGATCACACACTTAGAACGTATTTAAAAAATAAATTAATTTAAATTGTAAGTATTTAAATATATCAATATGATTGATAGTATTTAAAATTACGAATTTAAATTAATAGCATAATTTATATATATGTATATATATTAATTAAGTTAGACTTAATTAAAATATAATATATATAAATTCAGATTTTATTTTTCTAATTAAATTAGGTTTTGGTTAATTCCTATTAACTACTATATATATATGATATATCAGTAGTCTTAATCACGTAAAGAACAAAAATTAAAACCCTTGCTGCTTTCAGAAAGAGGCTAGAGAGAAAAATAATTCAAAAATCTAGATCTTGGTGGCTAGTACCGCGGTTCCTTTTGCTGCAGATCTTGAGACGATTCGCGGAGCGTTCGTGTGGATACCGTAGAGACGCAGTTATTGGATTGCGTTGAGGATTCGAGGCTGCTTCAGAATTCACCAGCGTCTCCATTTAAGCTTACATAATCGGTAAAACAAATTCTGAACATCTGATTAATCTGTTTTTGCATTGATCCTGTTTTAGGGTTTCAGATTTTTTTTAAATTCCGCTGCTTTCACTGTGTCGAAACCCTAACAATACGTGTTTAGTTACCTTCAAGTCTGGTCGTGCCCAAGCGCCTAGGCGCTTGAATTAGACCGGTTGCAACCAACTGCATCACATTCAAATAATAAAACTGAATTGTTTACCTTGGTATGAAGGTTTGGCTACCAACTGCGCTATGAAAAAATTACAGGTGTGGAAGTGGATTGGTTACCTTGGTATAAAGGTTTGGTTACATTGGTATGAAGATTTTGGTTACCTTGGTATGAAGGTCTGGTTACCTTGGTATGAATGTTTGATTACCTTGATATGAAGGTTTGGTTATCAACTGTATTATGGCAAAACTGTATGTGTAAAAGTGAAAAAATTGCAGTTTTTTCTTCTTCCGCCACAACCACCACCATCTTTTTCCGCCTCCACCACCATTTTCCTCATCCTCACTTTCTCCCCCCTCGAAAAGTATGGCTTTATGAATCTGCACTATGAAAAAAATGCAGGTGTGGAGATGGATTGGTTACCTTGGTATAAAGGTTTGGTTACATTAGTATGAAGGTTTTGGTTACCTTGATATGAAGGTTTGGTTACCTTGGTATGAAGGTTTGGTTACCAACTGTATTATAATAAAACTGCAGGTGTGGAGATGAAAAAACTGAAGTTTTTTCTTCTTCCGCCACAACCACTACCATCTTCTTACTCCGTCACAACCACCACCATCTTCTTCTCTCATCCACCACCATCTTCTTCCTCCGCCACAACCACCACCACCACCTTCTTCCGCCTCCATCACCATCTTCTTCCTCCGCCACAACCACCACCATCTTCCTCCGCCACAACCATCACCATCTTCTTCCTCTGCCACAACCATCACCACCTTCTTCTGCCTCCACCACCATTTTCTTCCTCATCCTCACTTTCTCTCTCCTCGAAAAGTAACACAAATCTAAAATTCATTAGATATTTCGTGGTGATGTTTTGACTTTTTAAAATTTAAATTTTAAAATCACACAACTAAATTAAAGGGATAAGAATGCACTAATTTTATAAATTAAATATTGAAGATGCACTAATTTTATAAATATTTTATGTATATACTTTGGTTGTAATATTTTCTAAAAATGTATTAGTAAATGTAATTGTCCTTAATACTAAATCAGATGTATAATTTGCACCGTTGTTAGTATCATTTGATTCCATACGTATATATTAGTCTCTTCGTTTCATATTATTTTATTATTATTGATTTTTAAAAGTTAATTTAAGATATTTTCAAACATAAAATTGAGATGACTCATTAAAAATTATAAAACAATAAAATTTATAATGAGTAGTACATTTTAAATTTTCATCATTGTATTAATTAAAATTAAAAATATATATATTAATTTTAAGTTTAAAAATATCTCAAATTTATTTTTAAAAAATCATCATATAATTTGAAACAAAGTAAATATTATATATGTCCTACACTTTGTTTCATAATGGTCAATGTTGGTATCCCCTGAAACACAAATGGATATAAAAAAGCTTCTATTATAATAATATTATTAACTTTTTAAAAGTTATTCGAAATATTTTCAAATTAAAAATTGACATGATTTATTTAAAATTTTAAAATAATAACTCTTATAATTAATAGTACTTTTTATGTAGTTTATATATGGTATTCATAATTATATTGACATAAACTAAACGAATTTATCTCAATTTTGAGTTTGAAAATAATTGAAATTGACTTTTTAAAAGTTAATGTTAATCTTATAATTTAGAATAGAGGGAGTATTATGCACTCCATATATATATATATATATATATATATATATATATATAGAGAGAGAGAGAGAGAGAGAGAGAGAGAGAGAGAGAGGTCAATAAACTTCTTTTATCCCAAAAAAAAGGTTCCATTTTATTTCTTTGCATGTTAATTAGCGTATTTAATTTTGAAAAAAAAAAGGTATGTAAAAATGTGACCGACAGATATCAACATGCTTAACATTGAAAGAAAAAAAGGTTATGTTAAAACATGCATGTAAGAAAAACTAAAAGTTAACTGACCCTTAATTTAGAGCCAAAGGAGCTAGTATATAACTATATATAGATATATTATTGAAAGTACGTATATAGCAACCAGTCAACTATCATGCCTCCGATTTTATTTTATATTTTTGTCGCAGATAGATAGGCCAGGGACGAGGCGTAAGTTTAAATTGTCTGCACTTGTGCATGCATGTTATGGCTGCATGTATATCCTCATTGATAGATTAAATTTCTTTGTAATAATCAACAGAGCTACAAAATATTGATGATTTCATTGTCCTTTCTGGGTTTTTTCTTTTCCGGGTAATTAGTAGCAAAATATGGGAAATGGGAATTGGGAATAGTAAACAAAAGGGAGCTATGGAATCAATCTGGAAACACTAAAATTTGAATATATAAGCTCCCTTAATTACGACTAGGAATATATTTATTCCGTAAAGCATGTATGCATTAATTAGTCTAAGATTTACTACTATATAGGTTTATTCTAGAAATAATGTTTTTTTTCTTTGTGTTGGTTGGGGGGGGGGGGGGGGGGGGGGGGGGGGGGGGTTGGTCAATGTGGTACCACCTCCATTTTAAACATAAATGCCTCATACGTTGATTGTTAATTAAATCTAAGTAAATGGGGAAGGGGGATATACTAAAATTAGAAAAAGGGAAATGTAAAGGGTTAATTAATTAGAACCTAAAATCATACAATTGGAAAACGAGGGGCTTAAATACAAATAGGTACATTCTAGAGTGCAAAAGTGAAAATGAACGAATATCTTAAGGCGAAATTAATCTCAAACCATGCAACCTAAGTGGAAAGAATATATGGGGCGATTATTACACGTCATGATAGATATTCACTTAAACATAGATTACTTGGTATTTAATGGTAGAAGATATATGATTACTAGTAATTTATATTGTGAGTGTTTGGTATGAATTTAAGATTATTGAGTATATTTTTTTTGATATTAATCTTTTATTAGAATATCTTTATGCTAATTTTAGTCAAATGATTCACCCAAATGGTTATTGTTAAATATAATCAACAATCATTAAAGTACTATTCAACTAATTAATTCAATATTACTTAGAAAATTGTATTAAATTTTTTAATATGCTTATAAAATAATAATTCATGCTTTATTCAATTATTAAGTACAAAAATTTGAAGTATATCGATAATAATAAATTAAAATAATCAGGATATTTATGTCTTAACTATTAAAATATATAGGTTATTTTTGTCTAAATAAAAATTTCAAGATGATCAACATATGGTAATCTTATATTACTACCTATTTTTTGGTCATCCGATGCCACCTCTTGGTCAGAATTTTAATACTTTTATCGGGTATATGATTACTTAATTGGCAATATAAATTACCAGCGTAACAAATATGATAGATAATAATGACCAGCTCACATTATTGGATATTTAAAATGATCACTTTAGATAATCTATATAGTCAATAAATGTTTTGTAAGTGCTATATATATTCCTAATTATTCTGTCCATGATGTAGAGAGTTTTTATTTTAAGAAATGCAGATTCATGCCTGCAAAAGAAATTTCAAAAACACGCTTAAAATTTTTTAGCCATGAAAATGTGTACATTAAGTATCATCAATTTCAAATTTAAAATTATTTTAAATTAATTTAGTATTATATATATATATATATATATATATATATATATATATATATATATATATATATATATATATTGTTAATTTAAATTAAAATTAAACACACTTATATCTTGACATGCCAAAGTTCGAGCTCATGTCTGCTACCATTCGAAAGTTCGATCTCACGTCTGCTACCATCCGGCCAAGGGCTTCGGTTAGTATAATATTCTTGATGCTGATGCCCCCACATGTTTGATCATCTCTAGTTCTAATTTCTAAATCAGCATCATGATTTAGCCTTTGTTTTTTGATAAGCATGCGCCGCTTGTTGTATACTTATTCAAACCATTCACTCTCTCTATATATATGTTTGTGGGTGAGAGATGAATTTCACTAATTAAGCATTATTGGCAGACAGCATGCAGATGAATGGTAGTACTTTAAGAAAGGTCCTTTCCATTTTGGAGTATACATGCAATGTATTTGCATGCATGGAAGTGTCAACACCGCAGTCTTTCTTCATATTTTCCTATCTATATAGATATAGATAGATGTTTATATACATTGAAAGACTGCAAAAGAGACTAAAAACATCTCTAACGGTTAAATTATTTTATGAATTATATTTAATTTATATGATATTAGTAAATAATTTTTAGTATTCAATCTTTTTAACAAATGAATTATCCCGTAGACTATATTAAAAAGATTAAAATAATCAATAAATTATAAAAAACTCTAATCATCTTTCTACTATCTCATTTAAATATAATTAAAATTATAGTCTATGGACTATCAAGTTCATAGATTAGTTTTTTTGGTGTTCAAAATATGATTCTGGACTATATTTAATCCAACTGCTAAAGATAGAAGATAAATCTTAGACTATATTTAATCTAAAAGTCTATTGTTAGAGATGGTCTAATAATAACAAAGAGTTTTTCCACCGCACGTGAGTTCGACCATTTCAAACCCACGTGCCCCACAATAGTTCTTGCTTAGGACTACCACATCTTTCTTTTTCTTTTCTTTTTTTCTCCCCCTTTTCTTTCTCTTCTTTTGCACTACTGTTCAATGGATAAAAACTAGCTCTATATATAATTATTAATTTTCCAAAACCAACTAAAATACTCGACTAACAGAAGAGAAAAGGAAAAGAATTTTAAGGTGAGAAGGAATAATGAATAAAAAATTTATGGTGGTTATGTACTTGTGTTCAATTCCTTCTACAATGATAACTCAACTAAGAAGAATTCTCGGAAATATAATTGAGATAAAACACAAATAAAAATAAGAGAAGAAAAATAATCTGGACAAATCTACATATACAATATTTAAATACTATATCCATCTTAATTATTAAAAAGTGGGGTATGACACATATTTTAATATTATACCCTATTTTTTAATGGTTAAAATAGATATAGTGTTTAGATATTGTGAACTTATATTTATTCAAAGGATCTATATGTTCAGTCTTATTTTAATTTGTTTCACAATATCTCTTCTTTTGAAGAATACAATATAATTTCATAATAAAAAACAAACTTTAAATAAAGAAAAAAATACACTCACTTAATTGAGAATCAACTTAAAATTTAAAGGTCACAATACCTCATCCCGAACTACTAAATTAAAACCTCATCAATAAGTATACTTAATTTAATTGGTTTATCGGTCATAAAATAGATTATCTTCGCTATCTTAATTAGTTTATTGTACTATGTTATATATAATGATTCAGAATTATTTTGGATATTTGTCGTATGAATATGATTATTGAAAATCACTTCACTCTCTTTTTGGCTAGTGTGATATCCATTTGCTGTCAAATTAGATAAAAATAAGGTAACTTGATATGTAAGGGTAAGTCACATATGATAATTAGATAATTTCCTAAACCGCGGGCGACAACTCAAGAATTTGGATAAATTATAGGTGATTTTTAAAATTTTATTTTTTAAAATAAAAAAGTGATATATATTATATATATGTATGTGTGTGTGTGTGTGTGTATATATATATGTATATATATAATTTATTTAAAAATATAAAACAACACATTTTATAGTTCAAAACACTCTTTGAACAGTTTATAATATTTGTTATTATATTAATTAAAATTAAATAAATTTATTTAAAATTTAAGTATGAAAAATATGTGAAAGTAAATTTTAAAATTCAATAATAGAAGAGAAATTAGTACTCTGTACGAAACAAATATAAAAAAAACATTTCTCAGAAACAACAAAGAAAGAGACAAGTGGTTTCTTTCGGTCTTTTCGGATATGAGAATAATTATTAGCTAGCTAACGACTCTAGCGACTCATTTGAGTCGTAAACGCGGCGGCGTGCGGACCCATTCTTATAAATTATTATTATTATAGTATAAAATATATATTTTTTACTTCACAAAAAAAAAAGAATTTTATTTGATATTTTTATAAATATTAAAGATTTATATTTTTTAATATTTATTCATAAAAGTAATTAAGATTAGTTTAAGAATACGTGATGATAAAATTGTGATACAGAATTTTATATTATAATTATAAAAATAATAATCCTTTTTATAAAACAAAAAATATTTACAAATTCAGATTCTTTTTTTATTACTTTTTGGTGTAACCGAATGAGTATGATATAAACATGTCATGGACTTTGTTATTATAATAATTATGTTCAATCTCAGAAAGCAAAAAGCATCCACAGTGTTGGTTGTTGGATAGCTTTGTCTCACTCACAAACAAACGCCACTGTAACGCACTTTTAACGCCCGCCTTTTTTGTTTCCTTCACGCCTTGTACTAAATACTAGTAATTAATAAGGGCCTCGTCAAACATTGCATATATACAGACAACTATATATATACTTCTCCTCTAAATATAGCGAGACCTGAATGAGATATCTCGATCTCATCCTAACAATTAATCTTCACCTTTTAGTTTCTCCATCAGAGTTTTGATTGATTGGAACTTTTTGTTCCATATATATTATTAACAATCTAACTAGTTAGATAGATAGATAGACCCAGTATAGATAGACCACCCAGTTCGTACGTACGTAACGTACATAGTTCATTTGATTAGAGAGAATGGTGTGTTTGATTTCTCGGACAGGAAGGCATTTACAGAAATACGACAAAGATCGACGCCTTGTCGTAGGGTTAGTACTATACTTCCAACTTATAGAATTCCTAGTTTTTTTTCTTCACTATAACTAGCTAGTGTATTTCTAGTTGTAGAGTTTCAAATCTTTTGATTTTAAAATTTCCTGGATATCGATTTCTTTTCAATTTTCAAACTGATTTTATGTAATTAATTAACTTACATGGATTTATTACAACTGTGCAGGTGTATTCCATATAGATACAAAAATGGCAAGGATGGCATCATTATTGATGATGAGGAGGATGAATTGGAAGTCCTTGTGATCAGTTCACAGAAAGGTCAAAGAATGATGTTTCCTAAGGTAACCAATTAACCATGAATTAGCAACCTAGCTGTTATATATTCATCCTTAATTATTGAGAATTCAGTAACCCCCCCCCCCCCCCCCCCCCCTCTCTTGAATAATCATGCATATTGTATATAGAGATTATTGATTGCTTAAATCATCTTAGCTAGGTAAAAAAAGAAAGTAAAAGAGAGTCCACTATATATTTTTCCATATATATAAGACTTTGTTGTTTCTCCTCAAACTACTAATTGCTTTGCTTATAATAATTAGTAACTGATATGTATGTATATGTGATTTATAATCACCTGCAGGGAGGTTGGGAACTTGATGAATCCGTAGAAGAAGCAGCCTCTCGGGAATCCCTTGAAGAAGCCGGGGTTCGTGGCTATGTTGAGGTTAGTACTATTACTTAATTTCCTCTAATACTATGAAGTATTAATTAACAGCCAAATGAATGCTTAATAAATTCCAAAGTGATTCTGACCATTGATAAATTAATCTTAATTCATTTGCAGAATGAATTAGGTAAATGGTGTTACAAAAGCAAAAGCCGCGAAATATACCATCAGGGGTGCATGTTCCCTTTATTTGTCACTGAACAACTTGACCTTTGGCCAGAAAAAAATACACGCCAAAGAGCATGGGTATGTTGCATACATATACTTTTGTCATGATAAATATCAATTAATGCTTAATTATACTATGCAATATATTTCAATGTTTTTTCATTTCTTGCTGCATATATGCCTTAAATGTGTAGTACTAGCTAGCTATATATTTACTGTTCGAGTACTAATTAATTATTATTATTTTTTAACTGCGTAGATGACTGTGGCTGAAGCTAAAGAAGTTTGTCTGGATTGGTGGATGAAGGAAGCCCTAGACATGTTGGTCGATAGGCTAACTGCATCTCGGAGGCAGAACCTTATAAGTTAATTAGTTAGAAGTGAATGCTTAGCTTAATTGCTTCTGGATTTAATTTTGTAAATAATTAATTAGTTAGAAGTGAATGCTTTGCTTGTTTCTTCTGGACATAGATACGCATAGGTTTTGTCCATGATATCCATAAACCCGATGATCAAATTAAGGACTGATTAGTTTATTAAGATCGTGGTGTTATATGTTTTCAGTGGACAGATTTGAGGAAATTAAACAGCTAATTCAGCCGCGTTTTTTCACTTGTTTCTGTTGTTTGTTAATTGATGCGCATTGCTTAATTGTTGCTCCGTCCTTGATAGATTGTAATGTAATTACATAACGTAGAACATTAATCTTAATTAATGCACGTGCAATGGGATATATATATATATATGCCCCTCGACACATATTGAGTAACAATATTACTTTTGTGTTCAAACCATTAGTTAAAAATGAATTACAATAAACTTAAATAAAATACTTCCTCAGTTTCAAAATGATTTTTATTTTGATGAAAATTTATTTAATTTTATACGTAAAATTGATTGGTCATCCATATCCAATAATTTAATATGAACGTCTTGTTATTCACTCGATTTTTGGGTCGTAATCATTATGTAGGAGAGATGGCCGAGAAGTTCAAGGCATAGCATTGGAACTACTATATAGGCTTTTGTTTATCGATGGTTCGAATTTCTCGTTTTCCGTACTTTCATTTTAAATTTAAAAATATTTTAAATCATCTGACATGAAAAATCAATATTGATCCACGTGTATTGTTGGTTAACCATTTCTATAATTTGCTGAGACGACCACCAGTTGCAACTTGTAAATGTTGTATGTTTTTTTGTTGTTTAATTAGTTAACCGCTAAATTGGGATTATATATATATATGTGTGTGTGTGTGTGTGTGTGTGTGTGTGTGGATTATCCACATAAGAAAGTTGTGGATTATAACAACACGCGTGCATCATTTTGGAATATTTGATCATGGAAACTGGGTAAACAGATTGAGCATATAGTCACCCTCAAACAGCGGCCGATAGATAGATAGGTTCCGAGGGCAGGATTCCTTTTTGGAAATTGTCTGCATGGGCAACAAAAGTTAAAAATAAAACAAAACAAAACAAAGATGAGCAATGCGCTTACTAATTAATTAGTGTAATACGATTAAGTATTTAATATTTTCTCTGTTCGAAATTAGAAAATTAATATTAATTTTTTAAAAATTAATTTGATATAATTTAAATTTTAAAATTAATATAATTTATTTAAATTTTAAAAATAATAATTCTTATATCTAATACCATTGTTTTTATGTAACTTATAATATTTATAATTATCTTGATATAAATTAAATAAATTTATATTAATTTAAAATTTAAAAATATTTAAAATTAACTTTTAAAATATCGAAAGAATTAATATATATCTTTCTAAATGGATCCGCATAAAAAGGCACCACTTCTTGTAGCAGTAGCTATCTTCACTCCTGCCTAGCTAGCTAGCTAGCTATGGTTGGCTCAACAATCACCGTCATGGCCGGATAATAAGAACTGAAAATTTTTGTTGAATTTATCCATCGACCATCTTCCATGCTCAATATTAATTACAAATTTGTGATTTTACTCATAGCTCCATCTCTTTCTCTCACACCAACACACAAGTGATTCTTGTTAATTAGCTTCAAAGACAAGGTCCAATCTAGAAGTGGGGGAGCAGATGGGACTAGCTATCACTTAATTTGACATTAAGACATGTTGTCAACATCAAAAATTGCCTCACATAATATATATCTATATATATATAATATGTATTTATTATAGATTTTTATAGCACATATATCATTTATATTTTTTAAAATAAAAATAACGATTAAAATTAAAGACGTCTACTACTAAAAATAATACACCATTTATATAGGATGTATCCTTGTTTTTTTTATAATCTGCTACTAACAATAGCGGACGTCAATTTTCAATCCCAAATCCTAACCGTTATTTTTGTTTTAAAGGATATAGATGGTACCTTATATATATATATATATATATATATATATATATATATATAGAGAGAGAGAGAGAGAGAGAGAGAACAAGTCTACAAACACATAAACCAAACACAAATTCAAATACTACCAATATTTACACCATTAAAAAGTGGAGCATGACAAGAATTTTAATATCATGCCTCACTTTTTAAGAGTATAAATATTGTTAGTGTTTAAATTTGTATTTTGTATTTGTTCACTTAGACTTATTCATATATATATATATATATATATATATATATATATATAAAGGAACAAGAACGTACTCCCTTATTTGACATATCAAGCATAACTCTTTTTGTGACGCCCCCAAATCTGGGCCCACACAGCCCAAACTTGAGTCGTCAAAAGACTACAACAAAATTATTACAACAAAGCACAACGTACAACAATACAGTGTATAATAATACACAACTAAGTCTTCACTATTATTGCCACACTATTTTACAAAACGTGAAGACTATGATAACTATTCCTCGGACCCTCACTCCATTCCCCGGCTAGACCCTGTTATGTTTTCATCTCCTGTTGAAAAACAATGGAACAAAAGAAAGGGTGAGCTCAAATAGCCCAGTAAAGAATATCATGACTAAGATAATGACGAATAAATTATCATTAGTCTTCAACAGCTGAGTTCTTGATAGAATACAATAGACTACAAGGTTTATATCAAAAACTGCAGTTAAATTCTTAAACAACGTTCAGATCAATAATAGCAGCGGAATGAGTAATCTATTAGAAGAATAATGCAGACTATAATGTCCACTCGGTTCTCTTTTTAGGAAAAACATCATCAACTTTTATCATCTGAAATATCATTAGTCAATATAATACAAATTCACAGTTCCTGATCATAATCATGCAGATCAACAGTTCATCTTTGCACTACGGACCAAAGACATTCAATATAACACCAACGGTCATGATTATACCAGATTCAGCCTTTGGTCATAATCATACCAAACAACAGTTCATCTTTGCACTACGGGCCAAAGAGAACATTCACCACGTGCCATAAAAGACACCGAACAGATGTATCGCCTTTAACCTATTATATCGCCTTTAACCTATCATCTGTTCAACAAATATATCACATCTGTGCCCCCGGCCACAGATATTCACAACAGCTTGATTTTTGGATGATTAGAATGATATAAATGATGAACAGAAGAAATAGGATAACAATAAGTATCGGAAGTTTACTTTGTACAGATTCAAATAATGTCCAAATTGTCAACATGATGTGGAGTGAAATTCAAGATCCACAGTTCAGAATAACGGTTACAATTCAATAGAAAGGTTCACGTAAATAGGAAGGTTCAGTTGAAATAATGAAGTTCAACTATTATGGAACATATAATATTTTCAGGAATTATAGAAGCAATAGTTCCATAATAAATTTCGATTTAGGAGTATGAAAGAAAATAATATCCCTTACCGTAGCAGGTTTGATTAACAAAAAGTGAAGGAAATTAATACAAGGGTTATTCACCAACAGGCGGCAATCCGCTCCGTAAGGTTATTCCCACAATTTAATAGAATTTGAGTACAAAGAGTTATTCACCAAACAGGCGGCAATCCGCTCCGTAAGGTTATTCTCAGAGATTAATAATGAATGAATACGAAAGGTTATTCACCAACAGGCGGCAATCCGCTCCGTAAGGTTATTCCCACAATTTAATAGAATTTGAGTACAAAGAGTTATTCACCAAACAGGCGGCAATCCGCTCCGTAAGGTTATTCTCAGAGATTAATAATGAATGAATACGAAAGGTTATTCACCAACAAGCGGCAATCCGCTCCGTAAGGTTATTCCCACAATTTAATACATGGAAATAAAAGGCACGTCTTATGAGTAAGGAAGAAACAATATTATTATCGAGAATCAAATAATGATAATCCCTTACCATAGTACGTTTGAATAATGGAAGATGAAAAAGATGGTATCCCTTACCGTAACACGTGACTGGATATTGATTTAAATGAGGTTGATTAACTTGAACAGTACACGTATACTTATAGATCTTCACAAATACTCAAGATGACTTAAGCACACTTAGAGAGAACTTTCACAAGAAGTATTTAGAGAGAGAAAGAAAGAACAAGTAAGGAAGTTTATGAAAAATCCTTAAGTTAAGGCTTCTATTTATAGCCAAAAATCTTATCATTCATTTAATCTAAACCATTCATTTAAAGATCACCTTTTAATCTACACCATCCATTTCAAATATTATATTATCTTTAATCTACACCATTCATTTCATATCACCTAATAATCACCTAACTTTATATTATAAACAAATCAATTTAATTATTCAACAATAATTCACACTTTAATCTACACCATTCATTTCATATCACCTAATAATCACCTAACTTTATATTATAAACAAATCAATTCAATTATTCAACAATAATTCACACTTTAATCTACACCATTCATTTCATATCACCTAATAATCACCTAACTTTATATTATAAACAAATAACTTTATCAATTCAATTATTATGACTAATTGTTATAAATACAGTATAGTTAGCTCTTAGATATCAAGTCAATAAATTAATGAAATACAACTGTTTAAATAACATCATAATAGAGATAACAATAATGTAAAATAAAGCATACGTTACTGTGTAATGACAATTATTGATTCAATAATGTGAATTACTGTGCATATGTTACTGTGACAATTATTAGGTTCAATAATTTTAAAAACAGTGCAACAACAATTATTGACTCAATGATATAAAATACAGTGTAATGACAATTATTAAATCAATAATGCAAAATACTGTGTAACAACAATTATTGAATTGATAATATAAAATATTATGCAGTGACAATTATCGATGAAATGATGCGTAACAGTTACGGTGTCAATTATCAGACCAATAATATGAGACACTATGCAATACCGTGTGTTACTGTAGAGTACCGTGTGCTACAGAAAATACCATAAACTACCGTATGCTACTATTCTTTTATCACCGGTATTTTAACAGTTCCGTTGACTATTTTTATTTAAAAAGGTTACTTCTGTCGTTTTCTATATCCGACAAATATTCCGTTGTGGGGTCCACCAATAATTTATTATTTTGGCGCCGTCGTACGGCACGAATATTCCCCGACCAAACGAATATTCCCCGACAAAGCGAATATTGTCCGACAAAATAAAATTTGCACATAACATCCTTAACTTTCAATTTTGTTAATTTAACCACTTACTGTTTCAAAAAAAATATATATGAAGAAAAATTAAATTTTGTATTTCATAAAATTCGGGGTCTTACAACCTCCCCTCCTTATGAAATTTCGTCCCCGAAATTGACGTACCTGATATATCGAAGAGGTAAGGATACTTAGATTTCATCTCAGATTCTAGCTCCCAGGTCATTTCCTCAGTATCTTGGTTCCTCCATAAAACCTTAACTTGAGGTATAACCTTTGAGCGTAGGATCTGCTCCTTCTTATCCAGGATCTTAACAGGTACCTCCTCGTATGTTAAATCCTCTGCTATAACGTCTGGTTCTAACTCAATGACGTGGTTTGGGTCCTTCACATATTTACGTAACATAGATATGTGAAAAACGTTATGGATGCGAGACATACTTAGTGGTAGGGCTAGTCTGTAGGCTACGGTTCCTATTCGATCGAGGATTTCAAATGGGCCAATAAATCGAGGGTTGAGCTTTCCTCTCTTTCCGAATCTCGTAACCCCTTTCCATGGAGAAACACGTAAGAATACATGATCTCCGACGTTGAAACTTTCGTCTCTCCGATGAAGATCAGCATAACTCTTTTGTCGTTCTTGTGCGGTCTGTATTCGTTGTCGGATCATTTGGATCTTTTCGGTCGTCAAGCGTACCAACTCGGGTCCCAACAATTTTGCTTCTCCTACCTCATTCCAACATATTGGAGAGCGACACTTCCTTCCATACAATGCCTCGAATGGAGCCATGCCTATGCTTGCTTGGTAACTGTTGTTGTAAGAAAATTCCACCAACGGCAAGTGCTTATCCCAACTTCCTTTGAAGTCTAATACACAAAGTCTCAAAAGATCTTCGAGGGTCTGGATCGTCCTTTCCGATTGTCCGTCCGTTTGAGGATGGTATGTAGAACTAAAACGTAGTTCAGTGCCCATAGCTTTTTGTAGACTGATCCAAAAGCGTGAAGTGAATCTAGGATCTCGATCAGAAACTATGGAAACTGGCATGCCATGCAATCTCACGATCTCATTTATGTACATACCGGCAAGACGTTCAAGTGAAAAGTTTTCTCGTATAGGCAAGAAATGAGCGGATTTGGTCAATCTATCTACGATGACCCAAATTGCATCTAAGCCTTGAGAAACTTTGGGAAGACCCGTCACGAAATCCATATTGATATATTCCCACTTCCATTCAGGAACTTCAAGTGGTTGTAATGGACCCTTAGGTACTTGATGCTCTGCCTTGACACGTTGACAAGTTAGGCACCTTGAGATAAACTCTGCAATTTCCATTTTTATATTGTTCCACCAAAATGTATGTCGAAGATCACGATACATCTTGGTACCTCCTGGGTGGATTGCAAACGGCGTGTTGTGTGCCTCCATCATGATTTTATGCTTCAATTCAGGATCGTTAGGAACACAGAGTCGAGAGTTGACTCGAAGTATTCCTTTCTCGTCGATTATTGCCTCAGGAATAGCACCTTCTTGTACTTTCTTCATCATATTCATCAACTCCGGATCGGTAGCTTGAACAACTTTAATTTTATCGATTAAAGCTGGTTCTACTCGTACGTACGCAATCTTCAAGTGGGTCATTGGTGTTTTTAGCTCTATCCCTATCTTTTGCAAGTCGTACAAAATACGCTTTTGTGTTGTCAGCAGTGCACTTGTACTCACATAATATCTTCTGCTCAAAGCGTCAGCTACAACGTTCGCCTTTCCCGGGTGATACTGGATTGTGTGGTCATAATCCTTCAACAGCTCAAGCCAACGTCGTTGTCGCATGTTGAGTTCCTTCTGGGTGAAGAAATACTTGAGACTTTTATGATCCGTATAGATATCCACTTTTTCTCCGTACAAGTAGTGTTTCCAGATCTTTAACGCGAAAACGACTGCTGCCAACTCTAGATCATGAGTAGGATAATTTTTCTCATAATCTTTGAGTTGTCGAGAGGCATAGGCTATAACCTTTCCATGTTGCATAAGGACACAGCCTAGACCTTTGCCAGAAGCATCGCTGTAGATAACAAATTCTCCTGATCCTGATGGTATGGTCAGAACAGGAGCTGAAACAAGTCTCCTCTTGAGTTCTTGGAAACTCTTCTTGCATTCCTCGCTCGATATAAGTTTTGTACTAGAACGAATGATACCGATATCTAATAATTAAACTTTTAACTCTTGGCGTTCTATGAGAGCCATTCGGTATGAGGCTTTGGAAATGGGCTTGGTACCGAGTTCAAGATCAATACAAAATTCATTTTCACGGTTTGGGGTAAGCTAGGAAGTTCTTCAGGAAAAAACGTCAGGAAACTCATTAAAAATGGGAATATCATTCAAGTTTGACGTATTTTTGTTCAAATCAGTGACATGAGCTAAAAAGGCTTGACATCCGTTTTTCAATAAACGAATGACTTTATGGCTAGAAATAACAGTTATAGATTTCAATGGTTTAGTTGCTTGAACTTGCATGACAGGTTGATTAGGAATATGAAAACTAATAATCTTATGAAAACAATCAATTTTTTTTTGCATGATGGGTAGTCAACCAATCAATTCCTAAAATCACATCAAATTCATGCATCTCCAAAGAAATAAGGTCAACAGGTAATGTGAGGTTGTTGATTTGAACTAGGCAAGATTTATAGATAGTAGATGTGATAGATATTTCTCCCAATGAGGTTTCAACTGATAAGTCAAAGTAAAAGTTTTCAGAAGTCAAATTTAAACGTTGAGCACACGTATGTGAGATAAAAGAATGGGTAGAGCAAGTATCTAACATGGCATAAACTTCACAAGAATTTATAAATAGCTTACCGGTTATCACCTCATTCGGTTTCTTGACTGTTATCGTCAAATCGAATCCCGAATACTTCATTCGGATCTTCACGTATTTCAACCATGGGAATACCACTGAATAATTTTCTAGCAAACTGTTTCTCGGGTTCATCAACTTCATCAGTAGTAAGGTACCAATGATTTCCATTAAAATAGTATTTTCGATAGACTGCAGTTTCCACGATAGTGACTAACTTAACCTGAATTCCTCTAAATTGTAACGCCCAAAAGTATAGAAATATCATTTTTAAATAATCTTGAAAATCATAGCTGGAACACCATAAATCCCAAAGACTAATATGAAAAGTCCATATATTCTGATCCTTTGTTATAGAGCATAACCATGTGATATCACTCTCCCAATTAGTGAGTAAATTAAAGGCAATAATTTCCGCAAGTTCGTTACTTCCTTTAATTGCTTCTAAGAATGGATCTGGAACGACTGTAGCAGAGCTTTCACCTTCATCCTTACTGGATAGAACACGCATAATTTTTGCCTTAGGCAAATGATTCAACTCTGAGTTTGTAAGAAGATTATTCGTCGCCTCTTGTTTTGCAGCTACATTTGTTTCGGTAATTTCATAGTTAACCTCCTGATTTCCAGATGCCATAATTAACTGTGGTCACAAAATAAATGTTAGTTCAAATAAACTGACTCATCTCTTCATGTTCCTACATTCAAATCGATTCATTAGATAAAAAAATAAATCTAATTTAGGTAGGACACACTAGTGATTGATTCTATTCGTCTCTCCCCTCCTAATTCTAACCCCAGATCTCCATTAAAGACCATATCCCTAAGCTCTGATGCCAACTGTGACTCTCATCCCACCATAGGGACAGCACCTCACAATGGTACCTATCAGTTTGCCACCTGTACTATAGGCGTCCCCTACGGAGAGTCTGGCTTCGGTGCATCCCCTTTCCCTAGGAAGTCACCAGCGAGAGGCTCGGGGCTCTTCGTTAAATGGCTCTGATACCAACTGTGACGCCCCCAAATCTGGGCCCACACAGCCCAAACTTGAGTCGTCAAAAGACTACAACAAAATTATTACAACAAAGCACAACGTACAACAATACAGTGTATAATAATACACAACTAAGTCTTCACTATTATTGCCACACTATTTTACAAAACGTGAAGACTATGATAACTATTCCTCGGACCCTCACTCCATTCCCCGGCTAGACCCTGTTATGTTTTCATCTCCTGTTGAAAAACAATGGAACAAAAGAAAGGGTGAGCTCAAATAGCCCAGTAAAGAATATCATGACTAAGATAATGACGAATAAATTATCATTAGTCTTCAACAGCTGAGTTCTTGATAGAATACAATAGACTACAAGGTTTATATCAAAAACTGCAGTTAAATTCTTAAACAACGTTCAGATCAATAATAGCAGCGGAATGAGTAATCTATTAGAAGAATAATGCAGACTATAATGTCCACTCGGTTCTCTTTTTAGGAAAAACATCATCAACTTTTATCATCTGAAATATCATTAGTCAATATAATACAAATTCACAGTTCCTGATCATAATCATGCAGATCAACAGTTCATCTTTGCACTACGGACCAAAGACATTCAATATAACACCAACGGTCATGATTATACCAGATTCAGCCTTTGGTCATAATCATACCAAACAACAGTTCATCTTTGCACTACGGGCCAAAGAGAACATTCACCACGTGCCATAAAAGACACCGAACAGATGTATCGCCTTTAACCTATTATATCGCCTTTAACCTATCATCTGTTCAACAAATATATCACATCTGTGCCCCCGGCCACAGATATTCACAACAGCTTGATTTTTGGATGATTAGAATGATATAAATGATGAACAGAAGAAATAGGATAACAATAAGTATCGGAAGTTTACTTTGTACAGATTCAAATAATGTCCAAATTGTCAACATGATGTGGAGTGAAATTCAAGATCCACAGTTCAGAATAACGGTTACAATTCAATAGAAAGGTTCACGTAAATAGGAAGGTTCAGTTGAAATAATGAAGTTCAACTATTATGGAACATATAATATTTTCAGGAATTATAGAAGCAATAGTTCCATAATAAATTTCGATTTAGGAGTATGAAAGAAAATAATATCCCTTACCGTAGCAGGTTTGATTAACAAAAAGTGAAGGAAATTAATACAAGGGTTATTCACCAACAGGCGGCAATCCGCTCCGTAAGGTTATTCCCACAATTTAATAGAATTTGAGTACAAAGAGTTATTCACCAAACAGGCGGCAATCCGCTCCGTAAGGTTATTCTCAGAGATTAATAATGAATGAATACGAAAGGTTATTCACCAACAGGCGGCAATCCGCTCCGTAAGGTTATTCCCACAATTTAATAGAATTTGAGTACAAAGAGTTATTCACCAAACAGGCGGCAATCCGCTCCGTAAGGTTATTCTCAGAGATTAATAATGAATGAATACGAAAGGTTATTCACCAACAGGCGGCAATCCGCTCCGTAAGGTTATTCCCACAATTTAATACATGGAAATAAAAGGCACGTCTTATGAGTAAGGAAGAAACAATATTATTATCGAGAATCAAATAATGATAATCCCTTACCATAGTACGTTTGAATAATGGAAGATGAAAAAGATGGTATCCCTTACCGTAACACGTGACTGGATATTGATTTAAATGAGGTTGATTAACTTGAACAGTACACGTATACTTATAGATCTTCACAAATACTCAAGATGACTTAAGCACACTTAGAGAGAACTTTCACAAGAAGTATTTAGAGAGAGAAAGAAAGAACAAGTAAGGAAGTTTATGAAAAATCCTTAAGTTAAGGCTTCTATTTATAGCCAAAAATCTTATCATTCATTTAATCTAAACCATTCATTTAAAGATCACCTTTTAATCTACACCATCCATTTCAAATATTATATTATCTTTAATCTACACCATTCATTTCATATCACCTAATAATCACCTAACTTTATATTATAAACAAATCAATTTAATTATTCAACAATAATTCACACTTTAATCTACACCATTCATTTCATATCACCTAATAATCACCTAACTTTATATTATAAACAAATCAATTCAATTATTCAACAATAATTCACACTTTAATCTACACCATTCATTTCATATCACCTAATAATCACCTAACTTTATATTATAAACAAATAACTTTATCAATTCAATTATTATGACTAATTGTTATAAATACAGTATAGTTAGCTCTTAGATATCAAGTCAATAAATTAATGAAATACAACTGTTTAAATAACATCATAATAGAGATAACAATAATGTAAAATAAAGCATACGTTACTGTGTAATGACAATTATTGATTCAATAATGTGAATTACTGTGCATATGTTACTGTGACAATTATTAGGTTCAATAATTTTAAAAACAGTGCAACAACAATTATTGACTCAATGATATAAAATACAGTGTAATGACAATTATTAAATCAATAATGCAAAATACTGTGTAACAACAATTATTGAATTGATAATATAAAATATTATGCAGTGACAATTATCGATGAAATGATGCGTAACAGTTACGGTGTCAATTATCAGACCAATAATATGAGACACTATGCAATACCGTGTGTTACTGTAGAGTACCGTGTGCTACAGAAAATACCATAAACTACCGTATGCTACTATTCTTTTATCACCGGTATTTTAACAGTTCCGTTGACTATTTTTATTTAAAAAGGTTACTTCTGTCGTTTTCTATATCCGACAAATATTCCGTTGTGGGGTCCACCAATAATTTATTATTTCGGCGCCGTCGTACGGCACGAATATTCCCCGACCAAACGAATATTCCCCGACAAAGCGAATATTGTCCGACAAAATAAAATTTGCACATAACATCCTTAACTTTCAATTTTGTTAATTTAACCACTTACTGTTTCAAAAAAAATATATATGAAGAAAAATTAAATTTTGTATTTCATAAAATTCGGGGTCTTACAACCTCCCCTCCTTATGAAATTTCGTCCCCGAAATTGACGTACCTGATATATCGAAGAGGTAAGGATACTTAGATTTCATCTCAGATTCTAGCTCCCAGGTCATTTCCTCAGTATCTTGGTTCCTCCATAAAACCTTAACTTGAGGTATAACCTTTGAGCGTAGGATCTGCTCCTTCTTATCCAGGATCTTAACAGGTACCTCCTCGTATGTTAAATCCTCTGCTATAACGTCTGGTTCTAACTCAATGACGTGGTTTGGGTCCTTCACATATTTACGTAACATAGATATGTGAAAAACGTTATGGATGCGAGACATACTTAGTGGTAGGGCTAGTCTGTAGGCTACGGTTCCTATTCGATCGAGGATTTCAAATGGGCCAATAAATCGAGGGTTGAGCTTTCCTCTCTTTCCGAATCTCGTAACCCCTTTCCATGGAGAAACACGTAAGAATACATGATCTCCGACGTTGAAACTTTCGTCTCTCCGATGAAGATCAGCATAACTCTTTTGTCGTTCTTGTGCGGTCTGTATTCGTTGTCGGATCATTTGGATCTTTTCGGTCGTCAAGCGTACCAACTCGGGTCCCAACAATTTTGCTTCTCCTACCTCATTCCAACATATTGGAGAGCGACACTTCCTTCCATACAATGCCTCGAATGGAGCCATGCCTATGCTTGCTTGGTAACTGTTGTTGTAAGAAAATTCCACCAACGGCAAGTGCTTATCCCAACTTCCTTTGAAGTCTAATACACAAAGTCTCAAAAGATCTTCGAGGGTCTGGATCGTCCTTTCCGATTGTCCGTCCGTTTGAGGATGGTATGCAGAACTAAAACGTAGTTCAGTGCCCATAGCTTTTTGTAGACTGATCCAAAAGCGTGAAGTGAATCTAGGATCTCGATCAGAAACTATGGAAACTGGCATGCCATGCAATCTCACGATCTCATTTATGTACATACCGGCAAGACGTTCAAGTGAAAAGTTTTCTCGTATAGGCAAGAAATGAGCGGATTTGGTCAATCTATCTACGATGACCCAAATTGCATCTAAGCCTTGAGAAACTTTGGGAAGACCCGTCACGAAATCCATATTGATATATTCCCACTTCCATTCAGGAACTTCAAGTGGTTGTAATGGACCCTTAGGTACTTGATGCTCTGCCTTGACACGTTGACAAGTTAGGCACCTTGAGATAAACTCTGCAATTTCCATTTTTATATTGTTCCACCAAAATGTATGTCGAAGATCACGATACATCTTGGTACCTCCTGGGTGGATTGCAAACGGCGTGTTGTGTGCCTCCATCATGATTTTATGCTTCAATTCAGGATCGTTAGGAACACAGAGTCGAGAGTTGACTCGAAGTATTCCTTTCTCGTCGATTATTGCCTCAGGAATAGCACCTTCTTGTACTTTCTTCATCATATTCATCAACTCCGGATCGGTAGCTTGAACAACTTTAATTTTATCGATTAAAGCTGGTTCTACTCGTACGTACGCAATCTTCAAGTGGGTCATTGGTGTTTTTAGCTCTATCCCTATCTTTTGCAAGTCGTACAAAATACGCTTTTGTGTTGTCAGCAGTGCACTTGTACTCACATAATATCTTCTGCTCAAAGCGTCAGCTACAACGTTCGCCTTTCCCGGGTGATACTGGATTGTGTGGTCATAATCCTTCAACAGCTCAAGCCAACGTCGTTGTCGCATGTTGAGTTCCTTCTGGGTGAAGAAATACTTGAGACTTTTATGATCCGTATAGATATCCACTTTTTCTCCGTACAAGTAGTGTTTCCAGATCTTTAACGCGAAAACGACTGCTGCCAACTCTAGATCATGAGTAGGATAATTTTTCTCATAATCTTTGAGTTGTCGAGAGGCATAGGCTATAACCTTTCCATGTTGCATAAGGACACAGCCTAGACCTTTGCCAGAAGCATCGCTGTAGATAACAAATTCTCCTGATCCTGATGGTATGGTCAGAACAGGAGCTGAAACAAGTCTCCTCTTGAGTTCTTGGAAACTCTTCTTGCATTCCTCGCTCGATATAAGTTTTGTACTAGAACGAATGATACCGATATCTAATAATTAAACTTTTAACTCTTGGCGTTCTATGAGAGCCATTCGGTATGAGGCTTTGGAAATGGGCTTGGTACCGAGTTCAAGATCAATACAAAATTCATTTTCACGGTAACAGTTGAGTACTGTATTCAATATTTCTAGATTGAAAATTCTAAAATTATTGTGGACTCTCAGTTTCATAATAAAACTATGGTTGGACTCTCAGTTTTATTATGAAACTGAAAGTCCAACTATTAATACAAAAGATTGATACTCAATTCAGTCATAGTTTCTTTTTTAAGCAAACATTAGTGTGCTACTCATTCCCAACTTAAAATTAATTATTAACAGGTTTGAGCAATTAATTGATTGACGATAACGGGGCTCAAATTTGTGTGATATAGTATTTTCGGGTATCTCGCACACATTTTCTTTATTGACAAAACGGAATGAGAAGTTTGACAATATTTATTTGCCTCTAGTATCTCTAACAATTGATCAATATGATCCATGAACAATATTTTCTATGAAAAAAAGGTAGTACTGCAAGCCATTTGGTAGGATCTAATGATAGAAAAAAAAGATGTAAAAATTCAAAAGAAATGTTACATATATACCCAAAAGTATAAAATGAGACATCTAAATCCAAACAAAAAAATATTGTCATAACACCAACTAAATCGCATTACCATAACATTTTTTTTTCTATATTTTTTCTTGAAATTGGACAAAAGATTCTCATACCATAAGTCAGAACATACTACAATAGTTGTTCTCGATATAGCCCGCAAAAACACCAAAGAGATGACACGTAATTGTCCGTGCTTGAAGGCACGGTGTAGATTAAAATTTCAAAATACTTTATTACCTAAAGACTCTTTGCAACATAAAATAATTTACAAATCAATTAGAATGAATCTGAACCATCCCTGTGATTTCCCGCCCAAATCAATTTGCATGTGAAAACATAACGACTGCAATACTCAAAAAAAATAAAAAATGCATCAATGCTAAAAGAGTGACCTATGTTGTTTATGTTCAATTTTTATTTATTTATAATTATAATTATAATTATAATTATAATTATTATTATTAGTAGTAGTAGTAGTAGTAGTAGTAGCAGTATTATTATATTTATTATTACTATTACTATTACTATTACTATTATTATTATTATTATTATTATTATTATTATTATTATTATTACTAGTACTACTACTACTACTACTACTATTATTTTAATTATTATTATTATTAATACTATTATTAGTAGTAGTAGTATTATAATTATTATAATTATTATTATTATAATTATTATTATTATTATTACTACTACTACTACTACTACTACTACTACTACTACTATTATTATTATTATTATTACTACTACTACTACTACTACTACTATTATAATTATTGTTGTTATTATTATATTATTATATTACTATTATTATAATTATTATTGTTATTATTACTATTATTATTATTATTATTATTATTATATCTATTATTATAATTATTATTGCTTTTATTATTATTATTACTATATTATTATTATTATTATTATTATTATTATTATTATTATAATTATTATTATTATTATTACTATTATTATGATTATTACTATTGTTATATTAATTATTATTATTATTATTATTATTATTATAGTATAGTGGTGAATTTGATTTGAGCGGGAAATGTGAATGGATAGATTTTTGAAAAAAATATGTTAAATTGAGGGGAAAAATAAGAGATAGATTAGTGACCGTTGGATGTTAAAGTCTAAATTGATTTGAGGTCATTGGATGTTGAAGCCTAAATTGATTTGAGGTCGTTGGATGTTAAAGTATTGGGATTTGAGTCACTCTGTTTTATATTATATATATAGATCAAGAGTATATCCCCTTATTTAACATACCAAACATACTTCATACTCCTTTATTTGACATACCAAGCATATTCCCTTTAGCAATGGTTTGATCCGTCGCTATAAGTTCGTCCGTCGCTATATATTTGTCTGTCGTTATATGTTATCTATCGCTAAAAGCTATAGCGATAGACGAACCTATGACGACGGACCAAACAGTCGTTCGGTTCGTTGTTAAAGGGAATATGTTTGGTATGTCAAATAAGGATATATGTTATCTCTCTCTCTCTCTCTCTCTATATATATATATATATATATATATATATATATATACTTAAAGTTTTCTTTGGAGATTAATTATAATGACATATTGTAATATTACGAATTGAATAAGCCAAAGAAAATCATGGGCTACTATTCCATCAACTGTCCCAGCATATATTACATCCATTTAAAAAGAGATCACTTGGAATTATATTTTAAATATATAATAGAAGGAATAGTATCCATTTCATTCTCTCTCATCTCCAATGGCCATCAAAGAGAGAGAGAGAGAGACGCCGGTGTTATGAGTATATGCAACATACTTTTGTGACCGAAACTTCCTCGATCGTCCTCATCACGTATATATTAATTGAATATTATTTCTAACTAATTGCCGGCAATTCCTAGTTTTCTATAGTCAATTAATTTAGCTACTTTGTTTATATATACATACATACACATAGTCTTAATTTCTTCAGACTTCAGCTGACAATTTTGGGTTAATTCTTCTGTTACATGCACGGAACACCACATGAATCTCAAAATTTGCCATTCTTTATTTTTTATGAGACGTAGGGCAAATGGACTCCGCTAGCTAATGGAAATTAATATGGAATATATACCGACTGTTCCACACAAAAAATGGGCCGCATATATAGAAAGAATGAAAGAGTGAAAGACAAAGGTAAGACTATATATAGACTTTCTATGCACATATATATAGAGGCATGTATATTCTTGTTCGATCATTAATTTTGCTATACGTAATTATTTATATAATAATTTTTTATAAAATAATAAATTTTATAGGATAATTAAAATATAAGACTTATTATTTTATAAAAAATTATTGTATAAATTATTACGTATAACAAAATTTAACATTAAAAAAAGTAAGCTATACCTAATAGTCATATAAGCATGCAAACGGAAGATGATAAATGTGTCCACGGATGCCTAAGGCTCGTTTGCCTAGATAAATAATACTTTCTTATTTATAATTATAAAATTATTATTGACTTTTAAAATTTAATTTGATATATTTTTAAATTTAAAATTAAGTTAATTTATTAAAAATTATGAAATAATAAATTTTATAATGAGTAATATTCATTAAATACTTCATAATATTCATTATTGTATTGTTTAAAATAAAAGAAATTCATGCCAATTTTAAATTTAAAAATATTTTTTAAGTTAATTTTAAAAAATTAATTATAGTCTTATATTATGGAATTGATGGAGTTGTTGAGTTATAGCATGAATTTTATTTCTATTTGACTTCTTTTCATTTAATATATATTCGTTATAGATAAAGTAGGAATCAATTTTATATTCTCTTTTTTATTTGGTATTTTTTGCGTAAAAATATATAGTTAGATAACTTGAATCATTCTTTAAAGCGAACGGATTAGTTGATCATCCCAACGGGTTACCTACTGGTCAAGGGGGTAATAGTATTTTTTTGAGTTATTTTAGTAAAAAATTTGTGGGATAAGTAAATCTTGGATCAAATATAAGTCTGAATCGAATCCATCACTAAAGTTATTATTATTAATAACTTACTTTCATATATACAGATAATATTTATTTCACATGTTTCGATGTAGGATTAAGTATTACTCTCTTAATTTTTTGAATTAAAAAATGTGCGATATACACTCTTAAGATCACTTTGAGAGAAATTTAATTTCGTTTGACGCACATGAGGATATATAACCTTGGTATTAATTTTATTTTCTTCTATTTTTATTTTCTCAATTTTTTTTTCATGTAAAAAGACTAGGAAGGAAAAATTAAATAAATTGAATTAGCAAAAAAAATAAAAATAAATAAATAGGCGAGGTAGGTATAGTAAAGGCTGTGTTTGGTACCTTTCCCGCCAGAAGAAAGAACTTTCAGTTGTTTCAAATACTACTACATTTTAGTGGACATCCAATTTCTTGTCAAATGTTTAAGCTCTTCGTATTAAACAATAGAAATCAAACACTCAAAACCCCAACCAGAAACCCTAAATTCCACATACCATTCTCTCAGCTTCACAATCCTAGGAATACCCTGATTTCCAATCCCGCAATTGACTTTATCTTGGACGAGGTTGAAGACCTCCAATCATCAAAACCAGGAGAACGAAACGCCCAGTTACCAGTAGAACGAAATACCCAGTTACCAGTAGAACATGTCCAAGCTGCTAGACCGAGCAGCTTGAAAGAGCTTTCTTCTGTTCAAATTTCTCACCCGTGGCCCGAATGGGTCGAATTGATGGGACAATTACTGAAAAAAGGGTACTTTGATGAAATTGGGAACCCTTTTGGAAACCAAGAATTGGGTGCCAAGGATTCAAATCAAATTCGGACTGCTTGCCTCAGTTTTGCGCGCCATCGGTTTGATCTCATAAGGTTTCCATTTTGGATGTTATTTAGTAATTGTTCGTAAAATCTTTATGTGAAATTAACTTGTTTTGATATGTTTATCGGATGTAGTGGAATAGGTATTTGGTAAAAAGCTAGGTTGGAGGGTGGGATGGTTCAGTGCTTGGCGTGTTTGATTGTACATCATGCACACCACCTGTTTGATAGTGGAACTATGTGAGAGAATTATCTTTGTTTTCTATTTTGCATATAAGATTGATTGTTGTTTGGATAAGGCGGGAGGATGAAATGGGATAAGTATGATCAGTGACTGGTTTTCTTACAGAGTAAACCATGGCTCAGTACAAGATTGGAATCTAGTGGGAAGTTGTAGTTTGTTCAATAATTGTTGTGACAAAAACTAAAGAGTAAAACAATAATCCTTCTTATAATTCCGAAGAATTATGCTCCTTGATTTTCCATCTTGTAAATTATGATATTGTATTATGTTTAAATGTAATGTTAGGATTAATTTTCTATGATCAATTAACTAGCTGCTTTTGGTGAAACCACTATTCTAATTCATACAATGGAATCCTCGTGGGCAGAGAAATGTTGATCATATAACATAATATAATCTCTAGCAATACTCTGTCTATCAATACACTAGCAGATGCTCTCTCGGAAGAGAAATGTATCTGTAAGGACGGTTCAGCTCCTTTATCATTTGAAGGTTATGTCCAAATCTGGTTACTTGTACACAGTAGTTGCATATATGCTTGCTTCTGCTGAATGTGTTATGTGGGGATAACAAAATCAGTTACCTCGATACCTACTAACTAGGAAAATAATACCATTAAGATCAGAAAGTGACGATCCTATTTGATTACTCTTTGTGTGGAGGATTTCAAAGTCTAGTTTTATGAATGTATGGCTTTTATGTCTTTGCTCCAGGTACTTTTCGAGGAAAGATATTCAGGTGATCGCAGGATCTGGATGTCCAAGCTTAGACAGGAAAGTTGTCAATTCAGGGAAGCGTCTAAGGGCTCATGCGGGTGTAGATGAAGGAAATGTATGTGCTGAGTTTCGGTTACATTTTTATGGCATATTGAACTTGTTTAACTGCATAAAAGATCACCATGTAAAGTTTAGATAAAAATCATGCATTGTATCTAATAATAAAGGAACTCTAGTAGGTTAACTCCTGCATTTTAAGGGGAGACTGTGAGAAAGCATATGTGAAGGCACGTGACGACAAATGGGGTAGGACTGTAGACGTCATGCGATTTATATTGACGTATCGGCTTGATCCCATTATTGGTGCGGTGGAGAATAAATCGTTTATGAACAAAATGGTTTAGGAATCAGTTAGAAGATTGCTGAAAGAAATGGTGGAGTGTAGCATGGAAGAACGTGACAATGATCATCCAAAAGTTAGTTCTTCCAAGTGGAAGTCATCTACACAAGGAAGTTTACTTCAACAAGCAGACAGTCAAATCAATGTTCCAACAAAGCAAGGCAATTGGATATGTCCCAAAGTAATTTGATATTATATTTCAGATTGTTCAAAACATTTCTTATTATCTGGTTACAAATTTCATAAATGTTTTTAATATATTTTACCTTCTATATTTTGGCAGATGCAAATTTCTAAACTTCGCCAGAAATATTAAGTGCTTGCAGTGTGATCAATTATTCCAAGAAAGACTAAGAAAACTAGGGGAGGATCAGGATCATCTTCCACTAAAGAAGGGAGACTGGATATGTGACACGTAATGTTCCAGACAGATTACTTTCTTTTTTATGTGCCTAGTGTTTTCTTTTTCTCATTGGTCCTTGCATTTTTACAGATGCAACTTCTTGAACTTTGCAAAGAATAAAAGATGTTTACAATGTAAAGAGAAGGCTTCAAGGCGCCAAATCAATCCTGGAGAGTGGGAATGTGAATCGTGAGTTTCCTATTAAAAGTTTCCTTGCTTTGGTTAAACAAATCGGATATGGTTTCTGTTTTCTTTTAAGCAAAAACTTAGATAACTTCTTTTAACTAGAACTATAACTGTTTATTTGCAGGTGCAATTATATCAATTTCAGACGAAACATGGTATGCTTGAAATGTGATCATAGACGACCAAAAGCATCAAACTCTGGAGGCACTTCTGCTTAGGCAATTATCGACAATGGAGACTACCATTTTTCCCGGCTTGATTTCGGACAAGAGAGACAAATGAGGCTGCAGGGACAAATAGGTGGAACTTTGTAGAAGAAGAGAGAGAAAACCAGGGTGGCTCAAATTCATGGAATGAGCCCGGTTTGTTTGATTTTCCCATAGCTGGAGGTAAGAGCTGCCTGCCTCGGAATGTGCAGAAGCAAGCAAGCTGGAAACAGGAAATGGCAGAAAGGAGAAAGAATGCCGCCAGGGCAAAAGAAAATGCTGATGAATTTATGTCTGCTATCATGCAGAGACTTTCAGAGTTTCTTGAGCCTACTGATGATGAAGATATGGCTGAGTGGTTTGGGGTTGAAGGATCCAGAGGTTGAAAAGTTGATTGAAAAATGTAACATTGCCAAAAACATATGGATTAAAGTTTGTAATGGGTTTAGTATTTAAATTAGCATTTACTGCTTTCTAATTCAGATTTCCGATAACAACATTGAGAAAGGTCTACATGTCAATGAGCTGCAATCACAAAACGTTTTGGTTCTGTTTTCGCTGCTTACTTTGGTGAACTAAAAGAAATGAAGCTCAAAACGATTCCTAAAATGAAGTCCAAATAAATACTTTATATCCCCTTAATTGTATGAACCTCAATCATGATATGGTATGATCCTAAAGCCTTTGCTGTTTTCATCTTCTTTGTTTTACTTTTGTGTGCCCTTTATAAAAATTTACAGAAGAACCGGTTACAGCTGTTTAATTTATTTCTTCTTCTGGCAGTAGCTCTCTTAGAACTTAAATTATAAGCTACGTTTGGATTGCAATAATAAAGGTAGGAATAGAATAATTCATTCCTATGAAATAAAAAAAATTGTATTTAATTATTCTATTAGAATTGAATGAATCATTCACATTCCTCTTAAATTTATAAATTTGTCGAACGTTGTTTTCGGGGAGCTGGACAGAAGGAACAAAAACTTGCGCCAGCGCCGCTTATGATTTAGAGCTGAAAGAAAGTATATAATAACTCGTTCCAGCTAGAATATAATGACTCATTTCAACTAGAATATAATAAATCATTCCACTCTTCATTCCAATTCTTCACTCATTCCATTCCTTCCTTCCAAATATATAAGATGTCATGTTTAATAGCTACCTCTCTTCCTTCTCACAAAAATATTTACCTCTCTTCCAAAGTTTAAGATATTGACCTTTTGAAATCAATTTTGAGATATTTGACAATACAATAATGAATATTATAAAATATTTAAAAAATACTATTAATTATAAAATTTATTATTTTCCTAGATTCTTAATATTTCTTCTTTTAGAACCTTCAAGAACAGTTGTAATCTGGCAGTATTTTGAACTATTAAATACTTCACTTTATTATTCACCCTTTTGAACAAGTACACTTTATGCAAGTTACAAGAACTATACATGAAATTGTTGGGCCTTGTGTTCAAAGTCTATAGTAATTTGTTAAGGTCATCCCATCCAACCCCTTGGATAAGAATCGTTTCATGAAGTCTGCCAATTGGAATTGACGGTAAACAGGTGGTTTCTCTGGGGATACGATCTCTGACAATGGTCCATACAAGTTTTCTCTATTTCCTGGGTTGAAGAAAACTGCAACTGAGATCCGTGGCTCATGAAAAGGGTTGCCCAACACTCGATGCTCCACACTTTTGTATTCATCATTCGACATGATCTGCAAAAGAGTCATATCCCGATAGAAAAGAGTCACCATAAAAAAAACACAGGTCTACAAGAATTAACAAGAAAATTGGTTACTGGATTCCATAGGAACAGCACCTCAATACAAAAAGAAATCAAAACAGAAAGTAATGTGATGAATTAATTAATTACCACTACATGCCCATTTCATAGTTATATAAAAGCTTCTGTAGGCTAAGCAGACGAGAGTTTCAAGCATACCGGTACTGCCGTACCCTACTACTCCCTCCGTTTCAAATAAAGATACATATTTTCTTTTTTTGTACATTTCAAAATTAGAGATACGTTTCTATTTTTAGACTACGAAATGACATGGAATTACTAAGATGTCATTACTTTAATCTCATGCCACCACATTACATTGTTAGCTAAGTACGCGATAAGTTTGAAAATGTAAAATTTTCCTTAAAAGTTATCATTTTACAAATGTATAACTCAATTGTGTACTGTGTTAGTCATTCGACCAATAAAATGTTCTTCTAAATCATCAATTAACACCGTCGAGCTTACCGCAGTTGAGCTTCAGGGAGGAAGTACCTATCTGACATTACCAAATGTGAATAATTGTGCACTAGTTCTGCAAAATAAACATATCTTGGAGACTTGGTAAAAATATGTTGATACTAAAACCCATGCTTCGATTAACAATGCTCTAGATAATAGAAATTTATGAATAGCACCTTCTTCAATAACTATGGTCTAGAGATCTAACAAATGCTGCCCAAAGAAAAAATTTAAGAAACTGTGTTTCAAACAATAGCTTAACCAAAAAATTTCACCGTAAATTCAATTAACTATCTTTCCCCAATTCTACGGAAGGTGAAGTTAAGATTAACAGTCCCGCGAATAAACTCTAAAACCAAACATTTAATACAAATATACAATAATGCTACTATGCCTGGGCAGCAAAAGAGCAATTTCAATGATTTGTTTTACTAACTTGGTATTGCATCCACCAGATATATACATTTAAATTTGAGCTTATAAAAAGGGATTATTACCTGAAGAATATCACCAATATTAACAACAAGAGCACCCGGAACAGGCTCAACATCAACCCAATCTCCTCCCCCATGTTTGATTTGCAATCCTCCAATCTCATTCTGCACTAACACCGTCAACACTCCGGGATCCGTGTGGGACGTTAGCCCCAACGTTAAATCCGGCTGTGGACAGTAGGGATAGTAATGTCCCACCATTAACCTCCTTTCCAAACATGACATTTCCTTCAATTCCTCTGTCCTCAGCCCCAATCCTTCACCCAATAACCCCAGCAACTCGTCCCCAATTTTCAGCATCTCCCGCTCCCACTCCATCACTGCCGCTCTACACACTTTGGGAACGTAACCCCAGTCCGGCGTAGGCGCCAGCCGTATCTGCAAAGTGTCGCGCCAGCTGGCGGCCTTTGATTGGAACAAATCGAAGTTGGTGGAGTAGGATGCGCCGCGACCTATTTCTCTGTGGTAGTACTGCGATTTGACGTCCGTCGGCTGCTCGTTGAATGATTTAACGGACGAAATCAGGCCCTCTATTTTTGACTGAGGAACGCCGTGATTGGTTATCTGGAAAAAGCCGAGGGTCGAGGATGCCCGTCGGATTTGGTCGATGACGGTGGACCGGGGCCCAGATAGGTCGATGACGGGTACGGGTAATTGGGGGCTGGAATCGGTTATGGGTTTATGAAGGGTATCGGGTGGGTGGTGGAAGAAGCGGGGTATGGAATTGATGCCGGAATCGAGGAGGCCTTTAACTCCGATCTTGGAGTCGTCGAATTGCTTGAGTTCTTTGAACCTGTCGTAGGAGGAATCGCCTTGGTGGTTGACGTCGGTGGACATGTTTACGATTTTCCGATTGATACGCAGCAATGGAACTGGTAATCGTAGGGTATGGAGTGAGAAAGTTGAGGTGGTATCTAGAGCGGGAAGAAGAGAGGCGGTTGAGTAATGCATATCGTTGTTTCGTTAAGACTAAAGACAAGGTTGGTGATATTTACAAGGGATCGATCAAACAAATTACTAGACCCTTCTTCTCCTCATTTTAAAAATCATAAACCAACCTAATGGTGTGTTAGTTGTGACTCTGCCACTTCTTTTTTAATAAAGTCGAGTCCTCTGACGTTAACTTTAATCCTTGACAAAAGAGAACCGTGTTAGTTTGGAAGATGAGGTGACGGGGGCGAAATCCCATACATCCAAGTCATTCAACCCTACAAGGGCCGTTTTGGAGTAATTTTTTTTTTACTTAAAATTAAAATTTTAATCAATTTATAAGTTAAAAGTTTAGTAAATTTATAACTAAAAGTGTTCGGCATCATTTTTATTTATAAGTCAGAAATTATAAGTAATAATTATGAATGTGTTCAGCTACTAATAACTTATAAGTTAAAATAAAATGTTAAGATTATTAAAATAATCTCCAAGAAAATAACATTTTAAAATAAATGAGGGCAAAATGGACATTTCAATAGGTTTGATCAAAACTTAAAAAATGACTTATAAGTCAAAAAAAAAATAAACAAGTTTTCCTTACTTATTTCTTCTGACTTATAAGTCATTTTTTAAGTTGACTTATAAGTTCCAAACGAACACTTTTTTAGCAAAACCAACTTATAAGTTGGGTTGACCAACTTATAAGTTGGCGCCCTAAGCGCCTTGTAACGGTAGGGTATTCGATTTTTAAATGCGACTAACATCTTGTACGTTTTCACATGAAGAAACAGATTCGTTGCTAAACAAGCAAAATTACAAAAAGTAAGGTTAGAGCTTGTGGATAATTTGGACAATGACATCAGACCAGAAACGGGCGTACACATTTCAGTAGACAACTGGACAAATTAACTTTATGAAGAAAAAACAATACAATTACTTTAGTTGCCCATTAACTTGGGAAGTTAATTTGGAGGAAATGTTATCATCTTTCCAAATGTGGTGGATAGTACGTGTAAGTGCAAATGATCGGAAACTTGAAAAGGCTTTAAAATTAGACAAGTAATCTTTTCCACTGCGTTTTTTTTACATCTTTGTACTCCTCTTTTCAGTACAGTTGATTGCTCTTCTTCTCCACCCATGGACGTAGGCCAAAGGCCGAACCACATATATCTTTGTGCTGGTCTCTCTGTTTTTTAATTTCATTGCTTGTGTGGTGTGTTAGGTCGTAACACGAAAACTAGTTACAGTACACACTATCCACTGATCTTTCTCATAATTTAATTAGACGTGTATGTAAATCCTCAATAACATATATATACACTAAATATATTCAAACCTGTCATTCGATATCATTCACAAGCAATCTTCGTGTCAAACCTGTTAAGGCAGATGGCAAATACCTAAAATGCAGATATTGGGTAGCGGTAGTCCATAGTAAACACATCCTTGCCTACTTTCCCAAACTGAAAGATGATATTCTCATGTTCCGGTCCAGCCTCTACTCCCTCAGCAGAAGCCACCAGCTGAAAGTTTTTCACTGAAGCAACTGTTACACGTCCATAAAAGTTCAAACACCAGAACTGTAGTTGCCCGTGCCATCCGGGTGACTTGTTTTTCAAAATCAATTGTCCATCTCTATAACCATCCAAAGGTCCAGGTAAAATCTTGTCTATGCGTCTTGATTTTGATCGGAAAAAAGAGAATGATGGAAGGGGAAATTATACTGTTCGGTTATTAATCGAAAATAAAAAAATCGGTCATTCGGTTATTTCATAATTCATATATTTATTCAAATATTAAAATTATGTAAATTTTAATTTTCAATTCAATTATAATCGAATGATCAGTCTTACTTGTGGGTAAAAAACATGAGCTTTACTACACATCCATTATATATAGACTAGAAAATAAATACGCATTGATTACTTATTTATTTTGTTACAATGTGGGGCTTAAAGGGCAAAACAAAATTAACTAAAACACATACCGGGTAAAGATACCCCTACCTGTTCATTTAAGAGAAGAGAGAAAATGTCTGTCGGTAGTTGAGAAAAATAAGATAATCCTACAAATGTTAACGCCAAATTTTGCACCTGACAAAACCACTAAAAGAGCAGGCCAAAAAGTGCGTCAAAACATACTGAAAATATAAATTATACTGTAAAAAAATAACTCAAAATATAAGAACACAATATTTAACGTGAAAATCCAAATCGGGAAAAAACCACAGGTGATACGCCAGAAATTCACTAGAATGATACCGGAACTGTTACAACATCCTCACAAAGAAAACACTCATCTGTACACAGGCCGACGTATACCGATATATGTCGATATATAATGATTTGTAACGAGACACAACAAGGCTTCTTCATACACGTGGTGTATATGCCTACCCTTCGATATACACCCGGCGCATAACACTACCCTTCGATGCCCAACGATGTGTATAAATGGTGCTTGTGTGTTTACGTTGTATATCACCATAACTCAGTGTATATCGGTGTATGTCAGCGTATGACCAATGTGGAGTATTTAAGTTAAACTGTATCTTGGTATCCACCTTGGTCACACGCTGACATACACTGATATACACTGAGTTATGATGATATACAACGTAAACACACAAACACCATTTATACACGTCGTTGGGCATCGAAGGGTAGTGTTATGCGCCGGGTGTATATCGAAAGGTAGACATATAAACCACGTGTATGAAGAAGCCTTGTTGTGTCTCGTTACAAATCATTATATATCGACATATATCGGTATACGTCGGCCTGTGTACGGATGAGTGTTTTCTTTGTGAGGATGTTGTAACAGTTCCAGTATTATTCTAGTGGATTTCTGGCGTATCACCCGTGGTTTTTCTCGATTTGGATTTTCATGTTAAATCTTGTGTTCTTATATTTTGAGTTCTTTCTTTACAGTATAATTTATATTTTCAGCATGTATTGGCACACTTTTTGGCCTGCTCTTTTGATGGTTTTGTCAGGTACAAAATTTGGCGTTAACAATATGATTGAAAGCGAAGTTGCTATCCAATTCACGTACATATTGCCTTCACGATAAATATACTGCCACTTAACAATCCAATCTTTAGCCAATAACTATTTCTTTCACCAAAGTACATTCAAATACATTTTATCTCCATCATTGTTCAGTAGATAAATAACAACTTGAAAATCTACCTTCAAGAACACACGCGGTTGTTCTGCTGTACTATACTAGTTGTAGGGAACCGGCACTTGACTAGAATATTAAGACTTTCAACCCAGCCAACTATCTTTTTGTGTTGTTTCTAACTTTTGCACCCAAAATAAAGGTCTTGGCTCTCTCCTAAAATTATTATTTTTTAATTTTGTCCAATACAACGAACAGATATTTTTTCACTAATTATAATTAAAATCACAGTTTATCATTTGATTAGTCGTGTCATTATTCTAAAAATAAAAATAACCTAACACTTGTCATCATTTGATCAACACAAGCCATTTTTATTACAATTTTAATGATAAAAAAATCATATTTTTAATGTAAAAATACTTGCATGACATTAATCTTTTGTAAAATTGATTTCATTATCATGAACTATCTATTAGTTTATTAAAAAAAATTATGTTATTTGTTGTATGCATAAATTGAAATAAAAAAATATACACTAAAGTTTATACCAATATTATTGTATTCTTAGTTTAAATTTTGTTGTGTTTAAAATTAGACAGTATATTGGATCATAAAAACTTTATTTGTATTTTTTTTCCCATTATTTACAGATTTTTTCAGTTTTCTCTAAATATTTAATTTTGAATTTAAATTTATTAATTATCCAAATAAATCAATAAAATTTGTAGGAAACATTCATCATTAGTTTGAGTTGTGAATTGTGATTAGTCGTTAGACTGCAGTCTATTTCCAAGGTGGAGGAACCATTTCTATCCTCGCCACCTCATATCTCTCTCCTCTCTCACGCGCATACACACACTACCTAGCATAAGTAAAAGGCCCCATCTTTTCCACTGGATGCAGCAAGAAATGGGCTCAGAAGGATCAGGTGTCGTTGGTAAGCTTCAAAATCTTAATTTCTCAAAATATCCTTGTCTATTACATTGCGATTTATGTTTTTAGCTGTAATTTAATTTCAATATTGGTACAATACCACTTTGATGTTTCTGGATTTACCAAAGTTAGGGTTTTTGCGCAGATTAGGATTTTAGGAATTTGATCTATATGTCTTGTGAAGTTTTGTTTAAATTTGAAGATTGTTCAGCCTTCAAGTAGTTGGCTATTTCTGAAGTTTGTTAATTGTAGTAAATTATTCATATACAAGGTTGTTAGTTGTTACAGAAGCTGTGAAGGATGAGCTGCGAGTTTCTTTTTATCCGGCTGAAAGTAAAGTTTTGGTAAATAGTAGCAGTGGATTATATGTGGTTGTGTGCCATTGTTGTAAAGTATGATTTCCATTAAAGTAATTGTATGAGATGTGAATCACGCCATAAATAGCGAAGGAAGCCACTTTCCTCTGCATTAGATTTTAGGGTTATTGGGTTTAGGCTGCTTTACATTTTATGATAGGTAAATATAACCCAGCAAACTATTCATATGTGTATATTACATGTTTTTTTTACATATATATATTTGTAATTGTTATAACATCTAAAAGTGTAAGTTTGTGTGGGAGAATCTTTATCTAATTAAGGAGAGTGAAAAAGAGAAGACAACGAGAGTAACCATTCAATTAAATTGCAACAGAAAGTAAAGAATGATGGAGGGTGAGGGGATGGTGTTAAGGCTTACCAAGAGAGATTAAAAAGGACTGAGAATGTGTGCAGGAGGAAATGAGGAGGAATAGGCGATGAGGCAGTTAATTGTACATAGCTAACCTATCATACATGGTTAACCAATCATTGTTACATAGGCCTAGGATTTGTTTTTCTAGTTCATTCACTGTACCAAATGGGCCCCTAAGATTGTTTTATACTGCAAAAGCATACCCACTAAAACACTTATATTCAATGTTCATGTTTTCGACAATGAATACAATTTATTTTATGGGAAATTTAATGACCCTGACACGCCTAAATAACAATACAATTATGACCCGGATAACGTATTCCATACATAGTTAATAATCATAATGTGTATACATAAGACTGTCATTTGTGCTTCCTTTTCTGGGAGTCTTTTCTGTTTTTCTCTCCAGTCATACATGTTTGCATTGTGCGTACACAGGGTCTATCCCTTTCTCAATGCTGCGTAATGGAACTTCTTACTGAAAAAATATATAGAACCTCAAAATAGGAGCATAGGTAACTTATCCAAAAGAGAGAGAGAGAGAGAGAGAGAGAGAGAGAGAACAGAAGAATTGGAACATAGATAAATCATAAATGGCTGCCTTTTTTGTAGCATTTTAAGAAGTTTTGATTGTGAGCCTGTGGCTTGTGCAATAATGGGACAAAATGACAACCAGGTCTCTAGATCTTATATATTTAAGGCATTTCCATCTCCACTGTAATATCCTAATACTTTGGTAGAGTTAACACAATGATAGACACTTGCGGCTTCTTTTTATAATAGCTATGTCAACAAATAAGTGCCTGCTTATATACCTGTACTGTGCTCAGTGATCAGATAAAAAACTACAGTGATTCAATCTAAATCTATAATGTCATCTTCACCCTCATCCCCTTTTTTATTCTGAATGTGCTCACTTGTCAGACTGCAGTCACTGTTGGGACATTCCTAATTTTCTAGTTGTCCTTAGCAATTTTCTCATAGGTCGTGGTATCAGACATTAGCCTTTGGACTGTTTGCAAAGCTGGTATATGATTGAAATATATTTATTTTATTACATTTAATTGTAATATGACTATGCATCTCGTTCAGACATGCTGTGGAAATTGTAATATATGATTGAAATATGTTTATTTTATTACATTTGTCAACATATACTAAATTTTTCATCAGTATGAGTAGATGTTTTTGTAATGCATCTTTATATCACATGGTTATGGTGTCTAAAAGAACTTGTTCATTCCCAGTTCCGAGGAACTTTAGACTACTAGAAGAACTTGAGAGAGGAGAAAAGGGAATTGGGGATGGAACTGTCAGCTATGGAATGGATGATGCTGATGATGTATACATGCAATCATGGACTGGGACTATAATCGGTCCTCCTAATGTTTGTTTTCTTTTCACTCTGTTTACAATGCGCTTTTAACTGTATATAGGAACTGAATTTACATTGACACAACATTTGGAGATTGTGACAGGCCTTGGTCCCATTTCTTAAGTATTGGAAATATGTTCACTTGTTTTCTCTTTGATCATAGTCATGATATGCAAATATTGATTTTTAAATTCAGAGTCTGGAAACTAGATATCAAGACTGGAGAGTGAGGTATAAAGTTATATATTCTCATACTGAGTTGGAAGAGTTGGTGTGGAGATGCAATTCATATTCGATTTCAAATTGTAGTTTAAGAACTATACTACTCATATTGGTGACTTGTAAAATATAGTCTTTAAAGAATTATTGCAGGCCAAAAGATATTTTCCTCCTTCCATGTTTCTCCAAAATTTTGCTTGCATCCATATGTTTTAATTTGGTCTCATAGCACCATAGACTTTCATATCAGTTTTTTAGTTGCCCAATTTTACCTGAGACTCAAGAATCTAGCAATAGATTCTTGCCAAGTTAAACCATGTGTGGTATGGTGGCCAGCACTGGAGGGAATAGAAGACATTTCTCTCTTAAAAGGTGCCTCTCACTCACTTGACTCTGTCCTATATGAAGTCAAAGTGAACTGGAAAGATTAGTGTGTCAAACGCAGGGGAAAACATAGAACAAAAAAATTAGGGTTCTAAGGAAAATCTCACCACTAGTCCATTGTGCTATTGTTTAATAATGCGACAACAAGAAAATCATGGACTTCCATCAACCCTGGGAGAAGATTTCTAGGCTGTAGTATTGGAGTAAGTTGTTGAATCTCCAATTCTCTTTTCTTTTTGTCCTAATTCTCACCTACTTGGATGTAAATCAAAATTGCAGATAATTGATTTTATTTATTTATTTAATACCCTTTCCGTTCTAAATTATAAGATCATTATTGACTTTTGAAAAATCAATTTCAAACATTTTCAAGCTCAAAATTGAGATAAATTTATTTAGTTTATGTTAATATAATTATGAATATCATAAACTACCTATAAAGTACTATTAGTTATAATATTAATTGTTTTGAAAAATTAAATAAATCATATTAATTTTAAATTTGAAAATGTTTCATATTGACTTTTAAAAAGTCAATAATGATCTTATAATTCGGAATGGAGGGAGTAGTATGTATGAATGGAACACCCCTCAAGTCTGATAGTGCTAGGCATGTCATTCCTGAGGTGCTTGCAAGAATCGAAAGGGCTAAAGTTCAGAAGGAAAGACAGCGAGGGCAAATTCAGTTCGTCTGTAATCAATCTGAATTGTGGTGTTTAATTGAACCGAATTTCGGGACCTGAGGTCACATGTGTATAGTGAGTGGGAAAGTGGTTGTGGCAAGGGAGCACTTATTTTTGGAGTATGTTACCCCTAAATTGCCCAACGTATATCACATTTGGTTTTATTTAGCAGGAATGTGTTGCTGGATTCTCCCAGATCGGGCGAAAATGGGCAATTAAAAACAAAGTATTTGAAAGTATGAAAGTCTAGTGCAATATGACCAAATTGAAACATGTGGGTGCAAAGTGGAATTTTGAGGAAACCAGGCGGGAATGCCTTTTGCCCATTATTGTCTGATTAAATTAATGAACATTTTCTTATAAACACTAATATCATCACTACATCACTTGTTACCTGCAAATCAAGCTCTATTATTCTTAAATGATGCCATTTAACTTTTTAGATTATGTTGGTAATGAATGGCATCTGCAGTTAGCTCAGGATTATGCAAATATATTTGATGCAAAGAAAAATAATCTTATCCGCATATAATCCCACCTTAATTGAGGGTGTTGGGAGAAATGGAGTATGGGCGTGTGTGTGTATATATATACACACACACACACACACTGTATACATATAACATTTGAATTGACAACAGAATTACCGGTTGAACCCTTTTACTAGCACCAGGCAATAGTCCAAATAGATTTTACTTGTATTAACAATAGTCTCAGTTTCATTATGGCTGCTTCTTTTTTGAGTAATTATCTTCTCTGTTTGAGATTATCTTGATGATGGCATTGGTAGTAGTTAAGAATGCACTACAAAGGATGGGAACTAATTTCTGACTGTTATTAAATGTATGCCAGACTGTTCATGAAGGGCGCATTTATCAGCTGAAACTTTTCTGTGGTCTGGAATATCCTGATAAACCACCAACTGTAAGGTTTCAAACTCGGATAAATATGAGCTGTGTTAATCAGGAAACTGGTATGGTAAGTATTGTGTTATCGGATTACATTTTATGCCATGATATGCTGTAAAATAAGCTTATGTGATACCAAATTACCAGGTTGATCCAAGACTTCTTTCCATGCTATCCGATTGGCAAAGGGAGAACACGATGGAGGATATATTAACTCAACTGAAGAAAGAAATGACGTCTCCTCAGAATCGGAAACTAGCTCAGCCTCCGGAAGGTATGGCAATGTTATTGTGTTTTCTCTCATTGTTCTAATTTGAGTTTTGATCTCCTTCAAGATTGCAACTTTTGGCAAGCTAGAGTACACGTGTCTTATAACTGAATGCATGTCCAATTTCCCTTTGAGAGGCATCCAGTTGCCACTGTTTCATGCCATAAAAAAGAACTTATTCTAACAACTAAATCAGCAGACATTTGTGAGCTTTAGTATAATAAACCACACTTAATGTAGTTACACAAGTGTATACTATTTACTTTCATCATGCGATGAAGACTGTAGAATACTTCTTTTCCTTTTTTTCAGGAAATGAAGAGGCAAGGGTTGATCATAAGGGGCTAGTGCTCAGGTGTTGTATAATGTAAGTGGGAGAAAAGTTGAACCTGAAGATGTATATAAACTATATACACTAGACAATAGCGGCTGCCAAGCATAGTATCTTTAACATGTATGTTTGTAATTGAGATGAAAACGTCATTAAACAGATGCGTTCTCACTCTCAGGCACGATTAATATTCTAATGTCAAGAAATAAATTTGGACTGTTAGATGAACTCTCTGTTGTTTGATATTTTCCTTAAAATTTGTTGACTACCTACTGCTGGCAAAAGGATGTGTTTGCAGGTAAGAGCAAATACTATTTTATGAATTCAGGGCAGCTTCATATAAGTCCTACGTCTAGCATTTAAATAGTGCTTTCACCCTCTTGACTGTAGTTCTGAAACTGAGGGATTAGGAACTCAATTTTCTCTCGATACAAATTTAGCGTCACATATTACATTTAGTTATACAATAAAATTTGTTGCTAAAAATATTTGTGTGGCTAATTGTGAAAAAATTAGGTGAAAGGTGTAATGGAGGGGAGGGATCCTAATAGGAAATTGATTACCTTATCTACAAATGGAGATTTGAGAGATACTTGATTAGTTTGGCTTACCATTTTGCACAAACCCCCTCTCACTCCTTTGGATTAGGATATTCTTCACTAAACCTATTTTCTAATTTCTCTTAATATACAATTAGAAATACATATATTATATTTAGTGACAAAATAGAATTTGTCATAAATATTTGCGATAAATAAAAATTTGTCGCAAATATTCATATCGCTAAAAGTGTGATTAAATATAATATTTGTGTCGTTACATGTATATTAAGATAAATTAGTAAACAAATGTAACGGAAGGGATCTTTATTCCCTCCCCACTCTATATATGCATGTGGGCGTGTTTGTGTAGAAAAAGTGTTATACAAGGCATTGCGTATAGATATACCGTAAAATCTTGATAAATGAATGTTCGATAAAGTAATAATCTCACTTAGATAATAATCTCTTTTAGTCCTGACTTGAACATGTGTACAGAAGTCATAATCTTGCTAAATTCATTAAGTAATAATTTTTTTTGAATCTTTAAAGGTCCAACCAAAATATAAATTAACAATTACTAAATTCCATATAAAAAAAATTGTATATATAATTCATATATTCTTGAATTTTTTGTAATAACATTCATATAATAGACCCAAACTTTTTAGTCAATCAATAATATCTGCACAAAAAGTCATTTTTTTCTGAAAATATGCAACTAAAGTTACTTGATAGAATATATCTTCTATACATCTATTTTATACTGTATAACTAAATACTTGAATCTTTTTATGTGCTATGTATATTAACTTAAAACCTTTTATTTTTTAAGACATTATAAGTTTTACCAATTCTTTTTAAATTCTCTAGACTCAAATTAATACATTAATTGTCGTCTATTGATTTTTTTAATCACATACATAAATTGAAAAACTTTTTTTAAAAAAATAAATATTAATTTATTGATAAATAAATAAATTATTCATTTATTAATAAATAAATAATCTCATTACAATAATAATTTATTTTTAAAAAATATATATTTATTTATGAAAATTTTGCTGTATCCATTTATGATCAAGAATGATTATACTTTAATTTCCGCTATCCATTTACTTTTCAAAGGTAGAATAATTGGGTGGGAGAAGCTCTATGTCAATAATGTAATCTCGTTACCTTCAATTATATTGAAAATGACTTGATTATGTAAGAAATGACGTTTTGGTCCATTTTAACCAACTTTCTCAGCATGATAATAGAGTAGTACTGCAAACTGAGGGTTAAAATATTAAAGATTACAAGCGCGAGAATCACGTGGGATAAGTTTAGGGCTGTTTGATAGTATTTAAATGACGTTAAATAGTTTAATCGGTCAGTTATTCAATACGTTTATTTAAAGTTAAATAAGACTGAATGACTGAATCGATCAGATTTTTTGGCTGAATGACTAAGTCTAATTTTTTTGGCTGAATAGTTAAATCCCGGTTGAATAAAGTAAAAAAAAAAAATTTAAAAATATTAAATAATATTAAATAAATTTACAACAACTTTAAATTTTTTCAGATGGGTAAAATAGTAAAAATATATTATTCAGATGTTTTAAATATGTCACTTATCAAATAACTTTTTTCATTCAATATTTAAAAATCTACTTCATTCAATTCATTGAAATTACTTAAATATTTAAAACTATTTCATTTAATTTTTATTAAATATCCTCTCTAACTGAAGAGTGATGATTCTTATTACAGAGTCTTTTAGAATCTTATAAAATGTACTATCTAATTAGATTAGTAATTAGATAGCTGTGTGCTGTGCTTGTAACTCGTGTTTGTCTCAGAGATTAAATTTGGAGAGGGCGAAAAATAGAAATAAAGTGCTCCATTTCTATCCAAATGTTTTAAATTAAACACTCCTGGTCCAAAAAGTAAGAGAAGTTAATCATGTTTTAAGACTAATTTATAATTATTAATTAATCAAGGTGATTACTAAAACCAAAAGATATCTAGATAAATGTAATAAGAAAATCGTCCGGGATTAATAAAAAGGTTAAAAGAAAATCGTGGTCCACGGCCAACAAAACGACAAAGTAATTAAATTAAATTGAAATAATTTAATTTGAGAGATTAAAGTAAGATACCGACCGTTGCAATCAGTCCCAATGCTTTTCCCCTCCTTTGTCGCATCACAAGAAGAAATCTTCTACTTTATGCTGTGTGTAGTGTAAGGTACTCCCTCCTTCCGCAAAAACTGCACATTTTGATTTTTTTAATTAACTTATAAATTTTAAAATTCAAAATTAATGTGAATTATAGTTCATAAGGTTAATTATTTAAAAAATAATATTTACTAAAAAAAAAAATTAAACAAACAATTATTATTTTAAATTTAAATTTTTATATATTAATTAATCATGATAAAAGTCGATGTGACTTTTTTGTGGAATAGACCGTAAGATCATTCAGTAAAATTTATTTTAAAATGTTTTATAATAAGTTAAAACTTAAATTGATCATTTTCAGTTTTGACTAATAATAAAAAGTATTAGACACTAGTTCGACTTATCAGTTGAAACAAGTGTAAATGTATTTGTCTGATAAAAATTTATAAATTAAATAAATTGTAAAGATTATAAAAAGAATAATATTAATAAATAAAAAATAGTTGTATTCAATATTTTATCATAAGAAATCACCATTTCAATGCTGAGTTTTTTTTTTCTTGACATAATATTCATGAATTATTAATCAATATTATTAATATTATATTATTATTCTTTGAGACGTTTTAATATTGTTTTATTCTTTCTACATTTTAAGACTTGCAAAACTCAAAATAATTATAAATAAAAAAAAGAAGCAAAACTTGAATAAATATTAAGAAAAGAATTATCCTAATGAATATAAATTTAAGTATTATTTTTAAAAAATTTAATATCAATTAAAATAAAAAAAAACAGATGCATGGAGAGAGAGAGTTGGAAGGAGGGGAGATTAGAATAAAAATTAACTTGTAAGTTAATTTTTAAGTTAAATTAAGTCATCGCCTAACACTCAAATAATAATAAATAATTTATAAATTGACTTGACCGAACAGGGCCTACGAGGACAATCAATCAGTATATGGGCGATTATGAGACCAAAATATCGCACAAAAATTATTCACTTGATTTTCCCGTCTCCTCCTCATAAAACCTAAAACACAAATCCTTTCACCAAATCAATTAAGCTCCTCATTACATAACAGTACAATACAGTACCTCTCTCTCTTTCTCCTCCATATTCTCTCAATCTCTTTTTCCTATATACATTAATTATACATTCTGAAAAGAATAAGAAATAGTTTATATATATATATATATATATATCCATAGATGGCCTCATCTCCCATTACTTCTAAAACTCCGGAAAACGAAATTCAGTACCAAGGTTAATTTTCATTTTGATCTCTTAATTAATTCTTTCCTTTACTCTATTGGGATTAATTAATTTATATACTAGTGTATGCATCAGGGGAATAATTAATAGTTTATATGATTTTGGTAATGCTTAATTAAATTTGCGTGCAGGAGGAGGAATGGCTACTAATCAGAACGTGCTTCAAAAGCACGTTGCTTTCTTCGATCAGAATAATGATGGAATCATCTATCCTTGGGAGACTTTCCAAGGTGCCATTTTTAAAAATAAAATAAAATAATAATAATAATTCGTTAGGTTATTTGTTACATCAACATTTCTTCTTAATTTTCTGCAGAATTCGTATTGATTTAATTTATTCAAATAAATTCTGGGTACTTGAATATGTATTATTAGGCTTTCGTGAAATTGGATGTGGACTTCTCTTGTCCTCCGTTGCTGCGCTGTTCATTAACATGGGTCTCAGTAGCAAAACTCGCCCTGTAATTCTCCCCCTCTCTCTTAATCTATCTATGATATGTATTATATGTATAATGATATACATGAATATATATAACTCCTATATATTATATCTTATGACAAAATATTGCAACTCGACACAATGACACTCTAATTAATTGATGTGTTTACTCGCAACAAAAATTACTATATTTTTCGCAATATATATATATAATGTATGTGAAAGCTACTTGTCTGGTGTTCATTTCACAATTTAAGTTAGAACCGGTTGATGAAAATGAAAAATATAAGGTTAAGCAATAATTAATTTTTTGCTTTCTTTGTTAATTATTAAATTATTCGCTTGCTAAATCAAATTTTGATTCTTGTTTCCTTCTTTTCATTTTTTGTTGGTTTAATTTATTAAAGTTAGTAATATTTTTATTATTTATTTTCTAGGAACATGTTTAATGTTCTTGGAAAGACAAGGTTTTGGACTTGATAGTTTATTCGAGATTGTCCATTCCATTTTGGCCATACATGCACTCTCGAATAAATATATGTCCTTCTCAACAATGTTATGCCAGCAATAATGTGATCAATAATTCAACTATGAAGAAAAGATGTAGGCCATGCATCAAATTCCTTTCCTCCCAAAATAAAACTCACAAACAGACCTTTTAAGAACAATTAAGTATCAAAGTTGTTGCGTTTTTCATCAATGGATAATTTTTCTTGTATGCAAGAAGAAGACTTAGAAAGAACAAGTAGTTATAGATACTTAGCCGTATTTGCAAGTTTTCGAATTTTGGAAAGAAAATGAGTAACTTTCTCTTCCCCCATAATAAAACTGAGCTGCTGATCTTTGTTTTTTTTTTGGCGTTTAAATAAAAATTTTGATTTTGGTCGTATTTCCATTGTGCCCCTATAATTGGAACATCATGGTTGATGCTGATGGTGAAGTAGATCTTAGGATAAATCCCCCTCTCAAAATTTCCAGGCCAAACCAAAAGAGAAAATGAAACTGAATGAAGAAGTGGGGATGTTGAAATTTTGTGTAGGCTATGAAATTGGTTATTTTTATTTAACATATTGAAAATGATTTATCATTGCTTTAACTTTAGCTTTATCTGTCAAATATCGTTATTCCACTGCCATATGTGTCCCACACCAAAAGTAGATGGTAAGCAAGTAATATATGCTTAATTATGCATGGTTTTTGTGGTGCAGGGAAAATTCCCTTCTCTGCTTTTCCCCATTGAGATAAAAAACATTCACAGAGCCAAACATGGAAGTGACAGCGGAGTCTATGACACTGAAGGAAGGTATATGTTATTTCATTCTATCTCTTTACATGTTTGTGCGAACGTGTATTGCATGCTGCTAATCATGTTTCGAATTGTGTCAATTTTGATGCAACTGGCCTAACTGCTATTCGAATATTGACCCCTGTTAGGGCTATGACTAGGGCCCTGAGCCGTCTATCTTGTCCAGTACTGTTGGATTTGGGCCATCCGTTTATGGTTATGATGGACATATTTCTTATTAGTCTTTCATGATCGACGAGATAGATCCATGAAAGATGATCAGGCCATATCATGTCTTATGGCCCGACCTGTACTTTGGCACCATATCCTAACAATCTCAATGTATATACTAAATAGAAGTCACTTGTTACAAGGCTTAATTTTAACCAGTGGTTTTAGAAGATTATCTTGTTTATATAAGTGGAAATTACTTGCTTGAAAATAGTTTTTCACGTTTATAAAGGTTTGTACCTTCAAAGTTTGAGGAGATCTTCAGCAAGCATGCACGCACAAATTCATTTGCTTTAACATCAGACGAACTGAAGGGGATGCTTAAATCAAATAGGGAACCAAAGGACTATAAAGGATGGTTTGTTATTTTACACTCTGAATTATAATACAACTATAGATCATGAATTTCCCCTTAAATTAAGTTAAAAGTGAAAATTGTTGAATGGACTATTGCGCGCAGGCTTGCAAGTTATACAGAATGGAAGATCTTACATGTGCTTTGCAAGGACAAGGATGGGTTATTGCAGAAAGATACGATTAGAGCTGTTTATGATGGAAGCTTGTTCGAACAGATGGCTAAGGAGAACGCTTCGGCCAAGAAGAAAGTGTAAAATTTCACCCACGTACATTGGTGGTAACTAATAACAGAATCTGGTCTAATAGCATATGCGTGTAGATTAATGTACGAATATATAAGAAAACATTATAGTGAAACATTATCTTTTTATGCAGTGTTACTTCTTCCATATAAGAAAAGGGGACATTTTTCGTGTGTGATGTTATAGAATAAGTATAAGTGTACAATATCTAAACGCTACATTCATTTTAATTATTAAAAAATGAGGCATAACATTGAAATCTATGTCATACCCTACTTTTTAATAATTAAGATGGATATAATATTTAATTTTGTATTTAGATGTTATGTATGTAGGCTTTTTTGATGTTAAAACCGTTATGAACAATCTTATATGTACATGTATTTTACACTTCTGCAGACAGATTAATGTTGTCCCAAACAACGATGTAATTGTTTCCTAATTGTTTGTTTATTATTTGTTTCATTTGTTCATGAAAGATGTTACTCATTGTGCTCATGTGTGGAGATTGACGAGGGAAATGTTTGTGGGTGAAGATTTCTTCTTTTCTTTTTAATTTGAAGAATAGGTACTTTTATTAGTTGTAGTCATTTCTTTATTTCGTAATGCCCAGATGGTTTTGATTATGCGATGATAGCATAACTTGAGAGTTGAGATCAACAAAATTACTGTTATAATTAACGCCACAAATTTGGTTTCACAATTTTTTGATTCAGTCTTTTAGTTTCTTATTTAAATTAGTATAAATACTATTTAAATTTGTAACAATTAAATATTTCATCCGTTCCGAATTATAAGATTATTATTAAATTTTTAAAAGTTAATTTCAAACATTTTTAAACATAAAATTGACTGAATTCATGTAATTTATGTTAATACAATTATGAATATTATAAACTACTCAAAAAGTATTATTAGTTATAAGATTTATTGTTTTCAAAACTTAAATATATTTTGTCAATTTTAAATTTAAAAATGTCTCGAATAAACTTTTAAAAAATTAATATTGATCTAATAATTCGGAACAGATGGAGTAATATCCAAATTTGTAAAGTATTTAAAAGAAACCCCATCATGTTAGCAAAATGGGAGGTGTCTTTTTATTTTTATATCTATGATCCGAAATAAAACTTCTTTAAAAAAATTATTTTTGGTTCTACCAAACTTATTACCCGATTTTTATCACAAATTTATGTAAGATAATATATCTTAACAAATTTTATGTAAATTTTTTTATTAAGATATCAAAAATATCTCTTAACATATCACGTAATTTAATTATATTAATATTAGTCATAAATGTATTATTAAATTAATGTTCTAACTAAATTAAATTCATTAACATATAAAATTTTATCAAATAATTGTATGAATAATGTGTAAATATTTTTGACACATAATAACTATAAAATTAGTTGAAAATTATAGTGGATTCATTATTAACTAGTTGTCACAACAAAATTAAAGTTTATTAAAACTTGAGTTTTATAGTTCTATTTTGATTAAAATTTCAAGCAAATTGTATCAATATGAACGCTAATTTAGAATTCAATTAAACATTTAAATAATTATTTTCTCATATTCATAAATAAATAAATCTATATATACTCAATTAAGTTAATATTTAACGTAATAATTGATTGAACAAACTTACAACATATAATTTAACAATTTAATATTTAACTAAATATTTAATAATTTAATAACTACAACTATCTTCTTAAAATTTTAATTAAATATTTATCTTATATTTAATTGATTATCTTAATACGAGATTGGTGAACTTGTTTAATTCAATAACCAGGTATTGTGTTATGTCCTCTGTATCAATTACAAAAAACTCGCACAGTTTTATAGACCATTGTGATGTTTTGATTTAAGATTTTTGTCCAAAAATAATATTCGATGACTTGACTTTTGAATGTGTAAACATAAATATAAGTCTAAATAATATCCTTTTCTTCGTTTTCAATATTTTTCATTTTTATCTTTCTGTATGAAAATTGTAAGCTTGATAATAATCTGTCATATTTTAAGCCCAATTTATGTTATTCCAGAAGTTGTGAACAAAGGGAATTAGCCCAATTCTATTTTGGTGTCCAACATCTCCATCTCAATGGACTGAATCAAAGATTTAGATATCGCTATGAGATTTATGTGACTTGTGACGGATATATCTCTTATTCCTAGTCATCAATAATAGAGAATCATGACATACATACTAGTAGTTAGGCTGACTCAAAAAGTTTCCATTGACAATTTAATATGCCATAACATAATTATATATATATATGCATGTACTCTAGCTCTTAACATAAAGTAAGTTAATTAAGACATATATAGTGGATAATTTTATTTGAATGATCTGTCTCTTTCCTTCTAGTATATTCTAATAGTTTCTTTTTACAACAAGGCAAAACAGATGGAAAGTAAATAAAATAAAATACAGTGGGTAGTGTCCTAACATATCACATTATTGTATCAATCAGCACCTTCGGGGCCGGATCTTCCACCCATTAAACTCCAGATAACTTCTACCGGGAATCATTTATGTGGGGACTACATTGATGGCTAGTTTGCTACAGTATTTTGACACGTACTCTCTCTCTTTTCTCTCTGAAGAGAGAGAGCATTAAACCACTAACCAAACTATTAATTATTAAAAACCCTTAAAAATAGTAGTAGTTCATATAGTATATAGCAAAAATAATTATTGACCCCCTCAACGATGATGATAGTTATACAAATCCATCTTGTTTTGAGTAATCATGGGGCCAATGATTCAAACCAGTGCCGCACTCTAGCGTAAAAGCTCTTAAAGGCTAAGCTCTCCATTGTTGAACTAAGTGCATCTCTGGGGCCAATTTAGCCCAGTTCAGCGGGCCACCTAAAGGTACTAAATCTCGAAGTAAGACGCCAAGCACTCCCTTGTTGAACTAAATCCACTTATGGGGCCACCATATGTAAATTGGGTGATCTTCCTTATGAATGCCACCATGCAATGCATCCCTCACTTAATTAGTCCCAAATTTTGTGCACCATTTCATTATGCATGGAGCTATGGTTAAGTAACAACAACTGAGTGCAAATATACTTTTTTTAACTAACTTCAATAATTATTATGGAGTCCCAATGAAAAACAAGATCAATAGTCCATCTACACATACATAAGATATCCGAGAGAGAGAGAGAGAGAGATGCACGAGGATTGATTGAATTTCCAATTGCAATTTGAACGCTTTTGCCCGTTTGAAATTTATGAGCAAGAGGAATTGATTAGAATCAAATGGATGAACTTACATATCAAAGTGGACATATGTTTCTAGTAATGTCTCGTTGTTGGCATATAAAAACTGCTTGTACAATGAACCGTGGGTGTTTTGGAATTGGTTCAGTCAAAGATAGCATAGCTCTAAAGTTATGTGGATTCGGATAGAGTATCCGAATCAAACACAAGCATACTTTAAGAAATTTAACACGAGTACTCTTTACTTTTGTCAATTTATTTATATATTAATATAAAATTTTCGTCTCTCATATTCTTGTCTAATTATCGAGCGTCAAACATAAATAATATTTCAAAAAGTTCATGTAACATAGGGATATAGGTAATAGCTGTCGATATTTCTACACTTTTCACAAAAAAAATTGCCCTGTTTTTTACATTTACCTTATATTACATAGGATGAGTACGAATTTTTCTAAATTCGTAAATCGACTAACCGCATAACGTTTTTCATTATTTCCATGTAATATAGATGGTCCATGCATAACATAACCACAATATTCATCATTATCAACTAGAACACGCTCCATCTCCATCGAGTTAACTAGATCACTGACTCAAGTAAATTCTTCACCAAGCAACCTCTTTTCTTTCCTTTCTCCCTCCTCCCAAACTAGCTAGCTACTTCAGTTCCCATAATAACACAGCCTATATCTCTTTCTTCTTTCTCTCCCCTGAGAATTAGTAAAATAAACAAACATGTCGGTTCGATCATTTTCTCTCTTCTCAAACTTCGTTTACTTCCTCACCATCTCAGTCTTCACTTACCCATCAATTTCTACTATAGACACCTTCCTCTACGGTAGCTGTTCCCAGCTAAAATACGCTGCCGGAACACCGTACCAGTCCAACGTCAACTCCATACTCTCCTCCCTGGTCAACTCGGCTTCCTTGTCAAACTACAACAACTTCAAAGTCTCACTCCCGGGGTCCGCCCAAAACGACGCCATTTACGGCCTCTTCCAATGCCGGGGCGACCTCAGCACGTCCGACTGTCGAGACTGCGTGTCCCACTCGGTGAGTCGACTCGGAGTCCTCTGCCCTGACTCCACCGGTGGGGCCGTGCAGCTGGACGGGTGTTTCGTCAAGTATGATAACGTTTCGTTTTTGGGTGTGGAGGACAAGAGTGTGGTGTTGAAGAAATGTGGGCCGTCGATTGGGTACGATTCGGATACGTTGACTAGGCGTGATGCTGTGCTGGGATATCTGACGGCTGAGGGACAGTTTTTTCGGGTTGGTGGGTCCGGGAAAGTGCAGGGTGTGGCGCAGTGTGTTCAAGATTTGAGTGTGAGTGAGTGCCAAGATTGTCTTGCGGAGGCGACGGGGCAGCTGAGGAACGAGTGTGGGTCGGCGGCTTGGGGCGATATGTTCTTGGGCAAGTGCTACGCGCGGTATTCCGACCGTGGCCACCACATGAGAAGAAGCGGTAAGTCGTCTCAGTATACCCGCGGCCCGCCTCACCTTAGTTGGTGGTTTTTTATTTTTGGTTTTTGTCACTAGTAAATTAAATTAATTACTTGAACGGAACAAGAATTAATGGCCATTTCGGTGAATTCAAAATAATTAAAAAACAACTAGGTTCTGTAAATTCTTCATTTTATGCATGTATGGTGTGTTGCGTAGAGAACGTGTTAGTGTCGTAGATAATTATTGCTTGACCTACTTGTTGTGTTGAATATATGACTAAATTGTTAATATTGTTACCGTCAAAAGAGAGAGAAATTATTAAAATGGATTAAAAAATCTGCTTTAATTACAATAATAATCTCATTTATAAACTAATTAATTTATAAATGTTGTGAATATTAAAATATATTTTTATTCCATGTATACCCTATAAATACTAAGATATTAATTAGTTTTGGAGAGTGAATATATATATATATATATATAAAATAATGAAATCATTATGTCAAATTTAATGATATTATATCATTTTAAATTACCTTAACTAAAAAGTGAATTTTTATTAAACCAAATAAATTGATTTTGTGTGAAGGGGCAAGTGCTCGGTTTTATGTCTACAGAATATAATTAAAAAAGTTATTTTCCTTTTTTTTTGGGTGTTTGATACTGTAGTTTCGGTGTGATATATAGATGGGAAACTTTTCAATTATAATTGATAATTTAGTACTTAGCTATTTTGGGGAGAGAGCGTTACCTCTTGCGTCTCCATAGTCAAAAGGTGGAAAGAGTTATGCCTGAGTTGGGATATGGTTCGTATTACTTTTGAAAAGAGAAATGATCAATAATACTTTTGGCGGGGTTATTTGCTAATATAGTAATGTGGTTGGGTTCTTGATTCTTAAAATAGATCGATGAGTTATTTGACTATATACCTAGCTAGAACACTGAGTTTGGACATAAGCATTTCTCCAACAAAAATGAAAAAGATACAGAAATACTGTAGTATTATTCTGTGAGATTAATAAATTACTACAAGGAACTTAAAAATTAAATTCTATGGTGATCGATTTAAGATTAGATACCATTGTAATACAAAAGCTACTTTTGTTTGTTTACAAAAATGACGCGCATGTATAATAGAAGTATTTATATTAATTTATCATTATTTTAAATTATTTTATCACATATTTAATTTATTTATTTAATTTATGAACTATTTATTATCGTGTTTTTAAGATAAATACGCTAAGTATACTGCTACAAATTTGATTGCAGATTCTGATGATGAAACACAAAAGACACTTGCGATTCTCATCGGGATTATAGCCGGTGTCGCATTAGTTATTACTCTCTTATCTGGTTTGAGCAAACTTTGTGACGACAACAAAGGTATAAATGCCTGTGTCATTTGGTATTATATATCCCTCCTCCACTAATAACTAACCAACTAAATAAGTAAAGATATACTATTACTTAATGTTTCAATTTTGACCACATTGCAGATGGCAAATAAAGTTGGAATCTTTATAGGCCCTTTTCCATGGAAATGTTCCCTCAAAATTGCTTCTATCCATCTTTTAGTAAAATGACTCGCATTTGGTGCTCTCTCTCTCTCTCTCCATAGCTATCTAGCTCTCCCTTTTGGCTTTTTGAGAAGTTTCCTGTAAAGAAGAGATAAAGGTAGACGCGTAAGGGGACAAGTACATTGAAGCAAGAGAAAGAAAGTATTAGAAATAACAAGGTGATAGCGGCTCCCACATTCTTTCTTTTCAACGTTACGTTGTAAATGGTCATCTTTTTATGAAAATATGTGGTGCTATATATAATGTGTGGCATTGTCTAATGTTAAGCCCCTTTAGCTAGCTGTGCATTTGTCAAACTTTATTCGATTCATGTAAAATTAACTACCTTAACATAGTTATAAAAATTTATTAGCATTTTAATATCACTTATTTTGTTGAACTTTATTCATGTTGATGATCTATTATATATAATGGCGAAGTCAAACTCATTTTTTATCTGTATCAAAATTATTACTAAATTATAAATAATTTATTGGGAGCCCCGACCAATTTTTTTTGAATATTTTTTTACTTTTGAATCACATATACATAAAATATATATTATATTACAATGACAATATAATAACGTATAACGTATAATATATATACACCATATTCACTCATAATAGACTTTTTTTATCACAGTTATTCATAATTAATTAATTTGAAAAATAATTTAAATTATGTTATTATTTAGTTTTAAAATATTATAGGGAGAGATACATATATAGAGGTGATATAAGTCATATGGGGTTAAAATTTAATCGAAAAGGTTATAAATTTTTAATTTGATCCCGTATAGTAGAAAATTTATAAAATTTGAGTTGGGTCAATTTATATATTATATTTAAATTTTTTAAAATTTACGCTACATTATAAACTAATTACTCCACTCGGTTATACGTAACTTCGCCCCTGATTATATATATACTTATATTATATGCTATATATAGTGATCAGTTAATGATTATACAGAGACAAGCCATGCATGTTATAAAATTGCTCGAGTAAATTCTTTGGTGCTAATTGCTATGCCAACTACTTTAAGTCGGTCAGTCTTGGTTTGCGCTGGTTTATCTAAAATCTTACTATCATATTTGACTAGGGAGCTCTTGAGGAGAATATTATATATAGAACGATTCAATTAGTACATTATAAATAACTATCGATGCATGATTGAGACTATATTCCAACTACTTTTAGTTGCATTGGAATTGACGCTTATTAATAATTGAAAAGGCCAACCAAAGTTGATACTTCCATAGAGTTTAAACTTTAAACAAAGAAGAATATTGTCAAGTGGGAATTAATTATATAATTCTCAATCATCTATTATTCGGTGCTTTTAGCTTGCAAAAGATTTCATTATGGTGGATTTGGTATCCACGGATGATCACTTTTATCTTATCATGGTTATTTTATTGGACTCTCTATCTATCTATCTACATATATATAAATATATATGAAGGATAATCTATAACAATTATATGTTATGGACAAATACTATTTAATACGTAAAATATAACAAGCAACGCTGGAGATTAAAATTGAAATTCCAACGTCCGCTAGTTCATTCTATCGGACTGATTAAACAAATTTTCTTGACAAAAATTGCCCATTCTCTCAAACCACGTCGAATTATGCATTATATGATAGTAGTCCAGCTTTAACATATGCGTCCGCTAGTGATGGATCGTGTACATATACACACACAATGACATGAAGAATGTTGACTAGTTTACGCACTAGTGTTAATGAAAGGGCTTCACTTTACTAATCTAATTATATTGATTTCCAGTAATGGCTCAAGTTGTATCCCTCTACCCATCTCCAGAAGCAACTGGCAAGAAACCAGGCTGAGTCTCCCGATGGCGAGAGAAACTCTGTGACCCTTTGCTAACTTCTGCATTTCCAGATTGACGGCCTGACCTGAAGATTGTTTTTTGCATAAAATGGATTACTATGAAGCTGAAAGAAAGAGCAACGTAGGAATTCAGAAGCCATGCATCAACTTAAGATTTCATTTTAACTTTCAAGTCATTTCGTTTAGGATTCCTAGAACATTTATAGATTTCAAGCCAGGAATATCATGTGGCAGTATAGATTTCAAGCAGTGATTATGTGATTGCAGAATGTTATTTTTCATTCAGATCATCCACGGTGATTAGTGTCGAACTGAGGAATACCAATTAAATGATTTTGACTTCAGGGTAAATCCAAATGTAAGGAACAAGTGGTGTAAGAAATACCATCCATCCACTCTCTGTCTGTATCAGAGATTTCTGATATTAATAGCTCAAAAATTAAATTCAGCAAGCAGACTAAGTTCAAAAGTTAGATCAGTCATAATACAGAACATGTTTTCGACACCTTTCAAATTTGGAAACTGAATTTTATATCCTTCCTTACCCAAATTCATATTGCCTACTGATTGCATAACTGCCTGATCAAAAAGGGACTTGAACAACACCCAGTGAAGTGACTCACATTCTTAGATAAATCTGTACAAAACTGCATTTTAATATAGAAAAGCTGACGCAATTCATGTCCGACCAGGTCTTTTACCCAGTTAGAAGAATATATTGGATTTCTCGACAGAACTAGTAATTTTCACAAATTTTCTCAAGTTAGGAATCCAGTTATATCAACTTTCATGCATAGATAGCAGCAATACCCCAATTGAAAACATGGTAAAGAAAATGCACTCTTGCCATGTAAGAATGATCATTAATAGCAAGAACAAAAACAATGCCAAGAATATCAATGCGAAGAATATTAAAAAGACTACTTACAGTTTTCTTAGAAGAACGTTGAACACTAGAGAGCTCAATATTCTGGACTTGGTCATTGTACACGGCGCTCAATATTCTGGACTTGGTCATTGTACACGGCGTCATCGTATATGGGATTCCTTGTATTCAGTTAGTCCTAGCGGACGTTAAGATCCCAATTTTAATCTCCACCGTTGCTTGTTATATTTTACTACTAGATGGTGTTTGCCTAATTACTTGTTATATTCTACTACTAGATAGCATTTGCCAAATTTTTGTCTATGGCAAGTATTTGTTATGGATCGCCCCTCCTATATATATATATATATATATATATTGGAAGATGCAATGTAGATCATGATAAGTTCCACAAGGTTTGATATAGAAATTAGTGCTGTAGAATATTCCTTGATTAACAAATGCAATAAATTAAGGCTATACACAAAGATATCAAGATCTTTAGAAAAGGACACATACATCCAAGGCTTACCAATGTAAAAAAAAAAATAGCTCATATTTTCTGATCTTGTTGCCCCTCATATTTTTGTTCGGATAGCTCATGCATTTCTATGAGATCATGTGCTAGCTTCTGATCCCAAACTGAACCATGTTCCTGGAACATCTGAGCTATCTTCACCGAAAAGTCGAGAAGATTCAATACTCTTGAAACCTTGCATATTTCAATCTATTCACATGTTTTGACCCAAGTTCTCTTTGAGGCAATGAATTGACACTTGATCCATGCTCTTTGAAGCTATGAATTGACACTTAATCCATGCTGTAATTAGATCTCGCTATAAACCTAACCTTCCTTCTTTATGGGATTCTTAAAATGATCCATAAAATGGCGGCCACAAATTTTAATATGGATGGAAAGGAACACCGTATTCTGTCGCAAGCAGACACGTAGTGCACTTGGCATCCATTACAATCCTAGTTATACATCAAGTGCCTAGACTATAAATCCTACAAACACCCAAAAAGGGAGGGGGGGGGGGGGGGGGAATGAGAAAAAAGGCCAAATAAAAGAAAGAAAACAAAGAAAAATAGAAAATATTTAGACTGGATTCTAAAACTGAATAAAATATTACAGATTGTTGCTAAAGTTCCTCATCAATAAGAATACCAAACAAGAGAAAGTCACCTAATTAGAATACTTATCCTACAAAATCCTCTAAAATGCCAAGGTAATAACAAAATCTACATAATCAACTATCATATTTAGCTCTAAGAAACACCGACATTGCATTACGTATGTCCATGGAAATGGTAATACTATAATTTAATTGGACGGAAGAATAGCATGCCCAATCTCAATAGGGGAGCATGCTGCACTAATATGTGCTTATTCAAAACATGGCAGACCTTCTTGGGTTCTCTCCTTATCTTCTTGATCCGTCTAAACATGAATAACTGAAGGGGGCAGAATAAGACTAATTGTTTGACCCTTCTTTGTGCAGAAAGATCTGGGATGCCTGAGATTCTTTCCTACTCCTCCTGGTCTTATGAGAAATCAATACACCATGATGCAAAAAAAAAATAATTAATGGCATTTAATGCTGCAAAACTAGCTGAATGTATATGGAAAAACTATTTGTAAGTTTTGTTCTAGTAAGAGCAATGACCAAATTTCCGTTTTCCAGTTTTAAAGTTATTTTTCTTAACAGTTCAACTTCCAATGTAAACAAGATGTTAGCACTGAAAGCCAATGGCTCACGGAAAGAATTTGATATCATCGTCTTAACGCTGTTGAATCTTCCATCATGAAGATAAACTCCTTTAAGTTAACTGCTGTTCTAAAAGCTGGACAAAATTCAAACCTTTTCCCTACCCACTCAAGCTTGCTGCAGTCCTGCAAGATCCAGATACTAACCCATGTTTGTTAGTTTTATTTTTTTATTTTGGGGGAAAGGAAAGAGAAAGTTCTTTCTTTCCAACAAATTGGAAGACAATATTGGAAGGAAGAACTTTCCCTTCTTATCCCTTTGCTCCCCTTCGAAACAAAACTCACAAACACAAACAAAGTACTGACCAACTAGAATATACAAAATGAAGATACCCATCTGACTCCTGCACACCTCCCTAATTGATATTGATTTCTACTCAAGATCACAGGACCTGGTAATTTATGACAACCAGCTTCTACGAAACAGCAGATTTCAACTTAATCATGGTGGCATTCTTATAGAGGTGTCGCAGATTGCCATGGTGCTCTGCCATGGTATGAGATGATTACTCAGGGTCCAAATCCTCAACACATCAGAGATATGAAAGATAACAGATTTAGAGAGAGAGATTCCACACTTAGAATTTTAAGGTTTCATGCCAACACTGAACACCCTAAGCAGACACGTGACTTACAGAAATTGTTTGATCTTTTCTTTCATTTGAACATAAAAAAAAAATTCCGTCATAGCTGCACTACCCGGCACAAGCCTTGGGACTGTAAACAACTGATTGAAGCACGATCCCACTCCATTAGTTTAAACCTGGCTTAACTCAACTCGAATTTGCTTAGTGAGTGGACCTTGAGCAAGATCTTTTGTCCATTTAATTAAATGAGTCAAATCCTGAGACTCGACTCCAACAAGAACATTTGCCTATTTATAAAAGAGTCAAACTTGAATTATGCCATGTCCTGCTCGAGACAGACTCATTCAAGTCTACTCAAAACTACCTCGTGACAGACTCAATTAGGACTGAGCATGAAATCGATATAACTATATATCATAATATATAGTTATAATAGTATTACATGAATAATGTAAGCTCAGCAAGCCCGACAAAAGCTCAAGTCAGCTCATCCCAGCTAGTTCCCTAGTTTAAAAACTCTACTCAACTTGTTTAAATATTAGTCAATTTGGATTTCTAAAAACCAAAATAACTCACTCTTTTCGAGTCCTAACAAACAGTTTAAGAAATGATCACAGTCCAGACAACAGTTTCCTCTTTCATATGCTACAATAATATCAAAAAACATTAAACCATTTGTATAATTTTATATCAAAATGTCCAATTCATGTCCTTCCAACAAATGTATACATCACATTCCTGAATATACAAATAAACTTGTGGTAGCATAAATAGCAAAAACAAATTAAAGTAATCAACGAAGAAATGAAAAAATATATATCCAAAATTGACAATCGCAATAGACACACGAAAGCTCTAAATTAAAGTACCATCAACAAGAAGTCAATAAAAAGATTAATCCAGAGTAGCCATAGCATTCATCAATAGTTCAAGAGAGATACGACGAAATTACTTTAATAAACAAAATCTATTCCTACACCATAACAAGGGTGAAAAACACAAATTAATGAAATGCACTTATCTTCGAGATCAGTCCTGATTCTTCAACTTCTCAACCCGCTGATTCAATTGCTCGATCTGAACCACCAAACGGGTCACCGAGAAAAGTAACCAGTAAAACATCAGGGCGGAGGCGATCAACAGCGCATTGCGCTGGCTCTTCATGATGGATTTCTGGTGGCGCAAGTGCTCGGTCGGCGTGCAAGACTCGGTCGATTCGCAACTCGGGCGAGTCTCGTACTTCCAGTAGATATCCAATAGCAAGAAGAGACAAAAGGGGACGATGGAGAGGAAAGGGCTTGAGGAGGTTTCGCGTAACGGCGACTAGACCCTTCCGTAGACCATCGAGGCCCGGGATCGAGAGGAGGAGGACCAAGACGGCTTCTGCGCCTGCGGCGTACCCGAGAACTACCCATTCCAACGCCATTGCTGGGTGAGATTTTAGGTGGAAAGTGCCGAAAGGCTAACTGGGGAAGAAGAATGAGTGACGCAGGAGATTGTGAGAGGAGCTGACATGTGGCAAAAGTATGTACAAACTTTACACGTTAGGATACAGATATCTGGCATCTTTCAAGGGGACGAGGGAACGGAAAAAAAGAATAATTCTACGCTTATTTGAAATATTACTATCATTCACGTTATTAAAAATATATATATAATATAATTTTTAATATAAAATATTTTTTTTAATAATATAAATAATAATAATAATATTTAAAAATTATAAATATAAATATATCCAAAAAATATATATACATATAGTAGAAAGTACTGTGAAAAATATAAATTTTAGAGGGTATAAAATAAGATGAATAAATTTTAGAATTTAGAATATTATAGATTAATTGAACGAAATTATTAAGAAAACAAAGATTTGATCATATTTAAAGGTTACCTGATTAGATTATTTTTTATGAAAAAAATAATTTTATTTGTTTATCTAAATATTACGTTTTAAAAATATTATTTTTTATAAATAAATAGGTTAATTCTAAAATATTTTCTCCAAAGTGAGACGTATAGCATCTCAAGCGAGGTAAAGTTTTGAAAATTAACAATTTGGCTTGTACAAATAATCATCAAGGTTTGGCTTGTTCTGAATTCTTAATTTACAAAGTGATTCTACGTATTTATAAATAATTTTTTCTCATATTTATATATAATTTTATTATCATATTATTATTATTATTATAAAAATAAATATATAATAAATTTAGAAATAAGAATGAGTTAGATGGGGTTGGACCTACGGGATACCTGTTAGGGGTGAGCATGGTGCAATTTGGTGCGGTTTGAAGCCCAAACCGCATATGAAACCGCTTAGGTGCGGTTTGACAAATCCAAAACCGCACATAAAACCGCATGGTGCGGTTTGGTGCGGTTTTAAAACTTGCGGTGCGGTTTCGTTTGGTGCGGTTTCGGTTTTGAAACCAATTGAAAATATATATTAGTTGCAGTAAAAAGACAATCACTGAGACCAAAAAGAACAAAGGAATAAATGAGCATAAAAGGGAAAGATTTTATCCAAACCAATGACATATAATGTTTTTATTATATTACTACTTACAATACAGGCACATATAACATATTTAAGCATTACATTGCACTAACAAACTAAAATTCATTGCAAATTATGATAATATATACTATGAATATAAATTGCTAGCACTACACATAATTTGGTTACATCTCAAAAAAAGAGAAAATAAGGAAATAGTTTATATTTCTTCTAAAGATGTGCAAATTTTAGTTAACAATATGGTACCTAAAGTAAAGAACTAAATGTGCTAAAGTATGCAGTTCTCCCTTCTAAATCATGAAAAGTTATGATTGAGGACCACTATCACTTAATTCATATGGTAATAGAGAGCTGAAACATAATAGCAGTGCACCTGTTTCTGAAGCTTAAGAGAAAATGTATACTTCTCTCAATTTAGAGTCTTAGTGCTCGAAGCTCGTGTTCCATGTCCATCACCTACCAAACACGCAACAAGTTCTCATTATAAAGTTGCTTTTGTTCATCAAACAATTCATATAATAGAAATGAATATGATTCTGTTGACTGTGATAAAGAAAAAAATATTCTATGTTATTGTCTCTCATAGCTTGCTCAAAATACAGTTCGCCACTTGAGATTCTGCTATAGACAAAGGTTTTAAAAGTTCCTTGATAGGGAAATATAATACATAATTGAACAATTTAGGAATTTTGTTACAACCACTCATTAACGGAGTTACGGAGGTAGAAGAAATGCATGACAGCACACATGTCAAGGAAATGGTAACGACAAGTCAATGACCAGACATTTATATGCCTGCAGTCAAAGACTCAAAGCAAGTAAACTATGTGACATTAACGCACCTTGCTAGGCTGATTCAACAATCTAATTCTTCTAGCCTGCTGAACCTCCTCCAGTTCCTAGCAGCAATTTAAGGCAAGTCCAAAATGAAAATCAGCTTTCATATTCAATAAAAGAGTTAAGAGTTTTATCTCATTATTTATAATCCCTCTAACACGGACATGCCAATTTTTTCCGTCACTAACATGGCAGGGAAGGATATCTGTCTAACTACAATTTTTACATTGCTCGAAGTACCAAACATAATGAATAGGGTGGTTCACAAAGATTGAAACAATATTAGGTGCTAAAATAAATTAGCTTACGTTTTTAGAGAATGGGTCATGTTAAGTTACCAATTGCTCTAAAAGCTTACGTTTTTAGAGAATGGTCCTACTAGGTATCATGATTTATTAAAAGTCCTCTCGTGCAAATGCTTTAGAACTGCAGCGATTCAGATTATAACAGCATATAACTGGATTTCTGTAATCAGTATCACTAAACTCAATATTTTTACTCATCAAACAAGATCAAAGGAGGCATATGATTTCAATTTGCATTTGTATTTAAACATACACTTTCAAACTTCAGAAAATTTACGACTACTATTTCAAAAATATAAAAATTCCATCACTTAGTAAGTACCTGTTTCCCTGAGGTTTGAGAGATTCTTTCTTATTCAGCAAGGGCCTCCCCGATTCTCTGAACTACAGCTCTAGCACTCTCAATTTCAGCACAAGCAGAGGGGGATCTTTGAAACTCTAGAAGTAAAACCATGGCAAATGAAAGACATTACCTCTTGTGGGTTCTTCTTGATTGAAGTGAGACCTTCGGTTGAGGTCCTTGAGGAATGGAGGAACGCTGGAAGAGTCGAAGTGGACCGAAGAGATGCGAAGTTGTGAACTACGAAGATAGATCAGAGACCTGGAGCAACGAATTAGGGCTTGAGGAATATATATAAATAGCCAAAACGACGTCGTTTTGGTTATGTAATATAAAAAAAATAAAAAAAAACCAGCAAACATGATGCGGTGCGGTTTAATAAATGCGGTTTGGGCCAGAAACCGAACCCAAACCGCAAATTCGGTTTTTTGACTATCCAAAAACCGTCACATACACCAAAACTATTGGTGCGGTTTTAATTTGTGCGGTTTGTGCGGTTTCGGGGGTAAAACGGTTTTTTGCTCACCCCTAATACCTGTCATAAGAAAATTTCAAGTGATATATATTAATCGAAGATCACAGTAGTAAAGTTTTATATATATATATATATATATATATATATATGGTAAAAATGTAGGTACACAGTTGTGTACCTATACGGTAGGTCTTTAACGACGGTTTGAATAGTTATGGCGACAGTACTATCAAGAAAACTATCACCATAACAATTAAAACCGTTATCAAAAACCTACCGTATAGGTACACAGTTGTATACCTACATATATCCCTATGTGTGTGTGTATATATATATATATATATATATATATATATATATATATATAGACACACACACACATGTAAGGAGTTTTAATTCAAAAGCCTTAAAAAATTATTATTATTATTTATCGGTCTATTTATATTATAAAGGGGGAGGGAGAGAGAAGTATCAGATTCTTTGTAATAAATTTTTTTATTTTTTTGTATTGACGTCTACGGCGTCGGTTTTAAGGGTCTATAGCGACGGTATGTCCCGTCACGGTAGCTATAAAAAATAAGGCTATGACAACGTTACATACTGTCATCATAAACTCTAAAAACCGTCGTCATAAGCCTTGACACAGAGAAAAAGAGAATTTGATTACATATGATCTCAACCCATGAGGAGTGGAGCTATTTCTGGAGACTCTATCATAATATACTAATAGCTATCTTATTTTTTCTCTCTTTTTTTATTTTTATTTTTATATATATATTTTCTCATTGGTATTTTTAAAATTTAATTTAATTTTTTTAATTGCAAATACATAGTATATGTCACATAAACTATTATTATATACTAAGAGATGGAATGATGACATCAGTCTTGAGACTGTGTCACAAATCCCTTTCCTTTTTTGCCCCTATAAGTTGTTTTATAATTTTGTCCTTTTTATTTTTTCTTATTTTATCTTTTAAATTTAATAAAATTACTATTATATCTTTATAGTAATTGCATGCGTGTATTACATTAACTAGTTATTATTAAGTGAGATTTGATATTGTAATTGAGATTTTTTTTTATTTTAATTTTTTTATTACAGTTGTGTTAGCACGTATAAATCAAGTTATATACCCTCTAAGGTGACTGATGTTACATGTTATGTTTAAAAAAAAAATCACATATAATATTAATACAATTAATCATATGATTTAATAAAATTTAGAGTTTTAATAAATTTAATTTACGCATGACATTAATTTAATAATGAAATTTAAAACTGATATTAATATGGTAGATCGCATAATATGTCAAAAGATTTTTATAATATATTTATAAAATTGTAATAATAGAATTATCTCACATAATTTTTCTAAGATATATTATTTTACATAAAATTGTGATAAAAAAAAACTTGTAATAAAACTAGTAAAATTATAAATAAATAAAAAATTCTATTAAAGATATATAAATAAAATATATATATATATATATATATATATATATATATATATATATATATAGGTTAGAGTTTCTTGTGAATATTTTACAAATTTGACTAGTATTTAATTGTTATAAGTTTGGATAATAATTGTACTAATTTTCAATGTTTAGAAAATCGGACCGGACTGGCGGTCCGACCGGAACCGGTTGACTTTCCAGTTCGGTTAACCTAGAAAATCGGTTTGACAGTGACTCGGTCAAAAATCTGTTAACCACCTGTAAAACTAGTTAATTAAACCGGTTGACTCGATTTTCAAGTTTTTATTTTTATTTTTTTTTACAAAAATATTTTTACTAATATTATAACATTATTTTACTATATTTTTGTTTATAAGAAAATTAGATATTTTTAAAATTTATTAACTATTAATAATATATATTTTTATGTATTTATGACGTTATTGGTTCAATAACGATTTGACCATTGGTTGGACCAGTGACCCATCCACCCGGTAACTTTTTCAGTTCGATGACCAGTTCGATTTTATAAACATTGCTAATTTCAATAGAAAAGTAAAAGGTTAAGCTAAAAATTTGTGAAATCAAAAAATGGTGAAATTAAAAACTAATAAAGCCAAGTTTGTATTTTTAATTAGATAATTGATATTTTCACATGCTAATTTAATATTTTCACAAGTGAGTCTCACTTGATCTTGCAGAAACATCAAATTATCTTGTAAAAATATCAATTTCATATGGGAATTGATATTTTTGTAAGCTAATTTGATATTTTCACAAGTAAATTCTATTTAATTTTATAAAAATATCAAATTAACTTGTGAAAATATCAATTCTTCTTATTTATATAGTTAATTATAGTGTAATGTATAATTTTTCATAAACAATATATATATAAGAGTAAATACCATATACTGAATACTTTCTCGACATACGATACGACTCAATACTCTCTGTATTTTATAAAAAAAGTTTTATTTATAAATTTTAAACGTATATTTTATTTTATATTTACTCTTAAAAATAAAAAATTATTGGTTTAATATTTATTAAATGGGTAATTCGTGCAAGGTAATGGTTTTTTTTAATAAAATTTATAATTTTCAAATTATATTTTATATGAAAGTAAATATAAATAAATGAATTATGTCATATATTTATATTCTATTTTTAATGTGTAATATGCATATTTGTATTGACCAATAAATTCTATAATATTAATTTAGAGTTGTTATTAATTATTTCAATATATAGTTTTATTTAATTTCGATGGTAAATACTTAGTTTATAAATTTGAGTTGTTTTTTTTATAAAATTTATGTGCATACTTGTATATATATAAAATTCTTGTGTATATTTTATGGGATGCGAATAATGTATACATTGTATCAAAAATAATAGAGAGTCTTGAATGATTGACTCATATATAAAATATATTTTCATATATTAGATAATTTGAATATAGGAGTTGTTTTCCAATCTCTATTAGATCCTAAATTATGTCATACATGCATGCATTTATATATATAAAATTATTGTATATATTTTATGGGATATGAATAATTTATACATTGTATTAAAAATAATAAAGAGCTTTTAATAATTGATTTGATATTGACTCATGATCAGTTAAAATAATTTTATAAAATTATAAATTTATTGGATAAAGTGTAATTAATAGTAGCAAACTCCAGGATAAAATATTATTTTATATCAATAATAATAAAAGTTTCTTTAAAAAAAAATGACAAATGACTCATTTTGTGGAATATTATTATCAGCCCGTAAATACAACCAGTAGGTCCCACTTTTTCTTATGCCACGGTGTATATAATATCGTCACTGGAAGTTGGTAGTCAGCCTGGTATATTCCTCACCCGAGTATAACGAGACAGTCGAGCCACCCAAACGCGCCATTGCTAAGCTTCCAAGAAAGCTCTTGGCCGACTTTCTTCTTCCCCAAAAAGCCCTAGCTTTCCTTCCATCGATTTCTTCGTAGCCACTTCTTATCTTTTTCACTCTATTTTTCTTATACAGAAAATAAATTCAATGGTTTCGTAGCAAAATCCAATCAATTTGTCAACAATTCTCAGCAAGCAAATACAATCAGACCATAATTTTGCCTCCATTTTGTGATTGTTGATCTTTGATTTAGGTTTAGAAGATGGATGATGTGAAAGATAAATTCAAGGGTTTTATAAAGAAAGTCAACAATCCATTCTCATCTTCTCCTTCTGGTAAATTCAAAGGCCAAGGTAGAGTCTTGGGTTCTTCGTCTTCTTCTTCGGCTCCTTCCAATCCAATTCTCAAATCTGCTTCAAATCGCCAGCTGCATAATTCGGAAAATTCCAAGCCTTTGCCTCAACGAAGGTATGATTCCGATAATCTAGTCCAGAGTAAATTGGAGCCAAATGGTAAACCATCAAATGGGTTTGTAGCTTCTAACTCAAATAACACTAAGCCGTTGCCTCAAAAAACCAGCAATTCTGACATTCAAGTTCAATATAAGTGGGATAGTAAGAAAAATTCGGAGTCTAATCCGAAACCGACTGATGGATTTGATCCATTTGATTCGCTGATCACTACTGGGAAAAGAAACAAAAATGGGTATTCTTTAGATAATGTGTTTGAGTGTCCTGTATGTGGTGGAGGTTTTGGGTCCAAGGAAGAGGTTGCAGCTCATATTGAGAATTGCCTGAGTAACGTAGGGTCTAACAATGTGGTTAGTGAAAATAGGGTGGAGGATCAAAGTGAATTGGAGGCTTGTGTTGGTGCATATGTTTCTGGAAAGCCTGCAGAAGGGTCAGTCAGTGTTGTGCTTAAGCTTTTGAAAAATGTAGTTAAAGAACCAGAGAATGTAAAGTTTAGGAGGATCAGAATGGGGAATCCAAAGATAAAGGAGGCCATAGTGGATGTTGTTGGAGGTGTGGAGTTGTTGGAGTTTTTGGGGTTTGAATTGCAAGAGGAAGGTGGGGAGATGTGGGCAGTCATGGAATTTCCTTCGAGTGAGCGTATTGGGGTAGTTAAGAATGTCATATCATTCTTGGAACCACCAAAGCTTGAAGATTTGTCATCTACGGCTCCAGCTAAGAAGGAAGAACCAGTGGAGCATAAGCAAGAGCCAGTGGAGCATAAGCAAGAGCCAATGGAGCATAAGCAAATCGACAGACAGGTACATTTATCTTGGTTCTTATTATGTTGTGTAATATCATTATTTCATTATGACTTATTACTGATTAGTCGTTATCAAAATGTACTTGCTTTCACTTTATGCTTAGGATTATCAGTATTATTGGCTCTTATTATGTTACGTAAGGTAGTTAATGTGTTATAAGTGTTTTGTCGTTGTCAAACGTTCTTGCATTCACTTTGTTTTCGGGGTTATCATTGCCTTTTCCCTTTATATACTTTGGAGGCTTCTGTTTATGTTTTGTCTGATAAACCGTGAAATTTATTGGATGTCGTTTAGATAGAATAGGAGCTTAGAAACTGTCTGAAAACTTGTTTTCAAATTTATTTTGAAATGAATCACAACCGGGAAAAAACAAAAAAATCATAATAAAGGATTGAGAGGAATTTTTCCATATAGAATAAAGAGTTAAGAACAAATTTATTTACGCATAGTATTTCCTGTCAAAAATTAAAAAGAAAAGTTATAATTTTTCTCTTCTTCTGCTAGTCATACTTTGAACATCCAATTAAGTGTGGCTTTGTGATAATTGTCTAAGTACGATCTCTTTGAACCCATGATTCAGGTGTATTGCAATAGAGTTTTGTTCAAAATGTATTAAAATATTTTATGTGAATGTTAGTTATTAGAATTGAAGTTGAACAAGATCAAATCAGATCCCTTACCAGCATTGATCTATCTACAACTCTGTTCATACATCCAAAGCTCCGTACATTCCATTTTAGATGTTGTCTTTTACAATTTTGAAAATCATTCCTTTTCTCTTTTCACTTCATTTATAATATCTAGTTTTACATGGACGTATATTATACTCCATCCGTCCCAGGATAAAAGTCTTTATTACTATTTTAGGCAGTTCCAAGTTAAATGTCTACTTACCTTAAATAATCTATTTTTTGTAATAATTTACCTGTAATATCTTTAGTATTAATTGTCATATTTCTATTCTCTATGCATATTTATGGAACATCACTAATCATGTGCACAAAACTATGTAATTAAATGAGAATTTAAATATGGACAATTTTGTCATTTTATCATCTTTCTTAATATGCACAAAAAGTCAACCAAATTTTTTATCTTGGGACGGAGGGAGTAATTGATTCTCTCTAATAAAAGGATCTTTTCTTTTGATGAAATGAATAATTAATTTTTTTCTTTTTGGAAGGAAGGGAGAGTGTGGGCAAGTAGACGATAAAAATACACTTAAAGAAATCGTATTATTAACCTCTGGACTCTGGATCAAATAAATGTCTTGTGGTTTTCTTCTTCTTTTCATTGAAAAATCAGACCACTTGGCTAAACTAGCCGCTTCAATAAACAATTTCATTATGTGCTACAAATATTTTCTGCTACGCATCTTCAACTTGAGTCTCTGTCCAGCTCTTCATAAGCAGAAAACAGATCCTAGATCACATAATCAGGGTACTTGGGGTGCCAATCTAAGGCACAAAGAGATAGTAAGTGGATGCCGAAAAATCCATGAACCCAATTCCAAGAATTCGAGGATTGATTTCAAAATACTCGTGTTTTTAGCCATTTAGACCCCAACTTGTCAAAAATTCATCATGTTTGTACTGCATTTGTAGCAAATCAAGAGTTTATGCTTTATCTATCATCTTTTGAAATCTTCCAGTTAAATAGTAAATCTATGAGCTTTCAAAGGATTGTTGATTGAACAAGAATAGATGAAAAGATGGAAAATATGAAAAATATGAAAAAAATGGTAACTGCCATTGATTGATCCAATTCATAGATTATTAATCTGACTAAGCATTTCATATGTTCTGAGTAGACGATATGCCGCCATTTTTCTGAAATTTGAAGGCAAGAAAGGGGTTGGAAAAGAACATGAGAAGTGGTATATGTGTTTGTGTTTCTGCTTCTATTTTTTCTTAATTTGGGATCCTTGCCTTTTTCATAGTTATCAAATCGTGCTGAAGTGCAAGTTGAGAGTTGCCGTCTCTAATTCGTGTGACTTGAACAATTAGTTATCACCTAGTCGATTCAAATCAACGATTTTCTCGACTTGGTATCTACTCAGACGACTTAGGAACGAACCCAAATTTTAATTTACCCAATTCAATTTCAAATTTCATTTGCCTTCCTTATTTATTGGAACTTATTGATTGGGATTTGCGATTGTTAAAATTTTAAACTATCAATGCCTTTTGGCAAGTACAATCGATAGTATCGTGAGTGTAAATTTTTACTTACTATTCTTATAAAACAAAAATAGATACTTTTAAATTTTTGAATCATCAATTATGATTTCAATGTGTTCGGCATAGTTTTTAGAATTGTATGATATGATGCAATACGAAGACAATTCGATACGTATCGTAAGGTGAATCGAAAATGACATTGTATCATACTATTCGACTTTTATACGATACATATCTTACGAAACGATTCAATGCACGATACTTTTTAATGTTAGTAATAGATTAAAAAAATATTTTATGTAGATACAAAAGAATAAAAGCAAAACTTTTAAACTTACTACCATTTCAAATGAAAATGTTTTTTATAGTTAAGATATTGTATGTCACTTGATGAACTTTTAAATGCAATTTAGAGTTTCATATGTTCTTCTAAGGAATTTCTCATGTCACTTTTCACAAGCAAAAACATAAATCTCCATTTGTAATTTGATTTGTGCTCTTTCGTTTTACAGTTCAAAGGTTCTTCTGAATTTTTGTTTTCTCTTGCTATTTTATAAATATCACTAAAATAATATCTTATAAATCAATTTAGATTTTAAAGTACTTTGGCTACTATTTAACTTAAAAATTTGTTTTTAATTTATAATAATATTTACTTTTTATATATAGTTAAGCTAATATGCATGATTGTCCAATAAATTATGTGTTTTATATTTTTAAATATATATTGCCATATTTTTCATTTTGTTTTTGTATCGTATGATACGATTCACAATACGATATATGAAACACGATATGGGAGGTTTTGCACGATACAATTTAGGATTTGTAAACTATAGTGTTTGGTTGTTTGTGATGATTGTTATTAGAATTTGGATTGATAGTTAAAGATTCATTCATGAATCTATTAGTGATATTCTGTTAATCTTGTTCTTTCTTGTCATAGTTGGTATGCTATCTAAGTTGTGTTTCAAGCTTCAGCCATTAATCACCTCTCTGTTCTTTTTAATAACAGCATCTGATGGTTTCCAATTTTTTAACATACTAGATCCGGGTGTTCTTTTCTGTTCCCGAGTATGAAGCAGCAAAAATTTTGCTGCCAGATTCCTTTTATAAGCTCTCGCTTGATGAATTGAAAAGAGAAGCTGATATGAAGCGGAAAAAGATGGCAGAATCCCAACTTTTGATTCCCAAATCCTACAAGGAAAAGGAAGTACAATCTGCAAGGAAGAGGTACACAAAAACTGTAATCAGGGTACAATTTCCAGATGGAGTGGTGCTCCAAGGGGTATTTTCTCCTCGGGAGCCAACTACCGCACTCTATGAGGTAAGTTCTTGGAAGAGTTTTTCTTGTTTTTTACTACTTGTATACTTTATCGTTCATTGTAAATTGTAATGTACAAAACAACGTTACCTATATGTGGTTCGATGCAGTACATAGAACAAAATCGAGGTCATGAGTCTTATTTGTCATTTGGAATGTATTTGGAGAAAGGGCATGAAATGTATTTTTTGAGGATAGGTCTTGCTGATGACAAAAATCATAAATTTAGTAAAAAACATTTTCTCTCTGTTATTAAAGTTTCATGGGGTAATATAATTCCTTTGCACTAAAGTTGAAAACTCAAAGTTTGTGCCATATGCAAGTTTGTATAAAGTTTCTCTGTTAGCAACTGCTACTTTTATGGGTAATTGAGGCCCCACATCTTTAACTTACATGTTGAGTTCCTAATTCAGCATATCTGCTACCTTTCTGGATGAATAGTTTCATTAGACTTATAAATTGTCATTATATTTCTGGTATTATCCTCGTGCTGATATTTTAGGTAAAAGTTCTTGCTTTTAAGTTATTAGTATATATGTCCACTAATGCGAGGATATGTGCATGTGGTCAGTGTGTATTGGATTATTATTTACTAATTTATGCTCTTGTTATGTTCTTACTTTTTAGTTCGTTAGCTCAGCACTGAAAGATCCTAGCTTGGAATTCAAGCTTTTAGATCCTGTTCTTGTCAAACGGCGGGTGATTCCACATTTTCCTGCAGCAGGAAAGAGAGTCATAACTCTCGAGGAGGAGGATTTGGTTCCTGCAGCTCTTATCAAGTTTAAACCTTTGGAAACAGATTCTGTTCTATTCACGGGTCTTTGTAATGAACTCCTTGAAATTATGGAACCCCTTGTAGCTGACTCAGCAGTTGCTCCTATATAAGGTCCTCTCTACAAGTGAAAACCAAATGCTTTTTTTTTTTTTGGTACTATTGAATTATCACATTACAACGTCGTTATGCGGGAGGGAGAGTAGGACTTCAACCCAGGCATGGGTGGTTGGCAAGCACAATGCTGGACCAACGATTGTGTCCTTGAAAACTAAATGCTTGCAATGTAGTTTTTCAGTTTGTACCAGCCAGATGTCTCAAACTGTGAGAACCGCAGTGTAAACTCCCTTGTTTTTTGTTTTGGTACTACAGAATATCCTTCGTTCTTCTTTCTTTCATTTTGGTTCATCACATGGGGAATATACCTGTAAATTTGAATTGCACTTGCCTTGAGCTAAAGAAAGCATTTTGACTATCATTTTTTGCTTTCACATTTAAGTTGATGAGCCATATAGACCAATCTTTACTCTCACATTTAATTCAATAATGCATTCATATAGTTTATTACACTAGTAAATATTACTAGCATTGGACTTGGACATTGCACACTTTGAGTGAAATGTAACTTTCTTGTGTTGGTTGCACTTTCCAAACCTATGTGTAACAGGAAATGTTCACACTCTTTTTCCATTGCTCTATTGTCTCGAGTTTGCATCTCCCCAAGTATTGCTGTTTCTTGGCTACGTATTAACATAAATATTGTTTCCATAAATTGATGCTCATGGTAGTAAAAAAATAATTGAAAATGTGTCTGGCTCTTATTTTCACTGTATTTTTCAGGCAGGGCATTAGTGAATCTTCCAATCCGGAATGAAGCGGGGACTGTAGTGTAAAATTTTACTGTTAACTCTTCTTTCTTCAAGATTTCATGAATAAATTCGAGTGTTAAATGTCAACTACTGGACAAGCATGCCACATGGGAAAAAAGGCTACAAATGTCACGCAAATCATGTAAAGTATGAAGCCAGCATGTGACAGGTCCAAAAGGTATTTATTTTGCATGCGATGCATCTGCCCATATTTAGTGATGCCAATCGAATTTCCTTTAGTAAGGTAGGTCAAAAGGGTGCTTAAAAGTGAAGAGAATCATTGTGTATGAACATGGTCTGCGTGCCGGCCCTGAAAGGTGTGAAAGAAACAATATTTCAAGAAAGGTAAAAGAATTTTATATAGCTAAGAATTAATGGTGATTTTCAGAGTCACATCTGCATGTCTGTACTATTATTCTTTACTAGTTGATAATATGATTAATTTGAATAATGAATTTAATAATTTATTCAATATTCATGTTAAAAAAAAAAACTCAAAGTACACATTCATGTAATTACTTGGCAACTTGGAGGGATAAAAATATCATTCAATTTGCTTTAAAATCATATAAATTAACACACACATATTACAAATGAAATAACAAAAATGAAGCATTAATTGAATCTTTGGACGAACCGCGGTTTAAAGAAGCAAAAATCAATTGTCTATATTATATTTGTCTCTGTGCATTTTTATCATTTTTCATCACAGGTATAGTACTGGTTGAGCCTTACGTAGTCCATAGTCTACAGATACGTATGGTGACTCGATCGCTTATTTTACAGACACCATTTAAAAGTAAAATAATTATCTATTAAAAAATAATTCGTTAAAAATAAATTATGTAACAATAAATTACATTAAAATTAAATTATACACACTAATTTATACTTCTTCTGCTCCACAAAAATAGTTTATCACAATTTCATTATCATTATCATGCAATTACTACTAAACTAAATCTTCAATAAAATAAAATGATATTTGAAGAAATTGTTCCTCCTGTACAATTTGAATCTAAAATATAATAAATAAAAAATTGGGAAAAAAAAACAAACAAACAAAATTATAAATAAAAATTAAATAGAAACATAAACTTGAACAAAAATAGTACTCTCACCAAAATGCATTTGGATTTGCCGTGAATTTGGTCTGGTTGGGCCTTCATTCAATGACTTCTTTATGTGGTGTCGCTTACTCATTTGTGAATAATTGACCCTTTTAGTCATGGTTTGCTCTTTGCTCTCATTCTAGGATGAAATCGGCCCACTAACTAAAAGAAGAGGGAGAGTTTATAAAGTAATACGGTAAATCAACCAAGAACAAAAGTAGATATACGTTTTCTATTAAGACCAAAAAGGAATTTACGTTTTTAACGGTAGAACGAAAGCAAGATAAGTGAAAGGGGTCTTCAATTCTTCCTCCCCTTTTTTTTTTTTTGTGGATTTGATTGAATCTGCTATTGGGTGTTATCGAGGATGCCAAAGAACATCGTTAAGATATTTTATTCCGATTATGACGCTTTGATGATAGTCATGTTCTATTGTAACTTGAACTGAACATGAACTATGAAGAAGACCCCATTTTGGAGAGTACTAAAGAATTGAATTGCATAAAAGGCTATGAAATGAAGATGAAAGATAAGGTAACTTCTTCCTGTATATATACATATTTGGGGGAATTAATTTTGACTGAATTAATTTCATGCACCTAGAATTCTAAGCACCAATTACATTAATTCAAGATAATAAATGAGACTATGAAACATGTGTTGAAGGAAAACAAAGATGAAGTGTCGATGGAAGAGAGGAAGAGCCAATAACGCTTGATCAGATCAATTACTAACCAGTCGAGTTAACTTGGCGGGTTTTAAAATTAAACCGAGTTAATTCGGTTAATTAGTTTAATTGTGTTTAGATTTTTTATATACAATAATAGACGTGGAAAAAAGTTAAATGAAGGAATCAGAGAAAGAATAAATCATTGATCTACCCCATTTTGTTCCTCCTTAACAAAAAAAAAAAAAAAAAACTATTATTTCTTTCATGAATATTAAAATTCATATAAGATATGTTTTGTACATAATATTTATACATGCACGAAATACAATATTGCTCATTATTTTTCTTGTCATAAACTGTTAGCCTATTTTTTCTTAATTTATTATTCAAAATATTTATATTTACATATTATATTAAAATGTGTCGTGTACAAATTTTACTATAGAAAATAGTAAACTTAGGAGGTTAAGGTGGTGTTTGTTTACATCTTAAAAACTCTTAAATTCGTTAAGATCCTAAGTTGTAAGGCAAAAAAAGAAGACATCCCTTTTAGTAAACCATTAAAAGCTACCTCTAAATAAAATTTTAAATCAATGGGTAAAAATAGTCTCAATAAATATTGTACTCCTCCATTTAAATTTTAAGATTATTATTAATTTTTGTAAAGTCAATTTAAAATATTTTCAAAACTAAAATTAAGTTCATTAAAAATTATTAAACAATAAATCATACAATAAGTGTAAGACCCCGAATTTTATGAAATACAAAATTTAATTTTTCTTCATATATATTTTTTTCTGAAACAGTAAGTGGTTAAATTGACAAAGTTAAAAGTTAAAGATGTTATGTGCAACTTTTGTTTTGTCGGGAAATATTCGGGTTGTACGACGCCGCCAAAATAATTAATCATTGGTGGACCTCACAACGAAATATTTGTCGGATATAGAAAATGACAGAAGTAATATTTTTAAATAAAAATAGTCACTATTATTGTAGAATACCTGGTGATAAAAAAATAGTATCATAGGGTGTTTCATGGTATTTTACTGTAGCATACGATATTCTACAATAGGACACGGCGTTGCACATTAATCATCAATAATTGTTGTTACACAGTATTTTGTATTATTGATTCAATAATTGTCATTACACTGTATTTTATATCATTGAACCAATAATTATTATTGCACTGTATTTTAAAATTATTGAACCTAATAATTATCACAATAGCAAATATACAATAAATTATATTATTAAATTAATAATTATTAGTAAAATGTTTCTTACGCTATTGTTGAATTATTATTGTAGGATTATATATGTTGGACCCACGAGAAGAAATAAATAAAAAAATAAAAAAATATATTTTATTTGAATAATAACATGTGGACCCTCGGTGGGGCCACGTGAGAATTGGAATGGAATTTGGTTGCTGAAGTTTGGTGAGGAAAGAAAAAGCAGCCAGACGGTTGTTGCTGCATTTTCAGTACTGGCGTGTTGGACGCCAGCTGTTCACCTACTGTATAGTACCTTATTTCCTCTTATAAATAGCTTGCTCAACTGAATAGAAAAATCACACCTAAAATATAAAATTTTCTGCAACTATTTTATGAGTTTTCTCTGAAAATAGTAAAGTTATCTTGAGTGTTTATAAACAAAAAGTAGTGCTGAATTTTTTCAAGTAAGTATTTTATTAAAAATTAGTAATTGCACAAATACCTATTTCACACGGTATTCACAAATCTTTCTTTAGAAAACTCTTATTTGAGAAGATTTATTTTGAAAAGCTTTATTTGGAAGATTTATTTTGAAATATTATTTCAAAAACTATTTTTTTAAAGTTGTTATATTACACCACAAAAATTTATATTATATAAATATTTTTGGTAATTCATAATATACGAGTTATCATACACCATGAAATTTATATATGATAGTTACTAATTATATTATAAATATATAGGTTGATCAACCTCATTTTTATCAATATTCAGTCACGTGATAAGGTAAGGGGTATTATTCTTTTCATCATCATAAATGAATATTATTTTTTTTCTTACTTGTAAGGGATATCGTTTTTTTAATCTTCCATTATTCAAACTTACTACGGTAAGGGATATCATTTCTTTTATACTTTTAAACTTGCTATGCTAAGTAATTGTCCGGTAAAACTTCTGAAATGATTATAATTTTTTAATAGTTTGTGCTTCATTTAATATCATTTCAATTTCACCTTCCTATTTACGTGAACCTTTCTATTGAACCGTAACCGTTATTCTGAACTGTGGATCTTGAATATCTTTTTAAATTTCACTCCACATTATGTTGACAATTTGAACATTATTTGAATCTACACAAAGTAAAAGTTGTAAACTTCTGATATTTATTGTTTATCTTGTTTCTTTTGTTCATTATTAATATCTCTGTTATTATTTTAATAATTAAGAATCAAATTGTTTTTGATATCTGTGGTCTGGGGCACAGATTGGATAAAGGTGTTAATAGGTTAAAAGCGATATATTTGATGATGTGTCTTTTAAGGCACGCGGTGAATGTTCTCTTTGCCCTGGGGCAAATATGAACTGTTGTTTGATATGATTATGACCAAAGACTGTAGACTGATATAATTATGATCGTTGGTGATATATTGAATATCTTTGACCCATAATGCAAAGATGAACTGTTGACTTGCATGATTATGACCATGAATTGTGAAATTGTATTATCATGGCCAGTAGTGTTTCAGATGATAAAAATTGATGATGTTTTTCTTAAAAAGATAAGCGAGTAGACATCATAGTCCATATGATTTTTCTAATGGTTGTTATTCTGCTACAGTTATTGATCTGAACTTTGTTTAAGAACTTAACTGCAGTTGTTGAATTAAAACTTGTTGTTTAAATTATTTTATCAAAAACTCAATTGTTGAAGGTTAACGATAATTTATTTGTCACTATCTTAGTCATGATATTCTTTACTGAGCTATTTGAGTTCACCATTTCCTTTTGTTTCGTTGTTTTTCAACAGAAAATGAGAGAGTAGCTAGGTCTAGTCGAACGATGGAGTGAAAGTCCGAGTTGTAGTTGTATTAGTCTTTATAAGTTATAAAATAGTGTGACAATAATAATGAAAACTTAGTTGTGTATTATTTGAATACTGTATTATGATACATTATATGTTGTATTGTAATAGTTGTTGTGTATTTTGACAACTCAAGTTTAGATTGTGTGGGCCCAGATTTAGGGGTTTCACAATAAGTATTACTTTTTTAATATTCATCGTTGTATAAATTAAAATCGAATAAATTTATGTCAATTAAGAGTTTAAAAATATTTTAAATTGATTTATAAAAATAATAATCTTATATTTTAAAACGTGTAAGACCCCGAATTTTATGAAATATAAAATTTAATTTTTCTTCGTATATATTTTTTCTGAAACAGTAAGTGGTTAAATTAACAAAATTGAAAGTTAAAGATGTTATGTGCAAATTTATTTTGTCGGGCAATATTCGCTTTGTCGGGGAATATTCGTGCTGTACGACGGCGCCGAAATAACAAATTATTGGTGGACCCCACAACAGAATATTTGTCGGATATAGAAAACGACAGAAGTAACCTTTTTAAATAAAAATAGTCAACGGTGTAACTGTTAAAATACCGGTAATAAAAGAATAGTAGCATACGGTATTTTACTGTAGCACGCGGTATTCTACAGTAGCACAATGTATTGTTGAATTGATAAATTGGTTATTACACAGTATTTGCATTATTGATCTGATAATTGACACCGTAACTGTTGCACATCATTTCATCAATAATTGTCACTGCATAATATTTTATGTTATCAATTCAATAATTGTTGTTACACAGTATTTTGTATTATTGATTCAATAATTGTTATTACACTGTAATTTATATTATTAAATTAATAATGATTTGTAACGTGCTTCTTACATTATTGTTGAATTATTGTCATCATTTTTGCGACATTAAATATTGATATTTTATATATTAGTTTAATAAGGTGAGAAGAAAATTATGGCAGGTGGGGGTAATATATCTGATTTATTATAAAATATTATTATAATATATTATAATATGATACATAAGTTTTTGTTGTTATATGAATCATTCATTCAGGAAAAATGAATTTCAAGGATGGTGTGCCATCATTTTATAATTCTAGCACGTTTTGTTACTTTTAAAATGAATGGCCCCTCATTACCAAATTTTCTAGAATGTTATTCTCCCACTTATTCCTTTAGTAAACATGTATGCTTTATCAAAATTGGTGGGTTGTCATCAGCCACCTACCGCACACCATCCCATTTTTTGTCAAACTAAGTGTGCTCCTCCAGCACACTCTGTCAAAATTCACATGCTCTTTTGCACTATAAATAGATTGCTCTGATGAGCAATAAAGGTACGCTAAAAACTCAAAATCCTCTTACCATAATATTGGGTATTTTATTTGGGTATAATAATATTATTTTGAGTGTTTGAAAGCCAAAAGGAGTGCAGAAATTTTTCAAGTAAGTCTTTTATTAAAATTTCATAAATTTATATATTTCACGGTATTCACAAATCTTCCTTTAAAAGACTCTTTCTTTAAAAGATTTATGTTGAAAAACTTCATTTGGAAGACTTTATTTTGAAAAATTATATTTTTATACTGTGAATAGTAACCCCGTGTGTGAATAGTAACCTCGGGATGAATAGTAACTCCGGGATGAATAGTAACCCGTGAGTGAATAGTAACTCGTGAATAGTAACTTCGGGAATAGTAATTTAATTTTAAGTTTTTATTATGTTGTTATTATATTATACTATTTGATCAATCCACTTTTAACCAATTTATAATATACGAGTTTGTATACACCATGAATATTTATATGTGGTAATTACTAATTTTATTATATATATATAGGTTGATCAACCTCATTTAAATCAATATCCAGTCACGTGTTAAGGTAAGGAATGTAATTTTTTTTACTAGTAAGGAATACCATTCATTTCAAACTCTTAAATTTACTGTGGTAAGAAATATTATTCTTTTCACACTCTTAAATTTATCACGGTAAGGAATACCATTCATTTCAAACTCTTAAATTTACTGTGGTAAGGAATATTATTCTTTTCACACTCTTAAATTTATTGCGGTAAGGAATACCATTTATTTCAAACTCTTAAATTTACTGTGGTAAGGAATATTATTCTTTTCACACTCTTAAATTTATTACGGTAAGGGATACCATATTTTTCATCTTCCATTATTCAAACTTACTATGGTAAGAGATTATCATTACTTGATTCTCGAAAATAATATTGTTTCTTCCTTACTCATAAGATGTGCCTTTTATTTCCATGTATTAAGTTGTGGGAATAACCTTACGGCGCGGATTACCGCTTGTTGGTGAATAACCCTTTGTATTAATTTCCTTCACCTTTTGTTAATCAAACCTTCTACGGTAAGGGATATTATTTTCTTTCATACTCCTAAATCGAAACTTATTATGGAATTATTGCTTCTATAATTCCTGAAAATATTATATGTTCCATAATAGTTGAACTTCATTATTTCAACTGAATCTTCCTATTTTCTGAACCTTTCTATTGAACTGTAACCGTTATTCTGAACTGTGGATCTTGAATATCATTTTTAAATTTCAGTCCACATCATGTTGACAATTTGGACATTATTTGAATCTGCACAAAGTAAACTTCTGATACTTATTGTTTATTATGTTTCTTCTGTTCATCATTTGTATCACTGTTATTTATATTAATCATCAAGAATCAAGTTGTTGTGAATATCTGTGGCCGGGGGCACAGATGCGATATAATTGTTGAACAGATATTAGGTTAAAGGCGATATAATAGGTTAAAGGCGATACATCTGTTTGGTGTCTTTTATGGCACGTGGTGAAAGTTCTCTTTGGCCCGTAGTGCATAGATGAACTGTTGTTTGGTATGATTATGACCAAAGGCTGAATCTGGTATAATCATGACCGCTGATGCTATATTGAATATCTTTGGCCCATAGTGCAAGGATGAACTGTTGATTTGCATGATTATGATCAGGAACTGTGAATTTTTATTATCATGACTAATGGTATTTCAGATGATGATGTTTTTACTAAAAAGAAAAGCGAGTGGACATTATAGTCTGCATTATTCTTCTAATAGATTGCTCATTCCGCTGCTATTATTGATCTGAACATTGTTCAAGAATTTAACTACAGTTTTTGATATAAACCTTGTAGTCTATTGTATTCTATCAAGAACTCAACTGTTGAAGGCTAATGATAATTTATTCGTCATTATCTTAGTCATGATATTTCTTACTGGGCTATTTGAGCTCACCCTTTCTTTTGTTCCATTGTTTTTCAACAGGAGATGAAAACGTAACAGGGTCTAGCCGGGGGATGGAGTGAGAGTCCGAGGAATAGCTGTCGTAGTCTTCACGTGTTATAAAATAGTGTGGGAATAATAGTGAAGACTTAGTTGTGTATTATTATACATTGTTTTGTTAGACGTTGTGCTTTGTTGTAATAATTTTGTTGTAGTCTTTTGACGACTCAAGTTTGGGCTGTGTAGGCCTAAATTTGGGGGCGTCACAAAACGGATAAAGTATAACTATTCTTTTGAACTATTAAGTTACGTTGTTGTTTTATTAAGCTTGAAACGCTTTTATTATCTAATGAAATAGTCATCATATTATAGATTGTTTCTAATTTAGTTATCAAACACTTTTGTAGGTTTAGATGTTTTTTTCCACTCAGATGATCTAATTTATTAAAACAAATTCACCAATCCCGTGCCATGGATAGCATATATAATATTTTATTATATTATTAAATAGATAAATATTTAATAATGATCTAGAGAAAATGGTCATAGTTATAAAATTATTAAATAATAAATTATTAAAAATATATATTATAGTTTCTTTCAATTAATTATTAACTTAAACATGTGATTGTAGCGCGTGTTTATTTAGTATGATTATAAAAAAATAATTATTTTAATTTTAATGAAATTTTATATTAGCGCTTATATTGACAAAATTTATTGGAAATTTTAATTCTAAAAGAATTATGAAGTTTTAATAAATTTTAATTTAGTTATAAGAATTACTTAGTAATAAATCTACTATAATTTTTCAACTAATTTATAGTTATTATATTTTTAAAAGATTCACATATATTATTAATACATTTAATCGTGTAATTTGATAAAATTTAAGTTTTAATTAATTTAATTTAATAATAAAAATCACGACTGATATTGATAGTGATATATTAAGTGATTTTTTCTATATCTTAACATCATATTAAAATTGTAATAATATAATTATCATAGATAAAGTTTTTAAGATATATTAAAATTGTGAATTTTTTATAATAAAATTGATAAAATCAAAAATAATTGTTCTTTAAAAGTTTTTTTCCCTATTTATATAAAAATAAAAAATACCTCCTTTTTTCCTTAGCAGGTTGGATTTTTTTTTAATACTTTAAAAATCTTAATAGTATTTAATCAATACAAATTTAGATACTACTTATACTAATTTGAATAAAAAATGCAAAAGGGTTAACCAAAAATTGGTGAAATTAAGTTTGTGCTTTTAATTATATAGCTAATTAGTGTTTATATTGACAAAATTTATTTGAAATTCTAATTCGAATAGAAGTATGAAACCCAAATTCTAATAAATTTTAATTTAGTTATGACAATTAGATAGCAATGAACCTACTATAAATTTTTAATTAATTTTATATATAGTTATTATGGTTTAAAAATATTCTCATATATTATCAATATAATTAATCGTGTGATTTGATGTAATTTCAAGTTTTAACAAATATAGGTAATTAATATATAGTATACATAAAATTATGATAAAAAATTTGTAATTAAATTGATAAAATCAAAATTCTTTTAAAAGTTATTTTTTTCTATTAGAGATTAATTGTGTTTCTTTTGAGTACTTTATAAAATTTGCTAGTATATATTTAATTATTATAATTTTGTATAGTATTTATACTAATTTGAATATAAAAGAAAAAAAATCTTTTTTTATTTGTATTAGAGATAAAAATAAATAAAATATTTAATTGATATAAATTTAAATAATATTTATATTAATATAAATAAAAAATTATAAAATTAAATTAAATTTATATTTTTATTTATATAATTAATATATTAACTATTTAAATCTTAATTACTCAATTTTCTCATACACCACCTAAAATAAGATTTACATGGGGGTTGGTACTCTCTTTATATTAGTAGCTACGGGAGTGTGTTATATATATCCTTTTTCACGCCAACAAAAATACTTTGAACACCCTCTGAACCTTCTTATTGAACATAGATATGATGGCAGTCACATCAATTTTAAAAATTAAATTTATTCTTATACTTTAAAACACATAAAAATATTCTCTCCTCCCAAGGTGTGAATCTAGCTGGTCAACTTTGGACCACTAGGAGAGAAATCGATTATTAGTAGGGCAGGGCAGGGCAGGGTCGGGCAGGGCATTTTTTGAATAATTAATCGAGCTTTTATACGGTGATCGAAAAATAGTGATTGGAGTATTGATCGGTCGTCCACTTTTTTTTAATTTTTGATATCAATAGGATCAGGGTGACGTCGAATGTAGGATTGATAAGGTCGACGCTCGATACAAAAGATATTTTTATATTAAAAAAGTGACCGATCGCCACCCTCAATAATTAAATCCCGATCACGGTAGAATTTTTGTAATCAATCAAGTTTAGCCCATGGTTTTCTACGACCAAACAACTAGTAGATATTTACTACTGAACAACCCATACATATTGATTTTCTCCTTGACAGTCACACACAATATATTAGTATCAGATGACACACACACACACATATATATATATATATATATATATGTTATGTGTGTAAATTATATAAAATAAAATAAAATTTTTTAAAATTAAATAATAATATAAATACAAAAAATAAGAAATAGAGATTACTAAATATTATTTATTTATATATTTGTATTAAATTTAATGTATAAAAAAATATTAATATACTAGTGAATCTTATGTATTGAATTCAATATAAATATATAAATAAATAATATTTAATAGACTCCATCTATTATTTTCCATAACTTAACATGTGTCTTTAGAACACATGTTAAAAAACCCTAATTAAAATTATAAAAACAAAAAATAATAATATCACTCAGCAGCTTCGGAAAGCCCGTTTATAACATAGAGATAAATGTGTGAAGTATATTATAAGTTCATGGATGGATTGAATATATATACTCCGAATACATATATCTCCATATTTGTATGTTTAACCACCGAATAACTCTACATACATATATCATTCAATCATAAAATCAATGATTATATTTATTTTAATTATTAAAAAATAATTTTATATTAAAATTCGTTTTTAATGATTAAAATTATTTTTATAATTATTTTTTATGTATATAGACTTCTTCTTAATCACCCGAGATTGCGGCTGCTATTTATTTGATAATTACTACTCTCTCCGTTTCAGGATAATAGTCCTTATTATTATTTTAAATAGTCATTAGTTAAATGTCTATTTACTTTAAATAATCTATTTTTTATAATTAAATAATCTTTAGTATTAATTATCATATTTTTATTTTTTATACATATTTATGGAATATTATTAATTATGTGTAAAAAATTATACAACTAAATAAGAATTTAAATATGAATAATTTTTTCAATTTTTTTTAATATACACAAAAAATTAATTAAAATTTGTATTCTGATACGAAATAGCATAATTATGCATGTACTTGTCAACAGGGGCGGAGCTACAGGGGGGCTAAGCAGGCTATAGCCTGGCCCCCATTCCAGAATGACTGCTGCCAGTATATGAGAAAGCCTCAAGGTGCACTGCTCAAGGTGGAATGTAGCCTAGAGCATATAACAGATAGACCTTCTAATCTAGCTATATATGATGTTTTCTTCTTTATTGGGGTATTAATTAATAGTATTACTAGCTAATAGCTAGCTTTATAGGTTAATAACTGCGAACCAGCTGCATGCATGCATGCTTTTTGTAGCTTTTTAATTACCTTTATCTAGTTATCTGGTTAATTAGTAAGCTAATTTCCGCTGTTCAAGTCTCTCTCTTGGCGGCGGTCCATATGCAACACGCATAAAGCAAACATATATCAAACTAGATGTTTTCTTGTTTTCGAGTAGGGTTTTCTTTTTTAATTGATTAGACTAGTTGTTTAGAAAAAGTTGAGCTAAAAGAGGTAAGGAAGCGCGACGGCAGGTACAATGGAGTGGAGCTGCAACATGTTCAAAATGCATAATGCAATTCAACATATATGCAATTCGTTATAATTATAAGTATAGACCGAAGGGGGTGATACTTTGAATTCCATTTCTCTCCGGTCTAATCATGCCACTAGTACTACTATTACTACGTACTAAAGTACTATGTTTAACAATTCAATTTTAAGTTTTGTTTCAAGTTCAATTCTAATTTTGAAAATTGTATGATATTGAGTTGTCAAACATAACTAAACTAAAGCCTTATTATATTAAGACTTCAAAAGGCTTATTTAACTTAAGATTAAATATAATTAGCAGTATATATATACTATCCATCCAAAAATGAAATCTCATCTAATTTTTACCTATTTCTAAATACATCGATCGATACTCCCTCTATTCCATACAAAGTGAGCCATATCTTTTGAGTAATATAAAATCAAATAATATATACTCAGGTTTATCATCGGTGATGGAGGGAAATGTAGGCTTTTAGGACTGTAGTCTGGCCCATTTTTTATTTTTTTACTAGATATATTATATAATTATATAACCCAAAATAAATAAGTTAGAATAACATTGACTAACTCAGCCTAAATATATAATTTTGACAGTATAATATTCTTAGCCCGTCCCAAATTTTTTTCCTGGCTCCGCCCCTGCTTGTCAAATATTCTTATGCAATAATTGTAGATACAACAAATTATATAAACTTAGCTAATTGTATTTACTTCAGTTTCAAATTGTCTGTATTAATTTTTTGTATTATATCTCTTTTATAAGAGATCTAATTCATAAATATATATATTTGTATATATATTATACATATAAATATATATATATATATCTAGACATGATACAAATAATTAATACAGTGGATCTTGTCCCGTTTATTTCATATTGGCCAGTTTGCGCGTCAAAGACAACTGTACTATCATGCCCTGTTTATTGATCCTGGTACTAAAAATAACACGCTATATTTAGTAGTTTCCAATTAAACATTTTCGGCTTGAGTGGACTTTACATATACTAGTTTTATGGCATGGCATGGCATTAAAAGATAAAGACCAGAATAGAAGAGTTAAGAATGAAATAATAATAATAATAATTTAATAAACGGACAAAAAATTAATTATTATAAAAATAAAAATTAACGCGTATGAGAGAATTATTATGAATGAAATTTTGACAGGTACAAATAAATTTAAAAGGTAAAGATAAAAATAAAAAAGGCTAATATTAACACAAAAAAGAACCACCCCAATTTTTTCCGGTTTCATTAATAGAGACGTGGAGAATTTCTTACCGACAATAAAATATCTTAATGATTAAGTTCTAAGTTTGACCGTATTCGATATGAGCTTGACTCATTTAACTTGTATACTCAGAGTTGATTCCTTGCTTCGTACTCAATTGAGACATGCTTACATAGAGTAATTATTCAATAGTATTAAATATTTTATATTTTATATATATTATTATATAAATACTTAAAATAAAATAATTTATTTTAAATATTCACATAATGCTATATGAATAGTATAAAATATTATGTAATTAATATTATAGAAACATCTAATAATTTTTCTGTTTACAAGTCCAAGTGAAACTTTTGAATAAATTGAAGGGAATTGAAATTTTATAAATATATTTGATACTTTTATATATTCTTTTATGGATATCTCATGTTTTTATATGAAATGTCTCTTATAATAATTATATTTTCAATAAGTATAAAATATTATTTTATTTATAACATAAAAAATAATATATTTAATTATAAAAAATAATATAATTTTTATATAATAGATCATGTAATTAAATGCTGTGTCCCCACCTTTCTTTGGCTAAAATATGTTTAAATTTTGGACAAGTTTAGGTGCACAACATTTTGTGCACAACATGTGCACAACACTCATCCACACCATTTAATGGTGGGGCCTGACACGGATTTCCGTGTCAGACTCCACCATTGAATGGTGTGGATGAAAAGTGCACAACATGTTGTGCACAAAAATATTGTGCACTTATACTTTTCCTTAAATTTTTTTGAATTATGCAATTTGTTTATAAAACTGGACAAATTCTCCTGGTATAATGGGACCTGCACAACAGCATCTATCTAGCCCTGAAAAATTATTAAAGAATGGTTTAGAGAAGAAGAAGACAGTTTTATATTCATTCATTTATCAAATAGATTAGTGGGCTCCACATTTCCACTCACTACAGACCACACAAATAACCCACATGCCTACATAGGGTGTGAAAAGGACAAATCCAAAAGTGGCTTCGGGACCACTTCCCGGCTAACGCGGTCACCCAAGTTTTATCCACAAACTCAACTTCACACGAGATTTTCATGCGCCTATCCTCCATGTCCCACTTTTATGAATTTGATTACGTTGAGGTTGAAAATTTATTTTATTATAATAAATTATATTTTTTATTATTATATTAAATATGTATTAATAATAATAAAATATTTTTTTTTTATAATTTATATGATAAAGTTAATTTTTAATTTTATCATAATCGGATCCCATTTTTATCATCTCTGGTCTGCCATCTTTTTATGTTTTTCACTATTATTTATTTATTTATAAATAAAAAAAATTCTCTTTTCCTTCAAACTTTTTTTAAAAAAATTAGAGAAATAATTTTATTTAAATTAAAATTTTAAATAAATTTTATCAATATAAACATTAATAAAGAATTTCATTACAAATTTAAAACCCCCAAAGTCCTTTTGCATTGTTGCTTGGTTATTAGACAGATCTCATCTTTTATACCATGTCATTAATCGTCAAAAAACCTCTAGTATCATTACTTATAAGGCTCCCTTTGAATGACGGGAAATTGGGGTGAGCCTAATATGAATGGTTTTGATGAAAAATTGCATATCAAGTTGTTTGATGCAGTTGATTTAAATTTTAAATACTAAAATGAAATTATTTGGATTGATTCACTATGATTTTTGGAAATGCGTTGTGTTTTTAAATAGTGCGGTTTCACTTTAAAAACCAATTAAAAAAAAAACATGTTATAGTTTCCAAATTTTAAATAAATCTCAAATATTATTAGTTTGTTATCGTAAATAATATCTAACTACAAAAGTTAAATTCTTAAAAACTAATCACAAATCAATTCAAAACTTTTAATTCCACGAGTTGAAAAGTTAAAATTTAGTACTATATAAATTTTGAAAATGCATATCTTACTCTAATACAATCATTTGCTAAAAACTTAGGCTATGTTTGTTTATAAAATATATACTTGAGATTGGACTATTTGTATTAATTTAAAGTTATTTTTGAATTTTTTATCCCATGACGAGGAATTATTAGTCTCTTCATGTTGAAATATTAGTTCCATAAAATCATTTAATAGCTTAAAATGAGAGGGACTATTAATCCCAAATTCATCATGAGATTATATAATCCCTCATAAATAATCTTAAGAATGATAAAAAATAGTCCAAGGACTATTTAAAGGACTATTAATCCCTCATCATGGGATAAAAAAGTCGAAAATAGCTTTAGTCCAACCCCAAATATGCATATTGCAAACAAACATAACCTTAAAGTCTTAAACCATATAAAATTATATATTTCAAAATTAAGTTTACAATTATATTTAAATAGAAGTTAAAAAACTCTAAAATATACACAAAAATATGAAAAATATTATAGAACTTAGAATTATAAATATGTACGGTTCTTTAAGGAGTATAGTTTCTATACCAAAACTGAAATTACAATCGTAAGGGGTGCGATTTTTATTAGAAAAACTATCATATACATACCACCCAAATCATTGGTGTGGTTTCTTTGGTGCAATTTTTGTAATTTTATGTACGATTTTAATTTCGATTTTGATTGCAAAATCAATTCTTTCTTTCCCTTTGACTGAAAAGAAAAAAAATATAAGAAAAGTAATTGTTTATTTTTTTTTATGTTCGTTTGGGCGACGTGAGAAACTGGAGGTCCTCCACTCACTATTTTCCTGTGACAAGGTTTTTCACTAAAATCTCATTTTACATATTTAATAGAATTTTGCGTCATTAGAAAGGTTAGATTTTTTTTCCCACAAATTATAATGTTAACTAAACATTTGAAAGAAAGTAATTTTTATTTTTTTTCCTTACTTTCCCTTGCTTTTCTGAAAATTATTTTTTATTTAAGATTTTAGCCGTCCAAACAGAACGACGTGTGTACACACACAAATATATATATGTTTAAAATTAAGTACTAGCTTTGTACTAAATGACAATCATAATTTACTAAAGAGACGAAGTTCATTTAATACATTTTCTGTTATATTTTCAGAAAAGAGAAAAAATAAATTAACATTCAAGTTCAATATCCTCAACCTAGTATTGTTCATCTGGTCTCCTCTACTAATCATAAATTGAGATTCTCGTTATAATCTTTATTAGAGATATATTCTTTGAAGCATTTTTTTGTATACGTTTAAAAAAATATTGATTCTAAAAGTTTATTCGGTTGTCGGTATTTATAACGTTTGTAACATTATTATTTATGACGATAGCGTTTATAGAGTTTGGACTTTCAAACACACAATATCAATTTTGATTTATTGCATTTAAAAATTTATAAGTTAAATAAGTTATTTTTAAAATAAAATATTATTAAACAAACAAAACTTTTAAATAAATTTTAAATTTTAAATTCTCTAAACACATCAATGTCTCAAACGTTGAGTAACTAAACATGCATCAAGTTGGAAGACCTCTCAAATATATATGGCGAGTTTTGTTGTTAAAGTTGCTAGATGTGAGCATCTAACTGAAATTTAAAAAAAAAAAATTAATTTGAATAAATAATAATTAGAAACTAACAGTTAATCCAACACATTTTTCATCATTACTCTTTTACCACTGACATTTATTACTGTGCACTCCACCACCATCATTCTCTTACAATTGACATCTTATCAGTCTGCATACGTAGTAAATAGTAATGGCCATTGGTTTGGTCACGTGAAATCTCGTCATTATTCAACTCTCAAGCTCACCGAGCGGGCTGTTCAAGTGTGTGAATTAGATAGCCCCTAGCGCACGTGGTACGTTACCGAACCAGCCGGTAACCCTTACCCCTCAAGGCTCAACACAACATTATTTTGTTTATTTATTTATGAAACAGATACATACAGAATAAATCTCTCTCTCTCTCCCCTTTAGCTGCAGTTGAAAGCATTTTTGCATATGAGAGTTACACTTTCTCCCTCTATCTGTAATACATCTTTTCTTTACGGTTTTTTCCCGAGAATTCGGTTTTAGGATTAGGTATTGAATAAGTTGAAAGCTTCTTCTTTGCTTGATCTGCAAATTTTCAGGGATCTTGCCAAAAAAAAAAGCTATCTTTTTTCTTTTTTTTTTCTTTTCAAAGTTTGGGGTGTTTGGAAACTAATTAATTGAATTCTGAGATGGAGAGGGACTTCATGGGCTTGAATTCAAAAGATTCTGTTACTGTAATTAAGGAAGAAGCTGCTGAAGGAAGCAAAGACTCGGGTATATTTGTGTATAAATTTAATTACTGGTATATCAATGTTTTGCTAAATTTAGTTTAGTTTTTTAACTTAAATTGTACTAGTTTTTCAATTGTCATGGCTTTGTCTTTGGAGTTTTACCTTTAATGCATGTGCTGCGCTGAACTTGCTCAAGTTCTTAACATTGAGTTGTTATTAATTTATTGCAATATGTTGAGCTTGCTTGACTCTGAGTTGTTAGCTATTATATTGTGATATACTTTCATGGGGTTCAATTCTCTGGTATAAAGGTGTACTTAAGCGCTTCGGGTGTAGTGGAGAGGCAGAGGTCGGTTTATTGGGTGATATTTAATACTTGTGCTGTTGTAAGCTAGATTGAAGTAGAACTATCTGGCAGGGGAGGGCCAATTTATGGTAGTAAATGATCTGCAAATTTGTAAAAAGTAGTAGTTGGTAGGATTTAATAATTTGCCTAGTTTAGATATGCTTCTTGATATTATCAGTCTATAAAAATTTATTGCATCTAGCTGTGGTAGTAAATGTTCTCGACTATTCATTGATCATTTCCTCCAAGAGAATCTTAGATTATCCCAATTGCTCTTAAAGGCGAAGAAATTAGGTTAAAAAACAAAAAGAAAAAAAAGTGAGATGTAACACGAGGTGCTATATTTCGCAATAATGTCTTCGTAAATTTTCTTTTGTTTCTTATGTGTTATACTGTATGACTAAAATTTTGTACTTGATGGGCCGCTATCTTGCGGTAAGTGCTTCCTGGTTCTTATAACCAAGCAGTTGTACGTGCTCTCTTGGCTAGGTTGTTTTGAATTTGTTGTGTTGTAGTGTATAGTTGTAGGTTTGTCGTCTTAATGGAAATGGTAGAGATTTCCATTCGGGTTCAAGTACTGACAAATTCATGGTAATAGTCTTTTTAGAGCATCTCCAGCAATGAATTTCTAGACTAAATATTGTCTAGGATTTAACTTTTCTCTCCAACAGGTAGACTAAATATAGTCTCGGACTATATTTGAAACCCTTAAAAGACTAAATTTAGGAACTAAGTCCATGGACTATAAATTTAATTATATTTAAATGAGAGAGTAGAAGGATGATATGAGTGTTTTTGAATTTATTGACTAATTTAAATTTTTTATATTATAGTTCACGGGATAGTCCATCTGCTGGAATGATTGAAAACTAAATGACATTTGCTGATGTCATATAGACTAAATATAGTCTATGGGATAGTCCATCTGTTGGAGATGCTTTCCAACTTTGTTCAAAAGTGTGCCTTTTGTTTTGATTTTGGTGTGCGTTTTACCGTGATTTAAAGATTTATTTTTGACTTATTAAGAGGGGAGAAAGAGGGGGAGAGAGAGAGAGAGAGAGAGAGAAGATTTTGATAATGGTTGTACAAATACAAGAGAGAGAGAGAGAGAGAGAGAGAGTGCTGATTGTGTGAATAAGAGAAATTTAAAGAGAGGAAAGCAGGAATTAGGATTCTGCTCTGGTATATTCTAGATGTTTGCAGTGTGGGTAAGTAGATTATACAGGTTTTGTAAGTAGTGCTGTTGGAGAACATTCAATACTTTGGAATATAATAATTCGATTTCTTTAATGGTTCGATAAAGATTGCAAAGCACAAGAAGTCAACAGTGTAATCGTTGCAATTCAACCCTTTACGAACCGTTACAAACAAATTTTTTTTTGGCTTAGGGTCAAACACTGTTTGCCATGATTAAAATAGAAAAAATAAATCTAAATTGCATCACAACATGGGCTTTGCTTACCGAATACGTGAAAGATTTCATTTGGTTCAAGAATACCGATAAATAAGGTTTGGATCATACCAATTTTGCTTGAAAGCATTTTGGCTTTACCTTTACCCCCCTTTCACCATTTTGGCTGGTGTTCCTTTTTTCTGTGTCGGATTAATTGTCAATCAAATTGAGTATGATATTTAAGTTTACCAAACTACACGAACATTTTGGTACTGAAATGCTGTATTCTATCTAACTGGGCCTTGTTGTCCATCTTTTTGGGTCTTTGTAGCATTCTTCAAAGGTCAGCAAGTTCAGTGGCCCTTGCGAAGTAAGCTCTCTTCCCTTCCTCATGTCATGTTCTTTAAGGTTGCTCAAGAAGAAAAGACTTTGAATATCATGTCTGATTCTCTTGGTTATTTTTAATTTATTTTATCTACATTGCAGATACTTTTGATCCCTCTAACAAGCGACAACTGGGTGAAAACCAGGTTCAATTTTATCCTTCTACTGATTTTTTGTGCATGAGTAGAACTGTATGTTCCCAGGTCATCTGCAGATGTAGGCAATTTAGCTACATCCATATGCTCTGCTTGCAAAATTTGAATGAGGCCTTCGTATTTATTGTACCGCTCACAGTTAATCGACATTCGATGCAATTAAATTAAGGGTTAATTGTGCTTTGAATGCTATATTATATATGTAATGTGATAATAATATTTCCATGTAAAGTTAAATTGCTTCTGCATCATTTGGTTAATCAACAAGTTTTAATATCTATAAAATCAACCTGTTTCCTCATTTTTTTCCACTTCAATCCTTTTTTTATAAATATTTTCCCTTTTTCTTTTGAATTTATGCTCTTTGTTTTCATATGGGATTCATCCTTATTTTGGGATAGAAGGCATTGTGGAGACATATTTTTATGAAGTTCTATGTCGACAAATGATTATTTTTTTGTCACTTCATCTCCAATGTTTTTTACTATTTAGAAAAACTTCAATCACAATACAGAAGGTGGCAGTCATTTTTCAATGACAGCTTACCCCTTTCAACAGAATGCTCATTCGTTGCATCTTCCCCATGACGTGAAGGTGCTTCCGGGCTCTAACCAAGAAGTTTCACTTTCCATGAGCAACCCTTTCTTTAAGTCACAATTTGCTGTTGCTGATCAGAATTTTGTGGCTGCTTCCACGAAGCCACATTTTCTTGGAGGGATTCCCATCACAGCTCCTCATACAATTCTTCCTTCTATTGGCTCCATGGCAGGGAGCACTGAACCATGGTGAGGATAATCTTATGCTTTAATCTATTCTTTGTTTCTGATAAGTATGTCCATAGACATATCACTAAAACTGTTGGGGGCTAAACTGAAATCACATAATTGAAATTAATTGTTTAGTTGGACTATTTTGTTTCTTTAAGGTTGAATTTGAAGACCTCCCAAGCTCCTACTCAGTTGACAATCTTTTATGGGGGTACTGTGAATGTCTTTGATGATATCTCCCCTGAGAAGGTTCTCTCTCCCTCTGTGCGCGTGCGAGTATACATATCAACTCACATGTGTCTTTGCAGTTTGCTGCAAACTTAATTCTTTCTATTACTGTGGCATCTTATACAGGCTCAGGCAATTATGTTCTTGGCGGGTACTGGATCTTCCGCTACTTCTAACGTTGGACAATCTGGACATCCAGTTCAGGCACCTATCTCAAAACCTGTGGCAGAGGATGTGTTTTATGTGAACCAGCCTGTGAATACACCACCATGCTCTGGTCTCTCAAGCCCTATATCTGTTTCATCACATCCTGTGGGGCAGTCTGGTGGTGGCTTGCCTAAGAATGATGGATCAGCTAAAACCAGTGGAGGTTTGACCACTCCTGTCAACAAGGTGGAGGCTCCAAAGATGGTGACCTCACGCGGACATGATGCTGCAACTACCATGATACAGTCAGGTACAGCATCAGTTCCAGTAGAACTATCCCTCTTTTTATTATTGGATGAAACGGTTTAAGTTGCACAATTCCATATAAAATGCATTAATTCTTTAATTTGAGTCGACTCGATTTCCATTGCATATATCATGGATTACTTTAAAGGTATAATGGGAACCAAAATTATATTAAGAAATTCTTGTCAAGACTCCTTTGTATACCATGTGCCAAGTGAATATTTAATTGGGACGGACTACGCATAAGTTATGACATGATTTATATTCATTTTCATTTGCTGTCATTTATTACGGAGTATCACATCTCGATAAGTAAATTTTTTTTCCCGATTTTACAAATCTATCTGGTTCTAGTTGCAATATGTTCAATTTATTACAATTTTAAGTTTGGATCAGCCATGTGAAAATGACAAGTTAGGTATTCCATGCAGCTGTACCTCAAGCTCGGAAAGCATCCTTGGTTCGGTTTCTGGAGAAGCGCAAGGAAAGGTAAGCAGTCATTGAAAATGATTACCAACTAATTTTCAATTTATTTGCTCTTTTTAAAATGATTATTAAATTCATAAAATTTTAGAATTTTAGATAGTTAGCTGATTAATTTTCACGGGTTTGCCATTATTAGCATTAAGAATCATCAGACTTCTGTCTGTTTGACGCCCTGCAAGACATCTAGGGGGTGAACTTGAGTCTTTCAATAGATATATCCCGTACTTTAGTCATCAATTCTTCAGAAACAACCCTAGGACAATGAACAGTTTTAAATTGCTTTGCTGAATGACTCAACTGTTTTATGTATTCAGGGTGATGAGTTCAGCACCTTACAACCACCTCGCCAAGAAAACTACTGAGTGTGCCACTCTAGGATCCAACGGTGTTGGTTTATCTGGGGGATCTGGTCTGGGTTCTGTTTCCATCTCAACTGGCAAGGACAATAGCCACTAGCTATGATTGTACTATAAGGGGCTAGAGTAGTACGATAACTTGTTCACAATTTATATAGCAAGTTAAAGCTCTAAGCCTGTGAGTAAATGGGCAATTTGTTTTTGTCTTAATTTTTATTTGTAATCTCAACTTCCCGGACCCTTGATTTAGGCCAAGTTTACTATATAGAGTTCGTACGCTCTTTGTTTATTATATTTCTTATGTACGTCCAATATTATACTAGTGACTTTTTACTCGAACGGTTGTTCATCTGTATGGCATTTGGAGAACTTACTCTAGTGGTATGTTTAGATCGGAGGAATGGAATTAATGAAGAAATAGATTGGTAACCGGAAGAATTTATTTTATTACTGACGGGAATGATTTATTTTATATTTTCTTTCAATAAATAAAATTTACATATTTAACGAGAATAAAAATAGTTCATTCTATTATAATGAAATAACTTAACACAATTTTTTATATTCCATTCCTATCAAGATTCTTGACGTCCAAATATAGCATAAAAGTAATCCATGATTCCCGTCCAAACAAATATAGCATAAAAGTAATCCATGATTCCCGTCCAAATATAGCATGCAAGTAATCCATGATTCCTTCGGCCAAAATATATGGGTTCAGATCATTTATATTTAAACTCTATTTTATATTTATGTATTCAAAAATATGGAATTATGAGGTATGAACATACTTGTATATTCAAAATATGAAATTTATGCATATATTATAGTTTTATGTCTTTAAAAACAAAAATATTAAATAAAGTTTAAATACAATTGATCTCAGACCAAAATATCTCTATTCCTAAGATTAGTATGGGAGGCCATGAATTGATGGTTAGAATTATATTTCTTTATTCTTTTCTTATTTTTTGGTTTCTTAAGCAAAAGTGCAAACAATGTCATTCTGTGTCAACCACTACTTGGGGGGGGGGGGGTTGATAGATATTTTAGGAGATAATAATGGGAAAATGGAATAACATAAAATGTTGTTGGCTACGAGCAACATAAACGTGATTAGGAATTCAACGATTGTAGTTGGTAGCCGGTGCACATCAAAGTTTTTGAGTGGATCTCCCCTTTGGCCCTTTGAAGGATTTCAATGGCCGTGGTAAATTCTGTCGTTACCTTATCTTTGATTTAGAAAACAAATATCTAGTTTTTGAAACACTCACGTATAACATAATGTTCCTTTTCTTTTTCTTTCAATCAATACCACCAATCAATTAATTAATACAAAAATATAATAAAATAAAAATGAGTAATTTTGATAGATTACAAGTCAACTTAATAATTTTTTTGTTAACTCAATAATTTAAGTTTTTTTTTTTTTTAAATTTTACTAACATGTAATGTATCTTTTGCCTCAATTAACATGCAATGATGTAATAATGCACTATTCTTACCAGCTCTACATGCGTTATATTCTAATTTTTACTTTTAAACTTGTCAAGAAAATATCATAATATTATGAGCATTAACTTTCTTAATTCCTTAACTTAATTAATATAAAATATCTCATTCAAATTGCTTTGATATATTATAAATAAGACTTTAACTACACCAAAAATTCTACAAGTTCACTTTGGATCAATAATGTGACGCCTTTAAATTCGGGTTTATGCAACTTAATTTGAGTCGTCAAAATACAAAGTAATATATGTAAATTCTTAAATTATAATTATTACAATATCGTTATAGTACGATAACACATTCACACACTAAGTTTTTATTATAATTATTGACACATTATTTTATAATTTAGTGAAAACTGCTACAACGATAAAATTGAACCATCACTCCACTCTCATGCTCTCCCCATTAGCCCCAGTTATATTTTCATTTCTTGAAAAAAATTAAGAAAACAAAAGAGTAAGCTCAAATAGTCTGTTAAGAAATATTCTGACTAGATAACGAAAAATAAAATTATCTTTTAATTTTTAATAGTGATAACTGTCAACAGTAATATTATACTGAATAAAAAAATATGTATTATTTTTTCGATCTATCGATCAATATTTTAAAGTATAAATATATTTTTTTCAAATACCAACAATACTCATATTATTATTATTATTATTATTTCTTCAAATATATCGTTTCTAAAACTGGCTCGATATGTGGTTTTTTGAAGCCTATCTGTACGGTTTATCAAGTTTGTTTTTTCTTAATTTCATTTTTACGTGTGTTGGGTTGGGTGTCCACGTTTTGCAGGTTATCTGAAATGCTCTTTTGTTGTCAAATGTTCTGGCCAAATGCCTATAAAAGGATGGATTATTACGTGGAGAATCAGATATCATGTTTCTTCTCTATCAAGGGTGGGGAATTGCGGCCACAGTTGAACGTCAACGGAGTCCTTTTTTAATTCTGAAACGCTAGAAATGAAATCGTAATTAAGAAGGAAGGATATATATATATATATATATATATATCTTTAAACTAAAGGATCTAGTGAGACTTTAGCCGAGGGTATTATTAATTTGATGCTTACTGAACAATATTCTTCATGACACACCTTCAAATGTTTTTCATAATTATAATTGCTCCATATGCATGCGAACACTAAAAATATAAGGCGCGACAAGACTGAATTTTCATAAAAAGAAATAAAAAAATACAACTAAATACTCACTCAATTCCATAAAAAGGAAATCACTTTTTAATAGATCAAAAGAATCCCCCACTTTCATTTATTTTGATGATAAAATAAAATGAAATAATATTCTCGGGCTATCCTCACAATTTTGTTATCACTCATTATTATTATAAGTTTGCGTAAAACTTAAAAATGACTTATTGAATATGTTTTAAAAATGACATATCTAAGAGATAATATTTATAATATTATATATATATATATATATATATATATATTTTTTTTTTAATTTTAAGTTATGTTGTTATAATACATTATTTTTATTAAGATGAGAATAAAAAAAAAGAGATATAATATATTTAGTTTATGAATTCAAAGATTCATTGTAAGTTTATGAATTTTATAAGCAATTATAAATGAAACTCTGACACGCAAATGAGTAAATTACAAACTTTTGGAAGCTGAGTCACTAAAAAATATTATCCCTTGTATTACTGAGTTGATTAGGGATCAATGAAAATGACACAATACCTGGTCTTGTTGTATATTAATATTATTGGTATTGATTGGCTTTAAACATTTTTAAAAATTAAGGTAATAAAATTTATAAATTTTGTGAGCGGACTCTTCTGTTAAGACACAATGGTTATGTTTGTTTATAAAAAATATATATAAGATTAAATTTTTTGTATTAATTTAAAATTATTTCGGATTATTTTATCTCATAATGAATGATTATTAATCTCTTCATGTTGAACTATTAGTCCCATAGAATTATTTAATAATTTAAAATGAGAGGACTATTAATTTCAAATTCATAATGAATTATATCTCTCTCATAAATAGCTTTAAGAATAATAAAAAATAATTTATAGACCTATTTAAAAGACTATTAATCTCATATTATGAGATAAATATAACTTAAAATAATATTAAATTAATATAAATAATTTAATTTAAATATAATTTTTATAAACAAACATAGTCATGAGCATACAAAATAAAACAATTACCGATCCAAGCCAAAGATGGCTGAGGTGCAACACCACCAACTGACAGCTCTCACTAATCAAAGGCCGAACACTTTAAGCTGAGTTTTTCAATTGCAGGCCCAGCCTTGCTCAAACATTCATATAAAAGGAAACTATAAATAACTAATAAATACACATTCAGATTAATTTATTTTTGAGAACGTGGAAGGGGTTGATTATCAGTTATTTATTTTTCTTGTATTTAAACTAAATCATAAGGAATAACTCTACCTCGATTGTAATGCGGTCGTTCCATCATATCTTTAATCGATAAAAGAAGTTAGAGAAATCAAAATATTTGCGAGTTAGACATTTAAATAAATAATTACTTAAGGTGGACAAAATGGGTTAAAATTTATATTAAAATGACCTTACATTTAGGTAGTACATATTTAAACAAAATCATTTCAAAATCCTCACCATAAATTTAATTTTCAAAACTGATTAAAAATGTTAAGTCTCAATATGTTTTAAATTAAAAAACTAAAAAATAATTAAGGTTTTTACTTTTTATTTTTGGGACCTTGGGCACTTTCTTCTCTGGTGTGAGATTTTTTGTTACTATTCTCTGTTTCATGTCTCTGTTGCAAAATAGATGTAAACAAATTTATATCTATAATATATAAATACAAAAATTTATATATATTTATTTCATATTTCGTACAATATAAACATAAAATATAAAATAGTAACAAGAGATTTGAACCCTTCTTCTTTTTATAATTTCTTCCCCGCACCAGCCCATGTCGGGTCATTAAACTAAAATGAAAAAAACTGAATAACCCAGACCCAGGTGGGGTGCGCTTTTGATGAACCGAAATAGGTGTTTCTGTTTACGTCACGCGTGTCAAGCGCGTGGTTGTAGAAAACCAGCTTAGCTTGGTAACGTGACAGCTTTGGTTAAAAGAGTTTAATGGTGTTAGGGCTGGAGCTTGTGTTTAAACTTTAAAGTCTTAACATCATCAGATTCTGTGGTCGGTTTCCCCAATTATCTTTCTCTTCATCTGGTAAGCACCCTCTCTCTCTCTCTCCCCTTCCCCCTCTCTGTCTATGTATATCTATTTGTATGTTTACACTTATATATGAATAGTTAGTTTTGTTCATTTGGAAAGAAAGCAGCACAAGAATTAATATTAATCTGTTGAGTAATTGAAAGATTTTGTATCTCAATTATTAGCTGTTGCTTAAATCGAATTGATTTTAGAATTATTGACAACTGTGAATTTTGTAACTTTATTCGGCAAGTTTTGAGATCGAAGCTTGAATTCTGAATTTCTTGAAAAATTCTTAAGGATTATATTGAAAAATTTAATTGTTTGTGTTTCTGATTTTTAGCGTATGTAAATTTCAATTCCTTCTTTTCCTTTCATCTGCAGTTTTTTATGTACTGTTTAAATAATGTGTTAGTCACTCAATAGTATATTCCGTTTATTGAAAATTATTATGCATTCTTTAATGTTGGCTGGAAAATTTTATTTTTCTGTTTAAATCCATTGTGGGTTTAGGTAGATATGACTGTGTCTAGACTAATACATGTAGTTAAGGCATCGGGTGATGGATACTCCTAGGGTCTTTGGTTAGCTTGTGTATTTCAGAATGACGGTCACACATTGCCTTTAGAATAATAATAAGAAGGGTATAACAGTTGAAATATGTTGTCTATTAATTATTCTTTTGCTATTTTGGTGAGGAATGGATAATGATCAGTGTAGTTGTTTCTTGTTTGCAACGTCTTTCCAGGTTTCTTAGTATCTTCTTGGATTTTTCTTGTTGTCCTCTATATTCAGAACCTGAGTGGCTGCTATGAGCCACCGTGACCCTGTATTCTGGTTTTTGAATGAAGGGTTTCCGTAATCGGACTGATAGTTCAAAGTATCCTAATAAAAGTTCTTCTGAGTCCTCGAAAGAAATTCCGGGTTCCATCTGTGCAGAGCCCGGAACAAAAGGAAGTAAGCATTTCAAGACTTCTTTATGGTCAAAATTACTGGGGTCTGCTTTCTTGATTTTTGAGACGTACGGAGAGTCAAAAGATTGTGGAAAGAAGGAATCCAGTACTAGAAGCCATGGTTGGACTGCAGCAGTGAAGAGGGTAATGATTGGTGCCACAATGAGGAGAATTCAAGAGAGCGTTCTAGGGCTAAAGAAGACTGACATTTCTATCTCATCTAGTGACATATGGCTTCTAGGCGTGTGTTACAAAATATCTCATGGCGATTCATCCGCAGATCCAGCTCATAGCCACGGATTTGCTGCATTTGTTGAAGATTTTGAATCTAGAATTCTAATGACATACCGTAAAGGTTTGTCTTTTAGATAGCTATTACTTTTATTCATGGATTTACTTAAATATTAAACTTCAGGCAATTATGAAGATGCAGATTAAGGGTTTTCTTTTTGGTGTTCACAGGCTTCACTGCCATTGGAGGTTCGAAGTATACCAGTGATGTAAACTGGGGATGCATGCTTCGAAGCAGTCAGATGCTTGTCGCTCAGGTATTTTTCTGTATGGTCTGCTTGTGTAGTACGTTGTGTTCAACCTTTTTTTATTAGAATTTACTGATTCATATTTGTTTTTGATTGTCAATAAAATACTAATTTCCTTATGTTACAGGCTTTGCTTTTCCATCAGTTGGGCAGAAATTGGAGAAAACCTCTACACAAGGTATACATTGGATGGTATAGGATTTGATTTTGAATAATTAATTCTGAATTATACTTTCTAATTGAACCTTGTGGTTAATGTTCTCATAAATCTTGAGATAAAGAGCCTCAATCACTGTTTAACTGCCCATTTTGTATGCTCAAGTTGCTGCCTTTCTAATGATGCAGCCACTGGATCAAGGCTATATTGAGATCTTGCACTATTTTGGTGATTCTGAGGCATCACCTTTCTCTATCCACAATCTTCTTCAAGCTGGAAATGCGTATGCACTCTCTCCCGGATCATGGGTAGGCCCGTATGCCATGTGCCGCACTTGGGAAACTCTAGTGCGCGGTAAAATAGAGGAAAGTGAACTTAAGTACCAGTCATTGCCAATGGCTATTTATGTTGTTTCTGGTGATGAAGATGGGGCGCGAGGTGGAGCTCCTGTTGTCTGTGTTGAAGATGCCTCTAGACATTGTTTTGAATTTTCAAGAGGGCAAGCTGATTGGAGTCCTATTCTTTTGTTAGTTCCGTTGGTTCTAGGACTTGATAAAATCAATCCAAGGTATGAATTTTTTGGTCCTTGTGATAGTTCATAATACTTGTGAGGTTTTGGAGCCTATTGAAATTTTATGGAAGATAAAGTAAAATATTTTCTATTAATTTTCTTTTGTGAATTTAAATGTACCATGTTGATTTTAATGATGTATTTGGATCAAAATTTTGTTGTATAAACAATTTTTTTTCTTCGTGAATTTGTTTCCCCTACTTTCCCGTCCCAATTTAAGTAAGTCAGCCGGTGTGGTTGGTCATAATTTCAGGTTAAGTGTTACGAGTACTTTACTTTTTCTTATAATGATTATAATCGTTGGATATGGAGATGAATGGTTAGGATAGAATGAGCTCGCTAATTTTGGGACAAAATAGAATGGACCTAGATAGAATTGGGATGAAGGAATTGTCATATTGTATCATCTGGACTGTTCTCTTAGACCTGTCAAAAATTGGGAAGCAGAAATTTCTTGCCAGTTGTAGTGATGTTTCTGCTTTATGTTTCAGTTAGAATTAATCTTCATTTCTTATTAGGTACATTCCATTGTTGGATGCGACATTCACCTTTCCTCAGAGCCTTGGGATTTTGGGTGGTAGACCTGGTGCTTCAACATATATTGTTGGTGTGCAAGATGACAAAGCCTTTTACCTTGATCCACATGAAGTTCAGCAGGTGCAGTATAATCCTAAGTTTTTCCAACCATGAAGTTACTTAAAGATACATAGTGAATATTAGATAGCGGTAGCTAAGCAAGCATGTGCATAGGCATCTGAACTGTAACATGCAATTTACATAGACTATGGTGCTCAGTCTTACATTAACTTGAATGAAATTAAAGGCCTTCTTTTGCTGGACATTTGTACTTATGTCAGTCGCTAATTTAACCTCTGTGAGTATTATGATTGTTGTACATAAATAGATATGGATTTATGGAACTGACATGTGTTCATCTCACCCTTGGATGAATTTCTTTTCTTACACATTTGGTTTCATTTGTCTTCTCCTATGAGGCTGTGATTGGGTCCTTGTCCATCCGATGTGGTTATGTTTCTCTCTTATCATAAAAAATAAAAATAAAAATCTGCTGCATTTTATCATTCTCTTTAAAACATGCAATGTTTTCCAACCCATCTTCTCTGATTTCTGTAGCTTCAAGCTAGCATCTCTACTTTTTAAGGGTAGCATAGTTAGCAGTAATCATGTTTGCTTGTTACTTTCTTAATCTTTTTGTTTTACTTTGAATTTTATTCCTTGTCCGGTTATGCGCGTATATTTTCCATTTATTTGCTGCACCATGAATGCACTTTTATTGCTCAGTGTTATTATTCTAGATTTGATTCTTTAAAATATTATCTTTTTGTTTAAGAAATGGTAAGAATTATCAAGTATACTTCTATTAGCCCTTTTTTTGGTAACCACTGTTTGTACTTGCTGGTTGAATCATCAGGTAATTGATATCAGGCGGGATAATCTGGAGGCTGATACTTCATCTTTCCACTGCAAGTAAGTATCACGGTTCAGACTTGAAATCAATTAATTAGCTTTATTCTTGTTTGTCGACTTTGCCACCTTTGTCTATTTGAGTCTGTGTAGCGGCTTACTGGTGAATTCCTTCTCTTATCTACTTTACTGTTCCAGTGTCATACGGCAAATTCCTCTCGACCTGATTGATCCATCCTTGGCAATTGGATTTTACTGCCGAGACAAAGGTATGCTTGCTTCTCCTGATTTCATTAAATTCCTTTAGGTGCGTTTGAAATGGATTTGAATAATTTAAATGTATATTTTGACAGATGTAATGCATAAAGAGAGAACTGATGAATAATGTATGTACAGTGAGAAAAATATAATAAAATAGGAGTAATATTCGAAAGAAAGTGAAGACTGAAGATGATGAGTGTCTGTGGACAAATGATTATCATTCCTGAGATTAAACAGTAATGGAGCATTCTTGTTAATTGAGTTTACTTCACTTGTTAACATTTTCAGAAGATCCATTGAATTTTAATTTTTGGTTTTTTCTTTTCTTCATCTGAAAGTTGCCTAGGTTAGAATATCTTAGAATAATTTCTAACCAATTACTGTTTCCTGTTTTTTCTTTTCAGATGATTTTGATAATTTCTGTCTCCGAGCTTCTGAGTTAGCAGATCAGTCAAATGGTGCTCCATTATTGACTGTTACTCAGACGCCCAATTTGCTGAAGCCACCGGGTCAACATGAGATATTGTGTGACAGTGCTGGGATTAACGAGGATGATCCATTTGATGTGCCTACAGGCGATGCAGAGAACAATACACATGAAGATGACTGGCAAATCCTTTGACCACCTTCAGTAGGATTGTGAGTTTGAAGGCTCCTCACTCTGGCGTTACAAACTCGTACCTAATTTTCTCTGCTGTTAATTCTAATGGTACCTAATGCGGCCCCATTGTCACTGCAGCCACAATTGAAGGCCGTTCATGACTGAATTGATATTTGGCGGTCCTTTTACTCTCTTAAAATTTTAGGTTGAAGCAGTAGAGAAAATATTTGTATGAGATCAGAAGTCAGGTTCTTTCTATTTTATAATTTCTTCTCTTGTTAATTTAAAGATGTTCATATAGATAACCAATTACAATTGTGAAATAGTGCAGCATTGCAGGCTTTTTCATCTTTTGTCAATCTTTTAATTTTATTTCATACTATCTGAGTATCAAGCACAGATATATCATTCTTTGGGGACCCGTTGAATTTTCCATCTCCTCCAGGGCTTTTGCAGCAGTCTCTACAGCCCTGGATGGTCACTCTTCCCGGTCTGCTCTTTCAATACATTACAGCTTGCTTTTGATATAGACTACCCCTGTTACAGAAAAAAGAGGGAAAATGATATTTTTATTTGTTTTTTTTATACGGGCATAAAGTGAGTTTCATTTTTACGTGAAAGAGAATTATATAAAAATATAAAAATACTTATAAAAGTAGTGTTGTTTGAAAAAAATTTCCATTTTAAAAAATTATGAATATTAAAAAATATATTTATGCTCCATGTATAGTTTAAAATATCATAAATTATTAATTTTGTATTTTGCTATGCTAATAAAATTATAATAACAAAGATGAGATTATTATTTTCTTTTATATTACTGTCACTAAAAATGGATTTTTTTTTTCTGACAAAATTCTTAATAGTTGTAAATTCTTTAAATTGACACTTTTTTTGGGGACGGGGGAGAGTATTAGATAAGAATTAATATTGACAGGTAATTAAAATCCTAAGTTAAGGAGCAATTAGTTAACTAATGGTAATTAATAACGAAAGGATTTAGAGAAAAAGAAGTAACCGGAAAGCACAGTAAATACGCAGCGTTGGATGGAATCCAGCTACGATGCCATGTCAGCTCTGACACTACTCCTCGTAGATCGCAATCTTTGGACAGAGAAAGCCAAGCCAGCCTTGGTCTTCTGGCAGAATAACACACAAGGCTATGGACGTAATTTCAAATGGCAGAATACTAGCAATTACTACTCTAATTTCAGCCGTTGGATCTCTGACAAATTTCATTTCAACAAGACCCAATTAAAAATTTTCCCCACAGAGTCCCCACCCTTCCACACTATCAGAGCTTCAGTCGCTCTCTCTTTTTTCTACTTCCCCTGTTCAAAAAGAGCCCCTTTCTCACTCTACATTTCCTTTCTGGGTCTCTTTGAGATTTTTGAATCAGTGGGGTTTTGTATGGTTTTGGAAGATTGAAGGATTTGGAGATAAAAAAGGCAATGGGTCTTCTATTGTTTCTTCTACTTTTCGTAATCTCTGCTGTTTATGGTGATCAAGGTAAAGCTCCTTCCTTTCTTTGTTTGCTTCCATTTTAAGCATTAATCTTTGTGGGGGGAGATTCTATCTTCTGGTTGCTTCTTGTTCTGTATTCAAACTCAGCTTTCCGATTTGTGCATATCATAATTTAATTCCTGGAGATTTTTTTTTCTTTTTTACCTGCATCCATTGATGATTTCTCTCTCTCTCTTCTTTTTCAGCTTGGATTTTTGTGTATACCCTTTTGGGCACTTTATTTCTTAGTTAGTTTACATTGAGTTGTTCTTTTATGATTACTTGTGTTATGCTCGGTTTGCTTGTGAAAACATGATATCTTTGGGGTTAATTCGTTTGAACGATTTATATTTTTCATCTATTTTTCTTTTTGTGATAGTCATTTTCTCTGTTTGGGGTTTTATTTAGCGGTTTTCATAAAATAAGATTGCTCGTACTTTGTGGAGTTAAATTTCAGAAGAAATCTTCAATGACTAATGGAAAATGACAAATTGCCGACTGCTATTGTACACTTTGATTCCATATTCTGTTTTTCTTAGGCAGATTATTCTTTATAGGTTAAATCATTCAAGTGTTTCTTTATCTTATTTGAGAGGGGTAAAGATAGAGACTTTGAAGTCAGGTTAGTTTAGTCAGAGTACAGATTCTGTTTACACGGTAAATCAAGTTAGTTTGGTTCATATTTTGTATACTTTCTTTTACCAGTAATAAAATTATTAAATCCTCCAGTCTATTTTCAAACAATAATAGAATAGACCCAAACCCAGCTCATGTAGTTTTCTTTTACTTATAAAGCGTATTTACCCCAGGACCATAACACCATCCACAACATATTGTCCAAATTTACTTTTTGGAAGGGTATTATTATTATCATTATGCTAATTTGCAAAGAATTGCATCAAAACATCAGGCTATTATATTAATGTTAAGCCCATTAAGTTCTGACCTATATTCCTTATATGGACCTCATGCTTAGATCTGACAGGCTGGGTGTTTTCTGGTATTAATATGTTTATAATATAAACACCGACAATAATAAGACAATATCTATTGACCTCTGTCTATAATTATTTTGTAAAATATTAGAACATGAAGGTAAAAGCCTTCAAAGTTCAAATCTGACTACGTTTCTTGTCATTTTTTTTATTTTATAACCTTTGATGCTCTAAAAGGGTATTGTGGGCCATGAAAGGAGATACTACACTACATATGGTTTTGGAGTGTCAACCACATGCAACTTGGCACCTGTCTTGAGTAACTACACTGTTCATGTTATCATGTACCAAGTGATCTGTGTGGATATGAGCTCAAAGACTATCATTTAGGTCGTTTACTTACCCTGATTTTGCTCCTTTATTTTCCGGAGTGCATTTGTATTTTAGTTTCCTTGTATGGGTGCTCTATTGTCCTGACGTTCAGGTCCTATCACAATTTGTTTGATTGTACCTTCCAGCTTTAATTGCCACCAGCTTTAATTGCCAGAAATGTTCATCACAGCTTTTGACTGGTCTTTATGTGTGTATATGATGACAGAAAAATAATGTAACTACTTGTTTGCATAGAATATGAATTATTGCTTCCCTTAAGAAGTACTGTGTAAAGAAAGCTGATTATAATTTCCAGATTCTAATAAAAGCCCCGTTGTCCTCTCTCTATAAAATTTTAACTGGCCCCTTCCCCGCCCAACCCCACATGGATTTTCTCTATCTTTTGATCTGGACTCACTATTTGGGAGCTATATTTCATCAAATTGAGAAACACGAGTGCTTAAGACCCAGGGATCTAAAATTAGACCCTTAATAATGGTTGATATGTGTATAATGTTTCTAGCTTTTTCCACATTTCCCTAGGCACGACTTGTGCATATCCTACTCATACTTTTATCTAGTATAAGTGTAATAGCGTAAGTAAACCTTTTAATGGTCTTCCATAGTCAAAGGAGTTTTTAAAGCAGTGCATTTAGTGTTTTTTATTGAATCAATTATTGTGGTCAAGTATTTGAAAATTTGGCGTGCCTTCTTATTTCCACTAGATTTTCCTTGTGTCAAATTTATCTGCTTCAATACGTTTATGTACTTGGTGACAGATAGAAGTAGTTCAATTAATGTAATAGTTTGAAATCTCTCATTTGCTGCAGATGCTTTCATTGGTGTGAACTTAGGCACGGACCTCTCTGACATGCCGAGCCCCACCCAGGTAGTGGCTCTTCTCAAGGCTCAGCAAGTCCGACATGTCAGGCTATATGATACTGACAGAGCCATTTTACTTGCGCTTGCTAACACTGGAATACGTGTTACTGTTTCGGTTCCAAATGACCAACTACTCGGCATTGGTCAGTCCAATGCCACGGCAGCCAACTGGGTTTCTCGCAATATTCTGGCACATGTCCCTGCTACCAACATCACATCCATATCTGTTGGATCTGAAGTCCTTATAACCCTCCCAAATGCTGCTCCGATCCTAGTGTCTGCAGTGAAATTCATCCACTCTGCCCTTGTTGCTTCGAATCTTGATTCCCAAATTAAAGTCTCCACCGCACACTCTTCTTCCATTATCCTCGACTCGTTCCCACCCTCACAAGCATTTTTTAACCGCTCATGGGACCCAGTCATGGTTCCTTTGCTCAAGTTTTTGCAGTCCACGGGTTCTCATCTTATGCTCAACGTTTACCCATACTATGAATACATGCGATCAAACGGTGTTATCCCACTGGACTATGCTCTCTTTCGTCCTCTCCCTCCAAATAAAGAAGCCGTGGATTCTAACACGCTCTTGCACTATACTAATGTTTTTGATGCAGTTGTAGATGCAGCCTATTTTGCAATGTCCTATTTAAACTTCACTAATATCCCCATCATTGTGACTGAATCTGGTTGGCCATCCAAGGGTGACTCCTCAGAGACAGATGCCACTATTGACAATGCTAACACTTACAATAGCAACCTAATCAGGCATGTCCTTAATAATACAGGGACTCCCAAACACCCTGGAATCGCAGTTAGTACTTACATTTATGAGCTTTACAATGAAGATTCAAGATCTGGATCAATCTCAGAGAAGAATTGGGGCCTTTTTGATGCCAATGGGGTGCCAGTTTATATCCTACACTTGACGGGCTCCGGCACTGTGTTGACAAATGATACTACTAACCAAACCTATTGTGTGGCAAAGGATAATGTTGATCGGAAGATGCTGCAAGCAGCCTTGGATTGGGCTTGTGGCCCGGGAAAAGTGGATTGCTCTCCTTTATTGCAAGGGAAACCTTGTTATGAACCTGATACCGTGGCTGCTCATGCAACCTATGCTTTTGATGCATATTATCACCGTATGGCTTTGGCTGATGGGACCTGTGACTTCAATGGGGTGGCTACTGTTACTACCACAGACCCAAGTATGAAATCATGATATGGCTATTTGTGATAGCAGCATCTTTAAAGTGGGATTCTTCTGTGAATTGGGCTTATGATCTTTGTGTGAAGTGTATATTTGTTGGGAAGCTTCCGCACCTCAGTAGAGAAAACAATTCTAGCTCACAACCTGCACGAGTAATTTTTTTGGATATGTCATAGAGATACTGATTTGATTGGTCTTGTGGTGTGGGCTTCTTTACTGAATGCTAACTCATTCACAGAAGATCAGGAGACCCAATCACAGACATTTACATTTTAGTTTCTAGGTTTTACTTGCATGTACATGAGCAACTTTTCTTTGGTGTCTAGTACTGAATTTTAGCGTATTAAGATTCTGATGTTAATTTCATTGTTGCAGGTCATGGTGCTTGTGTATTTCCAGGAAGGTAAAAATCATATCTCTGCCTAACATTTATTGCATGGCTTAGATATGGGTTTGTTTTCAGCTTAACATATCTTATTCTGTTATATCCTTGTCAATGCTATTCTTTCACTTATAATGTTCTGGATATGATTGTTTGGATGGTCACCTGAAACTTAAATTATTTATTGAATTATCATGTAGCCGTGGGAGAAATGCCACCTTCATAAATGGTACATCACTTGCTCCATCTTCAAATTCGACTGCATCAGGCAGCTCATCACGATGTGTCCACAACGCTGATACATTAATGAGATCCGTCTTTGTTGGTGTTTTACTCTGCATTGCAGTTTTATTGTAAAGTGACGAGTTTTGTTTATTTGCAACATTGAAACTGCATTTGTACCTCTGAAAACATTTGGTTTCACTTCTTCTGGATAACTTCTAGCTATACTCAATTTTGTTCCTTGAATAGAGGAGGATGGAGGGAGCAGGGACAGTTAAGGATGCTGATTTTTTCTTTGAACATATAGCTTGGCTGGCAGCTTTACGGTGAGTGATCCATTAATTTGTACAAAAAAACCAAAGAAATTGTTTGAGATCATTGGTGTAACAACCTTGTTGCGGTGGGAATTGATTTTTTTTCCGCAAGTTAGTTTTCTTTGAACTGTTTCCAAAGTTCTGGCTGGCATATGATAAATTGTCATTGGTCATCAAATGTTGGAAAGTTGTCCTTTAACATGCTGCTAAAAGTTGAACTAGAGTTGCTTCCAATGGAAAGATTTTCTGCTTTCAGCAGTTGAAATTTGTGGAGTGCATTTGTATCAGTAATTGACAGTAATCCTCATTTCTACGAATATTTATGATAAATTGATTATTTATTCATCATTGTGGAAGTAGAGTCTTCAGGCTGGTGGCATATTACTTTTCAACTTCCTGGGCAAAATTGTACCGTATTCTTTGTATTGTTTGGAATTCTTCTTCCCTTATTCTCTCCATATGTGCATGTTTGTCTTTCTGACTAAATGGGTGCTGTTCAAGTAATAACATCTAAAAAAACTGTTGCTGGTAATACAAGTAAATATATAGATTGAACTACCAGGCATATACGGAACAAGGAACAAACATACACGGGTACTTTCCTATATGCAACATTGCATCCCAAGTTATTAATTTGAGGCTTCCATGAACATTGAATGACAAACATAACATAAAATCCCAGAAGAGCCTGGAAGACTGCACTGCTGGTGAGCATGTTGGCTGCAATAAGGCTTGTTACAGAAATTACATTTTGGTAGCTGAAACCAACACTCTGTGCACAAGATATCTACACAAGCTGCCTCGTAGTCATCCTGTTCTTTTGCATCTACACATCTGCCACACTCTTCACACCTTGGAATGCAAACATGACATCCACGACACTCGGTCAGTTGTTTCTCCCTCTTCCTCGTGCACGTCTGCTGTGGGCAGTCGAACACCATTCTTACTTCACTGCACTTTGGGCAGATATCGATGTCGATTGCAGGATTAATTTCGTCTTCATGCCTGAAAGTTAAGTAATGCTTGTTCTTGTTGTGATAGAAGTTGCGCAACTGTTTTCTCCGCTTCAGCTGTGTTTGGTTCACTTGAATTAGAGAGCAAAGCGTCTCAAGGTGTTCTTTGTTTATGTTGTAGATACCATTTATCTTTAGGCATATTGGTTTACGGCTGTGGTCGGATAAAATCTCCACTGCTTTAATGACTCCCTCAGGGGTTATGCCAGTGCATCCTGGTATATAGAGCTGAAAGATAATCAGATATTATTAAAGAACTCCCCACCAATCATATCTTATCTTTATTGTCCCTATACAAACCAAAAGTAAGTATTTTTTATTAAGTTAAAAGAGCAAGGGGCTAAACAGTTTTGTATATCATACCTTGTCGATGAGTGGATTATTTGTTATGACAGCTTGAAGTCCATCATCTGTAATCTTCAGACAATCTCTGAGTCCCAAAGTTTTGAGACGACCGTTGGCCTTGGATGTAATTTCCATAAGAATATTATCGGAAACACGCGAATTCAGAGGGTTTTCCACAAAGAGATTGAGCCATGGCAATATATCATTGTCTAGAGCATGTTTTACTGACTTACAAACTTGACTCATGGAGAGAAGCTCAAAAACTGGAAGGTAAGCTAAGACAAGGAACATGGCTTCATGAGGTGGTTCAGGCCCTGACCCTGGCTGTATAAAATTGTTGGCAACTTCCTGCGGCTCTTCGTTATGTTCCGTACGTGAAATTTCCATAACCACTGTTTGATATTGCTTAATTTCAACTGAATATTAGTAGAAAGTTTATGATGAAGAAACTTTTGAGGAATGAAGAGAGAAGACTTACAAGGGAGAAGAAGGAAAGCGTAGAGGAATTTGCTTGGTTGAGACTTGAGATGAGAGCGTTTTCACACCTTCATAATGGACTCTAATTGCTTGGTTGGGTTGCTTTTTGTTATTTGTGAATGGTGAGTTGGCATGAGAGTCTACGTCTGACAACTTTCCCATTTTTTTTCCCAATTTTTTTTTTCCACGAGAAATTTTAGCTGAAAATTTAAATATACTTTAATTTCAAAACGGAGAAAAAAAAAATACTAATTCTAATTTTAGAACGGAGCAAGTAATATATGTATGCGATAATCTACTAAAGATTAAATTGGTTTACAATGGCACAATAAATTTATTGAAATATTACAATATCAATAATACATTGAAATCAACCCAAATAAGGTCTCCCAAATTACATGTATAGTATTTTGGCTAGCGCATATTGAATGTACAACCCAGTTAAGTTCTCCCGTGCACTTTATCTGCTCATTCCTCCCTGTGGAATTGGTGCCATAGCCACTCCACCATTCTGTCTCTCCACATTCCCTTGCTATCCTATACATACATTTTAACATACACAATTAAAATCCAATCCGATGCGTACCCAATAAAAAATACACATAATTAATTTAATTTATTTTAATTTAATTACCAAGGGACATGTCAAATCCACGAATTCGGAGCTCCCGGTGCTCTTGTCGCTAGGCGCGTCGCTCGCAGCAGCAATGAACTAGACAATCCCCACAAGGGCTTTCGGCCAACAAGTATTGATGCCTCATCCTTGAACGATAGAAAGATGAATAGATGCATGCGCACCCAGTTACTGATTGTAGCAGTGCATACAGAGCCCCACTCGTAGCACAAGCTGAAATAAGCCCAAATTATTACAGACCGTACCATCATAATAAGTAATATCCAATTAGTTATAAAAAATAAAATCCCACTTGAGAAATTTACAACCATTATGAATATATTTTTGCTCTATGGGTTTTTCTAAATAAAATTATTGATTTTTTAGTTTAGTAGTAGCAGCTGCATGATAATAAAATATAATGATAAATTTGTGTATATTGTGTCATTTTTACAAGTACAAAAAATGAGACTCTTTTTTAAAAAATACAATAGTTGTGGGCCGAAAGGAGTAAATTCATGCAACAATATACTTAACTGGAGTATTTTACTCCCTCTTTTTCATAAAAAGAGTTTGAAATGCTTCGAATGATTCTTCCACAAAATCATAGCAATGGAAATGTCTTTCTCCTCATAATTCGCTCTTAACGATCTAAAATCGCATCAGGTTGCTCTTTACAAGAAAGATCATTCTAAATCTTATCGAACGGACTAAGTTTACCTTTTAACCCAAATCTCACATCAAAATCGTACATACCCATTGTCTAAAGATTAACCCTACGAATTTCATTTCCAAATCTAATAGAACATCCTCGATACTAGTTAAAGATAACAAAAGAAATCCTCATCGGAGTAGCAATAAGCATAGCAGAATCTAATGATTGAGATGACATACCAAGATGTCGAACAAAAGAATGCGCAATAATTGAATGAGTAAAAGCGATATCAAACAAAATAGACAGCTCATGACTGTCAATTAAAGAAGCGCCAAAAACAGTACCTGGCGCACTTGCCTCCTGATTATATGCCAAGGCAAACATTCGTCCACCATTGCGCTGATCAACATTGCCACCATTATTGCATTCACCATTACCACGTGGTCCGGTACAATCTTTAGCAAAGTGACCTATCTTCCCACATAAGAAGCATGCACCGGTAACTTTATAATACGGTTTCCTAGGATGATTAGCCCCACAAGTAGCACAATGAGCTATCGGAATAAGATTAGGGTTACCCCCACCTGTTGACCTTGGATAACGACCCTGATTCTGTTTTTACTGACCACCTCGGTTCCTATTCCACTGACCGTCCTGATTCTTCCCTTGTTGACCCAAAACTTGACCCTGTTGGTCATCTCTATCACTCTTCCGACTTCCTTCTGGTTTAGAAGTCTGAAAGTTTTGTTGTTCCATTTCGATATTTTTGGCTGCATTAGCCACTGCCAACACATTCTTAAACTTGGTGTTAATGAGATGTTAACGATACTTATAGTGAATTTTTTACTTAAATTTCTCTGCCTGTTCTGCTGTAGTCCCTGCTGAAGTTCCGGCAAAACCTGTCAACCTGATGAACCTTGTCATGAAGTCTGTGATGAATTCGTCATCCTTCTGCTGAATAGACAGAAACTCCCTACCATACGCCTCCTTATCAGCATCTTAGAAATACTACTGATAAAAGACATCACAAAATTCTGTCCAATTAAGTGTCTCGATAAATCGGTTACCCTTTGTTGCTTTTATAGCTTTCCACCATCTCTGCGCATCCCCATCTAATTTGTAAGCAGCCAACAACATTCTCTGGTTATTAGAGCACCAAAACATGTCAAAGATCTTCTCTAAATGGACAATCCAATTCGTTGCTTCAATTAGAATTGGAGCTGAACTGAATGAATGCGATTTTTGCTTTTGAAATCTTTATAACCATACATACGTACCACAAACTGATCAATACCATTTGTATTTTCTAACTCTTTATTTGCTTGTGGACCACCATTACCCGGGTTTCCTTGATTAAGATTTTCTGGCATTTGTTGTTGCATCTGTATCGCTTGAACGACTTGTGCCACTAACTACGATAAAGCCTGATTAACTGCTTGATTTACCAAGACTGCCATATCCAGATTATTAGGTTGCACATCAGGTTGGGCCTCACCTCTTCCTCTACCATTACTTCGTCTCCCAGCACCTTTAACGGATCTACGAACTATCTAAGAACAACGGATGGAAGAAAAATAGATTCGAGGCAAATTCGAATACAAACTAATATTATAACTTAATAGAATATCAAACAGAATAAGAACCTAACACAAAAATCTACTCATAACTCCTAAATAGGTTTTCTACAAGAAAGAACTTTAGCTCTGATATCAACTCTGTAACGCCCCCTTCCCTAAGTGAAAAGGGCGGTTACGCACAGAACACTACATAACTAACAAACTGATATCCAAAACTTTAATATGCAATTGAATAGTCTAAATAGATAATTGTCAACTAGCTAAAACATGATCTGTGTATTACAACAATACTTAGAAATTAAAATATCAAATCCTACACAATATCTAAACTATTTACATAAAGTAAGCTTTCTTCACACTTGTCCTTGCTCCCCCTGATTGTTTGTCGGAAGAAAAACACAGCATGAGCCAAATGCCTAGTACAGATATAAAGTGCAAGAAAATAAGAATTAAAATGAATAACAAAATCAACTGAACTGAACTAATCTGAATAACATAATAGGCTGAATCAAATGACTGAGGTGATTTCATACCGAGCTCAGAACAGAAAAAAAACAGAAATATACATCGGACTGCGCAATCCAGATGTATGCAAAATCAGAAGGTGTGTTTGACACAAATAACACCAAATTGCATAACAGAACAAAACGAAAAACTAGGGCCAACCCATACGCCTCCCACAACAAAACACCAGTTGGCCAACTCCCATCGGAGCACACAAAATGGAAATGCTGTGGACTAATCACACTGCCACAGAAGTGTCATGTCTCGGTGCCAAGAGAACATGCGTATGGTACCCTCACATATGGTTATAGCTCATGTATACCATACGGTACATTCTAACAAAAATATCATGTCACAATATATGCGACACAATACAAACAAAATGAGTTCTAATATGCACATGCTAAACTGAAACGAATCAACACAAAGTCCTCATAATATATTAGCATGTACGTTTCTATAGAATTAAAATAAATACTAGACATGCTCGCTAAGTCCAAAGTGTACAAGTTATGAATTTTTAAATATCTAAAATCAAACAATTCTATCATAAGTATTTGACTATGAATAATATATCGAAATAATATCTGAATTCTAATTGAGAGACAAAACGAACAAATTAAAATTAAAGAAATATCGCTGAAGGAGTACGGAATTCATACATGAAATAAGCAATGTAATATCCGAAATTATATTCCAAAAACGACTCGTTAAATTTCCTCCGTTGGAACTAATTAAACAAAATAAATAAATAAATAAATAAATAGTTAATTAATTGATTAAGTTTTACACATTTTCTTTCTCTTTGACGAATCCGAAATCTTTTCGTTCTAAACAAAATTTTACCTAAAGTTATGCATATTTTAATCATATATAATATTTTAATAATTAACAACCTTCATGTTCCAAAATAAATTTAAGTATATTTACAAAAATATTATTTCCATTTTTAATTATGTTATAAACAAATATTATTATTATTATATCAAAACTCTAAAGTTACAAAAATAATAATTTAATATTTCAAAATGCTAATTACTAACAAAGATATACAAAAAATATATATATACTAACAAACTAAATAGCGTACCAAAATTAAAGCTACAAAATTAAAACGAATACATAAAATTATATAATTACACAAAGAAAGAAAAAGAGACTTATCCGAAATTATGAGATTCGCAATTTCGCCCACGTCCTCGACATCAAAATTTTTAACTAGGGAGGTCCTTACTAAAAAGGTACTCACACAAAAAAGTTTTTTAAAATTGGATAAAATGTGGTGATTGAAAATTAAATAGGTAAGTCCATATATATAAGAAGGGGAAGGGAAATTTTTTTAATAAACGAGTGATGTGGGACTCCAAAAACTACCGGATATTATAGTTTTCCTATCTTTTTTCCTTTTGTTGGGGTTAATACTAAGAAAGTGCATTAAAAAATAACAGAGATTTGCAACCTCCTTGCCTAGTTGCTTGGCAATGAGCTTGCAGTACATCATTAACATCAGCCTTAATCAAAAGATGGCCTGGGAATAATTTGGATCGAGGGATGCAAGAGTGTAAGCATGATTTAAATACTACAACCATACTAGCCCAAATCTAAATTCTTGTCCATCTTCTATTGATTGTTTTAGGATTTTATTTTATTCTATGTTAGTGAAGGCTCCGGCAGTCATTACTCTTAGACTGTGTATCCACTAGTACTGATCATAATTTTCACTATTACTTGAACAAACTTTTACACTCTGGTACAGAGTTTTAATTAAAATGGATGGAAAAGTAAATAAATGGATGAAAAACTAAGTATTTTGCTTATTTCAATTCCCTTGTTATTGAATTTTTTAATGAATAAAAAAGAAAAGAACGAAAAATTTAGCCACTTTTATTTTTTTGGGTTCAAAGATAGACGAATTTGGTTGAAACTTAAGTTTTTTTTCTTCTTTTCTTTATAAATAGTAACAAAATGAAAGAAAACGTATAAGTTTTTTATTCTCTCTTTTTCATTATAAATTAAGTTCTTTTTTTTTTCCGTCCCAAACTCAGAAACAAAGTGATAAATTAAAACTATTTAAGAGTTGAAGTAGGTTATATATACAACACTAGTCGCCTGCGTTTGCAGGCCTCAAATGTTGGCTGTGTAAGTCCTTCCCCAGGACTTTATTAAAAGTATCGGCTATGAAGCAATAATTCATTTAGGGAGTTTATGACCTTCGCGGTATCATTTGCATAGCTATTGACACTAGAAAGTATTTATCTACTCTCGGCATGTTTGATTAATTTTTGGACTGAAGGATTAGACAACAGGCCCAATACTGTAGTAAAACCATATATATGGGCCGAAGTTGAAATCTCCTTAGACCCATCAGCTGGTGAATTCTTCACAACCTTTCATTTAGTCCACAAATTTTCCGTCAATATATTTTTAGCGGCGTTGGATGGTCATTACCCATTAGTGAGGATTGGTTCCCGTAATAATTGAGCCAATTATCCAACTTTTATGTTACGTTTGAATTTGAAGAATGCATGTAAAAATAGAATAATTTATTCTTATAAAAAATAAATAAATTATGTTTAGTTGTTTCATTGAAATAGAATGGACAATTTTTATCCATTTTAAATTTATGAATTTTATTTTTTGCGGAAGGGTATGAAATGACTTATTCCACTTGGAATAAAATGAATCATTTCACGCTTTATTTCATTCCATTCTTTCAATTTAAACGTAATATTAAAATTGAGTACTTGAGCTTTTCGATAAGTTATCACACATTTATTCCTTTATTTGTTTTCCCGTAATTTTATTTGATTCAAAGTTCCAAATAGATTTTCAGAGTGTTGGCAATAAGTAGATTGTTGTAGGGAGCGCGACATGGGTAAGGTAGGATAGATGGGATATTTTTTTCATAAAAAAAAAATCTAAAATTGTAATTGTATATTCTTCTATTCTATTTATGAAAAAAATCTTAATATTTGGAGTATTTATTTTGTGGGTACTATCAAACTTTACAATATTTCTACATTAAACTATGGGGACGGGGTAGGATTTAAACTCTGCCCAAAGACATGAGCGGTTTGACCAAGTTACTGCTGGGACATTTTCTTGTCCAAAGTTTGGCGTACGTTAATCAAAACTTATGATTCGATGTTTGAGTTTATTTTTATTTTATTTTATTTTAATATGTTAAATGGAATTTAACAGTCTTATCTTAAAATTTCTTAATTTTTTAAAAATAAATTTAATCGGTGTACCAGAGAAACTTGATAAAAGTTATTTTGATGGGAATTGATATTAATAGGATAATAAAGATGATCATAAAGCCGTCTTTATTTACTCGACAACTTTACCCCTTGCCCTCTTTCATCTCCTTGGGCAAATTCGCACCATCTCGACAAACGTAGAAAATGCAGTCAAAACCCATAATTCCTCCTTTTCATTCTCCGTCGAAATTGCTTACGAAGGAAGCATTACTTTGAATTAAATCAGAGAGAGAAATAGTTTCAATTGATGGAGTCTCTCCTCACAACTATAGCGATCCCATCTCTTTTTTTGTTAACTTCTCTATACATATTGTTTGTGATTTTGATTATGTAGATCAGCTATGAAAAGGGGTTTTTGTTCTGATGTTTGTTTTTCTTCCTTGAGCTTCGACGTTGGTCGAATATTTGGAATGGCTGCTCTGCATAAAATCAAATATATAATCAGCTCAAAGTTTGAATCATACGTAATTTATCGATCAACAATACTTTAGGTGCCTCTTGCCTAATTTTCTATTTTATTTCTTTCTCTGTTGATTTATATATTATGTTTTTTATGCTTAAATCTCAGGAATTCTTTCTAGTAATAGATTGTTTTTGAACGAGGTACAGTTGGGACTTTCCAAGTCCTTCCTGCAATTGTTTTGAGGTTTTATGTACTATTACGTATTTGGTTCACTTTAGTAGTGATAGAGGCTTCTGCTCATACTCATACACGCAATGGGAGAGCTAAGACAGCAATATCATCTGATCGGTGTTGTAGGGCGACAGTACTTAAAAGCATATAAAGATGGCGTCAGCGGTGGTTAATGCCTTATCTGATGTATATAAGGCTTGATCAGAGGTGTTTAATCAGTTTTTATCGGTCCAAATCAAATCAATATTGAACGGAATCGAAATTGAAGGTAGAAATTTTTTGGTACCGATACCAGTATCGATTGGACTGGTATACCGAATCGGTAACCGGTTTGGTACCGATAAAAACCGAATAAAACTGAAAATTAATATAATTACTATTTTATTATTATAATTATCATTATAATTATTATTATTTATTAATAATAATATAAAAAAAAAACTTGTATAACCGATTCAGTTCGGTATTTACAGAACTATAAAAAGGTGGTACCGAAATCGGTATATACCGATTTTTTTGTACCGATACTGAATCGATTTTTTTTTATACCGATTCGAACCAGTCCGAAAAATCGAAAAAATCGTTTGAGATGCCCACCCCTAGGCTTGATAGTTGATCACTATAGTTGTTCACCTTCAAAGTGGTGTGCCATGGGAATAATTTTCCGCGAAAGGAGATAAGGAGATAACAGAGATGAGGGCAAAATTGTCAAAAAAAATAGAAATATGCCTATCATTTTTTGATGGCAATTTATTTATAAATCGACAAATTTAATGTGAATATAAAAAATGAGCCTATCATTTTAGTTTATATTTATCTCAACTACATATATACAGTGATATAAATTTGTCTTCGTGTAACAAGGCTCTTTGTTGATTAATTTATATCATTTCGTATAAATTTGATTATTTTGGTGGGGACTGGGCGCCTGCCACGTTGGAAACCCTAATAAATTATTTACATAATGATCGATGCCTTGAAGGAGGGCCTGTGTGGAAAATCTCTGAGACATATACTTGTGGGCTTTGATCATGAGTCATGAATGTTTGTTTCCAAATCTTCCCTCTTTTGATTTGTTCACAAAATGCTTCCCCAATCTAAGGCATTGGATCCGTCTTGTGTTCCTTGTTCAAAGAAAGCTGACAACCAGAGGAATCCAATGTCTCCATCAACAACTTTGACAGCTGGTTCAGGTTTACCTTATTAAGGGTGGGATAAGTTTAATGATATAAAATTAAATAATATATTTATTTTAATAATTTAAAAATAAAATATAATCCGAATATTAATATTATATTTAATTTTTTAATAATTAAAATAAATATATTATATAAATATTATACACTTACACTTATTATTAACTGTTAGTCATCTCATGATGACTAATCATTATTTTTGTGGAAGGGTTAAAGAATACTGTTTACACTCATTGCCAGGTAAAAGACAGAATAGAATGATAATGTTTCATGGAGCAATTATCGCTTGCAATATAAAAATAGTTGTGTTTCTTACATTTCACAAATTAAAAGAGTTTTATTTGTTATTTTTTTTTCCTTCCAAAAAATCTTATTTCTTTTAATGGTCACATAAAAAATGACATATTATTTTTAAATTTATCAGTATAATTAATTAATTATTATGTCATATATATAAATTATATTCTTAGCAAAACAAGGGATAAATGCGCAACAAAAAATATATCCTTAAAATTTATGGAATGAAAATGGCAATACGATAGTCCTACAATATTTAGTGTCACGTGAACAAGGAAAATTTTGTAAATTAGAATATATTAACAATTTTTCTATTAATGAAATTCTAGTTTAATAAAGATTGTATGATAGTGATCGATTGTGATTATAAAATCGAAAACTTACATTTTATCGTTTCTACAACTATTAAAAAAATGGAATTCTTCTGTTTTGGAAAATCTTGAGAACTAGAATTTTTTTGTGAAAGAAGAAGCAATAATAATAATTGTAAGTAGAACAATGATAAAATCACCGTCACGAAAGTAATAATAATAATATAAAAAAAAATAATTCTAACTTTTTTTTTAAAAAAAAAATATTCAATAGTTCTGAGATAAATTCACGTGGTGGAATGGCTAATGAGATTTTTTTGTTTTAATAGTGTTTCATTACTTAAAATAATAAACTCATTAAAATAATTTATTTTTATTAACATAAGACATCATGTAAAATTATCTCAACACCGTTTAATTCTAACTCTTTTTTTCCCTTGCGAAAACATTCTAACTAATGTTTATACAATTAATAATTGCCTTTTGACTGGCCTTGGAATGCTCAAAAGCGTTTCTTCCTAGTATTTGGCTAGAAGCATGCTTCCATAGTATCCGTTTCATTGGTAGCCTCACAATAATTGTTGTCGTGTTTTGAAATAAGCTAGCACCATGACAAGCTCAAATGTCATTTTCTTCACGAGGGCTCGGTCTCGTGTTTTCCCATAATGTCAGCACATTGTTTACTATTTTTACACGAATAGGTATAAATATATAATATATAAATATTATATTTATTTTAATTATTAAAAAATAAAATAAAATATTAAATTTTTTGTCATACCTAATTTTTTAATAATTAAAATAAATATGTTATTTAATTTTATATTTAAATATTATGTATGTAGACTTGTCCTTTTTATACATCAAAATTAGATATATTATCTCAAGTTGTTTATTATTATTATTATTATTTTATATTTGTTAGAAATATAATACTAAAGAAACAACAATTTACTAAAAATATAAGTAATGTTAACTAAGAATTTATGTTATTCTGTTGACATGATGCTAATTTTAAATAATGAAAACTAAATCTTCAAGCAAAATCATGTGATTGTGTCATACAAAAACCTTAACAACGTAAAAAGAAGATAAAAGTTAAATATGCGTAGTACGTACGCAGTTCGAGTACTCTACTTGTATTTGTATTTATATTGGCACACATAAAGTACGTACGTTTCTTTACTTTCTTATGAACAACATGAGGTTTGTGTAAATATATACTTATATGACATTTGGCACGATTTGCGGCTGATGCAATTGCTAATCGCGTGTTAATTACTTTAATATCAACGATTTTGTTTTAGTTTGAAACATTTTGGGAATATATATATATATATATATATATATATATATATATATATATATATATATATATGTTAAAAACGTTGAAATGTTGAGTATATATACACATTGCAAAACCTACTTTTTCTTTTCTCCTAAAGGTGGATGATCTATTATTTCAATAAACCTTTTCCCCTTAAAAGAACATTAATTATAGCATGTCTGAAAAGCCAAAAGTGAAAATAACAAGGAAATTATTATGATTATTATTATTAGAAAAAAACTCCAAGATGATGATCACGGGAAGCTGTGGACCTGGAGGGTGCATGAAGTGAGTCATGAACCATGCACATATATGGTGTCCACCATGTTTTAAAGTTGGTATTATACGACAAATTAAATTGCATGGTATCTTCTTCCAAGTTAATTATGGAGGATTCGGTTTCTCCAATATTCTCCTCCAGAACAACCACAAATAAATAAAGAATTGCCGACCGTTAAAAGGCTTGCGGGGTACTCCTCCAGTCCAGCAGCCGTAATTCAAGTGGCCACTCCAAAATTGGCGGCCATGGTCCAACACACTACTTTTATTCATTCCCTACTTCACGCGCGCATTCTACTGCTACCAACAGTAACTTCTCAAATGTACCCTTTTCTTTTCTTTCATTTTACAAGATTGAAGAAGACTCCTTTGTTGATTCATTAAATTAATGGACATATTGTGCTCATACTCGGAATTATATGTGTTCGTAACGTTTGTAATAGTAAGAATGTAAGACCCCGAATTTTATGAAATACAAAATTTAATTTTTCTTCATATTTATATTTTTTGAAACAGTAAGTGGTTAAATCGATAAAGTTAAAAGTTAAGGATGTTATGTGCAAATTTTATTTTGTCGGACAATATTCGCTTTGTCAGGGAATATTCGTTTGGTCGGGGAATATTCGTTTGGTCCGACGGCGCCGAAATAACAAATTATTGGTGGACCCCACAACGGAATATTTGTCGGATATAGAAAACGACAGAAATAACCTTTTAAATAAAAATAGTCAACGGAACTGTTAAAATACCGGTGATAAAAGAATAGTAGCATACGGTAGTTTTTGGTATTTTCTGTAGCACACGGTACTCTACAGTAACACACGGTATTGCATAGTGTCTCATATTATTGGTCTGATAATTGACACCGTAACTGTTACGCATCATTTCATCGATAATTGTCACTGCATAATATTTTATATTATCAATTCAATAATTGTTGTTACACAGTATTTTGCATTATTGATTTAATAATTGTCATTACACTGTATTTTATATCATTGAGTCAATAATTGTTGCTGCACTGTTTTTAAAATTATTGAACCTAATAATTGTCACAGTAACATATGCACAGTAATTCACATTATTGAATCAATAATTGTCATTACACAGTAACGTATGCTTTCTTTTACATTATTGTTATCTCTATTATGATGTTTTTTAAACAGTTGTATTTCATTAATTTATTGACTTGATATCTAAGAGCTAACTATACTGTATTTATAACAATTAGTCATAATAATTGAATTGATAAAGTTATTTGTTTATAATATAAAGTTAGGTGATTATTAGGTGATATGAAATGAATGGTGTAGATTAAAGTGTGAAATATTGTTGAATAATTGAATTGATTTGTTTATAATATAAAGTTAGGTGATTATTAGGTGATATGAAATGAATGGTGTAGATTAAAGTGTGAAATATTGTTGAATAATTGAATTGATTTGTTTATAATATAAAGTTAGGTGATTATTAGGTAATATGAAATGAATGGTGTAGATTAAAGATAATATAAAATTTGAAATGGATGGTGTAGATTAAAAGATGATTTTTTAAATGAATGGTTTAGATTAAAGGAATGATAAGATTTTTGGCTATAAATAGAAGCCTTAACTTAAGGATTTTTCATAAACTTCCTTACTTGTTCTTTCTTTCTCTCTCTAAATACTTCTTGTGAAAGTTCTCTCTAAGTGTGCTTAAGTCATCTTGAGTATTTGTGAAGATCTATAAGTATACGTGTACTGTTCAAGTTAATCAACCTCATTTAAATCAATATCCAGCCACGTGTTGAGGTAAGGGATACCATCTTTTTCATCTTCCATTATTCAAACGTACTATGGTAAGGGATTATCATTATTTGATTCTCGATAATAATATTGTTTCTTCCTTACTCATAAGACGTGCCTTTTATTTCCATGTATTAAATTGTGGGAATAACCTTACGGAGCGGATTGCCGCCTGTTGGTGAATAACCTTTCGTATTCATTTATTATTAATCTCTGAGAATAACCTTACGGAGCGGATTGCCGCATGTTTGGTGAATAACTCTTTGTACTCAAATTCTATTAAATTGTGGGAATAACCTTACGGAGCGGATTGCCGCCTGTTGGTGAATAACCCTTTGTATTAATTTCCTTCACCTTTTGTTAATCAAACCTGCTACGGTAAGGGATATTATTTTATTTCATACTCCTAAATCGAAATTTATTATGGAACTATTGCTTCTATAATTCCTGAAAATATTATATGTTCCATAATAGTTGAACTTCATTATTTCAACTGAACCTTCCTATTTACGTGAACCTTTCTATTGAATTGTAACCGTTATTCTGAACTGTGGATCTTGAATATCATTTTTAAATTTCACTCCACATCATGTTGACAATTTGGACATTATTTGAATCTGTACAAAGTAAACTTCCGATACTTATTGTTATCCTATTTCTTCTGTTCATCATTTATATCATTCTAATCATCCAAAAATCAAGCTGTTGTGAATATCTGTGGCCGGGGGCACAGATGTGATATATTTGTTGAACAGATGATAGGTTAAAGGAGATATAATAGGTTAAAGGCGATACATCTGTTCGGTGTCTTTTATGGCACGTAGTGAATGTTCTCTTTGGCCCGTAGTGCAAAGATGAACTGTTGTTTGGTATGATTATGACCAAAGGCTGAATCTGGTATAATCATGACCGTTGGTATTATATTGAATGTCTTTGGCCCGTAGTGCAAAGATGAACTGTTGATCTGCATGATTATGATCAGGAACTGTGAATTTGTATTATCTTGACTAATGATATTTCAGATGATAAAAGTTGATGATGTTTTTCCTAAAAAGAGAATTGAGTGGACATTATAGTCTGCATTATTCTTCTAATAGATTACTCATTCCGCTCCTATTATTGATCTGAACGTTGTTTAAGAATTTAACTGCAGTTTTTGATATAAACCTTGTAGTCTATTGTATTCTATCAAGAACTCAACTGTTGAAGACTAATGATAATTTATTCGTCATTATCTTAGTCATGATATTCTTTACTGGGCTATTTGAGCTCACCCTTTCTTTTGTTCCATTGTTTTTCAACAGGAGATGAAAACATAACAGGGTCTAGCCGGGGAATGGAGTGAGGGTCCGAGGAATAGTTATCATAGTCTTCACGTTTTGTAAAATAGTGTGGCAATAATAGTGAAGACTTAGTTGTGTATTATTATACACTGTATTGTTGTACGTTGTGCTTTGTTGTAATAATTTTGTTGTAGTCTTTTGACGACTCAAGTTTGGGCTGTGTGGGCCCAGATTTGGGGGCGTCACAGTTGGTATCAGAGCTTAGGGATATGGTCTTTAATGGAGATCTGGGGTTAGAACTAGGAGGGGAGAGACGAATAGAATCAATCACTAGTGTGTCCTACCTAAATTAGATTTTTTTTATCTAATGAATCGATTTGAATGTAGGAACATGAAGAGATGAGTCAGTTTATTTGAACTAACATTTATTTTGTGACCACAGTTAAATATGGCATCTGGAAATCAGGAGGTTAACTATGAAATTACCAAAACAAATGTAGCTACAGAACAAGAGGCGACGAATAATCTTCTTACAAACTCAGAGTTGAATCATTTGCCTAAGGCAAAAATTATGCGTGTTCTATCCAGTAAGGATGAAGGTGAAAGCTCTGCTACAGTCGTTCCAGATCCATTCTTAGAAGCAATTAAAGGAAGTAACGAACTTGCGGAAATTATTGCCTTTAATTTACTCACTAATTGGGAGAGTGATATCACCTGGTTATGCTCTATAACAAAGGATCAGAATATATGGACTTTTCATATTAGTCTTTGGGATTTATGGTGTTCCAGCTATGATTTTCAAGATTATTTAAAAATGATGTTTCTATACTTTTGGGCGTTACAATTTAGAGGAATTCAGGTTAAGTTAGTCACTATCGTGGAAACTACAGTCTATCGAAGATACTATTTTAATGGAAATCATTGGTACCTTACTACTGATGAAGTTGATGAACCCGAGAAACAGTTTGCTAGAAAATTATTCAGTGGTATTCCCATGGTTGAAATACGTGAAGATCCGTATGAAGTATTCGGGATTCGATTTGACGATAACAGTCAAGAAACCGAATGAGGTGATAACCGGTAAGCTATTCATAAATTCTCGTGAAGTCTATGCCATATTAGATACTGGCTCTATCCACTCCTTTATCTCACCTATATGTACTCAACGTTTAAATTTGACTATTGAAAACTTAAATCTTGTCTTATCAGTTGAAACATTGGGAGAAATACCTATTACATTTACTATCTATAAATCTTGCCTAAGTTCAAATCAACAACCTCACATTACCTGTTGACCTTATTTCTTTGGAGATGCATGAATTTGATGTGATTTTAGGAATTGATTGGTTGACTACCCATCATGCTAAAATTGATTGTTTTCATAAGATTATTAGTTTTCATATTCCTAATCAACCTGTCATGCAAATTCAAGCAACTAAACCATTGAAATCTATAACTGTTATTTCTAGCCATAAAGCCATTCGTTTATTGAAAAACGGATGTCAAACCTTTTTAGCTCATGTCACTGATTTGAACAAAAATACGTCAAACTTGAATGATATTCCCATTGTTAATGAGTTTCCTGACGTTTTTCCTGAAGAACTTCCTGGCTTACCCCCAAACCGTGAAATTGATTTTTATATTGATCTTGAACCCGGTACCAAGCCCATTTCCAAAGTCCCATACCAAATGGCTCCCATAGAACACCAAGAGTTGAAAGTTTAATTACTAGATATCGGTATCATTCATTCTAGTACAAAACTTATATCGAGCGAGGAATGCGAGAAGAGTTTTCAAGAACTCAAGAGGAGACTTGTTTCAGCTCCTGTTCTGACCATACCATCAGGATCAGGAGAATTTGTTATCTACAGCGATGCTTCTGGCAAAGGTCTAGGCTGTGTCCTTATGCAACATGGAAAGGTTATAGCCTATGCCTCTCGACAACTCAAAGATTATGAGAAAAATTATCCTACTCATGATCTAGAGTTGGCAGCAGTCGTTTTCGCGTTAAAGATCTGGAGACACTACTTGTACGGAGAAAAAGTGGATATCTATACGGATCATAAAAGTCTCAAGTATTTCTTCACCCAGAAGGAACTCAACATGCGACAACGACGTTGGCTTGAGCTGTTAAAGGATTATGATCACACAATCCAGTATCACCCGGGAAAGGCGAACGTTGTAGCTGACGCTTTGAGCAGAAAATCTTATGCAAGTACAAGTGCACTGCTGACAACACAAAAGTGTATTTTGTACGACTTGCAAAAGATGGAGATAAAGCTAAAGACACCAGGGACCCACTCGAAGATTGCTCACGTGCGAGTAGAACCAGCTTTAATCGATAAAATTAAAGCTGCTCAAGCTACCGATCCGGAACTGATAAACATGATAAAGAAAGTACAAGAAGGTGCCATTCCTGAAGCAAGAATCGACGAGAAAGGAATACTTCGAGTCAACTCTCGACTATGTGTTCCTAACGATCCTGAATTAAAGCATAAAATCATGATGGAGGCACACAACACGCCGTTTGCAACCCACCCAGGAGGTACCAAGATGTATCGAGATCTTCGACATACATTTTGGTGGAACAATATGAAAAGAGAGATTGCGGAGTTTATCTCAAGGTGCCTAACTTGTCAACGTGTCAAGGCAGAGCATCAAGTTCCTAAAGGTCCATTACAATCACTTGAAGTTCCCGAATGGAAGTGGGAACACATCAATATGGACTTCGTGACGGGTCTTCCAAAAGTTTCTCAAGGCTTAGATGCAATTTGGGTGATCGTAGATAGATTGACCAAATCTGCTCATTTCTTGCCTATACGAGAAAACTTTTCACTTGAACGTCTTGCCGGTATGTACATAAATGAGATCGTGAGATTGCATGGCATGCCAGTTTCCGTAGTTTCTGATCGAGATCCTAGATTCACTTCACGCTTTTGGATCAGTCTACAAAAAGCTATGGGCACTGAACTACGTTTTAGTTCTGCATACCATCCTCAAACGGACGGACAATCGGAAAGGACGATCCAGACCCTCGAAGATCTTTTGAGACTTTGTGTATTAGACTTCAAAGGAAGTTGGGATAAGTACTTGCCGTTGGTGGAATTTTCTTACAACAACAGTTACCAAGCAAGCATAGGCATGGCTCCATTCGAGGCATTGTATGGAAGGAAGTGTCGCTCTTCAATATGTTGGAATGAGGTAGGAGAAGCAAAATTGTTGGGACCCGAGTTGGTACGCTTGACGACCGAAAAGATCCAAATGATCCGACAACGAATACAGACCGCACAAGAACGACAAAAGAGTTATGCTGATCTTCATCGGAGAGACGAAAGCTTCAACGTCGGAGATCATGTATTCTTACGTGTTTCTCCATGGAAAGGGGTTACGAGATTCGGAAAGAGAGGAAAGCTCAACCCTCGATTTATTGGCCCATTTGAAATCCTCGATCGAATAGGAACCGTAGCCTACAGACTAGCCCTACCACCAAGTATGTCTCGCATCCATAACGTTTTTCACATATTTATGTTACGTAAATATGTGAAGGACCCAAACCACGTCATTGAGTTAGAACCAGACGTTATAGCAGATGATTTAACATACGAGGAGGTACCTGTTAAGATCCTGGATAAGAAGGAGCAGATCCTACGCTCAAAGGTTATACCTCAAGTTAAGGTTTTATGAGGAACCAAGATACTGAGGAAATGACCTGGGAGCTAGAATCTGAGATGAAATCTAAGTATCCTTACCTCTTCGATATGTCAGGTACGTCAATTTCGGGGACGAAATTTCATAAGGAGGGGAGGTTGTAAGACCCCGAATTTTATGAAATACAAAATTTAATTTTTCTTCATATATATATTTTTTTGAAACAGTAAGTGGTTAAATCGATAAAGTTAAAAGTTAAGGATGTTATGTGCAAATTTTATTTTGTCGGACAATATTCGCTTTGTCAGGGAATATTCGTTTGGTCGGGGAATATTCGTTTGGTCCGACGGCGCCAAAATAACAAATTATTGGTGGACCCCACAACGGAATATTTGTCGGATATAGAAAACGACAGAAATAACCTTTTAAATAAAAATAATCAACGGAACTGTTAAAATACCGGTGATAAAAGAATAGTAGCATACGGTAGTTTTTGGTATTTTCTGTAGCACACGGTACTCTACAGTAACACACGGTATTGCATAGTGTCTCATATTATTGGTCTGATAATTGACACCGTAACTGTTACGCATCATTTCATCGATAATTGTCACTGCATAATATTTTATATTATCAATTCAATAATTGTTGTTACACAGTATTTTGCATTATTGATTTAATAATTGTCATTACACTGTATTTTATATCATTGAGTCAATAATTGTTGCTGCACTGTTTTTAAAATTATTGAACCTAATAATTGTCACAGTAACATATGCACAGTAATTCACATTATTGAATCAATAATTGTCATTACACAGTAACGTATGCTTTCTTTTACATTATTGTTATCTCTATTATGATGTTTTTTAAACAGTTGTATTTCATTAATTTATTGACTTGATATCTAAGAGCTAACTATACTGTATTTATAACAATTAGTCATAATAATTGAATTGATAAAGTTATTTGTTTATAATATAAAGTTAGGTGATTATTAGGTGATATGAAATGAATGGTGTAGATTAAAGTGTGAAATATTGTTGAATAATTGAATTGATTTGTTTATAATATAAAGTTAGGTGATTATTAGGTGATATGAAATGAATGGTGTAGATTAAAGTGTGAAATATTGTTGAATAATTGAATTGATTTGTTTATAATATAAAGTTAGGTGATTATTAGGTAATATGAAATGAATGGTGTAGATTAAAGATAATATAAAATTTGAAATGGATGGTGTAGATTAAAAGATGATTTTTTAAATGAATGGTTTAGATTAAAGGAATGATAAGATTTTTTACTATAAATAGAAGCCTTAACTTAAGGATTTTTCATAAACTTCCTTACTTGTTCTTTCTTTCTCTCTCTAAATACTTCTTGTGAAAGTTCTCTCTAAGTGTGCTTAAGTCATCTTGAGTATTTGTGAAGATCTATAAGTATACGTGTACTGTTCAAGTTAATCAACCTCATTTAAATCAATATCCAGCCACGTGTTGAGGTAAGGGATACCATCTTTTTCATCTTCCATTATTCAAACGTACTATGGTAAGGGATTATCATTATTTGATTCTCGATAATAATATTGTTTCTTCCTTACTCATAAGACGTGCCTTTTATTTCCATGTATTAAATTGTGGGAATAACCTTACGGAGCGGATTGCCGCCTGTTGGTGAATAACCTTTCGTATTCATTCATTATTAATCTCTGAGAATAACCTTACGGAGCGGATTGCCGCCTGTTTGGTGAATAACTCTTTGTACTCAAATTCTATTAAATTGTGGGAATAACCTTACAGAGCGGATTGCCGCCTGTTGGTGAATAACCCTTTGTATTAATTTCCTTCACCTTTTGTTAATCAAACCTGCTACGGTAAGGGATATTATTTTCTTTCATACTCCTAAATCGAAATTTATTATGGAACTATTGCTTCTATAATTCCTGAAAATATTATATGTTCCATAATAGTTGAACTTCATTATTTCAACTGAACCTTCCTATTTACGTGAACTTTTCTATTGAATTGTAACCGTTATTCTGAACTGTGGATCTTGAATATCATTTTTAAATTTCACTCCACATCATGTTGACAATTTGGACATTATTTGAATCTGTACAAAGTAAACTTCCGATACTTATTGTTATCCTATTTCTTCTGTTCATCATTTATATCATTCTAATCATCCAAAAATCAAGCTGTTGTGAATATCTGTGGCCGGGGGCACAGATGTGATATATTTGTTGAACAGATGATAGGTTAAAGGCGATATAATAGGTTAAAGGCGATACATCTGTTCGGTGTCTTTTATGGCACGTAGTGAATGTTCTCTTTGACCCGTAGTGCAAAGATGAACTGTTGTTTGGTATGATTATGACCAAAGGCTGAATCTGGTATAATCATGACCGTTGGTATTATATTGAATGTCTTTGGCCCGTAGTGCAAAGATGAACTGTTGATCTGCATGATTATGATCAGGAACTGTGAATTTGTATTATCTTGACTAATGATATTTCAGATGATAAAAGTTGATGATGTTTTTCCTAAAAAGAGAATTGAGTGGACATTATAGTCTGCATTATTCTTCTAATAGATTACTCATTCCGCTCCTATTATTGATCTGAACGTTGTTTAAGAATTTAACTGCAGTTTTTGATATAAACCTTGTAGTCTATTGTATTCTATCAAGAACTCAACTGTTGAAGACTAATGATAATTTATTCGTCATTATCTTAGTCATGGTATTCTTTACTGGGCTATTTGAGCTCACCCTTTCTTTTGTTCCATTGTTTTTCAACAGGAGATGAAAACATAACAGGGTCTAGCCGGGGAATGGAGTGAGGGTCCGAGGAATAGTTATCATAGTCTTCACGTTTTGTAAAATAGTGTGGCAATAATAGTGAAGACTTAGTTGTGTATTATTATACACTGTATTGTTGTACGTTGTGCTTTGTTGTAATAATTTTGTTGTAGTCTTTTGACGACTCAAGTTTGGGCTGTGTGGGCCCAGATTTGGGGTCGTCACAAAGAAGACTTTATGGTTAAAAAATTTATTGAACTTTGTTAATCTATCAAAAATATATATACCACTGAATTTTTATGTAATTGTAAAAAATGTACAAAATTTGGTCAACTCATATGTACTCGCCAAATTTTGATATGCTCCTAATTCTCACAATTAACTACCAAGTGATATTAGAGAAATATCATAAGTCTGTTATTTAGGATAATTTTATATTTATCAACTTGTTAAGTTTAAGATAAAAAATAAAAAATCAGGATCAAGCTTAAACTATTTGCTCTGATAACATAATAAAACAAGAATAATTCATTTGTTTCGTTACATCAATACTCCAATAAGTAAATGAGTTTGGAGTATTTGAGATAAGGACATATACTAAAATATTAATCTTAAATTTTAATAAGTAAATGAGTTTTGAGTATTTGAGATAAGTACAAATATTAAAATATTTATCTTAAATTTTAAGTACATTTATCTTAATCCTAATAACTTGATAAATATAAAACGATCCTAAATAACACTTATGTTATTTCTCTAATATGATAGTATTTTCTTTGTTTCAAATTATAGAATCACTATTTGTTAAGTAACTTCTCAAATCTTATTACGAGAAAAAATCTTATTTTTGATGGAAACATTATTTTGGAAATAGTTATATTTATAGTAAGTATATTTACTATATGACATGTAGTGTCCTAATTAGATTAAGAAAAAAAAGAATTGTGGGTACTCTATTGAGTTTATAGAAAAGTAACATTAAAGTTGCAAATTAGTCGAATCGATTCAGATTTTAAACTGTTCAGATTAGACTCATAAGGTTAAATTCGTACTTAGATTCGACTCAAATTCGAATTATATTAGAAAATTTTTACTTAGATTTGGCTCGACTCGAATTTTCGTTATTTGAATTTGATTTGACTCAGATCGAATTATATTCAAAGTACTCGTGAACTTCAAATTCAAACTCGGATTCGAGTTTCTACATAGTAACTATTTTTATAATACATATAATTATTAATTGAACTTATTATTTTACTTAAAAATAAAAAAATATAATTATAATTACACTTTAAATATATAAAATTATAATTAAAATTACAAATAAAATAAAATAATAATAATTAATTATTCAAATTTTGTTTAATTGTGTATATATTATAAGAGAATGTATCGAATATTTATTCGAATATATATCAATCGATTATGTATCGGATTATGATTAAAAATTCGAGTAGTTTGAATCCTAAACGAGTCGAATATAATCTTATTCAGATTCTACTCGTATTTTTATTCGAACTATTTTTTGTACTCAGATTTGAATCATATTATTAACGAATTCGACTCTCACTCATATTTTTTCGAGTTGAGCTCGAATCGAATCCGAACTATTTGGTTCGATTTGCAGCTTTAGGTAGCACAACCAAAAGGTAGTAACATCTTAGAGAATTGATAGAGGGTGTAATTGAATTTTCGGTTGGTGTGTGAGGAAGGATTTTTTCAGCTTTTATTCAGTACAAAAAAGTTGAAATATGGATATGAATATATTGAAGTTGGTTTTATGGATTAGATCATTGAAGACCAAATTACGTTAAATATTGTGTTATTTTTTTCCCTCTTTATTGTGCTGTTTAATTTGTGTATGACTTAATTTTTAAAACTATTAATTTTTTAAAAGTCAATTTGAGATATTTTTAAAAAATAGACGCGTTTCATTTAATTTTTTAAAATAATAAATCTTATAATTAATAGTACTTATTATGTAATTTATGATATTCATAATTGTATTAATATAAACTAAATAAATTTATCTCATTTTAAATTTAAAAATATTTGAAATTAACTTTTTAAAAGTTAATATTAATTTTATAATAAGGATCGGATATAGTATTAAAAAATTGAGCTTATGTTCTGTACGGCCCTCCAAACCCCAGACCATAAACAAAATAATACCAGCATGTGTTAATCTTTTTTCAAGTTAATAAGTAAAACAACGAGGGTAAGAAAGTAATTATATATCAAGCCTTAAGCCTACATAACTCTTCATCACCACATTTCCATCCCTGAGTTCCCTCCCTCCAAACTAAACTCAAAGAACTAGCATTTCTTTAGGCCAAGTTTCTAACAAACAACCATCATGAAAATCCAACCTTCAATTCCCCTTTTCTCTCTCCTCTCAAGCGCCGCACTACTCCTCCACCTCCAAATAATCCCGGCCGTCGCCACTCCACCCGCCACCACCACCGATTTCATCCTAACAAGCTGCCAATCAACTCTATACCCCGACCTATGCTTCCACTCACTCTCCCACTACGCCAACCACATACAACAGGATCCGGCTCAGCTGGCTCGCGTAGCCATCGGCGTCAGCCTCTCAAGAGCCAAACGCATGGCCAACTACGTCTCCAACCTCTCCCGTCAAGCCGACTATGGAGCTGAGCCGAGAGCCGCCTCCGCCCTCCACGATTGCTTCTCCGTATTCGGCGACGCCGTGGACGACATCGGCGACTCCCTGAAGCAGATGCGCCGGCTCGACGGCTCCGGTGAGTTGTTGAGGTTTCAGATGAGCAATGTACAGACGTATATGAGCGCTGCCCTAACGAACGAGGACACGTGTACGGACGGATTTGAAGATGTTCAGGATGGACCCATGAAAGCGGACGTCTGCGATAGGACTGTGAAGGTGAAGCAGCTGACAAGCAATGCGCTTGCGTTGGTTAACAGTTATGTTGCCAAAGTGACGGTCCCATGATATAATATATCATGATCCAAGATTAATATGAGCAAGTAGTTACTGACAGTTACTTTATGGTGGCTAAATTATTACAACTATTTTTACTATTTAGGTTATTTGTCTGACCAGCAATGGTGAAAAAGAAAGGTTACTTTTTTTGAATAGACTGTATATTTTGTTTTTCGTTTTGATTTTTGTTTTTGACTTTCGAATAGTTTTGATGCATATGATTTTTTTTTTGGGTACTCTTAATGGTAAGAATTGAACCCCGATACCTACCTAACTACTGCGAAGGGCTGGTCGTGGTCTGTGTTAGCAGCCTGATTATCGCATATGATTGTATTGGGAGTGTGCTATTTTGTCATTTCATGAACGAAGAGAAAGTAAATTGTGGTATATATACATTGTGTGGGGGCTCGTGATCCTAACCTACTTTTTTCTTCTTGATTAATTAAGTGTCAAATAATTAATTAATCAACTAATTGAACAAAGAACTTACGACCCTAATCTTTTAGTATACATGATGTGGTATAATTTTATTTATTTATTTATTTATTTTCTTGGAAGAGTCTCTAATTTATTACCATCCTCTTTCGGTGTTCATCCGGTTGGTATTTTTAATTACCCCAAAGCCCCCAAAAAAGAACGAATAAAAGAAAGGCTTATATATGTGGTGACCACATGCATTCTTCAATTCTCTTGATAATTAATTTACAAGGTGAATTTCAAGAAACTCTTTTGTTAATTCATATAATTAAAATCAATGAGGTTACATAATTAGCACAATGTACTTGGCAATATTAGTGGAACCCTATGCTACAGAATTAGAGAAACAATGCATGCATGCATGTTTCTATATATTTTGTAATTGGTAGTTTACTTATTTCAGAATTTGCAAAATTGCCTACATGATTCATGAGCTAGCCACTACATAATCATAATCCAAGCTTGCTATATGGGACGGCAGGCGCCTTCTGATTTCAATTGCTAGTTTCCCCTTTTTAATCGTGACAAATGCTTTAATTATATCGATCGTGACTTCAATTCAGAGCTAGAGAGCTTTTGAAATCCTATATCTCTAGCTATATAGCTCAAAATGATGAATAAATCCACTAATCAAGATAGACTCATAAAGTTGGTAACTTTATTTAGATTAGTCCCTCCATCGATCACGGTACAAATTCAGTTAACCAGCTACTTTTGACCTGAATAACAAATTTATTGAAAAAATATTTGTCAACAGTACGTGTGAAATAATTTTCAATGTTTAGCTAGGCTAGTTTCATACATGGCCCCAAAATTAATTATATTTTGTTCAGTAATATATTACTCTTGATTAACTAACTAATTAATCAGTTGGCTTAATTATTAATCAATATTCAGCACTAAATTTATTATCAAATACACTGATCAATCTATAATCTTATATATAGTACAATAATTCTATGATGCAGAAAACGATGGGTGAGACAGCATAAACTTTGTTGCTGGTCTTTTTGGAAGGTTTTGGTGGTTTAGTTTTGGATTCATTAACCACAAAATTTTAGAATTCGGTTAGTATGAAGTTAATTTTATGGTAAGTTAGACAATAGATCAATATAGTAGACCGAAAATATTCTTTTTATCTGTTTATCAATACTGTATTAATCTATTATTTAATTTATCATAAAATTAATTTCATACTAAAAGAGAGAGACATTAGACATGTGAAAGGGGAAAGACAGACGTATGGATGTTACTTTGTACAAATTACTATTAATTGAGTTCACGGGTTGAATTAACCTTACTTAATTTTATATTTGAGATCATGAATGGCTTGGCGGGCCCAACACAAATACACTAAAAGAGGGTCGTTGATTCCTCATCTCTGGGAGAGTCCTTAAAGCTTGGGTATTAATCACTTTTTAAAAAAAATTAAAATAATTCAAACATATATTTAGTGATATGAGATAATTTTGATCTTTCACTTAACAATTTAACATTTCAAATGTGTGTTTGTGCATCTATATATGTATATGGGAAAAATATATATACACAGTTATATAATGCATAATCGGCTATGACGACGGTTTTTTTAGACTACGACGATGGTTCTACTGTCGCCATAGCTATTTCTGGTCTATTGCAACAGTTCAACCGTCGTCGTAGCCTAAAAAAATTGTCGTCATAGCCGATTATACACCACACAACTATTTATATATATATTTGTGTGTGCGTGCGTGTGTTATTCCCTCCCTTCCATATTACTTTCTTTATTCCTTTTTAATTGACATATTAAAAGAAAGCACAATGATTAAGAAATGTAAATAATACTTTGTTTAATTGATTAAAATGAATATAAAATCTCGATAGTACCCTTCAAACTTTATTGAAAAAAATGAAAAATAAACTAATTAATATTTAATGTAGGGATAATATGATAAACTAAATCATTAATAGTTTTTTAAAATCTACAAACAATAAATAAAAAGGAAAATTTTTTACAATTTAAAAAGATAAATAAAAAGGAACAGAGGGAGTATCTATCACTAAAAGAATATGCACATTTATTAAGAATAATAATTAATAGCTTAGCTTTAAGAGAAAAATGACACTATTATCCTTTAATGAAAAAATAAGAGACAATGAAGAGTAATTGTTTCATTGTATTAAATATCCTTGGAAAGAGGATATCAAGAATATTTTAAGAAAGAAAATTTAAGATTTTTCTAGATATATGCAAACACAATTATCTTAGAGTATATATAAAATAAACTAAAACAATAGTTATAATAGAACGGAGGGAGTATATTTTTTAGGTTAAAAAATGGTAATTGATGTCAAGACAATATTTATACTGTTAAAGTAAATATGTATTTAACGGCACTTTTAATTTACACTATTTTGATGACACTTTGAATTTTTGATAACACTTATTGCTCTTGTAGCATCAATAGCCTAAAAATTAACCCTAATAAAGATGAGCTTTAAGCTTGATTTGCTAATCTATCCAAACTCACGAAACCCAACAATAGATTTTCAATCTAATTTAAGCTTGTACAATGTATAGTTTGGTATGCTGTATAATTTCAAGATTATTGGTGGATCTTGGGCCGCGTCTAGTCCAACACTTGAAGCTGAGAGGTTTACATTGTTTAAAGTTTACTAAAACTGTTTGGGCTCCAGAAGCTCTTACGAAAATTTTAGGGACAATTATATTTATTAATACATTTTTAGAAAATATTATACCAAAAGTGTATACATAAAATATTTATAAAATTAGTGCATCTTCAATATTTAATTTACAAAATTAGTGCATTCTTATCCCAATTTAGTTGAGTGATTTTAAAATTTAAATTTTAAAAAGTCAAAACATCACCATGAAATATCCAATGAATTTTAAATTCTGAGGCTTCTGTGTTGACTGAAGGCTAGTAAGTTATGGAAACAGAATTTGCATCAACTGAATGAGATGAGTCATTATGCCTGTTCTCTTATTAACTCCTTTCTAGTTAGTTTTACTTTTCTTTTTTTTTGGTATCTATAAGACCATTTTATACCTCATTTACCATCCGATATGTAGAATAAGAGAATGTTGTTTTGAAGATAGTGGTGGTTATGCCAGAGGAAGATGGTGGTGGTTGTGGCGGAGGAAGAAAATGGTGGTGGAAGCGGAAGAAGGTGGTGGTGGTTGTGGCGAAGGAAGATGGTGGTGGTTGTGGCGGAGGAAGAAAATGGTGGTGGAGGTGGAAAAAGGTGGTGGTGGTTGAGGCGGAGGAAAATGGTGGTGGTTGTGGCAGAGGAAAAAGATGGTGGTGGAGGAGAGAAGAAGATGGTGGTGGTTGTGGCAGAGTAAGAAGATGATGGTGGTTGTGGCGGAGGAAGAAAAAACTGTAGTTTTTTCATCTCCACACTTGCAGTTTTGTCATAATACAGTTGATAACCAAACCTTCATATCAAGGTAACCAAACCTTCATATCAAGTTAACCAAAACCTTCATACCAATGTAACCAAACCTTTATACCAAGGTAACCAATCCATCTCCACACCTGCATTTTTTTCATAGTGTAGATTCATAAAGCCATACTTTTCAAGGGGGGAGAAAGTGAGGATGAGGAAGAAGATGGTAGCGGAGGCGGACCCACACCTGCAGTTTTGTCATAATACAGTTGGTAACCAAACTTTCATATCAAGGTAACCAAACACGTATATGAAGGTAACCAAACACGTATATGAATGTAACCAATTTATGACTGTGTAGTAACTACGAGTCAGTAACCAAATCCTTCAAGCTTCTTATCAATGGGGGTTTTGAAAGAGAGGGACCAACCAGACCGCGCCCCCTATCAAAGATTCATGTTGAAGATGCACATATATATGTCTAGATGGAAGGAGAAGGTGGAGGCGAAGGAGAGAGGAGAGAGAAAAGGAGAAGGTGAAGGCAGATGAGAGAGGAGAAAGGAGAATGTGGAGGCGGTGGAGAGAAAATGAGAAGGTGGAGGCGGAGGAGAGAGGCGAAGAAAAGGAGAAGGCGGAGGTGGAGGCAGAGGAGAAGGTGGAAGATGAAGATGACGTGATTTTTGTATTGTACTCTTTTTGTAATTATTTTGTGAATACACTAATCTTGTAATTAATTTATAAATATTGTATATTACTGTAAAGAGCCCAAAATTTTATTATATAGTTTTATGATTTTCTAAAGACTATTTACATAAATAAATTTACAATTTCAACAAGATTCCCTTTCTTAATTACTCCCTCCGTCTCGCAAAAATTTAGTTTGACATTTTTTTAGACAAAATAAACATTTTTGTAATTAAATTTATACTATTTAATTTCTTGTAAATATAGGTAGAAAAGTTATAACCATAATATTCTATATCGAATTTATTATGACATTCAATTTTTATATGTTTGAAAATATAAATATATATTCTTAATTCTTAATTTTAAAATTTATCAATTTAACTAGAAAAATCAAATTAAGTCAAATTTTGAGGAACGAGGGAGTATTAGTTTTGATCCACTTGTTATTTATATGCGAAATGTATTTTGAAAATTTGCTTATTTCCGTTAAATAATAGGTTTTTTTTATTGGTAGAATAATTTGATAGTTTTCATAACATGGCAAAGAACCAATTCAACGGGCTATGATTTGGTCGAACTGGGCTGGGTTATATATTAACGTTTCCTAGAAAAGAGTTTTATCGAATGTTATAACACATAAGGTACCGGGCAAGGGCAAGTGGCAACCAACACCTCTCGCAATGAAACACATTTTGCAATTCAGGAACATATATTTATATATCTTTGTGATCGTATACTTTAAGCTAATGTGTCTTGTGTGTAAAATCACATAGCGAAATATGATTAAATTATAACATTATAATATAAGTGTTATCGTACTAACACGAATACTAATAAAATAGAACCTTTAAATTCACATGAAAAACAATGAACTTTTAAAGAGAATGAAAGATAATAATTGAATAAACGTAACTGTTCAAAAACCCTAAGTTGCATATTTATTGTCTTAAACTACTTTCCGACATTAATTAGGATAAGAAAAATTAAAATAACAAAAATAAAAATCCAAATTTAACCAAAAGTTTTACTGACGATAAAACTAATTTAAATATATTTTCCGGGTTCTAAACTGTATATATTATGGTCAAAGTACTCGTAGCTTATTTCGATTTGATATATTACGGAACTCGCAACTCTTCTTAAATTCTAATTCAAAAATGTACTAACCCAAAAACCTATTCTAATTCTAATTCACATCCGTACACCGAATCACCAAATCCATTGTCAATTGATTTTGGTTTAACATCCAAAAGCAACACAAATTTGTGATAAAACTTGGACTTATGCATACTGTAGGCTTGGTTGTTTGGGCATTCCAAACAATATACGGCTCCTTGTATAGATTGAGGGGTTTTGAATTTGGACAATGAATTGAAAAGCATTCATCGAGCGATAAAAAAAATTATAAGTGGCAGGTGACCCACATAACTTTTTGAGTAGTTTTGTTCCCCCGGAACACCTTTAATCGAATTCAAGTTCGGAAATAGTAGGAAAGTTCTGATGAAACTTTTATGCTCGTCTTTTATCCCAATTTGAACTTAGAATCATACTTTATGGAATTTGGAATACCTAATATACCTAATATGTTGGCATCTAAGTGAGTTTGAGTTCTGTGGTTGAGGAGTTGGAAAGTATTGATCGATCCTAAATTTGTTACATTTGGATGAGAATATAATAGCTCATTCTTATAAAATGAAAAAAAAAAATTGTATTTAGTTATTTTATTGAAATATAATGGACAATTTCATTTCTTCTAAATTTATGAATTATATTTTTTAGAGGAGGATATGAAATGACTCATTCTATTTGAAATAAAATGAATCATTTTATTTTTCATTCTATTTTATTCTCTATTATATTTTTTCACTTATTTCATTCTTTCAATACAAACGTAATAAAGTCCTCCTTTATTTTTTATTCTCTCTCCAATTTTATGTGAAGTTAGTAATTCTCAAAGTACTCAATCCTACTACACTCGAGTAGACAACTATGTTTATTATGTTTATTAGTCAAGTCTACATCACATTTGCAATTACTATTCATGTTACGTTTAGATTAAAATAATAAAATAAGTGAAAAAATAAAATAGAAAAAATGAAATATTTTATTCTATTTCAACTAGAATGAGTTATTTCACACCCCCTCCAAATTAAGAATAAAATCTATAAATTTTATAAAAAAATGAGAATAATTCATTTCATTTCAATGGAATAACCGAACACAATTTTTTTTTATTGCATAGGAATGAATTATTCTATTATCGCTTTATTCCTTCGATCTAAACGTAGTATTAAACTTTTACATCAATGATCAATAATTAATACAAACTACTTTATTCTAAGAATTTATCTACCATTTATCTAAGATCATATTTATTTGTAAGGATAACACTTGTGATTGAATTATTAATTACAAGTCTCTTGTTTTATTTTTCAAAAATAAACTTGGGACTATTAGTCGTGGAAAAATAAAATAACTTGAAAAAGTGAATATTTAATACTATATTCAACTAGGTATTATAATCCTTACCATTTGAGACTAAAAAACTGTTGACAAAATTAACCGTTATCTTTATTTAAAATGACCGATGTATCCTATATTATCCGTTTATATTCAAACTAATGAGAATATGATATTTTTGTTATTAATGGTAAGGGTATAATAGTTCAAACGGTTAGTTTTTATTTAATCCTTTAAATAATCTTGAATAAAATAAACATAATATGAGATTATTTTAAGTTACTCTATGAATAATTTCATTTAAAATAAACATATGTGTAGGACTATTTAATTTTAAGATGAATAGTTTTTAGATTATAATCCATGTTACTATAGTTCCGAAATTATAATTGTTGCAAACAAATATGAACTAATTAAAAGAAAATTCATTATATATAGCTGCTGAGAACAATGAAGCACCAACTTTTTTAAGAGTCTGATCATATTTTAAAAAAGCTATTTTAGAAAAATAAGAAGTTATAACTCAAAATTTCTCATAATGATTTTTTATTTTTATTTTACTTTAACAATATGGATTACACAAAAAAAATAAAAAATCTAAAGTTAAGTTGGAATGCAAGATAGGTACTTTTATGATCTTTATCCAAGTCTTTTTAATAGAAAATTAATGTTAAAAAAAGTGAATGAACTGATCATATACGTATATAAACTTAACATTGTAATTAAATAAACTTTTTTAATAGAAATAGGTAAAAGAACTTTGTAATTAATGATGAAAAATTCCATCTCTGGACAAGAGACAATTGCTCCTCTGACCTACAAAAATAATCTTATTTATAAAATTTATAAGTGGCAAGTATATATTTTTATTTTAAATTTCTCTTAAATTTATTAAGTGTTTAGTTTAGTGATTATGACATGGTAATAATATACTGGTGATAAATAAAAATGACTTTTTTAATCAAGCAAAATGATAAATAAAACTTTATTGTAGAATGGAGGGAGTAAGTTAGAGATGAAAAACGTTCTATATTTTCCCTGCATATATGGCTAATTATTGAATTATAGAGTACTACTCTTTCCATAAATGCCACGATTATATCATATGCAATACAAATGAACACAACTCTCCATCTTTTCCTCATATATCTTTTTGGCTAAATTTTTCGTCATATTTCTCTCTTGAATGAACCCTTCTTTGTGTTTAATTGGTGGTTGTATGTATCACATGCGGAAAAGCCATGCATTACCATACACAACTATTGATGTTTGATTTTGTCCGCACGTTTAATTATTGGTCCGGAGAGAATACTTGCACAAGAATCCTGACGATTTGGGCCGTCGATGGACTTCTTCAGTGTAAAAGAAAGTAAAGGTCTCAAAATAAGTCAACAATGAAGGTTTTAAGTATTTAGTAGAGAGATAATAGTCATAACTCATATCTCCATCATTAACCGGATATTTATAATAATTACTTGACTCTTATCAATCCTGTTAAGAGTTCACCAAGAAATTACAGTTAAAGGGGGTAACAACTGAATTAATTTAAGATTCTAACTCAAATTTATCAGACTAAAAAATTCTCTTAAATAACTACTAAATTGATAGATAATTGAATCGAGCCTAATATAATTTACAAATCAGCTAAGACGAAATATATATCTTAACAACAACATTTCTTCAAGTTCCAAAGAAGTTAGGAAAGCTGAGGGATTGGTTGGGTAACATTGTCAAAATTACAGCATAAAGGAGGTTCGACAGTAGTATTAGAGAAGAAACTAATAAATACTATGTCAACTAACCGAAGTGGCACGATAAGAACTAACCAAGTGGCACAATAAGAACTTCATACAAAACGTTACACTCGTACAATCACAAATGATGAAATATATTATCCAAACCAAGCGGCAAGATTAATTGAAAGTACACAGTTGTTCACCTAAAATAACGAAAAACAACAATCCTATCATAATCATATTTACCCAGCCTTCACGAGTTATCTTTCTTGTCCACCTACGTGGTAACCTAATTGACTAGCTAGCTAGCTTCCGATATATATGATCTTAATTCCATTTTTATGTGGCGGCTAAATAATTGTTGTATTTATAATTAATTCTATCATATATATATATATATATATATAAAGCTGTTAACGCTTGAATTTCGTCCGCACGTCCTACTGGCCGTCCGGGAAGAATACCTACACAAAAGTCTTAACGGGAAGAATACCTATACAAAAGTCTTAACGGCTTGGGTTACCGGTGGACTCCTTCGATGTGAGTGTTAGTGAAAGTTTCAAGACAGGTCAACAATGGAGACTTAAGTATTTAGTAGAGTAAAAATAATGTAACTCTCACCTCTATTGTTGACCGAATATTTATAATACTTATTTTAACACTTACCAATCTTAATAGGAATGTCCATCGACGAAGTAGTAGTTGAATAGGAAAGTAATTATCCTAAGTCACTTAGGATACATGACTTCTACTCTTATTAGAATTAGATATAGCAAGTAGTCATCATCTGAATGGTCTTAGGAACCTAACCCAAGCCTACCAGACCAATGAGTCCTCATAAAAGACTACTAAGCTAATGGTTCATCAGGCCTGACCCAATATATATTACCGGACCAGACTTAACGAGATACTCATCCTAACAAAAGCCTAAATGTAGTTCAGATTTTATTTATGTAGCTGATGTTACTTTAGTTGAAAAGATTATCTTTGCACATAAATTTATTACATGTATTTGTGTGTAAAAAAAAATTAATTTAACGTAATACTTTTACACCATACTTGATCGTGACATGCTGTATATAAACTTAACATTGTAAAAATATTGAGAGAGAATACTCCTTCCAACAAAATAAAATAAGAACAATACTTTTATGTGCACAATTTTTTTGTAATTAAACAGTTATGTATAATGTCACAAATAATATAAAGCAGAGTAAACAGCACATAGACTTACCATTTGCATTTTTCTTTTAGTCCTATCATTTGCCAAACTAATTTGTGTAAATTTGGTGCACATAGAATTATTTATAAAATAATTATTATATATAAATAACATATTTTTATAAATTTTCCAGATGCCGGTTGGTCAAACTATGAGAACTTACGACTTGCATGGGTCTTTTCAAACTTTTCTGGTGGTGTAACCGTGTAAGTACATTTTGTGCACGTAAGGATTGGATGATAACCATTGATACAGTTGACGTCCTTTTACTGTGGAATAAGTATAAGTATGCAAATATTAATTATAAAAATTAATTATAAAATTAATTTTGATTATTAAAAATTAAAATTTTATATTAAAATTCATGTTATATCTTATTTTTTAATAATTAAAATAAATATAATAATTAATTTTATAATTAAATATTATGTATGCAGACTTATTTTTTACCAAGTAAACCAATGACATCGTTTTTGAGTAAACCATTAAGTCGGGCAATATTAATAAAAAACCAACCAAAATCTCAAAAATTTATAAACGCGTTGAGCAAAATATTCAATAATACACTACCTACCTACGTACAAATCCAGTTTGCCTATGCCTATTATAAAAAGGACTCCTCCCTTCCCTTCATTAAATTAATCATCTCATAATAAATCACTAGAGTTTTTATAAGCTATGAAAAAGTTGGTATTTTATATCCACATGGATAGTAATAATATTGTTCTTGTCTCAGCGTTTTTGGCTTACCATTTCTTGCTTATATTCGGTCCTTCTAGGTTTGTGCATGGTGCCACAACATCACCTTGTAACCAAACTCCTTATCCCGAAATATGCAATTCTTTCATGCTTTCCACTAAACCTCTAAAAACCCTAGACAAGACTCCGTTTATCACGTACCGTGATTCTGCCTTCTCCGCCACGTTGGCTCAGGCCGAACAAGCTCACCGTCTCATCTCCGTTATGGACGTGAGCTCGTTCGACGGACGAGCCAAGTCCGCTTGGGCCGATTGTTTGGAGCTTTATGAAGATAGCATAAACCTGCTTAACCGTTCCATTGGCTCTGTTAATCCAAACAGTAATAATGATGTCCAAACATGGTTAAGTGCAGCTCTCACCAATCACCAAACATGCCAAAATGGATTTAAAGATTTTAACTTGTCTTCTAATTATTTTCAAACCTCCGTATTTATGTCAAGTAACTTTTCAAAGTTCATTAGCAACTCTCTTGCCATAAATAAGGCTGCCACAGCTTCAGTACTATCTAGTGAAAACCTGAACGGGCGACGCTTACTAGCTGATGACATGCCGGAATGGATCTCGGCAGAAGACCGGAAGCTTCTTCAGGTAGCACCGAAAGCCGATCTCGTGGTGGCAAAAGATGGATCGGGTAATTACATGACAATTTCTGAGGCCGTGGCTGCATCCGTTAAGCGAAGGCGTGGGGCTAATAGGTTTGTTATATACGTGAAAAGAGGAGTTTACAAAGAGAACGTGGAGATCAAGAAATCAATGAAGAATTTGATGCTGATTGGTGACGGGATTGATGCCACAATTATTACCGGCAGTAAAAATAATCGAGATGGTTCCACAACTTTTCGCTCAGCAACTTTTGGTGAGTTTATCATCTAGCTATATTTTTTACCACCTTAAAATAACTTAAGATAGATCTTACCGTAGAAGTTGAGAATGGTATCACTAGAACTAGAAATACAGCGTATAATAAATGTATTAATTTGAACCTTTTTTTAAGAATCTTCAAAATATTGTACCTAAATTATGAGTCCGAATCTGCTGTTCCAAACGGTGTCTCATCTGAATTTTTAAAGGTAACTATTTGAGCAACAAATAAAAAAAATTAGTAAAATAAAAATAAAAAAGGAAACCTAACTAAACCTTCTTCTTTTTACGTCAATTCTTTCTATTCCTAATCCAATTTAGTGATTCACACCTCTCTCCTCTCTATAAAGGATTACCGCAAAGAAAAGAAAAAAGTAATCTTCCACAACTAAACTACGACAAATTAAAATTTATTTTTCCAGTAAATTTTGATTATCTACTGGATTCTATACATTACAAAAGTTTATTGTTCTTTTTAATTTTCTAATTACACATGTAATTCAGGAATGTTTTGGTACTTGAGTTGAAACAGTTATAATTTCTTTATTTGAACAGCGGATGAGATATTGATTGAAACAGCTGATCTAAACTCCTAAATTATGGTGAAGATACCATGTTGACCTTGTGTCACAAAAATTTAATTATAACGTACTAAATATATATACTGTATTATCCTTGGATTAATAATCTTCACCCATGCATGATTATTTATTCAAAATGTTCTTTGGTAATATGTTTGGTCACATTTTTTTTTATTCGATATAGTATTATTAATTATAAGCCAGTTGAACATTAATTAAGTTCCTATATGCCAACTGTTTAAAATATCATATTTATACTATATTGACACAAGTAAACTGTTTTTCCACGCAGCTGCTACAGGCCAAGGATTCATGGCACGGGACATGACGTTCGAAAACACGGCCGGACCGCAGAAACACCAAGCTGTTGCACTCCGGTCCGGTTCAGATTTCTCAATTTTCTATAGCTGCAGCTTCAAAGGTTATCAGGACACTCTATACGTTTATTCCCAACGCCAATTCTACCGAAATTGTGACATATATGGAACAATAGATTTTATTTTCGGTAACGCAGCTGCGGTTATACAAAATTGTAATATTTATGTAAGAAGACCGATGAGCAATCAAATAAACACGGTCACCGCACAAGGCCGGACGGATCCAAATCAAAATACGGGTATTGTGATCCATAATTCACGGGTTACCACAGCGTCGGATTTGAAACCGGTTCAGGGCTCATTTAAGACCTATCTGGGCCGGCCGTGGAAGCAGTATTCGAGGACGGTTATTATGAAAAGTTCCCTAGACGGTTTGATTAATTCGGCCGGTTGGCTGGCCTGGAGTGGAGATTTTGCACTAAAAACATTGTATTATGGTGAATATATGAACATTGGAAGTGGTGCAGGTATTAGTGGCAGGGTGAAATGGCCGGGGTACCATGTTATAACGAGCGTGGCAGAGGCCGGAAAATTCTCGGTTGGGAGTTTGTTGGATGGAAATTCATGGCTGCCGGCTGCCGGCGTGCCATTCACTTCTGGTCTGTAATATACTAGTAGTAGATTCTTAATTTGCTTTTGGTTGCAATATTGAAAGTGGGTGGGTTGTGTGATATTAATAATGATGTAATGGCCTATAGTTTGTGTTGATTTCTTCTAGTATGGAATAAATGTAAATTGTATACAAAATAGTTGTACGGATACTTTGTGCTCAATTTTAATTTGTTAATAAATTTAAAATTTATATAAATCTTTGTTACAATGAGTTGTCTGATATATTCTGTTGTTTATTATTCCCTTATGTTTTACAAAAAAGTTTTATTTTGACTTTTAAAAATTAATTTGATAACTAAAATTCAAAATTCATATGTTCATTTGATCTTTATATATATATATTGTGAACAATGTAAAAATATTATTTATTACAACTTTTGTTATTTCAAAACTTACGTGAATTAGTCATATTATTTCAAAATTTGAGATTTAGAACAAAGATATTACCTAGTGATTTTGCCTTTTCTTTAATTCTTTTACTGTGTTTGGTCACCGTTAATTTAGAAATTCAACTTTATCTGAAAGCAAAATCACTAAGGCACTCGTAGCAAAGATAAGTTTTTCTTTAATCCGTAGGATTGAAATGCAATAATATATGTTGTTCAAAAAATAATTAAAATTGATTTTAAAATATCAAATTGAACTTTTTTTGTGGAACCTAGGGATAATGATATTATTGCATTTTATTATATTGTTATAGAGAGAGAGAGAAAGAGAGGTAGGATGTAACCAAGGTGTGGAGGGAGGGAGGAGTTGAATATTTTTTCCTTCATGGACCATATATGAAAACTCCAAATCTCTCCGGGCACTAGATCTCATGCCAGGCATGCACTTGTCAATGTTTAACGATTAGTGAGTTGACTCGAGAGTCAAGTCACCTGAAAATAATTTAGTCTTCTTTTTCATGTTTCAATACCTTAATGGGTGTCTTGGGAATTAAGTTGATATGTTTTCCCCTTTTTCGTTGGCTAATTTGTAGTTTCAAAGTTCTAGCTAGAGGAAATAGAAATCTCCTACTCAATAGTGGACTTCCATGACACTGCTTTAAAGCAGGGAGAGGACCATCTCATCTCCTCTCCGGTCCAATGCACCATAAAGTATGCTAAATATGTCCCGATCCGGTCCAATGCACCATAGTGTAGCTAACTCCTCCAATCCTATTATAAGAAAGAATTCTAATTTTGGTAGAAATATTATTTTAAAAGGGGTCCTATTTGTAGTAAATATAATATTATATGAGAGTGTTCTAATTAAATTAGAAAAAAGAAGAGTTATAAATAGTGTTTTGTGTTTAGATAGAGGTAGCACAACAAAAATGTAGTAACATCCTAAAGAGTTGAGAGATGGTGTAATTGAGTCTTGGATTACTATGTGAGAAATAATTTTTTCAGTTTTTACTCCGTGCAAAAAGTTGTAACGTGAAAATTAATATAGTAAAGTTGATTTTATTGATTAGGTCATTGAGAACTAAACCACGTTAAATATTGTGTTATTTTTATTTCTTAGTTGTGTTATTTATTTTACGTGACTTAATTTCCTATAAGGGGTATCAAAGCTAGGTTGATCGGTTTCGAGGTAAAGGGAATTAATTTGCATAATACTATAGCGACAAATTTGGGTAAATTTGAGTTTCCAATATTTGATGAGAAAAGAAATTTCACACTGTGGTAGAGTAACGTATAAGATCTCTTGGTGCTGCAAGAACTTGATCAAGTTTTAGAGGAGAAAAAATAAACTCGGTAAAAGAAGCAAATTGACAAACAATTCACAACAAGGTGGTAAGCATAATACGTTCACCGTTAATACCTGAGATAAAGTATGATGTGTTTAAAGAGACTGATTTAAAATAGTTATGGAGAAAACTAAAAAAAAGTTATGCTTTGAAGTCGTTAACCAACAGATTGTACTTGAAGATGAAATTGTACTCTTTAAAGATGGATGAAATGACGAATCTCCATAATTATCTAAATGTTTTTAACATGTTAGTGTCTTGATTGTTGAATATGGATAAAAAATTGGAAGATGAGGAGAAATCATTGCTCTTATTGTCATGGTTGCCCAAGTCTTAAGTCATTGGTTTAAACATTATTGGTAGAAAAATTAATTTTGATTTTAGATGAGGTGGTTATTGTTTTGAGAAAAAGTCAAAAGTACTTGATAGGAGAAGATAACAATAATATTGGTGAGCAAACACTAACCTAGAAGGTTTTAGTTGAGGGAGGTGTCAATGGAGATATTATAATAGAGGAAGATCAAGATCTAGGCTAAAAGATTACAATGATAGAGAGTGTTACTATTGTGGAGAGAATGATCACATGCTAATGCAGAACTTTAAGGGAGGATATGAAAAATTTAAGAAAGTATCAAGAAAAATTGAAGCAGAAAGAGAAAGTTGAAGATGCATGTTAATTTGTTTAGTGATGGGAAAGAAATTAATGTTTTGACAGCTAAGAATGATTATAATGAAAATAGACGAGTATTGAATTTTGCGACTTCGATGCATATATTTAAGGAAATAGATTGTTTTGAAACTTTGAAAGAAGATAGATCGATGATTTAGCTATATTAATGCAGTGAATAAAGAGAGAGTGAAGATTGAATGCATTGAAAGTGTTTGTTTCAAACTTCATGATGGTGGTATGAAAATTCTTGAAAATGTATGTTATGTCCCTTGTAGTGGTGAGAATATAATTTTCTTGAGAGAATTATCCTCACGTGGATATATATACACATTAATTTGTAGACCAAGGAGATTCCTGCAAGGTATTTAAGGAAGACAAATTAATTATTTAAGGTAGGAAGAATGAAAAATTAATTTGTGTGTTAGATCAATGGACAGTCTATACACGAAAAAAAGACCAAGAAGGACAACCACCTAGTGAATTTCAAATATGAAGTTGAAGTGTTTAGAAATTCAATTGAGCCAAAGAAGGAATTATTAAGTAACTTATTGAATCTTATTATGAGAAATAAATATTATTTTGGAAAGATTCTATCTGTAGTAAATATATTATTATATGAGAGTTTTATAATTAGATTAGGATAAGAAAAGTTGTGGGTATATACTCTATAAATAGAGTCTTGTGTTTAGATAGAGGTAGAACAACCAAGAGGTAGTAACATCCTACAGAGTTAAGAGTGTAATTAGGTCTTGGGTTGGTGTGTGGGGAGATTTTTTCAGCTTTTATATAATATGTGCAAAAAATTATAACATGGAGATTAATATATTGAAATTGGTTTTGTAGACTAAGCCATTGAGAATCAAATCACGTTAAATATTGTATTATTATTATTTTTTAAATATGTTATTTATTTTGCGTGACTTGATTCCAAACGCATAGAGCATGCTTGCAAAATATGTCTCCATTCAAAATTGATGACTCCAATTTGTATCTCCAAGCAAATTGACAAAATTAATTTAATTAATTATTTGACACTTAATGTCACTTTTTCAAATTAGTGCAGAATTTACTAGAAACAAGTACCCATATTGGGGACTCAGTTTGAAAATTTTCTCAGTTAATAGTTTTCTCGTAATATTTTGGCATTGTTAGTTGATAATTTGGATAAAAACTTATTATTTGAAAGGATAAATATAAACAAGTATACAGCTTTAATATTATTAAAACTTATAAATGAACACTGTTAATGGGACATGACAGAAATAATATATGAAGAAAAGGGGTCTGCTAATTTTTTTGGTATGTATGTAAGGTGAATATAGAAGAAAATAAACAGTCGAAGATTTTCTTTGAGAGTCGGGGAAGAGCTATAAAAAAAATCCCCCTTCCTTAAAAATTTCGTGTTAAGAGTTGCAGTCTGGTGTTCATGAATACTGGCAAATCCATGGATTGATGTTCTTAGAAAGTGGGTCCAGGTGACCCTGATGATCACACCGGTTTTCGTACTCATTTGTGCCTAATTAATGTGGCTGAAGCACCAAGGCACCCTTTTTGCTCCTAATTAGCTCTGTTGGTTCTGCGACATAGAATCAACAGTGGGGCCTTGATAATATAGTGTATATATTCAAGTTCAAATTGAGGGGACGTGCAGCGACAAAAGGTAGAGTCCATAAATAGAGGATTGAATAGGGCAACTCTGGACCATCCTGATTGATACTTTAAAGTTTTATAAGGGTAGGAAGCCTTGGCTTTCTTTTTCTCCAGAAAATACAAGACATTTGCGTGCGTGTTGGATGGGAAAGACTAGTAAGTATTACTTACAATCAAAACCAAGTACTTTTATTATGTAGCATTAATTTGCACAAGCAGTGATCATTTAAAACCAGATTTTTGGTTAGCATTGCTTCTGCTTTAATCATTTTAGTGCTATCTGTATACTCTTTTATGTTAGACAAATGAGTTGATATAGTGTATATGTGCACGCCAACTTGCCTTACTTAAGTATAGGATTATATGTAGTAGCCAGCCTTGTAGGTTTGGTTAGGAGGCTTGAACCTCACTTCAGATCAGTTGTCTTGTAGGAAGAAGCTTGCGTGGTATAGGTAAATAACACAGCCAACTGCCGAAAGTCGTACATCTTTGTTTGGCACAAATGCAACTATTTATCAATCACTTTGAGAATTGCATTTACCTAAGATTAGATAATTTGGCATGATTAAATCCTTAATTTGGAACGAGTCGGGACACTAAAATGAACATATTCATCCTGTACTGTTCATATAATTAACCTCACAAAATGAGCTGAGCCGGCCTAAATGGGTTGTGCCAAAAATGAATTTTACTAAAAATGTTCAATTCTTATTAAGCTCTAAAAAAATGAATCCCATGGCTCTGAGCACAATCGACTGAGCTGACTCATGAACTTTTGCATATATATATATATATATATGTGTGTGTGTATTTTTAATTTAAAAAATAAGGTCATTGTAATATTATTATTTTATTTATGAAGCAGAGAATAATAATCATCTAGAAAAAAATTGTGTATAGAGTAAAATAAATAAACAGTTTCAATTGATTAACACGATTACGATAATAGATAATCAATTTTGACTAACTCATTAATTATTTTTTTGACTTATTTTATTTAATTTTTTATATTGCATATGTGTACTTACAAACAATCCAAACACTATTTATAATTTATTTTGTTTCTTGACAAAATATTACTAAATGACTTGACAGTATTGTATAGTCAAACTACAAAAGATAAAACACTAGATATCAATGATTAAATATAATAATTTCTTTCAATTCACAAATACTAAAATATACAATTAAAACAGTTGTATCGTATAAATTTCAATTCAACCATATAAAAAGAGATGGAAACAGCCTTTCGATAAATACATTAAATTGAACTGAAAGATTAGAAACATTTAATATAAGTAAGGTTGTGCTTGATAAAACTGAATGCTAAGATCTGAAGGGTTTAGACATCTGAATAATGTAGAATATTTGTCTAGAATTGTATCTGAATAAAAAAATATTGTTTAATAACTAATTTTTCTAAAATATCTGAATAACACTATTTTACCGTTTTAACTCTCTGCGTTATCTAAAAGTTTTATTTGATAATTTTAAAATTCAGTTTAATAAAAACGAGTGAATAATATTTCTAAATATATTCATATAAAAAAATTATATACTCTAATAAATAAGTGTTAAAAAAATCGCCTAAAAAATTAGCAATAATTTATAATATGATGACTATTACATTAGTCAAAAAAATGTGTCAAGTTTAATAAAACAACAACATAATGTAGTAAAGAATTATATTTTCTCCGTTTTAAAATATAAGATCATTATTGACTTCAAAAAATCAATTTAAAATATTTTAAAACTTATAACTGACATGAATTTCTTTGATTTTAGTTTATACGATGATGAATATTGAAAAATATCAAAAAACTAATACTCATTGTAAGATTTATTGTTTCATAATTTTTAATCATCTCAATTTTAAATTTAAAAATATCTCAAATTGACTTTTCAAAAATCAATAATAATCTTAAATTTTGAAATGGATGGAGTATATTATTTATTGAGGCTATTTTTGTCCATAAATTTAAAATTTTCATTAATAGGCAACTATTAATGATTTGAACTTCATTTTCTATGTTACCGATTTAGAGGCATTAAGATGGATATTTTTTTAACCAAACAACTTGAAGCCTTTTAGTGAATGAGATAGTGGATTGTTAAGATACTTTAAGATGCAATCAAACACCACCTAAGATGAGTGAGAGACAAAGAAAGTGAGAATAGAAGTCGAGAAAAATAGAACTAGAAGTAATTTTTTTTTTTTGTTTACTTCTTTCTAAATTTAAAAAAGAGTTGGATTTTACCTTTAGAGTAGTGTTATAGATGATAAAGTTAGTGAACTAAATTAGTTTTTGGTTGATATTAAGGAATGAGTTGAATTGAGTTGAACCAACCGTGAGTTATATTGAATGAGTTAGACCGTCTCGTGGGCTTAATCCCTTTTTATCAAGTCTACATATAATATAGAATAAGTATAACTGCACATTAAATATTATATTTATTTTAATTATTAAAAAATATAATATGACATTAAAATTTATTTTTTTAATATTTGAAATAAATATAATATTTAATTTTATATTTAAATATTATGTATATAAACTTATTCTATAATATAAGCCAATAACTTGTGCCAACGGGATAAAAAATTAAAAATTGTATTATTGTCGACCCAGTACGATTTTATCAACATTGCTTCAATAATGGAAACACATTCAAATGTATATAATGCAAAGTACACTATTTGTTTTAAAATAATGTTGATATTACTTGACCCACATATCCAAACAAATCTACTGGTGAGATACGTTATCAACCAAAGAACTAATCTCTTCAGTCGTGTACTCCTAAAGTTTGCATTAATGGGTACTCATCTTATCTAACCTCCAAAATAGCATTAATTCAGCAATTATCAGCTGATGTTTAAATAATCGTTAATAAAGTTGATAAGAGCAAATCATCTGACTCAGCTCTGCTTGGACAGAATCAATCGCTAGATCGAAGGAATTGAATAAAAAAATAAATATAATGAAAGATGGTGTATGAAATGATTATTTTGAAAGATAAATTATTTCAATAGAATAAAAATTCATTATCACTTTAATTTTTATTCTATGTAAAAAATAATGGAATAAAATTCATTCCAATAGAATAAATATGTGTGATAATTTTATTATCATATTACCACTTCTCCCGCCAACAACCAAACATGTATTTGTTCCTTCCTTCATTCCATTCATTCATTCGATTCAAACACAGCACTAGTATCTAAAATGATGAAGAAAATCCAACTCAACCGTGCTTCTTTGCTTCTGTGCAAATGTGATCCATTACAGAATAATAATCCTTAGTTCTATGCACTTGAAGAAAAGTAGTCGATTTCACATTTCCTCCCAACTCAACTAATAAAGAAGGCATGATCAGTTGCGAGTATCAGTGAAAGCTAGGCCTAATAACCTTTTGGGAGGGAGAAGGGGATATAACTTCACGAAAGGCCACCTGTCAATAACTAGTGGCAATTAGTTCTGATGTTTGCAAACTACACCCTGATATCTTGTAAGCTAGTTGAGGGAGAAATACATTGTACACATTCAAACCATGGAAAAAAACCACATTACCTCAGGATCAATTGTAATTTTGTGATTAAAATCCTGTAAATCAAGGTGGTCCAATATTCTGTATACTACGTACAAATTATTTTGAATAACAAAACTTCAGTCGAAGAGCAGTAACAGGAAAAAGGAAAAATGGATCCCAGCTGGTGAAGGACTGTGCTTGATGTTACAAGGCCTAATATGGGGTAAATACTTTGTTTATTCTATTTTGAAAAGCATATAATATAGTGTTGCAGTGACAGTATCTATCTATGTAATGACAGTTGGGGCAGATCGGCCAGTAAATTCTTGCATCTTTGACAACTTAAGAGCAACCTCAACCTGTAATTTACAAATCCACTTAATAAGACAGAAAGTAATTAAGAGGAAGTTTAAAGAACAGGAAGGGAAGCCCAAAAGATTACTAACCAGAGGAGAAAGTGCTTCTTGAGAGTCTCTTCCAATCTTGGATGAATCCTTTTCGTACTGCTCAATATATAAACGGATAGTAGCACCCTCGGAGCCAGTTCCGGATAGACGGAACACCTGAAATACAGGGTCAACAAAAAATATCTATAAAACAAGGCAGTTCAGGAGGCCAAGGGACAGGTTCGTGAATGAAATAGAAAGTCAAATTATATGGAATTTTATTTTATTTTTGAACTATTTGGCTTCGAAAACAAAAATGTGCTTCTTAAAATCCTTAAATTTCTTAATACTAGTCAATGTTCTAAAATTTCAAGAATTCAATCACCAAAAACAATTACAACACTGGTTATTGCAGCCACAATGTGCCCATGTCTCAAATCTTAATTGTGATCAAATCATCCCTTATGAACATTGAAGTGGTGCAGGAGGGCTCACTTACCAATCGTGATCCATCTTCAAACAGATATCGAACACCCTGATGCTTTGAGATGGAACCATCAACAGGATCTTTGTACTCAAATTCATCAGCATTGGCAACATTTGACACGTCAGACCGTATTCCTTTTATAATTCTACAAAAATTTAATAGCACAACATAAATGGAACCGCTTCAACGAGTTTTGGTCTTCTCAAAATAAAAAATGTTGCCGACTCAAAATCATTAAACTTTGGCAGTTCAGCCTCCATTCAACATAATGATTTAAGAATTTAACAAGAAAAACTAAGAAGCCACAATTAGAACCTGGGACCTTAAAAACTTTTTAAAGGCATAATCAGGTAGTAGGTTTGTGCCACTGGGAGGCTACTGTGAGAAATGAAGCACAGAAATCCCAAGACTAATTGTTGGACAAATTTCCCAGTGACTTCCTGACTTTAGTCAACCCAAATTTAAGAGCTATGAAGATTGTGTTTTTTGTTGTAGGTAATTGTTTGTCTTACAATGACAAAAATGCAAATATGCATATTAAAAAAAATGCTCCAATAGAAGTTTGTCATCATTTACACCAATGTAAAAACACTCCAATACATTTTTAACTCCATAACAAATCAAGCATGTAAACTGATAAAAGCAGGTATTCCAGCACTTAATTTGCCTGTACCTGCTTTTATTTTATTTGTAGTAGTATTACAAATAGAGGGCATATTGTATCAATCAAAAATAAAATGCATCTCGTAAGAGTGCTCACATTCTCACTGCTGAAGCTCTCATTGAGTAGGTAGGGGATTGGAAAAAAGGGTAAAGGATAGTGTTTATTAAGAGTGTGTTATACCTCATTTCATCACACCATGGGCATTCAAGGGTGGTAAAACATAACTCAATTACTCAATATAACCTCTAAGAAACTTGCAATTTTCAAGTATTCATAATAATAGCAAGAGAAGCATTACTTGTTAACTTCACCAAGAGAAGCTTGCAACTTGACCAAGTATGCCATTAGATCTTTTGCTGCGCCTGCATCAACATTCTTGAAGAAACAGATTTATTTTATCAATAAACTATGTTTAATCAACTATTATCACTTACAAAAAAAAGTCAGCGAATAAAACCCATCAGATATCATAAAAACCTCATAATCATATCGAGTATAATAGTGCCGTCCATAGGTAGCCCAATGCTGGCGAACAATGTCTTCAACAGTCACAAGCTTTCCTCCGTTGAGGTTCTCCTTATTCTTATAAGCAAGAATTGATAACCAAGCCAGAACAGCCCATATTCCATCTTTCTCACGTATATGGTCTGAGCCTATCAACAGAAAGAACAGATGTTTAAAGTTTGAATTCCACATCTGCTATTTCCATGTAGATATAAATTCTCTCGCTTAGAAATTTCAGGGTAACAGATAGAATACCAGTTCCAAAACTTTCTTCACCACAAACTGAACACATTCCAGCATCCATTAAGTTACCGAAAAACTTCCAGCCAGTGGGTACCTGGCATGAATGAGAGTACCACAATTACACGCGCTCGTATTAGTAGCAAAAACACTATAGCTAGAAATCAAAAATCTGTGCAACAGAGTACCTCAAAAAATTTCAAGTTTAAATGTTTGGCTACAACATCAAGAGCAGCTGACGTAGGCATGCTCCTACAAGAAGAAAATTGATACTTGAGATTGAAGATTGCAACTGCTAAATTCAGAGATGATGAGCAGGCTACACAAAAAGTTGATTCGACTCTTTCAAGATGAAAATATCCAATTGCTATACACTATAGCAAGGTTTAGCGAGAATGAGCAGGTAAATGCACCTGCCTATCAATGAGCTTGAGAATAGGCATGCAGAAGCAGGCACACGCACACACACCCACAGAAACAAAAGAAGCTCAAAAAACTGTACAGAACCTGGCAACTCCCTTTAGTCCAGCTGAAAAGTAAGGTATGGATTGGACTGCATTTGCAGCAATAATAGCAACGGAATCAGACGGAGTGACAAAAAACCTGATATCACCAAGAGAAGTTAGCAATTAAGAATCAAAACACGTCAGACATCAGTAGTTGTCCATTCTAACTTCAAGTCATATGATACCTTTTACCAAGGACCATGTTACGATCTGCATCACCATCAGCAGCAGCACCAAATTCTGGTGGCTCATGATCAGCATTTGATTTACCCAATCCCATACGTGCTACCAACTCCTTTGCATATGTCAGATTGGGATCTGGGTGTCCTCCACCAAAGTCCTCCTATTTGCATAAGGTCATGTAGAAGTAAGAAGAAAAACTTGCTACTAAGGCACCAAACTGTAAATTAGCTTTTGAATACAAAACAAACAATATATAATTCAAAAGCATAGAATGACCTTGGGTACGCAGTTTAACAATGAGCTTTCTTGTGCACCAAGTTCTTCAACAAATATACGTTTAGCATAAGCTCCAGCTACTCCATGAAGCGCATCATAACTAAGAAATGGCAAAATATTAGGACCCCAATATAGCCCAAGGAAGAAAAGGAAAAAAAAAACATCAGGAAAAGAATTTTCTGCATGTTAGATACAAACAAACTGCTAGCTACATACCAAAATGAGAATTTTGGAGATGAAATCAACTTCTGGATAGACTGGAAATCAAATATTGACCTGAATATTTATCAACAACTCGACGGTATTAAGATATGTAATTTTTTTTGTAAAGAAAAAGAACTATATTGAACAGGATTTCGTAAGATAAAGGCTCAAAATATTTTGTTCACTAATTGTGTGATGTGTCAAGCTTGTATCAAAACCATGACTTTCGCAATCCTCAACAGCAGTAAGATATGGTTAAGTACTACTAACATATTTTTCAACTAGAACCCAAAAGAGTACTGATTTCATACTTCATCAGTTTCACATAATCACTGGCTGAATCGAATACATCAACGTCGAATTGTCCTTCAGGACCCCCAAAGCTTGTTATGCCAACTGCAGAGATATCCACCTGGAGCACATATAAATCACTGTAAGATATCCATGTGATCATGAAAATGTAAATGATAAATCTAAGGATATATAAATATATATATATATAGGGGAAAGGTAATTTATGGCATGCCTTAGCCAAGCTTGGCTAAGGCTATTAAATAAAACAACGTAGTTTTGTATAAAATTCAAAATTAAAGATTTTTTTTATAAAGCCCAAAAATGGAAAACTTAACCGTAAGGGGTAAAAACTACGTAGTTTTGTTAAGTAGCCTTAGCTAAGCTTGGCTAAGGCATTGCCTTAGATAACATTTTCCCATATGTAAATGAACTCACACACACACACTAATTACAAAGAATCTCATACATCTGGTAGGCCTTCAGCAATTAAGTACTCCTTTATTGTTTTTGTGTTCTCATAGATCTTGTCAGTAATTCCTTCAGGTGCAGGTCCACCATTTTCCATGTTGTATTTAATTCCAAAATCCTGTAATAAAAAACAAAGGAATAAGGATCAGGTAATGATTCTGGTGTTTCTCATTCAAAATTTCCGGACAAAAATAAGCAACTGATATGTTGTCGTCAAAAGTGTTCATATGGAAGATTCATAATTTAGAATCCTAGATTCTGTGAGGGTCATCAAATCACATGTATTTAAACTCCAAATCCATAATCTGTAGAAATACAAAGTGAAAAAGGTTCAGCTGTAAGCGATTACCATTTGAGCACAAGTACAAATGCTTTAATAATAAATAAGATGAGTCACTTTCATCCATACATTAGAAATATCAACCAGGTAGGAGCTATCACCAAAACAAATTTCTTCAGTAAGAACTTATGCAAACACTACTGGTCATACCTCGTTGGGACCACCTGGGTTGTGGCTTGCTGTCAATATAAATGCTCCAGATGCCTTGGATCCCTATTTAGACATTTATGAGCAAATTTGTGAATTTCAAACGTGTTTAACATTGCAGAATTATGAGAAAAGAAAACTTAGAAGTCAGAACACAGCTAAATATAAAGAATTGAAGCAGGTTAACTTACATCAGCACCAACTCTTTCACGTATAACAGCTGATACAGCAGGAGTGGACAGCAGTCCATTTTGACCAACCCAGACACGTCTTACCCCATTTGCAGCTGCCATTCTAATTATAATCTGCCAGTTTTCAGGCAAAGATTGTACAACATGGTCATGAAGAATTTAATGGAAGATGTAACAATATAGATGCTGAGAAGCACTAACATGTGCATGAATGAAACTCAGGTCTGTTAGGTTAGATCAAAGCTAGGCTTGGATTGACTAATATATACCGAGAAGCAGAACATTAAACCCAATCAGGTATATTAAAAGCATTAAACTTGCTCACCTGAAGCTTTTTCTTTATCTTATATTGGAGCTCAATAAAACATCGTAGCAGCATATTCAATCAAATCAGGGATATTATAAAAGTGGTAAACTTGCTGCACCGGAAGTTTTTGGCTTGTACAAATTAGGGCCACTATATAAGTGCTCATGTGTCAAGTCAATGAACGAGCAAGGCGGGACCGGATTTTGCAATACCCGTACCCAATTTCATCAGGTTTGGGTAATGCTCATCAGGTTTTACATACCCCACGGGTAACCCATTCCCTTATTTACATACTTAATTGTCAGTTTTATATAATTATGTAACTAAAAAAATTAAATTATAAATCAATATAAGTGTACAAAATATATAGATATGTCTAAATATAAGTATTTAAACTACTTATAAACATGTATAACCATTAAAATATTAGAATGTATATATATATATATATATATATATATATATATATATATATATATATATATATATATATATATAATCATTAAAATAATTATCACTATATATGTAGGGCTAGGCAGGGTGGGTAGTACATTACCTGCACCTGAACTGAACCCTTCGGGTTCGGGTGTAATACCGTCTCATCGGGTTTGGATTTGGGTAATGCCACGGGTTTGGGTGTAAATTATCATTCCTATCAATGGGAGACATCCTCCACAAAATCAAGCAGCAGACCATTAGGTTAACCACATTTTCTATTTTCCTCTATACCCTTCATAAAACTAGAACCTGTGCAGAGCATATCGACCATACGGAGAACATGTAAATATTATTATCAAACTCGATGAAACTGGTCCCTTGACCTAGGCCTAGATTAAAACTCTTAAAATGCTTAGGGATCTCCCCAAGTCTCCCCACCCAAGCCTGGTCTATCACAAAGCTACAATTTACAATACAATTTGTAAAAAATTCTAAACTAGCTCAATTAGACTGGAGTTGACCATACCTCTAGATCAGTACAACAAATAAATAAATGAGAGCACAATCTCTATTTAATTTAAATTATAGGAGTATGCCAACATGATGCTATGGAGAGGTACAAGACATGAGATATATTTCCTTTACTTCGTAGTGTAACTGTTTTTTGAGTGTTTTGGTACAGAAGTAAAACATGTCAAAAACATATTTAGACATCATAAATATTTATGTTTAATAGATGAGACATACAAATATCTTTAGAATATAGAAATATCATTAAAATAAAATGTATAAAAAATATTTGTTTGACAGTATCATGGTACTAAAATCCATGCCAAAAACACACAAGAAAGTAGTGAAACTTCTTACAATTATTGAAAAGAACCAAAAAAGGGAAAGAGACGGATTGACATTTAAAGGGGAAATTGAGTACCTGAATAGCATCCTTTGAATAGTAGCGTCCATCACCCGAAACAACAAGTGTAGCACCTGTGAACACAAAATACAATTAGAAAAACTGAAGATAAAATACCAGACAAGATTACCAGCAAACCTAGAACCATTTAGGGCATAAAACATGTTGAAAACAGAACACTCTTAGAAGAAACACATGCATGAAATTTAGGACTTTGTCTAAATTCACATTGCCATAATAGGAGCCCCCTGGAGTTTGGGATAAGAGGAAGGGGAGAGATGGCTCAGGCATGTTGAACTGAATAACATCTCACAGCCACTAACAGGGATTGCTTCATTATGCATCTATATAACAACAGTATATAGATGATACAATTTGTAAGAATACATATAATTTGTTAATTGTTCTTCCTTATTGGGTCAGCAAAGCATCTAAGAATTCTTAACATTAACCCAGTGTCCCTAAATAATTGGTTGCCCACATGAAAATGAATGAAATGGAAAGACGTTCAAGTAATTAAGATGTAAAGAGAATGAAACAATGTCAACATCCAATATATACTTAAATCAGTTTTGGGAAATTCCATACCAATATCTGTGATTTGCATAAGATATTATTCCTCCTTCCTTTGGTCATTCAAATCATAAACTAGCTTCAAGTATTTACTTTCACAAATAACAACTGAACAACTAATAGTAAATCAAGATTAATATTTAAACTAAGATACCAGTTCACTATAAAATTAATGAGAGAGAAAATGCTTCTGCCTGTAAGATTCAAAGCTGATAAAGTAAAACCTTCTTGTATGTATTCAATTGGAGCATACAATCTTTTCAAATAAAAGAACAATCACCTTTCTAACGGGTTATAAATTCAACAATGGCTATTAAGTGCTATAAAATATAATGGGGAAGTATAAACACAATTTGTTGATGCATTCTTGAGCCAAGATGCAACAACAGAAGTATATAATTCATGAAGGTTGTCAAATGAAATCTTGCAATCTGCTATTATCAACACAGAATATATTGGTAATAGAGTAATTCTTTCACTCAACCTAAACAAATGCAGGTTTCAGAGTTATTCCTAAAGAAACAAAAAGATATATATAAGAAGGAAATCATGTCTCATAAAGAACCATGCACCACTTGTGAGTCTATGCTTGGCCACTAAAATCGATATTTTACTCGACCATGGTTTAAACATTGATTCATTTATTTCAAACTCTCATTTCTAAACAAATGTACAAGAAAACCTCATCCTAAGTAGTAGAACCCCTTACCTCTGACTTTATCTGCTGAAAGGGCATTAAATGTGGACTGAACAAAATTATGCAGGTAATGAGGTTGCGTGAATACTTTCACCTGAAAAATACATTTAAAATAAAATCAATCAAAAATTTGTAACAAATTCAAGTATCCACAACAACTGACTATGGGGAAAGTTCTCCACATCTCGCCATCAAAAGTTCAAACACAATGAACTAGTCTCCCTTAAAAAGTTCAGTGAATGGTCTAGTGAACAATGTAAAGACGTCAAAGACAAATTTTCATCTAACAAAGAGGGCCAATACCATGTTAATTAAACTTTGCAAGCAAACGCCTTCATCAGACTTCTACCATAAATTAACTACATTTAGAGTTCAGCAGTACAAGTTTCCATTGAAAAAAAGGGCATCCAATTAACTATATAATATAGAGATAAAGGTGTGCAAAGGTAATTCGTAAAAGGAAAATAATTGTTTGTTATGAAAAACAAATAAGGCCACACTATAACTAGCAAGAAGTTGTAGCAATACACCGGAAATCATTACTGTCCAGAATGAAACCCCGCAATCCAATAAACAACTTCAATTAAACTTTTTATAATTTTTTTTTTTTTAAAAAGTTCTGTTTAAAACTATCAAAGTTTGGTGATATCAGCATTTTTTTTAAAAATGGATACTAAATGAACATTAAATGAGTATTGTATAATGTAACTGTGTATGCACGAGTGCCAGTATGTGTTACTTGGACTGGTATGTGATCAATTGGCTCTAAAGTAGGTTTAACAAAAGAATATTTGAATCAAAAATGTTTAATAGCGTTAGATCTTGAAAATATATATCCATAAATTTATTCATCCTCATTCAAAATATCAAATACAAATTAACAACAGAGTAAAAACAAACTAATTTTTTTTTAATAATATGAACAAATCAAATACTCATTATTATAGTCCTATATCAAAATTAAATTTCACAATTCATAACTTTAGGGATTTAACTATAACATCAAATGACACACGTATCGAAAATTTCAATATATAATGCAAAATTAAAGAGTATGTACAAATTTACTAATAAGCATGAATGAAAAAAATAAATAAGAATCAAAACCAAGTAATTAACCATTCGTGGACAATTAATAAAAAATTAGAGAAAAATTTAAAAATATTTTACTTTAACCTTAAAATTTGGGAGAAATCAAATAGACTAGTAAAAACAAAAAATAAAATTTGAATTTGAAAGAGGATAACACAAATACCTAATTGTTGTAGTTTTAGCCTATACTTACCAAAAAAAAACTAAAAAAAAAACAAGGGTTTGCACTTGCCCCGTTGCCATAAGCCGCGTCCGCCCGTGTATGAATGTACAGGTATCTCGATATACGTGTAAATAAACAGGCAGCATATCACTAATTTTATAAAGAAATGCATTGATCGTATAGATTAATTTAACCAAAAGATGTGATATTCCTTTATAGTGAATTTACTGATCTATATGATCTCTCCAAGCCTCCAACCACAGTTATCTTATCACCAACAAAATCTAAATTACGCCAAAGAAATCAATCAGATCTACTGACGGAATAATAAAAATTATTAAAACCAAATCAATTTCACTATATAAAGAAGAACAGATCTTAATAGCAATAGCAATGAGCAACGCGGATCAGCAGGTTATACATATCATTCATTTAATAGACCAAACTGCAGCAATCGAATGTGAATGTGAAGGGAAAAATGAATCAATTATTCGTTGATAGGATTTGGAAACTTTACCTTCTTCCTCAAACCAGAAGTTCCTGGCTTTTGGCCATCGATTGGCGCGGATTCAACACGAGAAACCTTGAACATCACCATTTCTTCACTAGCCAAAGTTATTATCAGCAGAAAACGATATCAATTAATTGAACGTGTAGAAAGGAATGAATGAATGAAATAGATGGAGAGAAAACTAGCAATAAAAGAATGGATGGAGAGAGGTAGACAGTGAAGAGAGAGAAAAGGGTTACGGTGAAAGTAAGGTTGGCAAAGGAGGGAGAGACGAGTGTAGATTTGATTCAGAGTGTCAGTTGTGAAATATACGCAAATGCAGTATAGATGTCATACTGTAATAAGAGAGAGAGAAAGAGTATCTTATTTATTTATTTTATTCGTTGCGAGGATTATTCTAGTGGCAATTACAAACCGCACGTATATTTTACGCCCGCTGGCACTGAGCGCTTCACTCGGTAGGCGATATTGCCTCGGATCGGATCTTATCTCCGGTATTCACTCCGTCCCAGTCCTCACCCGTAATAGTTTTGTCTTTCCACATTAATAACGAAAAATGGTATATATTATGAATATTTATGTTTATTTTTTGATTATTAAATATATAAATAAATATTAATAATATTTTTAAAAAAAATATATAGCCGATACTGTCTTATTTTATATATTTATAATTTAATATAAATTTATCGCACATAAATAACTCGGTAATAACCCCATCCCTACATTAACCGGGCAGTCTAATTTTGTCCCTAACTTGCAATGGATGTTCTTTTTTGGTATAGAATACAAAAGTTCAACTTTTATATACTTTAATATAAATTAATTTTGATTTTTAAAATTAATTTAATATACTTTTAAATTCTAAAATATATAGTATAATTGCAATACTTTTTTGCTACAATTATTTTAATTACATTGTCTAAAATTAAATAACTTTGTGTAACTTTTTAAAATTTAAAAATATTTTAAATAGTTCAAACTCAAGTATATAATACTTTTTAACAACTACTCTCTCCGTTCTATATTAAAAGCTCTTTTTTTTCTGTTCTAAATTAATTACTCTATTTCTAAATTTGTATTATTTTTGCTCACTTTTTTTTAGGTATATCCTCCACAATTCTTACATACACCACCTAATTAGTTTATTAAAAAGTGAAATCGTTAATAATTTAACTATCTTGAAAAAATAAAAAGTTTATAAATGCTAATGTTAATTATGTGAATATAAGTAATTAAAGTTTTAAAAATTGAAATATATTTATATATTGAATGAAAGATAATGAGTTGATAATATTAATTTAATAGGGGTACATTAGGAGTAAATTTATTATCTTAATCTGTGTGTCATTTAAAAAGTGAACGTTTAATATGGAACAGAGATAGTACATGTTAAAATAAATAAAAGGGTTAGAATGTGAATTAAGAAAACTTAAGAAAATTTACTTTTGCTAAGAGTTTAAGCTATTTTTATTGGGGAATAAATTTGAACATGTATATACAATAAATTAATACAAATTAAAGTTTAGATTTTGATTTATTTCCTATCATATATATTTTTTAACCTAGGAAAATAGATTTACAAAATCAAAAATATCCAATTGCATGTATGATAGAATTGAATGAATGTGTACTATTAAAAATGAAATCAGTTACCAATTTTCGCTATATAAGGGGGAAAAAAATCAGGAAGACTTTTCACATTAAACCTCCAAGTGTATAGATATTTATGGTTATAGACGAAATCAACTCTCTATATAAAAGAATTTAACTCCCATACAGATTTTAGAACGATAGATGTAACTCCAAAATAAGAGAACACAAAATCCCATAAAAAGAAAAAAATAACTTTATAAAAAGAGAAAATAACAATAAATAGATAGATTAATGATAACACGAGGGTATCTAAGAGACGGTATTTTCAAAATAGAAAAGAGATCTCCCAATTTGAAATTTTGAATGTCTCAATTTCTAGCTAAAAAAAATATGTTATTACTAGTCAATGTTTTGAAACCCAGATCAGATATCGCATGGGAAAAATTATCGGATAAATGAATTGTAATGTCCTAGAATTTCCACATCTTTATTAACTAAATTATTAATTTAATTTCCAACGAGTTATTTTTACGAGATTATTTAAATCTTTTTATGTGATTAATTAATTATGTGATTAAATAATTATGTAATTAATTACTAAAATTAATTAAAGGGGGTCACTAATATGTTATTAAATTAGTGAACAAACCCTAAAGTTTTAATATCAAATTAATTGATAAGTTTCCTATTAATTAAATATTCAATTAAATTGAATATAATGAGTGAATTAAATATAATAAATTAATTAATATGATTATTAATTAATGTAAATAATGTGAAATATTAATAATAATATTTATTAGTCCAATTAGTAATTTAATACTTATGGGTTAGAATATTTAATTATTTATTCAAGGTAATTATTTATTTAATCATGGATTGAATAATTAATGTGTAAATTATTAAAATAGCCTAACATGGGTCAATTAGTGGCCCAAGTGGAGAATAATAAAATTTGACATTTTAGTAGCCCAAACAATTTAATAGAAGCCCAATTGGTATTTTAAATTAAAGCCCAATGATTGGCCCACTTGAAAAATACTTAAATTAACTATTAATTGTTTAAAAAGTAAAAAGTGACACTTAATTTGGGACAAGAAGAAGTCACCAGCCGATCATGCATGAAGGAGAGAGAAAATGAATTTTTGTTTTATTTTATTTTATTTTTCATTTAATTAAATAATGGTTGCTTGTTTTATTTTTTTAAGTACATAAACCATGCCTCTTTTCACCAACTATGTATGGCTAGCTTTCTTGTGTAAGTATCATTGCTATCTCATTATGGAAATTTGATAGATATAGATTTTATATCTATGACCATTGTAAGTATACTTACAATTTAGTAGTTTTTGAAAATCATTTCTCATCTTTTATTTTCAAACAAAAGAGAGAGCTAGAGAGCATTTGAGAGTGAGAAAATAGTGAGAGTAAAATACTAAGAGAGGAGAAGGAGTTCTTGGTGCATGTCATCTTCATTCATCACCTACTTTGGAAGAAAAAGAAAGATAGTCATTAAATCAAGGTAATGGTTATTCTAAATCAAAGTTTTGTTTTTAAATTAAATAAATCATCATGTTAGTATAAACATGTTAATATAATTATTAACGTGTGTTGTAATATTTATGCCATGTTTGAGTTTAATATGTTGGGTTTGTATTTTGGTATATTTTATTTGCTAAAATATGTATTTAGTAGTGTGTAAACAAGTTTTGAAATATATTACCAAAAATATTTTTATAAAACTTAGGTTTGATGTTCTAATATTATAGAACATTAAATCATGAGAAAAACAAAGTTTGAATCACTCAAAATGGAGTTATATACAAAAAGTTATGATTTATGGTAGTTTATGTGATGTAAAAATTTTTATAAAAAAATATTGATATTAAATCATGAAAAATTTATTTTTCATGTTATAAATTAATATAAGGTGATTGATAATTTTTTTGGATTTTTATTGAAGAGTTAAAGATTTATTGAAGGTATAATTTTAATTAAAGTGTGTATAGCCGGAACTATTCACATTCTGTGAAAGAATAAAAAAATTAAAGTTTTCCGCGCAATGCGCGGACCACTGTGCAGTCGGACGCGGAGACTAAAACGGCGTCGTTTAGCCTCCAAGAAATATTACGCCGCGCATACGCGCGGAAGCCAACAGCAGTGACTCCAAAACGACACCGTTTTGGTCCTGCTTCAGCGATCCGCGCGCAATGCGCGAGCAGCTGTTTCCGGAAAAATTACATTTATGCCCCTCCGTGTTTTTTTCGGCGAAATTACCATTTTGCCCTCGGATTAGTTTTCTGATTATTTACGAAACTGCCATCGGTCCGGTTTTTCAACTTAATTACGAAAATGTCATTCGGGTAAATTTTAATTAATTTAAATATTTAAAAATTAATTTAAAATTATAACAAAAATAATAATAATACAAAAATAATATTGGGGAGGATATTTTTCATTAAGTTTAATATTTAAATATTTTAAATATTAATCTAGTTAGCTAAACCATGGTTAAGTTAAATAAATTATTTATTTATTTATTATTTTAAATGTTAATAATAAATAAATATGATAAATTAGCAATTATTATTTAATGCCTATTAAATAATATTTAAAGAGAGATAAAATTTATAAATTAATTATTTATTATTTAAATATTATTAAATAATAAATAAGGATAATTAAGTAATTAAATTTTATTTAATTAACATTAAATAACGATTAATGGAAATTAAGTTATTAGTGTAATAATTTATTATTTAATTAAAATAATAAATAAGAATGATTTGATTATTATTTAACCTTAAATAATAATTAAAAATTAATTAAATAATTAATTATTATTTAATTGACATTAAATAATAATTAAAGAGGATTAAGATTAGTAAACTATTATTTAATTTTCTTAATTAAATAATAAGTAAGGTTAATTACTTGGTTAATTATTGGTTGATTAACATTAAATTAAAGAAGGTTAAAACTAAGTTAATAATTATTTATTATTTAATTATAATTAAATAATAAGTAAGTACAATTAGTTATTATTTATTTTAAATAATAACTAGAGTTAATTAATTAATTTCTATTTAATCAATATTAAATAGTAATTAAAAAGAGATTGAGTTAATAAAATAAATTGAATTTAATTAAACAATTATAATAAGTTGTTTAAAGGTTTAATAAGTGTCCAACACTTAAGAAAAGTATTTTCTAACTTATTAAATTATTAACCTAATATGATTGAGGGTCTATAAGGTTAATAATATTGTTTTGACTAAATGTAATTTATGTGTTAGTACTTATGTGGTAAATAAGTTCGTTATTAAGCGTATAGTTATGCAAATACGTCGTACTAATTATTAGACCGACTTTATTAATGTTAGGTCTTTCAAAGCAAGTTAGTTAAAGCTAGACAATTATTGTAGCTGAGCAAACAGGCAAGTTCTCTAACCCTACTCAATTATTATCGTTGAACAAGTTTCCATACTTGTATTTATTGTTAAAGCTTGAAGTGGTTTAATTATTTAAAATTATTCCACATCCATATTGTTTATACAATCGCACTTAGTGCATTTGAAGCTTGTTAGTTCTTGATTCATGAACTGTATTAAAAATGTCTGAAGCTAATAGTTCAGCTAGACATTGCGTTTCTAAATTCAATAACTTGAATACTTTGAAAAGCTTATCCAAACCATTGTTGGGTGCGGATTTCTTATATTAAGTCTGAGAATTGAATAACCCTAAATTAGGGGATTTTGTGTCGGAAAACCGACTTTGGGCGCCAGTGACTAAATGTAATGCATATACAGCGGGTTGAATAGGCTGATCCCCTTGAAAACCAAACAACTCAAAGGGTCAGAGGAAACTCTATTATACCCTAGTTAGTTCAGGGTCCTTAGTGACCACTCAGCATTTTAAGATTCAAATATTCTGTTTATTAAAATTTGAATCCTGTTTCATTCACAATTGTTATATCTATTGTTGAATCATTGATGATATTTCTCATTCATTCATGATATAATAAATCTATATGATTGTTCTAAACTTGCTGAGCAAACTAGTTGCTCATTCTTGCTATATCATGAACCATTTTTCAGATAATCCTGATTGCTCAAAGAAGGATAAGGGAAAAGGAAAAGCCAGAGCTTAAGTTAGCTTATGCATGCTAATTAGATCTTTAATTATGTATTTACGGTTGTTAAACCTTTTGTAATTCCTTGTGATAGGAACTGTTATTATGTTAAGGTTGATAGACCCTGGTATTGTAACCTTTTGAAGGGAACCAATATGTATTATTCCGCTATATTTAAATGCAATGTATGTATTTAATTGTTAGTAATGTGTTGAATAGTGAGAACCAAACTCGAGGTTATGGAACCCGGATTTGGGGTCGTCACAGGTTGGTATCAGAGCCGTAGGTTAGAAACGTTAGGATTTGCGAAACCTAAGTTATAACCTTAGTATTAAACTCATATCGAGTGCGTTATGAGATGAATCGGGGAGATTCATCATGTTGTGTATTTTTGGAGATGGATTGAGAAAATCCATCGAGCCAAGATGTACATGATAAAATATCATTTCATTTCATCAATGAATATATTTTATTGCTGTACTAACGTGTGTTATTGTTTTATGATATAGGATGGCAGAGATCGGACAGTCGAGTCGCACTGCTGAGGAGGACTATATTGATATCCATATGGATACTGCACAGCCGCTGGTGGCTGCACCCGTAGAGGAGCCAAAGTCGGATCCTGAGGAGGGGGATCATGTGGAGCCCGTCTGGGGCGGAGTCATGAGGCCTTACAGTGAGGATGAGGCAGAGTCGGAGGAGTCTGAGGAGGAGGAGTCAGCTGATGGCATGGGCACCACTGCCGCTGACATCATAGAGGGACTGACCGATAGGAACGAGGGGCTGGAGGCAAGGGTCCAGCATCTAGAGGAGCAGAATCTGACCCACCAGCACATGGAGGATCAGTATAGGGATGCGGCTTATCAGTTCTCTGGCGAGAACACAGAGCTGAAGGAGAGGATTGTAGGACTTGAGGATCAGGTACAGGAGTACGAGGATTCAGTAGAGCACTTTGCGGTGCTAACTCATCAGCTGATAGAGCAGGATGTAGAGCTGCAGGCCAAATTGGCAGTGGTTGAGACTAGGTTGGCTGAGGCTGAGCTGAAGGTTCAGCAAGTACAGGCAGAGAAGGCCGCCATCCGTGCACACTGGCAGGAGGCGATAGAGGACCGAATGGAGATGGAGAGACAGCGGGATGCCCCTTATGGACAGATGATTGAGCTAGAGGAGGAGGTCCGCGAGAAGCGGGTGAGGACGGATAGACTTAGCTACGTCTACCGATCTTCATATGGTAGGCTTCAGAGCAGGGTGCACTACTACCCAGCTGAGGAGGGTCAGTCTATGCACACCATCAGCAGGAGCGTGGTGATGGCCATCGGGGATGAGGAGTATGACGACGCGATCCGTAGGGGGATGCGCAGTCAGTAGTAGTAGTAGTTGTGTTCTAATTTCGTATGTAAATAGATGCAGTAAAACCCAACTTTTGTTTTATTAGAGGGTTAATATGTCACTAAATCCCAACTCTAGGAAGTTGTAGGATATGTCAGATCCCATCTTATGTAGCTTCTCTGGGATAGAAGCATTTATAGCAGTATGCTTTTGATGTAAAGTGCTACGCACTACTGTTTTAGCATATGAGTATAAATGCAGTTGAATTTATGTTTATATGCGTGTTGAAATAATTACTTGTATTTTAGCTAGACATTGCCTAAGATACAAAATAATGAAATGAAAAAGATGTAAACAGTATAATAATATAAATTTTTGTTTATAACAGAAAATGTCGCCACGTAGACAACCACCAAGGAACCAGGAGGTAGAAGAGTCAGTTAACAACGACGCGGGGGGACACAACGTAGACCCTATGCAAAACTTTGTCGACATGCTAGCTGAGGCAATGCAAAACCGCCACCCTGTAGTAGCAAATCCGCCACCACCACCAAATCAGTTGGCGAATTTTAAAGATTTTAAAGCGGTGGGACCGCCAGAGTTTAGGGGAACGTCGGACCCGATAGAGGCCCAATCATGGATAAAGGAAATAGAGAAAGCGTTCGTTATCGCGAGGGTAGCTGAGGAGCAAAAGACAATCTTTGCTACCTATATGATGAAGGGAGAGGCAAATTTCTGGTGGGAAGCCAATCAGAATAGGGCTGGCGAGGGGGTGGTGTCATGGACAAGATTTAAGGAAATATTCGACGAGAATTATTTCCCTAAAAGTATGAAGAGTAGGATGGAGGTAAGGTTTCTAAAACTGAAACAGGAGAACATGTCGGTACCGGAGTACGCGGCAAAATTTAATGAGCTGGCCAGGTTCGCTCCACATCAGGTAGACACGGAGGAACGCAAGGCCAGGAGGTTCGAGAATGAATTGAGACCTTGGATATTCAACAAGGTAGCAGTACTGCAGATTGACTCGTTCGCAACTTTGCTAGAGAAGTCAATCATTGCTGAAGGAGGAAGCGACGCATTAACCAAGTACAACCAGGAGAGAAACAAGAAGAAAAATGAAGGGGGAAGCAAGAACAGCAACAGTGGAGGCAATAATAACAATAACAGTAATAAGCGCAAATGGGACAACAGTAATGACAAGAGCTCGGGGAATCAACAAGGAAGTGTTCAGAAAAAGCCAGCATGCAATATTTGTGGAAAGAATCATTTCGGGGAGTGCAGGAAAGGCAAGAACACGTGCTACAATTGTGGTCAGGTGGGACATATTTCTCCAAATTGTCCCCTTCCAAAGAAAGTGAGATGCTTTTCTTGCGGAGCATCTGACCACCTGATAAAAGATTGCCCTAAGAAGAAGAATGACGGGGGTAGCGGCTACAAGGGCAATAACAACAAATTGGCTATCGGGGGACCGGTACCACAGAACAAGCCGACAGCCCGGACGTTCAATATGACGGTGCAAGATGCCGTGGGGTCAAAAGACGTGGTGTCAGGTATTATTCCGATCAATAATATAAATGCATATGTATTGTTTGATTCGGGTGCTACCTGTTCATTTGTGTCTGATGATTTCGCTAGACGATTAGAGTTGCCTAGGGACAAACTAGAAAACTCAATGAACATAGAAGTTGCTAATAAAGAGGTGATTCCGGTAGAGTACATACATAGAAATTGTTGTGCTGAAATCAAGGGTCAGAAATTAAATGTGAATCTAATTCCAATACGTCTGGGGGAATTTGATGTAATACTTGGGATGGATTGGTTGTTTAACCACGGGGCGATAATTGACTGTCTTGACGATGATGCAAGCCAAGAAATTATTGAAGAAAGGTTGTGTAGGGTATTTGGCTCATGTGGTTGACACACAAGTGGTGAGTCCCGAGATGGAGCAAATACCAGTAGTTAGGGAGTTTACGGATGTTTTTCCAGATGTACTGCCGGGTTTACCGCCGGACAGGGAGATATAATTTGTGATTGATTTAGTACCGGGGACAGCACCGATATCGAAAACACCATATAGGATGGCTCCGGTAGAACTGAAGGAATTGATGGTGCAATTGCAGGAGTTGTTAGATAATAAGTACATTCAGCCAAGTGTTTCTCCATGGGGAGCACCGGTGCTGTTTGTAAAGAAGAAGGATGGATCGATGAGACTGTGTATGGATTATAGGGAGCTGAATAAAGTAACAATTAAGAACAAGTATCCGTTACCACGAATTGACGATCTTTTCGATCAATTGAAAGGGGCGAAGTACTTTTCAAAGATTGACTTAAGGACTGGTTATCATCAGTTGAAAGTCAGGAAGGAGGATATACCCAAGACGGCATTCAGAACTCGATATGGGCATTATGAGTTTCTGGTGATATCGTTTGGACTAACGAATGCGCCAGCCGCATTTATGGACATGATGAACAGAATATTCAAGCAATACTTGGATAAATTTGTAGTCGTGTTCATTGACGATATTTTGGTGTATTCCAAAACGGAGGAAGAGCATGCTGAACACCTAAGATTGGTGTTGGAGATTTTACGGAAGGAGCGGTTGTACGCTAAGTTTTCAAAGTGTGAATTCTGGTTGGAGATAGTTCAATTTTTAGGTCATGTTATTGACAAGGAGGGAGTTTCGGTTGATCCGGCGAAGGTTGAATCGGTAATGAATTAGGAACAACCAAGGACGCCGACAGAAGTAAGAAGTTTCTTAGGGTTAGCGGGTTACTATCGGAGGTTCATTCAAAACTTCTCAAAGATAGCAACACCGTTGACCAACTTAACAAGAAAGACGGTAAAATACGTGTGGACGGAGAAGTGTGAGGAAAGTTTTCAGGAGTTAAAGAAAAGACTTAGTGAAGCACCTGTATTGACCTTACCAGACGATACAGGAGGTTTTACGGTCTACAGTGATGCATCGCACAAGGGGCTTGGCTGTGTGCTTATGCAAAACGGCAAAGTCGTTGCGTATGCGTCCAGACAATTAAAAGATTATGAGAAGGGATATCCTACCCACGACTTGGAGCTGGCAGCGGTAGTGTTTGCCCTTAAAATTTGGAGACATTATCTGTACGGAGAAAAATGTGAGATATTCACAGACCATAAGAGTCTGAAGTATATCTTCACACAGAAGGAGCTGAATATGAGGCAACAGAGATGGTTGGAATTGATCAAAGATTATGATTGTGAAATTCTATATCATCCCGGCAAGGTCAACGTAGTAGCGGATGCTCTGAGTAGAAAGAGCAGGGAGAAATTGTTCATATTGACAGATCAAGAACAATTGGTTCAAGAGATGGCTCGAATGGAGTTGGAAGTGAGAAGTCCAAACGAGTCAATAGAAGTCGAGGTGAGCCCAACCTTGTTAGATAGGGTGAAAGAGGCTCAAGACAAAGATGAGGAATGTGACAGAATCCGGAAGAGGATGACCGATGGAGAAGAGGTCAAGTTTAAAATTGATAGCATGGGATTGCTGAGATTTGAAAATCGTGTTTGGGTACCGCTAGTGCCTGAATTACGAGAGAAAATTTTGCAAGAGGCCCACAGTACGAGATACTCGATACATCCGGGGAGTACGAAGATGTATCAAGATCTACGTCAGCATTTTTGGTGGCCGAATTTAAAGAAGGAGGTTGCAGAATGTGTCAGCCGATGCCTAACTTGTCAAAGGGTAAAGGCCAAACATCAGAGACCAAGTGGATTGTTACAGCCGTTAGAAATTCCTGAGTGGAAATGGGAGCATATCACAATGGATTTTGTGGTAGGACTTCCAGCAACACAGAAGGGATATGACGCAATTTGGGTGATTGTGGATCGGCTAACAAAGTCAACGCACTTTTTGCCGATCAAGATTAGGTTCAGTTTGGATCAGTTGTCCAAATTGTACATCAAAGAGATAGTTTCAAGACATGGGGTGCCGGTATCGATTGTGTCAGACAGAGATCCGCGCTTCACGTCAAAATTTTGGAGAAGTCTTCAGGAGAGATTGGGGACACAGTTGAGAATGAGTACAGCGTATCATCCGCAGACCGATGGGCAAAGTGAGAGAACAATTCAGACATTGGAAGATATGCTCAGGGCCTGCGTGATGGATTTCAAAGGCAGTTGGGAAATCCATCTACCACTAGTTGAGTTTGCATACAACAACAGTTATCATGCGAGCATAGGTATGCCGCCTTACGAAGCTTTATATGGCAGAAAATGCAGAACACCTCTATGCTGGGATGAGGTAGGAAAACGCCGACTGTTGGGGCCAGAATTGGTTTAACAGACGGTAGAAATTATCAAGGTAATAAGAGCTCGGCTAGTAGCAGCTCAAGACCGTCAAAAGAAATACGCCGATTTACATCGACAGAAACGAGACTTCGAAGTGGGGAGTTTTGTGTTCATTAAGGTATCTCCCTGGAAAGGGAAGATCAGGTTTGGAAAGAAGGGGAAATTGAGTCCAAGGTTCATAGGACCGTTCGAAATATTGAGAAGGGTGGGTGAAGTAGCATACGAGGTAGCTTTACCTCCTGAATTGGAACATATTCACAATGTGTTTCACGTGTCGGTATTGCGGCCATACAAACCAGACTACAAGCACGTTATCTCCTGTGAACCAATTCAAGTTGGTAAGGACTTATCATATGAAGAAGTTCCTGTTCAGATACTCGATAGGAAGGAACAGAAACTGAGAAATAAGATAATTCATTCTGTCAAAGTACTTTGGAGGAATCACGCCATTGAAGAAGCTACGTGGGAATTAGAGGAGGAAATGAGGGCAAATTACCCGTTTTTATTTGAGTAACCTTATTTTTACAATTCCGAGGACGGAATTTTTATAAGGAGGGGAGAATGTAATGTCCTAGAATTTCCACATCTTTATTAACTAAATTATTAATTTAATTTCCAACGAGTTATTTTTACGAGATTATTTAAATCTTTTTATGTGATTAATTAATTATGTGATTAAATAATTATGTAATTAATTACTAAAATTAATTAAAGGGGGTCACTAATATGTTATTAAATTAGTGAACAAACCCTAAAGTTTTAATATCAAATTAATTGATAAGTTTCCTATTAATTAAATATTCAATTAAATTGAATATAATGAGTGAATTAAATATAATAAATTAATTAATATGATTATTAATTAATGTAAATAATGTGAAATATTAATAATAATATTTATTAGTCCAATTAGTAATTTAATACTTATGGGTTAGAATATTTAATTATTTATTCAAGGTAATTATTTACTTAATCATGGATTGAATAATTAATGTGTAAATTATTAAAATAGCCTAACATGGGTCAATTAGTGGCCCAAGTGGAGAATAATAAAATTTGACATTTTAGTAGCCCAAACAATTTAATAGAAGCCCAATTGGTATTTTAAATTAAAGCCCAATGATTGGCCCACTTGAAAAATACTTAAATTAACTATTAATTGTTTAAAAAGTAAAAAGTGACACTTAATTTGGGACAAGAAGAAGTCACCAGCCGATCATGCATGAAGGAGAGAGAAAATGAATTTTTGTTTTATTTTATTTTATTTTTCATTTAATTAAATAATGGTTGCTTGTTTTATTTTTTTAAGTACATAAACCATGCCTCTTTTCACCAACTATGTATGGCTAACTTTCTTGTGTAAGTATCCTTGCTATCTCATTATGGAAATTTGATAGATATAGATTTTATATCTATGACCATTGTAAGTATACTTACAATTTAGTAGTTTTTGAAAATCATTTCTCATATTTTATTTTCAAACAAAAGAGAGAGCTAGAGAGCATTTGAGAGTGAGAAAATAGTGAGAGCAAAATACTAAGAGAGGAGAAGGAGTTCTTGGTGCATGTCATCTTCATTCATCACCTACTTTGGAAGAAAAAGAAAGATAGCCATTAAATCAAGGTAATGGTTATTCTAAATCAAAGTTTTGTTTTTAAATTAAATAAATCATCATGTTAGTATAAACATGTTAATATAATTATTAATGTGTAGTTGTAATATTTATGCCATGTTTGAGTTTAATATGTTGGGTTTGTATTTTGGTATATTTTATTTGCTAAAATATGTATTTAGTAGTGTGTAAACAAGTTTTGAAATATATTACCAAAAATATTTTTATAAAACTTAGGTTTGATGTTCTAATATTATAGAACATTAAATCATGAGAAAAACAAAGTTTGAATCACTCAAAATGGAGTTATATACAAAAAGTTATGATTTATGGTAGTTTATGTGATGTAAAAATTTTTATAAAAAAATATTGATATTAAATCATGAAAAATTTATTTTTCATGTTATAAATTAATATAAGGTGATTGGTAATTTTTTTGGATTTTTATTGAAGAGTTAAAGATTTATTGAAGGTATAATTTTAATTAAAGTGTGTATAGCCGGAACTATTCACATTCTGTGAAAGAATAAAAAAATTAAAGTTTTCCGCGCAATGCGCAGACCACTGTGCAGTCGGACGCGGAGACTAAAACGGCGTCGTTTAGCCTCCAAGAAATATTACGCCGCGCGTACGCGCGGAAGCCAACAGCAGTGACTCCAAAACGACACCGTTTTGGTCCTGCTTCAGCGATCCGCGCGCAATGCGCGAGCAGCTATTTCCGGGGAAATTACATTTATGCCCCTCCGTGTTTTTTTCGGCGAAATTACCATTTTGCCCTCGGATCAGTTTTCTGATTATTTACGAAACTGTTATCGGTCCGGTTTTTCAACTTAATTACGAAAATGTCATTCGGGTAAATTTTAATTAATTTAAATATTTAAAAATTAATTTAAAATTATAACAAAAATAATAATAATACAAAAATAATATTGGGGAAGATATTTTTCATTAAGTTTAATATTTAAATATTTTAAATATTAATCTAGTTAGCTAAACCATGGTTAAGTTAAATAAATTTATTATTTATTTATTATTTTAAATGTTAATAATAAATAAAGATGATAAATTAGCAATTATTATTTAATGCCTATTAAATAATATTTAAAGAGAGATAAAATTTATAAATTAATTATTTATTATTTAAATATTATTAAATAATAAATAAGGATAATTAAGTAATTAATTATTATTTAATTAACATTAAATAACGATTAATGGAAATTAAGTTATTAGTGTAATAATTTATTATTTAATTAAAATAATAAATAAGAATGATTTGATTATTATTTAACCTTAAATAATAATTAAAAATTAATTAAATAATTAATTATTATTTAATTGACATTAAATAATAATTAAAGAGGATTAAGATTAGTAAACTATTATTTAATTTCCTTAATTAAATAATAAGTAAGGTTAATTACTTGGTTAATTATTGGTTGATTAACATTAAATTAAAGAAGGTTAAAACTAAGTTAATAATTAT